>OZ005740.1:8732576-10058800 GCA_963930735.1 Dioctria linearis | reverse complement strand
TTATTTTTTACTAGTTGACTGTACAACAAGACTTGCTTGCACAATTAATTTTAATTTTTTTAATATAATTAAAACTAAGTGACTAAGTTACTAACTAATAGACAAAATAAAACAATTCAGTGGTAACTTACGAGAGCTGGAAGTGGAAGGGAGTTAAGAAACCATGAAGAAAACCATGTGCTGTCATGGAAACTATTATAATTGGGATATGTATATTTAAAAACGTTTCTAAACTAGTTTTGAATCGGCTATCTGAGGTCGCCCGTTGAATGTTTACCGGTAGAGAGTTATAAGCTGTCGGTGTGTTTCAGAACGAAGGAAATCTAAATATACATAAAGATAGCTAGGTTCTTTCGTATATATATAATGTTATGCATGAAATTTTAACTCATGTATGTGGGATAAGTTTTAAGGAAACATACAAATATATTGTGGTCAAAACGTCGCAATCCATAGATAAAACATACACAACTGTTCTAGGCTATGTCTAGTTTACGACTGAGGACAGAGTCATGACGGAAAAATTTGACTACCATAACTAAAATGTGGCATAACCAAGGTTTTGATGAGATTAATTTGGTTTCTATGGATAATAACGCTACAGTTAACCATAACTGTCAAAGATAGCTATAGACTTTGCTGATCATTCAAATATGATTCCAAGGTTCCTGACTGTTCTCATAAACGACAAAGGAGAACTGCTTAAAGTTATCGGAGGAACATCATTTACATCAATGTCATTTCTTTATTGCAACATACAGCAAAATTTACTAGCGTTATAGTGCCAGATTGTAGTTATAGTGCCAGATTATTTACGACTGATCATGAGTAAATTCACTTAAGAACGTCATTCATACATTGTATCCCATCCTCGATCAAACCAATCGGTCTAATAACACATATTTGAACGTCGTCGGCAGATAGATGTATTTCCGAATTTTGAACAACGCTAGGCAGATCATTTATGTATAAGCTAAATAGCAGTGGTCCCAGTATCGAGCCTTGAGGGACTCCAACGACCAGTTGTAAGAGCTTAGCACAAACATTCTTTAGTTTCACTTGTTGGAACCTATTAGACAAAAGACTTTTTACATTTATACAAAGATTTTTGTAGTAATGTAGAATGATTCACACTGTCAAAAGATTTCGAAAAGTTCAGCAGGGGTAGCAAACCTATTTCACCAGTGTCAAATGCAAATCGAAGATCTTCGGTCACCTTTAATAAAAGCTGTTTCGCAGCTGTGCCAACGACAAATGACATGATACAAGATATAATTTTAATGTACCGTAAACAATTTATCTTCGATCGACAACTATTCTATTATAGTTTCCATAAATAAGAACAATGACCAACAGGCTGTCGACTCGATTTCACTAATTCTAAGGAACTGGTATTATATCTTTGCGATATTCATAGAAGAACTAATGGAAAATCCTCACACAAATTGGCGGCCGTAATATGATCGACCAACAAAATTTTTCAAAAATCATAGATGCGGGGAGTCAACTGCAATTGATATGCTTTCCTCTTTACATTCCGCTTCAGATGCCATCTTGCTTCTATCAATGTCACAAGGTACAGACGACTGGCGTCCTTTGGCTTTCGGAAAGACTAGATGCGAGTAACAACAACCACCACCGTTATATTTAGCCATCAATTAACTCGTAGGAATAACATGTCAAAGTCGAAATTTTGGTTAGACCTTATCAACACAAAAAGTATTTTCTACTGCTCCTCAGTAGATACTTTTTCAATCCAAACATAAACATTCCACAATATGCGATAAAAAAATGTCTTTGAGTGATCATGACATGGTCAATTTCCATATAACCTTAACTCGGATTCATCTAAATTTACTACAGCATCCTTCCAACAACCAACACACAGCCAAAGTGTTTGTGGTGACATAGTCAACAGTCACAGCATTCACTGCTGATTTAAAAATTTTATCGTAAAAACTTAAAGCACCTACCTAAACCCCAATTCTCCCCTACTTTCCAAACTCCTCTAAAACATGACCTTTAAAGTCGACTTAACCCTTGCCCTGGTAGTCTACTACTCCCATAAAATCCCATGAAATGTCTAAATATACGCGGCAAATAAAAAAATTTATATTTATCCCAGCTCACCTCATGATGGGGTGATGAATTACATGGCCGTGCGCTCTAGTATGCCTAGCCGTTCCTATCTAAAAGAAACTCTATAAAGTGTGGAGCTTGTTAAAAATTCTCTAGGGCTCCCCACGTTTCAAAAGTTGTTGTTAAGTGCAGGTCGGCTTGTACCTGTGTTGTATCATATCATTTCGGGAATAGTCTGTAGGTGTATATCTCCAGACTGGATGATAGATATATCTAAGCTAACTGAGTTGAGCTACATATGAACGTTCTAGGAGGATGCATGTCCTGAGATGATACGTACAGGTTTCGGTATATCTTTGAAGGTCTGTATGTCGAGGATGTCTGCTCTTATAGTTGTCAGAAAATGTACGGGCAAAGGATATACTATGTATATACACATGTATGTATGTACCCCAACTTCTGCTCCATATATTCTAAATACGCCTAAATATAATGTCCCAGAACTTCTAAAAGAGTTGATTTGAGTAGCAGTAGCAGATGCAGCAGAATGAAGTTGGTCCTCGTCCTCCAAGAGGTGTTTACTCTGTTTACGTAAACATTTATTTTATATGAGAGTTGATATGAGTTGAGGAGAAGTTGATATGTTTGAAATTGAGGATATAAAGAGAATTTCTATATAAGGTGGATTATAAGAGGGGGGATAGAATATTCCTTCCATTCATGGTAAAGATTGAAGTTTTTGAATGTTAATGATTTGGATTCGCTTTTATGAGATAAGAACTGCTTGTACTGGAGCTAGGAAAGCATAGAGAAAAACTACAAATATGATATCCTTTTCAAACTTTAGGATATGTTTATTGATTAACAGTTAATTGGACTTACTGTAACCAGTCTGTTTTTAGTTCATAGACTGACTAACTTAAATAATTTTCAAGGAACTCATTATGATTTTTCTACTCCCAATTTCCGCGCTACAAAGTTAGAGCTCAAAAAATTAGAAATTTCTGAATTTGAACTCAATTTTCATTCCACTGTTTTTTTTAAACCATTTTTTAATATCAAATCAAAAAAGACATCATTACCTATCACACTATGCACACAAAATGCAACCCTATTTATGTTTTTTTACATCTATATGTCGGAGACACTTACCGTAACTTAGTGCTTCACGAAAAGTCTAAGCACTTCATGAAATGTAGGCAAATAGTGTAACAGTTTGCACTTAATGACTACACTAAGTGTCTGACATTTTTAGCCGCTCGTCTTTACGCCGCTAGTGTAATGCCACAAACCGATATAACTGAATACTGGGAGGAGGAGATGAGCGGTGAAGGGGGAGGCCGCGCACAGGCCTGCAAGACACCCATACTCACACACACACACGATTCGAATACACAGCATACACACACACAAACACCACCGTGACCTCCTCCTTCACCTAGTATTCGGTTATATGGGTTCGATTTACCCTATATCGGCGTAAAGGCTTATAGCACTTCATGAAGAGACACTTAGTGTAAAAAGTCATTAAGCACAATCTGTTACACTATCTGCCTACATTTCATGAAGTGCTAAGTTACGACAAGTGTCTACGACACATACAAGTGTAGCGACATACCATAAGGTTTTCCCGTGATTTACGCAACAGTTTTTTCGGGATTCTGTGTATAATCGGTTAATATCACATATCAGTGCCGGAGATTTTAGGATCATTCCATGCGCATACTCATTCAAAATTGGAAGATTTTCCCCCGTATACCAAAAGTAGCAAAATATGGGGGAGCACTACACTCAGGGGAACGTAGTATATTTTTCTACTGGGCACCACTACCACTCTTTTCGTATATTTCTATTTTAAAGATCTAAGACTTATTTATTTAAGTGCCAAAAATTGCGGTCTTGTTCGGCTTCGTTTTGGAGATTTGTGAGTTGTTGAAGTCACCATAATACTCTAAGTAATACCGGAGACAGACTTGGGGTATCGATATTGAGATATTGATATTGTAATATGTCATATTGAAATATATAATTTCAGAGACACACTTGTGGTTTACGATACTGAGGAATTAATTAGAAAACTGACATTTGATTTGTCATTTGACTTTAGAAAGTTTGGCGTACGTACAAAATGCGAGCAAATATTGTGAGATTACTTGTCGTTTACGATATATTTGTCACTACAACTTAACAAGTGTGAAATACTAAATGTCAGAAAAAGTTGTAGCGAACATTACAATATAAAATTCGACTCTAAAAGCTTCGTGTATTAAATCATTGATGTGTTATAACTAGGGTCATAATGAGGTAAACTCTGTATGCCACGAAATTTTTCGCAGTTTTAATATTGAGTTCCAATCTTCTACATACTGAGTGTATACCGAGCTGTTTTTCAGTATATAGAGACACACACCTGCGGTTAAGTACAAACTGTAATGTTGAAACTGCAAGCCTGTTTCCGGTATAACATAATACTGGGGGTCACTACGGTCACTTTAAAAACTTACATCTCAAAATAAAATACAAAAAAAAAGTTATAGAGGTCGTAAATTTCAATAGTAAATGATGCCTTCTTTTTGAAAAACAAAAATTGGTTGCTCCGTTCTCTAGATATGATTTTTTGAAAATGATGTTAAAATTATGACATCTCTCGTCCCAGAATTTGCAGTCATTTCATTGTAAAAGCAAAATGCCGTTACTACTTTGAGGAAGCATATGGAGGATATAACAAACAAGCGAAACGTATTATGTTCATCATGATATAATTTGATTTCAAGCACGCAACACCTTTGCAGCAAATAAATTGAAAAAATATTACTGCGACTACGCACTACCTCAAAAACCATATAGAGAAACATAATCGCATATTGCGGCAGATAACTATCAAAATGGGTTTTGTTCTCATTCGGGAATAAAGCCAGAGGATTAAACGGGAGAAATTTTCAGGTGATTTCAATCATTTTAATCTGACGATATGTCGATACTAATTTAATCCCCTGTGCTCTATTTTGTCAGGTCAGGGAAATCAAACCTGACCGGAGAATCTGATCCCATGTCAACACAGTAAGTAATTTTTTTCGGGGATAAGGCAGTATTTTACCAGTATTCGGGGAGATTTTGGGATTTTTTGTGATTCAAGATTTTATTTTCAGGATTATTTCTTTCTAGGATTTCATATCCAATCAAATTCGAATGAACATTTTTCTTTTCTGAGCATTTTTAACCCCCCCTCCCCCCCCCCCCCCCCCCCCGCGCTCTCGAGCTTTTGTGTAGGAGTCTTTTAATACGGATCTTAAAATCTTTATACTCCCCATAATTTGAGTTCTTAGATTTTTTATACAAAATGCAAAACTTTGGACTGGTTATAGAATCCCATAATTGAAAATTCCGAAAGAAAAATCTTGAATGCAAAATTCCGATTGCGGGTACAAAGTCTCCGATTTGAAATTCCCAGAAGGCAAAATTCCGAATATTTTAATCCCGGAAATGATATTCTCTGAAAGTATACAAATTTTTATGAAATTTTTCGAAACTTAAAATATTGCGTAATTTATTTTTGTTTTTTAATAATATTGCCAAAAATCATGGGATACCTTATGATGCCGCAGCACAGCCTTGCCAGGCAAGGAAGAAGGGGTAGGAAATTGAGGATTATTTGGTTGAGCCGGATTCACGGTATTTCACAGTACGCCCGAATTTGGCTTCAAGAGTGTGATGGTGAGATCGGGTTAAAGCTCGTGTAGTGGGGATAGGAAAAATTCTACAAGAGATGTGACTAAAGATTTCGTCAGAGAAAAATCCATAGAAGTAGCAAAAAAGATAGATAGACATCCGAAATTCCGGCAGTGCTCTAGGGAATCAAAAGCTGGTATTGATATGTCACGCTAATAAGCCGAAAGGCGTTTCTGTCGGATTTTGTCTAACGGGGACAATGCAGTGCGTATGAGAATTATATTCTAATCTAGGCCTAATATGAGATTTGTAGATTTGCGCCAAGTCTAATGGAGTTATATATTTTGGAAAACAATTCCAAAGAGAAAAATTCCAAAAGATCAAATAATTAAAATCTTCCACGCTTTCGAAAAATCGAACTATTGACTTTATAAAATTATTGTCGTCTGACAGAATTCTGGAATCTGGAGAAGAAAATAAAAACCAAAATTTTGAATTTTATTTTATAAAATGTCCTTGTTCGAAATATTATATTCCGGGATTTTGTGCTCCTAGATTTCTGTATTGCAATGGTCTGCACTCCGAGATTTTATAATTTAACAGAAAATCCCAGTATATAAAAATTGTTAAGCGATTGGGTACAAAATACCGAAAAATAAAAATCACTGAATACTTGATAATTTAATAACTTCGACGGTAGCAAATAGTGCAACGCGTTTCAAATAAAATCCAAAGTTTTAAAATTGAAAATTCCCCCTCTCGTCGCATCGTAGAGTCGAAGCCTCGGATTAAAAATTCTTTAAATAAAAAACGTTACGAAATATCAATATCCCTAATATTTCCATCTGTCAAAATGATAACCAAATAATATCAAATTTTGAAACAAGTGTAAAAAAAAAATCCCGGCTTTTTTCCACTTTTTGTAAAATGTAAACGGAAAAAACATTTTTTGGCTGGTTTTGATTAGTCTTAAAATTTTAAATCCTTTTCTTGTTGACATTTCTTTGAAAAGGAGAAAGTCGGGATTTTATCGATATTTGTAATCAGCCTGTATTGTGATCTGTCTGATTCTTAAATATTTTACTTCCATCCTATCCATTTGCTTTTTAAAAAAAGGTTTTAGAAAAAATCTGAAGATTTGCTAATGTGATTTTTGTTGTTGGGATATCACCGAAAAGGGCATTTTTATACATGTTGAGAGCAAGACTCGGGTGGCGCAAATCATGAAATTATAATTTCCCAATATCCCGACTATTCAAAATCCTAAGCAATGAAGCACCACAAAATTTAATATTCCGAGCATATAAAATCTCGTATATTTCCAAAATGCAAATTTTTGAAAAGTTTTCAATTTTACTTGTGAATTTTCAATATTCGGGATCTTAAAGTTCCGGACCTTGAGTCTCTGTTGTATACCACAAACATTTTCGAAACGGGCATTATCTTGATAAGCTAAATTTTTCTTGTTCGGGATTTTCATTTATCGTTATTTCGAAAATTAGATTTTTCGAATTTCGATATTTTGAATGATTAATTTTAGTTCCGATATTTTGAATTCGTGCATTTAACCCAAACAGCCGAACTTTTGAAATTCTAGTATTATCCGGGATTTTGTAAACCGGATTTTGAGTTTTCAGATTTTAGTTTGAGACATTTTCGGATTTCGATTAAATTCTTAAATTAAATTCTTCGATGTTTTGGAAAAGGGTTGATTACTAGAAGTAAATTAAAAAAATCATAGAAAACATCATGAAAAAATCCCAAACACAAAATGCTATCAAAAAATTTAATTACTGTAATTTGTTGGTTATTCTTTCGGGGAAATTTTTCGATATTCTAGTATTTTTCGAAACTTCGAGATTTTTTAGAGATTTTTAATGTTGAAATGTTCGTGATTTTCAAATTCTCCTTTTATAAAAATAGGCGCTACTACTTCATACGATTTCCTAAAAACATATGAATGTTAAAGAATACAGGCTCCGCAATGGCCCCATTGTTTCAAATAGTTTTGCATGAACCAGTACCACAAATTTCTTTCCTGGGATTTTGTATTCCATAATTTCCTTTCCCAGGATTTTATTTATATTCCGTGATTTAATAGTTTCATGTTCCTAAAATAAGTAAACTTAACTCCAGGATTTTTTTACAATCGCAAGTTAAATTCGGTTGGAAGTGTATATCTGTATTTCATGATTATTTTCTGTGTTAAATACTGAAATGTTTGATATCCATTTGGTTAACCAAAACTTACCTGCTTCCAAGAACTGAACAAGCTCTGACTTTAATTGTGGAGCCTTGTTCTTCTCTCAGACCGATACAAAAAGAATGTCGTCTTGTTAAATGGCAATTAAAAATAGGCCAATAAAAGTACTAAAGCTGTAATTATTCCATTGAAAAATAAACTTTCTTTGAATGCTAACTTGACGTCGGTATATCTCTGATGCCGGAGGTAGCTTCGACTAATAAAATTTTTCATTTATTCCAGACTGACTCATCACTCAGGATACTTTAGAAAGCGTATGTGATATGTTAAAAAACATTCTGTATATAGGTAGATACCGTCCTAAGGGAATATGGGACTACCAGAGCGACAATTTATCATTAGAATCCCTGCACTGAATCGCAATAACTATTCCAATTTACTTTAACATAAAAATTACATTCTCAGTAATCTGTGCACGATCTCGAAAATGTTGAATTAAAATTAGCCACATACTCATTTCAACTCTTGTTGACCCTTTCAATGACACAAGTAGCCCCAAGAAATGGAATTTTTCGTTTTTTTTTTTTTGCCATCATCATGCTTACATGAACCTTTCTGCCACACTTTTAGTTCCATAGTAAAAGTGCAAATAAAATTCTCACCCCGATTTGTCGCTCTTAACAAATTTTCCATTTAACTCGAACAGACTCACACAATATTTGCTATAGACCCCTGCCCCTTTCAACCCCTGACTTTTCTATAGACTATACCCCCATTCTACCGCCTTCACTGCCCTCATTAAATTTAATTTGGTGTAACATGTCTTAACTTTTCATTTGGCCATCCCGTTGGCAATTTTCAGTGTTTCACATTGGATTAGAGTGTCGTTCTCATTGCCCTAATAGCTCCTAAATAAAACTCCTCTGTATCCTGGATCCCATCAAAGGAGCTGCTTAACCTTATGGTCGGTCGACCTAGTCGTCGTAGCCATTCGTAGTCGTCGTATATAGTTGTATCGTATAGAGAGAATATCTAGCAACTTTAACTATATTCTATAGACACACACAGGGTGTAGTAGAGGGAAAAAATTAAGTGAATTTCTGTTTAGTGAGCAGCTAACCGCCTCCCATTCTGATGGGATTTTCCTAGACTTGGTGTATATTTTTTTTTCTTTTTTTTACTTGGCCTCCTCATTTCATGCTCCTACTCCAGTCTTATGAATGGTCTTTCTCGGGATATGGCAAACGAAAAAAAAAGAGAAAACATCGAAACACGTGACTGAAATTTTGATTCATTTCCCTTTTTATTTTTTGATCAGGAAAATATTCAGGAAAAATCGGGTTACACTTTAACAAGGATGGTAGGGATAAGGATGATTCGTCATCATCGTCGTCGTCGTCCTGGTCCGGATGGGGCCACAAGTGAACAGGGCCACATATATAGATAGTATAAAAAAAAGTGTCCAAGGAAACGGAAAGAGAAAACGCTTAACAGATATTTGACATTTAATAGAAAATAATTCGATTTTCTGCAAAAGAACGCTTTTCACTCGAACGAAAAGGAATTGAATTTTCAAACTTTCTTCGGAAATTTTCTTCTCATCTGATTTTTTTTTTTTTGTAAGGAAGAAAACAACTTCTTTTACTAGCAGCTAGTAGCAAGCTGTCAAGATATAGTTTAATGCATCAGTGCCACCCGATAGGTTTCTTTTTTCCCCGTTTTTTTTTTATATATTTTATATCACCGCGTAAGACTTCTGTCGAACTTGTCTTTTACTGTTTTATTTTCGTTGTTGAGAAATATTAAAATGTAATTTAAATTTTGAATCGAATTTTCAGATAATTCACCAATAGGACAACGAAACGTATTTGACTCAATTCATCAGCTGGTGCGAATAGTGAACTACAAAATTGACAAACAATTTTTGTAGTAAATTTTATGATAAATTTTAATTGATAATCAAAAAAATGCAGTTCTCATCGAGGACATCAACGATTTTGCTGTGGATAACAGGTATGTACTCGTATAAATTGGGTTTTGTTTTTTTAGTTTATAAGATTGCATTTTGAAGTCACTGTAGACTAAGAAAAATTTATTTTTGAAAGACTGAGTTCTCTACATAAATTCTCGTTGAATGGCTTTCCAAGTGAAGTGTTACAATTTTCTTAAGTATGAACTGAAAATGCCCAAGATTCGAATATTGTCAAAACAAAAATGGGAGTTTTTCCTCACGAATTTGTAATTTGACCTTGTTCGACTTAATTATGTGCGCATGATTTCATTACGGGTAAGGGACGAAATCTCGCAATTTAAAATCTCGAATACAAAATCCCCGGGAAACAAAATTTTTGCAACAAAATCCTATAAACAAAATCCCAGTATTTCTTCGATTTTGTTGGTACAAGTGAAATGCATTTTCCAAAATATCAGTATTTCTCGGAATTTGTGTACACGGGCGATTTTCATTCTTTAAACGAGTTTTGTGCAATATCTCCGCACTGTACCATTCGGATAATTCTGGAAATAAAATCCTGCAAACAATATCCTACAGACAATATCCCGGACAACGAAATCCCCCAATATACATACTCGGCTTCTTGGAAAAGGCGTGACGCAATTTTCCGGAATTCGAATTTTTCTCGAGATTTTTTTACTCGAGGATTTTATGTTTTAAGAATTTTAATTTACAGACGAATTTATCACAAAACCACAGACTTCAAAATATCGCTTAGAAAGTCCTAGAAAACATCCGCGAAAGAAAATTCCTGACAATAAAATCCAGCAAACAATATTCCCCGAACAACATAATCCTGGAAACGAAATTCCAAAATATATTTTTACGACATTTTGAAAAAGTGCAATTCATTTTTCCCAAATTTCAGAATTTCTTGGGATTTTGTACTCCGAGTTTTTCTTTTTTTTTCCAACATTTCAGAATTTTCTTGGGATTTTGTACTCCGAGTTTTTCTTTTTTTTTCAAAATTTCAGTATTTTGCGGAATCTTGTACTCCGAGAATGTTAAATATTATTGTATTTGAAATTGTAATTAATTTCATAATTTTATCCTCCAGCATTATTATGTCTAGACACTCCAGGATTTTTAAGTCCAGAATTTTTTATAAAATCCTCTTCATATACACGTTGCATACCTAAATGCTTGCCTGCATAATAAGGAATTCCGTTTTATGGAGTTCTGTCTTACGGAATTTTATAATCCGATATTTTGTAAAAATGGATTTTTGGGAAACTGGATTCTGTAAACAGAATTTTGGATTTCAAGCTTTTGAAACCCACTATCTAGAAGCTTTTCTGAACATTCTTTCCCATCATATCCTAATAATTCGCTCGCTAGAGCAAGATGAAAGATCAGAGACGAAAAATTATGTAGACCAAATTTCAATCAGAACAAAACCTCAATGACGAAATAAAATAAAGAAACAGCGGGGACCTTTCGACAAGAGCCTGCAAGAAATCCATCAAACTGTAATACCAAAAAGTACTTACACTCTGAAATAGTGTTACCATCTAGTTCCTCATTTACATCAACTCCCATAGCAAGTTCAGCTCCATAGCTTCTTTTGCATTCAATTCCAACTTAAATCTCGTCTCCAATATCACGTGACCTATAAGCTTCTTTTACTTCTTATTACTTGAGTTTCCAAAAAGAGAGAAAGTTGTAACAATTTGGTAACAAATACTAAAATGTTACCATTTCCATTTGCATTTATCATTTTTTTCTCCTCCAACATCATATGACCTATAAGCTACTTTTAATTAATCTGATTACTTAAGTTTCCAAATAGATAGAAACTTGTAACAATTTGGTAACAAATACTAAAATGTTTCCATTTGTATTTATCATTTTTTTTCCTCCTCCAATATCGTATGACCTAAGCTACCTTTGATTAACTCTTATTACTTGAGTTTCCAAAAAGACAGAAACTTGTAACAATTTGGTTACAAATACTAAAATGTTACCATTTCCATTTGTCTTTGTCATTGAAGGAGATTTTTCTTTAATGGGTGATTTTAAAGGAATTATTCCAAATCAAATATCAATTATCCGGTGGTCCACAGCTTATATCTATGGAAATTAAACTGCTTAAAATTCAACATCTTAAGTCATGTGGAACTACTTATATCGACATAAGGCAAAGTACTTAGGTTCAATGTTCAAGTTCTTATACGACAGTTTAAACCTCCAAATGCGATTTTAATTTTAAGGCATAGGAATGAGGTTCATTGGTAGCTTCTTAGCTTCCAGTTCCAGCAACAATACGTCAAATCAACGGAAATGTACAAATCCTTTAAGGAAACAGACTCTCTATCAACTGACAATGCTCTGTGATAACTCTATGCAAAAAAAAAGATACATACTTGTCGTGGGCAGAGATTGATTGATTTTTTCATCTTCCAAGATAGAAAGCAAAAGTAAAAAGAGATTTGGAGGAGGGAGGGAAGGAGGAAAGAAATCCAATTCCAAGAATAGGTGGTGGTGGTGATGGTGTTGTTGTTATTGTCTTCCCTCCTCCTATCGGGTTGTTGTTTCTTTTTTGTTATCCATTTACCCTTGTTTGGCATAATACAGTGGAATATTTGTCGTGTGCCATTTTTAGTAACAACTTGTTGACTTCAACAATTAATCAAATTGACGCGCCAGATCTGAACAAGAGAGAGACCAACTTTGTACGTACATCTACATATATATAGCTGGCTGATTGTTGGATGGGGTTACAGCAGGAGGGTCTTGGTGTAAATTAAAAACGCAGAGACCTGAATGAATTGAGACGAGTATGCAGTGTGTAAATGAAAACGCGCATATCTCGATTGACACTTTAATTTATTCGCAACGATGCTTTTTTAATAGTTCTATTTTAAGTAAATAATGGGAGGGTTGGAAACAATGGTGGAAATTGAAGGTGTCATAAGCCTTGTGCAGTGAAATGGATGCGAACTCGGATTGAAAAAAAAATGGTAGACATTTAGAAAACTATGAAATGGTTATGAAGTGGTTGAAGAAAACGAAAAGTAAAAAAAAAGAAAAATATCATCGAAAACTAGATCGACGACATACATTAATTGTTTTTAAATGCCTCGCAATTTAAAAAAGAAAAATTATGTAAATACGCATCACCCATTAAACAGACAGGATCTGGAGCAAACACTATACAAATAACACTAAATGAAAGATATGACCCGGAGGAAAAAATAATCTTTTTGAAATGTTTATTTACATCAGTCATAAATAAAATAAAATACAAGTGGAAATAGAAAAACTTAGATAGTTGTTCAAAATAAAAAAATTAGTAAACAATGTTAATGAAAATAGTTCCAGATCCTACCGTAAACAGCGAAACAGAAATATCAGAAGATTGAGTAATAAAATAGAAACAAAAGGAAATCAGGGAAGAAATTGAATTGAAAACATAATCCTAGAAAACGAGATTCCGTAAAACAAAATCCCGGAACCCAATACTGAAAACATTTCTTCTTTCTTTCCTGCTTTCTCTTTCTTTCTTTCTTTCTTTCTTTCTCTCTTTCTTTCTTTGTATCTTTCTTTATTTCGAACTTTCTGTCTGTCTTTCTTTCTGTCTATCTTTCTTTGTTCCTTTCTTTCCTTCTTTATTTCTAACTTTCTGTCTATCTTTCTTTGTTCCTTTCTTTCCTTCTTTATTTCTAACTTTCTGTCTTTCTTTCTTTCTTCCTTTCTTTCTTTTATTTATTTCTAACTTTCTGTCTGTCTTTCTTTCTGTCTTTCTTTCTTTCTTCTTTCTTTCCTTCTTTATTTCTAACTTTGTGTCTATCTTTCTTTCTTCCTTTCTTTCTTTCTTTTATTTATTTCTAACTTTCCGTCTGTCTTTCTTTCTGTCTTTCTTTCTTTCTTTCTTTCTTTCTTTCTTTCTGTCTTTCTCTTTTCTTTCTTTCTATATTTCTAACTTCTTCTAACTTATTTCTGTCTTTCTTTCTTTCTTTCTTCTTAATATTTACCTTCTTTCTGTCTTGCTTTCTCTTTCTTTCTTTAATTCTTTCTTTTTTCTTTTTTTCTTTCTTTCTTTCTTTTTTTCTTTTTTTTTCTTTCTTTCTTTCTTTCTCTCTTTCTTTCTTTCTTTCTTTCTTTATTTCATTTTTTCTTTCTTTCTTTCCTTCTTTCTTTCTTTCTTTTTTTCTTTCTTTGTTTCTTTCTCTTTTTCTTTCTGTCTATCTTTCTTTCTTCCTTTCTTTCTTTCTTTTATTTATTTCTAACTTTCTGTCTGTCTTTCTTTCTGTCTTTCTTTCTTTCTTCTTTCTTTCCTTCTTTATTTCTAACTTTGTGTCTATCTTTCTTTCTTCCTTTCTTTCTTTCTTTTATTTATTTCTAACTTTCCGTCTGTCTTTCTTTCTGTCTTTCTTTCTTTCTTTCTTTCTTTCTTTCTTTCTGTCTTTCTCTTTTCTTTCTTTCTATATTTCTAACTTCTTCTAACTTATTTCTGTCTTTCTTTCTTTCTTTCTTCTTAATATTTACCTTCTTTCTGTCTTGCTTTCTCTTTCTTTCTTTAATTCTTTCTTTTTTCTTTTTTTCTTTCTTTCTTTCTTTCTCTCTTTCTTTCTTTCTTTCTTTCTTTATTTCATTTTTTCATTCTTTCTTTCCTTCTTTCTTTCTTTCTTTTTTTCTTTCTTTGTTTCTTTCTCTTTTTCTTTCTGTCTATCTTTCTTTCTTCCTTTCTTTCTTTCTTTTATTTATTTCTATCTTTCTGTCTGTCTTTCTTTCTTTCTTGCTTTCTTTCTTTCTTCCTTTCTTTTTTCTTTCTCTCTTTCTTTCCTTCTTATTTCTAACTTTTTCTGTCTTTCTTTCTTTATTTCTTTCTCTCTTTCTTCTTAATTTCTAACCTTCTTTCTGTCTTTCTTTCTTTCTTCTTGGTAAAAGCAAAAAATTTCGGGATTTCGTTTTTAAGGAATTGGGCTTTCGTGGGTTATGTTTTCCTGTATTTCGGAATTAACTCATCTAATTGTTGGATATTGCGATTTATTTTTACCGGGATTATCTTATTCCTACAAACATCAAAGCGATAAATGCTTTTCCTATCCTTCTATCCAATTTAAGGAACGAAGAAATACAATATTTTGATTTTATGCATATTTTTAAGAAGAGTTGGCTACAAAATCCCGAATTTCAAAATCTAGTGCATAACATAATTCTGGAATGCAAATTCGATAGAGTCTCAAAAAATTTAATAATTAAAACTTTCCCATTCTTTCGAGAAAAAGCACACCCCAATCTTCGGGGTGACAACATTATTCGGGATCATCGAAGCTTGGTGGAAGAAAATAAAAATAAAATTTTATATTTTATTTTCTGAATGTTAAAACTATTGAATGTGGTACGAAAATCGAGTATAAAAAGCCCGAAAACAAAGACATCTGAAAGCATAATCCCGAAAAATATGGAAATATAACCGCACGAAGTACTTGAATCACGGAACTTCAATAATTAAAAATTGTCGACTTTTTAGAACAAAAAAAATGCAAGTAATATTTCCCGAATTCGATCAATTTATGTTTTTTTTATCCTAGGATTTTATGGGTCCAAGATTTTTATTTTCTACAGTTCCGAAATTTGGAACTCTAAAATTTGAAAATAACATCACTACAGTTTTACCTGCAATCATTCCGAACACCTACTACCTTGGCAAAACTAAATCGTATACGGATATTGTATTCCAGGATTGCAATACGGATTCCGTACCCATACGCAAACTAAGTTATGATTTCTTAAAATTGAAAATCAGTTTGGGTATATGAAATCCCAAATTAAAAATACCCCATTGAAAAATCCCGGAAAACAAAAATTGTGTAAAATGCAATCCCGAAACAGAAACGCGGAATATCACATAACTTATTGTATAATTGAAGTTCATTGAAAACGAAAACTCGTATTGATATTCAAATCTTAGGCACAAAATCCCGAAAAAACAATACGATGAACAATAAATTTACAAACAAACAGATAAATTCAACTACTTCCAGTTTTTGGAAAAAGCGTAACGGATATCTCCGAAATATCATCAATTTTTAAAATTTTTATACTTCGACATATTTAAATCTCGTAAAATGTTACCTCATCATTTCCGGGATTTTATATTACAGGATTATGGATTCTGTAATGTTGTAATTACAAACCTCAAATAAATATAAATATTGCCTGCAAGTTGTTTTCAATCAGAAATTAAATTATTCAATATTCCATTTAATTCATTGAGTTTTTCGGGATTTTGTGATTTTTGGAAGTTTTTATATTTTCCAGGCTTTTTTAATACCACATTTTCAAACTACCCAGCCCAATTACAGGCTGTTATTCTCGGTTGGGTATGGTTGCCTAAAATTTAAATTTATATTGGGTACGACAATCCGTATATCGAAATCACGATTGAAAAATCCTGGAAAATATAATCCCGGATAGTAAGAATTCTGTAAAAGTAAAACAAAATCTCATAAAATAAAATCGGAACCAGAATATAAAAACAAAATAGGTACTTAATTCTTTCGACTTTCTTGCAAGATTAGGAACGAAACACGGAATTTCGAAATCTCGATAAGTAACTTCGGAAACCATACATAATCCCGGAAAACGATATTACTGAAGAGACAATTGAGATGCATAATATGCCGGAATATATTTTTTCGTGACTTTTTGTTGCAACAATGCGAAATTCGGGATTTTACATTTAGGACTTAGTTCTACGAGAGTTTTCGGAAATATCGGAACGTAATTTTCGGGATTTTTATATACGGCAAGATTTTCTGTCCTGTAATGATTTTCATTTTCGAAACTTGTAGGATGTACTTCAGAATTTAATACGGGATTGTGATACTATCCATTAAAAATATCGAATACAAAATCCCAGATTGTAAGATCCCGTTTCTGAAAAAAAAAAAAACAAAAAGATCATGCAAGCTTTCGGAAAAAGTTGATATTCGGGATTTTGCAGTGTTAAATTCTGTAGGTACTTCGGGATTTATTGATGTTCAATTATTACAAGCATGGCAAGCATGAAAAAATTATGTTAGATATTCAGTAGAATTATAGAACCCCTCCCCCCCCCCTCCTCCACCACCTTATAACAAAAATTTTATATCTCCTCTATATTTCAAATAAACTTGAAATTCTTAAATGAATTCGATAAAAATAAATTTATGACAGATTCGTATTGAATTTTTTTATACATTCATTTACAAAACAAACAAAAACCCAATTTTTTCTTGAACCTCGACAAAATGTTGTAACTTTCCCCTGAATCTTCTATATATGGTGTCGGATATTATGTGTAGGGACGAAAAATCCTCAAAACATTTGGAATATTTACATATACGAGAGTGTATGCAGCAGAATTCTTGCGAGGAGAGTTATTGTAACATAAACCAGAATTCAGATATGATAAAAATTTTCCTTACAGGCAAACTATTTCCAGTCCAACATAGTAGTAGCTGGAAACTGTTGAAATTATGTTACGAAAATGGGAGCAGCCCTGAATACCATGAAAATACCATGCAGTTTAAAAAAAAAAAAAATCTCCATGAAAATTGTCCTTTTATCAGGACTTTTTCCAAATTCCATTGGTTTGAAAATTACATAAATATTTGCGGCATCATTTTCAATGTGAACTCAACTTGGAGTGTGCTTTGAATTGTGCTTCAGTAAATATTTTATGTAATGGTTCACCACTACTCACACCACTTCACACTAGAGGCGCTTTTTTTTTTAAATTGTAATGAAATATTTACTATAACCGACAGAGGAAAATATATGTAGTCAACACAGTATAGATAGGCATCATCGGAACACACTTCAGACTTTATACATTTAAAGTGGCATAAAATTGTTCAAAATATTTCAAAATCTATCTGCCTGTCAATTAGCCTGTGTGCTCCTCGTCCTTCTCCAATCAAGGTAGAATGTTCCTCTTGAAAGTCTTTGAATATACATATTTTTTTTTTATATTGATAGTGAATAAGGGTAGCAACAAAGATTCAAAAGGTGCTTAAAGTAAAAACAAAAACAAAAAAAGAGCATCTCGCGAATAAAATCATACCAATCACACCATCAATCACTCTTCCACCATAGGCTTATCATCCTTCAAACGACTGAACCCCGACAAAATATTATTTCCTTGCAAACGAGCAATTAAAATCATAACGCCATCATCATAATAGGATGATATAGGGCATAAAATTCTCTGCTGCCCCCTTCCCCTTCAAAGTATAGTAGATAGTAGGCAAGCAGCAGATAGGTAGTAGATAGGAGGAGTCTCCTCAAGGGTGATGCTCCGGAAAATTCATCCATGCGTTATTCTTCTACTATAGGAGAGGCTGATGATTAAACACAATCTAGAGGCCCAGGATTTTCTATAAGAATGTAGAGACTTCAGTAAAATACTTCAAGAGATCTTTTTCGATAATATTAATCCACGTCCTTGCAGTGTTTTTTATCCCCCTCCCCTACCTTTTTTTCCCATTCTACAGATCACTTCCGTTTCCACAATACCCAGACATCAGTTCCCCATTATTGTGCCAAATTGGCTGAGAATTAGACATCTCGAGTCAATCTTTTGATTATTGTGGGAGAGATACAATTCCATGCCACCACATCTAACCTTAGATTTTATTTTTTTTATGCTGTTTCACGTGTCGACTTCGACTGTCGTTGTCGTGTCGTGTAGGGTAAGGTAGACAGACAGAGTCGAAGAGAGCAATCAAGCTACTGTTGAATGTGCCAGCAGAAAGAAGCAAATGTTGTATGTGAGATGAATTCATTTATTTTTAGATTCCATGGCAAACTCCTTTTACAGCCCAGCCAACTCAATAGCTGGAATTAATTAATTATTTACGTAGAGAGATAGTATAGCAGTAGAAGTACCAATATATGTCGGTATAGAGATGAGTGTATGGAGTCTTGTTTGGAAGCAGATGATTTGTAAAAGTGTCTCAAAGGTACCTAACCTATATAGACGCAATTTGTGCCTACATACCTACCTTCCTCATTCCAGATTACTCTTAAAAGCAGAGATCTATGAATGTCACAAATTAAACAAAAATTTGAAATTTTTATACTTTTAATTTTGTCACCGATAGATTAACTCTGCGCGCAAGCGTATTAGCGACCTAGAATGTTGTTGTTGTGCGATATTGTTAAATGTCACACAAAGAGGTAGCAACATTCGAAAGTAATTTAATTTGTAACTATGGCAAAAAAAAGCTGTTAATCGAACGTTGACTGAGAGTTTTTGGTGGAATTCATGCATTATGTAGGATGATAAAAGCTGATTAGCACTTTCCATCAAATGACCGGTATAGATACAAATTTTTATAGCAAATAAAATTTGAGTTTTGGAAGATTACCATAATTTAACTGAGCTTAGTTGAGTCATATTTGGTAATTTTTGGGGAATTAATATGAATTTTCTATGAAAAAAGAAAAAGAAAAAAGCTTGAAAAATAGTGGCAGACAGTGTAATTATTACACAACAATCAAAGAATTTCAAAACAAACTTCTATAAAATTTTTACTTTCACTTAGCGAAGATAAATTAAGAATTTAAAGTGAATTGAAGACTGAAGGTGAATATGATATGTTTTTTTTTTAAATATTTTTAAGTCAAGCTCAGGGCATAATCTATGATGCAAACCATAGCATGGCAGGAAGGAGAAAGAAGGGCGTAGGTAAATGATTATGGGACTGAAGAAAGTGGCGGAATGGCTGATGTCACTCTTTAACCTTCGCAGATTGTAAGGAATGACTGAAGATGGTAAACGGTTCCACATTCGCACAGACTCTGTCGGCGGTTTAACGTGAGCACCTAGCTATTTAGCCTTAATCTCACGGCAGTTTTAATGCACAGATTAATATTTAGGCGACAATTAGCGCCCTCATGACGCCGAATATATTATATTCTGTCACGGTGAGTACCTGTTTATGTCAGTACATACTTGACATTGGTCTTACTGATCGAAGCAAAACCCATCTAAAATCTCTACCGATCTGTGGGTCACGGCACCCGATTGGTTTAGCACAACTCCACGCCGAAAGCCAATCCTCTAAGCATACATTAATAAGCGACCATCCTTCAAATCTTTGCAAGGAGTATGCAATTATATAAACGACCACCGCAACCACCACCCATAAAGGGGCCTTCTCCATGCTGAGGAGAATAGCACTACTATAGTAGCACTATCTGGGGCTCTTCATCCCGCGGTACCAAGTTAGCAATGTCGGCTACCCAATTGGTATGGCTTTGTAGTCCATGACCATAAGGCCATGGGTACTCTCAGTGGATCTTCATGCTGTTCCTTATTCGAGACTGATTACTCCGTTCGGGCTTAATCATATTAGCACATAAGTAACGGCAGTAGACCACGAGAAGGTTATGTATGTTCCGCCGTTCAAGTTAGAAGAGGCTTGAGACTATAGCCAGTAATTTTATAGCTTCTGGCTTTGCTTCTCTATTATTCGGACTGATTCTGGCCGTAGGCGTTGCCACCTTGAGTATCGGGTCTCTCATCAAAGCGGACGTTCATAGGAACCACCAGAGCAGAGATGGAAGAACCTGAGTACTTGTAGATGCACAAAACTGTTTCTTGATGGGACCAATAGGAATATCTCTGATTTTCTCATGGGGCGCGGAAAGAAACAATGTAGAGCTGCGGTTGGCATCATCAGCGGCCACAGCTCGCCTCACGCCCGTCGAACAAGGATGGGAGCTGTTGACAGCCCTGAGTAGCTGGCCTGCCTGACAGGAAGGTTTTGGTGATGGGATTTATGGTAGGATAGCACAATAGGTCGCATTGGTCTCCGTGCTTGGGATCTCTCGTCCCCGTTCCTTAAAAAAAAATCTTATAGCTTACCAAAGTACTAATTCCATGTCAAAACTAATAGGTCGTATATGAACTGGCATGGAAAATGTTAAATTCTTTTATCAGGATTGTTTATTTTTATAATTATTTCACTTACAGTTTATTTAAAATACTATAATTTATTATTGAAATAATAAAACTCGCATGAAAAATTACGTCCTACGGCAATAACTCCGGTTGTTTGTGCAACACAGCACAGCAAACTTAATCATCATAATTCAAGACTTCCAGAGTCTCGATTACATTAAATCTCTTGCACAAAAGTTTTTCACAAATACAAAAGTAGAAGTCACTTTTAAGCACGTTTATAATCAACAAACCACTAAAAGGACTACACCGGACTAATTTTCGTAAATGTCAGAAATGTCAGAAACATCGAACTGACAACAACTAAACACCCAGCCGTCGTATCATTTCCCTCTCGTTTCTTAAGAAAAAATGCCTATCACAAGTACACGAATTTTGCACAGCATAGCCTATCCTTTTTGCTACATAATCTAAGAGTCCAAAACATTGTGTTTATTAAATTCAAAGCCTCCTAAACTGTTACTTTATAGGTTATGTTAGATTAGTTTAAGAGTAGGGGCGGACTAATCCACTGGGACAATGCGGACGACACAGTGACCAAAGTTGACCTACTGTGTTCTCCCCTTAAGTGGTTAGACAAAATCTACTCTTTTAACGAGCTCAATTATTCCCTTGGCGTTAGATGGTAAACCTAATTTGGAGAGATAAGTGCTTTGCAACTCATGCAAGAGCCGGCACTCGCATATATAATATTTCTAGCCTAGAAGCTCTAGGTTACATCTTCCACACTCAACACAGTACGCTGTCGGATTTTCCTATCTTCTTAAAAAAAAAAAACGGAAGTAGCAATATCCAGTAACTGCATTAGCAAGCAACTTGAGCCACTGTCTATTAAGACTAATTATATTGTGCGACTGCAGTAGAGGGGTTGGCAGGGGTTGAAAAATGCCTTCCCTTGTGTCACACAGGGTGCACTACGCCAAATGAGATGAAGTTGTCTGTTTTCCCATTTATGCCGTTGCGATCCAAATGTGACCTTTTAATAGGCTAAATGTATACGGACTATCGACTCCTGTTTTAGCCAGATTGTCCGCTTTTTCATTACCGTCCACTCTTCATCTCCAGGAACTCAACAACCAGCATTACTTTGTTGTCCCTCGACAGCAGCTGGAGTTTCGAGCAGCAGCTGCAGACTAGTTTCGAGTAATAGTCTTCAGTCAGGAGCTCTATTCGGCTGCCTAAACAAATGTAGATTATGAAATTCTTGCAGCCCCTATTTAGGCTTTCCTGCGCTCCAACCTCTTTAGCATAGATTTTCGCCTGTAAAATTGAAGGAGTAACGTACCAAAAGGAATGTTACTATATAATCACACTCAAAAATAAATTGACAACAGTTAATTCCAGAAAATACCCTTTTGGAACTAATCCATTGTTGCCAAATTGCGATATAATACATTTTGGGAACATATTTCAGTCGCCATCTAGAAAATGCTTAAAGTACAACACCTGCCATTAAATATGTATGCAAGTGTGTGTTAAATTCATAAGGTAATACCATTCCAATGGAACCACATGTTAAGCTCAATATTACCAAAAATCATATTTCATTCTGAAAAAAAGGAACAACAACAGAAGAATGAACTGACTTGACTCAAACTCATCGAACAGATCATATCACCGCATATCGCTTTGGGGTGCGTTTTGAAATTACTTTCAACATTAGTCGTTAGTCGGCAATGATTCTAACGTGCAACTCTAAAGAATAGCAGCAATAAAGGAAGGTTGGCTTCAAGCAAATCCGATTTTGATAACCGAAAATCAAATCTCTGAGCTTGAGTTTTCCATACAAAGTAGGCTTTCTGAGTCTTTATACCTTCCCCAAATATACTACACAGCATCAGTTAGCTGTTGGTGGGAATGTAATTTTTCAATATGTATTCATGACTCGATTGTGCATCCCCAATCTCCCTTCAACAAACGAAACATAGGTACCAGCATCAGAATATTTTTGGATTTTTTTTTTGGATATTTTCCAGTATGGTGGAGGAATGGAGGTGGTAGATGTAGTAGAGTTTCCATTGAGTGATAATTTTTCTAACACTTGAAACGAAAATAATAAACGAAAATTGAACTTCTCGTTGGCACGTTATTCCACAAATTTTTATTGCATTTTTATGGATATTTATGGATGCGAATGTTTCAAAGTTTTATTTCCTTATTTTTTTATTTCACTTTATTTGTATTACCATCATTTCGATTTCGACGTATTTTATTTGTTATTTATCTTTTACGAAAAAAAAAACAAACACAATTTTTTTTTGTTTTTGCTTCGACTAATTAAATGATCACCCGCCGGCCATTTTCAACAGGAATTGAGTAAAAAAAAAATTAAATTTTCACGTTTTCCAAGCTTGTTTGTGTACAAACAAAAAACATAAACCGCGCGACACAAGAATTATGTAGAATTAAAGTTGAATTGCTTAATTAATTTTTGTTTTAAAGTTTTACTCTGATGTTTGATTATTTGGAATATTCCTAGTGCAAATAAAAATTCCCGAAAAATTTAATTAACTTTGGCTAGAAATGGATGATGAGGCGCCTTCATCGTCGCGTTTCACTTTTAATTGTAAATTAGCGATGTTTTCTCCTTTATTAGCTTTGGTTACTAAAATATTCAACATTTTGCTGTGTAGTTGATAATTAAAAATATTATTTACACTCAACGGAATTATCAATTTGTTTTATAAATTACGAAATTAATTTAAATTGAATATTTTTTGATTTACAGACCTACAGAGATGTTTGTTTGCACATACATTTCAGACTCATACAGTTCGATTAATCCAAAATAGAATTAACATAATTTTAAAATCAATTTGTTTATTTATTAGGTGCGGATATCTAAACATTAGTAGTACAGAAATATATACGTATAAAATATACATATATAGTAAGGCATAACCGGAGGCCCGAGGATAATTAGTAGATATTAGTTGATTTTTAAGTGAAATTAATCTTCAATGCTGGAAAGAAAAATAAATTCGAAATTCGAATTCGAAAATATGCAGTTTTCATTTTTCTTTCTATTGTAGAATTTTTTAATAATATTTTGTTTATAAAAGCTACATTTGTTGTGACAGAGTTTCTGGAGGCTATCTCCTCTTTTACTCAACGTTACCCTAGTGTGATTGTTGGAGGAGACTTTAACATAAATTTACTCAGGCAGGGCACACAATCAGATTCCTTTTTGTATAATATGTCTGATTCGGACTTAGGCACTGTTAACTCTTATCCCACTTATTTTAACTCTGCCAATCCTTCCCTTTTGGACTTGTTTCTTGTCTCTGATCCACACCGAATTCTATTTTTCAACCAATTGAGCTTAAGTATTTTGGACCAATTTTATTATCTTTATGTCCTATAATTTAAAAATCGAGTGCAAATACGCCAAAAAATGTATTCATTACAGGAATTTCGATAGAATTAATCTGGAGTCTCTTTGCGCGGAGTGTGTAGATTATCCCTAGAACTATATATATGACCTCGAGTCGGTTGATGTTTTATTAGCAGCTCAATTGAATACATGTACAATAGACATGTACCTTTAAGAAGAAAAATTCTGAGTGCTACATCCTGCCCATGGTTCTCTGTGGAGATCGAAGGTATGATTGCTGAGCGGGAATATTTATATTCTAGGTTTTGAAGACTTAAAACAACTGAAAGTCGCAGATTATACAACATTTCAAGAAATAAGGTGAAATTAAAGGTTCGAGCGGCTAAGCGCTCCTACTACAGACGTAAATTGTACCCTACCATGCCGCCGAAAATGCTTTGCCGTAATCTGCGAAGCGCTGGTGTATGGGGTAGTGAGACTATAAAACTCACTCTCTATCCGAACGTGTTGAAAGGTACTTTGTTGGTAATCAGCAATTCGCAGATTCCGATCAATATACGCCAATGTTGGACATATCCGATGATAACACGACAGATTTCAGTTTTCATGGTGTGGATAGGAGTGAGCTACTTAATGCTATTTTTGCCATCAAATGCTATCGGTCCTGATTGTATGTCCCTTAAATTTTTGAAGATAATCGCTCCAACTATTATTGGCCCTTGGCTGCATGTATTTAATACCTGTATCTCAAAGTTTGTTTTTCCTATCTCCTGGAAGACTTCTAATGTAGTTCCCATTCCAAAAAGAGGGACGTAAATCCATCCTGAGGATTATAGACCTATCATCCTACTTTGTTTTCTTTTCAAAGTTCTGGAAAAGTTGCTGTATTGGCAAGTTCAACGGTTCATATTAACGAATAACCTCATAAGCGAATGGCAGTCTGGTTTTCGTCCTGGGCTTAATTGTGAAACTGCCTGCCGTCTTGAAGGTTACAACTGACATTTGGTCATCGCTCGATAACAGACAAATCGCTATTTTGACTCTCCTTGATTTTTCAAAGGCATTTGACAGCGTCTCACATAATAAATAACTGAGTAAACTTCAGAATCAATTTCATTTTTCATATGGGGCGACTCTTTTAATTAATAACTTCCTGTCCAATAGATTACAGCGGGTGTGCCTGAGTGAGAAAATTTTTTCGCATTTTCTTCCCTTAACCAGTGGAGTTCCACAGGGATCCATTCTTGGTCCTCTACTCTTTATCCTATATATCAACGACTTGCCGCTTGTAACTCATGACGTTAATATTCATATTTATGCCGATGACGTTCAAATTTATCTTAGTCACCCCATAGGTTTGATGGAAGACTGTGTGGATAGAATCAACAGCGATTTACTCGAAATTAGTAAGTGGGCATTTGCACATAATCTTAAAATAAATCCCAATAATAATAATAAATCCCTTTTCAACTACTTCTATGGACTCTTTGGATCTACCAGCTGTCACTGTGGATGGAGTTGTGATTCCGTACGTGAACAAGGTCCGTAATTTGGGCCTTACACTTAGTTCGAATATGAAATGTTGCGACCATATTCAGGCCTCCATTTCCAAAATTTACGGAACTCTTCGTCGCTTATGGCTATCGTATCGGCTAGTTTTCTGTCGCCCCAATTGCGTTGCCATCTAATCCAGACCTTAGTCCTTCAACACTTTACTTATGGTTGCCTTGTTTTTACGAAATTGGATTCAAGCTGCACTAGAAAATTAAATGGCACGTTCAATGACTGCGTCAGGTTTATTTTTGGATTACGAAGGTTTGACCATGTGTCTCATCTTAGGTTTGCTTTACTTAGATGTCCGCTGGAAGTGTATCTGAAGCGGAGAGTTTTATTTTTTATGTACAACCTTATTACTACAACCAAACCTGCATATCTGGCCAACTTGGTCCGGCCTCTTAACTCTGCCAGAGGGCGTAAGTTTTTAATACCTCGATTCCTAACATCAGTCTTTGAGGGTTTTTACATTGTTCAGGTAGTTCGTTCTTGGAACGAGCTGCCTGGTCACATTCAGCGTTCAGATTCATTCGGAACATACAGACGGCTCCTTGTTGATTTTTTAGAGTAACCCTCGTTTTTGTCTGTGACACACACGCATTTGTTATGTTAATGTTTTTATTTTTCTCTTCCCTTTTTTTATTGATTTTTGATTCTGTTTTTAAAATAAATTAAAATTTTTTAATTTTCATTTTGATCTGAATTTGTTTCTTTTAATTTTAATTATGATTTGGTTTGTTAATTTTTCATTTTGTTTTTAATTTTGATTTGTTGATTTTAATTTTGATCTTAATTTTAAGTTTTTATTTTAATTTTGAATTTGATTTCAATTATATTTTTAATGTTAATTTTGATTAATTTTTGTATGTTATTTTATTTTATTTTATTTTACTTTTGGTTTTGATGTTAATGTTAGTCTTTGAATTTTTATTTGCCCGTCTGTTCAATAGATACTAATTTAAAAGATTGTCAATCTTGTAGTATCGTTTACCAGAAAATATATTATTATATACTTATTATTTTACATTTATATTTACTAATTACATCCACGGAGGATGGAAAAATAAAGGGAACGAAGTAAATACAGTTGAATATGACATTTTTACACTCTTTAATCCACTGTGTGAATGTGGAACAGACTTCTATCTTTCTATCAATCTACGAAGGATCAAAAGTAAAATATACCAGTACTTTTCGCCCACTCCTCATGTCCCCCAATCTTTTTCTTATCGTCTTCCTGCTATGCTGTTGCTTTGCATGGTATCCCCTGAGCTTGGCTCAATAATATAAAAAAAAACAATATTTAATAGCCTCCTTAACTTTTCGAAATCGAACTTCGAAATTTTGGTAGTTAGTTTTTTCATCTATTTCTTTTTGATATATCTCTTCATCATTTAATAGCCTAGCAAGATGTTTAAGGTGTCGTTTGAAGGGTCACCGTTCGAACTATAAAATATGAAAATCTAAAAACAAAACAATATAACTCGAAAAACCGATGCGGGGGGGTACAAATTATCTTTTTTATTGCTGTTGAACCATTATTGTATGAGCGTGCTTTCTATGATGTATGATAGATCCGAATTTGAGTTGAATGTCGAAAATTTTCGAAAAAAGTTGAAGAGTTTCGAAAATTTTCGAACAAAGTTGAAGACTTTCGAAAAGATATAGATATTTCGTAGACAGTTGATGTAACTCAGCAGTTCATGAAAGTTCTAGGCACCTCTTGAAATATATGCAGGTAGTATAATAGTTTGCGGTTATTGACTTTTTACACGAACTGTCTGAAATTTTTAGTCACTTCATGAAATGCTAAAAGCGCACGCTGGCGTGTGTCTAGTTCTGTGCAGGAAGGGATGCGGGGGGGGGGGGGGGGGGGTTAATTTGTACTTTGGAAGCATGTAGCGTGTAACGGTGATGGGAGGCACCTATAAATATTTAACGAATTATCGATTAGTGTACTAATCATTTTAATTCGAGGTACTAAGTCGAATCTCAATTAAATCCACACTCATTTTTGCCATATCAACGAATGTGCTAGCTTAGATATTCGCTCTGGGCGTCGAGTTGCCGCTGATACAACCGGGCACCGTGACCGGTCTCTTGATAGGTGATAGGTCTCTTCTATCAGTAAGAAAGCCAAGCATGTACTGACCCGATGGACTTATCGAGGCAGAAATGTTTCATCAGGGCGCTAATTGTCGCATTATAGTTATAAAATAACACAAGAGGGATGCGAAAATGATTTCGTTTTTAGCGTTTTTTATGTTTTTTGATAGCTTTAACAGATGAAAAAAAAATCTTGTCCATGTTTTTATCCATTGATTAAAATAAGTCATTTTGACCATTAAGAAGATTAACTAATCCGTGTACTTGGCAGGTGCTCACGTAAAATCACATGGACTATCTGGTGGTACCCGCAAATCATAAATCTTTCTAATGATAAAAATGACTTTTTTTTGTTATCAATGGATAAAAACAAGGACACGTTTTTTTTCATCTGTTAAAGCTATAAAAAAACATAAAAAACGTTAAAAAGGAAATAGCCTATCCGCAAATCTGAAGTAGCAACCAACTCTCATGCGAATTATATTCAGTCGCGCTTCAGAAGCGAAATCTAACGAAATCTAGTTAAATAAAATAATTTTGAATCCTTTTCACATTCCTCTTGTGTTATTTTAATAACGTAAAAGATGATCCCATTTTACTTTTGATTGAATGTCCTGCTTTAGATCCAACAAAACTCTCATCAGTTGCGCCGGCATTTCATATTCTAGTCGTCAAGGCACAGTTTTAATTGAACAGAAAATAAATTTTCCGGAATGAAACCCTATTGATCATGATGTCTTGGATGCCATCAGACTATAAAAACCCTGAAGACGACAACGAACACTACAAGGAAGGAAGGAAGGAAGGAATAAAGGATGGAAGGAAGGAAGGAAGGACGGAAGGAAGGAAAACATCCAATACTTAGAACTAGAAATGTTTCCTGTCATCCCCTCGAACAAATTAAAATGTACGAATTGTTGCCAGTCTCGCGTGCACTCGTTCAGTGTAACAAAATGAAAGTGTCCTTGTAAAATCATTCCGTATACCAAACAAGAAGTGTCCCCTTATTTGCTTACAAGAGTAAACAACATATACCCAACTCCCATGGGACTTCAAAAGCAAGGACTATATGTATATAAACACAAGTTTATTCGAAGAGGAAAAGACCCAAGTGCCATGCCGCCCGCCATCCTCGTGGTATATTTTATCCGCGGCAAGCCCAAGCTAAACAAACTTGCAAATAAGACATGAGACCATCTCTCGCCGTGTTCCGGAGGCATCGTCTTATATGATTTCTTATTTCATTGAAATTCAGCTTTGTGTTTCAATATTTAAAATCAAATCTCGTAGTCCCCACCTAATTTCCATCCCACATGGCTAATATGTGCCGGGGGATATGGGAATTGGGATTTTGGGGCGAAATCGGGAAGCTACAATAGAGTAGGAGCACATATTATGTATGATGATGTATAAAAACAGTGGGTTAGCATTGCTGTTAAGATGGGGGGGGGGGTGTATCTAATACAGCCAACGCCCCCTCCCCTCCTCCACAATCATGTTTTCACAAACCAGCCACACAAAATCATCAGTACTTTCTCGTCGACATAGAGAGTGTTGCACAACCCTTTGGGGCCCTCTTCGAAACATACATCGAATGAAAAATTCATTGGCGTGTGGGCCGGGGGGGGCGGGGGCGGGTGGAGAAAAGAAACTGTGGTGCAAACAAATTTACGCCTCGAAATTGCAGCGGTGTCAGCGATTAATTACGCAATTTATATTAAAACTAGCAATTTAGCTCGACACGCTCCACACACGTTAATTAGAGGTCCTACAAAATTCAGTCCACAAGCAGTCAAGGGCTTCCGCCGCCGCATCTAATGAATTTTCCCCCGCCTGCCTTCCCTCTGCCACATGGAATTAGGTAGAGACACAATTAACGGAAAATTGCTTCATTACTTATGCACAAAAATAGGTCTTTATGACGCATTAATCATCTCCAAAGCTTGCGGTTAGCTATACTGATGCTGTTGGTGTTGCTGCTAGTTACTGTTTGCGGTGCTTCGGTTCTTTTCTGTATCTTTGCTGATTTGGTATTCATCTGCCCTTGTCTGCTTGGTTGCTTGCCTGCCCGCCTTCCTTCCTGCCTGCCTGCCTGCCTGACTACTTGCTTGACTGACTTCCCATCCTCGGGCCCTATCCCGGGTACGACGTCCTTAGACATGCTGTTGTAAGTCTTCCACCGAAGTGCGCCGGGTTGACACAGTATTATATGTTGGAAGAAAGTGAAAAGTATGAAAATTCATAACATTGTTGGTGGCGATGGTGGGTGATGGCAATGGAGGGCGTTCGGGCTTAATATTTGACTTTTTGGCTTATTTTCTTTGTGCTGCTCTATATCAAGGACTAAGACAGAGGATTCAAAATAAAAATAATGTCATAATGTGGCCGATTTTGTACCTAACGACTTGACTTGATATAACGGGACGATGATAACTGATTTTAATAACTATAGGATCTCAGGTCTGGTCCTGGAAGGATGTCTTTTTCTTATTACTGGTCTTTCCAGTCTAAGAAGAAGAAAAAAAAACTTAAAGGCAAACTGTAGATCGTATAATGAAGCATATCTGAATATTTATTCAAATTAAGCAGAATTATCCTGTCGTGGACTGCCATAATACCCTATTCACAGAATTTCCTAGTACATATTTAGGTTGGTACATACGACAGGAGGGGGGAGGGATCCTAGCAGTTGTTGGTTTGAATTTATTAGTTTAAGTCTGACTCGATTTATAGAGACTTTGCTTTGTAGAGCTCCAACTTTTGGCTCTATATGTAGGTATGTAAAAGAGAGGGGGGAGAGGCGTAATTAATTTACATAGGATTCTGTGAGTATATACGGATCACATGGATTTTACTTTGAGGTTATGTTTGCATATATTCAATAATTTACAATCAGTCTAGGTTAGGTAAATAATCAAAAGTCATGAGACAATCGAAATTCACTGAAGGACATCTTGCATTGGGAAATCGTGTATGCAATTTAAGTGCTATTTAATGTTTACCAAATTTTCAAAGGAGTGATAAATGTGCAAAAAGCAAAAAGAAATTTGAATACCTACTTTGCGAGCTGAAAAAAAAAGAAATTTTAGGGTATGCATATCATTGACCGGAATGAATGTGTGATCTTGCTCATACTGTAACTCGAAGTTACGGTGACGCCTTACCTTTGTTTTGGTAAAAGAACGACAGGCCAAAATTATCTTCAATGGGGCAAATCATAGCCATGAAATGGAAGGGACTTAGTAGTTTAAGTAGTCTAGTCAATTATGTTGCCCTTTCATTTTACTTGCTGGATTGTTTCTGTTCCAGTGAAAGCAGGGTCTCGTAATTTCAGGCCTAGTGTAAACGTACTATAATTCAGAAACCATGTACCTTCTGCTCTAGTCATAGGGCCGCTCTCAATTAGATATGAGTAACTTAGATCTGAGTTGACTCAATCCGAATCTCTAAAATGAGTCAAGTCATCCGGTTCCTACTTTTGGCCCCAGACGGTTCTACAAGAGCCATTGAATTTCACCTCAATATTTCAAGCGAATCCGATGCTGTATTATCCCATAACTGACTGTGAGTCTCAAAGCCGTCAGTGATAAGCGTGGGGAAAATAACCTTGATGCGCTACCAACTCAGAGAAATCTATGATGCGTTTGTGGAAATTTCGCTCGAAGAAAAAATATTTAATCTATCGAAACATGAGGCTCGGTTCTTAGTCCAATCATTCGTAAATTTTAAATTCATTTGATAGTTTCGTTCAATATTCTAAACAAAGTTAATGTCGCTTCAAAATTATTAAAAAGTCCTGAATACTGTAAAATTCTAGATAGAAACAGTTTGATCTGAAGAAAGTTTTTCTAGAATACTGAACGAATCGAAAGGCTTAGCATCTGAGATGGAGGTAGAGCCCATATTTCCCCTAACAACACACTTCGGATAGGAGCTATTACGAACCATTTTATAATTCATGCCGGTGTACCGCAAGGTTCTCTGCTGCTCCTACTCTCTTTCTCATTTTTATTAATGATCTGCTAATCATGACCTTACAAAAATACTCGCTTGGGACAGAGCGAATCGGGTCTTATTTAATGCTTCTGCAACGCAATGTTGTCTGTTATCACTCAAACGTACTGCAACACACGGTGAACCCCCTTGAAGCAGATATGTCGAACTTGCTATCCCTTAACATATTAGGCATTCAAATATCCAACACTTGTTACAATCGGTCAAAGATGGAGCATAGAAAAATTTTAAGAACTTTTATTTTTCTTCTATTCTCCATCTTTGACCGATTCTAAAAAGTCTGGGTTGGATTTCCGTCCGGGAAAAATAAATAAAAATTGAATTTAATGCCAGCTGAAAGCAAAATGTGGCTTAATAGGTTAGTCACAAATTGAGAAATACAAGAGGGAAAATCATCTGTCTCATTAGCTCAGTGGAAGATCAATCGCCCGGAAAGCGGAAGGTCACAGCTTCAAAATCCTGCAGTCTCAGCCCATCAGAGATTTTTAGAACCTTGACTTGCGTTCGCTTTGTGCAGAATGTGAATCATTTCCTTGGGATCACATTTATAATATTGTTGACATAGACGAGCAATAATAATAATAATATTCTATTGAGTATATTTATAACAAGCATGTTCCTCTTCGAACGAAGGTATCAAAGGCAGATTGCTTTCCCTGCCAAGCGAACGTATTTTAAATAGAAATTTGATCTAAAAGCTTCTCCGAAAGTGCTTGGCGTAATCTTCGAAATTCCTCCGTATATGGAAAAAAAGCACTTAACTGCAACCTAAGCCCAAGTGAGCTTAGTAAATATTTCGCCGGTGATCATAATTTGCAAGCTTGTAATCAAACCGCATTAAAAAGTTTGAATGTCTCGCCCAGGTCAGATGACTTTAGTTTTCGCGGTGTGGATCGTGGGGAACTATTAAAGGCAATATTCTCTATTAAATCGCATGCAATTGGCCCTGACAACATGTCTCCGCGGTTAGTGAAGTTAATATCTCCTTTTATTGTCGGCTCTCTTTTGCATATTTTTAATTGCTGCATCACTAAGTCAGTATTTCCCAAGATCTGGAAAATTGCGCATGTGATCCCAATCCCAAAGAAAGCGACAGCAGATATTCCTGCCGACTTCAGGCCTATCAGTTTACTTTGTTTCCTCGCTTAAGTGCTCGAGAAGCTGTTGTATTGGCAGATTCAACAGTACATGCTCCAAAATGATCTTCTTAGTCGATGCCGGTCTGGATTTCGACATAAACCTAATTGCGACGATGCTCTCGTGAAAGTTACAACGGACATCCGCTCAGCTCTCGATCGGCGGAAAGTGGTTATTATGACGCTTCTCCAAGGCTTTTAATAGTGTCTGCCATAGTAACCTGTTGAGAAAAATATCTTACAATTTTGATTTTTCGAACCGAGCCACCCTTTTAATAAAAGAATTCCTTCACGCTCGTTCGCAGAGGGTTACCTTGGGGCAAAATAATTCCTACATCCTGCTTCCCCTATCTTGTGGGGTCCCACAGGGTTCCATTCTGGGCTCTATGCTGTTCAGCATTTACATTAATGATTCTACCGAGTATATTCGCGACGTCAACATTCACATGTACGCCGATGACGTGCAAATTCATTTAAGTCGTCCTATATGTTTGATCGAAGGACGTGCTGCTCGCCTGAACAGTGACTTGCATAATATTTTCATGTGGTCCTAAGAAAACAAGCTCAAGCTAAATCCGAGTAAGTCGCAGTGCATTGCTTTCCATTCTGGATGTATTGATCCTACAACGTTTCCTACTATTTCATTGGTTGTCCCTTGCCTTATGAGGATCGAGTTCGTAATCTTGGCGTGTTTTTAAATTCTAACATGAGATGTTGTGACCTCATCAACTCAAACATAGCCAAAGTATATGGCACTCTCCGCCGTCTGTGGTTGTCTGCTAGTGTACTATCGCCTAAGCTCCGTTGTCACCTTGTTAGGTCTCTCATTATGCAACAGTTCACTCATGCCTCTCTTGTCTTTCCCAAGCTCGACTCGCACTGTTCTAGGAAACTAAATGTCGCTTTCAACGACTGTACTAGATTTATCTTTGGTCTGAGGAGGTTTGATCATACATATATCTCACCTCAATTTCACCGTGCTGGGCTGCTCGCTTGATATATATTTGAAGCAGAGAGCTTTAGTGTTCCTGTTTAACTTGTTTCGTTCTTCCCAACCGGTCTATTTGAGTACCTTTTTTTCAGCCCTTAAACTCCACTAGGAGGCTCAAACTACTACTTCCACGGTTCCAAACCTCCATATTCGACGAATCTTGCATTTTTCAACTGACTAGAATCTGGAACTCGCTGCCTCATAATATCCAGACAACTAACTCGCTCGGCAACTTCAAACGACTCGTAAAGTCCTATCTTGGCATAGTTGACATTGACTTGCGGTAACCTGTACGCGCAGCTCTTTTCTTTTTGCTTTTTCTCTGTTTTTTAAATCTTTCATTTTTTATTCCTTATCTTTTTAAAATCTCTCTAATATTATGTTTAATTAAATATATATTTTCGATATTCCAATATTAGCTTAATTTAAGTTAGGTTTAGTTTTATTTAGCTCTCTTACTATTTTGTTCGATGTTTGAAAAAAGATTGTAAATTTTGTAGCATCAGTACCCACGAAATAAATGAATTGAATTGAATTGACTGCAATCTTGTGATCAAACCCCAATTGAAGTCTTCAATTTCATCGTAGTAAAAAATGTATATTCCGTTGATTGTACCAAACTTTTTCATAGACTTGCGGACATTGTTAAGCTTACCCGTTTCAGTGATATCAGGAGAGTGGATTTTTCTTGAAACTGAAAATTATTAAAAATTATCTGCGGTCGACAATGGCCACCATATATCCATTGTTAGGAAATTATGCGATCGCACCAACTAGCAGAAACTTATTGGAGACAATAGTAAAGGCATGAAAAATTAATTTTGAGTGAAAGAGTGATTTGGTGGGAGTGACGAACCACCGGGTCCATTATCAATTATTTATTTATTTTTTTCTAAATTCTGTATTTAAATATTTGGTCGGAAAAAGTTGTATTAAAATAAATATTGAAAAGTTCGGGTTTTCTCAGGTTGCCCCAGGAGCGTTAAGGGCTAGGCACGGCGCTGAGCAGCGGAAATAGCCAGATAACTGAAGATCAAAATTCCACAATTAATTGAGTGAAGCAGACGCTTCCCTATAATAAGAAATTTGCTCACGTTGCATGTTTTTCCTTTATTGCAGCTAGTAAAACACCACAACTAATTGTGAAATTTGACTCGCTTCTATTCCGGGTGACACATTTTAATTTTCATGTAGAATAATGTTTTGCTTACGATTTTGCACTTACTTTACTTCCGTGACTTGTCTTTGTTTTGTTTACGTTTTTTTTTTCTTATAAAACTTTTTGTTATACTATTTAAGAAGTCATCTTTTCTGTGATAGGTTTGGTATTTAAATCCATACATTTTCAAAAATAAAATCAGAGTCTAAACAAGAAGCATCAGTTAGTAGTCTTTATTACCCATCTCATCCACAAAATTCAAGATTAGACGCAAAGTTTAATCTGAATCCACCTTCCAGACCAAAAGTGCAGCTTTTATAATCATCATCAGTCTTGATCAGGTGTTCAGAGACTTATATAATAATTCGGAGGTACTAGAAACAAGGGTATACACCAAAGATAACCTAATATTAAGAAGATATGATTCAGCTGAACAAAATTGGAAATTTTTCGTGTTTTTTAGACCGAAACAGGTAATCTCATATACTTTTGTCTTTCGCATGATTTGGGGAAAAGAACTTGGCTATGAGACAATGAGTCCAAAACAAAAATCGAGAGAATGTAGGATTACCCGAGCGACAGAATCTTATTGAATCCCTCAAAGTTCTATCAAACTATTCATAATAATGTACAGCAGGTCACACTACCTCTATCTTTTAAGAAAAAGATAAATTTCGCTTAGGCTAAGGTGAGGAGAGGAGATATAAAATTCCTCTCAAATAAAATTTTCATTCTTCCCGAAAATATCAGAGAATCTAGCATGAATTTCTCCCACTTAATCAGCACGTGTTGTGAAAATATCATAGGAATTACACATTGGCATTGCTATAAAAAACATTGGCCGATTCTCTAAATTTTTCAGCAAAAACCGGTTTTCACAAAAGCGCGGGAACATTTTATGAGAGTAAAAAGTGAAAAGAAGGCTGGATACGCTTGGTTCTGCCCTGGTCTGAAAACCTGACTACAACTAGATGCCCTTCATTATGAGGACAGGAAGGTTTTGGTGAAAGAGGTTTTAGCAGGTTAACACAATGAAACACCGTGCTTGGGATCACTCATCCCCTGTCTTAAAAAAACAGACACCCCGGATCTTGAAATCCTCGAATATACAATACTGGATGCCTAAAATCATAAAACTCCAACATACAGAATACTGCAATACAAAGCTCCGGAGCATAAATAAATGAAAAATTTCGGAACACAAAATCTTAGTTATACACTGGTTCAGAAATGGTGGAGAGGAGTCAGTACTCAAGAAAAGTTTCAACTTAGATACCAGCGAACTTGTAGGTTATAAAATATACTATACGTAGGTTTGTGTCCTGAAAGTGAGAAAATTCATATAAAATTAGCCTAGAGACATCTACCGCAAAAGACAGAAACCAAACATCCGACAAAACCATACAATTTAAGACGAAAAATGAAAATTTGCAGTTCACATAAATTGAAAATTTTTAACGAGAATTAACTCTCCTAAATTTTTTTTGGTCATAATTGTTAAGAATCATATTTTGCTTTGTATTGCAAGAACTTTCAACAAAATATTGCAATTTCTCATCGGTGAAATATCGGGAAAAAAACAAGTACTATTAGAGTCAAATAATTATAAAAAGCGCCATTAAAAATGAAAAAAAGTCGACGTTATTTACTAGATCTAGGCTTTATCTTTCTAAAATACTCATAATTTAAACAAATGAGACTACCTAGACTCACAGAGATTTGATTTAAAAGACTTCAATTTTTACCATTTTTTACAAGTTTCCAATACACTTTTTTTTTAATTTTTGCCGACGTTATTTACTAGCCCTCTTCATTACTTTTAATTTAAGATATAAATCATTTCTCTGCTACTAATATTTTGCCAGAAATTCGCATTGAAAAATGTATGAAACTTGCAAATCTTGGTATTGACTCCTTTTAAAAGTGTAATCCTGGAAAATAAAACGTCAAACGCCAAAATCATATACGGGTCATCTTGCTCCTATGGTACAATCTTTTACGGTATAATAGTGTACATCAAATCGAGCAAACACCTATTCTTTATAGAAAACACCCCTGTCCAACCCTACAAACAGAAATATAACGGGTTTAGAATATTTTAAATTGGAAATATTTCGTCTTTATTAAACTGAAATTCATTGGCAAAACGAAAATTGTTATTTTCCCCCAATGAATTTACAAAATGCATTGAGATGCAGAAAAAAGTATCGAACTTATCGACCCAGCGATCAGAGAGGTCTCATCAGTGTGGTTATCTCTGATCGCCTACCACAGAAGTCATCCATTCGAAATTTTGAAAAAAGTACAATGAATTTTTTTAAGTCGATTACATACATAAAATCCTTGAATTTTAAATCCCGAATGCAAAATCGCTGAATACAAAGAAATACAGAGATACAAAATCCTGGGTACCAAAATCCCTTGACATAACATCACGGGAAAAAAGATCAGAACCTGTTTGATTTCCGAAATTTGTTTTCAATTTTAACACGTGCTGACAAGTATCGAAAGCAATAAAGTCCAGATTCTCCTAATTCAAGGTCATTATCGAGAACAAAAAAATGAAAATTGTTAAGAATTTCTACTACCTACCTGTCTTTGTTTTTTTGTTATTCGTGGAAGCACAATTTAATAAATTCCTTCGTCATCCTGACGAGAGATAAATAATATTTCTTGTGTTCCTTAGGGCAGCTAATTTGGGCCGCTCCACTTTTTATAATTTATTGCAATGTTTCTAAGTAATACAGAAAATATTTTGCTATGGGGACGATACCAAAAATGTTCCGTATTATTTCTATACTAAAAAGGAGTGTAAAATTTTTAATTAAGACTTTGACATTTTTCATAAACTGTATTCCTCTCAATAACATTAAGTATACACTCTCGCAAAAGGAAGATCTTGTTTTTTTCTTTTTAATCCAAAGGCAGATTACGACAGATCCCAAGAACGGAGCAAGAAAGACTAAGGTCTTTGGACTTAAGTTATAGGATTTAAGTTCTATTTTAGATAGATGATCATTAACTTTCCTCCTTGGAGGATCATTTATAGTGCAATAATTGACAGAGCTTACGTTATTCCAAATTTTTTAAATAGATGTTCTAAGGACTAGTTATGATCCGTTTATAACTGTACATTTGTTAGAATAATTCTAGAGTATATTATCCTAGTCAAGGTTGGTCTACTTTCTATACAGACGTAAAAAACTCTCGAATCGAGACTGTCTATAAAAACAATATTTCTACTTTTATCTATATCTGGTATATAAAACAATCATCCTGTAGGTCCTAAAGTGTTAAAGGATCCGCCCTTTTCCATTAAATTTTTATGTACTTCCTTTGACTGTATTGGTTCCGCAACACGTTTGGAGCTAACAAACAAAGTAAAATACCTAGGCATTACATATATTAGATAAAAAGCTAATCTGGAAACCACACCTTGAAGACAGAACGAACAAAGCTCTTAGAGTCTTCGCAATATGCTGCAGATCCGTAGGAAAAAAGTGCGGACTCAAACTGCGAATGATCCTGTACTAGCATCATCTGACCCATGTTAACCTATGGTTCTGTGGTGTGGTGGAAAGCAATGAATTTTGCCAATCATTGTCAGATATTGGAGAAGATTCAAAGATTGTGCCTCCTCAGTACAAGCGGCGCTCTTAAGGCAAACTAGCACTCGGGCTCTTGAGGTTATCGTCAACATACATCCCGTGCAAATACATATCAAGCAGAGGGCATCCATTGCCACGCTAAGACTTCATCTTTATCAGAGCTGGATTCACACTGAAACAAGAGTTCCACATGTATCCATCTTTGAACTAGTGAAGTCTACCGCACCTGGCATCGACAGGCACAGCGATCACTTCCTCGAGACTATGCTGAAAAGCAATTTTGAATCTAGTATTCCATCCAGGGTAGAATGAGAATCACATTCTGCGCTTCAACCATTGACATATCCTATTATTATCTAAACTGACGGCTCCAAGTCCAAAGAAAACACCGGAGCAGGCGTTTTCTGCAAGAAACCTCATCTGTAAATTGCTATACACCTTGAAAGCCACGCCACGGTTTTCTAGGCTGAAATCAAAGCTTTTGTTAAAGCGGGAAGGAATCTCCTTAACTCAGACACTATCAGCTCAGATATCCAAGCAGCTGTCAAGGCTTTATCTAAATCCTTTATAACCTCCAAACTAGTACTGGAACGTTAAACCAACCTGAATTCCCTCTCTCGGAATAACAAGGTACTTGTTCAGTGGGTGGCATAGCAACATTAGCGTGAACGAAATTGCGGACGAGCTTGCTCGAGCTTGCCTCGGAACAATCTCCCTTCATAATGGGGTTTGCACCAAAACACCTTGTCTCAATTATTTCAATTTGGGCTGACCGCCAACACAATTTAGTTAAATAACCCTTCGGGTAAAAATACAAAGGAACTGTGGGGTAAGCCTAACACCCAAACCTAACGAATAAGCTCTTGAGACTTAACAAGCCAACCCTGACAACTCTATGTAGTGTCCCTTCTCCCTGGGCACTCTTTCATCAAGGCCCCAACCTATACAGGAAGATACTTGTTGATGATCCTATATGCAGGGGTTGCGGAGACCATTCCGAAATGGTGACTCACTTTCTTTGTCACTGTCCGCACTCTCAGGAAAGCGATACAAATCCTTGGCTCACACCTCCTGGACGAGCTGAACGAAGCCGATAAAGAGGGCTGGGGGCCAATACTTAGCTTTGTAAGATCATCCGGTTGGGATCTATGAGCGATTGCTCATGAGTCCGGATGATGTACAAAGAGCCTTGTATTGGCCTATGTTCGGAGGACCCGTCGGAGTTCCCCTTGTCAAACTAACGAGTTCTTTTGACTTTCAATTTTGATTCTTGTAGACCTTTTGTTGTTTGTTGTCAAACACTCTTTACACCGACTTCCATCTACGGACGCGGATGTAGCTTTGATATTAGCGTGGGGGGGGGGGGGTCATCTTACAAATTAAATTGAGCAAAATAAAAAAAAACATCCAGCACCGTAAGTCACTTAGTTTAGCCACGGCAGTACTGCAGTACTACTAGGAAGGTTTCCGGATTAAGTGGTGTGGATAATATGTCATTTTTTAGTATACTTTTTTACGAAACGTCATTTTTTTAATAGAATAGTAGTTTTGGAGTCATTGAAACTAAACGTTTCTCAATTTTACACACTGGCATATATAAGGCGCTTTCGGCAAGCACATTCTCAGTGAGACAAGTGAGATATTCTCAGTTGGCTCACTGAGACTGCTCTTTCGGTGAACTGTCTTAGTCCCATATTGAGCTACAAAATTCGAACGCAACCACTGAGCAACTGAGACAAGTGAAACTGAATTTTCCTGTCTCAGATGACTCCGTTTCATTATTTTGTGATTTTAATTGCTAATTAAAGTTTAGTGAGCTATTTGAATAAACTACCAATACTTTCTTCAATTTATTACTATCCATTTTCTGTGGTCAAAATTATTTAAATGTCAAAATTGGAAAATCAGCTGATTGGTTTGAACTGAGACAACGGAGACGGTTGCTCAAAGTTTTGTCTCAGTTGTCTCACTTAGACAGTGCTTTCCGAAAGCCCCTATAATATGAACTGCTCGATATGCTATTTCATGCGGGTACAATTTCTTGTGTCAAAAATCATTCTTTCGTCGGTGCCAACATTGAAAAAACCATTTGCGGCGTGTTGAAAAGTGGTTTTAATAAAACATTTCGAATTTCTATTGAGTATCTATGAATATATTTGTTATCCACAGTTCTCTCTCAGTTGGTATTTGGCGCTTAAACACAAAAAAAACGATATATAGAAGTGAGCCCAGTTTATGCAGTGTATTTCTATGGTTTTACATAAGAACGCTGCAAATATTTTAGAATTTTAGGAGTTACAGCTAAGTTAGGGCTCTGATGTGGTAGTGAAGGAGTCTGTTTTGTGGCTTTGGAAGTGTTTCTCGAGGGCTTTGGATCACCCAAAGTTTGGGTAACACACTCAAATTCTAAGAAAAATCTATACACACACATCAAACGCATACATTAATATTCATTGAAATAAATTTTTATTTGTTTAAGTTTTGGAATAAAAATATTTTGTATAATTTTTTGAAGTTGAATTATATAAATAAAAAATATATTTTTTCAAATAACTCAATTAATTAAAAAAAAATCTTCAAATTAAGGGGACGGGTCATGACCCCCCCCCCCCCCCCCCCACCAAGATCTGCCACTGACCATCTTCATGTCAGTAGTACATATGTTCATATGGAACTTTTGACCAACAAAGAGTCATTGAAATTTTTTTTCTTTTAACTTTCTACTGGGATATCAATCGAACCTGACAAATCCACATGCAGCAATATCTTAACACACAAATGAGAATCCACTTTAAAGTAGAAAAAATTTAAATTAAGTAGTTTTGTGATGTATGTATGTAGTAAGTCCAGTAGATTTAAAAATTCAATCTATTTTTATGTGTGTCGATAAACTAATCTCTAAAAAAAAATAACTAATCGCTTTTACGTCGTTCACACTACTCCACTCAATATATAGTGTGCCTTGAGAGGTCTGTCAATTTTCTAAACATGTTACGAAGACGTATCGTGTCTCGGACTGCAATTTCTTAATGGGCAGCGCTCTCCCTGATTACTATTCATGGGGGCACGTTGCCCCTATTATTCAAATTGAAATTGAATTCTATTGCAAACCTAAAGAATCTATGTACATACATATGTATGTAGATAATAGATAGAACTGGACGACAACGACGACGACGACAACGACGACAGAACGTCAGCGACAGCAATGTATAAATTAAATCTTATTGCATCAAGGTTCTACTGCAATTTAATTATTGCATCGAGAACGAACCAATTGTTTCGCCAATAAAAGCAGCAAGACTTAACCGCAATGAAATGCCCCATAAATTGTACGCAGTTTATCTCTCAATCGCGCGAGACGGACGCGACGCTTAAATATTACGTACGCGAAATTGTTAATAATTTTTTTTTTACCTCACATACGTAATCATTATTTTGCAAGATATTTTTTTTTTTTTTTCAAAATATTTCTTTAAGCAAAATGCGCAAACGTCAAGTCATTCCACTTTCATTTTTAGAATGAAACTTGTTCTCACAGAAAAAAAAACAAGAGAAAAAATAATTTTATTTTTTTTCATTTTATTTTTTATTCTTGTTTTAGTTTTTTATTTATTTTTTTTTTGTTAATAAATTAATACCAGAGACAGAGTTCATTTAAAAAAATAAATTTGCCAGAGAAGAGAAGTTTTGCGCATGATCTGATGTCTTTGATCGACAAAAGATAAAAATAGTTTCGTATGACGCGAGCCACGTCTTGTTAATTGTTATTGTTTTCATACACAAAAGGAAGTCGAATTGTGTTGTTTATCTGTAAAAAGCAGATGTTAAAAGCCAGCCAGAGAAGCTAATCAGGTGGTTGATTTGCCAAGAATTTCTAATTGCATTTTTTACACGATAATTTATCAGGTGATAACAGACGGTGATGACGACGAGTCATATGAAGATTGTTTTGTTCTTGAGGAAAGATTTATAAAAAAAGTGTTATAGACAAAGTCTGACTAACATTTTTTTTTTACGTAACACAGACTCATTGTCGAGGTTATTTTTTCTCATTCTTATTTTATTTATTTTTTTTTTCTAAATAAAAAAAAAATAAAAAAAAACATTTAAAAAATTCTTAACATTTGACGTAAGATTTATTCCATTTCGAATTTTGTGTGTGGGTTTTATACTTTTCTCATAATTCTCTGATTTTCAAAACTAAGAGATAAAAAAATGAATAATTTGCAAATTGACTCTTAAAAAACAAACCACAAAAGAATTTTGTTCACCTAACAGTGAACAATTTTCTTTTGTGGTTTAAGAAGATAAGAAAACAATAGAAGAATTGAAGCGGATAATTACTAATATAGAGTTACCAGAATGAAGTTATTTTCCCGGATTTGTAAATTATATTGCTGAAGAGGTGGTTCGATATAGTTTGGCAGCAATTTTTGACGAGCAGTACAAAAACAAAACATTTTTAAAATTCAAAACACAAAAATATCAAAGAATTTCGAAAAAAACATATTCGAACTAAAATTAGTATTTCGAATTTTCGAAAATAATATTTTCAAATGATATCGATTGTCGTGTCATAGGAAAGATAATTTTGTTGTCGTGTATAACAATTAGTAGCGCACTTTTCGAGGATTAAGTTGTGGGAGGGATGAGAATAAAAGAAATCCAAGATTGAAAATTTAAATCGTTTCTCGTCTTTATCAGTACCTCCTTATGAAAACTGAGATTATTCGGTGTATTTTCCTTTGTTGTAGGCATCAAGTTTAGGTTGAAAAATCGTTCTTGTGAAGACTATGCGCTTCTGCGTTAAATATTATATTCTACAGAGGATATTTAAGCTTAGTTGCTTGCCGTTTAAATATACACCATTATGCTATGAGAATGCGAGAAAAAGTTCTACTCTAATACATAAAATTTTTTCCATCTTTTTTATTGGGCTGCCAATCTACAAATTAGACTCATGGAACATATTTTTAATGTTCTTGACCTACTGACTTTATTGTTTTGGAGAGAAAGCATAACGTAGTAAACCTAGTAGGATGTTTCTAGCAGAGCTTGTGATAAAGTCATCAATAGCCTGAATTTTCAAAACAACAAAAATTGATCTCTTCGAAAGCATTCTGAAAAAACTGTCGTCTGAGCTTGGAATATTTGGAGCTATAGTCTTGCAGGTGACCACCAAAAAGGCAAAAGAAATGCATTAAATTCAATTTTGGTTGTTTTTAATGTTTTTTTTTTCGTGGAGGGCATTTTGCATTGGGAATTTTTTGTGTCGCCAGTGGACAAGTGGTTAATGCTATTATTATTATTATAATGTGTTGAGGCGTTGTATCACCGAAAAAGGTCAGGACTGTGGCTCAATCAGAATTGTCTTCGATTAAAACTCATAAATTTTTGTGACATTTCAAACCAACCATACTCACCGAATTTAATTCCGCGTGGATTTTTATTGCACAAAAATGAAGTTAAAGCTCAAGGGGCTACATTTTGAGATGACTGAAGAGGCAGAAATTAAATCCCATGCGGTGCTTCACCAGATTAATAAGAAAGACTACATGCAACAGCTTTTGAGATAAATTTGTTTTTGTGATGCATAATTTTTTCATTAATATTACCCCTATCACGTGGAAGATAAACAAAAATGCTATCATGTAGGTAGGAGGAGGTACACGTGACGAATTATCATTCTGAGGTTTAAAAATTTTGACATCATATAACTGATGACATAATAGGAACGAAGAGCTGGTTTCCCAGCACCTTTCACATAAAATGATGTACCTGGAATCTTGTCCACTATTTCCTATTGTAGGTACACCATTCTTCCGGTACTAATGATAGCAAGGCTTTTTTAATGTCCTTATTTCACTATGATGGAATTCGAATTTAGGCAGGCTTATGGAAAACTTACATAGACCAAATTAAGCAGATGTCACTCAGACTGGTCCAAATATAAGGATGGTCTTAGATCTTTCAAGAAAGCGATAAAACTGATAAAACGATCTTTACAGAGGAGTTTCTGCCAGTCTATAGAGCCAAATGCTGAAATGTGCAGACTCCGGAAGGTTCTATCGAGGGACCATTGTACCCGGTCCTTTATAAGAGGAGGGGACGGTGCCTGAACTACAACAAATGAGGAGTTGTTAAATAAACTTTTCGATATCCAATTCGCAGGAAGTGGAGATAGAATTCCGACTGTTACAACAGAATAGGGGGCCCCTTCCCCATGCCCCGTAAAACCCCGGGGAGGGATGGAGTAGGACCGATAATACTTTAAAAATCACTCAGGTACAAAAGATCATGGCTGATCTCGAATTATAGAAGCTGCCTTTCGCTTGGTTACGTTTCTACAGTCTAGCAGGAATAGAAAGTAATTTTAATTCAAGTTGGTAGAATCGGCCTCTCTTCTTTCATGGGAAAATTTGAGAGAGATTACTAGACGTATATATAACAAGGATTTAGAAGGAAAATTATAGTTCGAATTGCCAACATGCCTGTACCAAAGATAAATCTGTAGAGTTTGCGCTGCACATAGTAGTGTCAGTTATTGAAAGACCCCTGGTACACACGGAATTTACACTGCGTGTATTCCTGCATGTCGAGGGGGCTTTCAATAATGTTAATCGGAAACTGAGGAAGGTGGGAATTAACCAAGCTATATGTTACTAGCTAAACTCCATGCACCTCAGCTGGAAGATAAATTCATGCTGAAGGAATGTAGTGGTGAGAAGATCAGTATGTAGAAGTACACCACAGGGCGGGTTGCTATCGCAACTGTGATATGGATACTGGTCATGCAAGAAATCCTTAGCACAATAGAGGAGGATGGTTTGACAACAGTTGCTTATGCGGATGACCTATCTATCCTAGTATCCGGCAAATTCATATCAACTATTAACGAAAGCCCCGAATACGCATTGATTGAGCTTAATAGTTGGGCCACTATTAGTGGACTTAGTATGAGTCTCTCTAAAACAAAGCTGGTACTTTTCACTAGGAAAAGGCCAAAGTTAAGTAATAACAACTTAACCCTGGCTATATATTTAGGTGTCATACTAGATCATATGGTAAATTTTTAGCATTAGCTGGGGTCTTAAACCCATAAGCATAAATATTTGCATAAATTTAGTTCCAAAAAAGTGGCGCTGTTAGATTTTCTCCATTAAATTTCTTGTGCAAAAAGGAAATGCGTTTCTTTTATCAGTTCTGATGGGGGAAAATTATGTCATATCTCCCTGAGTAGTACTACGGATCAATTTTTAATTAATTACACAACTATTCAACAATAGTCTACTTCTCTCATTTTTCCTATCGAATTTTATCCGATTTATAAAAGAATAATAATCAAGCAACATCTTAATTAGATTTTCTACTGGAATATTTGAAAAATTAACTATATTTAAAATTTAACACCGTAATAACCAAACTCAATTAAAACCATTTTTTTAAATTTCCACAGTGATTATTTTATAAACCTAACAAATTTAATTATTCCACATATTCTTTACCACTTCATTTTTCCACTCTTATTTTATTTACCCTTTTAATTTAATTTAAAAACAATTTTTTAATGAAATTTACTTTAAACTATGTTTAAACAAAAACAAAAAAAAAGGAAACAATAACAACTACTAGCACAAACAAGTCCGAAAAATGTGCACACGGACCGGATATTTAATAAAGTACATACGAGGGAGAAGGCTGGTAGCAATAATAAATTGCACCCTCCAGCTATCCAGCAGATTTTTAATTATGAAAGACATTTCTTTCAGTTTAACTTTTGCGCTCCAAACCAGATATGACTAGTTATGTAAAAATTTTCAAAAACAAAAAAATACAAACTTACCCTTTTGAACTGAAATAATCTGAAAGGGGGTTACACATCCCCAGGCTTGGACACAGAGAGGGTCAATTCATAAATTTTTCCATTTCCCATTAATCAAAAGAGCACACACTGAAGTTACGGTAGAGGCAGCCTGAAAAAAAAATTGAAAAAAAAATGAAAAAAAGGAACAAAAAAATCATCACCACCGACTACAACAAATTGAAAAACAAAAACAAAAATACTCGACTGATAATCATATCGGCGGCAGAGATATACAAAGTTAAACAAGATTCAATTAAAACTGTAAATGTGCATTCGAATAGGGTTTTTTTCGCCACCCCCCCCCCAAATAATGGACTTTTGAGTGCCGACCCTGGCCAATATACACAAGTAGACATCTGTCATATTGCCAGCCGTCGCATAGTTGTCGGTGACGAATTCCTGCTGCCGATTTTTTTATGAATATTTTTTTTTAATTTCCCCTTAGTTGCCTCAATGGCTGCACAAATTTATTCACTTGCTTGTTCGTTTCTCCAAAAAATTAAATAATCGCAAAATAAATAGGAGCACGAATAGTGCAAAAAGTAAAAAAAAAATAAAAAGTAAACTGAATTCATCTGGTCTGGTACTCCACCACTGCTCCAGTGCTCGTTTCAATATGCAAATGTAAACACAATGAATGTTGAATCCGTCATTAAAAAAAAAGAAAATGAGAAGTTTTATATTAATACAGAGAGAGAAAAAGGAAAAAAGCATTAAAAATTTTCAAGTGCAGACCGCCCTCCCCCCGGCCCCCCTTTTCGACGCCTTTCAAATCTAGGATCATATTCTTGAAGCAAGTACATCCAGTCCTAAAAATCATTGCAAAAAATGCGAAGTTAAATGCAAATTCCTAGGTCAAGGTAACTACATTATTCTATGCCAGGCAGAATTTTTGTGGGGGTATACGGATGAGTTGCAATAAAAATGTAAATATACACAAAAAAAAATTCGTCTTTCACACGGTATCAACACGAAATAATTTCCAGAAAATCTACTCAAAACTTCACGTCTAATTCTGCATGTATAAAGGAGCTAGCGAAAAAATCGCGTTATTTTTTTTTCAGGTAATTTTACAAACAATAAAAAGATGAGAAGCAGTCAGGATATGTCGACGTGTAAAGAACACTTTGTAGGTCAGTTAGCTTAAACATAGGCACATTATATAAAGACAAATGCCTTCTTTCAATATTGTTTCCGCTTGAGATAGTCCAACGAAATTCCGCCATAGTCGTCCAATACCCCTGCCATTCCCACTCTGATAGCAATATATGTGAGCTGAACGAATAAACCACCTAGGACTAGAAGGCACAAATGAGGAGGCCCATGAAATTATCTGCACTGAATTAGTCCAAGGCAAAACTGTTTTTGCATCTATCGCAGCAATGAAACAAAACCCCAACTGCACAAAATTTACATGTGACACATGCAAATAAATAACCCACGACATTGAAGGACAAAGTGAGAGGGTTGATTTTGTCGAAGGGATGGGGGGCAGGCAGTGGGGGTCTTCAAAATAGAAAGTTGTGGAAGGTTCATGTCATATTGTCAGAATATGGCTCTTGAACAGGAACCATGATACGAGTCGCGATCTAACCTAAACTTTATTGCATGCATACACAGTCATACGTCGTTGCAAATTGAGCCCCCCCCCTCGCCCTTCCGTACTTAACCTCTTTGTCTATCTACCACTACTCCACTGAATTATGTACATTGACGATGACGACGACGATGACGACGACTATAACTACGATGACTACGACGACGATGACAGGATGTTTCCTTCCTCCTCCTATATATATAGTATGCATGCATTTATCATTCAGTTTTCAAGTCTTGCATACTTGAGGGGGTAGACGAAACTAAACCGCCACATTGCACCACCTTCAATAGATCTCTTTCACTACTAGCGAGGGAATATATTTATGCAGTATCAAACAAAGCCCCTACTGACTTTTACAGTTTTTTATTTCATTTCTATCAGTTTTAGTTCAGTGGATTTCTTTTTTTTTAGTCTTGCTTTTTTTTCAAAAGGCAGCGAAAAACTTGTTCAAAAAGAAAAACTGCTCCGTGGTCCGCCTTTTCAAGGAGATTATGAAATTTATTAGTGCATGAGAATACGTTTCGTAAGTTAACCTGATTTATCTGTATGAATGGATTTGAAATGCGTAAATATATTGAAGGACGATTTTCTATTTCAGACTATTTCGAACTTTATATGACTTGTGTACTTATGTAAACTGATTGCTGCGCTATGATGTTGTATAACTATTGAGATTTTTGCCTACGATATATCCTGGATGATTTTAATGTAGTAAATTCTATAAAAATATTAAAATTCTGTCAGTATTTATTAATAAACAAATTAAAAAAAAAAGCGATGGACCTAATACAGATCCTTGAGGCACACCGCATATTAGAAGTAGCATGGCAGAGAGCTTACCTGTGCCTATACTAAACAGAAAAAAAAAGGTTAAACGGTGCAATTATTGACATTTCCAAGATTTTTAAGAAAGACACAACTTTTATGTTTTACCGGCCGAAAAACGAAATTTCGGTTGCATTTGTCAATTTTTTTTCGGTTCCATCCACATATGCGGACATTTTTTCGGTCTTATTTAATCTCATTTTTGTGTTTACTTTTTAAACTGTTTCACTTTTTTGTTTACATGATTGCAAAATATTTATATGTAATATGGATAGGAATTTCGAAGTTAAGCTAATTATAGAGGTGGTGGTACACAAATACCTTTATGACATAATTTGCCTGGAGCTTAAAACGATCGTCATAAGAGAAGTGGAAGTTGGGAGGAAGTTGCCACAGTGCTTGGGGCATCTTGTAAGTTTACGTTGTTTTATATTAAGCTTATCTTTTCAGTAGTGGATTTCAGGAAAATCTCAAAGATTCGTTCAGAGCGTATTTTAAAATGAAAAATGTCTCTTCTATTTAACCGAAAACAAGTTTTCGGTTTTTGATGTGAAAGCAAAATCGAATTTTCTGTGTAGTGCTATTCGGTTTTCAGTCCCAGTGTGTCAAATTCGGAATTTGTCTAAGCATTTTTAAAGAAAAATTAAGAAAATTCCGAAAAAAATTCGGATTCTTAAACTTTTTCCGAACAAATTCTTTGTGAGCAGAATATGTTAATTTTTACAAAAAGGCCGAAAGTGCCGAATATTTCACCTCAAATCGACGCAAAAAAAGTTTGTCTATTCTTATGAATTTCTAATGATTTCCTAAAGAAAATTGTCAAGCTTGTTATCTGAATTCCGATTGAAATCCTAAGGAATTCCTACCAAATTGTCAGAAATCTTATCAATGCATTCCGAACTGGTGAAAACTCAAAAATGATTTGAAAATGTTTTAAAGAAGAAATATTATATTTTTATGATTTGGATGTTGCCAGTACGGAAAATAAACTGATTTCAAAGATAAAAACGATAAATATTTATATTTTGAACGTTTTTGTTGAATGGAATTTTTTAATGCACTTGTTTTTGGTGAACTAAATCTGCCTTCAACATTATAAAATACTGCTTGCAGGCGCTTTTTTGTGTCGTCCATGCTTGCTGATGGATATAGTCAGAGCCGATTCTCCAAGAGTTGAAAAAAATGTTAAGAAAAATTCCATGCGTACCAATGTTTCGGCAGCCTCTACGATATTCCACCCATTTTTTTTTAGACTTATGAAGGGTGTCTTTTGAGTTTTGTTCAAAGCTTTCATTTTCTCCTTCAAATAGAAGACTTCTCGCCCTAACCTTTGAATAGCGAACAGGACAAAAAGATATTGGGCTCAAAGGACTGGGTTCATTTGAGACTGGTGAAGTACGGCAGTGTTTATCTGGAGGCTCTTATAGCATCTTGAACAGCTTGTTTCACCCGCCAATATATCAGCTGTCTTGATATGATCTGTACTATAATTTATGGACGCAATTAACAAAACACTAAAATATTTATTAATAATAATTACCTATACATTTCTCACCTTTCCCACTCTTCAGAAAATCGTCATTAACTTTCAACTAACTCAAAATGACAGTGCAACTGAACCTTAGGAAATGTTTCGGAAATGCCTTCAAAATTTATAAGAAAATCAGTGAAAAATCCGTATTCACACTTCTTTTAAGACTCTTTCTGAATTTAATAGTTTTCTGAATACCATTCCGAAAATGTGAAAAAGCCCTGAAAAGTGGGGATTTATTTTTCGATCTGGCTCTTTCGCACGCACGCTTTCCGAAATTGTTCTTACTGTTCCGAAGTTCCGAATTTTGTGCACTGGGGTGTTCAATGCGAAAGTGCTTTTATGTGAGATACAGCATCCACAAGTGTGTCGGTATATGTTCAAATATTGTTTAATATTTACCACAAGCTAACGTTGCCCGATCATTAAACGGGATTCTCTGTTTAATTTATAAAAAAAAAAAAAAAATTTATTTTTCTTTTATTTTATTTTTTACTTTTCTTGCTTTTATTTTTATTTTTTTTATTATTAAAAAAAACGCACGCTACAATTCAAACTCGTTGCAGACGAACAAAATCAATGATCATTCATTCATAATTAAATTTTTCAAAAATCTAGTTACCCAAGATTTTGTGCATTAAAATGAAAGTCCTGTCAATTTTTATATAATTTTTATATCATAGCACATTTTTAAAAATTAAAATTCAAATTGAAAAGTAAAGTCATTTTTGAAAACTGAAATTACGAAAGGATGATCATTTACTTTGCCCGTCTGTCTAGGGTACCCAATTGCAGACAAAGTCTGGGCTGTTCTTAAGTTTATGAGAGGTTAAAAAAAATACATTTTACATTGTAGAGTTATAGAAACGAAATTTTGTGTTTTTGTAGATTAAATTGAAATTTCGAATATTTTCGAAAATTCATACACCCAAACTGCCTGATGAGTTTACAGGTTCAGTTTTTCAGCAACATCAATGAGTTGTGTATCGACGCATGTACCAATTCTATATCAAAACGATCACCTATTGGACCCGACTCACTCCGATTTAGATGAAACTTTCAGAATTAGTTAAGTATTAAGAAATATTGGACCCGTATTTTTTTGCTTAGCCTGCCGACCTGAGGTCTTGGACTCAAATTTTAATGTTTTCAAATTAAACGTATTAAATGGAACTTTCAAAAGAAATTACAAAAAATATAAAAAGAGTATAAAATTAAAAAAAAAAAAAGACAATTTTTATTAGTTGTGGATTTTTTACCCCCACTGGACGAAAAACTCCCCCCCCCCCAAATATTCTTTTTTTTTTAAAAAAACGGGTCCAATATTTTTAAATAATTACTCATTCTGAAAGTTTCATCGAAATCGAAGGTGGTCGTATTAAAAATTGAAAGTTTTGATCGTTTTGGTATGGAATTATTGCATATATTTAAAAAAAAATCAAATTTCCGAAATTCCTTTAACATAAAATTTGTATTTCCGAAATCTTAAATCTTTTTTGGTATACTCAAAATTTCATAAAGATATTTTGATTTTTGTATTTTTGAAAAACAGTTTAAGAATACTAACTTTCATATTAACCGGATTTCCTAAAAAAAAATCCATCTTCCCATATTAAAAATTTCTGATTTGATGTTGGTTCTTCGTCTTGTTGCACTTCAGAAATTTCGACATTCCAAAAAAATTTACCAAACCTTCATTTACAATTTTCAAAAAAATATTTAACATTATTGAGTGTTATAATGCAACGTCATTTTACACCTAAATAAAGGTTGTCATGTTATAGAAAGGGACCCTATAGATAATTCAATTGTGCAAACTTTCATCTAAACTTGGTTATTTTGGGGAGCAATAGGACGTACGGGTGGTGAAATTGTGAGTAATCGATAAAACAATATCTTGAAATTATTATTTCCAATTTTTCTATTAATTCGAAATTCGAATTTCTCTAACACATATGGAGGAAGTTTCAATGGATCAAACTTGTTTAAGGATATAGCTCACCAAAATCACTCCAGGATAATTTGAATTTACACTCGATATGATTAATGAAACTAAGTATAAATAAAATAAGTAAAAAACGAGTTTTCAAACAAAACTGAGGCCAAGCCGCATGAAAAAGTAGAAAATAAACCTCTGTGTGTGAAGAAAAGTTTATTTTCTACTTTTTCATGCGGCTTGGCCTCACTTTTGTTTGAAAACTCGTTTTTTACTTATTTTATTTTCTGCCTTTTTCACGTTAACTAAACTGTTATTACGTGCATGGAGATATTTTAAAACAATTTTTAAGTCATGTTTGGTGCTGATCCGAAAACAAAAATTTTTCGAGTATCAGACCGTTGAAGTACTGATCACATATAACATGAATTTTCCCGATTTTCCATGTTTTCCACAGACTTTTCCTATTACTATGAAATTTTTTTAAAAATTTACATGAATTTTCCTCGATTTTTCATGCAAGTTTTCATGGTTCTTGAAGAGAAGTATTGATGCCAGTAAGACAGAAAAAAAAGATTCCGCATAGCTTATAAAACTTTTTTGTCGGAAAATTTTCCGGAAAAGTGGAAAAATTCCGGAAATTTTCGGAAAATTTTCCAGAAAAATTGGAAAATTCTGCATTTTTCCTGAAACAGATTTATCGGATTTCAGCAACTTTATGCAACTCATTTCGCTCTGCAACTTTGTCTTAGGATGCAAAACTCTCAAACGCTTCCTTGGTCTGAAAAACTCCGGAAAAGCGTTTTGCATGAATTTTCCCCGATTTTTTCTGTTAGTTTTCACCATTGTCGGAGAGAAAGTAATTCCGGAAATTTTTTTCAGAAAAATCGAAAAACTCTGCATTTTTCCTGAAACAGATTTATCACTTATTAAATTTGTACCAAATTTTCAAACGATTTTCCGGGTTTTACATGAAATGTGTGCAAATTTCAGCCGCTGTGATGACGAAAAGTGGGTCTACGAGATTGTCGAAAATAGCAAAAAAGAAATATATAAATAACTAGGCAGACAAATTCGTGTACGAGTTAAAGGGAATGGCCTCAAAAAAAACATCAACTTTCTTGCTCCAGTAACATAATCATTATTGAAATTGACTGTTTTGAACTCTTGAAGTCTTTTGAATTGCTTAACTTTCATTGTGGCATGAACACTTTTCCAACTTTCAAAAATTTCTGATCCTATTTATTTAGTTAATTACCCATTCTAATTCTATTCACTTTTGACATTATATCCTTAAACAACTTTAATGTTTTTTTCGTTTCACAGACCTAAATTATTCCACAGAGTCTCTAAAACCCTTTAAGACGAGACTAGATAAGGAGTATTTAGTAAAGATCTAATTTTATTAAATTAATACTGTTAATAAAAGAGATAACAATTTTACCTTTTTACCGAACGAATATAATTTATAAAACCCGCAACGAGGTAAGTATCTACTTCCCTCCGCGTGGAATGCCTACCTATAGTTCATCCAGAATTTTTTTACTTCTTCATACCATAAATAACCCGAGAAGAAGGAGAGATAGGGGATGCTTAATAATAAAAACGTTTTTACATTTTACCACCACAATGCTTGTAGCATATTCAAAAGAAGGTTTATCTGATAAAACACAAAACAAAAAAAAAGCAAAACTTTCCTTGACAGGGCAAAATTCAGGCTCGAAAAATATTGGGAGAGAAACGAAAGAAAAAAAAACGGCGAAAAACAAAAAACTTTCTTCCACCGAGAAAATAATTATAATTTTTCTTTTTTCTGCATCGACCAACTTACAATGTCCTTGGGGCTATATAAGCCTCCCCTGCTGCGGGGCAAGTTGGTTTTTATTCAGTTATTTTTCCTGTTCAAATAATTAATTTCCTCATTCACTTAACCATTCTAATCTCTTTCCGCTGGATGAATCTCTTTTTATGATCTTTCATTTTCGGCGTATCACATTCAGAGTCCTATTTATCCTGCAGTGGGTCTGTGCCTCATTAAGAGCCATCTCTTATTTGTTGCTGTGTGTGCACAAGTTTTTAGCCCGATTTTATATTTTTTTTTTTTTTTTTTTCTAGATAGGGGGTTCATTCTTGCGGGCCTCTTCAATTCAACTCAAGAGGAGAGAATAATTATAAAAGCATTCTGTGGGTGTGTGACTATTATGGATTGCATTGCGTTAGTAGAGTCCTTCCTAAAATTGGGTATCCTGCAAAATTTTGAAATTAGTGCTAAATTAGTATAAAGTGTGTATACCCCTTTCCCCTCTCTTAAATTACGATTCTAATTTATGTATGTATGTGAATTTGTTATGCCTGACATTAGACACACAAGTCACAGAGATTCGAAAATGGCTAAATTTGTACGAAAATTTTCTGAGAGATTTTTTTTAGTATACATACAGAGGAACAGAGAGAGAGAGAGAGAGAGAAAGAGGGTGAGAAAGTTTAAATGAATCTAACCAAAAGTTGATGGAAATTTTCTAATTTTCGAAATGAGATGAATTTAGAATTTTGTAAGGATATCTTTATTGGAAAGATTCTGTAGTAGTGAGAATAACATAGGGTATCAACAACATCAATGTCATAGGTTATCATCAACGCTATTTGACTAAAAATTCCTAAATACCACTAACTACTTTGGAGTAAAAACACATGTCCATATTTTCGAAAATATTTGACAATAATTAACCAGATTAGACTCTAAGTCTAATCAGGAGAACTGTTCTCGTATTCATATGTAATTAAAATCAGAAAAGAAAAAAACACTAATAGAAAATGTTTGAAAAGCAAATGTCGAAAGTTCGAAATTAGAAAATGATAATGTACTTTGACCTTTAGAAATTCGAAAATAATTTACATTTAGAAATTTGTGGAAATTTTATTTTTTTTTATCTATTGATATATGCATGTTCGAATATCATCAATATTCGAAATTTATTTTCGACAATACGTGGGTGTTTCCAGCTCAGAGATTCATAGGAAAGGACGTAATAGTACCTACCCACCAAAATATTGAATGGCGGGGGAAAATCTCACCCCTTTCGGTATTACAGGATGATTCAGAAAATAAAGCAAATTAACAAAATTAATGAAATTATGCATAATAAAAACAGTTTTGTGTACAGGTACATGTGTAGGATCAAATGAATGGTAGCATTTTGAAGTCTCCAAATCTTGCAAGAAAATGTAACAATTATCAGGTATTTTTATGTGTTAACATTTAAAAAATTAGGATATCTTTTCCATAACTTAACTACCGACATACACCACCACCCCGCACCCCAAGCCCCCAAAAAAGTAAAACAAACCAACGAAAAGCTTCCCCCCCCCCTTCTCCCATTCACACATTCTATATATAGCATTCTCAGATTTATTTAAACCATTCACAAATGAATTTAAACTTTATGAAAATAAATTTAAACCTTGAACAAATGATTTTAAGCCCTTAACAAATATATTTAAACCCTTAACGAATGAGTTTCAACTGTTAACAAAAAGACTTAAACCTTTAGCAAATACATTTAAACTCTTAACAAGTTTTTGTTTAAAATATTTTATTTCAACTTAAGTAAGCATTTCATTCGATTTTTTTTTAATTTTGGGTACATACATATAAAATCTGCAATACTTCTGACTTTTTAGTACAACGGTTGACCATCCACTACTTTAGGAGTAAGTAAAACCAAATCCATTATAGAGTTGGAACAGGTGTGATTTGTTGCAGGCTATCTTCGATCACTGAGAGAAGATTACGATCTCTACTCATGTCACCTAAAACTGAGTATGTATGTGCCTTCATTTTAGAAAATGATTTTTCGATAGAGTTTAACATAGGCGATTAATGAGGCCAAACTTTTAGTGTTAAATTCGTGGTTTTAATCTTTATCTTAGAAGATCTCAAGCCCGTTTGAAAAAGGACACCCGTGCTCGAGTATAGTTCCAGCAAAATGTTGCAGAAAGGACACACTTTTTGCTGTGATAAGTAACCAAGGAATTGCAAATTCTACTTGCAATTCCGAAAAGCTTACTCTATTTCTGCGTGAACTTGTTGAAAAATTGGAAACAAATCCATCGTTTAGTGACGCATTTTTAATTATGAATTATGTGAGCATACACAAAATACAACAAGTTCGAAGAGGCGTTATCTCAAACGAATTTAACACCAAAAGTGTTGTCTCCTTACTCGCCTATGCTAAACCTTATCGAAAAATCGTTTTCACGTTCAGTTTTAGGTGGCATGAGTAGAAAACATAATCTTCTCTCAGTGATCAAAGATAGCCTGCAACAAGTCGCACTTAATGACTGTTCCAACTATACAGGGTGTTTCCCACTAGGAGGTCAGTAGAGCGGGAGGTGATAGTACTCACCTAGAGGAACCAAAATTTGTATGGCAGGGGAGGGGGGGGGGGGGGGTCATATCAACCGTTTAGGAGTTACAGGGTGACTATGAAAAAAAACTAGTTTTTTTACAAATCACCCTGTAAATTAAAAAATACAGGTCGTACGGTCACAGTTAAGAGCTCATTGTATGCAGAACTTCATGACGGGGTACGGAGCTGGTTGACTGGTCGTTGGAAAGGTCATAAAGTTCTGCATACAATGAGCTTTTAACAATTACAATTACAATATTTGATTCGTCTAGTTGAGTACTATCACCTCCAGCTCTACTGACCTCCTAGTGGGAAACACCCTGTATAATGGATTTGGTTTTACTTATTCCTAAAGTAGTGGACTATTTCATTGAAAAGTTAGAAGTATTGTAGATTATATATGTACCCAAAATTCGAAACAAATTGAATGAAATGTTTACTTAAGTTGAAATAAAATATTTTAAATATAAATATGTTTAAATATATTTGCTAAAGGTTTAAGTCTTTTTGCTAACAGTTGAAACTCATTCGTTAACGGTTTAAATATATTTGTTCAAGGGTTTAAAATAGTTTGTTCAATGTTTAAATTTATTTGTTTTGGGTTTAAAATAATTTGTTGAAGGTTTAAATTTATTTGTTTTGAGTTTAAAATAATTTGTTCAAGGTTTAAATTTATTTGTTAAGGGTTTAAAATTATTTGTTCAAGGTTTAAATTTATTTGGTTAAAGTTTAAACTCATTTGTTAATAGTTTAAATAAATCTGAGAATGCTATATAACAAAGAAGTTACAGTGTGTTTCGTGAAAACCCAGCACATATTCTTAGGCACCCTGTAACGCCAAAGAGATTAAAATTGCCCTTCTGTCATACAATTTTTTGGTTTATCTAGGTAAGTACTATCACCTTTTTCCTTATGAACCTCTGAGCTGGAAACACCCTGTATATTTTTCGAAATTGAATCGTATATTTTCGCGATGACAGTTAGCCCGCAATAATTATCCTAATGATGGGATTGCCATCTGTCGCTCATAAGAGAAATTGAAGTATGTTCTACGTATGTATATTCAGTATGATGCCAACATCTACATAGAAGTCAGTACTATTCTTAAAAGAACCTTTGGACATACCATTTCTTTAAGCTTAGTCCTTCTATAATAAATATATCAGCTGTATCTGATCACTCTTCAGATGACGCCCAATTCACCAAATCAAGCGAAAGTTTCATCCGATGAAAACTCATGTCGTCATTTTTATCACCTCCGTTTGTACGAATAGTTGATAATCGACCATCGATGGATAGGTTTAGATGAGATAAAGAAATGATTTTTCTTTATGTTTTATCACTCAATCTATAACTTCTGAACGATACAACCTATGATGATTATTTCACATTTCTTTAATGATAGATAATTGTTGGAGATAAAATATATTGTCCTCATCCTCCCCTCCATTTTAGCGATACAGATCGCGAAAAAGTCAAAATTTTGCAATGTTAACTCAGGTTTTCTTAATTTAACTGCTATTTTTGTTTTTGTTTCTCAACACTAATTTTTCATATCAAATTTAAGAGGCTTGAAAGTCTTCAATTGTAAATGGCCCATCAATTTCTGCACTCGATACAAAACCCTTTTTGTATTTTTTGGCACTTTCCTTTTTTTTTCAAACAAGAACAATATTGAAAACCACCAAAAAATGTTCAGAGGTGGGCCAATTTTTTTGGTGTGAATTCATTTTTCAAAACATTTTTACTTGATGTGCTTAAAAAAAAAAATGTGCAAAACGTGGAAAATGCTGAATTTTGTATAGAAAGTGTAATAGGTCATTTGAAACCAAAGACTTTTTCACTTCTGAAATGAAAAATTAATGTTGATAACGTTTTATTTTGGAAAAATTGTCAGTTAAACTCAGTTAAGTAAATTGTTTTAACTGAGTTAAAAATATCGATTTTGCTAAGCCTTAATATAGAAACGGAGGGGAAAAAAAACTCCAAAGATTACCTAACCAATAAATTATAAATACATGTTATTATTATAAGGTGTATCAACCAGAATTTCTAGGGTAAATTTATAGGACACAAAGCAAAACTCTTCTACCAAACTATGTAGCTTCCAAGTCATTTACAATTTTTTTAAGAAAACTTCGCACTTTCCAAGCCGTTAGGATTACGCCCCACTACCAGCAATACACGTTTTTGCTTTACTCACCTAGGCATAGCCATTTCTGAACGGTTGACAACTATTTGTAGAGTATCCTGTATAGATATAGTTATTATATTTTGGTAAAAAATATTAACCATATCTATACATTCTTGGTAATATTTTCTTTGAATACTTTCAAAACCATTTAATTTCTTATAAAACACCCTGTATCGGTTATCCTATAATACAATCTTACACCATTTGCTTAAACTTCGTATAAACACAATTAATTAATTTCAATAATTCATTCGTGTTAGACTAACAATGTAATACCCGAGACCGGTTTCAATATTGCAATTTGTACTAAACCGCAGGTGTGTTTCTATATACTGATAAACAGCTCGGTACAGAATCAGTATACATTCAGTACCTATGTAGAATATTGAAAGTCAATATTAAAAATGGGAAGAAATTCGTGGTATATAGAGTTTATCTGAATATGACCCTAGTCATAAACCATCAATCATTTAATACACGAACCTTTTAGAGTCGAATTTTATATTGCAATGTTGGCTGCAACTTTATCTGACATTTAATATTTCACACTTGACAAGATGAAGTGACAAATGTGTTGTAAATTACCATTAATTTCACAAGTCGAATGACAAATCAAATGTCAGTTATCCAATTCGTTCGTATTGTAAGCCGCAAGTGTGTCTCAGAAATTCTATATTTCAATATGATATAACTACAATATCAATATTTCAATATCGATACTGCAAGTCTGTCTTCGATATAAGGCAATAAGTCTGGAAAATTAGTGCCTCATCAGTCGATGTGTACCCTAACCAATAAGAATTAAGAACATAAGGCGATTAGTGTAATATTCTAATGGGATAAATTATCGCCCCAAATTTTTAACGAACTTATGTCCTTCAAAGATGTCGTCCTCTTTAAATATATTTTCTTTTAATTCTTCTGTTAGAAAACTAAAAATTATTTAGGACGATAAATTAAAACTTGTTTTCAGGTTTAAACCAAAAGATTTGAATGTTTGAATAAAAAAAAATTCACAAAACTTTTTTGTCCACCCTCGGATTAAGTTATTATCGACACAGGGAGCAAAAAACAAAAATATTCCAAACCAAACAATTTTTCCATATAATTATCACCTTAAGGCCGATCATGTCGATTTACAGTTTTCCTTGGCTCTTTCGAACTAAATGCAAAAAAAACAAAAACAACAATTTAAAACGTAAACCGGTCGGACATGTTTCATAAGCCGCTGCCTGTGCAGTTCACTGCGGCGAAAACAACTGGACTGGATTACACTAGAAAATAAAATCAAATTCCACGAGGAGAATGTGATCTGTCTGGTCTGGATCACCCACCGCATGCTACCGCTAGGTGCATTTATTATATGCAAGCCAAGCCAAATCTATGTTGCTTTCCTCCTCATCCAAACGCGCAGAGGCACATTCCCATTGATCGACATAGTGGAAACATAGTTGCGTCAAATACCCTGCGTCTGCGTTAATTAAAGTATACATGCCCTTGGAAAGTTTGCACGACAAAACATATACCCAGTAGCGCCCTTACCCTCCTAATAATAATTATTATCGGTGGCTTAGCAATGAATACCTTTACATTATATACTAATATAGGTATATGTAGGTATATATACCCTTTCGTTCCATCGCGTACGATATGCGCCAATCTTGGCAAACGATCGAGACGAGCCTCTAAAAATACATTCAAGTCAGTAATAGGAATAGTGGCACATGCATACGTGTTAATCTTTAGCTGCTTGTGTATGACTGTTCAGTCAACTATTTCTTAATAGGCGATCAGTGATCATACGACTTTTTTAGCCAATCAAAGATGTTTGTTTGTGCCACACCGACTCTCACTGTGATCAATTCTATTTGGGAAAAAAATATGACAAATTCCCAAAGTGGATTGTTTCGTAAGAAATACATACCAGATGAAGAGGGATAAGAGAAAACACGGACACACACGCATATCGATTATCAAACATCGTATATATTTGTGAGTATTTTTTTTATCTTAAGTCACCTGCGCAGTAAGAAATATTTGGATGGCTTTCAACTGATCTTCGGCATTCCGCAATTGAATATGCTATGAAAGAGAAAAGTGTGAACATGAAGAGATTTGATATAAGATTCAAGAGAGTTGGGATAAGAAGGAACAGATGGAATAGAAAAATGTACATTTTCAAATTAAATATCACAGTGTTGCCATATTTAAAAAAAAACAAATAATTATCCACAATTTAAACAATTTTATGGACATTTTAATGTTGTTTGTTGCCAATACTCATTACATCATGTAACTAAGTAACTCTAATGACATGGGTTCACTGCCTAGGCTTAAGCCTCAGCGATGGCTTGGGGCATGACTTAAGCCGCAGCGATGGCTTAAGCCAATGCTTAATATATATTCAAGTTGCACAGTCAAGGCTTAAGTGACATCACTGGCTTAAGCCAAGTTTAACTTAAGCCCGTCAGCTCGAAGGCTTAAGATCGTAGTCTGGTAACTTGGTTTGGAAAAGTCGATTTTGCTTTTTTTACATATTTCGAAAGTAGGTACTATATATTAAAAATATACATACTGGAAAAATTTAAACCGAAATTTGAAATTTTGACGAAGTTATAGCACCTCGTAGTAGGGCGCGCTGAGCAAACGGCTGGACCCTCTATTGCTTACGCGTTACCTTTATACCTGCTTCGAGCGTCGGATATCTTTGTGTATACTAAAAGTTTTACCTGTTTCCTCACATACATTTATTTTGGAGCTCAGTTATATCAAAATTCAAAATGAACAGTCCTTGCACGTTCGTTACTTTATGCGTAAACACCTTCGAACAGCATAAAAATGGATTGGAAAGAAACTTCAAACGTGTTTTACTCGAAGCAACATTTTTACGGTGGCGGGATAATAAAAAATTTTATACCCAACCGATTGGGCTGAAATTTCGATATGTTATTTTACTTATCAATAGCTCTCGCAGGAACTAGGATCTCTTTTTTCGTCCCTAGCTTTCCATTTTACAGCCTGATTTCAACTAAAAAAAGTCACTTCTTGTTTCGAAGTCCACCATTTGGTTATTTTTTAACATAATTGTTGAATCCTAGTTGCAACCAGAATGACAAGCTTACAGAACAATAATATTTTTGCCTTTTTTGTAAAAGATGTCCTCAAGCGGTAAAATCACCACCGCCAGCCACCTACCTTTAGTTTTTTTTTTTGACGCTCAATTCAGTCCTACAAAACTATACAAATAAATAATTAGAAAACAAACAAAAAACAATTTTTTTTGTACACTCTTGGATAATATTAATAATATATTAAAAAATCAAACCGATTGAATTTTATTTTCCCTTAAAAAAAAATATCCCGAAAAAAGCATTAAAAAACGTGCAGTTATCAGACTACGACCTTAAGAGGAGTCAGTACTCAGGAAAAGTTTCAATTTAGATACCAGCGAACCTGTAGTTATAAAATATACTATACGTAGGTTTGTGTCCTGAAAGTGAGAAAATTCATATAAAATTAGCCTAGACCTAGACCACAGAGCACATTAGAGACATCTACCGCAGAAGACAGAAACCCAACATCCTACAAAACCATACAATTTAAGACGAAAAATGAAAATTTGCAGTTCACATAAAATGAAAACTTTTAACGAGAATTAACTCTCCTAAATTTTTGTTTTGCTCATAATTGTGAAATATACTATTTTGCTTTGTATTGCAACAACTTTCAACAAAATATTGCAATTTCTCGTCGGTGAAATATCGGGAGTAAAAACAAGTACTATTAGAGTCAAAAAATTATAAAAAACGCCATTAAAAATGAAAAAAAGGTCGATGTTATTTGCTAGATCTAGGCTTTATCTTCCCAAAATAGTCACAATCTAAAGAAATGGGAATACGTAATAACAGGAATTTGATTTAAAAAACTTCAGTTTTTACCATTTTTTACAAGTTTCCGAACTAATATCTCCATTCCAATATACTTTTTTTTTATTTTTGCCGACGTTATTTACTAGACTTCTTCGGTACCTTTAATTTAAGATATAAATTATTACTCTGCTACAAATAGTTGCAAATCTTGGTACTGACTCCTCTGTTGCTGTGAAACACATCTAAACATCAGTGGAAATATATTCTTATAGGTTCAATATTACTAACAAAATACTGCTGTCAATGGCCCGCCGTAGTGATGGAATACAGTTGGCATCCCCGTCATCTGCACCTTTATCCTTGATTAGTAAGTAACTCGTTTCCGAAATCCTAATGACCGGTTTCACAGTCAAGGCTTAAGACACAGCGATGGCTTAAATCTAGGCTTAATAAATATTTCGGTTTCACAGTCAAGGCTTAAGTGATATCACTGGCTTAAGGCTAGCTTAACTTAAGCCCGCCATCTCGAAGGCTTAAGCCTCAGATGTTACTGTGAAACACATAGGAAATTATTGCCAAATATGTAGTTTGCCTAAATATTATAATTTTTGTTACTAGACGAACGCACATATTTCAAAAGTATAACTTTAAAATTATATTTAAATTTTCCAAGCGAAAAATACTTATCTAGTTAGCAGTTTTGAGTACTGTCTGGCAGCTAGTGTCAGCATTCCATTTGACGTTTTAGGATGAAACCAAACAGTTTAAGAACAAAATTAGGAATTTATCTGATGCAGAGAATATAAGCGACGAGGAAATGTAAATATAATATAATAACGCAATGGGATGACGTTGATTTTTATTCTCGATTCTGACTGTAGACACATTTGGCTATGATGTTTTACGTGTCGAAACAATCTTCAACAATGGTTTTTGGGTTTGATATCCTTCCAGATAAAAGCCACAACAAACCGGTAAATAAAAAGTTCTTCTTTCGCTTGTTTTTCAATTCACAATGGCAATTTTCCTTTTCAAAAATTCACAATTACAGCAGTGCTGACAAATTAAAAATTTTCATCTGCGGCTTATGTAAGCCTCAGCTTACGGAGTACTGTGAAAATGAGCAGGCTTAAGTTCTGGGCTTAAGCCATACCCGTGGATTAGTTAAGCTCTGGCTTAAGCCTGGTTTGTGAACCCGGCCATAAGTAGCTAGTTGCCTTTGATACATCAAATGGTATGCACCTAACAGGTATCAAAAATTAAAGAAAAGTGTATTGACGGCAAGTGCCAAATAAAATTCTATGTGCGGCACGACGGCGGGTTGGCCAACAGATGGTGAGTTCGTCTTATACATTGATGTCTTCTTCTTCATCTTGATTCACAATAGTAATTAATTTTTCTTTCCAAATTTCACAATTACCATATCGCCTATAACTTAACACTTTTCATTTGCGGTTTAACTAATCCTCAGCTTACAGAATATACCTACTGTGAAACGAAGTAGGCTTAAGCTCGAGAGTTAAAACACACCAGTGGCTTAGCTAATCTCTGGCTTAAACCTGGACTGTGACACAGGCCATAATAGCGTTTCATGAAAATAAATTTATTTTTCAAGCATGAGACTAACTAATATCAGACAAAATTTTATGTTACAAAATTGAAAATAATAATAGGTGTAAACTGAAGATAGTTGGATGGATAAATATAAAACTAAATAACTACTACAGGACTGAAATGAGTTTAACATTTGGGAAATAGCAAATATTTTATTGCTCAGTGATAAACGGTCTAATTGAGGTGACTCATGACACACTCTACGTCATCACACGAAGGTTAGCAGATTGTTATTCATCGTATCCTGAATGGAAAATATTCCAGGAAACAAAATCAAATATTTGAAAATCTCGAACTATACAAAAGTTCCGAAAAATAATTATGAAATACCAGCACAATACGTTGCATTTTGGTTTTTCGTACGAAATCCCGGATTTGGAAACTGCAAATACAAAAATACTGGAAAACATATTTAGGGATCTAAAAATACCGGGATAGAAAATCCTCAAAGTCCAGGTAATACAATGTTTTGACTTTATGTACATATACGAATTTTTAACGAAATCTAAGCATGAAGAACATAATTTTGAAAAATGTCCTACTTCGGTAAAAAAAGTCCCCGAAATATCGTAAGATTTGAAATTCTTTCACTTTTTGTGCACTCCGGTATTTTATGTCCCCAACTACGTTATTACAAAATCCTTGTTTGTTTCAATATTTATTTAAAATTCTGCTTTTTTTTTTACATAAATCCCATATTTAAAAATTGCTTCTTTTATGATATGTTAAGAAGCGAGATTTTCTGAGTTTTCAAAAACTAGACAAAAATTTGAGCGTTTTTCAAATATTACTAATAATTCTGAATCCTCCAGCAAAGTTATTTCCTTTTCCAGGATTCTATACATGAGGAATTTAGTATTGAGCGTTTGTAAATTTCGAGACTTTGGCTTTGGAATACTAAAATTCGGGATTTTGTTATCATCCTTTCCCTTCTTTTTTGCAAAAATTAAAAGAAATACATACATATATTACTGGATTCCAATTTTTAAGATTCTGTTTCGTATTACTAGATTATATTGTCCAGAATTCTGTAATAGAGTTTTTGAACTTCACTCTTCGATTTTATGCACAATCTTATAAAATAAAATATAATAGCGATTTCTTTTCATGCTTCCACCTGCATTCTGGACATTCTAGTTACCTAAAAAAATTATTCAAATACCTTTTTTTTTAAAAAGCGATTTTACAGAAATTTTTTTTTTACACAGGTGCAGGTGAATAGAATATTGATGCAATTCTAAAACAAATAATTTTTCTATTATTCCAGCCATTTCCAGGATTTTGTATTAAACGAAGATTTGTAAGATATTTAATTTAGGAATTTCCCAGATTTTGAAAGAGGTTAATTTCGGGATTTCCTTCTCCGAGATTTTGTATTTCGGGATTTTATGCTTCAGAATTTCGGGATTCTACATACATTTGTTGTCCGAATCCATATTAACCTCTAATGCCATTTTTTAAAAGAGTGCAAACATTTTTGGATATCTTATGAAATTTTTCTTCAGCCCTGAAGACTTTCTACCACTACGTAAAAAATGCTGTTGAACACTTCCAAAAAAATTATTGTAAAATCCGAGGCACGATATTTTGCAGCCACACTGCATTTGTGCGGTTTTCCTAAACACATCAAAAGCCACTTTGAGAGCTGGCAAGGATGTGTGTAAGTATACAGTAAAACATAATTCGCTAAAGGCATTTGTCGATAAGATTAGGGAAAGCTCCACCTTGGAAAACTAAGAATCGGTTTTTATTCCTAAAATGTAGGTAGGTTCCCGCCCCCCTTTTTAGGAATGTTCCCTACATTTTAGGGAATATTTTTAAAAAAATTTAAAATAATTTTAAAAAATTTAAAAAAAAAATTTTTAAAAAAATTAAAAAAAAAATTTTAATAATAATATTTTAAACATTTTTTAAAAATGTTTCCCTAAATTTTAGGAAATATTCCCTAAAACGTAGGGAATATTCCCTAAAATTTAGAGAATATTCCCTATTCTCCAGCATAGGTGAAGGTGATAGAAGACCACCTCTTTTAAAAAACATAAGAATGAGCTGAATAGCTCATTTCTTATGGTCCATACTACTAAGTAGTATCGGAGTTATGTTGGTGCTCTGGGCACATATATCTACCGCGTCGACATAGGGTCAATCCAGAGAGACTAAGTGCTTTTCATCGGCAACCCACGTCGGGACAGCCTGAGCTTCGACGGACGATTTGATCAGAGTGACACACTTTGGTGGCACCACACAGAATTACTCGAGATAGATGCTCTATTACTAATTTCAAATCATAATTGCAGTCGTTGGTAACTTGAGAACTCATCGGTTTTCACTCGAAAGTTATCATAGATATCAAGACTAGACAAGGCGGCCCTTAAATTCTTCGAGTTCACGATCGCTTGTGAATCGAAGGTATTCAGCCGCTACTACCCCCAACAATAAGATTCTTACAGGAGTTAAGTTATCAGCAGCTTCAAGCAGAAGTGTAGTATTCAATCAGTTGAGGCATTCGTCTGACTTGTTGAACACGTCCTTTAACAAAGCAGTGGCAACTGCCACTCAAATTGGTATAACTAACAACTAAAACCATTCAATTCTATCATAAAAAAGTAATGGATTATGTTGGATTCTGATAAGCTCAGCATGTTCTCTAATGTCTAGTCCGATTAAAGATGTCCCTCAAGGTTCAGTATTGTGTCACCTTTTATTCTTTTTTCATAGTAATTAAGAGAAAAAAATTTTCAAACCAATATTTTTTCGCAGATACCTTTTCGAACCCTGACATCGAATTATCATTATTTCAATAAAAAAGTCTGCCGTCCAAAAAATCTCCATGAATCGCAAAAAGTTTTACACAATTAATAAGTGAGAGGGCACTGAAGTGGTAGACAATTTGTTTTACCCCCTCGTTGAAAAATCTTAGCCCAGCCTCAAAGAAACAATTATAAATTAGTAAAACTAGGCTTTGAAAAAATACAAAATAATTTCAAAACGATTATCTATTCAAATCCTAAAAAATCAAGATGCATTTTTTTTCTTCTGTTATTTTCAAAACTCAAAGGTACACCAACTGTAAAAACAAAACCAAAAAACACTAATTAACGAGCATCGTCATCTCAGTGATGTAAAACCGACCATGAGGAGCCTAAAAATTAGAACACTTAAAATGAGAAAAAAAACCGGGCTAAAATCCTTCAAACGAATGAAGTGCGCTCCGAATTCATTTTCATATTTAAAACTATTTGCAATTCTAGCGAGCGCGGCAAATGTTTTAAGGTCATGGAGCCCAGAAATTTGCTCCACCTATTCTTTTTGCACTTATAAACGACTAAAGGGGTGGCATTTTGCGTTAAATTTTTCAGTCGCACGCTTCAGGGCAATTCAAATCTAAACAAACTCTGGGGGCCAAGTAGGCTTCCAAGGTGAAGACTTTGAAAGTGCTTCATGAAAATTTCAGGAGATGACCAACGTAGATATGTATGTAGTTAGGTATGTATAATACATGGCTAAGCATAGTAGAATGATAAAAAGAGGAGGGAGGAATGGATTCCTTTTTCTTGTTTTTTGTGGACCTCCCCAGCTTCCTCCCAGCCAGCACCAACACCTAACAATCCAAATTTCAAGTTGCTATTCAAAAACGTCGTAGTCGTTGTCGACGACGTGTCGTCATCGTCGCTGTCGTCTTCTTCTTCTTCTACTACTCCTTTTTTTCTTTTTATTCTACTTTGTGCCTGGACCAGGACACATTCGGTAGAAAATACAAAGCTTCCCAAAGAAAGTTTATGGCCACCTTCCACATAAATATTGTAGAGCTCTTCACAGAGGAGGTGGGTACCTATACAACAATGTTGCCGAAGTGCCCGAGAGGTGGGTTGGTGATGGTAGGAAGAATATTGTTCATGTCCTCATATGAGGGAACCTTGAATAAAACAAGAGTTCACCCTCCCTCCACGCCCCTTTCACTCTTCACCCATATACAAAGTTTTGGGACTTGATTATTGCATGGAAAATTTTTGTTGCAATTTTCTTAAATAACAGCATCCTTAAGGCTATGAATATCCTTGGCAATGTCATTAAATTTTAAATTTTCCCCGTTCGCATCAAAACTTTTTTCTCGTGTTATATAGGTATACAGTTATGCATAGAATCTTGTATGTAAACATACATAGCAACATAAATAAATAAATAAATGATAAAGTGACAGGAAAGTGGCACTTAAAGTGACTGCGGGCTGTTCTATTGCTAGATGTCGCTCGTTCTTACGGGAACAGAAACGTTTGACCCCATTAGAAGTAGGTACGTGCCCGTTATCTTTTCGGCCATGATGAAGTCAAAAGTCATTAGAAATTTGGGAAAAGAGTTTTTTTTTTCCTAATTTTTAATTAAGAATTAAATTATTTCAAATTAGGAAGAGATTTATTAGACAATTAAATGAGAGTAGGTAGAGAGGTATGAGTCCTGTAGATGCTGAAAAATTGAACTCTTGTTTTGTATGGTTGGCACTAGATATTGGAGAGGCTCTTTCTACTTCATTAAATTTTAAAAGGAATTCATTTTATGAATGAATTAAGAATTATTTATATTTTCTGACATAATTAATGCATTGAAGTCAGAATGAAGAAATAATGTTAATTGGAAATTATTTCTGAATTTCGAAATTTTTAATTAAAAATAATTCATACTTAAAAACTTTTAATGACCCTATAAAGATGATTAGACCTAACTAATATCGAACACATAACCTCAAATTTGTAATCAAAATAAATATAAAGACAATTCAGCTCTTGTAGATTTTACTTGATCAATTTCACACTAACACAGAAAGTAATTTATTTTTTGTGCATCTAAACATCCTCTATTACGTCCGTGAATTAGTTCCGAATTTATTCAGATCAAACTGTACATATATAATCTTCAGTTAATTGTAACTAATTGATTTAATACATTAATGCCCTTCTTCAACCCAAAATGTCATCCAATATGGAAACTATTTTTGCAAAAGTACTACATAAATTACACTCAGCCCTCTTACAAATTAAAAGCGGTGTTCCTCAAGGTTCATTTCTTGAACCGAATCTTTTAAATCCTTACATATGACCACATAATTTCATCAATATTCTCTGCAGAACCTATGAAATAGTCTACAATTGTTGTTTTAATATAAAATTCGAGATAAATTGAACTAAAAAAATTACCTTACAGTCGAAAACATCCTATGGGACTTATGTTAACTTCACATAGACCAAGTAAGAGAAGAGTTCTTCGCTATAGGCAAAACTGCGCGGTTGAAATAAAAGACCACCAAGGACACACCAATTGCTAAAATTACTCTCATATAGACTGAAACTTCCAAGCAACTCCATCATATGATATATGACTTCGTCAATTCTGTTTTAAGTAAGAGTTAAAATTGCTTAAAAAACCGACTTGGTGTCGGGGCTGGAAGTAATACCAATGCTCACTACATTACGCCTAAAGTCAGCAACGACTCTACATTACTTATCAGCCCTAAATATTTTTCATCTTTTCAATTCCTAGAAGGTATTGAGAATCTAGCATAATTCAGACAAATACTGTACAGAATTATCTATTGAAGTTGACCGAATCAAAAAGAGCCGAACGAACTATAAAAAAGATCCATTTTGTACTTAAGTCGAACTTGTCCTACAAACTAAACATCGACGCTGTTAAGAAGACAAAGATAATTCGACAATCAATGTAAACTATCTGTTCCATTTCAATATGCTTAATGTCCAAGAGTACGGCCGTAAGTACCTAGACAATGTATAAGGATACGAAATGCAGAAAAATTATAACGTCTTTGTCAGAAAAGATTTTACTTAATCAACAATTGTAATCTGATCATTCTAATGGAGGCCAAACGTATAGTAATTCTGGTAATATTGTATTGGCGTTAATGATTATGTATAAAGTGCAGTCTTCTTTGCCATGCAATATTGTGGTAACACAACTGCTAATTTATATAGAAGGAGGAGGAGGAAATGGAAGAAAATCCCTCCTTTGCGTTGGATTCTGAACATTTTAGGTGACGTCTCGGTTTTTTAATGCCTTCATCCAAATATTAATATGCCAAAATGAATTGGAGTGTACTCCACAACTGTAACTTAGCTGAGGACTGAGCATTTTATTTAAGTATCAATGAGAAGCATCTAGTTATGATCTAAGACAGGCAGACAACTTTAATATGGAACTACACAAAATCTTTGAATATGAATTTCATTCAATGATATATCCCTGGTCACTAAAATACTATTCCAAATAAAAAAAAAACTGAACTTCTATCCAGAATTAACTTCACAACTCATTTTCTGGAACCAGAGTCTGTAATATGGGAAAAGAAAAGGTTCGTGAAGTAAGTTTTTTGAAGGTCAGGATATGACAATGTAGGGTTGGAACATAACACAGTAAACGCATATTTCCAAGAAGATGAGATGAATTTAGTAAGTGCTTTGGCATTAGTAGGTACATACTTCCAACTATGTTCCTCTTACTTAAAAAAAAAAAGACACCCCGTTTACATGGCGCCCTCTAGGAAGAAGACTCATTCTGCTCATCAAGTACAATATTAGATCACGTCCCTATGCTCGTTCATTTCCAATTATCCTATAACAATTAATTTTCCCACACACACACACACACACACACACACATACAAAACAATAATAATTAACTAATTCCACTCAAATAAAAACAACAAAACCGAAAACATTGAACTCAAATAATTTATGAAGCCGCTAATAATTTCCATCAAATGTTGATAAAATGCCTTAAACAAAACATGAAAAAACAGCAGCAGACTCGCCAAAACAAATGTTTCTAAATAATTACACCACTTCGGGTTTCGATTGTAAATTCAACAGAACGCTTGGTCGCACCAATGTAAATCATAACAATACACCGCTAATGAAAAATGCATGCAATTGCAAATGTAATTTCCATAAATGTAAAGCCCAATAGGCATATATAGGTACATATCTACCTACCTAGCTACATATGTACGTATGTACTTACATGACATACATACTGCGTGTGTCCAGTAATAGTATTATCGTTTATGAGCTAAAATTGGATCCACTAAAGAGACCCACTTGAGTGCGACAACTGGCAGCTTTGGAAATTTAATTAAATTGACATACACAAGTAGATAAAATCATTATGGTTGGGAGAGGGAGGATAGCAGCACCATAGCAGCCAACTCTGGATGCACTAAATAACTTGCACTTTGACATTTGTTGACAGCCCCCAAAACGCGCGAACCTATCTAGACATTTAGGCTGTGTCGCGGACAGTATGCATACCTAGTAGGTACTTGAAATTCATCACCACTTGAAACATAGCAACTTACGATCCCAATTACCAGATATTTCACACTATGCTGAGTATTTTGATGATTGATGAGTTTATAAACAACAAAACAGTTTTCTCGCGTTCGTTGAAGAATTGATTCATTTCCAACCCCCACCATACCTACCTACCTACCCTACCTACCATACCCGATATCCTACACCACAAGAAGATCCACACTTGTTAATTATGCTATCCCGGTTAACTGTTAACACATGCATGTGGTGGCTAACAATGTACATAATTATTCCGAGCATAATTACCGACCATAATGTGCAACTAATTAAATTTAACATATGCAATTCACTCCGCACTTATAATGTTTACAAAAAATAAAGTGACATGGTACAGTGGTGTAGAAGAGGTATACAGAAAAAAAGTGGGGGTTAAATGTAGCATTAAAAATGTGAGTTGAGCTGTTGTGTAATTTGATTTCGATACGAATCATCAACGTACCATGGAATTATTAATTTACATGTTCCATTCATTCGAATTAATCAATTAAAAGCCAATTTTCCATCAGACATCCCCCTCCCTCCTTACTCTATGCAGTGAACAGTAGACCACAAAATCATCGCACTAATTCAGTTCTATATACATATATATGAATGTATGTTGGTTTTGGTTGGTTGATGCGTATCCCGATTCAAAATTATATTTTCTGAGGAGACCACAATACGAAACATCAGAATAACGCTAGCTGCACTGAATATGCAGGCGACAAATTGACAGATTGAAAGAAGCAATGGAGCAGGGGCAGGGCAGGATGGAATCATTCTGACAGTGAAATTTCAATTAGAAAATAATATATACACACACACACACACACAGCATTGTCAGTTGAATATCCATCTATATATAGCCTGGAATAAGTGGATGGTGGTCTGCGGTACCCAAAATTGATTTAGCAGCCCCCATCGCTATAACAAAATGGATATATCGACTAAGTTCTTTAATTCCCATCTCGACCCCCCCCCCTTCCTCCTCCCCTCCAATGTATGAATGCAGTATCCGATCAACTAATATGCTGACATAAGCTATGTTACTATTTTTGTCATTTTTTTTCGTCCATTTATGGATATTGACAACTGACCATTATTAATGCTCACAACTGAGACTAGCCAGATTACTGGTACGAACCGCCAAAAATATATGCCGAGGAGATAGTAGTGCGGTGTGGTGCAATGTCGTATTAATCATTGCTAGCGATTTGATATTGAAGAGATGACAATTTTTTTCTTTTTTTTTTTATTGTGTACTAATTGACGTTCACCCAACCATTTTCTGGCTCTTTTGATTTTAAATGCATACGGCGGACCCTTCAAGCTCATGAAAAACAATTATCAGTTGTCTATCACATGACGTATAATAGCCCTTAATTGCTTGTAATTGAAGCAGCTTTTAGGGACTTGTGTATGTATTTTTATCGATTACTATTGGAATGTCTAGGGTAGAAAACAAATTGAATCTGAAAATCAGAAAAATACTTTTTAACAGCCTATAGAGCAGGGTACTTTTGAACTTGTAAAAAAAAACACACACATTTGTATAAATGTGGAAGGTAATAGGAACATATGTATGTAGATAAGATAGCTTAGAAATGTTATGGTTTTCATGAAATGAAAATGAAAAGAGAAAGTCAATGAGGAAAAATTTATGAGGGGAAAATTTGTGGACACAATCATTATCATTATCCATTAGAGACCTAATGAGCCTAATTTTTGGACAACATTTAGAAGAGCTATAAATATATGTAGTATACCCAACTTATCGTAAGGAGACTCTTAAGACAGAATTAATTCGTGACAATGTGCCTTAATGTAACCCCCTCTCAAATATGTTAATAATAGTGGGAATAAAATCTTATCAGAAAACACCGTCAGTATGATAATTTTTCCAATTATGTACAAGCATTCTGCCAAATTTATTGATGAAATGCAAATTATTTTTTAAAGTTTCTGATATAAACATGTTTTGTGGCTTGCAAACATCATTCAAACCAGTTCACTTAATTCGAAATTACCAACTTTTGTTGTTAATTAATCACATTTTGTAATGGTTACTACGACTGCTGAGTTTCAATTGATCATATAGAGTAACCGAATCAAGGTGTTACTTCAGTGGACTTCCTGGTCACATAGGGATCATGGGGATTGAAAGGACTGACCTTTTACCTACGGTTGGCTCTGATTCTCCGTTCCTCAGACCGGAACCCGCCGTAGACGTTGCCACCTCGAGTATCGGGTCTCACATTAAAGCGGAAGTTCATAGAAAGCATCAGTAGAGATGGGCAAACCTGAGTACTTGCAGATGCACAAAACTGTTTCTTGATGGGCCCAATAGAAATATCTTTGATTTTCTCATGGGTCTCGGAAGGAAACAATGTAGAACTGTGGTTGGCATCATCACCGACTACAGCTCGCTTCACACTCATCTAACAAGAACGGGAGTTCTTGATAGCCTTGAGTGTCTGTCCTGCCTGGAAGGAAAGTCTGAGACAATCGAACACTTTTTTTGTGCTTGTCCGGCCTTCAGTCGGAGCAGGCTGGATACTCTAGGGTCGGCCCTTCTATCTGTAGATAAGCTGATGCACTTCATTAAGACGACAGGAAGCTCTTGGGTGAAAGGGATTCTAGCAAGACAACACGCTCTGGCTTTCATGCTTGGGATATCCTGTCCCTTGCCTTAAATAAAAAAAAAAATATTCGACACCATCATCTGCTCAATGCTATTACGTCCAGGGCTTAACAGGTATCGATTTTCAGTCCACTACTTTTTGATGTTTATTTATGTTACAGATAAATATTCCGCCCTGCTCTTAGACCTCCAATCCTATAACAGGTTTTCCAATAAGAGGTGTTATTTTGATATTCAAAGAAAAATGCCATCTTTTGAGATAAATGATCGGATCTTTATTTCATTATAAAGAGGAAGGTATGCCGTTAATAGTGGAAAATGACAGCAGCCAAATGACCACCATGACCACGCCTACAGGACCATATCCTTTTCATGAAATTTTCCATAACCAAATCGCAAACTGGCTGCCCTATGTGCTCGATAGCCTCACGAATTCCATCTTTGAGGTCTTGAATCGACGCTGGGCTGTTGGCGTAGACCTTCTCTTTCACGTGGCGCCAAAGAAGGAAGTCGCAAGGTGTTATGTCACAAGATCTCGGTGGCCAATTGTGATCACCTCTTCGAGAGATAACACGGTCCGGAAACTTTTCCCGTACAAGATCAATGGTTTCGTTGCTTGTATGGCACGTAGCGCCGTCTTGTTGAAAGTAAACGTTGTCCAGATCAATACCATCCAATTCCGGCCATAAAAAACCATTAATCATCAGTCGATAGCGCAATCCATTCACCGTAACTGTTGCTCCAGCCTCATTTTCGAAAAACTAAGGTCCAATGACCCCGCGGGACCATAAACCGCACCAAACAGTCACACGTTGAGGATAGAGAGGCTTTTCAACAATAACTCTTGGGTTTTCCGAGCCCCAGGTGCGACAATTTTGCTTGTTGACGAACCCATCAAGGTGGAAATGGGCCTCATCACTCAAAATGAGTTTTCGATGGAATTCCGGATCATTTTCATGCATTTCAAGGACCCAATCAGCAAAGACTCGCCGTTGTTGATGATCGGCCGGCTTGAGTTCTTGTGTTAACTGAACTTTATAAGCCTTAAGACCCAAATCTTTATGCAAAATACGGTGTAATGACGTTTGTGGAATGCCTAATTCCAAAGAACGACGAGAAATGGACAAACCTGGGTTTTCTTCAACACTTTCGGCTACAGCAGCAATATTCTCGGCTGTTCTTGAGTGACGTGCACGGGTTTTATTCTTCACATCACTAACTTGTCCCGACAGCTCGAATTTTTCTACCAATTTCTGTATTGCGGTCCGACCCAAAAATGTTCGAGTTTTACGAGCCGTCTCTGCCACATTTTCACCATTTTCATAGTGAATTTTAATAATTTCAATGCGTTGTTGAATCGTGTATTGTTCCATTTTTATTAATGGCGTACTTTCTACTTGTCAAATGTCAAAAAATGATAGCTCCAAAGGTGACATCTACCGAAATAGCGGGCTAACTAAAATAACACAACTGAAATCTTAAAATTAACTCGATAACATATTAATATACGGATCAAAAGTTCCACACTTTAACAGAACTTTATGTTCACCTAAAAAAAGTAGTTCTTTTTGAAGTGAATTGTGGCACGCTCCCGTTTCCACTGCAGCCCCCAAACTCCCTCCACGCAAGAATCAAATGCTTCAAATACATACCGCTCGATGCACCATACAAACAACTGTGATTTTTTTTTCTGATTTCCGAAAAAATAACGTCTCGAATTCCTCAAAATTTCCGAGGATATCATTTATCTGAAATTCTAAACCCTTAACCGCCCGAAACATTCGAAAAAGTTCTCACACATGTGCTCTTAGGTTTCAATAAACGAGGCTAAATCTTGCATTTTTATGAGTTTCTGTAAAGGCATTTCATAAAAATTCGAATTTAAACTTCGACAATAAAAAGGATGTCATTGTGAAAATTTTACCCACATTGATTTCGAATTCCTTAAGTTGGGAGATAAAACCGATAAAGAGATCAGGTATATTTTATCTACGATCACGCGATCACCCCCCCCCCCTCCCCCCTCTTTCAACTCCTCGCCGGACATGTTATATCAACAAATTGAAAATAAAAATATTTTCGTTTGCTCTGGAACAAATAAGTCAAATAATTCCGTAATTCGACCTTTTTCGAATAGACATTTTCGAAATTTAACAATTCTTTAAATTATTTTCGAATTTTAATTTCGAATTTCGAAAGTTACTTGCTGAATGAACAGATTTTTATATAAAAATTCATTATTTATAACCTAAGTCGAGTTTTACGAGTGGACAGAAGAAAAGCGCCCGGTATTATTCCTTATACTTTTTCAGATGAATTCGCCGAATGAGGTTAGAGTGTGTATGATTGACGATCCGAAAACATAAAATAAAGCTGTCATTTTATCACCAGAAGGATACTCGAATTTTATAAGAACTTATGGAAGAATAGTAACCTTTTTTGCTAGAAAACCGGGTATAACATCAGAAATCAATTCATCTATACTTTGAGGAATCAATCCAAGTCTTAACAAAAGATATACGAATCAACTAAAACTACATTAGACTCCATCTACGGATAACCAAAAAGTCGATTGTTCGACGAGCAGCAGAAACTAACTTTATCGAGCAAACAGAATTCCTCCCCTATATACCAATCCAACAGAAACCTTTTATCAACAAATCGTACAGGCATCAAAGTTTGCCATCTTTCTGTCACCATCTCAAACCATTTTCAGTTACCTACATATATATATACACAGTCAAAAAGGTTTCAATGTCGAACTTTTTCCTTTTACTATGACCAATTGCTTAGAATCCGAATAACTAAAAAAAAAAAAAAAACAGTCAGTCCAAGCTTTCGACAAGTTTAACACAAGAAAGTGCATATACACTCGACTGCACCTGCCTTCAATAAAATGCTCTAAGCGCTCAGATTGAAAGAGTTGAAAACCTTTCAAAACGATAGCAATCCTAGAGAATGCAGTCCAGAATTGCTTGAAGTTGAAATCTAACACCCATCTTTCCTGCCCCCCCCCCCTCCCCTTGCAATGCTATTAGCTTTTGTCACCAACGAAAATTCTAGGAATATAGTCCTATCTAATAGTTATGTACATGTGTATGGCGGTACACACATACATACATATATAGCTATACGTATGTCAACATAAACTTGAACAAAGCTTTTAATGTCACATAGAGTTGAGCAAAGGTGTTAACTAGCCGAGTCCTTCCACTTGCACCTTCCGAATGAAAACAATTGCAGGGCCAGAAAGAAAGTAAAATAGCAAAAAAAAAAGGTGGTGAAGAGCTCTTCAGGCAGGTAAAGCACAAGAAGGGCATCTTAGAACTACATAGAAGGACGAACTTGGCACCACTTATAACAGTATGCCAAGTAAAGAGGCACACAATCGTGTGCTACTAGCACAATTGGCACTTTTTGTTGGTTCTTCAACTTGTTTTCTCTCCTCGAAGCAAATCTGTGTCAAGCTCCTCCGTGTCTATTTATCAAAACAACAAAAACGCTGAAAAAAATATGTTTGAATTCGAGAAAAATAAACGCCATAACATTGGCACAGCTTAGGATAAATATTTGTAGGAAATTTTAAACAAAGCTAAGATTAACGGGAGATTTGCAAGGACAGGGTGACACTAAAGAATCAAAAGTTGTATGAAGAACAACACCCCCCCCCCCCCCTCCCCGTACAAAGTTAAGTGCGTTATATGTGTATTCCATTGTCGTAGGTGTAAACTTTCTTCGAATTGTTCTGTATGACGTCAAGCTGTTAGTTATATTATAAGTAGGTATACCAAGGGTGGAGGGTTGGCGGGGTGGTAACAACACGGTTCTAGCTAACATAATTTTTTTTCAGACTCTCTAGAATAGAACAAAGATGTCCATGCGAACTGGGTAATCCTTTCTAGCTAGGAAGACGAGATTGTGTTACTACAAGATGCAATTTGCCAAGTTTATTTCTTTCTCTTAAAAGAGGAGGGGGCACACATTGTTTACCCCTTAAAGTGATTTGTTCATGGAGGACTGACTGTAAGTGAAATTTCACTTCGTTTACAAGGACAATGGGAATAGGATCAGCGAGTATGGAAAGGGTTAAAAAGCAAATTCAATCGAAATAAAATGAAATTTCATGTAATCCAAGGAATGCTTTCTTTGATTTTCAATTGTTTGCACTTCTCATATATAAACAAGGATGTTGGTTGGGATGGAAAAGTGGCGGAGGCAGACATTTTTCTTGTCAAGATATTGCTATTTGAGGTACTTTTAGAAATCTAGCACAGATAGAACAGATTATATGAATTCCAGTACAGACCATTTCCGGTGATCTAACGTTAAGCAAACTAAGACCAATATTGTCAAGAAATATAGATACTAAGTACTAGATACACTTTTGTACTTTGAACTTGGAAATAATATATCGGAGGAAGACAAACAAATATGACCTGAAGCTGAATCTAGAAAGATAAGTTCATAATATAAGAGTATAAGTATCTGAAGATGGGGGGGAGGGTGGACTGTACGTAATATATACGTAAGCAGTTTCATTCTGAACTGATTTCTAGTTAATCAAACATTTCAAAGTGAAATTTGAAATTGAGAGTGGAGTGAACAGATGTTTTGTTATCAGGGAAATGAATCCCAAAAGTAGACACAAAAATATACTTGAGAATAGATACATCGAAAACGGATTTTTTTACAAAAGAAGGAGTTTCGTATCGGCAGCAACCGTGTACTCATCAGTACGGCTTGGTTCCTGCCTGCCATATATGCCAAAAGTGAGCAACCTAATATATGCACTTAAAATAATTTTGAAGTGTGAATTATAGACGTGGCTAAATACTACGTATTTACTTGAATGCCTAGCAAGATTAGCCCAATGCTGGACTCTCATTTCATAGCAAAACTCTCTAATAGCCATCCTCTTGAAAAAAAAACAATAGATCATGGAGAAGAATATATTCAAGCTTCATAAAATCTAACCAAAAATCTCATCCTACTTTACTAAAAAGATCCTGATTTTTTTTAATGTAAATACTGGGATTGAAAAAAAACTTGAATATCCCTAAGCATAGTCCTATTTTTAAAGCCTGCTTACTGTAACTCCAAAAATCATATAAATCGAGCTCAGTTTACAGCCTAAATTATATCAGGGCAAAGTATTTAGGTATTACATATATACGTTGATTACGAATTTCCATAGAAAAGGGTTCGTCATGAAAATCTTGACATCGTGATGATCCTCCAATATACGCCTAAACAATTACATACTAGTTTTCATTTTACGGCAAGATATCGCATATCGTAGATGGAAACGTTTTCCTACTCCTCAATGTTGGGGGACACTTTCAGATCTTACGTAATACGGTACATATAGAAATAACTACTTAGGTCCAAGCTTCAATATCATAATTTCAAATTTAAATCTTCTTTGCCTGAAAAAACAATTATAGCAGAACTTTTCGGAAAATGGGATTGTCAAGCCCAAGCTGACGCGAATGAATTAAATCGTGTTATTACGTCCCACAGTAGTAATACTAATGAAGGATGTTATTTAAATTTCCTAACTGACCATATACAATTTTTGATGGGTTCTCCTTGGAAGTGTTTTTCGCAGTAATGTCTGTCGGGTCTAATGCTGTTGGTCTTGATGGTTTGCATCCCATAATAATAAAACTGCTACTGGCCCATTCAAGAAATGCCCGTAATGAATTTGGTAAAAAAAGAAATTTTCAAAGAGGCAATTACGGCCTCTCTGAATTTTTTGAAAATGTTGATTTCTTTCACATATTTTTGCTTGATGTTGACCTATCATTTAATAAATTCTATGAAGCACTTAATACTGGAATAAATAGGCTAGTTTATCCCTGAAATAAAAAAATGCAATCACAATCATTTTCCGAAATGGTATAGCTCCCAACTTATTAAAGTCATGAAGGCAAAAGATAAATATAGACGTCTGTACTACAAAAGTCCCCACTCTGAGATTTATAAAACTTTTTCTTATCTGAGGAAGCTAACTAAATCCTTGATCACTCAATGTTATTAAAAGTACGTCGAAATCACTGAACATTTGCTAAAACGCAACCTCAAGGCATTTTGGGCTTTCAGTAAAAACCTAAATAGATCGAACATGTATCCTAAAGAATTAACATTTAATGATAATACATCGTCATCCCTTCCACTTATATGTGAGATGTTTTCCGCGCACTTTACATCCGTATACTCTGAAAAAGATCCCGGTATTATCTTTTCCCCCTCACTCCAATATGAATATAATGTCTATTCCTTCAGAATCAGTTCTTAATGTATTGAGCAATCTTGATTGTGACAAAAACCCGGGACCTGACGGTATTCCAAATAATCTTTTTGTGAAATGCGCACAAAGCCTATCGGAACCGCTTAGTTTACAATCTTTCAATTACTAATAAAATCTACCCAGTATCTCTTAAATATCGCTTCGTTATACCTATTTATAAATCTGGTGACCGTAAACTCGTTATACCTTATAGACCTATTTCTATCTCTAACGCTCTTGCACATATTTTTCAAAAAGTCGTTTACCATCAGCTCTTATTCCAAATAAAACCATTTATCTCTGAAGAACAGCACGGATTGTTACCGGAGCGATCAACGATCACTAACTTATCTTCATTCACAGACAAAATCGCGTCTGCTCTCGATGAAAATACACAAATAGAATCTATCCAAACTGATTTTGACAAGATTAATCACAAGGACTGTCTGAAGAAAATGGCACTGATTGGATCTCAAACAGACAGCATATCTTAGCTCCACTCCTATCTAACTAGCAGGGATAATATCGTTGTATTTAATGGGTTACAATCCCCCTCGTTTAAGGAAATTTCCGGAGTGCCCCAAGGTACAATACTTGGACCATTGATTTTTCTCATATACATCAACGACATACCTTCTTGTTTTATGTCCCATTGTTTATTATACGCTGATGATGACAAGAAAAATTAGAATTAGAAAAATTAATAATGTGACGGATTGTGTCCATCTTCAAAAGAATATATTACGACTAGAAAAATGAAAAAAAAAAACGTAAACAAATGTAAATGTATTTCAATTCATCGTAAAAAAAACCCCATACTTTTTGACTACACCATTCACTATACTGCTATCTCTCGTGTTGATGAAATAAAAGATTTGGGTGAGGTTTTTTACCGAAAGCTCCTCTTCATTCCTCACATAATTTTATTACTTCCAGATAATTTCGTTTATTAGGTGTCATCCTTTTATATCAGTCTCTATTTTTCTTTAGTAAGGAGTATTCTAGAGTATGCTAGTCAGGTTTGGAGTCCTTTTTACTTTTCTTTTAGTGCACAAATTTAGAAATTGAGGCTGTCCAGCGTAAATTCTTCAGAGTTTTATTATATGAACTAGAGAATACGAATCTAGAGTATCATGAAATATTATCAAAATACAACTTAATCACACTAGAAAGTCACAGAATCTACTTGGATAGTACATTTCTATATAATATTTTAAATGGTTGGTCATGCTTTAGTCTCTAGTATTGATTTGAACGTCCGTCCGCGCAACTCGAGATTCCAGACCCTCTTCAGACTACCCACTTGCAGAACTACCATTAAAGAAAAGTCACCTATCTATTTATACTCCGCAAGATCGATTATTAACATCTTTTCTTTTTTTACATTTTCGCTTTACTCATTTCTCATTTCCAATTGTATTTTAGCCTTACTTTTTCTTATCTTTTAGTTTTTTCATTCACGTTCTTTAGATTTTACATTTAGTTTAATTATTTTTTGTATTTTTTATTTTTTATTTACAGTTTTTAGTTTTTTTATTTTTAGTTTTATTTCTTTAGTTATTAGTTTTATTTTTTCATTTATTTCTTAACATTATTTTATTACTTTATCTTCTGTTTTTGTAAATTTATTAAAATTTGCTATCCCTCTATTTGCAGGTAGTATGTTACTGGAAATTTCTGTTTACTACCTTTTTAACTTACAAAATCAATAAATAAATTACTTCCTTGTCTTAAACATGTTTTTAACACTATCATTATCAGATCAACTTTTCCTGCATCCTGGAAGTTTTCTAAAGTTTTACCAATTCATAAGAACAGTCTCGGTGTTTCAGAATATCGCCCAATATCTATCTCTTCTTCCATTTTGCGCCAAAGCTTTTCAAAAAATTTCGTATAAGCAAATTAGTAATTACTTGGAGAATAACAATCTCTTGTCAAATTTACAGTCAAGTTTCAGATCTATAAGCATACTACATTATTGATAATAACAGACGACACTGTAATCTCCCTAGATAATGATAATTTCACGACATTAACCCTTTTGAATTTTTCCAAGGCTTTCGATCGAATTAACCATACCTTATTAATCCAAAAACTTCGTTCATTTTTTTTATTTTCCAATTCTGCATGTAGATTGATTTGGTCGTACCTAAGTGGTGGCTTTTAGAGGATTATTTGTTTGTCCGATTTCCTTCCTGTGTACAGTGAAGTTCCACAAGGATCTATTCTTGGTCCATTACTTTTTGCCGTATTCATAAATGATCTTCCATTAGTTCTGCAAAATTGTCAATCTATACAGGGTGTCCCATATGTACCGCATTTCCTTTATACCCCGGATTCCTCATTCAATTTCGAGAAATAAATTGTATGGGAGGAGAACCGGAAAATGCACGGTGTGGGCGATAAGAGGGGTTTTGTGATTTTGGGTCCTTTTTATCATAACATCATGTAACTTTCTTGTTATACACCCTATTAAGGTGACTTGCATCTCAGGTGACAGTAAACCCTCTACGATTTCAACGACGTCAAAGTAAAAAAATTGGAAAATTTTGCAATTTCTTTTTCAATTTTAACGATTTTTCCGCTAAAAGGCAAGATAAGAATAGAACTTTCTTCCCAGATTTCGAGACCTCCGAATGTTACCTTTCATTTGATCCCGCCCATATACCTACCTAAATGCTATCGTTTTTGAGATATTCCCGTTTTTATGATGCATAATTTCATTAATTTTGCTAGTAACAATAGAAATCGCGCCTAAGTTTATGCAATTAAACGCAAATTAGCAAAATTCATGAGATTATGAATCATAGAAACGGGATTATCTCAAAAACGGTTGCATTTAGTTAGGTACATGTCCATAGTCAATTTAAATGTAACATTCCGGGGTCACTAAATCTTGTAAATAAACTGTAGAGTTATCATGCATTTTGCCGGGAAAATCGTTGAAAAAAATAGGAATTTTTTTTTTAATTTTTGGAATTTGACGTACTACAACTTAAGATTGAAGATGACGGTAGGCCTGGTTGAGCATTCATTGCAAAGCTTAGATGGTTTGCTATCACCTGAGATAATCTCGCCTTGATAGGATGTATATCAAGAAATTTACAGGGTGTGAAGTGGAAACAGTACTAAAAATCGTAAACCCCCCCTACCGCCAACACCGTTCATTTTCCGGCTCTCCTCCCATACAATTTATTTCTCGAAATTGAATGCGGAATCCGGGGTTTAAAGGTAATGCGGTACGTATGGGACACCCTGTATATATGCAGACAACCTTCAATATTATATTTCTAAACCGCTCGCACTTATTAAAGATGCTGTCTGCCGAAAGAATGAAGATCTTGGTCTCGTATCTAAATCTAATGGCCCCCTCTTAAACACATCCAAAACTAATTCTATTTTTATCTGTAGATTTGAATTAGATACGTCCTGTTTTCCAAACGTTATGCTTGATACTGTCATCATATAATACCTTGTAAATTTTTCGTCCAGTCCATTAGACTCTGGAATTCTCTTCCACTTGAGTTCAAAAGGATTAGCAGCAATATCGCAACTTTCGTATTAGTTTGTTACAGAATTTTTCATAGTAATTAATATAATTTGTCTATTTTTTCTCCTTTTTTTCCTTCTTTATTTTGTTAACTCACCTAAACCTTAATATAAGATTTATCTTACAAGTAAAGAATTTATTAATAAACGCAATTTGAATTTGAATTTAGTTTTAATTATAAAATATTGGTAAGTCATCTAGCAGCTCTCTTTATTCCACGTATGTACGATAGTATGATAGGCTTCCACCAATATCAGCATATATACAAGCTCGGAAATGCTCTACATCTACCTTAAGTTCAACTGGCCTCAATAAGATCGAGGTTATCTAAAAATTTCAGGTTCTTATAATTCTTAAAGAATCAAATATAAATTTCTGCTTATATCACACTCTCTTACTAGTACATGAAATATACATACTCTTCCATTCTAAATCCTCTGTTGAAAATCTAAAATCATTAAAAATTCTTCTCAAACTCTCAAAAACTACCATCCAATGATAATAACCTTATTTTTAGCACCTCCACTCCCTTACCTTACAACACCCACAGCAAAAGAAAAATCTGATCAAAATTTCTGATAACAACTTCGGAATGAACTTAATCCACATTTAGCTCTTCGAATAACGAGACCCCAAAAAAAAATACTTCGACATAAAGTGAAAATCTTAAATGACTTTTCTTTTTCATTTGTAAACTTCAGCGACCGCCGAATTTATCTTCTCATTCCTAATTGAAATTTATTTCACAATTTATTTCTTGTCGCGTTGTTTCTTCTTTTTCAAATCGTCCTATCATCAGCATCTTAGCCTTAGCACCAACCATCACACAGTTACAGGCTCCCCTAAGGAGGTTCTTTTATAATATCTCCTTAACATCTCCCAAGACCAACCAACCAAACTACACTACTCTTTTATAATCATACAAAAAGCAAAAGAGAAAATTCACTGAAACTTTTCTTGTCACCCGATTTGAAAGCGTTTTGTTACGTTTTCATACAACACCCCCACAAAAAAAAAACATACAAAAAAGAACCAAAAAGTTTGAGCTAATTCTCAGCAAAGTCCCAGATGCCACCGGCATTTCTAAATCCGAAATTAAACGTAAACTCGGAGTGGTCTTCAATGCAACTCAGCGAAATGTTTTCAATAGAAAACTTGGTCTTTTCCATGTTTCCAGGCTCGGCAAATGAAGCAATAGAATCTTTTGCTAGTGCTGCTGTTCCTGGTATTCCTGCTGCTCCTCCTAAATAAAGCCGTTGTGGTCGTAGGAAGGAAAAAGAAAATCTTTTGGGGTAATTTATTTCTATATATTTTTTTTTCTGCTCTTACTCTGTAGCCGTATATGTAAGAATTCTTGCACATTTTTAGTTTGCAGTTGAATTTAAGTTTAAGAAATGATTTTAAGCTGAGTTCAAAGTTTAATTGATTTTTTGATATTTTTTTTTTAGTTTTTCTACTTTAGTAAAATCTTATTTCCTAATCTTTTGCAGCTGCATCCATGGTCATATCATTTGTGATGGCCGAAGAATGTGGTCAGGAGGAATTTTCACGATGTGCAGAACCATTGGATATGCTACATTTGACTTCGGAATTTTCAATTGGAGCCGCTAAAAAAGAGGAACTAGAGAAAATTTGCCAGTAAGTTTATGTTTATATTTTATTTTTATTTTCTCCCTTTTTTTTCTTATTATTATTTATATTATACAATTTTTTTGTACTAAGGGCTAACAATTAAGAAATGAAGATGAATGAAGGTAGTTGCCTAAAGTAAAATCCCTCCAGATTTCCTTAGAAGAATACTCTTAACCTAATACTATACTATATATAAAAAAAAAAAAGTGTATCAAAACTATGCAACCTTTAAGATGGTTTTGGTACCATGCAAATCACAGAAAAAAAATCTGTGTAAATTTACCCCGTTTGCTTGCAGGATAACATGAATTTTGAATCCATTTCGGGTAATTTTAAATAATTTATGGGGATCATGGAGTTTTAAATTGTTTACCCCGAATAGTGTAAAGATTCCCTTCTATATCCGAATGAGACTTGTTTTGTAGGAAAAACTCAAAAATATTATCCATCCGTATAACAAAAACACCCAGCGAAGCTCTATCTAGCGGAAAACTTTGGAACTATATTTATTTTTTAAAACTCCGGTCGGTGTAACTTAATTGTAGTCTCCCAAACAGAATTGTATCTAAACTCCGTTCGGTGTAAAATGCAACAAGTTCTATTTTTTTTTTTTTTTTACATGTAAAATCATTTTCTAAAATTTCTTTGAAGCAAACTTGCACGAAGCTAAAAATATTTTATTTTTAGATTTTATCCGAAACTATTTCATTTCGACGATCCAGTAAACAGTTTTTGAGACTATCTATAATCAAAATATTTTTATTTTTCAATAACCTTCCGCAATTTCTGTCCGAAGGAAAAATTGAAAATAATTACACCTCTTTAAAGGGACAAATGTACTGCGAACCCATTGAACACCCTTTCGGTATTGATGGAACTCCGAATTTTTTATAGTGAACGATTCCATTTTACTAATTGGAACAGATTTGGATGACTTTTACGACAAAACCCCTCCACATCAACTGATTTTGATGAGATTTTTAGAAATCATTAGAGACATCAATTTTTTTTTATGTTTGCCCCATTCATGGATAGTTATAGAAATAATAGGCGGGGGGGGGGGGTGATTGTCAAAGTTTTTAAATTGTCTTCAGACTCATTCACACATAACAAACATCCCCAAATGTTTGACAAACATTTGTCAAACATTTGTCAAATGTATGTATTTTCAAAAATTTGTAGATAGTTTGATGTGTGTAAACGCAAATTTTACATTAATGGATGTTTAAAAAAGGTTCCAATTTAATCCAAATCAAATGGAAAACATTATTAGATATTTGTTAAAGTTTGTACAATATTTTCAGTCAGTTTTCAACAGCTGTGTATAGTGAAAGTTCATTTTGGAATTTTCTATTAAGAAGGTCTTAAGTTAAGTTAGGTAAAAGGGATGCCGCTCGAAGACTAGCCTACATCACTTCGCCCTCCAGTGAGTTCATTGTGCTCCTTGACCTCATGGGATAACCTGTTTAACCACCCCAGATCCATCCTGTTTCCCTTAGAAATCTCAGGATACATCTGAACTCTTTACCTTACAGTTCTCCTAGACTCGAAAAGAAGTAGCTACATATTTTATTCATCAAAGCGGGGAACTCGCAAAGTATGTGTTGAACGGATTCGATTTCCTTCGAATACTTACAGCTCCTGTAGAAATCGTTCGCTACTATTTCCAGTCTTCTATCATAGTCCCATATCACCCAATGACTCGTGATGACCCCTACTAAATTCCTGGTATTGGCTCTGCTGTCATTAGGGAGCTCTCTTGTCCTCTTCATGTCATATACAGCCAACAACTGTTTCGCAATACCGCAAATTTCCCTACTGGTCCACTGGAGGCTTGCCTTTTGATAGGCGCACCTGATGATCTCCTCTTTTATATCTCCGATTGGGTACCTCACAGAAGCTACCGCTGCGGAGCTATCCACTTCACAGCACTTTTCGCCAGCTCATCGACCCTCTCGTTGCCTGGGATATCATTGTGGTCCAATTGAATTTTACCAGCACAGCATCCAGCGCCTTGATGGCTGCCTGGCTATCAGCGTGTAAGCAGATATGCCTTGCCGACTCTCTGCACATAGATACTAATATTGCTCCCTGGTAAATCGCTGCAACTCTGCCTACTACATTTGTCAGCAGTCTGTAAGACTCGTGCCACTGGTAGTCTCTGGAGTAAACTCCAGTCCTGTGCCCGCACACTTCTTGGATCCATCCGTAAAGATAGAAATATCAGATGTTACCATCATATCTTTCCCTTCCCAATCACTTCTGGTGGGCACCAATACATTGACACTTCACCAAAGTTACGACTAGAGCTTGATAATTTGTTTCTACCCTGCATGCACTGTAGTCTATCTTTTCGAAATATTGGAATGCCCAAAAATCCTTTCCATCCACTAACCTCCCGCTTTCGTCCTGACAGCACTAATTGCCGCTACACTTCTACAGTCGAGGTCTAGTGGCAATAAGTCAAGCATGACCGCCAGAGCCGCCGTGGGCGTGTTACGGAGACACCCAGTAAGTCCCACGCAAGCGGCCCTCTGGATTCTTGACAGCACAGCTTGCATTTCCTCATCAGTGCCGTCCACCAGACCATGGGACCATAGCAGAGAATTGGGGAAATGATAAGAATGCAATCTTCTGTTTAAAAATTTTCTGTTTCACTATCTCCTTTTTTGCCCAAACTTTGAATTAAGTACGACGAAAGATGCTGCAATGTACGTTAATTTACTCGGAGAGTACATGATTAAAACTAAACAATTGCAAAACATTTTTCACACAAACTTCCTATAAGATGTTTGACAAATGTTTCAAAAACATTTGACAAACATATAAGAAACATTTGTCAATTGCAATGTTTGTTATATGCAGATGCACCTTTAGAGTTGATAATTTTCTTCAGGAAACATTTTTGTATTTAGTAGATACATAAAATTTATTTCAATTACAATCTTACAAATAGTAATAGTAGTAATGCAAAGAACTTAATTACAAGTAATTGTAATTGAAAATTGTTGATTCCAAACTATTTTCAATTCAATTATTTCTCATTCAAATGCTCTAAGAATAATTTTTGAGAAAGTATTTAATAATAAATAATTTTTTTTGTAATTACATATTAACTAAAAATATATTTAGGTATATTTTGATCTCTTAAACATTTTTGAGAGGATTGAAATTTATGAGTTTTTCTTTTTATTATTCCAAGGAGATGCTGTAAATGAGATTATCAAACATTCTTTGTAACTAAGTAACTAGTATTGACTTTTTATTTAATGATTTCCTCTCCTTATCACTATATCTCCTTTTTTGTGTTCACTCAGCTGCTATCATCTTTTATCGCTACAAAAGTGAGTTAGTTCAATTCTGAATAAGGACGTTATTATAAATAAATACATTTAAAGTAATTAAATACTTGCAAAAAATAATTATTACTATAACTTTTTTATTATCGACACTAACTTTTACCTCAATAAAATTTCTTTCTTAATTACAGTAATCAGGCATAACTGATTTTTCAATTTAAAATTCTATAAGTAACTATAATTGTACAAATTTTAATTACAATTATAATTCTGAACTGGTTTTTTTACACCTAATTACTTTTCGTAATTATATAATTCCTTACACATGAATTTTAGAATACACATTTTTTACAAGAAAATTTTTCTGAGTTAATTTTGTTTTTGTGTTATTTAACTGAATTATTAATGGTGCAGTATTAAGTTGCAAAAGTAACACACAATTAAAAACAATAATTTTCTTCGCTTTCCTAAGTATAAATCAATTTGGAAAAAAAAAACTTTCCATATGACTCATCCCATAGAATATCCTTTTTGCACAACTTTTGTGTAATTGAAACGAAATGTTCACCATATGATACGCGATTCACAATTGACAGTTCGGGAAGCCCACACCTCCTACATATTATAGTATGATGATCCAAAACAGTGTCTCAATGTTTGAAACTATTTTAGAAAAATTGGTCAGAGGAAAGCAAAGCAATATTGTGGATCGAAACAAAAATATGAAAACTTTGTATATATCTCAGACATTGAGTCGTAACAGCAACCGGATTGTTACTTGTATTTTCAGTATTTTTCGTCTCAGATTTTGCTATTATAAATTTTCGGACCTAATACCGGAGACAGACTTAGGGTTTCGATACTGAGATATTGATATTATAATTACGTCATATTAAAATATAGAATTTCAGAGACACACTTGCGGTTTACGATACTGAAGAATTAATTAGAGAACTGACATTTAATTTGTCTTTTAATTTGTCATTTGAATTGAGAAAGTTTGGCATAAGTACAAAATGCGAGCAACTATTGTGAGATTACTTGTCGTTTACAATACATTTTTCACTTCAACTTGACAAATGTGAAATATTAAATGTCAGAAAAAGTTGCAGCCAACATTGCAATATAAAATTCGACTCTAAAAGGTTCGTGTATTAAATGATTGATGGTTTATAACTAGGGTTATATTGAGATAAACTCTATATACCATGAAATTTTTCGCAATTTTAATATTGAATTCCAATTTTCTACATACGGAGTATATACCGAGCTGATTTTCAGTATATAGAGACACACCTACGGTTTTTTTTTTCAACAAGCACGGAGCCTAGAGCGGCCCATTGTGCTATCCTGCTAGAAGCCCTTTCAGAAAAATCTTCCTGTCCTCTTATGGAAGCGCATCAGGTCTTGATGAGGAAGGTTTTCCAGTTGATCTACAATTATAAGAGCAGACCCTAGAGTATCCAGCCTGCTTCTGGCGAAAGCCAAATACGCACACAGGAAGTATTCGCTTGTCACAGGCTCTCCTTCCAGGCAGGACAGATACTCGGGGCTGTCGATAACTCACATCCAGATGTTAGATGAGCGTGAAGCGAGTTGTGGCCGGTAAAGACGCCAACCACAGTTCTACATTTTTTCCTTCCGAACCCCATGAAAAAATCGGAGGCATTCCTATTGGGCCGTTCAAGAAACAGTTTTGTGCACCTGCAAGTACTCAGGTTCACCCATCTCTGCTGATGCTTCCTATGAACATCCGCTTTTATGAGATATCCGATACTCGAGGTGACAACGTCTACGGCGGGTTCCGGTCCGAGGAACGAAGAATCAGCCCTAGCTAAAAGGTCAGCCCATTCATTTCCCCTTGATCCCAATATGACTAGGAACCCATTGAAGTGACACCTTGTTGCGGTTTAGTACAAACTGTAACATTGAAACTGAAGTCTATTACCGGTATAAGATAGGAGCGACAATGAAAAAGTGAGCGTGACAGTAATCGAATTGTAATTTTTCTTTTTCTTTTTTTGACTAAAGTGTCGACACGAAGTTATTTTTGATTTTTAAATCGGCAATTTCTGGCTAAGACCTTCCGATATAAATTTTTTTTAATCAAAACAGATTGATTGATTGATTGATTTATGAGGTTTGGGACCCCTTTCAGGTCCCCCGAACGGAGGCCAAGTCAAGGCCCATTGTTCACCCTCCAGACCATGAGCGATCGCTCATAGGTCCCAACCGGACGCTCTTATAAATGTCAGTATTGGCTCCCAGCCCTCCTTGCCGGCATCATACAACTCTTCCAGGAGGTGTGAACCAAGAATTCTGTAGCGTATTCCTGAGAGTGCCGGGCAGTGACATAGAAAGTGGGTCACTGTTTCGGACTCCTCTCCGCAGCCCCTGCATATAGGATCATCAACAAGTCTCATCCTGTGAAGGTGGCCCCTGAGAGAGGAATACCCAGTGAGAATGGACACCAGAGTTCTCAGGATTGGCTTGTTGATTTTTAGGAGCTTATTCGTATGATTTAAGTTTGGTGTACCCCACAGTTCCTTTGTTGTCGTACCCGTGGCATCTTCTAACCAAAGGCGACTGTGTTGGCGGTCAGACAAGGTATTTTGGTGCAATCAAAACAGATACAACAATGTATTTATGTGAGTAAACCGCAACCAAAATGCACTATATATCCTTATCAAAATTACAAAAATACTCAAATTAATTCTTATATCTACCGTATGCCCATAACCCTTAAACATATTTAAGTATAAAAGGCGCACATAAAACAAACGTTTCCCACCATTATGCTTAGGCAGTAAGTATTTTTCCCATTTATTTCCTGTGCCTTCAATTATACGAAATCCGTGAAGCGTAAATCTCTATATAACACGATACCCAGAGCTATAGAGCCACCCTTCTTCTTGCGTGAATACATACTCAATAATTTCCAAAAGCCCTAATTACAAGACATTCAGTGAATTACTTAATCATGAATTGGGCAATTATTACTTGGCTTACAGCTTGTTGTAGTAGGGGAATCAATCCATAGAAAATATCAAACTAAATATATGAAACTTCACTCACCACACAAACTACAAGCTACAAATATTCTGCGTGTCACTGTCACCGTCCATCCCCAACTACACTACAGACCATTGCCACCACCACAATCACCACCAGCACCACCACCATCAACCCCCCCCCCCCCACTCATAATTATATTTTATCTTATCGACCTCGAATATCTAAGACTTAACAACCAACCAAAAGAAAATTCATCAAAACACTTAATCTGGGGGATAATCTTTCCCGAAATCTAATGTGCCAAGGCAAGACTACAAATCCATCCATCAAGCAATGTGTCACCGTCAACTTTTCAATCTGTTCGTAGTATTTCCACTCCCTCTATACCGTCTTCCGGCGCACAAAACGAATTATTATTAAAGGGGAGTAATCCAGTTGTTCCACCAGTTGTTTCCAGTTATTGTTATCAGGTGGGTTCAACAACTTATCATTAAATCAGTTTCTATTTTATATTCATTACGTTTTTTTGTGACTGAGGTAGGTATTGGTTGGAGGAGGGTGGGTGGGTTGGTGGGTACTGGGTAGTTCTGAGTGGATAGGTAGATGAGGGAGGAATAACTTTATGAGCTAGCGGTAACGCAATGTGCTGTCATTCATAAATCATGAAACATGAAAATAGCAAGGGAGATAAACAAGTACCTTGAGGGATATGCTGTTGAATGCAGTTAACCCGAAATAACCTTCTCCACTGGAAAAAAAATGTTCTCCCTTTCTACCACCATTATACAACTTCTTTTTATAGTTTCATAAAACTTTCATTTTTTTCCCCTATTAACATTTGAATTTTTTTTTTCTTCTTCTTTAATTTACTCCTATGCTTTTTTTTTTTTTTTTGTGTCGCACTGTGTGACTAAATTTTATGATAAAACTTTTGTGGGTGAATGGATAAGTGCGAAGGTCGTAACTTTTGTAGCTTGAGTGTAAATCTCAACTTTATCCCTTTTACACCAGAGTCAGACAGCCCAGAGCCAGTCAAGCCATAGGGTGGGGGAAGGTTAATATATCACACCCCGTTCATTGTAGTAGATCTTATGAATGTGATATTCTGTCAGCAGAAAATAATTAATTTTAACACTTTCTCACATTTCAACACACACACATACAATACGAGCTTTTAGCAAAACCAAGCGGAAAAGCCTTAGAGATGTGGACTAGAGATACAGATCCCGGGCACGTGGATAATGACTTCCGCTTGAATTTCAGGGAATTTACGTCTTGTTGTAATTATATTCCTAATGTTCTGACCTTAATTAGCCTTTTGGGTTTCCTTGTACTTACTACGATAAAAAATATCCGTGCGGAAAAATTTTTCAAAAACCACAATTTAACTTTTTGTCTTTTCTTTATTAATTTTGTTTTTTTTTTCTCTCTACTAATTTCTTAACAGTGAACTTCGGAAGGGGATTCGATGCATACAAAGTTATACTCGCAGATGTATGGACCTGCAGCAGAGAAATGAATTCAACAAATTGTATCATGGCACAAGCCAATTTATTCGAGATTTATGCAATAAAGGAGAGTTTCAAGAGGGTAAAACGTTATTTGATATTCTTTCCATATAGTTAGTTGGTAAATTTAAAAGTCTTTTTTTTGTTTTGTTTTGTTTTTTTAGAATATTTAAAACATGCAGCTTGTTCTGAGATAGCAAAACCAGATTTTGAAGTATGCGCAAAACAATACAAGGAAGCGATGGTATTTATAAATCCAAGCAGAACACAAGAAAATATATCGATCACGGACAATATAAAAACGATTTGCTGGTATGATTGTGGATTTTTTTGGAATTTCCTGTTTTTATTTATTTTTTTATCGTTATTAATTGTATTTTATACAGTTCTCTTAATGAGTTGGTTGATTGCTTAGAACAAGGTGCCAAAAGAAGTTGTGGACCAGATGCAGCCAAGTTTACAAGAGAATTGGTTGAAAAATTTGTTATCAGTTTGACGAAGGTAAGAAATTATATTTTTGGTGTTATTTTTTTTAAAAATTTTAAAAATTTTATTCTGGCAACGCTGTATTTTGTATTTAGATTCAAGAATATAAATTTTAGTTAAATATAAATCAAAAAATGATGGTAGAGAAAAGTCAAAATCAAAAGTAAAAAAATACACAAATAGAAGAGGATAATAATTTAAATAAATATATAAAAAAAAATAGATACTAAATGAAAATTTTGGGAGTGTCAGACGGTGGTCTACCACTGAAAAGAAACTTTTCAAGTAAAATATTATACTAAACTAACTCTGGTGTAACATTTTGAGTTTTTTTTTTTACAGAAAATTTTATTTAAAATATTTAAATTTCAGTATAATACTCTTTATTGTAAACCCAACTAACTCTGGTGTAAGATTTTTAATTTTTTTTACAGAATTTTTTTTTTTTAAATATTTAAATTTCAGTATAATACTCTTTATTGTAAACCCAACTAACTCTGGTGTAAGATTTTTAATTTTTTTTACAGAAAATTTTATTTAAAATATTTAAATTTCAGTATAATACTCTTTATTGTAAACCCAAGTAATTATCTGTATATTTGCTTTTCAGCATAAATGTAATTCGTTGAACTGAAATTTAAAAGAAAAAAAAATATGAACGCTACTTAAATTCTAGAGTTAAAAAAAAAATAACAGATAAATCGAAATAAATACAGAGCCAGCCAAATATAGAATCCTTGCTATTATGATAGAATCCGAATTAGAGATGGCGAGCACTACCGAAACAAAATGGGAGCCATATTTTTTTGAATCGCTTCATCATTCATTTAGGACAAAATTTCCGAAAAACTAAGAAGCGAAAAAAATCTTGTGTAATTTTTCTTCTTCAAGCTTTTTCCGGATTTCCATTTTTTGAGATTGTGCCTTTTTGGATTTTGATTTGGAATTAGAGCCATTGGTCAGGAGAATAAAACAAAAAAAAAGCAAAATGCCAAAAATGGCACACACAAAATTCGGACTAAATATAATCCCGAATTTTGTATAATAAAATTTGCCGGTACGAAATCAAAAAAGTTCAAGACCCAAAATTAAAATCAATCATATCTATTGAAGTTGCGAACAATGGAAATCCCGAAACGTAAATTTTTCAAAAAGGTTGCTGTTTACGACCGCGCTCTTAGATGAATTCAATTAAAATTTATCTAGTCGTCATTTGAATTTTTCTGAAAAGACCAGACCCTCCAAGTTGTTTTTTTTCGTTTAGAAATTTTCAAAATTGAAAGTCAAGTAGCAAGATCAACTTTATTACGAGCATCAGAAATATCCTGTATCATAAAACCTTTTTCATTGAAATCCTTTTCGGGATTATATATCGAAGTTTTTTCGTAATTTTAGTTTTAGGGGATTTTGATGTTCAACATAATGTTTTTAGGTTGTACACAAAATCCGATAAAACAGAATTCCGAAGCGCAAAATTTCGGAATATCTAATAATTTACTTATTTTTTTATATGTAACTAAAGGGGAATGCACACTTTTCATACAACTATAGGTCCGATATCTCCAGATATGAGAGATGTCTTAAACGATGCAATATGATACTCTGAACATATTTTATTAACAATGTTTATTTCTATGTAGCGGGGAAAGCTTTTGCGATCGGAAGTGAACTTTTCTACTTCTCATGATTGCAGCCGAATTGGTGAGTCGTGGAAAATGACTTCGTATAAGAAAAATGTTAGCATCAGAGCACTAATGGCCATGAAAGAAAAAAGAAAAATATATGCTAAATCTAGTAACGGGGGTGTATATGACCCAAGTGCATGAAAATGGGTTTCCCGGCGACAAAAACGTCCCGAGAAAGTTTTCTGAATTGGGAAAAAGTACACCACTTGATAGTACTCGGCGAGACCTTTAATTTGATATGAAACATGCCGCATTAGAACCACCCCTGCCGGGTGTTCCTACCCCCACCCATGCCGGGTATTCCTACCCCCACCCTAAAAGTAAGTAGAACAATTTTTCTTCTACGAGTTGCAGCTGGTAATGAGCTAAGGCGATCAGTGAAACCCGTTTTCCAATCGGATATAACCCTACTGACTTAGATCTGATCTAAAGTGCAAGAAATCTAGTACCTCAGTTCGTACAAAAAAGGAGGAAATATCTACGAAAAACGTGAGTATGGGGATGCCTATTTAAGCCCACGAGTATAGGAGTGTGGGTACTCAAACTTCTCCTCAGGACCTAAAGAATTCAATTCTGTACTAGATTTTTCAAAATGTACGAGATCAAACTTTGACCCCCAAGGCTCTCCCGCTTAATTGAAATAAACATTGTTAATAAAATATGTTCAGAATATCATAATACATCCTTTAAGACATCTCTCATGTGTGGAGATTTCGGGCCTAAAATGGCCATTCTCCTTCGGGATTTGGAAATCCTACATAGAATATAAAATCCTGAAATGCACCCTGGGACACGTGCAATACAAAATCCCGGAATGGCTGAAATATAAAATTTCAGAAAATTAAATTGTGAAACGAAGTGTCTTGTTTCCTTCTCTGAATTTCGTCACATGAATGTTTCCAATGCACGGGAACACAAAATTTCGGAGTGGAAGATTTTGTAAGACACTGAAATTCCGGAAAATGCACGAGAGCTATTGGATATCTCGGGATCTTTTTTAAAAATCCGGGATTTCATAACCAAATAAAAGATTTCTTATATTTCCGAGATTGTGAAATGCGAGACTTTGTATTCTATAGAATTTTCAAGACAATTTAATTTTTTTTTATTATAGAAAAGCGCAAAACATGTTTGTGAGAATTTAAGTTCAGTCTCAATACTTCAAAAATGTTATTCTGCGAGATTTTGATACTCTGTCATCACATTTTTTCGGGATTGTACTATTAGGCCAGCCAATGAGTAGGTTCTGACTTACAAAAGCTTAAGGAGAGTTCTAATTTGGTAGATTTGTACAGTTTGGTGTCGTATTAGTATTGCGACCTTTAGCAACCGCTGCTCGCGCCACCATATTGGAAAAATGTTACCGATAACCAGATTTTCGTGAATATCTTCTCTCTAGCGCTACCTAGGTTAAAAATAGGTGTTACGTAAATTATAGAGCATGAAATTTTCTGTCATTTTTGTAGGAAACATTTTTCAATCAGAGTTACAGCGAAGTCAAGTTTACCAAATTTCTACAATTCGCCAAATCATTTGCGCATCACCATTAGATAGAGCGGAAGGCATGCTTTTTTTCATGTGGTATCCTCAGTAAGCCTAATACTCGATTCGTTATGTACTGATGTCTTTTCTTCTGTTGGTCCAGGCTCACTGATATCAATATCTTCTTGCAACTTTCTTTGCCCTTTTTCCAAATTTTCATCTTTCTATGTCTTCTTCGAACTCGTATGCCAATAATTTCACAACTGGGGTGCTTCGGATGTCGAATCTTTTGTTGTCCCATTGCTCTGGACTCTCGTGTATATGAAGCCTGAACTGAAGCGGTAGGTCTGAAGGGAATATGGCCGTGCAGCTTCTCTTTGATATCGTAGCGCAGGGAGCCCAAAATAATATTATTTTCCTTGGATATGGTAGATGCTCGTAAAGATTTGGATCAGAGAGGGGATATCAGACCCTCCAAGGTACTTTTGTTTTGGCACTAACCGAAAGAATGATGGCCACCTCTGTTCTGAAGTGCTCTTCACTAATATTTGTTTAGTCGTAAAAGAAAATTATATAATGTAATCTAAAAGCTCTATAAATACCATCAATTTGTTGTGCGGAAATGAGTACCATTTTTCCAATATGGCAGCACGACCGATGGTCGCTCAAGGTCGCAAGCTCAGAATTTTAATGAGGACACCAAACTGTACAAATCTACCAAATTAAAACTCTCCTTAACCTTTTGCAGCGAAAGTCCTCTTTTATGTCATTAGTGCCTGGACTCTGAATATATATTTTCCAGGATTTTGGACTACAAAATTTCGTGTTCCAAGGTATTTAATTTAAAGAGACGTTTAAAATTATCACCAAAAATAATATCAAAATAATGCCGTTCAAAAAGTACATATATATTGTAACACTAAAAATACGGAAGGCTAAACGGAGATATCTCGGAAGACAGCTTAATCCTGACTTACCTCCTAAAATATTTTGGGGTAATCTAAGGCGCCTGCGCATACATGGTAAGGAAGATCGTGGCTGTGATCTAGATCCTGATGAACTGAATACATTCTTTTAATCTATGTCTCATGAATCTGTGCCGGCTGATAGAAATAATGGTGATATTCCGCTGTGTTACTGACGATGAGACGTTAATTGTCATTAATTCGATTAAGTCGAGTGCCATTGGTCCAGACGACATTCCTCCTCACTTTTTAAAGCTACTCGTACCTGTGGTGCTTCCTGTAATAACTCACATCTTTAATACAATTTTAACATCTGCTAATTTCCCTATTAATTGGAGGAAAGCTTTTTTTATTGCTATTCCTAAAAATAATTCTCCGAGCAGTTTATCTGATTACCGTCCTATCAGTTTGCTGTGTTTTCTTGCCAAGGCTATTGAAAAACTTATGGCTTATCAAATGCTTAACTATATTGAAGAAAATTCATTACTATCACCTTTGCAATCTGGTTTTCGTCGAAATCACAGCTGTGAAACTGCTTTATTAAAAGTGAGCTCAGATATACGTATGGCGCTTGATAAAGATGATATGAGTATTCTTGTTCTACTAGACTTCTCCAAAGCATTTGATAGTGTAAGTCATAATAATCTAAAATTTAAGTTAGCTAATAAATTTGGCTTCTCTACCTCTGCTATCAACACTTTAAATAGCTTCCTGATGGGACGTTCCCAGCAGGTTAAACTTGGAAATCGAGTTTCTGAGCCGATACAGCTTAGATGCGGTGTACCGCAAGGATCAATCTTAGGTCCGTTATTATTCAGTCTGTACATAAACGGCCTACCTAACGTTGTACATGATGCTAAAGTGCATCTGTATGCCGATGATGTGCATGTTTTCCTAAGTTGCCCCACTGGTATATCGGAGGATGGTTTTTGTCGATTAAATATGGACCTTGAACGTATACGTGAATGGTCTTCTGCTAACAATTTATTATTAAATACCGGGAAATCTAGTTACATAATCATATACAGGAGGGAGTTGGGGCCTACTGACTTTCCACCGATTGTTATGAATTCATCTGATATAATACACTCTAAATGTGTTAGGAATCTTGGTGTGATGCTTAACTCACAGATGTCATGCTGCGACAATGTTATAAAAATATTAAATAATGTTTATGGTGCCTTGAGAAGACTTTGGCTTTCGGGATATCTCCTCTCAATCAGTGCTAAACTTAGGATAGTAAAAACCCTGCTTATACCGCTTTTCACTTATGGAAGCATCGTTTTCCCGGCATTAGACCGTAATTGCTCTCGTAAATTGAATGTTGCTTTTAACTGTTGTATTCGTTTCATTTATGGGCTACGGCGATATGATCATGTAAGTCCTTACCGAAATGTAATTCTGGGTTGCTCCCTAAATACGTATCTTCAACTTAAAGCCTTAATATTTTTACATAAGCTCGTGTATACTTGTAAGCCTGATTATTTATGGGAACATATTCAGCTTGCCCATTCTCCAAGGCATTTAAATTTAATTATACCTCGTTTTGCAACGTTGACTGGCGCTCGTTCCTATTTTGTCCATATACCACGAATATGGAATTCTCTACCAGTTGAGATTCAGCGGACGTGGATGGTTGGTGCATTCCGGAAGAAAGTATTTGAATTGTTGACTACTAGTGATAGATTCTAGGTGGAGTGTGTCCTCGGCAACAGTAGTTAGATATAGAGTAGTTGATATATAGGTTAGGTTAGTTAAGTAAATTTGAATTTGAATCTTAATTTTATTTTTATTTTATTTTTTCTCCTTTGTATCGTTTTCCTTTTTTGATAACTTCTATTCTGTAATATGCAATTGGATATGTCCAATATTGTACATATATAAAAGATTGTAAATCTTGTTGTACAAACCAATTATATGAATAAATAAATATGAAATATCTATTTCCGTTTTAAGGCATTTATAAAGTAAAAAGTTTTGAAATTGGCAGTGATATGTAACCACGCCAGTTGAATTTTTCTTAATTTAAATCTTATAATAATAATAAATTTTTATTGAAAAAAACAAAAACAGTGTTGCCAGATTTAACAAAAACCGAAAATCTTTATTTACTAATTTTTACGAAATTTTTCTATAATCCATTCATACAGATCTATTGTGATTCATACGTTCGAGATCCTTCGAAATGTCGAAATGGAAATTCTGCAAGACCATCTGGAAGTCCAAATATCTTTTTCATATTCGGAGCAATAATAGCCTCAACTTTGACGTCAATTAGAAGATAGACAGTTATATATTTATTGTATGTGTATGTACGAGAGAGTATGTAGTAGGTAATATCATCATCAAAATACACGCGATTTAAAAAAAAAAAAAAAAATTGAGCAAAAAAAAAACGATATATCGAAAAAGAAATCTTGTGTAAGATGTAGAACAGAAAAAAAGAAGAAAATAGTTGTTTTTTAACTTAGTTTTATAATTTAGCACAGTTTATAACTAGTTAATTTTTATCACAGTATATTGTCACGAAATTTTCAAAGATAATTTTTCATTTCTTTTTTTTTTCTTTTTTTTTGTACTATTCAAAATATTTGAATTGTTGTTAATAGTTAATTATAAAAACAAAAAAAAAACAAAAAACAAAAAAATAATTATTAATTTTCCAAAATAAGAAATGAAAAATCAATAAAGACACAAAAAAAAATTGTTACACTTTTTACATAAATATGTATTTTTTTTTCAAGGCTATATTTTATGTAGGTACTATAGATACTTATAAAAACTAATTAATTAGTAGATAAATTTGACAAAAGTATTTTTAATTCTTACAAACACAAACACACTCACACACACCAACACACTCCTGAATTATATATGTGGCGGTCTTAAGGGAAAATTTATATGTTGATTGACCTCTCCTTTCCGACCGAATCCTTAAAATGGGGGCATTGAAACAGTTAAGAGAAGAAATAATGTTAGTGGTAAGACCTTGTTCTAAGAACCTCTGTAAATATAATTATATTGGATCGAAATGTTATACTACATATATTTATGTTATTCAAATATTTTAAGTAAGTGTATATTGCGAGTTATATAAGAGGATATGAAATTATTTGTAAATACATTATTATTAAATTGTACAAAATTTAATTTATTTTATTTTCGTTTTGTTGTTTTTTTTCATTTTTTTATTTTTCATCATACTATTTTTTGCTATGCTATATTTATTCAATTCATTTTTTCGGTTACAGTTTACTTTACAAATCCTAAACACCATTCATTATTTTGATATAATTTAAAAAAAAAATTATAGAGTGCATAAAAACATGGTTTAAGAAACCCGAAAAATAAAATTTAAATCGAACACATTCTGCAAAATAATAAAAAAAATTACGATGCTGCAAAAAAAAATATGGAGCAACATTTTTTGAGAATGGCTTTAAGTTATCATTTAAAAATATTAAAAACAAAACTGCTGTTTGGAAATATACATGACCACGAGATTAAATTTATTTTCAGACAACTAAAAGTAGTAACATTTTTATTAGCAGTTACCACACTGCGTGAAATATGAATCGCTATAATATTACCCAGGTTCATAATAGAACAGGTACGTAAAAATAATGTTTTCATTGATAAAACCATATTTAAGTAACACTGTGCCTATAATGTTACCCAACAGTTTTATTATGGAATAGAGACAATGTTACAGTAAAGGTATAAGGTGAAACAGAAAATATGTACCCCCTCTTGTTCGTTACAACCTTTTTTTCAACTTTCTAAAAAACAATACGTTACTGAACTGGTAACATTGTGACCATTATAAAAAAAAATTATTGAGAAATGTTAAAAAAAAGATATGTTAGAAAAAGGAATATAATAACACCCTTCTGATAGAATTACTAACTTAAATCCGTTGAATTAATTTTATTACTTGGTAGCCTACCCGAATCTCCTCTTCCAGACCAGAAAATATATATTTTTTTATATCCATACTTGAGGTACCGTAATCATCATTTCTAGGTCATATTGAAATGATAAAAACAGCTCAAGATAATATTTTTTACCTACCTTTTCTAACACAATATGTTACACGATAGTATTTATTCCATTAAATCTAATGCAACTGGGTCTGACAACATTAAACCCTCGGTTTTTAAATAGTTCCCTCACATTTTCTACTGCATAGAAAATTGCGGTTGTGCTCCCCATTGCGAAGAAGTCTTCACCAGAACGTTTCTCTGACTACAGGCCAATTAATTAGTATTCTTCCCTTCTTAGCAATGATGGATGATGATAAAATATCTATTTTGGTATTGTTAGATTTTACAAAATCATTTGATAGCGTTGATCACGACAAATTGATCTATAAATTGGAGGCTCTATACAGGTTTTCATCATCTTAATCTCATCTTCTCAGAAATTATTTAATGGATAGATATTAGCAAGTTAAGATTGGAAACAATTTTTCTAACTAGATGCTTACCATTCCAATCCTGGTGTGCTACAGGGGTCTATTCTTGGCCCACTCCTTTTCAGTATGTTCATTAATGATCTGGTGGATGGCGTTTGTGATGCTCGTGATGTGTCTTTATGCAGATGATATACAACTTTACCTGGACAGACCTATTGAGTTAATTGAAGACTGTGTTGAGCGAATTAATTCTGATTTTGCGCGTATTTCACATTCGTCTGTTCAAAACAGTGTGGTTTTGAATGATGGGAAGTCCCAATGCTTAGCATGTTCTCGTGGTTCTCTTGATCTTGATGATTTACCTCAGGTTAAGCTTGGCGACTGCGTATTACCGTTTGCCTATTCTGTACGAAGTTGTTGGAGTTGTTTTAAATTCCAATATGAAGTGTTGTGATTATTGGAAATTCCAGTTGTCTAAAATATACTTCACACTAAGGAGGCTATGGCTTTGAGCAAGAATTCTGCTATCGCACACACAACTGAAGTTAGTTAAAACTTTTCTAGTTCCTTTTTTTTACATATGACTCTCTATTTCCCCGCTAATGGACAGTGTTTGTAAACAGAATATGAATGTTGCCTTTTATGATGTCCTAAGGTTTATTTGTGGATTAAGGCAGTATGATCATATCTCCTCATTTAGATCTCTGCCTTGGGCTGTTCACTACACTGTGTTATCTGAAACGCAGGATTCTAATTTTCTTATTTAATTTAATTTATACCAGAAGTCCTGAATACTTGTTTAATTATATTAAATTCCTGCAATCACCTCGAAGTCGAAATATCGTGCTGCCCTGTATAAATTACAGCATCTAACAGAACTCTTACTTTGTCCAAGCTTTTAGTTTATGGAACTCTCTTCCTGGACACATTTAGCGTATGGGTACTGTTGGCACACTTAGTTGGTTAACTATTAAGTATTAAGTGTAATTAAGAGTAGATTACCTTTGTTAGTTGTGTAATTGTCTTCACTTGCTCTTATATTATTTCTTCTATTTCTTTCTTTTCTTATTTTATTTGTAATCTTAGTTATTTTAGCTCTTTCCTTTTTTTTTGTATATAATTTGATTATTCTTTTTAGTAGTCCTTCTATACTTAACTAATTCCTTTATTTATAGTTATTACCTACTATTTTTTTTTTAATTGTACACTAAAAGATTGTAAATCTTGTGTTTACTCCTTGTTTCGTATAGAATAATTGAAATTGAAAATGATGGGAACAAAAATACATTATTCAAAACGCAAGTTACTATTTTCGTAAAAATGATTTTTTATAGTTCCAAAAGTAACATAACTCGTAACAATACATTCATTGTTTAACACTGCACACAATATTACAAAATATGACGCAATATTGTAAAATCCCATCGAATTTCATCGACAGATTGGTTAGCCTCGACATTTGTCCTTTTTTTTTGTAATTATAAAAAATTAACAAAATCTTAACAAATCGGGTTCAGAATTAAAAACTTCCATATATTTTATCATTATAATTATTGTATTAAAAAATATATATGTAACTAAAAGGTTGCATTTTTAACTTTTTGGTAAAAATGTGTAATGTTTTTGTTTTTTTTTTTATATAAATTGAAACGAATTATGGAACACTTGTTATACATATCTTCAGCAGCACAAAATCAACACCATCGAAGGTAAAAAAAAGTAAAAAATATAATTTCGGTGATATATTTAATATTAAGAATATTTTCTGTAGATATTATTGTGTCTAGCAGTTTTATTAGAAAATTTAATAAAATTGTTTTCTTCATAAAAATCGTAACGTTTCATAATTCGACACTGAATCGTAACTCCGACCAGATTTTTATTAAATTTTAATTACTAAAATCGACACAATGTTACCTAATGTGCCTCTGTTTTGAAATCGAATATTTCTGCTTGATACTGAATATCAAAAATTCTTCATAAAATCAATTCCCAACTCTTATACATATGAAATAAAAAAAAAAATTGTTACAATATGGTTGCAATAAGTAACTTTCGAACGTTGCAACAACGACTCTTGTACCAATCATTCTGGTTATTTGAATTACAAACGAACCCCCTTCATTTATCCATTCTTGAAAATTTTAACATAACACTTAGAAAAAATTAGTGGGACGACAAATTTGATGGTTTACTTCAGAGGCTCTTTGTAGTATAACGTTGCACGTGAATGGGACTTTGTGAGCTTTTTTCAACGAAAAATCATCAATTTTGGGTGAAGTCCAGCTGTCAAAGTAAGTCACTTTCAATACTAAGTAGGGATAACTTTGACAGACAGTTCATTTCCTCTAAATGATAAGAAATCCAAATCGTAAACGTACAGTGTCGTATACATGCAATCTTTCAGTCAGAGAAACACTAATCGCTGATCGACCACCGGGATAAAACCTGACACTCAAAATTTTTCTTTTGACATTAGTGTCTTGTCTTAGGCTTTCATATAATCGGATTCAGCCTCACTTTGTTCATTCTACTGCGTTATTGTAGTACATATACTCAGTAGTGTTTGATATTTTTTGAGCTACATCTTCATATTTATTAAACTCTTATCTTTTCGATTCAACAAATAATTTCTAGATGCTCGCTGATAAATCACTCCAAGATATCGTTTCAAAAGATGGCGACAAATAAAGCGATTACGAGGCTACTCGTCTTCACCAAAAGATTTTCTGCTTCATTTCAAACGAAGCGTTTTAGCTCCTAATTGGAAGAAATGATGATTTAATTTTATTTTATTTCTGAATAGTCGTCGACAATGGACTTCGTAGCTTTAGCTTGACAAGACCAATGAGTATCGCTAAGCTCTTTCAAGGAGTAAAACTATTTGTTCTTTCCATCCGGTACTTGCTGTAAAAAATACATATAAAATCTGAACGAAATCGAAAAATTGAACAGTTGATTTCTTTTATTCTTTTAAAGAGAATTCATCATCTTTCTCGTATTCCGATAATTTTTTCAGAAATATGCTTTGAAATGGTTTTTAAAAACATGAATATGAACAAAGTTTTTCTTTTTCAGAATGGGTGGCATTTTTTTTTTTTTCTAAAAAATTTCAAAAGATTATATTGTGGAGGCGCCTCTCTGATGGAGGTTCTGGGGTATCAGCCGTTGTTGCCCTCCCTTAAATCCGGCCATGATGGTAGAACATTTTAATAAATATCAATTTTTGGGTATTATATCCCCAATCTACCTCTTGGGCAGAATCGAAATTCGCTGTAGGCCACTACTTACCGCTTCGATCCTCAATCGTTGTGTACTTATGACTAATTGGTAATAAGTCCCAAGATCGAATTTCCTAAACCCTCGAGCATCTTATAATTATTCTCACCTTGTCAAAATTACCCTTTTTAGTTTTTATATTTCTTACTTTGTTCCAGCCACATTCAACTACACAAATTTTGTAATTTCTTTTCTAATTTCTCATTTTTTCATTTTTTTGTAAAATATAAAAAAAACACATTAAAAATGCACGAATTTAAGGCAAAAGACTTTTTCATTCATTACATATTTTCCCTGATTAGCAGAGGAGAAAAGGCTTTAATGTCAATTTAATTAAAATTATAACAAAAGAAAATTTAATTAAGTAGTAGAAATGCAGTTATAAAATATCGAAATGTACCTAAGTAAGTATTTCATTTAACTTTATATGCAGTAAAAAAATCAATTTTTTTTCCTCTCATTTAAAGAATATAAAATGTAGAAGGAAAATTCTTTTCTTAGCCCCCTTACACACAAACGCACATTTTCATGTAGACATACATAATTATACATAGTAAAGAGATTTAATTCAAATTTTATTTCTAAAAAACACAAGAACTGCGCAATTTAAGTAATCACGACAGATTTAATTATGCAAAACACATTCATTATCACATTACAAAAAAAAAGAAAAATTAATAAAAATCTCTTCAAAAATTTAATTACGCACAAAAACCGAAATCGAAAAAAAAATTAATTTCGAAAAATTTTTGAGAACTTCAATAAGGATAAAGTGAAAAAACAATTCGTTTTTCTATATAATGGCAACACATTTAAGCAGTAAAATTTACACACACACACACCCCCCACTCACCCACACATAAAAATACACAATTCAGTTGGAAAATATTTTTTTAGAAAAACAAGATTATATTTTTAAAAAAGCATCGAATTAGCTGTGTTTTATTAAAAACAATGCCTCAATCCCAAGACGCAATCCTGCCCATAATAACTGTCTCGCCCCCCCCCCCTCAACCCTGCGGACGATTTTTTTCCCCCAACCAAAGACAGAAGAAAGAATAAAGTTTAAAATAATTAAAATTGAAAAATAAGGCGGAAAGTCAAGGGAATAAAAGTTACAAAAACAAGAAGAAAAAGAAAAATATATGAAGAAGATGAAGAAGAAAACGTTAAGTTTCCGAGTTAAAAAGAATTAAAATGCAAATAAGACTGAAGACTATAAAATATGCACTTTCATCCCCCTCGAATCTGTGACTATCCATCCTCAAAGCAAAGCTAAAAGATTTAAACTTTACTCTCGCAAAAATCTCATAAATTTACCCGCAGAATCCTTCTGAGATGAAATATTGCCCAGCAATTTCCAATTTCTCTAGGTCGTCGTTGAAGCGCTACAGAGGTGAAATCACACACAGGAAAGGAAGGAAGGAAGGATGAAAGGAAAAAAGGAAGAAGGAAGGAAGGAAGCTCTTCGAATATCGCTTCACAGAAAATAAATATCCATACAACCTCACATTTGTTTTTGCTGTGCTGGAGGAGAGCGGGGGAGTGAGAATAACAGTGAATGGAGGATATATATGTTTTTCCTCTCTTCCTGATGGTACAGAGCGTAGCCGTTTAGCGAGGAAATTTTATTTTGTGATGCCTGAATGCAAATAGTCTAAAAACTATAAACGGGGCTTAAATAAAGTATCTGAGACTTGAATAAATAAACTGTGGCTATTCTCCTTCTTTACGTTTCTCCTCCTCCCCCCTCCCCGCCCTACAATCTTCCATTTCGTGTCAGACTAGAATTTACGTTGTTCCCATTTTTCATCTATGGTAGGTAAGTAAAGGGATGTCGAATTCAAATTACATACGCGAGGATGTGTATATGGAACATTGGTCAGGTGTGATTCAATTAATAAATAAAAAAAATGAAGATCCTCGTGGACGGGTATATGTGCTTTTTGTGCAATCTCAAGAAAATTATGCGATTCATATGAAGATTGTGAAATTTTATGAGACCAGCTAAGGTGATGGATTAGGTACACCTGTAGAAATTCAAGAGATAATTTGGAAAATATGTGAATTAAGTGTTGCTTTTTTTTAAAAAAAATATTATTTCTAAAGTCATTATCAGCACGATATGCAATTTCCGTCATCGGTATGCGTTAGATTTTCATAATACATATGACTTATGAATGATAACGATGCCAAAAATTCTGTCATTGACACTAGTTCACTTGAATCGTCGGGTCGATGTGACCACAGGTAGGTACATACTATATATGTTACAGTTTTATCACCAAATAAACATTTTTTGACAAAAGGAAACTAGCTCCTCGAACAAAATTATCCAAGTCCAAACTATTCACCAAGATCCAGATCCTTTTGATTCATAGACTCTCTGACTAACAACGATAAATCACTCCATTTTCTCAGAGCTGCAGAGACTACTCATAGCGATAATATCTCTTGGCTGGTGTTATTGAAAGTAACAGATTCCATAGAAGAAATATAGGTATAGACAAAATAAATATTACGCACAGCCAGAGTTGGACATTTTAGTACATGTGTATAAGGAAATTGTCTTCAAAAAGGTTATGGAAAATTTGAACTTCCTTAGAGCTTTGAAATTATCAGTAGAAACAAAATGCTCGAGTGATATTTGAATTCTTCTATCTACCTCGTATCCCTTCATTCAGAGGGAAAGGGGGCACGACCCCCCAAATCCATTCTTCAGGGGGTATCATGACCCCCATATCCCATTCTTCAGGAGGTATCATGACCCCCATATCCCATTCTTCAGAGAAGGGGGGGGGGGGGGGGCACGACCCCATTTCCCATTCTGGAGGGGGTCGCGATCACCAATGCCCCCACCCCCGAATTATGGGACATATTTTTTTTAAATTGTATTATATATAATTTTTCAAATGACTTAATTAATTAAATATTTTTTAATAACTATTTAATTTGTTGCGGGGTGGGGGTATAGCACATAATTTTTATTCCAAAACTTAAAAAAAAAATTATTTCAATTAATTTTTCTCAGAATTTTAGTTGGAGTATTTTTAAATACTTTCAAAAAAAAATTCTTACTCTACAGGTAACTGAAAACCGAACCAAAAACTATGCTTAATTTTGTTTACAAATTTTGTTTCTTGTAGGCAAGACTAGCTGTTGGTTTTAGTGCTTGAATGACTTTGGTGTCCTAAAAATATGCAAACTCTTACAAGTTTTTGAATAATGAATGTTTATATTAAATCCAACGAAGTTTGGTGAACTTTTGCTGCTGTTAACTAAAAATAAGTGATAATTACTTTAAGACGCTCAATAAAACCCAGTGAATATAACTAGCCCTCTGTTTTGAAATTATGCAAATTAGATAGGTAAAGTGCTTTTCCGCATTTATTTTTGGAACAGTTGGTCGGGCCGTAGGTTTTTACATTCCAAAGAACTCCTCAGTACATTAAAAAATGTCTGGAGCTGACTGTTTTCCCAATATTCGTGAAATATCTATAATTCTAACAATTGTGATATGGAAATCTACGAAGAAGCTGCCTGAATTCGTCTATTTTACAACTAATATCTATAGTTATTATACGAAAACGGCGTGTACAGCTTATCTTACGCCTCTTAAGCAGTGTTTAAATGTGGTACGTTTTCGCCTATGTACATACGAGCTTGATCTTATTTTTTACATACAATATCTACACAATCCTAGCTTACTGGGTCAACGCGTTCTCAAGTTATCGTGGTATAAGAATTTATTTTATCAATAAAATTTCAAATCGAATATTTATTTAAAAAAGCACCAGCTAAGTCAATCCTAGTAATTTGATAGGACAATGGATAAATTAGTACGTTTTTACATGCACCGGTTTGAAAGTGAGGATCGACTTTTGCTTCTATTTTTAATTTTTAAATGTTCCAGTTGTGACTGCCGCACACCAACCAGAAATCCACCCTTAGCTTCTATTTCTTCCTCTTCCGCGACCATCCTATCCATTCATCCTTTCCCCCATATAGTCACCTCAGCCATCCACTTCATTCAGCCACTTCAGCCTTTTAGTAATCCCCCTTTTCATCTAATCATTCCTTTCATTCATTCATACCAGTGAACCATCTGAACATAGTTCCGGAGTTACAGGGTGATTAAGAAAATATGCTAGCCTTTCACAAAATACCCTGCACCTTAAAAAGTACAAGGAGTACGGTCGCTTACAGAGCTCATTGTATGCAAAACTTTATTACCTTTTCAACCAGCCCCGTTCTCCTCCCCCTCAGGAGTTGTGATGGTCTAAACTAAGACTTTTGGATTTTCTGACCATTTTATTGCACCTTTTTTACAAAAAGTTGCTTACTGTAATTTTTTTATAAAAACTGCTGTGGACCCTCCTATTATACCTGTGTGCTCACTGTAACCGTTAAACAGTTATTAGACCAAAACCTGGTCAGGTCATACCGAAATTAGACGATTTTTTTTTTAATTACGTTTTTCAGTCACAAAGGGGACAAATTATCTTTAGTTCAGACCACCATAACTCCTAAGGGGATAGCAGTACGGGGCTGGTTGTAGAAAAGACTATGAAGTTCTGCATACAATGAGCTCTGTAAAACTTACTTTTTAAAATACAGGGTGTTTTGTGAAAGACTTGCAAATTTTCTTAATCACCCTGTAACTATTCTGAAACGTTGGAGATGCCCCCCCCCCCTTGCATACATTTCTTTGGACCAGTATGACCTCCTTCTTATGGACCACCATGGACGAAACACCCTGTATAAGGGGTACTATACTTATACATTTTTTTGTTAAGAATGTTCACGTTTCCGCAGCTGTAACTCGTTACACATCAGACTTACAAAAAAAAACCATTGCAAAAAAAAATTTAGGAAATTTAGTCTTCTTCAAAATTTGTATAAGTCATTTTTGTTGTAGGATTAGCCGTTGAGGAAATAGTTTGAAAAAAACAATTTCTTGTACCTTAAATCCAAGATGGCGGATACCTTTAATCCAAGATGGCGGACCGCGCAAACCCAAAATCCAACGAAACCGACTTCATTAGCACTCAGCCAATAACAACTGAAAGGTCAAGTTCCAAACCCAAAATAATTAAATTTCCAAGAGACTTGGGAAAAAAACACGTTGGAATTGTTCAGAATTGCAGTGTTTTCCGGGATTGTGTATTCCGTTGTTTTGTGTTTCGATAGGGTTTTGTACTTTAAAATTTCTAGATCCGGGATTTTAAAACTTTCCTTTAGTTGCAACAACTTATGGAAAATATAATTTCAGAAATAAAAAATCGACGAAGCATGATCCCGGGAAATAAAATTACACATCCAGCATTTTCCGGGATATTTTATTATAGGAATTTGCGTATATACAGGGTGTTTCCCACTAGGGGGTCAAGAGAGCGGGAGGTGATAGTACTCACCTAGACGAACCAAAAATTGTATGGCAGGGGGGGGGGGGCATATCAACCGTTTAGGAGTTACAGGGAGATTAAGAAAAAAGCTAATTTTTTCACAAAACACCCTTTATCTTAAAAACTACAGGGCGTACGGTCACAGTTAAAAACTGTAAACTGTAGACTCTCCTCTTTAAGTTGACCTATTACACCCAGTCGTTGGAAAGGCCATGAAGTTCTGCATACAATGAGCTCTTAACTGTGACAGTACGCCCTGTACTTTTTAAGATACAGGGTTTTTTGTGAAAAACTAGCTTTTTTCACCCTATAAGTCCTAAACGGTTGATATGCCCCCCTTGCCATACAATTTTTGGTTCATTTAGGTGAGTTCTATTACCTCTCGCTCTATTGACCACCCTGTATGTATTCTAGTTTTCCGGGATATTGTACTTCGGTTGTTTAGAGATTTTTAATTTTTACACTTGAGGAATATTTTCTTTTGGATATTGATATAATCCCAAAGGCGGAAGACATTCGATATTTCGTTTATCCGAATTTTGGATAAGCACGGCTTCAGAATTTTGGATACTTGATGCGAATCCTTTATGTTCAACCAAATGATCTTCTACACTAATCCAAGACCCCAGTAGTCGCGTCAATCATTTTATCCACATGTATCATTATTCAATTATGGGTAGACACCAAGATATCTGAAATGGGAAGATAGCTGTAGAGCATGTTCCGAATGTTATGGAGCTACAAATTATACAAGCTTTTGTCTTCTCTTCCAGCCTTAGTCTTTGTCAGATTCGCCGATATTTCCTATCAGAAATGTCTTTGAGTAAAACATGTGGTGTTTCACACGACTTGAATTTCATTAGAGAGACCATGATTGCAGTCCTTCCACACTCAAAACTATACTAAAATATGTAAGGATAAGGTTTCGTTCTAAAAAAAAAAAACCTCCTAGAACACAGTGGAACAACAGTTCTAGACAAAACAACAAAAGTTCGTCAAACTTCATTACCTTCTCAGCAGAAGCCCTTTTCTCAAAATCAATTTCTTGTAGACAATCCTCAAAATCTCAAAATTAAAATCACAAAAACAATGTCAAAGTTATCCGACAATGCCGAATTGAATTCATTCCAAAGATTCTTAACACTCGACCACCAAAATACTCGACAAATACGAAATTACGAATTGACTCCAAATTAAACATTCACCGAACTCTATACTTCATTCATTCCACAAATAATACCGAACCACACCACAATCCTCGTCATCCACAACAAATCATCAAACGATCCAAGTCTAGTTTAAGTGGCATGAAATCACAGCAGCCATATCAGGAGAACCTCAGACAATCTCAAGACATTCAATCTCGTTCGATTGAAATGAATTCCAATTGTAGAGTATACCGAGAACAGCTCTATTTCTTAATGGTCTTCTCCAAACGGCTCGACTATATGTGAATCCTGTGAATCCCTGAAATTCTTTTCTGGTCCAAAAAGCACGGATGTCTTGACAAATCGAAAGGTCAGACCAGATAAATGGAACCAATTCTCGTGTCTTGACGTTGACTTTTCGTTTCGTTTGTGCGCTTTTGTTAAGTATGTAGCCACCCCCATACACGGACTGCAAACATTTTTAAGTGGATACCGGTTTGCTTGCTATAGTAGTGAATTTTTGCTGTGATGACATACGTGCCAGTACCAGCACCTGTATTGCTTAAGAAAAAAGGAGAAAAAAAGGACGGGGGATTGTGTGTGGCGGACAACTGAAATGCATCAGTCTGGATGCTCCAAAAGTGCCGAGAAAAAAAAACACGAATAAAAAGCGATTCAATTGGGGAGGTATGTATCACTGGCAAACAAAGGGTCTATCATGAAAGGATTTCTAGCATCTCTAAAACGTGCAGCAATTCAATTTAAAGTGTACATCGAATCCTGGGCTATAGATGGGGGGGCATATATCCAAGGGATATACGATTCCGGCCGAACTCAATATTGTGACACAACAATAAGACGTGAATTCTTTTTAAAATCTCCGTTCCATCGATCCAACAAAGTGCAACTTGCGATGATTTCTATTATTTTTTTGGAGACCCCCCCCCCCCCTCTGCCTTTTTTTTTTATACACAGATTTCGTGGAGCGTCCCTGTTGCTGGGCACAATATTGTGCAAGTGTAATACCAATGAATAGGGAGGTGGTACGGAATAGGGACTTTGAAGCGATATTGCTTTTGTATTCAGAGGAATGTTTAGATTTTCTATTTGGCTCAAAGTACACAAAGCTCTACTCTATTACCGACTTTCCTACATCCTATCCAATGCCCATGCAATTGAAATGAGACTGATTCGAGTAGTACAAACAAGGACAGGGCGTTCATATCAACTACCCAACAGCACCACCACCATCACCACTGCTTCAAAAGGTAAATTTAATTTACTTTTACGACATTGTTATTGAAGTGAAACTTCATACCTTTCAGTTCAGGGAGCCGATGTGCTGCATCAGCCCCATCTAACTCCGATGATGGCTCCAAATTTCTTTTGACTGAGCCAAAGATGTTAGTGTTGTTAGTGTATAGCAGTCATACGCAAACACAAGCAAACACACACACACACAAACATACATTAGAAAAGTGAGTGCTTCTCTTAAAGTGAAATTGACTCCCTTGCATTTAGTGGAATTGAAATGGTTCGGAGACAGGGCAAATACCAAGCATTAGAACTACTTAATTTTTAAGGACCTTTACGATCCAGGACATAGGTATAGCGGGGAGCAGGGGGGGGGGGTCTGTTAATGGCCGCATGTTTTGAGGCAGTTTGCAATTACATTATACACTTGCTTCTATATACGAAATTAAAATGGAAGCTTTAAAACTGAAACGAGTGAAGTTAAGAGAAATTGCATCCTTGAGGACTTAGACTAGAGCGACATACTTATGGGGTACAGCTATCAGCTCTTAACTGTGTTCTTCTATTATATTAGTGCCTGATGGTATGAGGAAGGAATTTTAAAACATCACCTTTGGGCTGCAAATACCATATTCTGTACCATCTTAAAATATCATTTAACAATTTCACGCCATTATTATCCTTCCTTCTTCTGTAAAATGTTTATGAATACAGCACCACGTACTCTGATGTAGTTTTATTTTTAATCCCCAAAGAACAAGGATAACTTGTTAGTTACATTGCAATAGATATAATTAAATAATAGATTTTCAGCCCGTATAATATTTTCACTGAACTAGTAGATTAGGGTAAAACGGAGAGCTTTTGGTAAATGCTTTATTGTGTTGATGGATCGTGCTAAGTGTGGATGATATGGTTTAAGTCTGTGGAGCTGAAGTAGGAAATTATAAATTAGAATAAGAGATAACCGCATCTACCCTAAATATTGTTACGTGTCAGTAGCGCACCCAAGATTTGGGTTTAGGGAGGACGGGGGTCATAGGTGTCTTAAGTCCAAAAGAGATCGCAAAAATAGGAATCTAAGATCGCTTTCTGGGCACATCTGAGTACTTTAAAACAACTGCTTTTGAAGATCTTGAAATTCAAATTTTATCTGCTAAAATCTCGACATGCCACTGTTTTCTTTATTTTCAATAAATCAATCATAAACAATGATATCCATTTATTTATTTAGATAAATGTCGATGTACACACAGTACAGTCTGAAACTGACACACAATTTACAAAATAACCTTCCTATCGGAATGCTGTACATTTTTCATTTAGCAAATTTTAATACAGTTTTAATGAAATTTTTGCCTCAATAAATTCTTTATTATATTTAAATTTTTGATTATGAAAACAATGCTGTCGAAAACAATATCTTTCGTCCATTTTTTGTAAAATATGCAATTTTTCTTACATAAGGAATAAAAAAAAAAGGAATATCTGGCGCTGACAGACAAGTGCTACATTTATAACCTACAAGTAATACCACAACCTTCCCGAAGATTCCATCCCAAAAACATCAATTGTCCGAACCTTAAGTTGCTTACTGTCCGCACTTTATTAGTCATTTCCAATACATTTCCAATAGATGTCACTTGTCATTTTCTATTGCACGTAACAATATGTTCTATTCATATACCGAACTACGGCACTTAAGCCCAAATCACACCGCCGCGATAGCGATAATAATAGCGATAGTGATAATTATGGCGATAGACTAGCGACACAATTCTTTTCACACTAATGCGAAAGATCACAGCGGTATTGATATACGTATATAGAAGCCTGAATCAAATAAAGATATTTGGGAAAAATCTGAGCACAGATCTCGGAATAAATTACAGTTTCCCAATTGTATTGGGTAGCATTGCTGGTAAACTTGTTACCATTAAATGTCCATTAATACATACTGGCTCAACTTACTTTTCCAATTTGAAAAAGTTTGCAAGTGTGTTACTGACCGTTGTTGAACTGAGAGATCTATTGTGAGTCCTCGTTGCATTTACTCCCTTTCTAGGTTCAGACTGTTAATAAAGTCTAGAACTATTCTGGAATTGAGGTTCCACACGTAGGTTGGTGGAGGAAAAGCATGTTCGAGGTGGAGTACTCTCCGCCTGGCTAATGCTTCGCAGTTGCAGAGCAAGGTCTCCGAGGTTTCGTGAGCATCCTCACAGAAACGGCAGGATGAAGTCTCAGCCAAGCCCAGCTTCTTTAGGTGATACCTTAAGGGGCAATTGCCTGAGAAGAGCTCAGTAATCATTTCGAGCTCTGTTCTTCTAAGGAGTAGGAGTTCTTTTGTTTTTCCGCCAGAAGTGTCGATAAACTTTTTTGCCTGACGAAGTCCTTGTAGCCTTTCCCGATATAGGGATTTTTGTTTATTCTCCCAGTCGTTTAGGGCAGCTGTGAGGTAAGACTTTGATGTGCCGCAAAATGGCTCTGGTCCGACAAACTGAGTTTCCGCTCCTCTTTTGGCTAAGCCATCAGCAATTTCATTGCCTTTGTAGCCCTCATGTCCAGGTACCCACATAAGGATAACTTTGTTTCTCCTTGGTAAGTTTTTGAGGGTTTGTATTCATTCCCAGACTATCCCTGACTTGACAGTGTAAGACTTTAAGGCCTTGAGTGCAGCTTGACTGTCCGAGAGGATATGAATGGTTGAGCCATTTATGGTTCTTTTAATGCAGGTATTAGGACATTCTATTATGGCCAATATCTCGGCTTGAAATATGGTAGAAGTAGGGTCCAGAGCCTTTGATATCCGGCGTCCGTTGTTCGTTTTCGTACCGCCTGTATACCACACCATCGATCCTTGTTGGAAGGAGGGTTTAGTGGAACGCCATTGCTGTTGGTCTCCCAAAATCACTTGGAATGGTCTTACAAGATCCACCTTGGGTGTGTTTTAAGATACTTAAATGACCAACCAGATCCTCTAGCTTTAGCTGTTTCTCCTTTTGCACTCTAATAGCACTGGAAATCGCAACCGGGGTCAAATTGTAGTAGAACTTCCTTAACTCCATTTTTGTTAAATATTGTGTCAGATGCAGTAAATCTGCTTTCTTCGCTGGATTTAAAGGTACCGGACCTTTGTGGAAGATATGAAATATAAAATATTCCGTAGAAAAAAAAATGGAAAATTTTACCCCTGTAAAGTTTTGTTCGTGGAATACTTTGTTCGTACTCTCCGGAATACTTGTCTCGGTAGATCAGTTTTCGATGATCGTACTGAAATTTAATTTCACGGATCGGTCTCGTCGGTACGGGGCATTTCTTTTTATAGAAGGATGCGAGGAATTCCGACCATTTGTCGAATAAATTTGATTAGCAGTCGATGACGTTATACGGATCCGGTTTGGGCCTGCTGTTCCTTATAACATCCTTCCATTCATAAGGAACTTCAACATAGCTTTTCTGGTTAACGATAGACATATTTCTAACGCATTCTAAGTACGAATGACCGCGAATAGAGAATATGAAACCTACGCAATCGAACCTATTCAACTTTGTGGTGAGGAAGTGTAAAAAACGTATCACTGTATAGTTTTTATTTTGGCCCGAACATGAGTCACAGATATGTCCAGCTATCTGAAGACAGCTTTCTTGTTACAAATTCGTACAACATGAAACATATGTACATCATGACTTCCTTTTTTTTTTGTAAAGCTGTCATCATACTGATTTTTCAGCCGATTTGCTGTCCCAAGTGCTACACGTGTCTTTACGCGGGTATCCGAAGGATATATTGAAATCTTCCGGAAAGTACCATTATTATTTTCCTTATTATATATATTTAGCATGCCTTTTCGAAATATTTAACCCTTCCTGGAAGTACCTACAACTTCTGCGAATCTTTTAGAGAGTAATGTGACTTGCTTCCTTTGATCGTCGTTATAAATGCATGAATGGTCTGTTTTGTACTGTCTGGTAATTTATGCGGCCACTTACTATGTTTTCCTCTCCCGTCAGATGGCGGCGAGCCATTTATTATGATTGGTTCGTGAATCGTATTTACAAGTCTCTCTCTAATTCCATGAATAGTCACGAAGGCTTTCATACATACCTGTACGTCACCCGGCAGATTTAAAATTCGAATACGGTATTGGAATGGGGCTATCCGAAAATTAGCATCTTATTCATTTTTTTGCATTCGCCGGCGTTTCACCGGAGTTGTGATTACGAGCCCACTAAGGTAATTATTTTGCTCATTTTGTAGTTAGCTAAGAAATTGAATTCCCTATTGATTCTTTTCGGTCATTCAGGCCAACATGCGCAAAACATTGGTAGCGGCTACACTTACAGTCCTCCCCCATTTCGTGACTACTGGCAAGCACTTTGGAGTTAAGGTTTCGTCATTTGAATCAGTCCCACTAATGTCCCTGATTTCTATGCCCGTACCATTCTAAACACTTACCGTACGAAAACACAATACGAGCCACAGTAAAATAATCGGCTGCGCGACTTTACAAAAGAAAGAAATTCGGTTTTTAGTAATATTCACTGCATTCTTGAAGGGTTAAGTACTCAATGCACTGGCGTAACTAACGCCCCCGCGACCCCCCAATGCGGAGGAACCATAGTTTCTAGGGGCCTACGAAAGCCTACAAAATTAATATTTTCATATGAAGTGATGAAATTTGAAACCACATAAAATAACAAGGCTGGTTTAAAATTAAATTTCGGTTTCTGAATAAAAATTATATTAACTCCGTAATGATTTCATTATTTCAGTTCTATCTAAATACGTTCATATACCATCATAGGCAAATACGCTGGCAAGACAGGAGTGATTATACAACAATAAAAAAGCCGAGAATTCTTCAATTTATTCTTTGTATTTGAACGGAGAAAAAATGTACGCCTGAAACTGAAACGCTGTAAATTATTTTCTGGTTAATATTTGTCTGACTTCCTTAGGCTAGGCGTACACGCTGCTAGCATGCATCAGAGTTGGTAGTTGAGAGATTACTTTAACTTTAGAATATTAGATAAGTAAGCAATGAAACAATGAAACCTTTTTATTTTTTTCTTAACTCTGGCTTGGAGTGAGTGTTGGAAGATCGTGGAAATTCTCCCATATTGTGGGAAATTCTGGCGTCAAAAAAATTAATAAGGAGAAGGGAATAATTTCAACTCCCCGTACAAAATTTTGGGAAACATCCTACATCCGAAGTTCGGAAAATATTTCTTAAATTGACACAAAAAGTTAAATTTTCCTGCGCAAGTATGGTAAATTGCGAGGGGGCCTAGACATCCTTAGTTACGCCACTGACTCAATGACATCGAAACCACCCTTGAAGCTAGATAGGCTTATCTTGAACAAACCCAAAGGGCACACTGCGGTTAAATAAATTTTCTGTCGTACAAACCGTTACAGTACAGTAAAAATAGACTTAGACGTATGTCATTATTCTCTCAAAACATGTGGACTAAATTCGTTTTTCTCTTTTATTAAGTTTTTTCTTCTCATAATTTTGCGTTTTCCCTAGATATAATCTGTTCACCTGAATCTGCTTCCAATACTCCACAAAACTGCATGTTTAACTCATTTTAATAAAAAATTGGACTTAGTGCATTGTTTCCCAGTGCCCTTCTAGTATTATCGTTAAATACTAACACAGAAGGAAAATTATTAAATTCCTTTTTGATATTTACAAAATGTCACCATTTCTTAGGATCCGATTTTACTACATGTCTCACCTTAAACAGGTCCATACCTATCATAGACCAATATGAAATTCGTTCGTCAAACACAAAAATTATTTGGTCAAAAATCCATCGAAAACTGTTTCGAAATTTGGTGTATATTGAATATTGTTACGAGCGTGGCCTTAGTTCGTTATTTAAAACACAATATTTCAATAATCATTCAAAAGTTCTTTCTTTATTTAACTTTACTGTTTACTCTCACAAATTCACAAATAGTTATCAAATCAACTCTTTATAGTTATCGCTGTACTGTACTTCTAATTATCGCAATCCAAATAGTTTGCTTCAGCATGTCTAGCATCGTCCTCTTTTCCAACGACTTGGAAAATAGCCAACGTTTTACCGATCCCTAAACGCGCCACACCTGCATCCCCAGCCAACTTTAGACCGATTACTCTATTATGCTTTCTCTCTAAGATCCTGGAGAAATTAATATACTGGCAAATTCAGGAATACTTGTGTGTAAACAATCTAATCAGCTCGTGTCAGTCAGGCTTTCGCTTGCATCACAGCTGCGAAACAGCTCTACTCAAGGTAACTACTGATATTCGCACCTCTCTTGATAACGATATGATATCCATCTTGCTTTTATTAGATTTCTCTAAAGCATTTGATAGTGTTTGCCACAAGAGGCTCTTGATAAAACTGTCTTCGCGATTTGGTTTCTCCCATTCTGCCATTCTTTTAATTAAATATTTTCTGTTCGGTAGATCCCAACGTGTCATATTGAATAATGGTCATTTCTCAGATATTTTGCCCCTTTCTTGTGGTGTGCCCCAGGGGTCTATTCTTGGCCCCTTATTATTCAGTTTATACATAAATGACCTGCCAGAGGTGACACATGACGTGAAACTTCACCTATATGCAGATGATGTCCAGCTTTATTTGAGTCGTCCCATAGGTCTTATCGAAGATTGTGTAAGCCGCACCGCATTAAATGTGACCTCCCACGAATTTACTGCTGGTCAATCGACAATGTTGTTAGTCCTAACCCTAGTAAATCCCAGTGCATCGCATTCTATACACGACAAATTGATCTGTCTGCATTGCCAGAAATTCTACTTAATGGTATCAATATCCCAAATGTTAGTAGGACTCGAAATCTTGGAGTGTACCTTAATTGCCGGATGAGCTGCTGTGATCACATAAGTGCCATACTATCTAAAATCTATGCTGATCTTCGTCGTCTTTGGCTATATGCTAGTATCATGCCACTAAGCTTACGTATGACTTTGGTCAAACTACTCTTGCTCCCTCATTTCACTAATGGATGTCTTATTTTCCCAGCCTTAGATTCTGTGTGCTCTAGAAAACTAACTTAAAGTGGCATTCAGTGATTGTATTAGGTTTATTTACGGACTGCGCAGATATGATCATGTATCCTATTACAGTCTCTCATTGCTGGGCTGTTCTCTAGAGACATATTTGAAACGTAGGAACCTTGTTTTTCTTTATAGGATATTGCAATTGGGCCAGCCTCCTTATCTAGCTGATTTTCTGCAACCGTTATATTCCACCAGGAGTTGCAAATTATTGCTGAAACGTTGTCGTACTACTAATCTCACAGGTTTTTATTTTTTCAGGTTATTCGCCTCTGGAACAATTTACCCTCCCGGGTTCAATGCGCGGGCTCGGTCGGCACTTTCAGGCGACTTCTTCTCAATTGTGCGATTTATACAGGATACTATTAAAAGATTTTAATCTTATTGTATCTTGGGCCGTAATAAAGAATAATTGAAAGAATAATTAATTCGGCAACATGTTTATCAAATTGTGGAATTCGAACGATTGGCCTATCACAAAGGTCCGGAGTAGTCCCAAAAAATTATTTTATGTTGTGTTCTTCTCTTATACAAATTCCCAAAATATTAAAACAAAAAACGGAAATTATTGCTTACATAACTTTGAGTAAATAATTACAACTTTTGTAAATAATTACAACAATACCCATGTCTCGCCATATGTTATTTCATAGTAAGGCTAAGATCCATCTATCCCAGCATAGAATTGTCAGATAATACCTAGTATCAATAAGGAACAAGAATTTTCCATATAATAAAATAAAATTAAGATAAAAATAGAAAATCATTTTCAGTTAATTAATTTTAGGTACTATGTATATAGGGCTTCACTGGTGTCGTCATCCAAAAACAGTTAAGAACGTACTGAATTGACATTGATGGCTATTTTAAGGTTGAAGGAGTTGAGGACGGATTCCATCCACATCATTCATTAAAATTCTTCATTTTATAAGTCCAGAAATATAAATCATGTCATACCTTCGTAAAGTCATTTTTAAATTTACGTGCATCAATCGTAAAATTTCCTAGTAAGCGCCATCTATAGTATAAAAATAAACATTTTTTTTTCTTACACATATAGAACAGAAAATTAATTAGCGACTACTACTTCTATTGTTTTTCTACTCATACTAAAGCAATTTTGTATTATTGGTACGAAACTTAGTCGACAACCAAAAATCCAATGATTTCAACTCAGGACTAACTGGGCTGGCCAACAACCCCCCCCCCTCACATAAATCCACATCTGTGGCCAGTATAGTCCTGTTGTGGATATTTCACGAGTAAATCATAATAATCAGAAGAGTTATTTGCAGGCTTAATTCCAACATAGTACCTGTGGTGGATATACATACATATATAAACTCGTACATACATATACATACATATGCACGAGTACTTCACATCCATGGACCCCGTTGTGGCAATAATTAATCTCGCTTAAGCCGAGAAGGACTATATATACCTTTTTCATCTCCCCGATAAAAGGATCGCGACTCTCGACGCGTTCGCTTATATTCTCAGGCTTGATTTTAGGTATAGGACATGAATGCCAAATGACTCCTTATTTCCATAATAGCGCCGCGGCGCTTTTGGATGACAGATGATTTCTTCTAGGGCATCGCATAACACAGGTAATGGGTCTCGTGCGAGAGAATATAAAAAGCGAAATGAATCTTTAATGCGTAAGAAGTGGCGGACGATTTGAAAATTTTTCTTCTATTTTTTTTTTCCTTTTTTTTTTTATTCATTTTAAATTTTATTTTGAGAAAAGAACTGCTGAGTTGAATACATAAAATCACAAACTGAGAACGCACATCCACCCCACATACATATAACCTACATAAAACCGTACATAGATCCATTTAAGCTACGAAACTAATAGAGGACCGGCTATTGACTGTAGGCGCATATTATGCCTTGATTGTTGTATCCATGTTGGATAAATTGGATGATCCATAGTCGTCCCAGAGTTGCAATCAATGGTGAAGCAGCATGAACTTTTAGCTGACCTCATGTCCGATTATGGCAGACTTTAATTCATCATAATTTCAATTTGTTATGTTAATGTGTGGCCAGTGATGAGGCCACTATGGATCAGAGCATGTATTCCCATTATGCAGTCTGAAACTTCTGTATACAGCCGGAAAAATATTTTTGAATGATGTATGCGCAGTGATATTATGTAATCATGGAATGGAGATCAATAAAACAGCTTCATTTAAGCAATCTGATTTCCTCCGGGCACTTTAAATTTATTGATTCGCTTTGCTGCACATAAATAATCAAAAAAAAAAAGAAAAGACAATTTTTGGGAGATTTTGACTAAACTGTCGATTTGGGAGTTGGACAGTTGGAAGCTCTGATCGGATGTATACCTCAGAGTCGCAACTTAATATTTATTGCTGATTTATAAAATTTGCTACACATCTCCTTGTATGCTGTACGCTCTAGTCCATCTAGAATATAAAGGTCGATCTTGAAAGATTTATCCGAAAAAAGGCATCATATATTAGTGCAGCAGGTAAAGGTACAGATACATATGTATATACTTACAAACCTATTCATAACTATCAGTGGTAGGTGGTCAAATGTCTCAGAGAACGTAAGAGTATAAGGAACATGCGCAGTACAACATTTTACTAAAAATAAATCTAATAATGTATAGGGGACTGTCGTCAGTGTTGACAACCTTTTATACTTTCGCCCATAATTTCCATAAGGAAGAATTCGCTCAATACAAGTATATTTTTGGAAAAAGGAACACTTTTGCTGAACAGAACAACACAAATTGGCCAACTTGGAATTTGGTTGAATTCGTAGATATAATTATCATTATTGCTTTCATTCTCGAGACTATCACTGAACATCTTGTGACGAATTATTTTGCTACATAGAAATTTCCACCTTACAAACAAACAAAAATAATACAGAACATATTCGAAAACAAGAACATTCGAACAAGAACAACAAATTTTTAAAAAACTGAAAACAGAAATGAATAAAAACTTCTGCCCAAATTTATACAAGTTGCTGGAAGCAGCTCTTGGACTTCTCGGCCGACTGTGAACGGAGCCTTTCCCTATGCGTCGAGTTAGGAGCAACCATGAAAACTATTGAAAATGAAATAATTCAAAGCACAGTAACAGAGCAACAGGTGCTTAATAAATTTGCAGAAAAAACCCGTAAACTAAAGAATATATAGGTATCTCGTTAGCTAAATAAAAAGTTAAATAATTGTTCTAAAATGTGTATCTAACTAAATCAGACCTGTCAAGTACTTAACGATGTTTGTACTGAAGTACTAGCACCAGTACCAGTATCTTGACTTAAAATTTTTTAAATACAAGTACAAATCCCGGTACTGGTACTCAAAAAATGGTCAAGTACTGTACTTAAACATTTTTAAAGACAAGTCCAAGTCCTGGTACTCCCATATATAAGCATCAGTACCTTATAAGTACTAAAGTACGCACTTACTATAAATACCACCTTAACGCGAAGTAAGTACTTCCGCTTTTCTAAATTATTTAAATACGCTTTTTAGAAATTCTTCAAGAAATCTTACCACCTTGAGTAAAATAGACATGCAGCATATGAGTGACAGTAGAACGGAAATTGACATGCTGAATCCTGAATCCGCACCTGTGGAGCGTTTATTTTCATTTTCAGGCTCCATGAAAGCAATCATTATCTGATGTGACATTTGAAAAGCTTGTTTTTCTAAAGGCAAACTCAAATATGTACTATATAAATAACTCCCAAAAATAGAAATTGAAACAGCAAAAGCTTATACAATTCTGTTTCCTTTCGTATCCTTTTGCAACATATTTTATGATATTTCGTAAATGGAAACTTCAATCAGTCGGTTATATAGCTGGCTATAAATTTTGCAAAATTTCTGAAAGCTCTTAAGCTTCTATTATTAGAAAGCATACTTGAATAACTAACAAGAACTTAAGTATGTGCTTGGCGGTATGACGATATTATACGTGCGTATTTAGGTACTTATAAGGTAATTGAAAGCTGATATATGGGACTTATACGTACCAGCACCTTTATTTGAATGTACTTGAAAAGTACCAGTATCGGGACTTGTATTTGAAAATTTTTAAGTCCAGCTCCTGGTAATGGTACTTGTACTTAGAATAAATACTGGGCATTATGCAGAACGTCACTATTATATCAGTTTTGTGTAAGGAACTTGAGGATTCTGATTTATTTTCGTTAATACGTGAGGGAAGGAAAAGAGGGGAAGTGAAAAACATAGTCTCTGTTAATTAAACGACACCACTTTCTTTTATTTTTATTTTAAAATCGTTCAAATTTTATTTTATTTTTCAACTGCCTATGATTTAAAAAAAATTTACGGGCTCATTGGGATTAAGGAAAAGGATGGACTTTCACTCAATTTGCCAATTACATCATGTAGGCACTAATCTATTTTCATAATAATTTAAATGTCCGACTAAACTGAAAAGGAATCAAGTCTAATTTCGCAAATACTCGTCGCCGTTAGTCTCGATTATTGCTTATCAAACGATTAGCCAAATGTTGACTGACTCTATCCAAAAATTGATTGAATGCTGATGACTTGTACCTACTAACTGATAAACAGTGTACCATACTTCTTAGTCTCCGGGTGCTCAATCACATTCAACGAGAATTATAATAAAGAATGGGAAGCAATTGAAAGCCTCTAACATCGGAACCTCGACAAAGACTGCCCTATCTCAAAAGCTTTTCTTATTAAAATCGCCTCGAATGCACAGTGCAATGGAGTAAAAAAGCTGATCTGGGTCCGAATTCACTAACTCGGAGAGTTGTGGAGTTGTGAAGATGAGAATTCTTTTGACACTTAGCTCTGCACTCGGAATTCTGTAACTCGGGGAATTTGTATTGAGAAGCTTTTAACCAAAACCCTCGAGAATACTTCATAAGCCATGAAACAAACTCACCCACTACCACATGCAAGGCCCAACGGAGTCCTTACATTCTAAAATATTTCCAGTGTTCTTATGGAAAACTGACGGACTCCGGCTGCTCATTCGCACATGCAATTATCACTCAGCTGAGAGTTATTGACCGTAAAATCGTAAGCTTACTTTTTAATCAAAACTATTTTATTATTTTGTTAAGTAAGGTATATAGTAAGTGTAGCCCTTGAGAAGGTAAGGAACCAAGCTTTAAGTTACTGGAAGACTATTTTCCTGTATGGATAGTAGTTTAGGCTCTATAGCATATATAAAGTCAATGTTTGGCATTTTTCCATAAGTATCAATATAGAACATCTTAGAAAACGGACTCACACGCATACATATAGATTTCTGTTTCATGGCTTGGGAAGTATTGTCGAGAGTTTTGACTAACTCTCTATTTCACTCGACAGCACGCTGTGTTAGTTGTGGAAGTAGGAAAATTATTTCCGAACTGACAGTATTCGCTGTTTTTGTTGTGTTTTGTGAAGGTTCCTAGGTACCCAGGAGTTTCGAATTAAATTATGGACTCACTGCATATCCTGGCTATGTTTACAAAGACAAATCATGGAAATCCTTGCAATACTTACAGAGAAATTAGAATTTTGGTGTCTCAAGGTACCCGCCAAAAATCTTAAATTACGCGGAAATGGTCAATTTGGTCGTCTTCCAGTACAGAAGATATGCCATCAAAATGTTAAATATGCACGTTAAAGCTTGAATGTAGGATTAAATCGCATCCACATCATGTCCCCTAATTAGATATGTAATTAGTTTTTGAGTCCGTTAAATGGTTTTGGAGATAACTGCAAAAGAAGTGATTCAGTCCTTCTTAAGATGAAAAAATTGCCGTTTTTTTATACAAAAATGAACATATTTTCAACTCATCATTATGAAGAACTTGTAAGTCGTGGGAATTTACTTTCCGTGGGAAAAATGTTCACAACAGAGTACTAATGGATGTGAAACAAAGAACGAAAGAAATATATGCAAAATATATGAACTGGGGTGTATATGACCCAAATGCAAAAGACCGTCTTTCAGCGATAAAAAGTCAGTTATGAAGTTAACATGATCAAAAAAATAACTACAGCACTCGATTACCCGCTTCTCTTTCTTTAATTTGATACCAAACATGGCGTCTTTTGGACAACCCCTAATAGGGGTGGTACGACCCCATCTCCAAATGCCCCTCTCCCAGAAATTTGTCATCTATATTTTTGTACTGTAGACCCTAAATCCGTAGGAAAAAACCATAATGGTCTACGACCCTCCCATACAGAGTTAGCCGTCTTTCAATATTTCGATACTTCTCACGTTTTCTTTAACTCCCCAAGTATGTTAGAGAATCTCGAATGGTGAGTTAGAGAGTTTTAATCGGGGAAAACTAAAATACTCATCTCCCAAACTTCTAAACTCTCCGAGTTACAGAATCCAGCCCCTAGTCTGTTTGCTTTCTTTGGAGCGGAGTTAAAGTCTTTCACATAGGAAGACTACGTATTAAAAAAATAGTGACGCGACGCCTGCGACTTGTAAAGTGACATGCTATTTTGTAAGTACCCAGAACAATGCAGGGTTGTAAATGAGCGGACTCATTTGTCATATCATCTCATCGCTCAACTCATCGCTCAACATTTGAGCGGTGGTTAATCGCTCAAAACTTGAGCGGGCTCACTGGTTGAGTGGACTCACTCTTGAGCGGACTCACTTCTTGAGCGGCTTTGAGCGAAAGGCTTTCCATTAAATATTGTGATCAGTGCGACTCAAAGTTAGCACTGAAACAACATTCCGGAATATCAAAGTTTTCCCGTTCTATAGTGTGAGATATTTCATGTTGGAATTTGACTAGAAAAGTACCAAAACGTCTTCGCCAATATCTCGGTCAAATCTCTACCGATTTTAATCATTCAAAGGATTCATAGGGGTAGAATTTGAATCTGTACATTATATTGAGAGGAAGAGAAGTGTTGGCTAAGAGAACTAGCAAAAGCTATTAATTAATTAATATAATATAATGAATGACTTTTTTGTGAGCTTTTCTTATTTGATTGAAATTTCAGTTTCAATTTCAATTTTAGTTAAATCAGATTTTCCTTATGTTAGTTAAAACATGGTTTGAGTCCGTTCAACTCAACGCCAACGCTCAAGCAGTGAGTTCGGTCAAGACTTGAGTCCGGTCTTAAGTCCACTCAAGCAATGAGTCTGCTCAAGATTGAGTCTGCTCAAGATTGAGTCCGCTCAACCAGTGACTCCGCTCAAATTTCGAGCGATGAACCACCGCTCAACTGTTGAACGGACTCACTGCTTGAGTTGACCGATGAGTTGAGTTAAAATTTGAGTCCTTTACATCCCTGGAGGAATGGAAAAATATTCCGATAAATAACTGGGAATACCCATGAGTTGGTATCTTCTCAAACAAAATGTTTGTTATGTTTGTAATGTACGAAAGTTGGAAAGACCTGCCCCCCTCTCCTTCCCCGAATAACATTCTAGTTACGCCAATACGCATCTAGACTTCAATAACCTTAACTATACATCACCAACATCACCATAACATTTTTTAGTTTAACTGGCTTACGAAAAACCAACAACATCACTCAGTACGTAATAACCAGAAGAATATAGTCGGTATGCCTGCAATGGAAAGCTATCGCGTTTCCTCCTGTATCGTACAAGAAGAATGAGGAGCTATTGATTCAAGGTGGGATGATGAACAATGAGATTATAACAATCTAGCACCACATCTTCATTTCGTCCTTACGATAAACTGACTCTTAAACTTTTTCTCCATCATGATCCAAAACACAAACAACTGTATGTGTGTTTTTGAGATCCATCTTCCTGAATTCACCTATACATTTTCATCTTCACACCTGAACCATAATAATGTACCAAAATGACAGCAAAATATACTGAAATTTCAATCTATATCCGAGATTTAAGCGCGATACTTTGCTGTACAAGTACATACATAGCTATGGAACATTTCTTCATTAACTACCCCACATTTACTCTGATCCCCATTACGAGTGGTATGAGCAACTATGCAAACAGATATATAATACCATAGTCTTACAACACTAATCTACTTTACCGGGCCATCCTATATTCCTGTACATTTCAAACTTAATACGACAGCTATGATTCCATCTAAGCCTCTGCTCTCTATATAGTATAAACGCCTGAAGATTTAATCGAAACACTTGTAAACATGTAGGTACACAACACCAGACAAATAGCCACGAAATTCCCATAAAACACCACTTCGATATTATATTGATTCGTTTTCTGGGTTGTTCAAACTTCTTATCCACAAAGATGGATGGGGGGTTGAGTGGGAAGGAGGGAGGTAGGGTAGTAGAGTGGTAGGGATGTAGAACAATACTTTTGTACAAATATTTTACCACTGTCCATTTTCACCATACACCTACCGCACAAATATGGTAGAATTTCTTCAAATTTTCAATCGACAGAGAGAAGAGAGAGAACAATACCAGAACAAAACTTGAGAAAATTCTAAAGTTTTTAAGTAGAATTTCCAAATGACTCTGGGCACTTCTGGAATTCCAGAAATGTTTCCCCAACAATCTTCCCCTATTGCCTATCGTACCGCAAATAAATATCACCGCAACCAACCCAGCTGTACACAATCTGATGTAACTTGAAGCTTTACAAGGATTTCTTATAAAACGCATAAGGAAGCGAATGTGATTAGTCTCAATTTATATATATCGAAAACTTCCTTCTCCCAATTTAACTTTGAATGAATTCGGCGGAATAAGGAGCTTACGATACATGCTCCGAGTAAGTCCATTATCGGATTCAAGTTCTGGTTCGTTGGGCGCAAAGAAAACGACCTGGCCGGAAAGCTTTTGCCACTCACTTCACACCACACGATTTTGAGGAGTAAAAATTCTCCCTCGAGCAGGATATTTCACTTTTGGCGTACTACATACTTGTGGTGAATGACTTCTTTTTATGTGGCTGCTTCTTGCTGCTCTCATTAATTTTACCACCTGTACAGAGTAGTGATTGTTGTAAGGAAGGAGAAATTATTTTCACTTTAAGTTTTTCTATTGACTTTATATGTGCTAAGGATTCTACCAATTTTCAATGGTTTAGATGAAATTCAAAAGTTCTGTGCAAATATAATCGAAGTTATTTTCAACTCAAAGGTAAAGGTAAAACTAAGTTTTAAGGTAGTTACCATATTATGTACAGGGTGATTCAAAAGTGTATGCTTAAATTAATATGGCATGACGGTGCAGATGGTTAAACAGGAAAGTAATTGTAAACAGCAGCCCAAATTTCTTAACACTATTAGAACTACTTACAGATTGACTAAGAATTTTCCATTTCAACATTTATTTACAAGACTATAAAAGAAAGCCGTTATTAAATAATATCCAATACACTAAAATTAAATACGAAAAGTTTTACTTTAAGTTCGTTTTGTTTCTTTTTTCATATAAAACTATATTTATCATAAATTTCCATTCTTCTTCCTTACGAATGTTTACATTTATGTGCTCGTTTTATACCATTTCTCCTGTTTTTCACACTTTTCTGAAATATCTTTACAACATGTGATTATAATTTCTTTTCTTTCTATCTTGTGGAGTACCAAAAGGCTCCATTTTTGGGCCTCTACTCTTCAGCCTATACATTAATGATCTGCCTGAAATAATACAAGATGTCAATATTCATATTTATGCTGACGACGTTCAGGTCTATTTCAGTCGTCCTCCAGGACTTATCGAAGACTGTGTGGCTCGGATGAATTGCGATTTACATAACATATACACCTGGCCGATTGACAATAAACTTAAACTAAATCCAAGGAAGTCACAATGTATCGCTTTGTGTAGTATCAAGTCTAATTCTTTAGGTATGGATGGGATTTCCCCAAGTTTTGCTAAAATTATTGCGCCATTTATAGTGTTGCCACTTGCTCACATTTTTAATACCTGTTTTACCATCTCAACCTTCCCGCTTAGCTGGAAGTTCTCTAAAGTGATACCTGTACCTAAAGAATCTGGGCGTAATTGCTTCGACTTCTGCCCTATCAGCATCTTACCGTTCTTATCTAAGGTTTTTGAAGAATTAATGTTCTTGCAAATTTCTTATTATTTGCGCATCAATAGTCTCCTTCATGACTCCCAATCTGGTTTTCGTCCTCGGCATAGTTATACCATTGCCCTTTTGAAGGTAGTCAATGTAATTAGAGGAGCAATAGATTTGGATAAATTAATTCTACTTGTGCTACTCGACTTCTCCAAAGCATTCGATACTGTAGATCACGTAATCCTGTGTAGAAAACTCATTACTAAATTTAATTTTTCCTTAAGCTCAACGAAACTTATTTCTAGTTATCTAACAGGTCGTTATCAAACAGTGTTTTCAAATGGTAATTAGTCTACCTTTCTTAGAATTAACTCTGGTGTTCCGCAAGGCTCGGTTCTTGGCCCGCTGCTTTTTTGCATGCTTATTAATGATGTGTTTGACTGTCTTACTCACAGTGAAATGCATCTCTATGCTGATGATGCTCAACTTTTCTTATCTCGACCCTTAGTACTTGTCGAAGGCGGAATTAGTTGTATCAATGAAGACCTAAATTCAATATATCTATGGACGATTGACAATGGCTTGATGCTGAATCCCAGAAAATCATGTTGTTTAGCTGTGTATCGTAATAAACTTGATACGTCTACTTATTCTACCGTTGTTTTTAACGATTCTGTCATACCCTGGGTAGAGTCTGTCCGTAATTTAGGCGTAGTTATCAATAACACTCTCACTTGGGGTGATCACATCAAATCAATAATACGTAAAATATACGGTGGTCTTCGCTCCCTGTGGACTTCGAGCTATTTTACCTAACTTTCTACGCGCATGTTTCTTGTTCGTTCTCTGCTTATTCCTGTCTTAATGTACGGTTGTGAAGTATTTGGAAAACTTGATTATCTTAATTTTACCAAATTGCAGATCGCGTTTAACTCCATTTTTAGATATATATATCACCTCAGAAGATATTTTCACGTGTCAGCTTATGCTTCATTCTTTTTGGGTTGTGATCTTTTAACATTTTTGAATTTTCGATCGGTAATCCTTCTAGTTAAAATCATCAAATACCGCAGTCCATCCTACCTATACAACATTCTTCAATTCGCGAAATCTTCTAGAACAGTTAATTGCATTCTGCCCAGATCTGAATACTTAAATACTAAACGCCTGTTTTTCAGTCATGCCATTAAAGTTTATAATTCCTTACCGCCCAGTATTAAGTTATCGGTTGTGTCGAGATCTTTCGCCAACACCAAGGAAAGAATTTTTGAAATCATGTGCTCAAGCAGTAGTACTTGAATAATTAGAAGCTAAATATTTTGAGGTTGCTTTATAGTACAGCAGATGTAGGAAGTTAAGTTAAGTAGTGATTAATTTTGTATTTTTTTTTCTTTTTCTGTTTTTTTCCTTGTGTTTTTGATTTAGTTTTTAACAGTAAATTTAGGGGCTTATTTCTTGTATCTTACTTATTTTATTTGATTTTATTTTATTATTATTTTTTTTCTCATGTCCCTTTTTTTTCCTTTTATACATATACCTATATACATATATATTTTTTTTTTTGCTTATGATAGATTTAACTTGTGCAAGTAAAAAAGATTATATCTTAATTGTACAATGCCTTAGAACGAATAAATAAAAATTAAATTAAAAAAAAAATATTGGACGGTATTACTTCTAACCGTTTTATAATCCATGCCGGTGTACCGCAAGGCTCTGTGCTGTCTCCTATTCTCTTCCTAAATTTTATTAATAATCTGCTAGCTCTCACTTCCAATCCAATTCATAGTTTTGCAGACGACAGCACCTTTGATTTCGTGTACTCGTTCGACTTTATAGCTGATTTCCGTGGGAATGTTATAGTTGACAAACGAAGCCACTTTTTCAGTTCACTAAATTATAACATCTGCACAACAATAATCGCTTGGGGCAGAGCAAATCGGATCTTATTTAATGCTTCCAAAACACAATGTTGTCTCCCATATTTGGGTAGGAGCTGGACGCACTGTATTGTCCGCATTAGACAAAGTCCAAAAGAAGTCCTACCGACTTATTAGCGATGACATATCAACAGCAACTATTGACAAAGTATAAATAAATATAAGTAGAGGCAGAGGCGAACAAAATTGGAAATTTTCCATGTTTTTTAGACTGAAAGAGGTAATCTCATATACTTTTGTCTTTTGCATGAATGGGGGAAAAGAACTTGGGTATGCATTATTGTAGTGCGACTAAGACAACGAGTTCAAAACAAACATTGAGAAAACATAGGATTACCCGAATGATAAAAACTTCTTGAATACCTCCAAAATTATTTCGAACTATTCATAATAATGTACATTGGGTAACCCTACCTCCATTTTGCAAGAAAAAGATAAATTTCGCAATGAACAACGCACTTAAAGGAGATGTAAAATTTCTGTCAAATAAAATTCCCAGAATCCAGCAAGAGATTCCCCCACTTTAACAAAACAAATGTAAACAGAAAAAGTGCTGTTCACATATCATAGGATTACACTAACAAACATTGGAATTCTGCGAAGAACATTAGGACAATTCCTGAAATTCGTGTTTTCATAAAAGAGCGGAAGCATTTTATGAGCGTAAGATCAGAAAACTTCGCCCATTCTCTCGTATTTACGAAAATAAATCATTTGCCGTTCCATTTCGTTGCATGTAATCTTCGCATTCACATTTTTTGTCTTATTCGTAAAATGTTCAAAGAGTGTTTGATTTTTTTTTTCTCTTCCTTCCTTCTTTTTCTCGTCGTGTACATTTAAATGGAAAATAATCGGAACACTCTTCTGTGTCCTTTCTTTTATTTAGTTATTCTTTGCTATTGATTCCCTAAACCACCGGCGTAATGTCGGATATCTGTCTCTCTTTTATCGCTACTTCCATGGTAATTGCACTGACGAAATTTCTAGTGTTATCCCTTGTAGAATTCTTCCTATGCGCACCACACGAGCTGCGAGTTCATCCTCACACCATTGAAATCAAATACGGCCGTACCGTGAAATTCCGTGAAGCATTCACAGAGAACAGTACGAATGTGGAACAGTTTGCCATCCTCTGTTCTCTCCGTCACCTACTTGTCTCAACCTAATAATCCTTAATTCCCTACCACTTCTTCCTATCCTACCAAGGCTGTGCTACGGCATCATACATAGGGTATCCCCTGAGCTTTGGCATCATCTTAAAAAAAACAACCTTTTTTTTTAACCATTCGTTACAATTTTCGTAAATCGTAAATCTTTTATTTTAATTTCTTCTCATTTTAATTATAAGCTGCTGTTCCACGTGTCACAGCAGTAATGAATGCCTCATAAATTCTGAGCACTTAAATGAAAAACAAAAAAAAACTGAAGAGCCATTGTCCCCCACAAGTGTAATTAATCAATAAATCTATATACATACATTCACACCTATCCATCCATACATACATCCATACATACAAACATAGGTGTACCGATATGAATTTCCAATAATTAAACGTTTTGGGTCATTTTTGAAAGTGATTCAACCATTAAACAATACTTAAAATTCATTGTGAATTTTTAATTGCGTTTGCAGCCCGTCCTCCCCTAGTTAAAAAACGAACGTGGAAGGTGGAAAATTGACCGACAAAAGAAGAAACGCTTGCAAAATGTAACAAATACACGAAAAACGCTAAATAAAATTCCGAAATGTAATAAAAAGCGATAAAATTACAAAGTAAAATTATAATTTCGATTGTTTTTAATTGATATTTACCGTCGACTGTGAATTTCCATTTATGGATAATTACCTCCCACGTACACTCCCCTCTTTACTATAGTGTGAATGCTGTGGTCGCTCTTTGCTGCCACAATTACAATTTAATTTTTTTTTATTACACTCAAATGTCTCGGTAGAGGTATACTCCCTAATTTCATGGTTACTCGGCCGAGGATGGTTTTGGAATTATCATTTTGGGGGTTAGAGCATTCTCAGATTCATATATAGAGAGGGGGTGAAAATAGAGAAGATGAGGGCTGATATAACGCTGGACGACATTTTTGTTTTTTTTTTATTATTGTATTGTATGGAACCCATTCACACGGGCATAGCATAGAATCATGTCAGCAAAATTGAAATGGAGAGATAAGAGCATGTGGAACTTTGACCCAGCAGGAAGGACATAGAATGCCACGCAAAAAAGCAAAGATAATACAGAAAAAGAAAAAAGTCCATTCGGCACTAATTTATATTCATATTTTAATTATTCACATGAGAAGAAAAGTTTTGAAGAGAAGAAAAAGAATTACCGCGTTTTAGCTATATAAGCTCCCACTCTGCCCCCCTACAAATGCCCTAAAACCATCGCCATCCTTGTTTTTTTTTACTGTTTCATACTTTTCAAGTCTTATTTTTAGCATGGTTAAAATAAAAACTTTTCCACTTTCAAAAGTGGAATAATGCTGAGATGGTTGGTTATTCTCTAGTGTGGTGGGTATATATTACAGCATGACCGCAGAAACCAAGTACAGATATACGTAAAGTAACCTCGGTACGCTTTCCAACCAGATTCAGCATTTCTGTTTGTCAAAATCTGAACATGTTCAAGAGACGACGAAATATTTTTTGTTTTTTATTTTTCGGTAACAAAAATCCCACTTTATGAGCCTTTTACATCCTCCACTTGCATATACTATTCGATGCTGAGCAGCGTGAGCAACACCAAAACCTACATAGAGTTTCGTCAAGGATTACAGTTCTTTTTGTGGACTGTCAATGTTTTGTTGACTCTTGTGGTAGATGAAGTACTGCCACTGCTGCTACTACTACTACTACTATCAAAATTCGACACTTCATAATAAAGTTTTAGCGCTTTTCACTACGCTCTTATTATTTTTTTCTAACATTTCGTTTGCGCCTTTTTCCAAGCAAAATTGAATTTTCTGTGGCTTACCGGGAAACTTATGACGAGAGGATTTCATGATGTAGTGCTCCACAAGTTTTTGATTTCCCCACAGAGCTCTTGACAGAAGGGCAGAGGAAAAACGACGACGACACATTCAAAAGTTTTAAAATTTATGTGGACATCATTTTAAGTGATTTTATCTAGCTGGCGGTTATGGGGCTATTTTAGAGTCGTTTTTTCTTTTAATTTGTTAGCCTTACTGGTTATGTCCCACAGGATTAAAATTTAGACAAACATTAGTTGCAGATTTGATATTTTTTTGTTTGTTTGTTTGTTTTTTTTTTTATACATAAAGTTGGAGTTATGAAAGTATCTAAATCCAGGTAATTTTCTAAAAGGACTTCTTAGCCTTGGTAACGAGTTCCTAGTTAAGGGAAGTTCGTAAAAAACATTTTACAAACAAAAACTGTTTGAAAAGAAATTTCTGTGCAAAAGAGGGCGTTTCGTATCAGCAGGAACTGTATACTCATCAGTACAGCTTGCCTCCTGCATGCCATATACTCCAAAGTAAATAGCCAAACTGACCTCATATATGCACTTAAAATTATTTTTAAGTGTGAATTATATACGAGGCGAAATACTAAGGATTTACTTGAATGCCTAGCAAGATTAGTCCTATGCTGGACTAGAATTTCATAGAGTTTTGCTATGAAATAAATTCATAGAAAATTTAGTCAGTATGAAATTGACTGAGTTTGCTGCCAAATCTGCAGCTCGAGAATTGAGTAGAAAAAGGGAAGTTCAATGCAAACGCAAGATGCTCTGAAATACATGACCTTGTTAAAAGTATAGTGTTTGGCAAGAGCTAGAACGAAACTACTTATACCTTTGCCTGCCAACTATGACTCTGTTGACGCTTTTGCCACCAGGAAGGCATGTGGTTGAATTTGCAAGACCCATTTGGTCTCTTGATTGGATTGGATGGATGATGGTAGCAGTGCCAAAACCCAATCTCAAATGTATGTTCGAGTTGGTTTGGTAGTCTTTAGTCAAAGATCCTTTAGAGAGTTATTTAATGAATCCATGATGAGAGATTTGGTGGAAGATTGTTGAAAGATTGGTTGGAAATCTAACCAGCAGGGTTAAAAGGAAGACTTTGTGGTCACCAGTCAAATGGAAGATTCCTCTCCGGGCCATCTGTATATATTGTGACGTCGTTTGCTCGGTCGGTCGGGACTGCTCGGGCGCCAATAGTTCGGTCGGTAGAAAAACGTCAGAACTTGACTCTGGGTAGCTTCAGTGGAGTGAGGGGACCAAATGACAACAGTTGGGTTGAGTTCAAATTAAGTATTTATTTTTCTTGCGTCCCTATTATAAATGTAAAATAATTTATATTAGTGAGATTCTTGTCAGTACTTCTAAATCTAATTTGAGTGTTGGCCAGGAGAGATTTCCGTTGTACACGTACTAACTAGTGGTTTCCGTTGCTCACGTACCACCACTGGCCTTCCGTTGTTCACGTACTGGTGACAGGATAGCTTTCGGTTGTACACGTATTGACTATTGGATTCCGTTTGTACACGTACTACCAGTAGCTCTCCTTTCTTGACGTACTTACTTTTGGGATGGCTTTCCGTTGCACACGTACTGATTATTGGTTTCCGTCTGTTACACGTACTACCGATAACCTTCGTTTTTCACCTACTTGCTTTATAGGTAGGGGTGGAGGTGGAGTAGGATTTTCTAAGTCTCCCGGACAGGCCAGTTTAACTTGCTAGAAATTTTTGTAGGAAATTCGAGTAGGCGGATGAAGGTGTCTAGTGAATCTATACTGCCCTACTTATAGCATCAATTCAAAAAGCTATTGTGAATTACATTAAGGAAAATTTTCTATATATAACTTCACTCATACATTTCTAAATATCTACCTATGTACAGGTTCGTTACAATATATGGTGAAGTGATTGTTGACTCCCTGGATAAAGCTAATATTTTAGCTGCTAGATTCGCTTCCAATTCTTGTCTTCCACCCAATTCACAAACACCTGTGTTGCATCGCCCGTGTGAATGTGTCCAAGAGCCAATATACGTTCGTACGAGGGATGTGCTCAGGGTCCTAAAGGGGATCAACGTCTCCAAAGCCGCAGGTCCTGATGGTTTTTCGCCCCTTTTAATTAAAAGCTGTGCCTTATCCATGGCTAAACCTCTGCGCAAACTATTCTACTTGTCTTATTCGACAGGAAAATTTCCAACTGCTTGGAAACTAGCTCACGTTCAGCCTATTCCCAAGAAAGGAGAGGGTAGCGAACCCTCAAATTATCGACCAATTGCGATCACTTCGATTCTTTCAAAGGTTTTTGAATCTATCATTAACTCAAAATTAAGTATCTAGAAACTAATCATCTCATCAACGATCGCCAATATGGCTTCCGAGCTGAACGCTCATCTGGAGACTTGCTGACCTTTCTTACGGAACGTTGGAACCGTAGTCTTCGCAATTTTGGTGAGTCTAAAATCGTTGCCCTAGATATTTCAAGGGCCTTTGATAGAGTCTGGCATCCAGCCCTTTTAGCCAAACTTAAAGCACTTGGTCTCTCCCCTCCTCTTCTATTATGGACTGAAAGTTTTCTATCTAGTCGCCAAATACGTATTGTATTAGATGGCGTTACATCAGAACCGCATCCCATAAATGCCGGTGTGCCTCAATGCTCTGTTATCTCTCCAACTCTCTTTTTAATTGTCATTAATGATCTCCTTTCCCTTACTTTCAATCCCATCCATAGTTTCGCAGATGACAGTACTCTTGATTTCGCTTACTCATTTGAAGCTCTTGTGGAATACAGGGGGAATGCCGCATGTCTTGAACGTGATTGCATGACTAGATCATTGAATAACGATTTTAACAATTTCCTCGCTTGGAGCAAAGCGAATCGCGAGAGAGAGCCTTCAAGCTCATTGGCGATTTGGCAATAACTTGTCATATCGACTCACTCGAGCACCGCCGCAATGTTGGATGCCTTTCGCTCCTTTATCGCTATATGCATGGTCAATGTTCTGATGAAATATCTAGTCTAATCCCTTGTAGAATGATTCCTGCATGCAATACTCGCGCTGCAAACCACGCACATCCTTTAACCCTTCAAATTACTTTCGGTCGTGCAGTAAAATTCCGTGATGCTTTTTTATCCCGAACAGTGCGAATGTGGAACAGCTTACCATCTTCTATTTTTCCTCCGGCATACAATCTGCTGAAGTTTAAGGGCGACATACATCGGCACCTCCGCCACTCTCCTCATATCCCCTAATCCTTTCCCTATCTCCTTCCTGCCATGCTGTGCTTTGCATCATAGGGTATCCCCTGAGCTTGGCTTAATAATATAAAAAAAAAGTGACATTATGCTTGAGATATTCCTGCGCAGGCGGAGTCGGCTTAATGGTAAAGGAAATATTCAACTAAATACGACGGATCTAGATATAAAACTCAAGTCTATGGTATAAATGGCAGTAGATGCATCAGTCTTATAACGATGAACTATTAATACTAGGCTCTTTGAATTTAAATTTAGCCTTGAATTGGAATCGAGTCCACCAAAATCATAAAGTCCAAATTTTTGGACTCCACTCCTAGACCAGGTTAGTTAGTTCTCACTTGCGCGAATTAGTTAATGGAAACTTGGCTAAAAAACATAGTTTTGGAATTTAAATATGTGAAAGGTGCCGACATGAAAGTGGACTAAATTGATAGAACCATCATGGTGTCGGTGTCCAAGATTAATATACTATAAGTATGGTCAAATAAATAAGAAGTGCTTGAATATACTGGACTGGCCATGGAACTCCTGTTAAACTCTCTCTACTTGAATTGGTTGAAAAACGAGAAAAATGAGAGTAATTTTCTGCATGAATAATTTAAATTAACTGAAGTTATATGAGCGGAGTTCACCTAGGCAAAAGTAATGATTTTTTTTTGTAATCAAAATATACTTAAAAATTATAATTACCTACTAAAATTGCATGCATGATTGAAAATTTTGATTTCAACTTCAAATAAACAGAAGGTAGGTAATCAATATTTTTTTGATTACTTACAAATGATCAAGAAGTAATCATGATTAATTTTAATTTATTTCCAGAACAAACGCAAAGAATTCAAAAAATAGGTAATCACGATTACTTTCTTAATTAATCTTAAGTAATCTACTCAAAATTTTAATTAGTTTTTGGTTGTATGTAATTGTGATCAACAATATTCATTACGTATACTTAAATAATCATAATTGTAATTCAAATGTAATTCTAATTACAAAAGTATTAGATTTCAGTTAATCGAATAAGATCTCTCTTCCAAGCTCTAGTGCTCTCTAAGTTCTAGTAATGTGCACAATGCATACGAAAGCCTTCACCGGTAAATGAACTATGACATATTATGAAGGAGTGAAAAAAAATCAATAACTCAATAGAGAAAGACATTTCTTTGTATGGCTACCTTAAAAAGTCCACCTTAAAAATATTCTTATGGAACGGAAACAAAGAATTCTTGATTAAAACACAGAAAATCCAAGTGAACTGAAATAGTGCAAACAAAAGAAAACCATAAAAGGAACACACTCAAAGGTCCATAATTAATGGAAATTTATAGACGTCGCTGATAAATGCATCCCACAGGAGTGGAATGTGATTAAAATTTTTGAAGAACTGCAACTTTTCAGAATTTGCTTAATAGAAATAAAAAAAAGGTTAAGTCCATGAGTTAAATCCTTTATACACTTAGCATCAGTTGGATTAAGGTTTTCTCATGCGGAAGAGCTGTAAAGTCGCTTTTTTTCTTCTTGTCTTCTAAATTGTGGTTGACGTCTTGGGTAGGAGGAATGTATACACCCACTCAAAGAAAAGCATAGCCACTTTGAAGGGTTTGCCTTTCAATGAACCAAGAAAACTTTCTATCTTTCCTCTCGAAGATATTGAATGAGTCACCATCACCTTTAACCTTTGACCCAACATAAGAAAACAAAACAAAAAAACCCACCATCTTCTACAAATCAGTTTCCTCCGACATCACAAGAAAATTCCCAGAAGATAGAAGAGACTTTTCCGACGACCAATAAGAATCATTCCATTTCCTTCATTAATAAAATGACACTTTAGAATCTTGCCTTGGTCAAGAATTCAAGATGCACTTTGGTCACGACAACGTACAGTGATTCATATTAAAAGGCATACATACCTATACTATACCTGTTTGGACTCGCTGGAGATGAACATACGTACCTACATATATATAACGAAACGAACACCCCCCAACCACCAACGTTCTTGCTTCCGTCCGTCCGTCCGTTAGCTGAAATAGAGCTGCAGGTGTTGAAAAACTATAGATGAAGGTAAAAAAAGAAACGTGCAATGAAGGGAAATGCTGGGGATATTGACATGGATTAATTATGGCTAGATGCATACATAGTGGGCGGACGTTTTTTTACAAAAATGCACTATCGTTCACTTTGACAGGCTTTTTGCACAAACCACAGGAAAAACACCTCTTTTAGTTGCACGTCGAGATTAGAATAAGCCTATTGAAGCGCTTGACGGATGTCCTTTTCACTTTTTTGCTACACCGGTTCTTCCCCGGATTTTCTATTAAATCGAGCACTATGTATCATTTGGATTCCGAGATAGATTTTATGCTTGGTACTTTGTACAGATTGAATCGATTGCAAAGGCGATTAATTTTAATTACGATATAATTGCAATAGCATGACATGCGATTTTAAATGGTTGTTGAAAAGATTCTTATCCTGTCATCACAGATTTTGCATAAGTTTTAATTCTAGCCAATTATGAATGCAGTACTGAAATTCCTTATTATAAACCCCCTGAAGAATTCGATAAATCCTAATTTTGTTGGCCTATAATTTGCTGAAGGTCCACTCAACTTGAATGTAAGATCAATCGCAACGTCTCTAATTATACGGCCTCACCGGTTGGAAATTTCCATGCTTGAATTCCTTCTTATATGATATCGCACCTATCATTTTACACCCTCCAAAATAATTTCAGTTGTACCTATATCATAAATATCTTCAATAACTGTCTTCTACATAAGTTTACTGAAACGCTTACAAGACATGAAGTAAACCAATCTGGGCGGGGTAAGCAGAGTGGAAAGAGTCCATAGCGGCACCCCTCAAGGCGGTATCCTATCACCCTTATTATGGGTACTCATTATGAACAATCTTTTGCCAACACTCACCCCGACGGGATACAAGACGGTTTGTTAAGCAGAGGACCCTGTGATTTTAGTCACCGGCATATATAAGTGGACTAGTATAAAACGCGATTAAACTAGTCATAGATTGGGCTACGGATTTCAGACTGAACATCAATCCACTGAAAACTGATCTATGCCTTTTTATTCAGAAAAGGAGCATCCCCACATTGAACCTGCCTCTATTGGCTCCGCTCGTGTGGAGCTAAAGGACAGAGTAAAATACCTAGGCATCATACTAGATAAAAAGCGAAAGTGGAAACCACACCTGGCGAACAGAGCGAACAAAGCTCTCAAAGCCTTCGCAATGTGCCGTCGAACCATAGGAAAAAAAATTGGGATTCAAACCACGGATAATTCAAGCGTCATCCGACCCGTGATAACCTACGGTTCTGTGGTGTGGTGGAAGGCGATAGATCTCGCTAGATATTAAGATATTAGAAAAGATTCCAAAACTGTGTCTCCTCAATGTAAGTGGCGCTCTCAAGTCAACCAGTACTCGGGCTGTTGAGGTTGTCCTCGTCATTATGTACGAATACACATCAAGAAGGGACGATAATCGCAGCACGGAGACTGCATCTCAATCCACACTAGAACAAGGACTCCACACAAATCCATCTTTGAGTTTGTGCAGTCTATTGTACCTGACATCGACAGAGACAGCGATCACTATGCTGAAAAGCAGCTTTAAATCGGGAATTCCTTCTAGGGCATAATGGGAATTACAATTGCTGCTTCAGCCATTGACAAACCCTATAATTTACACAGACGGATCCAAATCTGAAGAAAACATTGGAACAGGGATTTTCTGCGAAGAGCCTCATATACACCTTGAAAACCATGTCATGGTTTTCCAGGCGGAAGTCAAGCCTACTTAGAATAAGGAGATCGCCATATGCTTAGACGGAAAAGCGGCCTTCTCAAAAACCCTTTACAACCTCCAAACTGGTTTTGGAGCGTAAAACCCCCTGAATTCCCTCTCTCGGAATAACACGGTACTCGTTCTTTGGGTGCGATATCGACGGAAACGAAAATTGGAACGAACTTGCTCGTCTTGGTGTAACCTCGGAGGTATACTCCGCAACGACTGAGATTGCATCAAAACCACCTTCCCGCTAATATTTTGGTTTGGGCCGACCGCCAACACAGTAATTTTTTATTGAAACTGCGAAGGAACTGTGGGCAGACCTAACCCAAACCTAACAAACAAACTATTGGGACTAAGCAAGCCAACCCTGAGAACTCTGGTGTCAATTCTCAATGGGCACTCTCTTCTCAGTTGTCACCTACACAACAGGATGGTTAATCCTGTATACAGAGGGTGCGGGGAGAGCCCGAAATGGTGACTTACTTTCTTTGGCGGTCCCTCTCAGGAAAGAGATACAGATTTCCTGACTCGCACCTCCGGGACGAACTGCATCAGACCGGCGCGGAGGGCTGGGGACAAATACTGAAATTCACAAGAGCGTACGATTGGAACCTATGAGCAATTGCTCTTAGTTATTGAGGGTGAACAATGGCCCTTGTTATGATCTACGTTCCAATGATCCGGCCTGGGGCCTCAACCTCTCTTCAACCAATCCATCCATACCGTACATTTCTTCTCGAATTATATGAATATGGAATAGTTTACCAATTCGCTACCACTTACTCTCCCCTTTATCCGAAAATACATGACGTCATTTGATAAGTTATCCACCGAGAAGCCAATTTCAGTGAAAGGATTACCTTTGTCAAAAACTGGATTACGCCTGCGCTAAATATCTTTTGATTTTTAATCTGTCAGCACGACCTCATGCATACATTAAAGTTTTCAAATTGTCAGTGAGCTAAATTCTTGTTTTCTCAACATACAACGAAATGAATAGACTTGTTCATGTGACTTTAAACGATATCCTTAGGATTACAGTCACGTTTTTCAGATGCACGATAATTATACCTACTCCTCGAAAGTGTTAAATTAATAATAATCACACCCTCTCCTCCCTCCAGTCCCCTCTCCCACTCTCCTACCATCTTATTTCTTCTAAGAACTTCTAAAGTTTACCGCCTGTAAGACAGGTCAAAACAGAATCATCACCACAAAATGTTCCTCGCCAAACTCAAAACCAAATTAGTTTTGAAAACTGTCGTAAAATGGAATTTATGCGGAATAGTCCTTCCCACCATGTGACACGGCAATTATCGTAAAATTTCATTTTTAGATCGCACAACATTTAATCCAGGAATAACAATTATGCGATGCCAGTTGGCTCTGCAGAGTCTTCTTCGGTCTCTTCCTTCCGGCTTAAAAGAAGGAAGCCGTAAAAAAAAATGGAATCTGCACATTTGCCATTGCTATTCGCCAGGAAGTTACGCGTACTCGGTTCGGCGATGCTGAGCGCAAATTTGTTCAGTGTTCGGTATATACATATATGTATGTACAAGTAACGGTAACCAACATTCTGACAAATGGTTTTGCCACTGCATTATGCTCCCTCTATGGTGTGCTGGCTGGAGCGATTCTCTTTAATTTAGTTTAACCCGCATCCACTCTATCCCTGGAGCTACTGCAGTCAGAAAATTTAAGTTTTCCGCCGAGCCACCGCCGCCATCGTCGTTGATGTCATGGGCTGCTTTCCATGCACAAAGTAAAATTTATCATCCCTCACCTGAAGGAAATACACCTGGGAATAGTTACACCTACATCCCTACAGAAGAGACCTTGAGGGGAACATTTACAAGAATTTTAACGTTTTGGACAAGTTGATGGATTGCAAAATCAAGTCAAAGTGGATACTCTGAGCCCAAATCAGGTTGTCCCTTAAAGTAGCATTTAAGTTGACATTAGTTGACTTCGTCCATAGGCAGATAGGCTAGGCTATATACGAGAGAGAGGAATAGAGAGAAAGATGGTAGGAAGGAAGGATCCCTTCATAATGAATAAAAGGCAACACAGCGTGATATGGCGTTTATTGGACAAAATCCAGGGTAAGGATTTCACTAGGATTAACCCACAGAGTGGCCAGATATTTTGATTATCTCATATATAGTTGAATGCTGCTAGCTAGCTAGCTAGCTTAGCTTGGGTCACATGTTGCCTGACTAGCCATTGAGTTAGAGAGATAATAAAGTGCTGCAGTAAGTGGAACTAAATTTTTGGGGAACTTTGTAAGGAATGTGCTTGCTTTCAGCAGATAAGTGCGCTGGATATATGTACATATGTAGAAGACATGTCAGTATATACGTGGTATGTGCGGATGAACGTATGCAGGAAGAGTTCATTTTTGGCATTTAAAGCTCTTTCGGGTAGATTTGGGATTAATCATTGATTTGCGGAGTAATAAAGAAATTTTGATCAGTATGAAAGGATTTTATGGTGAAATACCTACTTAAGCAGTTTAAGAAATGGTTTTTTGTAGAAGATAAGCATTCCGAAGTAGAACAGACTTTTCATAGAGAATTAATATCTTTCATATGGATGAAATGAGTATCTTGATGGATATGTTACAATTAACGTTAGAAAGAGGAATAATAAAACGAAAGAGTAAATAAAATTCATGCATCCCTTAAACAAAAGGTAACCTAGCACTCAGTGGCGTGGCGTCTTTGGAAGTAAGGGAAGGATTGTTTCCCTTAGATTTTCCGATGTAATTTAATTAAAACAAAGAAAAATGAAAGGAAATAAAAAATTACGACAAAAAATTTCTTTGAGCGTTACAAAAAAAAATAAAGGAAATATATATAAATAGAAAATGTTCTAGTGATCAATTTTGTGTTGATAAAAGAAAGAAATAAAGAAATTAAAATATAATGAAAGTCTTGCGCTCAATGTGAAAAAACGACAACAGCTACTCTATAACCACACAGGAATAGAACAGTAATTGATAGAGTGAGTACTCCCTCAGTGTTAAAAAAGGAAATATAAAAATTGGCGCAGCCGGTAGGATCAAGGAAGCTTGGTCAAGTCAAGAGATCGTAAACGCTTGAAAAGCTTTAGTCCTACACGAATCTACGGGGAACACAGCCATACTATACGGCCAAGTCACCCCCAACTCTTGGGGTAGATAACATCAATAGGCGCCTCTGCTCCAGGCGAGCAAGCGTTCACCCCATCAAGTTTGACACTGAACAAGGGACTTGGACTTTAGCTCGTTGCTAGTACCATAAATAAAGAAGACAACGGCGACTTACCAACCACCAGCACCAGAAGGAAGATATCATCGTTCCTGGGTTGAAGGGGATTTCGAAGGTGTCTTCAAGTCCCCCTTTCAACCATATCCAGCGTAAAATAAGAAGGTCTAGGGCCCCCGGCAGCAAACAAAAGAATCTACAACAATCAACTTCCTTCCAGGATTGAAAGGGATCTCGAAGTCGGCCAAAGCCCCCCTTTTAATCTCAGCCAAGGGAATGAAGACGGCAGGAGCCACCTAGTAGCAAAAACATTCCAAAATGGAACGCCCTAAGAAGGCTGGAAGCCCCTTTTGGACAGAGCAGGACGTATATGTCAGAAGGAAACTCTATACCGGCACCTAAGACAGGCACGAGATTAGACTCCCTACCTTCATCCAACGCGGGGAATTCCCCAGATCAAAATCTTCATCACCTCCGGGAAGGTACATGCAGCACCCCAGGGGATGATCAAACCGAATCAGGTAGCCAGGACAGCCCATCTCTAGATCAACCGCAACAAGTAACAGGAGTTCGCCTTTGAAGCGGTACTATTCTAACTGGTCCCCCAGTAGCAACTAAAGTAGGTTTATATAATTTTCTATATAAGTTGTTAGAGAAAGCACGTGAATCCTATATGCTCACTATCCCACACTAAAGCCTTTTTATATTATGTCCTTCGCTGTAAACTATCGGAGAAAAGCAGTTATAAAATTACCTCCCTCTGAACAAAACAATCGAACAGCATGCAACGAAAAGTATAGCATTCGAACACGTCTGAGCTCTGTCTATGATATCGCAACCGACACCACTGCCTGAGGAGGTGGTTTGCAGTTCTGCTTCCATCAGCAATCGAACAATAACCAACAAAATGTGTGGCATTCGAACACGTCAGGAATCTATCTATGACGTCACACATCTCTGTTGCTCGATCGCCACTTACAATAAGAAGTGGATCCAAGCCTAAGGGATGCAATTGAAACAAGTAAAAAAGCTAGAATTGGTCTAATACCAATTCTTATGATACCCCCTAGACTAGATGAACACCCGTGTTAAATTTCGTATGGTCACCGATTTATGCAAGTTTGATTTTTGAAGTGGTTTTTCGCATATATTTCTAGAACGGTTCGTCGGACAGAAAAAATAATAATGAGCAATTTATAGGATTTCATATTCTTAACAAATTTTCAGTACAATAAAAACGTTTAGGACTGATCGCTGTCACTGTATACGTAAAAAACAAACCCAATTTCTTATATGCCAACACCAAGAACGGGTTTCCCGATTTAGTTCATTTTCGAAATTTTATTTTTTATTACTACATATAAAAACACACTAAATTTCAGCTCTCTATGTCGACGCGTTCTCAGGCAGTGTCCAAATATATAGTGGAAAACGAAATTTTTGTATGGGAACCCACAAAGGAGTTACCCGATTTATCTCATTTTCGAACATAATTTTAACTTTTATTTTTTAAGGTCCGTGTACAAAATTTTAGCGTTCTAAGTGAACGCGTTCTCGAGTTATCGTGCGCACAGACGGACAGACGGACTGACGGACATGCAAAAATCAAAATAACTTTTAACAGTATGCGTGGGTGTCCAATCCATTTTGCTCTACCATCATTATTTCGAAACGGAATGACAAACTGGAGGTTGTTTTTTTTTTTTTTGTGCTCCCATCAATTTCATGTAGGTATGTAGATTGGGACGCCTTTCGTTTGTAGACAGGCAAATATGTTCAAGACCTCTCACTTCCTCGATCGTGGGTGCTTAAGCTTAGGGTTAAGAGCAGGGGAGACTTATCCACTGAGACCCTGTGGACACAGCGACCAGAGTTGATCTGTAGTGTCCACCCCTAGAGTGGTTTAGTTAACTCAGATATCATCTAAAGAAGATGGGTAAGGTCGATGGCGAGACTTGTAGGTTCTGTATGGAAGACTGCCGAAGGTCTTGAACGTATAAAGTTTAAACATCTAGAAAAGGCATTCACATTAGCAGAGGATGTTACAAAGTTGCCCCCTAATAACGTTAAAAATGCCAAGTTTGAATAGACGCCTATACGGCAATTAGGAGTAAAGTCACAAGAGATCTTACAGGTCGCAGTGCCCAGATAAGAGGCTGGATTTCTCTCTGCAAACCCCATTTGAATAATAATAATTAAATAATAGTAGGAGTATGGAATACTAATCCCACAAAATTCTTGTTCAAAGATCTAGATTGCGAGTCTAAGCTATACCTAAAACCTTTTATTATAATTTCTTTTTTTTTATTAATAAGCCTGGCTCATGGGATACCCTATCATGAAAAGCACAGCATGGCAGGAAGAATATAAGGGAACGATTAGGGGACACACGCACATTGTAAGCCCGAGGAAAAACAGAAGATGGTACACTGTTCCACATTCGCACAGTTCGGGATAAAAAGGCATCACGGAATCTTAGGGTACAGTTGAAAGTATTTTGAAGGGTGAAAGGATGTGCATGGCTTGCAGCACGAGTATTGCGTGCAGGAATTAATCTATAAGGAATCAGACTAGATATTTCATCGGAACATTAACCATGCATGTAGCGATAAAGAACCCAAAGGCATCCAACATTATACAGCGGTACTCGAGTGAGTCGATATGACATGTTATTGCCAAATCGCCAATGAGCTTGAAGGTTCTCTTTTGGACAATATCCAATAAAATTAAGGTGGTACAACCAGCCCCGGCCCAGATGTGAGATTGTATTCCCCATCTTCGATTTTCCAGCTTACGGGCCTGTACATCTTCACTGATTATAGGGGCCGACCTATGGATTCCTCCGTTAGACATAACATATATCCATAGCAGAACCCCTTCTGGCCAGAGCAACCGCTGCCTCGTTTCCAGGTAGTCACTGTGTCCAGGCACCCTGCAGAGAATACCTCTGTGGTTAGCATCCAGTTTCCCGATATCACAGTGATACCTTTGATCTAATGGTGCTCGAGCCCAAAGCTTTGATTGCAGCTTGGCTGTCAATACGAATCTTGATGACTCGATCGCTAGGTATGTCAAAAGTTGTACCCAGCAGCCTTGCTGCTTAACAAATGGCCAGGACTTCCACCTGAAACACCCTACAGTAGTCCGGTAGGTGGTATGATTCCTGTATTTGAGAGGGTACTAAGCACACCCTGGTTCCCACTCCTACATCCATTTTCGAACCATTCATAAAGACACATATATCAGAATCATTTGCCACGCGATTACCATTCCTCTCCATACTCCTCTCTTCAATACTAGGAATGCACGTTATTAACACCAGTTTTATACCTATATCAAATAATTTTAGACAAGTATGCATTTCTTAATTTACCGTATATCCGAAGTTGCTCTGTAGAATAAGAAGGCGAACGCAATTTTATATCGCCTTACACTGAGCATTCAAAGACAGATTTTAAAAAAAAGAATCCAACATCTAACGACCAAAGAACGAATAAACTTCACAGCTGTACTCACATCACTTTTCTACAAATTTCTCTTAGTATGATAAATTTAAATCTTTTGCTTTAAACCGATAATAACCTTTCTCTCCACTTACATAAGAAAAACTGCGTGTATGAAAATGTACTTGGTACATGGTACGCCATAAATGACTAACCGCACGATCTTCATTCACGCAAAATTTCACTCCACTCAACTCAAATCTGCAACAAAATCGCTACTTAAGTAAAATAACTTCATTGCGGTAGTTTTAAATTACCTTAGTTAGGGTAAATTGGGCATCAGATGATTGGCAATTATCCTGGTAATCATAAAATATCATCCTAAGTTGAAAGGCAATCACGAATATACTTTTGAATGTGGACATAAAATCGTGAGAAAAGGAACGAACGACCGTACAAAGTCTTTACAACACGTTAAATTCTCATCAAAACATCCATAAGGACCTGACCAAGAAAATGATATTAATCCAGAAGTATATACCCTATACCCTTTGCCCTATTTCGCCTTCTCTGTGTAGGTATACAACATAAGTTCAGTTAAAAGCAATTGAACAGGAAAATTTCTCTCCCCTCACCTCTATTAATTAAGTATTACTGATTTCAGCCATATTATCGGTAATTACTCTATATATGTAGTATTGAATCCCAAAGCCCGGACTGGTGAATCATCATCATCAGAGTCAGTCTTTGAAACTAATAAAATCGAATCCCTGAACGTGGCCCGAAGGATATCAAAATTCTCGACCGAATCCATTAAACCGTTGAGAACAGATGAACCATCAAAAGTGGAATAAACTTACCAGTACCAGACAACTGTGCACAATTGAACCGCTCTACTACTCCAGGGAATTTTGTAATTACCCAAACATGATGAGGGTAACCGAAACGGGGGCACATCTCATGCCTCATCATGCAGTTCTGATGAGGAACATAAAATAAAATAAAAAAAAAAAAAACCTATACTCAGAGTTAGCATCATCTTCAGCTTCAATTGGCTAAAACTGAATGTGGCTTGCTACACTTGCTGCTACTTTCCTCTGTCTACTAGAGATCTAACGCTTTGCTAGTGGCGCTAGTGTACATATATGAAACAAAACCTACCAAGTAGGTCTGTGATCTGGCGAAGGATGAAGGGCTCTCTATCTCTCTTAACTCCATAACGCTACTATAATGGCCATCTCCATTAATGTAAAAGCCAAGTATAAAATGTGCAGAGTTCGCGTGTCCCTTCAACATGTCTGGACATTATCCCGCTTTCTGTTCAAGGATATAAAATACGATGAAGTAAAAATGAAATGTATACCCCCGGCCCGGACGCAGACCTTAGAGCATTATGGAGTGGCTGCTGAGAAATGAAGTAAGTGTAGACATGGGGACTGGTCTTCTTGTTGTTTATAGTTTCATTCTTAAAGGAGACCATCATGGTGGTGATGGTTTTGATTGTGATGGTCCATTTTCCAGTCACTTTTCAATTCGGCTTCATGTTTATGGCGGTCTGAAAACAAATCAAAATCGTGATAACGATCCCTGCTGTTGGAGCTGTTACTTAAGCTATGTACTCTCATATGTCCAGGAAAATCTTTCTCCGCCTCCCTTTCTATAGTTGCTGCCGCCCCTCGAAACGCCTGTTGTCAGTTTGATTTGCTAACTCCATCACGAACATAAAGTTATCAATAAAAGGAGCTTTCAGGACGAGAAGACCTCATTCCATTAAATGGAAAACGTGAGCAGCAAGAAGTTATTTTTATGTGATGAGAGGAGAATGGGAGACTTCTGTCCAAGCATAACAGAAATTCACACAAAACATTGAGATTTGAGTGTGACTCCCAACTTTTATTTGCTCCACATTTTTCTTTTTCTTTTTTTTCCTTTTTTTTCTCTAATTGAGTCATTGCTGGCGCGTTGTTCCATCATGTTTTATGCAAAAGTGAAATGGACTTTAGGGGACAAATCGTGAAAAATTATGTGGCATTGTTGTTGTATATAATATATACATCGCTTGTGTACTGTCGATACTCCCAAATGGCTAAAGGGTCATGAACGGTAGATTGCAAAGGATGAGATGCGGCTAACATGAATTTTATTGAGATAACTTTTGATGACTAACTTGAGTATTCTCTTCGAGTAATGCTTTAATTTAAAGTCCAAATGAAGTCATAAATTGTTATTATTTGAAGGTATATAATAAGAGTTCATTGGCGCTGCATATAAGAAGATGATTCTTAGGACTTATAGGAATGAAAACTTGATGCCGGATAATATAAGGTGTTTGTTTTTTACGACAAAGCTATTTTATAAAAAGTAGGGAAGAAGATAGTACAAAAACTTTTTCGTATCGTGATGGAGTAAATGGCAATGCACACTTTTCATACAACTTTAGACCCGACATAAACAGATATGAGAAATGTCTTAAACGATCCATTATAATACTCTGAACATATTTTATTAAGAATGTTTATTACAATTAAGGGGGGCAGAGGAGAAGCTTTGGCGATAGAATGTGGCTTGAGCGACTTTCTTAGGTGATAAAGTGGACTTTCTACTTCTCGTGATTACACGAAATTGGTATGGTATGACTTCCTATGAAAAAAGTGTTCACATAACAGAGCATTAATGGCCGTGAAAGAAAGAACTGCAAAATATATGCGAAATGTAGTAACTGGGGTGTATGTGACTTAAGTGCATGAAAATGGGCTTTTCAACAGCAAAAACAGCATCTGAAAGTACACCACATAATAGTACTCGGCGAGACCTTTAATTTGATATGCAACATGCCTTAGTGGAACGAGGGATTCCTAACCCTCCCCCCCCCCCCCACCCAAACCTAAGAGTATGCATACAAAAAAATTTCTTCCTCGAATTATAGCTTGAAATAAGCTGAGGCGAACAGTGGAACCCGTTTGCCGATCGAACATAATCCTACCGAGTTAGAGCCGATCTAAGATGCAAGAAATCTAGTACTTCAGTTCGAACAAAAAGAGACGGAAATACTAAAAACATGAGTATGGGAATCACTATGTAAGCCTTCGAGTATAGAAGTGTGGGTACTCAAACTTCTTCTCAGGACCAAAGGAGTTCGATTCTGTACTATATTTACTAAAATGTACTAGATCAAACTTAGACCCCTCTCTCTCCGCTTAATTGAAATGAACATTATTATAAAATATGTTCAGAGTATTATAATGTATCGTTTAAAATATCCCTCATGCCTATTCATATAAGGCCTAAAGTGCATCTTAAGTATATGATCGATTCTTATCAGGGTTTTGGTTGCACCTACATACTCACATCTTTATGCGTATCTTCACTAATTTCGTGTGAGAGCAAATAGCGGGATAGATAACAGGGGCACATCGACGGAAGGGGGAGTGCAGGACTACCCCCAGAGAGTCATTTTTTCAACCCGCACCACTTCACTTTACTAACTTTCATGAAATTTTCAAGAAACTAAGAATTTATTATGAGAAATGCATGATTGGTGAAGCTTTCATGATTTTTTACTCCCTGAGATCCCGTTAAGATCTCAAGTTGAAATTTTGATAGTTTTTAGTAGATAATATAAGGTAGAAAATAAAAAAAAATAATAAAATTTAAAGTACGTCTTCCAGGATATTCCAAGATAACGGATATATAATCCTTATCCTTGATACCCTTCTTTTCCAGTCTGGAGGAGCTGCAAAATTAAGAGTTCAGATGTATCCAGAGACTACTATGGATGTAGACCGATTTAAAAGTTACCTATCCTATGATGTCATGGGACACAATGTGCCCAGTGAAGGTCGAAGTAGTACAGGCTAGTCTTCGAGGCACCCCTCTTACCTAACCTAACTTTACCTAACCTAACCCTTTCCGCATATATTATTGAGATGACTTTTTCTTAGATATCTTGAAATCCCAACTTGAGCGATATTTCTTTATTCTAGCATGAAAAGGAAATTTATGTAAATTTTTAAACAAGACGGATAGATTTTTTTATTTCAAAATTTTGAAATGCTATAACTGGCGAAATACGGAATGAAATATACAGGGAAAATTTTTAATTTATATTTTTGTTTTCACAAATCCTCAAAGTATGTAAAATTTCACAAAATTTGTGTTGGCCGGGTCACATATGTTGCCTATTTGATATGGAATGACCTATGTATATGACCGGCGATGTTGCGGTACCGCACGTCCATATTGCATTCACTTTCTGTCGAAATGCATCGTTGCCGTAATTCAAGTTTCTGAGTGCTACTGATATAATGGGAATATGCATATATAGAATAGAAATAGAATAATTTCAAATGTATTTGGATGTATTTGTGTGTATTGATTTGTCACCGTACCGTAGCTGCACCTCATGTCCAAAACAGTGATGTGTGCATCAGGCCATAGGTTTCTTTTTAAAATTTTGTAAAAATGGCGCAAATTGCGTGGATTGTAAATAAATAAATAAATGGATTTCATTGTTTATGCAATTTTATGATTAATCTATTGAAGAAGAAGACAACAGTGGATTTATGGCCCATATTGAGATTCTAGCAAATAAAATTTGAAATTCAATATCTTCAAAAAATGAGTTTTTAGGTGCTCAAATGGACTCAGGATGCGACTTTAGAGCCTTATTTTTCGGACTACTTTTAGACTTGGAACATATCAAAATTACGTGTGATTTCGATGTAATGAAAACGCCCTATCAATTCAAAAATTGAAACAGAACAATTTTGTGTGTCAAAAATGTTGGTACCAAATGATACGGCAATATGACGAAGATCAAAATTACTGCACAGACAAAATTTCCACTCATATTAGCACTAAAAACCTATTATCGGACCGACAGTCTGGATTCAGGAGATATCATTCAACTAGCACGGCCTTGCTGGAAGTTGCCACAGATATTCGCAATCTCTGCGACATGGGCAACTGTGTGAATCATGTGCTGCTGGACTTTAGTAAGGCCTTGGATTCCGTTCCTCACACACTGCTGATTGACAAGCTTCGTAGGCGTTTTGAGTTCTCAACATCTGCCTGTGGAATGATCAAGAGCTATCTGAGACAAGGACTGTTTATGGTAATATGCAACAACTCTTATTCCTCATTGAGGAACGGAACTGATGGAGTACCATAGGGCGCTGTGTTGGCCCCACTCTTGTTCGCGCTATTCATTGACGATGTCACTACAGTTTTGAATAATGTACATTTTCACATATACGCAGACGATCTGCAGATATACTCTAGTGCTCCTGGGGACAATCTCAGTGAAGCCGCGGCAACTATAAATATAACTCTTGTCAAGATTGCAGATTGGTCTGCTAACAATAGTCTGTCCTTCAATCCCTCCAAGACTCAGGCCATCGTCTATTTCATTCGTCTCAGAAACATCACCAGCCTATCTTCAGATCTTCCCAACATTCATCTTCTAGTGAACTCTATTAGGCTCTCAACTAAGCCGATCCTGAATCTCGGTCTTCTCATGGACTCATGTCTCACTTGGGAACCACAAATAAATAAGATTTGCTCCAGGGTGTATTATGGTTTACGCTCCCTCTATGCTGCTTTCCACCGTATTGATCTGGTCACCCGTACAAGGCTTCTCTCAGCACCTGATTCTTCCGATTTTTTTCTACGCCGACCTAGTCTTGTTCCCCATCTCCAATGGAAATTTCTCCAAACTATTCCGTGCTTTCAAGGCCTGCGCCAGACACGCTTTTTGTTTCAAAAGAGGTTCACATGTGCCTCCACAGCTGCTTGAAATGCTTCTTCCGTGTACACTTGCGAACATGTATGAATTTGGTGCTCTCAAGCTTATTTTTAAGACTAGACATGGACTATTGCCCAACTATATTACTAGACGTTTTTGTTGGAGTGCTCTGAACAACTACAGAATTGTCCTCCCTAGGGTTCGCACGCAGTATGGCGGAAAAACTGTATTTCTTAACGGGGCCGTTCTATGGAACCGTATGTCTGAGGAAGCTAGATGCGCGGCGACTCCGAAGTCATTCATGTCCGAAGCTCTGGACTTCCTGACGACAGCTGTATGACGTTTATCCGACATGCTGTTCTGTACTTTTTGTAGATTTTCAGCATTCTCTCCATTTCTACACTTCTAACGCCAGTTGCTTCACAGCTGTTATAGGATTTGATATGTTTTCTGTTATCCATCATTCAGAAGCTTCGATTATCTGTTATAAGGCTTTTTTTGTTTTTTTTTTAATTTCTATACTCAACCCCATACTAATCAGATTATTCAAATTAATCTAATTCATCTAATTCTAAATTTGTTGTACTACATTTCTTATCTTGCTGTTAACTCTGACTATCATATTCTCTTCTAATTCTAAGGACTCTCTATATTTTGCCTTTAAATCTAACTGGTGCACTATGCACCTGATCATGCTATATATTTTTTCGTTTTTTTTTACGCTATATATTAGGCTCCTAGTTTTGTTCTATTTTCATTGTATTTCATTTTTGCTTTCTATGTATTCACTATACTTTATTTTAGGCTAATGTTACTTATAATCTCTGTTATCTTTTATGATTTGTTTTGCTACAGTGTAAATCTACTATGTAACTTTCTAAGATGTGCCCAGCGCTATGCGTGCCTTTGGCACGGGTACTCAAATAAATTTATGTTTATGTTATGTTAAAACAAAAATTCCAAATATGTAGATACGTTCAAGATTTCTGCTGTAGCTGCTTTCCTCGTGCACATTGTAATTTTCTTAGTTATTCAAAATTTCTCTTTTCATTACTCCATTCATATTAAAAAATGAAAATATTTACGAGATTATATGAATTCCGTTGAACACCAATTTATATAACGTCATTATTAATACTTGTCACTCATGCAACCCATAAGGTAACGCTTTTATTAAAACTATCACCAAAAATAATTCTCACGATTTCCAAGAGATTTCCTTTTAAATTCAATCAAATTCATTCCATCTTTGAGAAACTCCAGAAACCTACGCAATCTTATACTATAAGGACCAATTCAATCCGAACAAACTTATTTTCATGCCTGATTAATGCATCACCTCCTCTCCCCCAGTTAGATGTCCGCAAATTACAAAATTTCCTTCAGACTTCCTCTTCAACTTCTACAAAAATTTCTCATTTTCCCATCATACTTCTTGAGATTACTTTAATTTTATTTTAATTAATACTTAGTTCCGCCGATTCGCTCGCACTTGATCCGACGAAGTCAAACTTGTGCACAGAATATTTCGATATCTCCCCAAGTGGTGCATTTCAGCCGGAACATTAAATGCATTTGACAAGAAGAACGGTTCCCCGAAATCACTAGAAACTTGTTCCGTTTAAAAGTGATAACTTTGTTCCGTGCCCCCATCCATCCCCACTCCTCTCCCTGTCCTGATATAGCATTGTTGATCGTATTTAAAATTGGCTGTCAGGAACTTCAATGAAAACATAAGGCAAAGTGAAGTGGCCAGTCTAACTGTATATGCCCAGTCCTATCTGTATATGTCTATCTGTCTGTCTATTTGCCTGCCTGTCTGTCTGTCTGTCTGTCTTCCTGTACCTATGTAGTATATCCGGAAATAGATTTTGTAAGTCTATTCACATTAAGCACAAGAACATAGTCTAAATAATTTGCATAATTAATGCGAATGGATGATGCAAATTTCTCACTTCAGTTCACCCTTTGGAACACACGTATGCGTATTTATAGGTATGAATGTGTATACTGGCATGCATATATCCCTATGATACTTACCACCTGAGACCACTGATCCACAACTGACAAGCTAAATATATGCACAAAGCGCACATATGCAGTTAACTATGATGGAAACAAATCTACTAAATTCATAGTCTCAACAGTAATTGCGCTTCAAGGCTATTTGAATTTATGTTATACCCTTATACTACCCACCTGGGTCAATGGAGTCTCTGAAAGTCTGAAACTTTTATAAATCTATTTTGAGATTACTTCATCCAGGTATGGCTTACATAAATGCAAATGAGTTATTTTGTTTATGTACGGAAAAATGGATTTAGCTAGTGTTTTGATGGATTATCCAAATTCCTAACAACAGCAACAACAAAAAATAAACGAAACTTTTGTGAATAATTCAAAAATTAGTTTTCGTTCCTTTTTTTTCTGTTTGAAAGATAACAGCTTCGGTTCTTGTTTTTTTTTTATACATATACTCTGTAGTCCTGTTCTGTTTATGAAGTTTTATTAATTTTAATACTACTCGTTAAATTCCATGATTTAAGGAGGCTTTTTTGGGCAGTATTAGTACGACTTCATAAACGAAAAATTAATCATCGAACAGAAAGTGGAAGGTAGAGAAATGTCGTTAGGTTGGGCCACCATTTTGACTTTCCCCATAACTTCCGTTTAAGGTAGAATTATGTCAAATCAAGTACATCGTTGGGAAGGTTTGGAAAAAAGGAACAGTTTTGCTGAACATCGAAACTTGTTTGGGTGAAAAATGACAGAAATATTGTAATTTTAGAAAAAAAAAGTGAAATCCTGTCAAGGTTGGCGGCCCCTGTTAGTTAGGTTCCGCTGAAAATCGCCGAGATACATATGTGCTGAAAGGTTTGAAAATGATCTGCAAAAATTTATGAAATAATTAATTAATTGATTACTTAATTAGTTAACAAAATAATCCGAATTTGTTGCATTTTTCTGTGTTTTATTTATTTATTTTATTTATCATTTAATGCATGGGTTACCCATTTTATATTATAATCGTTTAATGAGATTTCACGGCGTTCATTGGCGTTTTGTAGCATCGACAGCTGACGCAGTGTTGTCGACACGCGCCTTAACGCGTACAATGACGATGGGTCAACCCTGACTACACAACTGCGCCAACCTTAACGAAAATTGCAATTGCTACATCGCGTTACACCACAACCAACTTTCCGCTAGGTTTGTTTTTTCAAAAATAAACCACACAACACATTCATAATGCTTATCTTGACGATTGCATATCTTCTCCTCACTATCTGGCCGTATTCACTGCTTCTAAAAAAACACTTTTTTAGAATTTCAAACCACTGAGTGCACAACACGTGCTTTGCGTTCACGCTCCAAATCTGTAATGTCATGAAAAGTTCGCTGTCAGTGAGAGAAGTTTTTCTGCGCTCGAACATAGGTGGCGCTAGTGGTGAAAACTAAAAATATCACAGTGGATCGACCTAGATGACGGTCTAACCCCATCGCCATTCCCCTTCTTATATCTACTCAGACAAGGTCAAAAGAACTATTAAATGTCTGAGATTGGAGGCCATTTTCTTTACATTTGTATTTTCAACTATTCGGCGTTTTTGGAAATATGTATTTGAGTGTATCGAAATACAAAAGCTTATGCTATCCATTATACCATCGACACCTTCTTCTGCCGAGTAAAAAACTGTACGAACATCACATAACCACGAGAGATGGAACGTCAGGAGCAAAATGTATGAAAGTATGTTGAAGGTCTTGTGTGATTTATGCAGAAATGGAAAGATCTTAAAGCCCAACTGTAATCAGAAGCTAGCTTTTAACTAACGAGAAATAACTTTCAATAATTTTCGCTAACTTTCAGTGAATTTTGACGGTTAAGTAAAAGTGAAAAAGTTGGATAAGTGGGTCACACATAAACTGAATAAAAAACAGAAACAAAAGCGTTTGAAAGCTTGCTTGATGTTGCTTTCTCGTCATAAATCTGATTCAATTTTTAATCGATTTGTCACTTGTGATAAAAAATGAATCGAATATGACAATCGCAAACATTCAGCATAGTAATTGGACAAGGTTGAATCACTAAAAAACAAACTCCAAAGCTCAATGTTCATCAAAAGAAGCTGATGGTGAATGTTTGGGGATCTAGTGCAGGTGTGATCCATTATGATTTTATGAAACCCGGTCCATCGATCATAGCAGAAATATACTGCAACCAACTAGATGAAATGCTGTAAAAACCGAAACAACATAGATTGGTCAATAGATCGACTCCTATCTTTTTTCTATAAATTTCATCCTTGCCGACCTGATATTTGTGCTCTTTTTGTGCTGCTTGCCATGTTCGCCGAGCTCCGCTTAATGAAATGCTGACTAACAGCCATATATACTATATATGTAGTTACAATTTTGATGTCATTTCACGTGGATATGGATAAATAATTTTTTTTTCTCGATTTCCAAACCTCGTCAATGAGTTGATCAAATCATTCACCAATAATTATTGATTATGATGAAGACTAATTTGAATTACCAGCATTAGATGCCTCCACCAATTGTAGAATTCGATTTTAGGAGTTAAGAGAGATATTTCATTGCACAAAGCAGTCAAATAACTCAACCCAAATAGTTTTGCTAAGAAAAACCTTATGTGGTACTTTTTAATAAAGTTTTATCTAGTATAAGGTACATATTCTATCAGGGTCTAACTTGGGCACCAAGCTCGAAGCTTTAATTCCACGGCAGTCTTAATGCACGGATTAGTATCAATGCGATAATTAGCGCCCTCTTGAGACAGAGTATATACAATCGCAATGAGTACCAGTTTATGCCAGTGCATGCTTGACATTGCACTTACTGGTCAAAACGAGACCCATCTAAAATCTCTGCCGGACTGTGGGTCACAGCACCCGGTTGATTTAGCGAAACTCCACACTGAAAGCCAAATATCCAAGCATACATTAATAAGCGAGCATCCTTCAGATCCTGAATCCTGGACGCAGTATGCAATTTATTCAAAAGGACATACTCTTCTGTTCAAAGAAGAATGTCTACCTAATTCATACAGACTGAGACACTTTCTCTCTCTGCCCCCATATAGGCCACCACAACGACCACGATGCTGCCAGCAAAATTGCTTCTCCGTGTTGAGGTGAATAGTACTACTATAGTAGCACTATGCAGAGCTCCTCAACCCCGTGGTACCAAGTTAGCAATGTCGGCTCCCCAATTGGTATGGCTTGGTAGTCCATGACCATAAAGCCATGGGAACTCCCAGTAGATCTTCATAAAAATCCTTAACCGAGACTGGTAACTCCATGCGGGCTTAATCATATTGGCACAAGGTGACGGCAGTTGACCACGTGAAGGTGTGGAGTTTATGATCCGCCCTTCAAGTTAGGAGATTCTTGAGACTACAGCCAGTAATCTTATAGCTTACCAAAGGACTAATTCTAAGGCAACCCTAATAGGCTATCATCAACGTTCAGAATAGCTGTGTTTTCTCAGCACGAAGTATGTATATAGTCTTTCCTGTGCTAATACCCCCTTGGCAGCTCTGCGCGTAGAAGGTACAATTATCACAGTTGTGGAACGTTTCGTAAGGATAGTTAAGATGTGGGAATACAGAATATTTCTTTCTCAATATGGCTAACCGCTGTTACTCCAATTCGACTCATCGAGGATTGTAAGCGAGGTATTGGCTTATAAAATTTAAAATCTGTATTTAAATGAAAAGGTTCCTAATAAATTGCAGTAAAGTCAGCAGTTGAACTAGCAATTCTAGGTATGGACTTTAACCCCTCAAGTCGTAATAAAAAACCAAGTAGACTACGAAGAAGGAAAACATTGAACTCGGTACTCTTGGAGTGGCAATTGTGGCGAATATTAAAAAATTTTTCAAACCAAAATTGTCAAACTGAAAAATAAAACTTTTATCGTTCACGATGAGATTGAAATTCTTTTTTTTTCTCCGCAGCAACAATGACGTTTTTTAATGTGTCCAGACCACCCAAATATTTTGAACCTCTGACATGAGTATTTCAAATTCGAATAGAAGGTAGTAGATCTACGTCCACGCTTTTTGAACTTCAAACTCTTTTAAGCCAGATTAAGATTGAAAATTTTAAACACGTAGCACGCGGTGCGCGCGTTGACAGCTAATGTCAAATCTATGCTTGTTGAAGTACTCACACGGCGCTCGCGTTACAAAAATCAGGCGAATTGCTACTTTTCGACTCAAACGCTTTCAATTTAACCTCAAATTTAGGAGATTGGATATGTTGATGGGTTGTTTTTTTTTTTAGTATTTTTTTCTTATTTCCGAAGACAAAAAAGGAATTTGATAAAAACTTAATTAACGAAGTAGAAACTTTGACTTATTTATAACAAAAAGTTGAGAACATATGCGACGAGTATCGCAATCGGTGACAGACGCAGCTTATTCAAAATTTACACACAGATGTTAGGGGTAGGGTAGGTAGGCCTAGCACTCCAGATTCTGGAACATAACTTGTACGGTACAACCCATTTCGAACAATTAAAACTTCTTGAACTCAAGGTCATCTCACTCATTTATTCCACAAAAACTGACAAACACACACACACGCACACAGATTTTTCCATATCAACACTAACTCCACTTTCATAATTATTTAAATTAAATTATTTAATTGAGCTCCTCCAAACAAACAATTTTGCAAGCCATCTAAGCCATCTAAAACATAAATCTGATGCTCATGGGAAACGGAAAAGGCGGGAGGGTGAAGGGACTTATAATGTCAAAGCTTAAATAATATAAAAGTAAAGCCGCTTACCTATTCATAGAGGACTAAAGCTATCTCTGAGGTCAAGTTGAAATTTGTATGGATGCCTTAGTAGATTCTCCTTTATTACCAACTTTCCTCCAACTCCATACCCACAGAGAGAATGCAACTAGTCATGTTATGAGCTCCTATGTGACGTGTAGGTACTTTGTAATGTAATACGATAATAAATTTAAATATCTTAAATATCTTGTAAAAGTCTATTAAAAAGGATGAATTTAGAAGGGAGAGGTAAATACAGTGTTAAGGAGAGTACCCAGTACTCAGAAGTTGCGAGAATTCTCCTAGGGAAAAAAGAGGAGAGTTTTGGCTGACATGAGGTTGAAGTTATCGCCTCATACGATAAGAAGATAAAGGCATCATTCCCCACTGGCGTAATTTTGTAAAATTCTTTGCAACATTATGCTCCCTAAGCTCAACAAGTTGAGTACATGTGTGCCTCACTATGTGTGCTGCTTAAATGTGTATTAAAAGTTTTCCATCTCATGTCCGCCCCTTCAATCTCGCCGCATCCCTACTGTGCAATCTTTTCAACTTATCTACTCGTTGGCTTCTCAAATATTTACATTCTGTCACACACAAACAGAACGTGCTGCTGGAAAAACTGGCGAACTCTTCATCTACGTTCGCAAGTTCACGTATTGCTCTGGTGGCACTGGCACAGCATATAGTTATAGGTTAGGTTCTCAGGTATATAGCTTATATTTAGGCAATAGAGCACCCACATCAAGGTTCAAGGGGTCTACTACATATGGATGTATGTACGTAGGTACTATTGCGGGTAGTCCCAGTGTCATGGGTAGTTTTATTAGATATGAGACAAAACTTATGATGACTTCGTTATAAAATGTCAGGTTGCTCCCAGGTAAGAGAGAGAGTGATTCTAAGCCAACCTCCCATACAATATATGCCTGCCGCTCCTTAGGTCCTTTTACCTTGTACATATATCGGCAGGATACTTACTTATCTACTCTGCATGCATACGATACGAATCATCTAGAAATATTCTGTATGCCACGCTATAGTTTAGTTTTGTTGAGTGTTTTCCTGCTATGGATTTCGATGAGGATACTACAGACAGCCCTACATAATATGCTTTTTAGCTCATTTTATAGTCGATCTGGGTATGGTGATATTAGCGGCAAGGAAGGGGGGACTGGTTAAGGGTCGATAGATGGGGTACCAAAGCGGGCGACTGAGACTGTTGTATCATGTAAATATCAAAAGTGTTACTGCATGGTTCTGGTATAGGATGTGTATAAACTTTGAATATTTTCGGGATTACATAATTTACCACTTATGACAGCAACAAGAGGGAAGAGAGAGTAAGAAGGTGTAAACAGAGAATAGAACCGTCTGAAGTTATGACAGTAAAGACAGCACTGGGTTGATTAAAGGCGTCAGAATAACTTGTCACATAATATACAACACCAGTTTTAATTAAAAATGAAAATTTATACATTCCGACGACGCGATGCGAGGTAAAAAGCCGACGGCCGGAGCAACGCGACATGACTTTAGTCTATCTTGTTGGATTTTGTGTTGTTTAAGATCAAAAATGTTCTTTAATTAAAATTATTACCCTCATTTTTCGGATGTATTTGTTGTGTATTCCTGAAATTGAGTATATAAAGATGTTTGCCGAGATGCGGTCTAATGGAACTTAATTATTGTTAATGGAAAGGGAATTTTACACATATGCAGTGAAAAAACAGGAGATAACAACATTCAGTAATAATTTTACTTAGATATAATATGTAAAAATAATATGATTCAAATTTTATACTTCGAAAAAATGTTGGTCCTTCGAGCCGGATCAAATTATGAAAAGTTGGTAGCCCAAATTGTAGATAGATCCAAATAGATGATTTTTGGTTTATAGATCGAGAAAGTTCTCTGAAAAATCGATTTGAAGAACAAGAGCAATCTACAATGCATTTTATACAGGTTTCTTTTGACAGGTAAAATTGACAGAGCAAAATTCGAAAATTTTAGGAAAACCTCACGAAATATATGGAAAATCTAGAAAATCCAAAACTTTCTAAGGCCAAAAAGGCATAAATTCGTCCATCTTTATTCACTGACCTGATAAAAAAAAACATCAATCCTCAACAAGAGAGCAACAGAGACCGACACGGAATCGAACTGACAGCCAAAAATAAGCCCGAGTATCCAAGACGACCATAAAAGATGTAGAAATCATTCAGAGAAACAATTCGAAGATAAAAAAAAAAAACATAAGCCCATCCGAAGAAATACTATTGAATAATCAGTTCAATAACATTCCAGCAGTTTGACTTTTCGAATCACCTTCGGAGTCCCATTCATAGTGCTGGTTATTATTAGAAGAATCGCATTGCTATCCATGCTGGACTAATTATGGCTTATCGCATACAGTTTACAAATATTTACAAAATTACAAACATATAAGGCGCACCCACGAAAACTACACAATATTAGGTATTGATTTGATTTTTTATGAAATGCGTTACATTTTTGAATTAAAGAAGATCTTGATATTTTTCGGGTAAATTAAAAACAAACAAACAAAAAACAAAAATATAAGAAAAGAGACATCTACACCTGACACATGAAAGTAAAGTTTAGTTTTTTTTTAACGAGATCAAAGTTTACGTATTATTTTTGTTTTTTGTGTAAATAGAATTGAAACATTTCAGATTATGTAAGAGAAAAATTAAGCGAGCAGTCTAAAAAGCTTAAACTTAACTTAGAGATAATGAAAGAACATCAGCTAATAGTGCAATCAGAACACTGTGATATATCAGTTTCCAGTAGAATTAAACCGCCCATGTAAGTTTGACAGATTACTTAATCTATCTGAAGCATCTACTGAAGGTATCCTTAATTACGTTTCGACTGTTACTTCTATATAAGAAGCTCATAACATATTTTCTAACCTCTCGAACCTAAGAGTTTACAGAATATTCGTAAATTTTTCCCATTTTCAATTTGAATTGTCTCATGTCGTCCTTAATTCAACCGACCCATCCTATAGTAGTTGAATTATCATATAAAATATTTTCCAAAGTCAATTACCCACGTATACACATATACATACTCATACCATTCCATTGTAGGTATATAAATCCATCTAAAAGAACAATTGAATGTGGTATGCCCAATGATAGTGTAATCTCTGAAAATATTTAAACAAAACAAATTGCAATTCTCTCAATATAAAAAGCTATTCGTATTTATTCACTTTGCGCACACATTTCTCTCGTACATCGAATCTCTAAAACTGCACAAAACAGAAATCATCTGGAGCATATTTCGTCAATGGAACATACACAGAAATCGGAAAAGCGGTCACTTGCATCCCAGGCTCTCTGGCCGAATTTTAATACAGGAAAATTGTTTTGCTAAAACCTCATTTCCGATTTTCCTGTGCCTGTCCCTGTAATCAACATTCACACAAAATCCGCATTTGGGAAAAATGTTTAACACCCGCCGTAAATGGTCCCAACCGACGCGACGATACATACCGTAAGTTTCTGGAAACAAAAGCCGATTGTCCCAGTTTCCTCCTGTTCAAATTGAACATTATTGCCCGCTACCCGCCTGATGTACCAACAAACAAAAATGTTCATTATTCAATTGAAATTGAAATGCGATGGTGATTTCATTGAACACATTCTTCTCACCAATATGAGAGCCACATATTCGGTGTACCCCAGTGGCGTCCCATATACATATACACCATGAAAGCCATCCGCCCGCCACAAAAACCCCAATTCGTTCATCAGCTCCAGGACAACTGTATAGTCATAGTGGTCTGGTTGAGAGAGGGTTTTTGAGGTTTTTATGGCTTATGGCGAAATTATTACAGAAATTATTTAAATCTCTGGTGATAAAGGGTTGTGAAGAGTTCAGTTCAAATGCTTCGACTGTGTTTTCAACACTTTTAAGGATTAAAGAATTTCGACAAAATCTGCTGTTCGGTTTGACTTTGATTTAATTTTATTGGAAATAAGAGGTGAAAGGACACGATATGAGAGATGTCAGACTATTTCATTGCAGACATGGGATTTTAACGTTATCAACATTAGACGACCATCTGTATTAAAGTTTCCATTGGATTTTAATAATTGGAGTCTACATCAACTTGCCCCCTACTAAGAGGACTCTATGCGTCCCATAATAGAACGTTTGTCCTCTTCATGATTGATTAAATCCAGGGATGGCAAGGGAATTAGTCGCAGGCATACAACATTGATGAGGCGTTAAAGTTTCTGTTTATTCGTCAAGGAAATGTTTTGTCCACCAATAAGGCCCAACCCTGCTTATGTTTCCTCCGAAAATACAAACCAAATTAGTTAGTTTACTGGTTAGCTCTATTATTTCCCATAATCACTTGAATAAAGAGCTCAGTAAAGAAAACAACAGTCCATTGACACTTTAATCTGTAAGAGAGCCATCCGTGAAACTCTGTAGCTCTGATGGGTGGTCCTCCAATTCTGATATCATGGCGTCGAATGGCATGTCAAACTTATATACTATTCTTCTTAAAGCTAAGTTCGAACAACTCTTGGTCAGGCCCAATAATAGTTCTCCTTTCAATCTACATATGAAAACCAACCACGTCCTGAAAATATCACATGCAGCTTCCGCCGAAATAGCCAGATCAGAAGTTGCAACTTAAGTGAGAACTCAAGACCGACCATAACTGTTACGTGCATATATGTAGCTTCTTATACATACACAAGCCAGTATTTTGCATGATCGGTAGTTTTTTGTTGGAGACATAAGCTTGTGGTGGGCCTTTCTAAATATCCAATCCAGGTGCGCCTGTAACCAAGATCCAATTCTTATTCTGTTATCGTTCAATGGAGATTTATCGATCGTCCCTTCAGACATATAAGACGTAGACACTACTTTAAAGGCATTCAGTGTAATCGGACAGACTTCAAATGACTTAGAAATATGTTTCCAAAATAAACAGCGACTGGATTCTTGAAACTTGTTAGAGCTGCTAAGAACAATTCAAAAAGTAATGTCTTGGTGGTCATTCATGAACCCTTGGATATTTTCTCATCCTTATCGACTTGCTTATTCCTAAAACTTTTTAAAAAATTATCCACATCTACCAACTAATCTAAAAACGATCAAAATGCCTATGTAGATTACCCAGCTGTTTTTGTACATTCAACCAACTAATTTATGAACTACGTCAGTTAGCAATTCCTCTTTACACTAATACATAAATAAAAAATATGCAGTGGGGAATAAATAAAACTCAATTCAAGTCTCCCACTTGTAGCATTTTCTTTGAAAAGTTCATTGCATTCCATCTGTGTTTATCCTCTTGGTTTCCATTCTCTAAACATATCACCACATGAAGAATCCCTTCTCCTCCTTCTCCTGTTCCCATTTGTTGCAAGAATTAACCAACAAACAATGTTTTCTCTTTGAACCAACTCCAGAAACACTAACAAGTCAACAACTTAAGAGCTTGATCCCAAGATTTACTTTATCTTGAGTCAACATCCATCACTGTAACGCGAACCGAATCAAATGTGTCATTCTATGAAATCCTCTTCCAGCGATTAACGGAACTTTGTTTAGCTCGACTACTTTGAAGGTGCTCCCACAGGGCACATAAGCTACTCGGAGATCGGGATTGGTGTCGGTCGGAAAATAGGATAGCGCACTTTGAAAAATCTCCTGAAAAACACAACGAGAATAAGAAAAGAAAATTAAAAAATCACTTTATGGGTGGAAGGAGTGGGATATGGGAGAGGAATACGAAAACTTTTTAAGGCTCTGAAGTCACAAAAGAGGATCTTCTTCTCTACTTTCATCTGTATTTCAGTAAAAAGAGGCAAATCCAAAGCCCCTGGAGCTATACAGATCCACATCCACTAAAGCGCAAACCGAGCTGTGTTGTATATTGTGAAAGAGAAAAAGCTTAAAAACTTTTTAGCTGACTCCATATCGTATGGGTTTTGTTGTGACGAACACAAGGACTATACCCGGTTTCCGGGGAACCGTGGCCGAAGCACATGAGGGTTTTAAATAATAATCCCAAACGACGGCGGTCCGGGTGTGTGATGGAGTATTGTAACTATACCACCCCGAACACAAGAAGTCGAAGTAAACAAAGCATATATAGTGACACACAATGAAACAGTGCCTGGCCTGGAATCCGAGAAGCATCGCCAAGGGGGTCGGAGGCCCACAGTTCAACTGTAGTACGAACGACAACAAAAATCCACAATAAGCTGTTGTAAATCTTTTTCTATGTGAGAAGTCGTCCGCCGTATACTATACCGATTCCCGACGCGGTGCTCCATCGCAAAGAAAATATATGTTCGTCCCGAAGACAGATGCCATATTCTTGTGTACTTTGCACCTTGGATCATTTAGGGAGAGCCCGGAATACGAGCATTTCACCCAGAACAGGTAAAAAATAATGATGAGATTATGGGGTGGTAAATGTTGACATTTATCATTGCTCGACTTACATGAGCTCCAGGAATCCTCTACACACAGCACACATATTTGCTGAAGGTGTCTTGTCAAGCATACCAGAGTAGGAAGGAGTCCTCGAGTTTATGATTATGCTCCTCTGCATTTTGAGTAAATTTTTAAGTAATCTGCATTTTAGTTGTATTTGCTTACCAGGGGATTTGGTTTTAACAAAATCGGATTTGCTAGTTTTTGTTTTTTTGTTTTTTTAGAACAACCATCTTTCTGCACATCTGCTAGGGTAATCTCAGTTTTAAGGTTGGCGTTTAAATTAATCTGTTTACAAATTCATAAGAACATCTTGGACTTAATTGCATAAAGTTGAAGTCAAGCATGGAATTTGAGCAGAGATTTTCTACAATCATAACAGAGAAGGCATATAATTTTATTTGAGTTTGAGTCGACAGGATAATCATCCGGCATTATACAGGTTTTTTTTCTCCTTTTTTATCCTCTTGTGGAGGGTTGTTTGTAGCAACATGGCTTCTGTAAATATAATTCTCTTCCAATAGTTCTTGGGGGTAGTCTCGATAGATCGGTTAGTAAGCCGGGTAACTACCAACCCAGGGGTCAAAGACTCGAAATTCTGGTTTCGAATATTGAATAAGATAGAGATTCGGTTCAGATTTGCTGGATTAAGGTAATACCGATCGGACCTGTCTAATATTCACTCTTAAAATTGTATGTGTGAATCATATGAAGAAAAATTGTGCACTTAAAAAGTATCTCTGACTTAAATGAAAATGATTACAGCTCTTTACGAATTATCCCTTGAAAATTGGGTTAGCTCTTAGCTAGTTAGTATTTTATTCGACAAGCTAAATAATGTTCTTTGCTATCTTGGAAACATTTTTCAACTAGTCCTCGTAAGATTAATCGTCTTCTTTAGCCTCGTCATAGGAAAATTTTTAATGAGTTTGTTCGATAGAAAAGGTCGAGATTGATTTTGACCTATGTGAAAATGATTTTGACATCTGTCTTGAATGTCCTTGCCACTAAAATATTATAACATTACGATGGTCATTCCTAGAGTATAGTAGAGTAAGTATTTAATCATTTTTCACCGGTCAAGGTAAACATGTTGGGCCTATTTTTTGTTTTTTAGTAAAACTTTTAAAAATTCCTACACATTCAAACAGATATTTCTAGGACTATTATGGTGCCTACAAAAAAAAAAAAGCACATCCATAAGGTTACGAACATCATCCTTTTCTTGGGTGCGCAAAAATAGCAAACACAATTTCATTGTTAGCCCATGAATAAATTACTAAAAGGAAATTCTCAATACCAAAAATCAAATCAATGAACAAACAGCTTACAAAGTTCCATTTCAAACCCACAGAATAAATGTGCGCTCATACAAGTCCTCTTTTCCTGTATTCAATAATACAAAAATAAATGCACAATCTTCCATCCGGCCCGTCCGTGCTGTCCCGCCTATTCTTGTGTTTGACTTGTATCAGGAATAACAAACTCATCCTGAAATAATAATTCAGTTTCATTCCTCCCTGTGCGCACAATAAATCATCTTCGGTAACTTTTTCACTAGTGGCAAGAGCGAGGGTCACAAAGATTTTGGCTCAGTTCACAAACCATTTCCGTTTCCAACTGAGACTTATCCGTCCGCCCAGCTCAGCTCAGCCCAGAAGGAAATTTATATTCAGTCAAAGTTTAAAAACTTTACTCATGCATGCGATAAGTGATACATGAATCAATTTGAAGGGTTTCCTTGTCCCCAATACCCTCCCCAGTTTTCCCCGTATTGTTATATAGGCGATGCCCGCGGGGGTATAAGCCAACAACGAAACTGATCCCAATATATGTACATACTAGACGAACTACCACCGCACAGAGAAGGGACACAGATTCAACTACCACAATTGAGGAGTGTACATGATGACGACTCGCTGGGATATTCAGAAATGAAAATTCCTTGCTGTTCTTGCTATTCTTTGATTTTGTCTTCCTTGAGACTACTCCTTCAGGGATGTTTAGTGAAATTTCAAAGCTCCCAGTTGGGCTGGACATGGCTGCTATTTGAAAATTCCCATCCCGATGTCCAAATGACAGGACCCTGTATATATATACAACTAAATGGGATCGGGTCGGGTTTTACTCTCTCTGATTTTGGGTAAAACAACGATGTCCCAAGACGTTTTCGTCCAGTTGCAGTAGGTATTTTGGGATATCTACTCTATTCACCAAGCTCCTGCTGATGTTGGTACGGATGGAACTATCTGATTGCTCAGCGCGCTAAAGTGAATTAATTTTGTTTCATTATGCACGTTGTATTCATTTAGATGTAGATCCCAAGGGACATGGTACTGAGACTCAGTCCCGAACAGACAAGCAAATTGCCTGACTCCTAATTTCCAGTGTCGAGGCGAAAATAAGGAAGCAGCGTACATTAAAGGCAGCAGCTTTCTGGAAGTATAGTCAGTCAGCCAGTCAGTTAGCCAGCAAATAAGTACTTAGTTCTTTCTAATTATTTTGTTTTGTGCCTGTGCCATAAAAATGTCGGTGGCCATTATCTGCAGAGAATGAGTACTGTGAGAAGACTTGGTAATTTTGTATAATGGAGCATATCGTTTTAGGATGCTATTAAAAGCCTTGGATGTCTTTAATTTGGAGTATATTTTTCTTAGCTTTAAGGTGTGAATTAGGAGGGTTTTATTAATTCTGAGGACTTCTAGGTTTTACATCTTTTTTTTTTACTATTGGGAAGTAATATGAGCAGAACTGTTATTTGCTTTGATTCGGGATCTTAAATCTTAAATTATACACAAAAATAAGAAGGATAACGGCCTGCATGTGATACCTTCACATCAAGCTTATTTGAGTGCTTTTCTGTTAGCGGTTCGGTTATTTTTCTAAAAGAATTGTTCTGCTGCATTTATTAATTTTGTGACGAATTCTATTGCGCGTTTTGGTTCAGGGATGATACAATACAAACATCAGCCAAACTTTCCAGACCGCACAGGTTCAAATTGATTGGTGGTTTTCTATTTTACTAGGATCGTGACGGAGCTATCAATCCCGGTCTACATAAATGTGCATTCTCCAAAAAGTCAGTCGATATCCTAGAATTGGTTCCATGGTTCATACAAACCCTCCAGAGCAGTAAGAAATAGCAATACTGGTCTATCTGTACTATACTTTTTCCTGCGATGTGTAATTAAAATCCACATAGACACAATAACCGCAATGATATAATGTGTGCAGTGACATTCACACATTTGTTGCATTCCCTTAACCTTGAATCAACCTCATGTCATTTCTATGTGGTTACTTACTTGCCCTATACAAGTGTTGCTACTTAGGTTTTGCGGTTAGCCTATCTCCTACCAGGTGTCACTTTTAGAATGTTATTTTCTTACTTTTTTTTATGTTTTGACAGCTTTGACAGAAAAACAAAAAATGTTATCTTTGTTTCGATCCGTGCGATCCTTGAAAAATCTACATTAACACCCGACCCATAATATTTGCTGTTTAGTAAGCCGAACAAAATATTGATAAGAAAATAGTTGCCTCATTTTACAGGCGTAGGAGGTAGTGTTTCTACAATTCATTTGTAAATCATCGTACAGTCACCAGCATTTATTCGCTGGATGTTTTTCAAAATATGCATGAAAAATTGCCAAGAGGACAAGTTCTATTCCCTAACGACAATGCACCATCTCACACACCACATCTCGGACTATCGACTACCTAACCTCTTCGAGATTGGAATTGATAACTCATGGGAGAAGCTTATGAACATCGTGTTTCTGATATAATTGCTGAACGGTAGGTTCAATATACTTTCAAGGGAGCATAAAGGCGATAATAATAATTTCATACCATGGGTCACATAGACACCCTACACATCTTACGCAGGTGGCAAGAGTGGAAAGCTGTTGTATGTAGTATGTAAGCACGCCATTGTTATTTGTTTTCTAATAGGTTGTTCAGTATGTCGCCATAGGTAACTGCGGGTACTACTGTAACTCTACAAAAAAATGGTTCAAAGCAAATCAAGGTTTGAAGAGCTTTATCAATTTTGAGTGACCGTACTTTCCAATCTGTGTCACAAAAGAAAAGACAAAATTGTTCCAACTAAAATACATAGAGGTAGAAGAATTTAACGCTCCTTCGGAATACCGGAGTATTTAAAGCGTTGAAGGGCAATTTATTAAAGCAAACCAATCAGTAAGTTTCAAGTGATCCAAGTTTACTGTTCTGATTTATTCAATCACTAGTGCCTTTTTGTCCTCCTGATGAACTCCGTCTGAGAGCAGAAACGTCCACCGAAAATTACCGGCTGAATTTAAACTCTGATACTGTCAGTTTTCATGGACTGGAAACCAAAGTATTGTCCCTTTTCAGGGTAAAGCCTAATAATAATCCATAGACAGATCCACTAGACCGCCTCCCTTATAATGGATGATCATTAAGGTGCTGTAGACTGTAATTGATGATCTCCAAGTGAAATTCATCAATTCGGGATTCAATGGACAAGGCAACGCGGATGACTTTTGTCACTATATGAGGCAAGAATGGTTGGTCATATCCGACTTCATATAAGAAACCCTTCCAAACACAGATGTAGTGTTTGAACAGAGGCCCTGGCTTAAGCCCCAGCACTCGTCACTCTTAATAAAAAAAACTTGCCTGAAATTCGCAAATTCCCTACAAAGTAACGAGAAGAGCTGTAAGATCTCTCTAAACGTTTCATTGCCATTGCCATTGTGTTGGCAGATCCATGGCAACTCGTATTGTGGCCAAAAACTAATCAAAAGAAAATCGAAGCTCTTCTTTAAAAAAAAAACCCAGCGGCTTGCTTGTCGTGGAATATCTGGTGCCTACAGCAGCCATGGAAGCCTTTTAGTGTTATCAGACAGCAAAAGGAGAAACAGTTCAAGCCAGGTGATCTGATTAGTCATTTAAGTAGGTAGCTTCAAACAGAAATAATTATATAATCACACCCAAGGTGGATTTTGTAGAACCATTCGACGTGGTTTTTGGGAGACCGACAACAATGGCATTCCACTCAACTATTCTTTCAGGAAAGAGGAATGCTGTGGTATACAGACTGTTCAATTCGAACAGTAGAGTCGAACTGTGTGTGTATGACCCCAGATCCCATAACTCAAAGGCCCTGGGCTCTACTCCTATCGTATTCCAAGTTGAGGTATTAGCCGTATAAGAATTCGACAGTATCTGTATTAAAAGTGTCATAAGTGGTTCAACCATCAATATACTCGCGGATTGTGAAGCTATTCTCAAGACATTAAAGTTCTCCCTTTGTCGGACCAGAGCCATTTTGTGGCACTTCAAAATGTTAACTCAGAGCTACCCTATACATAGCTGGGAGAATAAACAAAAATCTCTTTATTTCGAAAGGCTATAAGGACTTTGTCAGACAAAAAAGTTTATCCACACTTCTGAGGGGAAAACAAAAGAATTCCTACTGCTCAGGAAAACATAGCTTAAAATAATCACAGAGCTTGTCTCAGGCCACTGCTCCTTGTGGTATCGAATATGTCTTCCCTGCACTAAATTACGGGTGGAACCTCCATCCCAGAATGGTTCTAGACTTGATTAAAAGTCTTAACCTAATAAGGGAATAATTTGAACAGAGACTCTCAACAGATCTTTCAGGTTGAAGTGAATCCAAAGTTAGCGCCTGCACACCCCTCGAAGATCTAATCTAAACAGCAGAAAAATCCGGAAAAATTGCTATGATTTTTTTTTTAACTGTTTCCCAGGAATAATGCTGGTAAAATTCTCATATCTAACAAAAGTAAAAATTTTCTTTAGAAAATTCCCAATGACGTCGTTCCCCAAGAAAATATCATAAAAATCTCTATAAGTTACAAATATCTCAATAAATTACCATAAATTTAAAACATCCATTTCAAGCCCAACCAATGACAGTATCTTAACAAGCGTTCAATTCATTACAAGCATCAAAAGATGAGTCGAACTAAACTAATTTTGTGCCCACATTGGCAAGGTTACAGAATTCCATTGCGCGGTGATAAGACTCCCAATGGCAATACATCACCGATTTGAGGGGAGAAGGAGTTCCAGGTTTCAAATTGAATAACTGCACGTTTCAGCAATATGTGTCTGCTGCTAGCTTATATGGCTCATGGCACAGTATGAGCATTCCTATCCATTTAAACATAGGACATTCCAAAGTAATTTCTGCATGCCATGAGCTAGTCATTCATCAACCATATAATTGCCCTGACCAACCAGACCAGCACATATACCGAATATAGAGAGAGAGAGAGGACTCAATAGATTGCCAGACACCTGGTTTGCAATCGCAATAGCAGATTGCCTGCACATTCTTCCCATCTGTCTAGAGTGCGTTTCCTTCCCCAAAATTTTATTGACGATTTCCCATGTGCATTGCCTAACTAAATCGTTGTAACCAAAGTACTTTGTCGAAGCAATTTAGACCACCACCACCACCACCACCTCATCCTCCTCCTTCCTGACCCGTCCTCTTCGTGTAACCGTATACAAAATGAATAATTGTGATGTACCGCATAAGGTACACACATCTATGTATGTCTACCAAGGAGAGATCTACTATATATGTATATATCAATTACCAACCCACCCCGCTCTCCCCTATTTTGATATATGGTAATACCTGGCTATTAAATAATACGTTGAGTTTCGAATAATATGTTGTTCTTCCGCCTTTCTGATCCTGATCCTGTGTCCATGTTCCATCAGTCCTGGGTAATTTATACAGACATGACACCAAGGGAATTCAGTTGTAACTGCTACCATCATCATCGTTTGTTGAAGTAGGTATTTTCAGCAGGGATTGTTTGATTCTACTCGGTTCGTCCGGTCGTACTTGGCTTGACGGATCTATACCTCCAACCTTTTCGCCTACGTGTAACGTATGAAGTTTGTAGGTGAATGTAGTAGCAATTGTCGAGAAGGTTCTTTCTGGTTGTGTCTAGTCATCAAAGCTTTCAGCAACAGATGCACAAAGAGTGAATGATATGGTGGGCTAGGTAGACAAGTAATGGTATATAAGGATGGCATCCATTCTGTGCCCGCTTATTTAAATTTTCGGTTTAATGTGACCAAATCACTGATTCGGACAAGGTTAAAGTGCCAGAACCATAAATCCTCTGTCGGGTGATAATTTTCAGATAATTTGTAAACAAACTCAAACTCCGGATATTAGAGCCATTAGTTATGGGCAAGGACAGGAGATCTGTCAGGACTTGACACATTTTCCGTCCAGTGACAACTGCAGAAAGTGAGATGTAGTGTATATATACTGAAGTGAGTTTGCAGTTTCTATTATTTGGAGGACGTGGGAGTCTATACCTGTGTTCCATGCACGATAATGAAAAATTATCTCTCTCTATATAACTCTGTCGAGTAGAGATATACTGAAGGATATAACAGGAGTGTGCTATATTTCATGGGAATAGCCTTTTTTATGAGATTTTTGGGGGAATAAATTGAGAAAAAATAACATTTTTTCGCAGGTGAAAAGATATCCATCTTACAGTTTCTGGTAGGATAACAAATTTCCTTTAGAGATGGAGGGAGGATAGTTTAAAAGTTTTCGACATATGGAACAACTAGGAGGCTAACAATCTACACTTAATTCCTACAAAACTAAAAATTGGACTTGTGGAAGGGTAATTGGAATAGCAATTAAATGTGCATAGATGCGTGTACTAATTACTGATTCGTTTTTGCTTTCTTCTTCAGTCCCCTTAGGAGCATAATGCCACTCAGACTGGCTTCTCTATCTGATTTCGTCTTATTCGTCTGTAGGTTAGGATGTAACCCGCAGTAGCTATCCTAATGATGGGGCTGCCATCTGTTGCTTATTAAGAAATATTCTGATGATTTTTGTCCCAGATATTTTTCGGGTTGACGTCTTAAGATCGATGCACACTTACCGGAACACAGACATGCATCGACCGGCTACGGCATTTTTCGTGCACATATAACGACATAAAATGGAAAGGAAACTTTCAATTTAGGCAGATATCGAGAAAAAACTATAGAAAAGTGATCCTATGTTAATTTCGCAACTAGACCAGCAACAGACAAATGCAGGTCTGGTTTATAGCCACCGATAGCGAACGGCAATGAAGTTTCCGTTACGTGCCGGTATTGCTGGTGCCGGCTGATGTGAATTAGCTAACTTGGTTTCATATAAAAATATTGTGCCTGTCTGTGGCGGTTTGTGCTGTGCCGCTAAGTGTGCATCGACATTAAGCCTTCATGTTATAAGCCTTATAAATGCTCTTTTTCTCACATAGAGTTCATTCTGTTTGTTGAATACTTTTGATATGGAGGAGGTTGATAACTAGAAGTGGAATATTTAATGATGCCAGTAATCTTCAGCCAAATAGATACATTGCCTGTTACACTTAAAGACATTCAGAGGGAAACAAACAAAAAAATGCCGAGTATGTAAAATATTACAATGCCCTGCAATCCGGACATCCATTACCCTCAGGTGAAGATCTTGTAAATATTTCAATACAGGAAGGGTGTATTTTCAAATGAATTAGGGTAATAATACCAAAAAATCTACGCACACACGAATTGTACAAATGAAGACGTTAGCACGTGCTGGAAAAATATTGACCGTAACATAGAGTCATTATGTCACCAGTGTCATAGTTGCGCCCTAATAAAAATAAATCTGAAGAAAGTGTCTGATCCTTCTTGAGAATATCATAGCGAACCTTGGTAACGCTGCAGCATGGTAGTAGGCTGGCAGCTCAGCTTTCAGCGAATGATGAAAAACCATGACAGCTGAGGTGATAGTAATTTGACATTATACAGTTTTCAAGATGGCGGAAAAGAAATGCTTGAGAGAATTTGATAAATTTATTTTGGGAAAATGAGATTTTCTGGGATAATTTGCAGTACATCATTTACCAACACTTCCTCTTCATTTTTTCTTGGGTTCTTATCATTCTGATACTTCTTTTATTGCTATAATTTTTCAATATACCTACGCAAGTCTTTATGTCTCAATGTCATTTTTTAAATGAACTTGCATGCAAGATGATAAGACATCAAGCGAACTGCCTTCTGCTGTCAAATTTAAAATCGCATTGGAAGGGTGGCTTGCATACAAGCTGTACTATCTCGTGTAACCCGCGGCTAAATCATACGAATAAGGCTAATGGAATTACTCATAAAGTGACAGTGGCCTATCACCCGGCAACCAATGGACAAGCCGAAAGATTCGTTCGTTCCGTTAAACAGAGTCTACGAGCCAGGTAGTTTAAATGAACAGATAAGCTGATATGTAATGCAAGCTAGAAAAACTCCTGACAGCGTTATAAGAATAAGTCCATCAGAAATATTATTAAAACATCCAATGAGAACCAAGATAGATTTTGTAAAAAGACATGCCTAAGTCGCAGATACCTACCATCATGGAAAAAATTCCAACTTTTGAAATTTTAAATTGGAAATAAGAATGGAAAATTGGTACAACAGCTAGCTCACAGCCCAAGAAACAACTTTTCCAATTTTTGATGACTATAGGTAATGGGTTGTTTTATAAGGGGTATATAATGGTTACCGATTATATAAGAATTTTTTTAATTAATTTAATTAACTAATTGACAATAAGTGTTTATTGCGGTATTTGTGGTTACCCTTATATAACTCGATAACATTCAGTAATTTAGGTGACTTTAATAAAAATTGGGAACTTTCGGTAATACATTTACACGTTTAGTATCGAATAAAACCATTACAAAACTATTTTCATTTATTTATGGCATTTTAGTAAGTGTTATAAAAATCGGATATTTTTTCAAGATGCCTTTATTTTCCCAATCTGTTGGTACAATACACAAAATAGGTCTTCTTGACCAGCCTCTTCAGTTTGCACGATTTTATATGACAGTTTACTAATTATATATTTTTTTTTTCGTAACTAAAATTATTCACTACACTACCGAGGAACGTATAACAAAAATTATTATAAGAATAACATGACACAGACATTTTGTCATTTACTTCAAGATATATAACATTACCAAAAGTAATATATTATAACTAAAGAGTCTTATTGCGGGTATCGACTGTAATAAGACAATTACTAATAAAACCACTTTATTGCGGGTATCGACTGTAATAAAGAGTCTAACTGTGGGTATCGACTGTAGTAAGACAATTACTAACACAAAACACTTTATTGCTGGCCTCGACTGTAATATAGAGTCTTATTGCGGGTATCGACTGTAATAAGACAATTACTAATAAAAACACTTTATTTCAGGTATCGACTGTAATGAAGAGTCTTACTTTGGGTATCGACTATAGTAAGACAGTTATGAACAAACCACTTTATTGCGGGTAGCGACTGTAATAAAGAGTCTTATTGCGGGTCTCAACTGTAATATAGTCTTATTACGGGTCTCGAATGTAATAAGAAATTTACTAACAAACCACTTTATTGCGGGTAGCGACTGTATTAAAGAGTCTTATTGCGGGTATCGACTGTAATAAGACAATTATTAATAAAACCACTTTATTGCGGGTATCGACTGTAATAAAGAGTCTTACTATGGGTACCGACTGTAGTAAGACAATTACTAACACAAAACACTTTATTGTGGGTCTCAACTGTAATAAAAAGTCCTATTGTGGGTATCGAGTGTAATAAGACAATTACTAATAAAACCACTTTATTGCGGGTATCGACTGTAATAAAGAGTCTTACTGTGCGTAACGACTGTAATAAGACAATTACTAATATAACCACTTCATTTCGGGTATCGACTGTAATAAAGAGTCTTACTGTGGGTATCGACTGTAGTAAGACAATTACTAACAAAACACTTTATTGCGTGTCTCGACTATAATAAAGATTCTTATTACGGCCCTCGACTGTAATAAGAAATTTACTAACAAACCACTTTATTGCGGGTAGCAACTGTAATAAAGAGTTTTATTACCGGTATCAACTGTAATAAGACAATTACTAATACAAATATTTTATTCTGGGTATCGACTGGAATAAAATATATCCTAATCCCTCCCAACCTCAATCAAATCAAAGTCAAGTAAATCAGCTGCCATACATTGATCAGGTGTTTACAAGTCAATTGCAACATTTTTATAAATCAAATTTATTTTCTAATCATTTATTGAATATTGGTTTCGAGTTCTTATATTAGAAAAGATATTGTATTTCTTAAGTTATAGTATTTATTGAACTTGAAACATTTAGTGCAGTGAATAAACGAATAAAACCACTAGCAATGGCATAATTTTCACCACACTCTTCATTTATTGCATGTACGCTCTAACTACGGGCAGTACACAGCCATTTTTTATCTCTAAATTGTAGATAAAAAAAAAATTTCGGTTATGCAAATTTTTTAAATTGAAAATATATGGATTTCATCATAATACATTGTTACAGTGGTACTTTTATGTATTGATCTCACCTAATTGAAAATTTAAGCTTTTGTCATATTTAATTCAAATTCTTAAATATTTCTTATTTTTGGAGCGATCTGTTTTTTTTTTTAGAAGTATTTACGATGATATTCACAGTAAAATTTTAATTGCAGCTGAATTTCACGACGTATATGCCCAAAAATTGTAATTGTAAGATATAAAAATATTAGACACATTACACAAATACAATACAAAAAAGTATCGAAATTCTATGTCAATTCTATGTTTTTTTTATCTGAGGAAATTCCAAGCGTTGTGGAAACGTTACTATCACCATTATAAACAATGTTTATGAAGGTAGGTAACCGAAACATTACCTCAACCACTGCTATGACCAAAATAATTTAATCGATTATTTTATTAATTAACCTAGGGTAACACAAGAAGGTAAATTAAGGTAACCAGGATATTTTTGTTACTCATTTTATAAAACTTTTATTTATATAACGTTACCTAAATCAAGTCACGGTAACCTTTATATAATCCTCAATTTAAGCTCTATAACAGGTTTATAGTGGTCATAAAGAAATTACGAATACTAGTCTATATAACCTAAGTTATATAATTTGGTTATGGAAAGCTACGATTAAAACTATATAAAAAAAAGTGTTTCTTGGGAGGGGAGACCTCCACGACGAGATTTTGGTAAATGAAGAAACACATGTTAGATATATTGAACAAATACGAAAAACGGGATGTTGTGATCCTTTGAATGAAGCTGAAACTTATCCGGATATGACATCGTCAAAAAACACACTAGTCGATAACGCAAATGATAGACATATTGGCAGAATTGACAGAAGACCTTTACTGCTTAATAATGACCTACCAAAGCCTTCTACAAGCCCTAAAGAGACCACACCTACGAAGTATGTTGTTTTGACGATTACGCAATATGACAAATCCACCGAAGATAAATCAAGAGTTACCAGGAACAGAGAAGCACCCTTGGTACATCAGCCAGATAGTCAGCTAGGTCTACGACGCTCATGTCACACACGAACGGCACCTGAACGTTTAACGTATGTAACTTTTTCTCAACAATGGGGAAGGTGTTTATTAGTCACACTATCACTCAACACATGCATATTTAGAATGGAAAGATATCAAGTAGGGCACAGTCAGTCCTGTAAATAGATTATAAGTCGAATAATGACCAAATTCGGCCGCCATCTTGATTTTATATTATATAAAATCGTTGAAGTATATTGTCATGCAATATCATCAATACGTACTATACCAAATTTTCAAATTTTAGCTCAATGACTCAAATCAGCATTACAAAATTTGAATCACGGTCATGGTCTCTTCGAAGCTTCGGAGCTTCGAACAGAATTCGAAGCTTCGAAAATCAATAGCCCTATATAGATGATGCAGGATGATTTTGTGAAGGCATTTAAATTTTTCAATGACTTGCATTTTTAAATTTGGAGTAAATTCTGAATTTAAGTTTTCCATACCTCAGAATTTGCCGACATGGACAGCTGAACATATAGCCCGTCTCTAAGTCCAGCAATGTTTGTTTAAGTCAAGCTCAAGGGATACCTTATGGTGTGAAGCACACCATGGCAGGCACACAGTGAAGAGAAGAAGGGACAGGCTTACGGGACGTGACCAGAGTAGCGGAGGTGCCAATGTATGTCACCCTGTCCTTCGCAGATTGTAAGCCAGGAAACGGCAAAAGATGGTAGATTGTTCCACATTCGCACAGTTCGAGAAAATGACCATCATGTACGGCCGATAGTGTTTTTAAGGCTGAAAGGATGAGCGCTGCTAGCAGCGCAAGTATTGCGTGCAAGAATTAATCTACAAAGGATCAACGTAGATATATCATCAGAGAATTAACTATGCATGTAGCGATAAAGGAGCGAAAGGCATCCGACATTGAGGCGGCGCTGAGTTGCGATATGACAAATTATCGCCACATGGCCAATTAACTTGAAGGCTCTCTTTCGGACAATATCCAATGAAGTTAGCAATGTGCGACCAGCACCGGCCCAGATGTGGGAATTGAATTCCATTCTAGGTCGAATATAGGACTTGTAGAGGAGCGCTAGATTTGACGGGTTGAAATATTTCTTACATCTTTTCAAAACTCCAAAACGTTTCGATGCTGCTTTGACAACAGAGATGTGGTCTGTCCAACTTAATGCCAAGAATGCTTAGTGACGGTGCATCAGAAATTAATGCTTCATCAAAAGAAACGGGAGTGGTTGAGTGATGATCTTTTTCTAAAGAGAGTAGACAGCTTTGGGTCTTAGGCGCAGTGAATTCGATACATGTGGCACACCCTCTGGAGTCCGTAAGAATGTCAAAGGAGTAAGCAATATCAAGGATATCTACTATTGTCCGCAAAATCATGAATGGGATTGAAAGTAAGGGAAAGCAGATCATTAATGAAAATTAAGAAGTGAGGCGGAGTGATAATAGAGCCCTGGGGCTGAGGCACGCCTGCATTTATAGCGTGAGGTTCAGATGTAACGCCATCAAATACAACCCGTATTAGGCGACTAGATAAAAAATTTTAATCCGTAATTGAATAGACTGGACCAAGTGCTTTAAGTTTGTCGAAAAGGGCAGGATGCAAGATTCTATTAAAGTGCTTTGAAATATCTAGGGCAATAATTTTGGAATCACCAAAATTGTGCAGATTATGGTTCCAAAGTTCCGTAAGAAAAGCCACCAAATCTCCAGATGAGCGTCCAGTCCGTAAACAACCTTGGCGATCGTTGATGATTGGTTTCCAAATACTTCATTAATTTGGAGTTAATGAGAAATTCAAAACAATTTGAAAGAGGTGATTTGCAATTGGTCGATAATTTAATTTGAGGGATCGCTAGCCTCTCTTTTCTTGGGAATAGGCTGAACGTGGACTAGTTTCTAAGCAATTGGCAAGTAGAATAGTTTGCGCAGAGGTTTAGCCAAGGATGATGTATACAGCTTTTAATTAATAGAGTGCGAGAAACCATCAGGATCTGCAGCTTTGGAGACGTTGATCCCCTTACGGACCTTGAACACATCTCTCATTTGGATATGAATTAGCTCTATACACATTCAGGCGGGAGTTACAAAGCAGATCTCTGTGAAATGGATGGAAGACAGGAATTTGAAGCGAATCTAGCAGCCAAAATTATAGCTTTATCCAGGGAGTCAACAACAATTTCATTATTGTTATTTATAGTGAAGATATAAAGGAACTGTTGTCGTTGTCCCTGATGGTTTTGACCAGAGATCAGAAACCTTTGCTGCCTTTGCGGCTTACCAATATTCTTTATTCATAACATTCAGAGGATAATGGACTTGCAGGGGTGTTGCATGCAGTCTTGTACACTTGTTTCAGTTCTGTACATGAATGTAATTGATTGGCGCGAAAATAGCTCTTATAGCTTAGTTGCACTTAACGTTAAACCAAGAGCGATTTTGCTGTTGTTAAGATCTGCTATAGGAATACGGATTGTATTCATGCATGCCAAGCAAGTTACCTATTGAAATATCAAAATTTACAACAACTTGAAGTACTTCATCTTTTCTGCTCACAGACTAATTATCATTTCTTAGGCAGTAGCAGATATTCTAGTTATGATCCAAAAGGTTTTACATAAATTTTCCTTTGTACTTTAATTTTTTGTCATCATAATCGCTTTCAACCATTTAAGAATTTCAAGACCCTATTCTCTTTCATTCCCATTAAAATGTTAAATTTTCATTAACCCCGTTCCACCTGCTCGAATTTAAAATCACCATCAACCAACTGAATGAAACAATAACGAAACGAAATCATAGATTTCATCCCATCCTTCCTGATGAATCCGTTTTTATTTTCAAATGCAAATCACCCACTTTGCAAAGTAAATTCCTTGATCTGGACGACGAAAAAATCATCGTTGATATACCGAGGAGGGAGGAGGAGTGTATACCTATGGTGCCGAACTGAAAACTCCTATAAAGGGCACCTGACAATGTTAAGATAGGACGTCCGCAAGTGCTATATAGCCCCCAAGCTTCGACTTTCTAATTGAAAATGCCGTCAACGAGGAGCAGTTTGCATGCAAATTACGGGTACTTACCTTGTATGACCTCATTCAACCCACATCTCACTTTGAAAGGAATGTTGAGAGGATGGAGGAATCGTTTGTTTTTTTTTTTTCATTCAAGGCGCAAATCGCTATATAGGAAAAATATCAAGTGAACTCGCTTTGACTTGAGTTGAGTAATTTCAGAGATTTTCTAATGAAATGGCTACCGAACCCTTTTAAGGTGGTGCGACTTGCACTTCAATTTAAGGCACGAATTGCACAAATCTAAAACTACTCAATTACTGTTAAGCAATTAATACAGAGGCGAAAAGGTTATTGCCGACCGGCCGGTGCAGTTGGAACCCTATACTGGAATGAGGTTCGTCATGCAACTGTGCAGTGGTGATTTCAAACCGAGGACTGATTTTAATTGCCCGGAATCCGTAGGTAATGAAGTGAAAAAGTCCAGTTGTCAAAGTAAATGCGGGTAAATACTACAAAATTCCAAAGAACTTATAGGTCGAAGTGAGGTTAGGTTAATTCTTTTTTTTTCCAGGTTAATGAGATTTATCCATTGCGGATAGATGATTGCTGAAATGAGGAAGAAAAAAGAACAAGTGTTTTCTAAATTATCCTTAATTAAGGTTAATAAATGCTTGTGGTCGTTGCTTTGATTAAAAACTCGAAAGTCGTAATGGTTAGGTAGCATGTGACTGGCTTTCTGCCTTACTTCTTTTGTCCGCAAGATTATAAACTTTTTTCCGGGTTTTAATAAATATAACCGCAAAGGTATTGCATGTACTATTATAAATTCAGAGCTTATATGAAATGATATAGAGGTGATAACAATGTGCTTCTTTTTCATATTCATATCATGGGCTGGTTTCGACATCCTTGTAATAGTCAAAAATATTAGATTATGGTATAGTTTCGTGCACTCAAATTACATCATTTCAATGACAATCTGAAACAAGTAAAAACGCTAAAATTGGTCTAAGACCAGTTCATATGATACCCTAGATCAGCGATTCTCAACCCGTGGTACGCGTACCCCTAGGGGTACGCACTTGATGGCTTACGCAACGATTACACAAGTCAATAGAGCTGACGGACAGTCCTGATTTCGTCTGTCAAATTTACTGACAAAAAACGATTTGCGTTCTACCAATTGACCAGTCTGTTCATAATAAAATGTCGTCAAGCGGTGCAGATATTCCTCTTCTATATGCATATCAAACAATTTCTTCATTAATCCGTCTTTATTCTCTACAAAATAAACAATAAAATGCATGCTAAACACTTTTCAGTCATTTCCCACTCAAAAGAGAGCAGATTAGGAATATAAACACAAATATCCACTAGCATCTACCCTTTATTTTCAATTTCCGCCATCTTAATTATACGTTTGACAGTTTATTGACTAGTCTGTACTGACTCGTCAGAAATCTTGTCAGTACAGACTGGTCAGTAAAAAAGAGTAGTCAGTAGGGGTTTACACGAGCCTGTGTAAGTGTCAATCGCTGTCAGAGTTAGTTCTACTGACTCTTGTAATCCCCGGGTTAGGGGTACGCGAAAAAAATTTAGTAATGGCGGATGTTTAAAATATACTAATCTTCTCTCGTCGAAACACCTCGCTGCAATATAAAATCCAACGATGCCCCGACCTAATGTATGGAAAGCCGGAAATTTTTCTTAGAAATTTACAGCAAATGTTACTGCAAAATTCTTATTCAGACTGATGGCCGACTGGAGTACAGCACAGATGTTACTATCGATTATTATTTCAAGAGATGGTGGCAAGCCTATGTCACATATTTATTCTGGTCTGCGTGGTCGTGACATGAAGATAGCTCCCAATGTAAGTTGGAGTCACTGTTGCATCCACAGGCAAAGTTTGGCAACTAAACACCTTCTAGTGCAAATAAAGCTTGTTCTTGACAAAGCTACGAAAGTGGTTAATTTTATAAAGTCCCTCCAGGTCAACCAACTCGAGAATTTTTAAAGCTCTTTGTGAGGATTCTACTCTGCTCTTTCATACAGAAGTAAGATATGGCTATCTCGAGGCAAGGTTCTCACCCGGTTGTTCGAACTTTGACATGAAGTACAGATTTTCTTCGAGAAACATCCTTTCCAACTTCCTTCCATGGTACATGACTGTAATTGGCTTCAGACGCTTGCATATTTATCAGATATTTTCCTACATATAAACAATCTAAATTTAGCTCTTCAAAATAACTCCATAATGTTCTTCAATGTTTCAGATAAAATTGAATTAATGATTAAAGAAATTGATTTTTGGAGGACGTGTATTGAAAATAGTCAACCGGAGGTATTTGAAAATTTGGATAATTTTCTATCAGAGAATAAACTTTGCTTCTCCAGAGAATTGAGCAACAACATATCTCAACAGTTAAAAGAGCTAAAATCAAGTTTCGACAAGTACTTTCACAAACCTGATGAAGGAAACAATTGTATTTAAAATCCTTTCAATGAAGAATACTTTCGAGTAGCTAAATTGTCTAAAAGAGAACTTAATTGAACTATCAAATTACTCTGATTTGAAAGTCGAATTAAAAGGACTCTGTCTTATTAACATTTGGTCACATATCAGCACCGAATATGAATAGCTTTCTGCTAAAGCACTTAACTTTTTTTGTACAGTGCTAGTGGAAGGACCATTCTCTTCGTATCTGTTTATTAAAAACAAAGACCGTAATATGCTGAGTGCAGCTCCAGATTTAAGATTATACCTTGCATCAAATGAACCTGATTTCAAAAAAACTATCTACCTCAAAGGAAGCTCAAGGATCTCACTGAATATAAGAAGTTAATTTAAAATTAATGTAAAATTGCGAATATTTAAACTTTATGTTTATAATAGTTTATATTTATTATCTATGTTGTTTTTTATTAAAAGTTATGTATCTATAAAAAAAACTTTTAGTTTTCATCAATAAACATTCTGGGCATACTCCTTGAGTGTTAGAACAAGTTTAAAATAATAACAACTAAAACTATTTAAATTATTAACATTTTTCTAATGTAAGGGGTACAATTTAGGATAATGAACTACCAAGGAGTACGCAAACCAAAAAAGGTTGATAACCGCTGCCATAGATGAATGCCCGTATGTAATTGCGTATTGTCACCTCTCTGATGCAAGTTTGATTGTTGAAGTGGTTTTTCGCATATATTTCTAAAACAGTTCGTCGAACAGTAAAAATAGTTATGACCAATTTCATAGGATTTCTTATTCTTAAAAGCTTTTCAGTGCAATAAAAACGTCTAGGACTGATCATTTTCACAGTATAACGTAAAAAGCCTAAATTTTTATATGGCAACACCAAGAAGAGTTTGCCTGATTTAGCTCATTTTTGAAATTATATTTACTATTTCACAAGATCCAAAGATATAGTGAAAAGTTAAATTTTTGTATGGCAACCCTACGAAGGAGTTGCCCGATTGGTTCCATTTTCGAACTTAAATTTCCTTTTTTTTAAAGTCCGTGTGCAAAATTTCAGCTCTCTAAGTACACGCGTTTTCGAGTTACCGGGAGGCCAGCAGACAGACGGGTCAAAATAACCTTTAATATTATGCTTGGATGATAAATCCATCCTGCTATATCATCATCATTTCTGTGTTACAAACGGAATGACAAACCTAGTACCTATACCCTATGATTTCATCATCTAGGGTACCTATAAAGAACCACCAGATATACCTCCCCTTTCTTCTCTGCCAGAAATGATCACTGAAAATTATACATGATCAAAGCTACTTAAGCCTCTCATCTTACACATCCCAAATCATACCACATACCATACAACACATTTGGCCCAATCCCTCTATAAATGACCGCAGTTTAAGAAGCACCCAGATAAAATTAAATCTCAAGAGTGGTCAAAGAAGTAAAGCGCACATAGATTAGGATAGACTGGACAGCCTGAAAAATGTCGATTATTGCAGACTTCAGACAATGCTCGTAATACGCTCAGTTATGTATTGTGATCCTATTTTTTTTTTAAGACAGGGAGACAAAAGAACCGAAGCACGGAAATTGTGCTGTCCTGCTAGAAGCCAGGTCTTGATGAGGAAGGTTTTTCAACTCCCCTACAGAAAGGAGGACATAGTAGGGCAGAAGCTAGAGTAACCAGCCTGCTCCGGGCGAAGGCCGGACAAGCACACAATAAGTGTTCGGTTGTCTCAATCTCTCCTTCCAGGAAGGGCAGACACTCAGGGCTGTCAGCAAGTCTCATCCTTTGCAGATGAGCGTGAAGCGAGCTGTAGCCGGTGATGATGCCAAACACAGACCTGCATTGTTTCCCTCGTAGCCCCATGAGAAAATCTGGGCCCATCAAGAAAAAGTTTTGTGCATCTGCTAGTACTCAGATCTCTTCTAATGCCTCCTATGAACATCCGCTTTGATGAGAGACCCCAATAGTCGAGGTGGAAATGCCTACGACGGGTTCCGATCCGAGTAACGGAGAATCAGAGCCAGCCCATCTAAAATGTCAGCCCATCATTCCCCATGATCCTCATGTAACCAGGAACCCAATGAGGGGGCACCTTTTTATGGATACATAACTTATCCACAGACGACCTGCAATCACCCAGTACCTTAGATGTTATCCGAGGGCCACTCAGAGCCATCACGGCTGCCTGACTATTCGAAAGGATAGCAATGTCCTTAAGCTTGGCTTGCATAACAAGGGCTATCTTCGCTGCCATTGCGATGGCGAAAACTTCACCCTGGAAAACAGTGGTGTGTCTGCCAAGTGAGTACTCCATCCTAATGTCAGGTTCAGGAAAGTAAACGCCCGTACCGGCTCCCACATTAGTGAGAGAGCCTTCGGTAAAAAATTTTAGAGCAAACCGGAAATGACTCGATAAGGCACTTCCCTCAGTCCACGATTCCCTTACAGGAAAACTCACAGAGAAGCGACACTCAAAACGAAGCATGCTGGCCAGAGAGTTTTCCAGGTCCAGCCCACACGCCAAAGAGTAATAATATGAGCCACTCCAGCCGTCCTCCCTCCCAACATCCCCATGAGCGCAATCTGCACACAGCCCTTTTGGCATCTGACTGAATGACAACATCCAGAGGTAGCAGATTAAGTATGATCTCAAGAGCAGCAGTAGCCGTAGCTTGCATGGAGCCCTTAATTCCCAGGCAGGCAAGCCTTTTGCAGGCCCACCAGCTTCCAGATTACAGTCCCCACAAGCCTTCTCGGCCATCTTCCACAGGAGGCATATGTGAGCATGGGTTTCACGATCGAGATGTACATCCAGTGCACAACCATCGGTCTTATGCCCCATGTGCAGCCAAAAGTTCTCCGGCAATGAACAAAGACATTCACAGCCGCTTTATCTTTTCCCTTTACGTGCAATCTCTGTGCCGGCTTCGAGTGAAGATAGACTCCAAGGTACTTGACATGGAGAGAGAGTTACAGATTGTGTCCAAAGAGCTTTGGAAGAACAAAGTACCCAATCTTACGTCTTTTGGAGAAAAACACCAAGCTGGTCTTTGTTGGGTTCATTGTCATATCAATCCTCAACAATATTGAGGCTTCGTTGCATGCTGTGTCTGGAGAAAAGCAGATGGACCCTAGATCTTAGTTTCATGCGGGCTATCTCTAATGACCTTCAATTACGATTCCTACTTGGAACTATCTCACTTTGGTGGTTTTACATCAGAGTTCCAGCAGAGATATCCATCGTTCGTTATTTTACCCTCTAGCCAATAAAACAGGTGGAAATCATCATATGATGTTGGCTCAGCAATTATGTTGAAGTGATGACCTGCAACAGTTCCAAACGTTTTAGTGTCAAAATCTGAGCTTCCATAGACAATGTGGTAAATTTATTGATATCACATCGAATTGAAAATACTAAGCATGTTGTTTTTGACAAACTCACCAAGGCATTGGTATATAAAGGAAGGAACATAACAGAACCCGTATGGTATATATGTACATGTAGGAGGAAGTTCCCTAATATAGTTCCAACCTGTTTGAAAATGATTCTAGCCGATGTAGACTTTATCGCTCATATTTGGCAACAACAGTACCTACTACATCAACGACTTTCGTCGAAGTTACACACATATTCCCGGTCTACATAGATCATATGTCGTAATACAAGATTATATTCAAATGAGCCTAATACAGCTAACGTTACCCTAAATTAAATCCTATGCGGTCTATGTAGGTACTACTTAGGTACCCCTCCACCTATATCAAAATCTTTAATCTATACAGAAAAATGTTGAAGCTGATGGAATAAAAAAAAACTGCCTGAAAGCCCTTCAATGCGTAATTGAATATAAAAAAAAAATCTGTATAAGCTACTTAAAATATTAGTCCGCCCCCCCCCTTTCCTCTTACAGGTACACTTTCAATAAATTTCTCTAAATTACACGATTAGCAGCGAGATAATTAGTTACACGGCTTTAATTACTGGGGACAAGTTTGTTACACGATTGCATCCCCTCCCCCGAACCTGCACCGAAAGTGATATATCATCCAATTTTGATTTTATCTAAATCGATACACAACACTCCCCCTCCCCACCACCCTCCTACACCACAACAAAAACATATCTCTGAAATATACACGAGCAAAAATATGTGGTGGGAAGGGAAGGAGAATTGGAGGTGTAGGTGGAGGCGATGGGAATATTATTAGCAGTAGTAGCAGTGGTAGTATGCCAGCGTTGAAGCCGTAATTAATCTTCCTTTTGCAATCACGGAAGTTAATCATTGGTAAAAATGAATCTACCTTTGACGGGCTGCCGGGCATTAATAATTCAAATTGGAGCCTAAACACTGAAATTGATAATTCTCTGCTACCACCCCCCCCCTCGCCCACCGGCCTTCCCTCTTTCAATATGTGAAACAAATTCTCGATTCAATGCTGAGGATTCAAAACGAATATAGTATTCGAATCGAGCAAACAACACAGGTGAGTGCCTCCCTTGCTGAATTGTCGTAATCACAAAATTTTCTATAAAAGCGTAAATGCAATTTTCGGATTTCGAATTTGGTCTAGTGTGAAATTAGAGTTGAATTGGAGTAATGAAATGTGACCAGAATTTTTATCTGGCTATATGGCGGAGGGGGCGGAGAGAGGAGACTGTGTAGTATGCAAGCCTTTGAAAATTGCCCAGGACCCCTTTTTTCTCGTCCATAATTTTTGCAGAAACAACCCTTTCGGAACATTTGCGGCTTAATTGGACCATTCCAGCGATTAAATCGGAGGCCATCATCCATTTAGTCCAACAACTAAATTATATCATAATCGCACAGTGAAATTTCAAAACTCTCACCACTACCCCCTATCTCTACCTAAATTCACTACAATCAGATGCTTTCACGAAAATTTAGTGAAATCATAATAATGGTTGGTGAGCGGTGAGTTTGCTGCCTTTCAGCTCGACTATCGTACTATAAGGAAAATTGAAGAGAGAGAAAGAGAGGAACAATGTAAAAAAGAAAAGTTAAAAAAAAAAACAAAAAACAGCATCCACTAGGAACATAATGACCTCCTTCTGGAATAATCCCCCAAAACTTACACTCGTGGAAGTTAATAGCCTCGGGTGTAGTAATTTAAATTTTAATGGCTTTCATAAGTACAACTTGAACTTGAGAGTATACTTGGTCGGTCCCCAAAGAGTATGAGTGATGGAGGGAGGGAGGCCGGGTGGTTGGGAGTGGGAGTAGGAGTAATTAACAATTCTTTTGCGGTATAGTGTACTCAAGAAGGAATGGCACCACTAAAAGCCATGTTTCGTCTTCGTCATTTCCCGGCGGGCTTAATTCGGATTTAAGAAGTCATTACCGTGAAAACATTTAACAAGTTGCTGACTGCCTGACTGCCTGACTAGCTAGCTAGCTGGCTGGCTGGCTGCCTGGCTGACTGACTTCAGCAGCTCTCCAACTCTATAGTATAGTTGAAAGTTTTCAGAGCCTGGGTCGTCCGAAATTATGTAGACAAATTTTGGGAAACACATTTAACCCCATGAGCCCATGAAATCCCGTCGCTTATTATATAGGGACAGAAGGCTCGGACTTTGTAATGAACTCTCAGAACTATCATAACTTTGCCTACGAAATTATGTAAACGATTAAAATGAGATCCTTTTGGAAGTTATGCTTGAATGAATTAAGGCCATCTCAGTAGTCATCCCATTCCTGACGTATATTCGAGTTTTGACTTTGGTATAGATTTTGTTAAATTGCTGCCGCTGCTATGGCTAGTTCTACTTGTGTGTCACATGTTCCTTGGGGCTGAATTTGTTTAGTTTTTGATAATAATTAAGAGAATAGGTCGCTATCAAGGATTTTCACTAATTAAAGTTTTCATATATAGAAAAATCAGATGATTGTCTTACAAAAGTATTTCCTTTACATTTGTTTTTCCAGATTGATACAATCCCATCTATATTCAAAATTTGTATGACATGTGGACAGGTTTTCATTGTCTCCATATCTTGGCATTTAAGCTTAGAACTTATTCTACACTTTAGGATCAATAATAACACAATTTTTTTTCATTTTTCGTGTAGACATGGGGTTGAATGGACAAATTCATCTGTTTCTTTATAGATGTTTAAGTTCATCATCATCATCATCTAGCTCCTTTCGTTTCTTAAGAAGAAATAGTTTCTCTGACTCCAGGATCTCACGACTGCTTCTGATTGTATGGTTCTTCTCTACTACTAATCGTCGTAAATGCCTAACCTAGGTTAGGTAGGTTAGGTTAGACTGGCGACCATCGAAAGAATATACTATCAGCCACACTTAGACCATCCATGGTCCATTACGATGCCACCTTATTGGGGCCCTACCTGAAAAAAAAATCCTCAAATTTAGGGGGTGCGTTGAAACCAGCCACAAGAGTTAGTGAACCTTACCAGGTCCCCCAACTACTTGTCTGCTAATTCCCCGAATTCGCAGAAAAAGTAACTACCAAGCGTACTCCTCCTGCGCTTAGCAAAGTTGGAACATTCACACAGCAGGTACTGAACACTCTAAACCTCCTTGTCGTCCATACAGCTTCTGAAAGTCATTGTATGGAGCTTGCATGTGTTCTGCATGTTTGGCAAAGAGACAGTGTTCGTGATGACTGAAATAAGATTTTGCTTATCATTCCGGTTCTACCTTAATAGAGATTCAGTCTTCTCAAGACATATCTCGGACCACAGCTGTCTTGATATCGCAAATTTGATCAGTTCTCCCCATCTGCGATTTGCCAGCTTACATCTAAAATCTTATTCGCTGATTCTAGGGTCCTACCTATGGATTCCTTCGCTAGACATATGTTGATAGCGGAACCCTTTCAACCCAGAGCAAAAGCTTACCTCGTTTCCAGGTATGTTACTGTGACCCGGCACCCAGCAGAGAATAATTGTGTGGTTAGTAGCACCCAGTTTCCCGAGCTCACAGCAACACCGTTGCACTAGTCGCTATCTAATGGTGGTCGAGTCCAGAGCTATGATTGCAGCTTGGCTGTCAATACAAATCCTGATAACACGACCGCTAGCTACATCATAAGCTGCTTCCAGCAGCCTTGCTACTTTGCCAATAGCCAGAGCTTCCACTTGGAATACACTACAGTAGTTCGGTAGGCAGTAAGATTCTTGTATTTGAGGGAATACTGTAAAGACACATATATAAAAATCATTTGCCACACGACAATCTTCAGACTCCTCTCTACTAGGAATGCTAGTTGAGAAAGCATTCCCATAGTCTGATCTTGCGATATCCTTGACAGTAGGTACTTCTGAGCATTTAAGTCACTACACTTCCTTTAAAAACCGAAAACTTTTCAAACGTAAATTTTGAGGGAGTGATTTAAGGGGGTCTAGAGGAAAAGTGGACAATCCCAGAAATCCACCTAGGGACAATGTAATCCGTACGGGGAGCTAGTTCTCAAGACACATCATCTGTTACCAAAGTTTGCGGTTATCCGGCAGCCTGACTCTCTAAGTCTTAGAGCACTTTTTACAACTATATGTACATTCCCCATGGATGTGAAGGGGCTGGAGCTGCCGTTGGTGTTCAAAGAGCACCTGTAATACCTAGATAGGCAGCTCTCTGTATTTTAGTAAGACTTTTCAGGTGTGTCGCTTTCTCTAGAGCATTCCACCACAGCAAGGTCCCATAGATGAGGATAGGTCTTACAATAGCTGTGTACATCCAGTGCACAACGATGTTTTGTCAAAAGTTTTCTTGTATGCATAAAGTGCAACGACCGCCTTTTTGACGCACTCATTTACATTTTCCTCCAATTTAGTTTGGTGTCTAGTATCACTCCTAGGAACTTGCCTTCAGTTTTAAATTCAAGAGTAATGTTACCCAGTTTTGGAGAGCGAAAGGCGAAATAACTCTTCTCCGTGTAAAGAGGCCTAGTTCAGTCTTTTTGGGGTTAAGCCCCAGACCACTAATAGCCCTGTTAAGAAGCTTTTGCAATGCTCTTTAGGTTCGTTCGTTGATTGTTGATAAGAATCTTCCCGAGACCAGGATGACTAAATCATCAGCATATGCTACCGCTTTTATTCCCTGCCTTTGTAAATGGATAAGAATTCCATTAACCAAAAATAGCCACAGTCGAGGTGAAAGTACACCTAACCTAACTTAATACATCACATTGGAGTTAAACAACTGTATTCTTCTTTTGATTGACATCTTTGTGGAATTTTATATTCGGGTTAGCCTCTTGATTTTTATACATGAGAACCGACATTCTTAACAACCTCCACGTTGTTTTTTCCAATTACACACTAGCTCACGGGTCCAGCCAAAAGAAGAGAAACTCCAGCCCTCGAACTAGTGGTGCCTACAGTTCTGAATCTACCATATATGCAATATAATAAGGACATCGATCCTTTCATACAGTTAGTCCTCTCCAATTAAGCATTAACACCTCAGTTCACGTAATATCTTTAGCTGTTTTCGGCATCAGTACATGGGCTCCACAAAAATTGTATCCCGCTTGGAAAGTGTGCTTGACACCTTTTAATCGCGCTCTTCTTCTAGTAAATGAATCAAAAACATTCCCCAGGCTTCATCAAGACAATAGAAAGATCTGACTACACAAAGTAGGACAGTACATTGGGTAAATCACAGTAGATCTGGCTAATTCAATTCAAAAATATCCATCGTGGTGCAAGGTTGGATAAAAAAAAAACAAAGTGTTCTGTGAAACGGCCATAAACTTAGTGATATCAAGGTGGAAGGAAGAGAGAGATAAAAAAAAGTTATTATAGCTGTATTTTTAGATTTAAAAAGAGCGTTTGAGACTGTGGATAGGAAAATTTTACTAGAAAAATTAGACAAATATGGAATACGAAGAATAGAAAAGAAATGGTTTGAAACGTATTTGAGTACAAAAATTAACGAACCCTATCTAAGGAAATAACAATAGATCAGGGAGTACCTCAAGGCACAATGTTGCCTGCGATATTATTCCTATTATATATAAATGATATTTCGTTGGTGTTGAAACATTCAAAAATTTTGCAATTCGCAGATGATACTTTGATATATATAACCGGTGAGAATGAGTTAATATGTTTTAATGAACTCCAACAAGATTTAGATCGATTGAATGAATTGTTGAGCATGAACAGACTGAAATTAAATTAAATCGATAATAATGTGCAATAGATACACTCCTATTAAACATATGTTATTAGACACTCTATGTTGGTTGAGTGTGAAACAGAGGACGTTTTTTAATGTATTATTCTTCGTATATAAATTAAAAATGAATATGCTATCTAAATATTTGTCATATGGCAATATATGTATGTTAATAATGTGCAACCCTACCAATTGAGAGACAGACTGAATATGTATAAGACAAAGAGGGCCCCGAGCATGGTGACATACCGAGGTTTACAGATGTTCAATAACCTACCAATGAATATTAAAAATGAATTGAATATAAAAACATTTAAAAAAAAATCTTTTAAATTATGTGAAATGTAATTTTTAACATATAATCAAAATTTTACTAGATATTTGAATTATTTTATAATTAGTTACATTTTATAAATAGTATTAATGAAAGTACTAATAAATCAATACATACATACATAGTATCAGCGTCTTCGTCGTACAGACTGAGCAGAGCCTTTCGATTACTGCAACAAACAGCATTTTTGAAAAACATGACTATAAAGCATGCTATTACGACAATTATAGCCCCAACCACAGCTCTACATTTCCTCCCATCGAACCCCAACGAAAAGTTTGGGTATCTCTTTTTTGAATGCATCACGTCGTTAGTAAAATTGTTATTAAGTATAAAAACACCCACGTTCTTTTTATATATATTTTTTTTTACTTCTTAAACAATTACAAAAGCTTAAGTTTACCAATCATCAAGGTCAAGATCTTTAACAATATCAACTTCATTACTCTCAAAATCATCTTCATCCTCCTTGATCTCTGGCTGAACAACAGACTTTTTCTGCTTCTTCTTATCTCTCTTCTGCTTCTTGGGTTTTGTTTCTCCTTCATCATTTTCCTCAATTTTCAAATCCTCTTCGTCATCTGATGGGAAAAGCTCCACACCATCCACCATCCGCCTCTTATCCTTATCAACTTTCCTCCTTTTAATCATTGGAAGGTCATAGTCATTAATATCATCCGTGTTAGCAGCTTGCCTTTTCTTCTTAGTTTCATGTGTTTTAACCCAGCTCTGATAGTAAATATCCAACGGCACACCTTTATTTCTTACAATTGTCTCCCATGCCTTAATTTTACTTGTTTCATTCAGCCCGAAAGTAATTTTTCTTCTAGCGTTTTCAATGTATTTCGAACTCTCAATTATTTTATCCAGAAGTTGCTTCAGTTTCCTTGAATGATTTGAATTTTTACATACCTTCAAGTATTGCTTGAGTGCCACAACAGTTGGTACTATCAAATCTGGAAATGCTAGTGAATTAGATTCACTGGACAAATACTCAAGTGTCAAACCAAAGATGTTCTCAACAACTTCATCTCTAAATCCATTTTCAGCCATTTGTGACTTATTCAAGCGTAGAATGCAAGTGAATTGCAACGGCTTCATCGACACTACTGTATGCTTTTTATTAAATGTATTACTATTGAGAACTTCCAATAAGAACGGCATGACAGGTATAAAAGTATTAGTTTCCCGTCCAAGTGAAATTAAAGCCTGAATACAATGAAAACGCAATGGGAAAAACTGTGCTGTTGGAATCAATTTTATTACACCCGTAACTATGCTGACTAAAGGATAGATTAAAGGTTGTAGCTGAGGCTTATTGCTAGTTGTCCCCAGTAGTTCAGACCAAAGTCGAATTGAATTTATGAATTGCCAATTGTATACAGCTTGAAAGCTTTCCTTTTTCTTCAAAACAATAGCATTACGCAAGTGAATAGCAAGCTGACGAATAAACAGGAAAACATGCTGATAAGAAACGTTGAGATCTAAAGCAAACATTTCCACCAATGATCTTCGCATAAAATTGATCCCAGGCAATGTATTAGGACTGACAAATTTCGAATTTCTAACATAGGACAAGTACATCGTCTTCAAGACGTGCGTAAGTAACGGTCCCTGTTGGTTTCTTGTTATTTTTAGAATACAAAGAAATGATAGAACTCTTACAGTGTCATCTGATGTACTCCAGAGTACTATTAGTCGCTTAAGAATTGGTTTAGAGATTGTAAAAAACGATGCAACCATTGAGGATAGCTGATGCAAATGCTTTAGAAGAACTAGAAGAATTTTTGTACTGGAAACATGCTCTAGCAGTCTTGTCAAATCTAGTAAATAAGAACGTAAGCAACTACGAATTTTCTTCCACTTATTACATTTGTGTATTGGTCTTTTAGACTTTGGTGTTATACCCAAAAATCGATGTACAGCAGGCTGTAAATGAAGAACACATAATTGTACGACACCATTGAATGCAGCTGATCCATCCACTTTGTATGAAACACTTTTACTTTCATCTCCAGTTACACTAGCAAGAGCTGAGCTAAAGGCTTGTATTACTTTTCTTATAATTGCAATTGAAACGTTTTTATCCTCCATTTCAGTTTGCCAACTTCTGAGTAGCTTTAATGTTACCACCTTAATATCAGAATCTTCCTCTTCATCATCATCGCTGCTACCCTCAAAGTCACTTTCATCGCTAGCAACCTCTAAATTTTCTATCGGTTTATGTACAAGGTCTTCTTCATCATTATCCTTTTCACTTTTCCTTTTCTTCTCCACTTCCTCATCCTCCTCATCATCGGTGTCGTAGAAATTGAATTCAAGTAATTTCTTATCATTTTGCTTCAAAAATTTGTAAAATTCAGGATCAATATCTTTCAAATTTTCCAGATTTTGTTTGTGTTTTTCAATTTCATTCTTATCTCTTACTTTTACCTCTTTTGGTTTCTTTTCGTTTTTAGATTTTGTCTTCAAATTTGACTGGTTTTTTACCTTTGTTGTGTTATTGCCGGCTGACCTGATATTCCCATTAACATGTTCATCCATTAACTGGTCCTCATTGAATTCATCATTATTCTTTCCTTTTGGTTTCTTCCGATTTTCAGAAGATTTTTTCTTCAATTTCGACTTCTTTTTTACTGATGGTGTGCTTTCAGATGGAGAATCCATATTCCCGCTAACACTTTCATCCATTGACTGGACTTCTTTAGATTCATCTTCATCCTTATGCTTTTTTAATCTTTTCTGTTTCTTCGCTTTTGTCTTGATTAAGCTTAGTGGTCCTCTTGCCTTTAATTTCATTGTAAAATCCTAAAAATGGTAGTAAAATAGAAGAATGTAATTTCACCATATCACCAGAGCAGTACTATGTTGTGCCACAATATTACAAAGTTACGTACCTTAATTTACGTAGAACTGGCTCAACGTCTTCGCACGTACTTTATTAATTGTCACAGGTAACAAACAATTAAGTTCTTTGAAAGTAATTAAGCATAAACTACCGATGACAAGAAATGTTCACAATTTTGACAATTCCACCGCGTGCTCGTTTCGTGTTTCAATTTATTGTCCGTTTCACGTTATATACAGGGAAAAATGTTCCAAATATTTCTGTTCCATAAGGAAGAATTCCCTCTATTTTACAATTGTTGACACACAAAAATTACCCAACTCATCAGCTGATACGATAGAGTAATAACAAATCAATCAATTGTCATTTCTTTTGAACGTGGCCGAGCAATCCAAATTTATTCTAATTTTCGGTTTTAATGGGATTTTAAAAAAAAAGAAGAAAAGATGTTGATAAGAAAATCTTTCAAAGTTCTCCAATGGACGAGGTAAATTAATTGGTCAACTTTTGTACAAACGTGTAATACCAATTTGATCATTTCCTGTACAATTAAGTCAATTCAGCTTTAAAAATTCATTTGTGCAATTTTCTAATTTCTTTTAAGTTTTAATTAAGATATTTTTTATAAATGTAGGCGTTATATCATAACGTAAATGTTTCCGCGAAATAAATTTTACGGTTCATTAAATTGTTGAAACTATTATAAATCTGCAGAGCCAACAGATTGTCACACATGAGCCCATTTGGCTAAAGGAAGCTACAGAATTGGCACACATCACTTATTCGAACATCTTGATCAGCCCCAATTGATTCTGCGGTGTCGTAGCTATTTCTGTGTACGAGTGATTTTCTGAATCATTCAACTTTTCTAATATTTTTCCGTCCGTAACTATGGGGCACGCACAGTATTCTCGTTCCGACAACAACATCCTTCACCTAATAACTTTAATGTAATTTCTTTAAATCTTGGGCTTAGATTGGAGTTTGCAGCGCATTGCCTCCATAGATTGAATCGAACATATCGGAGACTAGGTGGAATTGTGACATACACTGCGCTAATAAAATTCACTCTAAAGCTACCTTCCAATCAATTGATAGTAGTTGGAAAACATTGCAGTGTTTAATTACATTCCTGATAACTTCATTAGTCACGATTCTAAGATAAAAGATAACAGGTCTTAAATTTTTCTAGACTTACGCACACGCAACCTGCCCTATTAACTGCTGCAGCAGCACAAAACTCATTTGTGCGGGATGACAAAGAAATTGAGCATCATTCAAAATTGGCTAAGGAATGGTGGAATCCCAAAGGACCTGTTTTTCCACTTCTATCAATGAATGCAATTAGGTAACTATATAGTAATAAATAAATTATTATTCCTCTGGGAATTACTAACTCTATATTTCTAAACAAAAAAGGGTCCCATTTATACGAGACGGATTGATAGCAACAAATCGAGTAAATCCAGAATTTATTAATACGCCACAAATCTTGGATGGCCTTGAAATTCTTGAAATTGGTTGTGGTGGAGGAATTCTAACTGAACAGCTTGCTAGACTTAATGCCAATGTTACTGGTATAGATTTGGGTGATAATGTAATCCACGTAGCCAAAGAACATTTAAAAACTGAAAGCCCTGAACTTACGGATCGTGTTACGTACAAAGTTGAACCAATTGAAGTTCACATGAAAGATAATCTAGAGAAGTATGATGCAGTTGTTCTGTCTGAAGTATTAGAACATATCAGCGATAAAGCAGGCATACTGGCAGCAGCTGTGCCTACTTTAAAGGTAACTTTTCACATTTTTCCCAGTTATGAAATTTCAAACAAAAACTAATTTCAGCCAGGCGGATCAATTTTTATAACAACCATTAATAAAACATTTTTAGCTTGGCTTGGAGGAATATTTTTAGCTGAGAATTTTTTCAAATTTATTCCTAAAGGAACACACCATTATGATATGCTAGCACCACCAATAGAAATTCAGAGAATTCTAGATACTTGTGAGTTGAATAAAAACGTTCTTATCATAAAGATTAAATAACAAATTTTTCAGTAAATTGTCCTACTATTTTGGTAAATGGATTCGTCTATGAGTTCTGGCGTGATACTTGGAGATGGATACCATCTACCTCGCTATCATATGGATTGCAAGCTGTTAAAAATTGATTATCAACAAAAAATCCGGTTACTAACTAAGGTGTTGGCTGTAGGATTTCAAAATTGGTTTTTCCTCCATAATGAAATTTTGCAATTTTTTACAAACTTCAGGGAAATAATATAAGAAAAAAGCAAGGCTAGACATTTCTTGAAGTTAAACGCAAGTATTCAAGTTAAAATGAATTGGAGCAGAATTGAGACAGAAAAGGAAAATGATCGGGCAGAAAAGAATCTCGATACTAAAAAACACGATAAATATATTTAATTGGTAATGGTAAATAAATCTAATTTTTTTTTCTAAGAACTGATTTCAACTTTATTACATTGTGCACTTGTGATAACCCAGTAGACTGTGATGTGATTTTTATTCCTTTATTGTTACTTCAGAGCAGCCCAAAGTAGCAGGAAGTCGAGCCATAACAGCCCCAGACATTACATGACTGAACTTATTAATTGATTTACCTTAGCCCATTTATACACTAAATTTAATACTTAATACTTTCTCTAGAAAGAGCAGTATTTATATACCCTAGATGATGAAGTCATGGTATATTAAGTTTGTTATTCCGTCTCTAATACTTAAAAATAATGTTGGTAGAGCAAAATGTTATTTTGATATTTACATGCCCGTCCGTCCGTAGACGTTCTTATTGTACTCAAAAGTTCTTCGGAATATGAAATCCTATGAAATGGATTATAAACATTTTTATTGTCCACCGAAACGTTCTAGAAATTATTTTTACATCAATCAAACCTGCACGAAATTGCACACGGGTATTCAACTATGGAATCTTAAGAATTGGTCTTAGACCAATTCTAGCTTATTTGCTTGCTCGATAGACTTTAAAAAGTATAAGCAAAAAGCCTGGAATCTACAATACGCATGCCCTCGCATCCGCGTAAGACGTGCTTCGATGTTTCATCCTCTTTAAGACAAGGCATAGCCTACATACATCAATGAATGAGAACTATATTTACCTTACGTTGCATATATCCTGCTGGAGAATGCATTCCTTGCACGTAAGATTAAATATTTAATTACCAGCTATAAGCCTAAGCATCTAAATTAAAATGGCACCGAATCAACAACTGACACCACACAACACGATACAGCCAAAATATATCGAAGTGTCAGATATATTCCAGGTCAATCAGAATAGTTTAGTATATAAGGGCTTTCAAACATTTAATAAGTTACCTTTAGATGTAAAACTTGAGAATAACTTTAGGATATTTAACAGGAAAATTCTTGAATTTGTTAAAATTGCTTATTAAAATCGTAAACTAATATAGAAGGTAAGGAAAAAGGGGAAAGAGAGCTAGACTTATAGTATAATTATATGGCCTTTGTAATGAATAGCAAAAAATGCTAAATAAATTCACTTACTTACTTACTTAAAACTCATAAAGGTTGTTACTGCAAAAGATTACTGGATCTGTCCGGCCTTTAAAGTTGACAAAACCATCAGGCGGTGTTTCAGCCGGATAAAAGATAGGACAGATAAGAAACGTTCTTCAGACCTGGTTTATAATATTCCATGCATGGATTCAGTTTTAGGCAATTCAGACTGTAATTTAAATTATGTAGGTACCACAAGTCAATTGCTTAAAAATCGGCTTGCGGGTCACAAGTAGGATATAAAAAACAAACAGATCAACAAGACTGCCGTGGCTAACCACTGTCCAGATTTCAACAATACAACGATTTTATGTAAAAAAAAAATATTAGCAAGAGTATTTACATATTTACACCACTCTTAATACGATGATTCGCAAAACGGACACCGACAACATAAATTCGATGTACTGCTCACTTTTCAGTTAACCAAAAATTAGGGCTTTCTCCTGCCATACACACGTGTACAATCTTAAAACATTTTCTCATCTGATCATAAAAAAACGACAAATCGTGCAATTTGGATACTGTTTTATCTTCTTAGACGTAAGATTTAATTATTTTGATCTCAAATGTGTTTTAAAGGTAGTTTTTCTTTGTTTTTTCTGTGCATATGTTAATTCAGAAGTTTTTTTTTATATAAATGTTAATTTATTATTGTTTCGCCCAGTGTTTTGTATATTTGTTCAAAATGAATTACTATTATTATTAATGTTTTTCGTCAGTAATACAGATATTGTAAATTTTGGCTACTATAGTTACCTTATAGATAAGACCACCTGAAGACGCGGTGTGTTCACCCGTGAAACGTTGTGGCATACTCTGAATAAAAAATTTACACACTAATCTGTGGTTTGTTGACTAAAACAGAGACTGATAGCCCGAGCATCCATCCATACACCTTGCATATATTTCTTTATATCAACAAAAGTGCAATATGCCTTGTATTCTTATCCCATCAGAAATGCTTGACCATATTAGAGCTTTGTTTACAAAAGCTGAATGTCGCTGAGCGCACTTGAATGGGTCGAAAATGATACATTGTATATTCTTGCTATTAGGGTCTGCGTCATTTCAAGGTATTGCAAGATATTGCAAACAGGCATATTACACAGTTAATATAGCTTCAAATCTTGGAAGACAAATTTGTAGATTATGCAAACGACGTCTGAATATCGTATTAAGTCCCTCATCCATTAGTTAGCCCGTTCAACAGGATTAGGGTCATCTGTTATAATTTTCAGTTAAACGTATGCAAAGCTCGTTTACTTAGTGATGATTATATCGGCTTCGCCATCATACAGGAAACACATCAAAAATTAGTCCGGTTTACAAATGCGGGAAGTTATCAATGATTTTAAAAGCATACTAAAATAATATCGTTTCTAAAGCGTGAAAACCAAATGACCGAGAGCCGAAAGTTATTGTCATTTTATCTTTTGGAAACTGCTAAAACGTTTCCTATACAGCGATTAGTTCTATTTACAATAGTGGAGCTTATTTCGAATGAGTAGGTGGAGTTTTAACCGAATCGAAGTTACACAGAAAAAATCAATGGATCTAAACATCCATATTTATACATTTCGGATACCAGGCAACCTTTACTACATCCACTAGTCTTTGATTTTTCTCGCCACTTATAGTGCCCATTGCATTGCTTTCGTAGCAATCATTACCACTGTTAAATTCAGATGAAGTTTACTGTTATCGACTAACTTTGCTATCTATCATCTACTTACAGAAAACGTGCTTTTAGCAGAATAAATAATATTTTTCTACAACCAGTTCAACAATTCATGTATCTTCTGGTGAATTCACCAAGATCTCTGCAGTATACAGCTTTCTTCATCAGGCGAACCCTGTAGTTTAAAATTAACAACCTTTTTATATACATGAATGAAATAGTTGTCACAAAAAGTAAAGTAGCCTAAAACTATGTCCGTCCAAACATATTATTCTAATTTAATTTTCAATTTTACGTCAATAAATATATTTGTAATTTCACATTTTTTATGAGGTACATAAAAATATTCAATAATAATAAAAGCGCAAAGTATCAAAGCGCTCTTGTTAAGGCATATTTCGAAAACATATCTAACAACCTTAGGAAAAATATAACACTAATGATCCAGAACTAGCCACTTCTCGTTGAGATGCTCAATTTGTTTAGCCACAATTGGATTGCGTACACGAATCCTTACTTCAAGTTTTCCCCCAACAGTCTTCCTTCCGTCCATCAACTTTGATATTAAAAAATCATTACTGCTCACACATTATTTTTGAAAGAAAGATTCAAAAACAAACTTACATCGAATGAATCATGTATTTCACATTTTGTTTCCAAAGGCTGCAATTTCACAGTGACCGTTCCAATTAGGATGTCCGATCGCAGGAATCCACTGAAACAACACATTGGGAAAGTCGAACAAATCCCACCAAGACAGCATCTAGCGTTTTGTGTTTTTTTTTGTATGTTTTTATAAAACAATTTGCGTGATCATTACAATGTTAAGTGTGATTGAGCGTAAATATATTTACATAAGTATGGTGCCCAGCATTTGCTGCGCATTAAATAAGCTCTAGAAGAAAGCGTGCAGATGCAAGTTACATATTAAAAACTCATGTAGAGATCAAATATTTACTGACGACTTTCACTATACTTAACTACTGCCGATTGTGGCATGCATGTTAATTTGTGATCAAACCAGTTTCTTTTACACTCCCTACAGCAGACATACGAGTTAGTCAGATCAGGTTTGTCTGTGTGTATATAGAAATATACGAGATAAAAACCGCGCGAAATAATAATTATCCCCGACTTACTCATATGTCTGTGGTAGACTTTTACTTTTTTCAACTCTACATTGTTCCCCCGAATCCAAAATTAAAGCGAAGAGCTTTAAGCGCTGAAGGTGCAGACGCATTTTAAATTACAAAAACAATAAAAAATGAAATGAAAATATTAGAAGCTGTCGAGAAATCACCATCACCGTGTTAGTAAAATTCAACACTAGATGTTGTCTCAAAAGCATCTGGTTTAGTTCTTCTGAAACTCAACTATTAGACTTACCCTCGTGAGTATATTTCAAATTTCACTCCATGACGTTTGAAGACCCTCTGACATTGACGATTTGTACGTTGAATATCCACCGTATATTTTTGATCATAATCTGGACTATCTGTATTCTTTATCAATGTTGTTCTGGTTCTAAATGGATCATCCTAAAATATTTTATTTGGATTATTATTGCTAGCGGTAAATATTCGAAGAGAATTGTCCCCAAACCTGTGGATATGGAAATTCAATTTTCACATATGTGTCAACATCTTTTGGATTAGGAACATTGTAACTGATCCCACGTATAACATTTATCTCAACTTCGTTGTCAGTAATGTCTGTGTTGCAGTGTACAATGTTGAAACTCTTTTGTTCATAGTGGAACTTTGGTATTGGAATTTTTTTCCTGGAATAAAATAAAACTGAATTGAATGAGGAATAAATAATCATTATTAGCTATAACCAATTAGAAAGGTTCTTAACCTACAATATTTACTACTAAATTATTCGGAGGACTTTGAAAATTTAAGATTCATTCCTTATCTTAAAAAAATTTAAGACAAAAGACAAACTATACAAACGATATTGGTCACTCAAATTAAGTATCTGCAAGATTCTAAAGAAATAACAATGACAAATGATATTCTACAGGGCTTTCTGATCAAATCGTCACTTAGTTTGATACACAGATCTCAGTTTCTCTATATCTCCTTCGATTTCCGTGAAAGGACACGAAACATGGAATCATGAACAAAAAAAAAGCCTCAACAAGCTAAAAACTATTTATTTTTAGTTCAAAAAATTAAAAGGGAACTGATGATAGTTAGACTTTTTTGGATAGCTAAAGCTCGCAATACCGAATTACTAATAAGGTTCTGTTGAGGTTCCCCGGCACTAGCAGTAACACTTTTAAGTCTTTCGACAATAGGATGTATAAATAGTAAAGACTCTACAGACATAAACCTACCTTCTAGAATATCTCACTAAATCCAAATCTTTTTGAACTGATAACGCTAAATTTTCAAATCGATTCATGCCCGCAATATCTCCCATAGCTCTGTGGTGATCCCTGTAATTGATACAATAAAAATCGATGACTTTCCTAATTAACAGTAAAAAATGGACCTGGTATTTTTGCACATCATTAACTGTTTAGCAAGTTGTTCTTCCAGCCTTATACTTATATCTGAAATATCATCACCTGGTTCGCAATCGCCATCTTCAGTAGTAATAACGGCAAAAGAATCTTCAAGATCTGCCCGTTGTGACGGAGGGATAGGTAGCTAAAATATTCAATACCTTCAAGTTATAGATTTTTTTTTTTTTTTTTTAAGAAATCATTATATTACCGTACTCATATCAACAGGTAAGCCACCACTTGCAGCGTCTAGAAGACTCTCAAAACCTTTATAAATTTTGAGATATTCCTTAGCTTGTTCTATTTCACCAGCTTTTTTAGCTTCGACGGCAGCTAACTTAAATTCCTTTTGTCTTTCTAACAAAATCGCCATTTGTTTTTCCATTAGAGTGGTGCTAACTTGATTTCCAGTTACTCTAACGGTATTCTCATGTTTACGTGCCGGCTTTTTAGGTGAACTACCTGAACTACATTCTCCAGATGGGGAATCAGAATCAGCTTCTCGTTTTGCAGAAGCAGAAGGTTGTGGTGGTGTGGTACGCCTTGGTGGTACTGGCGGTGGTGATTCTGGTGTAGGTCGAATTGATTCTCCCACTTGGACGGGTGTAGAAGCAGAACCACCTTCTATAGGTAACGGACCAAAGCCAGGTGGTGTTGGTAACTCATCAAATGGAACAGATTTTCCAGCTTTATGTAATTTTATAGCGTCCTCATATTGCTTAACAATTCTTCCAAACCGTCGAGCTTTACCACTATTCCCTTCGGCCTCAGCGGCCGCTTTTACCGATTTATATTTCTCTAGACGTTGCTGTAATGCTTCTAATATATTTGTCGGTGTCTCAAGTATTGGTTCAGGTTCTGGAGGAGGTGGCGGTAGTGTTGGTTGTACCTGCGGTGTAGGCTCATCAGCAGCAGCTTGAGCCTGAGATTGCATCTTTTCCATAAATTCTTTTAATTCACTTGGCGGCGGAGGCATATCACTCAAATCAACTTCTTGACCTTGTTCTGCTGCTTTTATTACCATATCGAATTGTTTCAAAATTTTTACAAATTGCATAGCAGATTCCTTATCGCCAGCCTTTTTTGCATCGAGAGCTGCAATTTTATACTCATGTTTTCTTAAGTTCAATGCTTTTAACTTGGGATTTTCTGGTTTATCAGGCACTTCCGATTGTTGCAATGGCTCTGGAGGTTTTTGTTCATGACTAGAATCTTCATCAGGTGTTGGAATAGCAGGTGCTGGTCGAGTAGGGGATTGTACTTTTGACTCTTCAGTTGAAGTAGTAGTTTTATCCTCAGATCCTTTTGCAGTTTTTACACTTACCTCTGGTGGTATGTCATCAACATTTATATTTTTTCCAGCACTAGCTTGTTTCAGCAAATCTTTTAAATTCTTGAGGCCACGATTAAATCGCCTTGCTCTACCTGATTCTCCAGTTGCTTTTGCGCTTTCTTCAGCAATTTCGTACATTCTTATTCGTTCTTTGATTATATCGATTACGTTTCCAGTAGTTGTTGGAAGAAAAATTTGTGGCTCATCATCTTTATTCTCTTGTTCTGCTGATTCTGTTTCTGGTTCACCATCCTGAATAATAGGTTCTCCAGTGATTTCTTGCAGTTCTCCCAGCAAATCGGGATCATCATCATCTCCAGATAAATCTTCATCACTGCCAATATCTTTTAAACTTTCAGCAACCATTCTATCTAGATCTGCTGTAGGAACAAGTGTTTTCTTATCTCTTGGTTTGGGTTTAGGTTTTCCTCCTCCAGCTGTTATTGCAGCTAATTCAGCTTCTAAGTCGCTGTCATGATCATCATCTCCTCCGAATCCTCCTGCAGGATCAAAATCATCAGGAATATCAAATAATCCGAACTAGAAATAAAATATTTTGCTGGTAAGACATGACTCATTCTGGAAAACTGCATTCTACTACTCAACCTGGGAGAGATCTCGATTTTCACGCCTAGGTTTTTGGTCTGGTTTCTTTCGATTACCAAACATAATTTACAAGAAAAATAATTTAAGATAACACTATTTAAAATTATTAATTATCACTCTTAACTTTGACCGTTTCTGATAACTCTCTGCTAACAACAAATTAGGCATCTGCAACTGACAAATACGACAAACTCCATTCGGATGAAGCTGCCAGATTGAAGGACAAATACTGGGAAATTTACCAAAGTGTTCCACACATCATAGTGTTACATTTTGGAAATGAAATATTGAAAACAATTTAACAGTGTTTTTGACAAGACAATCCATCAGCATGCATGTCAAATCGTCAACAACGCGCTGCTTTTAACTTCTTGACAAATTTATAAAATACCATTTTAACAATAGAAAATTCTTTGCACAACAAAACATAAAGATGGCATCTAAAACAAAGCTTTCAAAAGGTATTCTTGAAATGAAATTCATGAAAAGAACTAAAGAAAAAGTCGACAAGGAAAAAGAAGCGGCAGAAGGACGAGAAATGTATTCAACTCAAATCACAGATCGAATGTTGAATGGATCTTCCAATTTCATTATTGAACCAAGTTTTTTTCACTGTGAGGAATTAATTGAGGGTAGGCTAAGCTTTAGGGGTATGAATCCAGAAATCGAAAGAATTCTTGAACTTGAGGCGGAAGAGAAAGAAGAGAAACTATGTCAAGACGTAAAGAAGGAAGTAACAGATGAGGACATGACAGAGTACTATGGGAACGTGGCTCAGACGATTGCTAAGAAATTCGATAATTTCAACAAGAGGCGCTCTGAAGACAAGACAAGAGGTATTAGTAAGAAAAGGAAGTTCATGAAACCCCGAGATAATTAACTGGATGCAAAAAAATTTAGTGTAAATTTTTAGGATTTAAGTTTCACATTTGCTAGAACTTGATGGGACAGAATTAAAATTTGTTGGTTGATTTATGATTTTTAAATTATGTTGTTTTCATATAATCAGTTTCCTAACTATTGCTAACATCTTTTCATATTAGATCCTGTTTATTACTCTTGGCAGGTATACTTTATGATTCATTTTTTAGTTGATGCAATTTTGGTTAATTGCTTTTCCTTTAGGTCTTTGTTCTATCTTCCTATGCGCTGTGTATTACAGGTTCTATTCGCGCCTTTGAAAATGTTGCAAGTTATGACCTGGGGTGTATAGACAATCTAATTACATTGTATAATTTTAAATAAATGGATCAGCAATGAATAGTGGGGCGCTGATACAGAGCCGTACAGGAAAGTGATCAGATTCGACAACTAGCCGTCGCTGTGATATTCAAGTTACCCAGTGTTTGATTTTTAATTCACTTGCCCCAATTCGTCGGTAGTTATTATTATGAAAGATCTTGGATCGTTGTGCTCTTTATTTGAACCTTATTTGGAGCTTTTAATGCAGAGTCCCTGTAGCCTGCAATAATTGCATAATAATCAATCTCTTATTGTTACAACACATGAAAAATGAACCAAAATCAAATCGAGCCGTCAGTTAACTTTTTATAAATACGTTGTTTGCGTTGTATCCTAAAAAATTTGGTGGCTCCACTGAGTCCTAAAGTCTGAATTGTGGAGATGCTCTGACCAGGAAAGAATCAAGGAGGAAATAAAGCTAAGTGAAACTGGATCGTGCACATGTTGTAAAGCAGGTTCTTGACTGAAACAAGTTGATCGGGGAGAGCTAGAAGTAGGTACTTGGAGGTAAACAATTCTGACAGAGGCTCTATCAACTGGAACATTCTGAAGTTATCTAAAGGTTATAGCACAAAAACGAGATGCCAACAAGTGTCCTGGAAGGAGTCAGAAGAATACTCAGCTATTCTTGATTTCCTAATTAACTACTATTAGTAGATATAAGATTGAATTCAAATTCAGCTCTCATTGACAATGAACAACAAGTATTCAATCGAATCCTGAAGAAAGACAATGCTGTATGTGTGGTGTACATGTGGACTCTACCCATTTCAAAAAAATTCAATTGCCTTAGCTATCTTCTATTCTGAAATGCACAACTGTAAGACCTGACTCAACTTAGCTCGCAAGCCAGAAATACCTGGATCTGGCATCTGTAAACAAAAATCTTACTTAGTACCTACTAGAATATCGTGCGATGGTAAAAATTATATAATTTAAAAAAGAAAACTTTAAATAGCCAATAGAATGTCATAATAACAGTCAACGAGAAATAAATAAATATACACTACAATTGATAAATATTTACAACAGTTCTATATCGAAATAAGTTAATCATTACGACGCCTTTTCGTCGGATCTTCGCCAGGCATAATTTCATATTCATCATATTTAGGAAAAGATTCGGGGCCTCTACCCTGTTTCGGTAAATCCTTTTCATCTTGCGGTTTTGCAAATTTATCGTCTAATTCAGCTGCATTTTTCTTTGTTAATTCCATCATTTGAAAATTTCTAATAAGTTCTTCCTTTGTAGGAGGGTCATCCCTACAACAAACAAATAAAATTATGCACAATTTTATAACGGCTAAAACTAAAGTAATTAATTTGAATGTATAACACTTACCTTCTATAACGTAACCATGCTTCCCATTCAGAAGTTAATTCTTGATCAAAGGCTTCTTTATCCTTTGGTTCAAACCATCTAGATGGTTTACGTTTTCCAATAGATGGATTTGGTGGAATCTCAAAGTATTTATTCCCAAAGTAGTCTTCACCCATTAAGTTTCCACGGATTTGACGCGGTTTAAAAGAATTTATAAAATTTGTGAAAACTATTTTTAAAAGGTCACGAGAAGGTGGTTTTGCCATCTTTACTAATATTTATTAATTAGTTTATATAAACTACGCTTCAATCAAATTTCTCCTTTATGCAATGAAAACACTACCCCACCGTGTCAGGTTAAAATTATTACCGGAACAGCTGATTTTTGTCAACCATGTTTTTCTTTCGAAAAAAGATAATTCCGATTGGGAATAAAATCAAAGTAGTAAGTATACTGGAGATTTTTGTTGACTATTGCCCATGATATAAAAGTTTAACAAGATTGACCGAATTTGTTCGTCTCTATTTCAATCGTCCTTATCAAAATGAAAAAAAAAATTCTATCTGGAAATTTCTTTGTTTTCCCACTAGCACATAATTATTTTTCCCGAAGTGATTTCAACGAAGAAACTAATGTTTTGTTAAAAAATATTTTAATATATTCAAAACTTATTTCAGTCAATAAAATACGAAAAACTCAAAACAAATTCGTTGGAAATGACAGTAGTCACCTCATGACGTAAGCAACACACAAAATTCCTCTCGAATCGACCATAATTATTGTATGTCGATTTTCTTGGGAAATTTTTAGTTGCTGCGTGCTAAACTATTCATATTTGCTAAAAAAAACCTTTATACTGCATTTTGTTAAATAAAACGATATGCATTATACTTTTCAGAAATTCAGTGTGATTTATGACATATTAGTCACTAAAATTATCGAAAATATTTTTAACTAAGAATTCATTTCTTCTTCCCAGCAATGTTCGAAAAATTTAAATTTATGCTTATTTTACATTAATGTTGTATAAGTTGAAGACAGTTCAATCTTTTTAACCTACTAAATTAGTGAAAAAACTGGTTTTTGTTTACTTTCCCTACAAAATTAAACTAATAAAAAATTACAAATACTTTCGGAATCATATTCAATTTAAGTTACAAGAAAATTTCACATAAAAAAAATAATTTCAATATAGCTAACAACACTAAATTCGAAATTAATCAAATAAGAAATGTATCTTTCTCATTCAATTACATGAAAGAACTGTCTAATGAAATATTTTTATCTCATTTACTCAAGTGACGGCAAATTATGGACTAGTACGATTGTTTGCCTGTTCTTGACTTCAATTAACCGCCATTTTATTCCCTCATGTCTGCCGTGCTGTTTAGTTGTTTTCGAAAATAAGAAATTTTTGATCGTGTGGCGAGTGTTAAAATATATTTTGCAAGTGATGAAAATTCATATAAAAGTTTGTGAAGGAAAACTAATAAATTATTATTTTCTATAAATATAAAAGACTTCCTTATTTGTGTGTTTAATAAACGTGAATTAGTTTTTGTGGCTCTTTTTTTTTTTTTTTACTTCTATATCTCTACTTTAATGAAGAAATTTTTACATTCGTGAATTGAATTGAGTACGTTTTACATTGTATTATTATCATAATGGTGATGAAATTATATTATCAGAAAGACTAAACGTGTTCAATTCTATTTTGTAAACCACTTGTTTTGACAAACCTTCTATCCAATCAGTTTCTTACCCTGAATTATTCGTTTTGTAGTGCGTGCTTTGTTAAAATGCTCACCTATATGGCTATGATGTAGGTATATAAATCTCTCCATTAATTTTTATAAGAAGTGTGCATTTGGTTTTGTGTCTGAGAATTAAGTATTACGTAAAATTTTCAAAATATTCAAAATGTTAACGTAATCAAGTTTTGTTGGCAACTACAATTTTAAGTGAAGTGTTAATTTGTGGACAATTTATGTGTTCTAAAATATCAGCCGCGCTACGCTGATACAATCTTGACAGCTTACCACTTTTACAGATTCCAGAATATAGTTTCACCACCAGGCATTTTATCTCCGTTATTATTGCTACTGTTGCTTTGCTGATGTTACATTTACATTAATGAGAGCGATTTGAGGTAAGATTTATAATAATTATTATTTATTTAGATTTTGCGTGTGTTTTTGAAATTTTTACAAATTTATCTAGATAGGTATGTAGCCAGTAAGGCAAATGGATCTATTCTCATTGCATGTATTTTAGAATCGATTCCAATATAAATTTGATGAATCGGTTTGAAATCAGAGCTTTTGCGGGCAATAACCGGAACCCCAAATGATTCAGTTTCGATCTTCCCTTGATAAGATGTGCATTACGATAAGTCGAATAGGTCGTGAAATTAAACAGAATTAATCCTTAATTGCAAGTTTGAAGTGCATTGACGCAGTTTTGTTGAGCCAAGTCAAAAATATAGGTTAGAAACAAAGAAGACTAAAAGCGTTGAGTGCATCCATACCAATTTTATACCGATGCATGAATCTATTCAAAATCGGCTCTATACCGATTTCAACTATATTCCGGGTCACTTTGAAATATATTTTTCAAAATGATTCAAGAATCAATTTGTAATCGATTATCCGATTAATTTTCTATTCGGAACTGCTAAAACCAATCATGTTCTGAAGATGTTGAACGATTCTCATAATGTTTCATTCAATATCCCATTGCACAAGAGGAAATATCTACTTGGTCATATTAATGATTTCACAAAAGGTTCTGATGGGATCCCTCCTGGAATTTTTAAGTCGTGCTGCATTGCCGTGGAGCTTCGCTTAGAATTATTAGAAAAATCCCATCGAAATCAATATAACAACGTTAAAACCATTAAAGTCTTTATACAGGGTCTGTCCGGCATGGTGATCCATAGGACAGGAGGTGATAGTACTCTCCTAGGTAAACAAAAAATTGTATAGCAGGGGGGGGGCTATCTTCTAACAGTTTAGAAGTTACATCGTGATTAGGAAGCTATCTTCTAATAGTTTAGAAGTTACAGGGTGATTAGGAAAATATGTGCTACTTTTTCACAAAACACCCTGTATATTAAAAAGTGCAGGATGTAGGGTCACCGTTAAGAGCTCATTGTATGACAACGACTGCACAGCCAGTCAAGTACTCCTTTCCTTTCCGGAGTTAGGTGGTTCAACATTTTTTTCGGATTTTCTTAACTATTTTTTATTTTGACTTTGTTTTTATTTTTACAAAAAGCTGATTATCATGACTTCTTTTTTTATAAAAACTGTAAACTGTGGACTCTCCTCTTTAATTTGTCATATGAGGACTTAACCAATATAAGTAAAAAGTAAAAGTACAATTTTTTTTTTACGGCTATTCAGTAAATGGAAATTATCACTTGTAAGGAGTAATAATCTGGGGGTGAAGAGTTCTTTTTTATTGCATTAGACCTTTTATTAGTCAGCCCGGAGCATTGCACAACAAGTTCCTATTTGCTTTCGCCTTATTTTTCCAATCAAACAGCTTCAACAGAATTCGTTATGTGGGTTATGTAAGCCTTCAGTATGCTTGACAACAAGGCAATGTTCAGTGAAAATAGTTATGATAGCACATCGCACCGAGTTCATTTCAGAAAAAAAAAAAGGCGTTCAAATCTATCGATCTATCTGATATTTGAGGTTTCTCTGGCGTTACCGGGACGGTATCCCTCTGTGAATTCAGCAGAGTGTTACTTTGTATAAAGAAGCTCATAAAGTTCCAGAGATTGCTACCCAACATCTTCAAATTAACTGTGATTTTATTGTGTAAGATCAGACCTGTAAAAATCCAAGTACAACTACCAGTACAGTACCAGGACCTGGACTTGAAATATTTTAAGTACAAGTCCCGGCACTGGTACTTAAAAATTTTTCAAGTACAAGTCCAGGTACTTTTAAGTACCTTTATAAGTTCCTAAGTACGCATGTAATACTGCCATACCGCCAAGCCAAGTTGATACTTAAGTTCTTATTGATCATTTAATCACGCCTTCCAATAAAAGAAGTTCAAGAGCTTTCATAAACTCAAATCAGAAATTTAAAAAAATCTATAGCCAGCTAAATGACTGGATGAGCTTCTTATTTATGAAATATCATAAAATATATTGGAAAAAGATAGAAAATGAAATAGAATCGTATAAGCTTTGCTGTTTAAATTTCTAATTTTGGAAGTTCTTTATACATACTTGAGTTTGCCTCTAGTAAAGCAAGCTTTTCAAATATTGCCTTAGATAATCATTGTCTTCGCCGAGTATTTACAAGATCTGCAATTGCCAACTTTCTTAACAAAGGATATCGATTCAGGATGGGTATATTTATATATAAATCAATATATAATTCAATTTATCGAAGAAATATAAAAATCACTGAACCACGACAGTAATTTATTTTTTTTTGGCAATATCATGACTGCCCCTGCTACTAAACCTCCCTTATTAGAAGACGTATGTAAATAATTTACAAAATCTGAGGTACGTCGCGTTATGGCGGTGTTCATAGTAAGGAACTTATAAGGTGTTTAAGCTTACCTATATATGGGACTTATGAGTACCAGTACCAGTACCTGCACTTGTACTTGAAAATGTTTAAAGTACCAAGTATCGGGACTTGTACTTCAAAATTTATTAAGTACAAGTCTCGGTACTGGTACTTTAAACATTTTCAAGTACAAGTCCATGTACTGGTACTGATACTAGTACTTAAGTACTTTACAGGTTCGTGTACGACAAGTGCTTAAATTGTCACAGCTTCGTTGTTAATAGCTAAAACTTGAACGTGGAACACATTGTAATTCTCTGGTAAGAGATAAGCTTCCTGTGTGTTAAGGCCCATCGAGAAAACCTCAGCTTCTATACTTTCATCCATTTTCTATCCATGCGTGAAAACTGATCCTTTTGTCCTGACTCTTGGATCCGGTGATACTTTTCCCACTTCTCTTGAAATATTGGACTGTAGTCGGTGGCGAGTAGTTTTCCATATAGGTCACTGCTGTAATCATGTTCAGAACCTCTCTAGTAATATGACGCTTTCAGTTAAATGTACTTTTGCAGTAAATAACCATGGGTGGAGCATAATTTCCACTGTCGATCTCGGCTCACCATGGCTCTTACGATCATCGATTTTCTATAACGCTTAAGTACAGTATGTGCCACCCAATTTATTCGCGTTTCATTCTTCGTATTCTATGAATTATGTTCATTTACAATAAAACAAACAACGTCAGAGTCATCATCGATTAAGTATAAAAAGTATTTTTAGATAAACCACGTCTATTTGCTGAATTTAGGTCGTCACAAGTCTTATACATATCCAATAAAAGTATGTTTGCTTGATTTAATCAAATTTATTCGTTAGTGTGATTATGAAAAATGTGAATTTTATTTTTTTTAATATACCTATAAGCAAAATAAAAAAATTTAGTTTATTTTTAATATCCCAGGAAGTAAGGAAATTCAAATTTGAAGATTCTTTTTCGTTATTTCATGTATACCTACTACCTATTTCCTATTAGAAATTTGTTTGATTTTATCAGTATAAACCGTAATCTCGTCTATCAATTTAATTTCTTTTTTGTTAAAATCAACACACCTAATATACAAAAAAAAAACAAATTTGGCATAATACTTAGCAACAGAGTTCAAGATCATAAATCACTTTTCGTAGTAACACATCTTGTGGTTATTGAGCTTTAGAAAGAAATAAAAAAAAATGGTACGGAAATGCGTGGGCACTGTTTAATATAGTGAGTACCCTTGAAATATGAGTGAAACTGAGTTAAATATAAATAAATTCGCGATTTATGCGGCAGAAAAAACAAATCATCCAATCCTATACTGACTTTTGTTTTTATAAGAAATATGATAAAATCGGGCTTCTTCTATATGTAAAAAATAGATTAATAAATAATAATAAATAAATAATAAATAATAATTTACTTGGTGATGTACCCAAGATTACAAAATCTTATTACAGTACTAATTAATACTATTGATATACATACATAAGAGAAGATTTGTAGGAAAAAAAGGAAAACAAGTAGAATAATAATAAAACTATAAAGTTAACAATATATACAAACTAAATACTAAAAAGAAGTAAATTATTGATAATTTTGGAAAAAACCTTACTGGAACCTTTACCTTGAATATTACTTGGAACAGAATTCCACTTACGAGCAGCAGCTTGGACAAAGTAAGAACGTTCACCATACTGTGAGATGTGTCTTGGGATAAAAAGCTGAGGATTACTGGTTGAATGCAAAAGCTGCAGTTTCTCATATAAGCAAGCTACGAGGAATCTTATAAATGTATCGAGTAACATCATTGATGCAACTATTAATTTCCTTTGACATACAGCTTCAAGTTTGCTGAACATTAGACTGCCGTAAGATATGGTACAATTACTGACTTAGCCAACTTCATTTTAAAGTCTACTAACATGAAGCTTGAGCTAATCCACAATTTGTCGCAGAGCACCATATATCTTTTTCATCATATCTGCAATGTAGGTACAGCAACTGAACTGGGAATTAAATTTGATTCCCAAATTTTTTAATGAAATTTTGAATATTCTGCAGGACTGTGTTGTTCAAGACCACAGGAGGAAGCTCGGATTTCTCTAGAGCACGCCTATAAATTGCTAAGCAGTTTGATTTGGACGGGTTGAGTGAAAGCTCATTAATTGAAGTCCACTTATATAGTACCTGCAAATCCTCATTGATCCGATAGACATAATCCTCAATTAGTCCTATAGGTCTACTCAGGTACATCTGTACATCATTAGCATATAAATGAATTGAGCGATTTTTAATAGCACTTGGTAGATCGTTTATGTACAGGCTAAATAAAAGTGGATCTAGGATTGACCCTTGAGGTAGATCTGAGGATAGATACGCCAGCTTAGAGAGAGTGTTTCTCCCACCTTCACCATTTGACTGCGATTTGTTAGAAACAAATAATCAGCTTAACACCTGTGGATGGAGGAGTTAAATCTATTACCAAGTTTAGAGAGTAGTTTTACATATATGACTAATAGAGTCAAATGCTATACTAGTCAAGCAAAACCAATATTGTCAAGAGATCACTGTCAAGAGCATCATAAATATCTGTGGCAACTTTTAGGAGAACAGTCTCAGAGCTGTGCGTCGTCGGTCGAAAGCCAGACTGCCAAACTGACAATATTTTGTTTGCCTCTACATATCGCATAATTTGCTTATATAAAATTTACTGCAATCCCTTGGCCAAAAAATTAAGCAGACTAATGGGACAAAGAAAGATATTTTTTGGCTTCTCGCTTAGATGTGCTCTAATTTTTTATATTTTTAATTATATAGGTAATTAATTTTCAATGCTAAAAATTAAGAAAACATTTTCAGGTTTTTGAATAGCTGAATATTTTTGAAATTTATTTGCAAACTGGTGTTTCCGGAAAAGACCCCCACATTTCATTTATAGTTTAAATTAAATAAAAAATAAAAATTTCAAGAGAAAACTTTCACTAAAATATCTATCTACAGTTGGAGATACGCTGCGCAACGGAAATATTTAGTTCAGCCTGATTTGCTGCGTCAAGTTCAAGTTCACTTTTCATCGATTCAATTTCTAAAGGCGGTTCTTTTTGAAATCCACACTTCAGGTATACAATATTTTCCAATCCAAGAGGGCAAGTAATTTCGTCAATTAAAATTTGGCACAGTTTATTAGTAGTACTTTACATCATGTCTAGAGGTCGCACAGAGAAATCCTTGGCAAACGGCCAATCGTATAAGATCTCCAGGCGTCACACTTAATCGTAAGTAATACCTATACCTATCCATATCAACTCTCTGCACCTTTCTCTCAGTTCACCTGTTTAGCACTTGATGCTGTTGCTTTGCTGCTGGTGCTGCTTCTTCTGTGCGCCGGTTTAATAAAATACCTGACCGTGACCGTATCATGAACGACCTCAAACTATCGATGAGACTAAAATTTACGAGGTGTTTGGATAATCACCCGAAAATTCCATTCATCCGTCATGGGAGTCCCATAGTCGTTGTTTGTTCACAAATCCCAACTGCGGTAAACGGAATTACAACAGCAAACTTGTTGCACTATTTCCGCAATTGATGTCTTCTTTTTGTGGGCTCTTTTTTTTTTTTTTTGATCGTTGTGTTGCTTCACTTGATTCATCACATTGCGCATGTATGTTGGTACTTATCCGTTTGTGAGTTTTTTGTCTTCTGATATATGCCTTGAATTTGTTTTTGTTTGTTTTTTCTTACTGTTATTAACCAATTGCGTATGTATGGTACCTCTACCGTGTTAGGTCAAAAATATAGCAATCGTTTCATTTTATATTAACACTGATGGCCTTACTTTTTATGTGAGAGGACTTAAGATGAGTGACTAATTGAAATATTGATAGCACGTATACAAAAGGCACACATGGCATACTTTTGCTTCGTTTTCAATTCATTTAATGACGAGATTGATAGCGTTTTTAAACAAAAAAAACTATTCAGTGCCAATTGTATGGAGACACACGTCCATTTAAAATTGTAATTTTATCAGAAAAATGCCAGAAAAGTTATTTGTAGAGCAATTGAAAAAAAATAAATGTAAATTCAGAGACAGATATTAATAAAATTTTATATATTGTTTTTATCATTATAATGTCATGTTTGTATGCATCTATATCCATATGTATGTACATGAGATCACCGACCAAGATTTTAGCTTTTCACATTACATTTTGTAGATCTGCCTGTAAAAGGACCACCAGCGCAGCGTCTTGTTAAATTCTCCTCTTAATTTCATTTTGCTTGGAGAAGCCTAAATTTTTTATGTAGGGCTTTAACTGCTACTACCAATAACAAATTGAGTTTTGGAGAGTTTGGGATTTTTCTTCCATACGATTTTCCCAACTCTTCATTTTCTCTTTATTAACTTATAGTGAATTCGGAATCACACACCCATCAGGACTGTGCTGACATCACTTCAGTTCGGAGCTGTCAAACTTGAAATTGAAAATTCTGGTGTGTGCCGGGTGTGTGTGTAATTCTGTGATCTGGTGAAGCTGGAATGAACCAAATCAAAACAATAAAATATAACCTCAACCGAGTGTCATGTCAACATTCAAACCTGGAAAAAATGTGGGTGGAGAGTTCTGCAACCAGAAATAACCGAAATAGAAAAGATAGCACATTTATGTTTTGTACTGGTTCGGTGGTATGAAAATAGTATGAAAATAATAGATTCGGTTGCAGTGCTTACACTGAGTTGCAGAAAAGAATTCACTATTAGAAACTTGAAACTTAACTGATATCTGTCATTGTCCGAACACTTCAACTATTCCAGTTATCCTGTATACATACAGTCTTTCGTTATTCGGCTCCAGTAAGTGGTACTAGCTTGTCCATTTCTTAAACTGTCCCCGTTGGGAAAAAGAGCGCTCTAAGAAACTTCCTGAAGTGCTTCCCAGCGCTTATTTTCTTTGTCCCATCTCAGTTCACTGCTTTTTTACATATAGGTATGTTCGCGGTGGCTTCACTGCTGTTCTTAACAAGAGCTCTAGGACGTATGTTAAATAATTGGTGAAGAAGTTTTTTTGAAGGTGTCCTTTCAAAAGCTTTTTGAATAATCTTCGCAGTGTTTCTCATAAGAGGCCTTCAAAACTGCTTCCCGAGAACAGTAATAAGGCGCTTACGCTTGCTTGTCATTATTTGTGGTATTAAATTTTATGAAGTTGATTGAATAAGCAAATATTCTCCCTTTTATTCTCACTTTTATTACCCAAAACTTCAAATTACTTCCAACCACTCTCAACTTTACATTGAAAAAACAAAATGGCGGCTCCACAGCCATCTTCCCGGGACATGTTTCGGAGCAAGTTTGACGCGCTTGGTGGCGACCTCCATTTTCAAAGGAAAAAAAAAAATTTTTCTCGCACGGGACCTTTTTTTCTTATTCTAGAGGGTTTAAACTATTTTTTAAGCCAATAAAAAAAACGATTTTTCAAAAAATTTACAGTGGCGTTACCCCTTAAACGCGTTTTTCTCGAAACTGCCTTTTTCAAGACGATGCCCACGATTTCTCAAGTTCTACTGAACCGATTTACTTGAAATTTTTTTGAGAGTCTTCTCTATAGACTTGTCTATGTCCGGAACTAGCCGCATCCCCAAATTTCAAATTTTACTATTTTTAAAAAATTCGAAAAAGTAAAAAAAAGTGGTACAAAAATTGCTTTTTTTTCAGGCAGCGGCCATTTTGTGAAATTTTTTTTCAACTTTTCCCTAGTTCCGGACATAGCGACATTACTCTAGACTAATAATCTTTTTTTTTCTCGGATTGCTAGGCGGGTTGGAATCGTGGGCATGATCACGTGCCAATTTTTTGAGGCACCCCACTTCATCAGCTGCTAATTTTTTGAATTTTCAACTTTTTTAATTTTTTAATTTTTTTCTGTATTCTTGTAATGTTAATAAATAATTCATAAAAAAATGGATAGAAAACAATTGATTGCCTTTTTTTTACGGCACTTCAAAAATCACCTAAAATTCGGCCCTCTAGACTAGAATACCCCCTTAAGTCCCTTTATCTGGGAAACTGGTAGGATTCGCACCCCCCCCCCCCCCCCCCCCCCTTTCAACCATACAACTTTTTGTTCCTCTGTATGACCTATCCATAGCCTTCGGGTATCACACCACTTACGGGACACCGTGCATATAAAAATAATAAAATAATAAAAAAATAATCGAATACTTTATAAGATACCTGGGTTATATTTTTTCTTCTAATTAACAGGTAATCTATTTCAAAGAATAATATTTGCACAAAATTAAAAATTTTTGTTTTCATTGAAGTGTGTGATAAACGTGAAATATGTAACTAAATTATGATGTTTTGGTATTTGCAACAGAAATTAATTGTCCTCAAAAAGATGTTTAATCCAACAACGTGAATCAATAAATCAATTGATATAAAACAGGTCAAAGACCGATGTTTTAGATAAGAATTTCTATACATACATGCACGCAAGCTATTAAGATAAGGATATGGCTATGCTTACTCAATTCATACAGTATAAAATGATTTGTAGTATCATTTTACGCAACATTAATATACGAATCATATGCAAACATATTTTTGCTATAAACAAAATAGGGTTGGGTTAGTAATTTTTCATTTTGAATGAGTAGCATTTATGGTTCTGGATAATCTATAAACCCTTATAAAGTCTCCCTGTTGCACTTTAGTAACCACAGTTATAGTGAATATTTTAGGCATAAGAGTGCAATATAATATTATATTACGACGTACCATTTCCTGACAAAATTGCACCCTTTTGTCGTAGTCAGCAGGTAAAAGTGCTTGCACACGTTGCACATGGTAGGATGCCAGTGATACCTGTGCAAAATACGATGCACCGCCGACTTATGTGTAGTACCTACATTTCTGTCAGTATCACTTCAAAATGAGCTAAAATGTTTTTGGCTTTTATATCTTCTGATAAGTTTCTGTTTTTGAATGAGCAGAATGATCGGGCAAATAAGCAAAATCTTATTTATTCTCATTACTTTGTTTGCCTATATTAAGGTAAAGATACACGGTGAGAGACTTTTTGTCTCCAGTCTTCGGTTTACAGAGGCCAAAATCTCCGAAATTTTTACACGTCAAGAGAGTTTTGTCTCTGTAGACCAAAAAATTAAGTCTACGGAGACCATAAAAAATACACGACGGGAGCAAAGTTTACCTAAGAATAAGTTAAGAAGCTGTAGAGCAAAATGGGCAAATTTCTGGTGTTTTTTAGAATGAAACAAGTAATTTCAAGTAATGAATGGGGGAAAAGAACTTGTCTATGCACTATTGTAGTGCAACTGAGACAACGAGTTAAAAACAAAAATCGAGAGAACGTAGGATTACCCGAACGTAAAAATCTTATTAAATCCCTCAAAATCCTTTCAACCTATTCATAATAATGTACTTCGGGCCACACTACCTCCCATTTTTAAGAAAAAGATAAATTTCGCTTTGGCCCAGATGATGAAAGGAGATGTAAAATTCCTCTCAAATGAAATTCTCATTTTTCCCGAAAATATCAGAGAATCCAGCATGAGTTCTCCCACCCAACGAATGTAAACAGAAACACGTGCTGTTCAAATATCATAGGATTACAGCAACAACATGTGTCCTTTTAGACCTTTTACAACAACAACATGTGTCCTAACATTATCAATATTTCATGAAACCCGGTTTTCACAAAAGCGTGGGAGCATTTTATGAGAGTAAAACGTGAAGACTCCGCCCCTTCTCATTTATTTACGAAAATGAAACATTTGCCATTCTGTTTCGGTGCATGCAACTTGCGCTTTCACATTTTTTATCTTTATTCATAAAATTTTTAAAGAGAGTTTGATTTTTTTTCGATTTTTTTTCTTTCTTTCTTCCTTTTATTGCCGTGTGCATTTTAAATGTAAAACACTTGGATATCTCACCAGCTTCTTAACTTATTATTAGGTAAACTTTGACGGAAGGCTGGACACGGAAGTCTCTAGAGACTGTCTCTTTAGATTTTTTTGCGTCTCCGAAGTGTATAAACGGGTCTTTGGAGGCCGCCAATCTCTCGCTGTGTAGCCTTAAGCCGTAGATACAATAAGCGCCGCGCGTTTTTTTTTGCGGCGCCGCTTTGAGGCGTTTATGTTACAATGGTAGCCGCGCGTTTTTTTACGCTTGACAGTTCGAACTATTTGAGGTGTGTTGATTATTTCTGTGAAATTGTGAAAAGTATTTAGAAAAGAATAAAAAAAATTAAGTATGATAATTAAAGCAAGTATTCTTGCCCTAAAAGTTTATTAAAAAATTATTACCAAAAAAGTGAAATTTTTTATTTCAAATTTGACAGTAATTTCATTCGTTCTCTTAAAATGAAACAAGGAACAAACGAAGAAAAAACAACGCGCCGCAAAGTTTAAAGTTTGATCAAACTTTGGGGCGCCCCAAAGTGGCGCGGCTTACATTGGCTCTAGCTATGTATATATGAAAACCATTGATTCAAACTCATTTTGCGGCGCGTAAAAAACGCGCGGCGCTCATTGTATCTAGGGCTTTAGGCCGCCCACAGATTGGCGGACGATGAGCGATTGGTGCGCGATACGCTGAAAAGCTTTCACATTGATCCGCTTTAGATATTAGTTGCATCGTAACTTTTAGGGTATAATGATGTCAAGGCTTATGAGAAAAATGGTATTACTCGATAATATACGGTTAAAGAGATTGATTTTAGCAAAAAAACGGAAAAGACTAGCAATTTTGAAATAAAGAAAAACCGGTTGGAGTCTTATTATATGAAGATCTTCCTAGAAATTCTGAGCAATTTTTTGAATTTCTACGAATGTCAATTAAAAATTTCGATTAAATTTTAATAAGACTTAAAAATCGCCTGCAGAAAAAAAGAGACTATTAAAGGCCAATAAGTCCAGAGGAAAAACTTTGTTATATAAATTACACCACAACTAATGGGCAACGCTCACAGCAACCGCTCAGTTCAGCTGAGCTGTGAAAGCACCGCTTGGCGGCACAGCTCAACGCTCTTTAATGTGAAAACTTTCATAGCGACAGCCTGCTCTCTCAAGCGTCAAAATCTTTTAGTGAAAATCAAAACTTTAGTATGGCAAAACTATGAAGGAATTGCCCTATTTTATCCATCTACGAAGTTGACTTTATTTTTTCATATAATCACTGTGTACACAAACAGGACAAACAGAGGACAGACATGCAAAAGTCGAAATTTTTCATGATATTAATTAATTTTCTCTGGATACTAGATATATCATTAATTCTTTTCGGTACAGACGTCTGAACAAACTTGGACCTGCTCATACCCTATGATTTCTTTTAAGGTATAAAAAGCGACTGACGTGTCTTAACAACAAATCACGAGCACTGTATACTTCTTTTCCCCATTTCCTTCTGTTAAAACTGTTCCAAATTGTATCCCCTAATTTTTTAACTAACACATGAAAAAGGGTAGCTTCTGGAAGTCAATATTAATACCTTTAAAGCAGGTTCAATTCGACTAAATCGACTGGTCCCTCCCACGTTGTCATAGAAGATTCGTGTGTATGACTGCTTTAATTTGTGCAATTCTAAATTTTTTTTTCACAGCTGAACCTTGAAGGTTTACAATGCAAGCCTAACGTAATGCTGTTTTTTAAAAGAAAAAAAAATCAAAAATTAAAAGATTAAATCGAATTCGGATTCACTTGAGCGTGGTATGGTGTTCTATTTATTTCAAAAGTATTAAGCAACTAATCCCTAGAAGTAGCCAATATATGTATAACTAACTACTGGCTGGCAAAATATGGAATGCACAGAATGCAAAAAGAAAAATGCCAACGGCATCAGCACAACAACCTGTTTTTGGGTTAATACAAATTAAAAAAATCCTAACAAAACAGCAGCGCAACATAAGACTAAACTGCATTCCAACGTTAGAAACACTAATTTCATCGTACGCACACCTATTTCCCTTCATAAATTGACTTGTTGTATTTGCGATATGGCTACCTACATACGTTTTTTATATATTCGGTAAACAGCAGCTATATAGACAAACTTCTTAGTAGTAAAAGACTCATTCTAGCCAATGTTGATGGTGTTTTCATTTGTACGAACCCACCTGCCCACTTTCTGTTTGAGCCGCACCAACCTCACCCTAGCACCTTATGCTATGCGCGCATCTACATAGTTTGTATGAGAGGAGGTTGCTCATTTCTAGCCAAAGTAGGTAAATGAAGTTTTGCTATTTTTTCAAATATTTGTCATAAAATTAGCTGCTTGGTGCTGTGCTGTGCTAGCCAAGTTCCAAAACACGTTTTCATTTGATTGGAGAAGAAAATCTGAGCTCTGTATCCCGTCTGGGAATATTAGAAGACTATGGGAGCTGTCCCCATAATAAACAAAGCTGCTGTGCTTTAAGGCGTCAAGCATCAAATGTCTGCTTGCTGGCCGTCATGTATGATATGATATGGTAGGCAATCCATGGCAATCGGCATTGACTGGAATGTTTCGCGAGTGTTTTGTAATCCTAATTTTGTTGTCATTTGATGCCATTAGTTATTTGAAGGACGCCTACCTTCATGGTTTCTAGCTATTGTTCCAATCTGAAAAGTTGTATTAAAAATTAATGTAAAATGTTTGGAATTTCTTAGATGCACTTTCTAATTTACATATTTTTTTTTGTTACGGGTGGCCGGGCGGTGCGATCTATACTGTATTAGCTAAATTTAATATTTTATAAATAGTAATTTAGTAGTTTTTTTACATAATTTTTTTAGATTTTAAAAATATTGATGGACTTTTAAATACCTCCCTAAATATCAACCCTTAGAGCTTTGGTGTCAACTCGGCACACTTGGCACTTTTTTCTCAAGGGTCACCTACACAGGATGGGATAGGTTAATGATCCTGTATGCAGAGGATGCGTAGAGGAATCAGAAACGGCGATACAATTTATCACTGCCTGGATCTCTCAGAAAAGAGATACAGATATCTTGGCTCAAATCTGGACGAACTGCATAAAGTCGGTAAGCAGGGTTGGGGCCAATATTGAGCTTGATAAAAGCGTCTGGTTGGAAAGTAAGACCAACTGTTCGTTAGTCTGGAGGGTGAATAATGGGCCTTGTTATGGTCTGCGTTTCAGGGATTCCGCCCAGGGTATCAACTTCTCCTCAATCCATCAATTTATCCAATACATATGTTTAAGGCCTGCCTTACATGGTAAATACATACAATTGAAGTAATGCAATACAAGTAAAAAAGCTAGAATTGGTCTAAGTAAGACCAATTCTTATAGATGAATACCCTCTCTGTGAACGTTTGATTATTCAAGTGATTTTTCGCATATATTTTTAGAACGGTTCGTCGGACAGTAAAAATGGTTATGACCAATTTCATAAGATTTCATATTCTGAAGAATGTTTCAGTACAATAAAAACGTCTAGGACTGGTCGTTTTCACAATATAGGTGAAAAACCTAAATTTTTATATGGAAACACCTAGAAAGGGTTTCCCGATTTAGCCAATTTTTAAAATTATATTTGCTTTTACTATAAAAATGTTCAAAATTTCAGCTTTCTACGTTGACGCCTTCTCAGGCAGTGTACAAATATACAGGGTGTCCCGTCCCGTAAGTCGACGTCAAGAATCGGGTGATAGACCAAATCATAATATGTAGTTACTAGAAAAATATAAAAAAATCTAAGTCATGTATTTTTCAAATTATAGACATTTCTTTTGTTTTCGGGAAAATGTACATGTGATGGTTTTTTAGCTCCTGTTGCTAGAAATCTTTATTTTTTTTCAATTTTATTTTTCTTATGTAATCCCGAATAGTGCTTATGTGACCTGTTGCTTTAAAGAAACTTGGAAGAAACTGTCACATTTTGCCGAACCAAGAATAGACAATTAATATTTCACCCAACTTTAACTGACTGTACTGTACTGTAATTTTAAAAGTTGACGCATTTAATAAGGATTGTAAAATGGTATAACACTTGCTACAATATTTCTTAGATTACGGCAAAAAAAATTTGTCTTCAGGAAACCAAGTTTCGAAAAATTTCTTTTCACCTACTAAAAATGATTCTAGTGTGTACCCAAAGCTTACCGTAAGACCGTAATTTTAAGATTCTAGTTTGAGTGAGACGGAGAGTCATTAAATGAAGTGTGAGTGAGACAGATAGTGACGATTTCAAGTTAGAGATCCTAACTTTTTGTTGAATTTAGGGCAAATTTTCCTTACGTTTAAAATTAAACACCAATTATTTGGATGCTAAGATTTATTATTTACAAAAGATGTTCAAACTGCCTTCCTTCAGCTGGAATACAAGTTCGACATCTTCTTAAAAAGGATCGGGTTATCAGACGGGCAAATCTTCCATTGTTGACAAATTCAACTGCTTCCGTAATCCTAGAGCTCATTTTTTTGTAAAATTCGGTGAGTTTTACTTTTAGGCACTCCTGTGCTTTCCTGTATTGCACGTACCGAAGTACTTGGGTCTTCTCCAACTGCTTGAAGTACTACGTCCTCGTAAGGTAAGGAACTATTCGTTCACCATGTAATTGGTTTGGAAGTCGGCCCTCTGTGGAGAGTAGACGATGCACATTTGTAAAAACTCAATGATTTGACGAGCTAGCGTCACTATCTTGCTCACTCACATTTCATGCAATGACTCTCCGTCTCACTCAAACTAGAATCGTAAAGTTACGGTCTTACGGCAAGCTTTGGGTACACTATAATCATTTTTAGTAGGTGAAAAGAAATTTTTCGAAACTGGGTTTCCTTAAGAAACATTTTTTTTGCCGTAATCTAAGAAATATTGTAGCAAGTGTTATACCATTTTACAATCCTTATTAAATGCGTCAACTTTTAAAGTTACAGTACAGTACAGTCAGTTAAAGTTGGGTGAAATATTAATTGTCTATTCTTGGTTCGGCAAAATGTGACAGTTTCTTCCAAGCTGGAACAGTTGGCGTAGAATTTAAAGCAGCACTAGTCGGGATTACCTAAGAAAATAAAATTGAAAAAAAGTAAAGATTTGTAGCAACAGGAGATAAAAAACCATCACAGGGTGTACATTTTCTCGAAAAAAAAGAAATGTTTATAATTTGAAAAATACATGACTTAGATTTTTTTTTATATTTTTCTGGTAACTGTTATAACCCGATTCCGGTTTGACGTCGACTTACGGGACATCCTGTATATGTAGTGAAAGACGAAATTTTCGTGTGCCACCCCCACGAAGGAGTTACCCGATCTGTCCAATTTTCGAACTTTATTTTTTTTTAAAGCCCGTATGCAAAATTTCAGCTCTCTAAGTGAACACGTTCCCGCGTTATCGTGAGGACAGACGGACATGCAAAAATAAATAAATAAATAGCTAATTTTTTCCCTTAGTAATATAACATAGACACATGTCAATTAGAAAGTTATATAGAATATATCCTTAGAAAACACAATTAAATGTCGACTGACGAATTAATTAATAGCAAGGGTTAAGGAATAATCCAGAAAATGGAAGGAAACTAGGTAGAAGGAGAGGCACAGGACCAATTTCACGTGGGAATCGAACCCACGACCCCAGGGATGGTAGTCAGCCCGCTTACCAACTGAGCTACCGAGGCCACTGTGTTCTTTTGTGTACCTTGTTCTAGAACTTCCATATACTAGAGAGAACAAATTGGTCTGTCGATTGAAGCGAACTATTTGTACTGTTCGCTTCATTTAAATCTTCTATGAAAATGTATGAGGCGTTCTTTTGTGTATTTTCTGTTCTGCCGTGTTCTGCGGACACAGCTATTATGACCACTTTAACTCCTGAGGGGAGAGGAGTACGGGGCTGGTCGAAGAGTCGTTGGAAAGGCCATGAAGTTCTTCATACAAGGAGCTCTGTAAACTACCGTACACCTTGTACTTTTTAAGATATAGGATGTTTTGTGAAAGATTGCATATTTTTTTAATCACCCTGTAATCTGGAAACGGACCCCACTCTTCCTTCCTTCCTTCCTCCAGGGTGAAGACTTAGATTTTTCATCGGGCCCCGGGACTTAATAGCATATCTAAAAATCAGAACTACCCCTATTTAGTCCATATTGACTGGATAATATTTGTAAAATTTCAGAATATTCTTATTTCATATGGGATATACAACAACTATTAATTTGGGATCAATGACATATTTGGATATGATTAATACGTGTAAAACTACATATTTCTACTATCGATTCAATGATTCAATTTTCCAAAGAATTTAGTTCGTTTTTGAATGGAATACAATCAACACACGGTATACATATCCTCTGCCGCCGTTATCTTGAAAAAAATAATTAAACCTTGTGATAATTGTATTAAAAAAGAAGTGAGGTAAATTTCACCAGAAAATTTTTTTTTCATAGAACTAACCGCCCCGACAGTGACTCAAAATCAACAACAGTTGTTCATTAAAGAGTCCACCAGAAAAAGGCCAATATTGTTTTACGTTCTTACGCAACACTCACTTAAAAGTGTTTTATCAAGAATATTTGTTTTGTATTTCACTTTTTAAAATACACGCTGTTCCTGTTTATTTTGGGTATCAAACAAAGACACAGTTTTTAGCTTATTTCTCTGTTATATCTGGACTGGAGCACTTACATGTGGACTTAATTTTGAATATGTATACAGTTACTTTTATATATCTAACAATTTCTCATGTAAAATTCAATGAAACCCCTGTGAAGAAAGTACAATTTTTTTGTGAAGGGTGAAATGTTGGAAAAAATTATATGAAATTTCCAAAAAAGTCTATCAACTCATTTCGCCTGTCTGTCACATTATTGTTAAAGCTATTGAAGAACAAATCAAATTATATATTAATCTATACCTAATCTTTGTGTAAGGTGAGTGATCACAATTGATACTTCAGAATTTAACGATATGAAATTGTTACGAGTATAGGTATATGGGACCCAAAAAAATTTGAAAGATAAGCAACAACCCTCGATATCTTATCTATGTTTATAATGACAGAAGCGCGGATATTGTAATCTACATTTTCCATTTCTAAAATAAATTAACCGAATATTTACGGAGGTTGGGTTGTAACTTAAGTTTGTGGATGGTAAAGAAAATTTCGCTTTTGTGTTCTATACATTTTTGCATAAGGTTGAATAAATCCTGAAAATCATTGCGCCCACCGTTTCGCAATCATATCGGAAACAAGATTTTCGTAGGTTTTTACCGCCGCAAATATTGTGGTGTGTCAGCATTAGCCGTATGACGATCTTTCAGTGGAATTTTGTTTACAGAGATTCTGTGCGTATTTTACTTTACTTTTCTGCTATGATTGCTGCTTTCCTTGCCTTGTTTTAGTTGTTGCAAACCACACTGTTGTAGAATGAATATTTAAAACAATTATGGTTCTTAAATTTTCGTGTGTTTTTTGAGTCCGTAAAAAAAAAAAAAAAAAAAAATTTTTGGATCTGTCATTGGCATTTCCCACTACCCAGCAAACAAATTGAAACGAAAATAACTCGAAAGTAACTTGCCATGGGCAAGCATAACCCTCGAAAACGATATTACCAAATGCTCGTTTGTAATTTAGGCGGCGGACTAAACGGACATACGAAAGTAAGCTAAAAAAGGCAATTTATAAGTAATTCGCATATTCCTTACCAAAAGCAAGTATATATATTTTATATACTTGCCATATGCGAGGGTTGAGTAAATTACTTTTAATTTACCAATTTAAACTTATTTTTAATATGTCTGGATTAACATTTTTAATTCATAAGGGCAATCTTTTCCACAATATCTTATTATTATTTTTCTTCTTTTAATTACGATTGTGTTTTTGGACATAAAATAAACAAACAGAAAAAAAACTTGCATAAAGCTTATGTTTTCTTCGTTCTTTACATTTTTTGAATTGATTTTCACGAGGCTTGCTAAAGGCGAGAAATGGGCAATAGTTGAAAGAGAGGGAATCATCACATACACTTTATTGCCATAATACTGTCACTGTTTTACAACTATTGCTCATTCCTTACTTTTCGCAAAACCTCGCCAAATTGTTTGCTGGGTATGTGTAGAATTGTGTTCATATATGTATTCGTTATCTTCATGGAAGTAGTAAATCTAAAATATTTTAAGCGGGGTTTGGCGTAATTATTTAAAATAAAATAAAATTGTGAGCTGCCACTGATGGTGGAGTCAGTAGGGGTTTTGCTCTACAAAAGATCGGGTAATTGTGATTTTTATATATAGTTCTGGGTCCCGATGAAAAATCCAAGCTTTCACTCCCGGAAGGGGTCTGCGCTGTCCGCCATATTGGATTAAAGGTACACAAAATTGGTTTTTTCAAAATAATTCCTCAACGGTTGATCCTACGCCAAAAATGGCTGATGCAAATTAGAAGAAGACTAAATATCTTATATTTTTTATAAATACTTTTTTTGAAGTCTGAATAATCTTCAAAAAAAAAAATGTATGCATATAGTGCCACTTATACAGGGTGTTTCGTCCAAGGTAGTCAGTCCATAGGATAGGAGGTGATAGTACTAACCTATAGTCAAACGGAGACATCTCAACCGTTTCGGAGTTACATGGTGATTAAGAAAATATGTAGTCTTTCACAAAATACCCTGTTTCTTAAAAAGTTCAAGGTGTGTAGTCACTTACAGAGCTCATTGTATGCAGAACTTCATGGCCATTCAAACGATTGTTCGACCAGACCCGTACTACTCTCCCCTTAGGAGTTATGGTGATCCAACTTAACCCTACTTGCTAAAAGTGACAGTAATCTTGCATTATAAGTACATATGTACTTACTTTGGCACTATTATCACCCATTAAGCGTGTGCCAAAACGGGTAAAAAGCCATGTACTCTTAGTACTTCCTTGAGGGGCAGCTAATGCTTTATCCGGCTGGTTCACGCCATGATCTTCCAATTAATGAAGCTTTTCTAAAAATTACTCTTCTCCAAAAAGTTCTGGTTTTTTTTTGTGTGTCATTTCGTTGTACTGCTTCCTTACTTAGGAATGTGAATTCTTCCATTTGTTCTAATTTCTTTTCTCATAACGAAAACCTACAGTTTACCCATATTAAAGGATTCGTTAATTCTTGTCTTATTCCACGTTTATCCGCAGGGTGTTGAAGTATAATATATGCCCTTTGGTCAATCTAACCTGTTGTATTTTGATTGTTTGGTCCATGGTGTTCCATGCTTTTTCTATGGATTTTTAGAAGATAACGTCTGCTGATTTGCTTGGATCCAATTGTTATTAAATATTAATATTTCTGTAGTTATGCCATTAGCCAAAAATTAATCTATAGTATATAGGTAGGGGAACCCGGGGCATAATGACGAACGGGGCACGGTGATGGAATGAATATTATCTGTAATCAGCTTTATTCTAAACTCACGATATGATACCCAGAGTATAAGGTTAAGTATTGCCAACATTTGGTCAACATCTTTTCATAATTAGTCTATGTTTGTTGTACGAAAAGAGCAAGAGAAATTCTGCAATTAGAACACGCAAATGTTTTATTTGCCGAAGATTGTGTTTGAGGAAATATTTTAGGAGTTTTAATTTGAATGGTGAGTAAGTCTAGTATATTTATGGTGTGCAGTTTGACGGGATAATAATAGATTTCATATTGGTTTACGATAAATTTAGCATAACATGTCTTGAAAAGACTAATGTGTTGGGGGTAAAATGACGAGCTTTTTATGGGGAATAATAATTTCTCGATTTTCACATTCTGGTAGGCTCAAACTAGAGCGGATTCAGAAGGTACATAATTTTACATTAGAAGAAAATTTGTTGTCAAGAAAAATGACTTCAACAATTATTGTGTTTAGCATTTCGCAAGCTGTGAATTTTTCGGTTGTTCGGACGTGGGTTGCTCAAAAATCTACAAATCGGTATTTTGTAATAACAATGTTTTTCGACATCTAAGAATACAAAAGAATTTTTGGAATGTCAACCTATTTATCCTAAAACTTTCAAAACCCAGATATACATATGTTTTCAGTTTGCATTTTTCGAATTCAAAATTCGAGGTGTTCCTCATTCTAGTATGTATAATTTTATTGTAAAAGCCATATTGCTGCAAGGCTTATTATGGTAATTAATTAATAATAATTGTTATGATAAAAAGAGACGTTATTTCATGTATTAAATATGATTCGTTATTATGCTCAGAGCCCTTCGTCATTATGCTATGTATGTGGGGCATAGTGACGAACTAATCATCACTCCACTTAGGTCAACTAAGTATACATATCTATATCATATTTTGTCCCTGATTGACCATACCCCGGTTCCCCTAAATTTTCAAAATTAGAACCACCATTTTGAATTTCCTCATTTTCGGTTTGAGGTTAATCTCTATCTAGTACTTGCAAAATATCAAGATCAAAACCATTTGGAAGCGCCTAATGAGGACATCCACATACCTTTAGCCCGTTATATTTCTGCTTTTGATAAATTTGGTGCTTTCCGCGGTAATATCACGAAAACAGCTGAATATTCCTGCAGACTTTAAAGCCAAAGACTTTAAAACTAAATGAATTTTCATTTATTACAAATTACCCTCAAGTTCACAATGCTTACAAGGTGCACTACCACGTAGGAATGCCACAATAGGTCACAACACAGACGGATTCTTATAAGTAAAGCAGCGATTACCTATCCAAAAGGGTCATAAGGCATATTATAGGAAAGTCAACGCCATAAGAACTTGAACGTGCATGCAATATCGTTGCTTCGTTAAAATTTTTGCTACTTTTGATTGCTTCTTATTGCGTCTCTGTGAGAGGCCGCAGTATGTACTTTATCGTATCTCGGCAGATTTTTTTTTTAAATTTTTTTTTTGCTTTGTATTTTCATTTTCCCTGCACACCCAACTCCAGTAAAAAGCATCAAGTGTACGACGAAGTCAACATCTCACTTGGAGAAAATCAAAAGCAAAAGAAGTGGTTGTGCTGACGGCTGACTGTTGGTGGAAGGAAATCTAAAGATGAAGAAAAAAAAATTGTGTTTTGATGCTTCGCGGCTTGACTTGTTGTGTGCACTTGGAAAGCCTTAATCGCCCCTTTTTTTTTTGCCTTTCACTTACAAATGCTCGGACAGAGGTGAAGTAGTATTCACTTGAGATTTTTTTTTTCGTTTTTCTTTCGTATTATTATCTAAGGCTGGCTGCTGCGGAACTATATGAGCCAGCCAGGCAGCCATCCAGCCATCAAGGGCTAAGTATAAGAAGCAAGTGGTTGCTAATTTTTTCACGCGCCAATTAATGAATTCGCTCCTCCGTGAAATAAAAGGGGAACTTTATGTGATCATGGTACTACTCCTAGAAGCCATCCATGCAAAAATCGAAACTAAGAAGAACTGCACGGCCAACGTATGATATCACAAGTTGCAAGTGTTTCAAAAGATGAATCATGGTACAAAGGGTCATTGGGATAAGATTCATGGAATGGGTTCTTATAATTCAGAGATTTAGAATAAAGATTTAAAGTTTAACTATAGAAAATTTTTAAATTATAGTAAATGTGAGATTAATCATGGACGATGAAAAATTAGGTTCATCGTAACATCATTATTCTTATTATTTAAAAAAAGATGAATTTGCAATAAGAACAGTTCTGGAGTTCAGCAACAAGACACGATCAAAAACAAAAGGTTAATCTTCAAAACGTAAGAGGATTTAGTTATTTTATGATTTCCAATTCAACTAGATTCGGTTGCAGTTCTCATCGAGCGTATAAAAAGAATTATATTTGTATGTTCTACACAGATTTTGTGATACAAATTTCAACAAGTAACAAGTGCAATAAAAGAAGATTAATCACATTATGGCCAAAATGTCTCGGCACCAATTGTGCCGGCGTGCATCCCATTTTGTTTCTTAAGAAACCACATTTTAACAATTAACAACATTTCAAGCAATATGGATCGGATTTAGGAGCTCGAGAAAAACGAAAATTGAGCTGAAGTCTACTGGAACATTTGTAACGTTTTATGGCAATATTGCTGCAGACGAAAGCATATATCGCCATTTGCTCTATAAAAATTCCTTGAAGGAAATTGAAAATGCATAGATCAACAATGGTATATAGATATCTATTAGTCGATTCTGAAGATAATTTAGAAAATGGCGAACAAACAACCGTTAAAGAATTAACAAAACGGTTTTCTGTACACAGACGAATACTAGAAAGCAAGAAACATGTGCCTTAATTGGATCATTAATTTCGATAATGTGATACAACATAAGCTATATTTGAAATAAATCGATCATAGTAGAGCTTGTTCGTCACACAAATTAACCTTCTTGAGGGCAAATTAATGATTGCGGGCAATAAAAATGCTTGCACCTAACCAAATAATAGATGATAACCTATATCTACTGACAACAGTTGGAAAGCGTGAAAGAAAAATTAATATCTAAGCGTCCATCACTAATTAGTCAGTCAGTATGGGCGAAAAATTAATTTTAATTACAGAAAAATATTTGCATAGCATTTGAAAAAGTTATCAAACTTTCTGTGCATGTTTAACTATCACACTCTGTAAATATAGAATTTTTTGGAGTACAATTCCAAAAGTGACAGTTACTATCTTAAAGGGTATTGAGCGATTTTGGCAATTAGGTTCGTAAGGTACTACCCTACCATACAGCATAAACTCACAAAAGTAACAAAGATACTTGGTATTCCCGCCTTATATTCCAAACAAAATTGTCATTAAAACTACTGTATCATATGTCTGGGCATGCAAATTTGCTATTAGTGATATGAACAGAAAAAAATATTTTAGAGCAAAATAAGCCGTCAAATTTTTGTCAAAGTTGAAAAAATGTGTAAAAAATGGTAAATTTCAAAATGTTTTCGACTGTAACTTCGTGACTTTTCATCGTGACGAAATAAGGAAATGGTTGGATAGGCCTATCTCTCTTCTTTCAAATATCATTAAAAATTCGACATCGAATAAAAAATGGCGAAGTTATAAATTATTATATACATGGAGCTATCGAATAACGGTTTTTTTGGCCTAAAATAAGATTTTGAGGGTGTATGAGAAATTTTTAGTATGCCACCACTTTTCCCTGGTAGACATATCATGATGAGCTCAACAATGAGCTCCTTATGAGCAATCAGATGAACGTACTGGTGAAATTTATTCGCGTTTGAATCAAAACCGGGAAAAAAATCATTTACTTACTTACTCACAGATAGTGTGCATGAGATATTGCATCTCTTTCATTTATAGAGGAATGTATACTTTGCTTCTCTTTTGTGCATTTACAATATTAGAGGAGTACTTCGATGAGTACATAATGAGCGTCACGGTGAGCTTATTAATGAGCATATCAATGAGTGTCACGATGAGATTATTAATGAGCATAGTAATGAGTGTCACGATGATTTTATTAATGAGTATGTCAATGAGCGTCATGATGAATTCATAAGCGATAATCTGCTTTTACGATTGATTTTATATATATATTTCCGAATTCAAACTCCGGTTGCAAATCAAACTCTGAGACGTTGAAGCGTAAGGATTTTGGCATAACGTGGGGTTCAGCAAATGGGCGACAGTCTTTTCGGGGAAAACAAATCAAACAATTTATTTTAAATAAATAATTTAAAAACTTAAATAAATAAATCACAAAAATCAATTCAAATTTTCCTCGAAATGTCAATTGGCACGGTGATGACAAGAATAAATATTTATTTATTGCTGGTTTAATATATAGGGAGCAGTTTCACGATATCCAATGAGCCCTTGGATGAGATTTAATGAATGCTCATCAGGAGGCTCATCGGGACTAAATTTTTTATATGTTTCTTCATGAATTGCAAACACCTTGATGCTTTGCTTTTCAGTCAAATTAGTATTGGTTTTCATAATAACTGCCCCTTGCGGGGCAAGAGACAAGGTAAAACTGTGAGCAATTTCTACTAGGGTTAGTTTCACTAGACCTAAAACCTACACTATGTCTCGTCAAAAGTATATCGAGTTTATCTTTTTTTTTGTAACACAGTGTAATTATTGCTCTCTTCTATGAATTTCGCAAGACAAATAATTCAATTTGGACTTTCTGCATTTTAATGCAATTTGCAAAATCATTAGAAATTATTTTCAGTGAGTTTCAGTCTTTTAACCTTTTAGAAATTGTCCAATTAAGATATCTGCGTCTGAAGAGATTTCTTTTTCAAATTCCTAAATACATATGAGATTTATGTCTACTCAAGGGTCATAAAGATATAAACGTAAAATAACTTAGTGCAAAGGAACCTAAAATGTCTCATATTCCAAATTTTTCCTATCTCATTGAAAATGGAATCATGTAATTAAAGCGCTAGTGTACATGAAAAAAAGGATACCTATTTTTTTTTGTAAAGTGAAAATTGAACAGTGGATTAGTTTCAATGAGCGTCACGTTTCAAAGTGAAACGCTCATTCGAGTAAACTAGGGGGAATCGATTTTATATAAGTTAATCTTGTTTAAACTTGACGTAGCTTGCAGTCACGGTATATAGACACAAGGTATGACTAGTCTGCACCACGGTCGGCCATCTCTTGTGTATATCACTAAGATAAAAAATTTTATTATTTACTTTTTAGTGCAATTTATTTACGAAAGTTAAAGTTTCTTTAATATATTTTATTTTCTACTTTTTAGTCAATAAATTCGATACACTCTCTCTATTCGACTCTCGAATTCCAACTCTCGATGCTCGGATGTCGACTCTTGAATCCCGACTCTCGAATTTCGGATGTCGACTGTCGAATCTCTACTCATATCATACACGGCCCAAATTGAACAACCCAAGGGTGGTAGTTACCGCCTCCACCCCAAGACTCCCAAAACGTAAGAAAATTTTACCCCATCGGAAAGCTCAACATTCACCCATTCTAAATAAAAAATCCCTGTTAATTCATCCACGTTCTATGTTAAAACTCTTTCGTCACGAACGGCACTGTCATTCGCTCGGGTTCAAAGTTATTTAATCGGGGGTTAGTTAGTTGATAAAAGTTATTCAAAAAGTACATATGGAGGTGTATCTCGCTCGATATAAAATTTGTTGGTTATGTCGAGTTCTATCCATAAAAACAAGGTAAAGTTCTTAAAACTGAGTCGTCACCAGATCTACAATTTTAACCCAGGGTTTCATGCGCCTTTCTATCTGAGATATTTAGGTATGCACATACGTATTCCGAAAAGAATCAACTTAACGTTTTCTTTAGACACACCCCGATATAGACAGTAAAGGTATCACAAATTATTTTCCTGAGGTCAATTTATTACGCCAATAATCTATAAATTTGTTATTTCTGGTACATACTAAGCCATTTAAGTAGTTGATTAAAATAAAATTATTTTAGTACGAAAAAAAAAATCTCGATATTTTCTATTGATTGATAGCGAATAAACCAACAATAACCGCTCAATGAACATGACAAGATCTCTAGAGAAATCGCAACCAGTCGATTTGATTTACATACTTCAAAAATTAGCATTTAAATATCTATCGTCTTCGTTTAAAATGAATTTTATTTGTGCGGTCAAGTGCAATTCTAAAAATATCCGCCTTAGTGACATCAGTGAAGCAATCATTATTTTGTTAGGCAATTAGCACCTGTGCTTACAAAGCACGATGTGATCACTTTCTATTATTTTCGTGGTAATTTTCGTGTACTACATGCAACATACAAGTGGAAGTTGCTCATTTGTCGCGTTTCTCGTTCTTAAAAAAAAATTACCACCTGACCGCATCGTGGTGCGTGTCTGTAACATTAAACTAACCGTCCTTCACGTGACATGCTTATCAACAGAAACAAATCGAGAGATTTTCTTATCACAGGGATCGGTAGCAAAGGCGCCGGGTTTCTATCGCTTTGTAATCGATTCCATTGAAAAATTCCTCTGCACGCACGACTGGTCAAATGTCGCGAAGAAGTATACAGAAAATAAAAAAAAATACAGTCGTCCGACTTTGTTGGGGTGGGGGGATAGCATAGTTGATTGGTGGTGTTCACTTTTTAACGTTTTCCAATTTTCTTTATTATTTACGCCAGTTTTCGTTTTATTTGAATGTTGTTGGTGTTGTTCATTTTTTTTTCTCTATTACCTGTGTATACCCGGGCAATGCGACTGTGATAAAGAGAAATTTCCGTTTGCTTACCTTTTAGTTACACAGTTAGCATTTGAAGCACAAACTTGGCAAATAAAATGCAATTGGAGAATGCCTTTAGTCTCGTTCGTCTCAAGAAGACGATTTCTTTTTTAATTAGGAGGCTTAACGGAATAATTGATTTCTTTATGCATTTCTATAGGATACTCTAGCTATTGTAGTTTTTTTTTTTAAATAACTTACGGGTGCCAGGGACAGTTTACGGAATATTTATAGGATTAGGAGCTGAATATGGATTGAATTGAATAGATAACTATGTTGGTAAATTCTGTGGTAAAATAAGTATTTACATATTTGAAAAAAAGTCCATTTTTTATTTCTCAGTCTTCAATGTTTGTATGTTCCAGTGTTTGAAATGTATATTTCGAACATTTTTGGTAACTTCTTATACCATATTCCACTCTTGCACAAATCCTCTGCCACCAAAGAATTCTTCTAATACCTTGAAACTTGATAGTCGTTTTAAATTTTTTTTTTCCATTTGAAAAATTTTGTAAAGAACAGAAAGGTGATAATTCGATGATGCCAGATTTAAAGGATGGGCGAGAATTAATTAATCAACGTTATGGATGTTAGTATTCGTTGCATCATATTGATTAATTAGGTACTGTATCAATGAAAAATTTGGGGTAGTTGTTCATCATTAGAATTGACTTAATTTTTATAATATTCTTTATTATATAAAATCACGTTTCGTTTTTGATGTAGAGGACAATCCGAGAGAAAATTCAATATTCTACCAGAACTTGTGGGTTTCATATACCAATCAGTATCTAAAGAGCCATCTTCTTTCCTAATTAGGCACACATCTAGAAATAGTAATCTATTATCTGACTCTCTTTCAAATGTAAATTGCAGTTTCTCGTTAAAATCATTAAACTTGTTCACCACCATGCCTACTTTATCCTTAGGTACTGCTAAAACGGAGTCATCAACATATAGCTTGAAGAAAGGTATGGGAAATTCCAGTTTCTTTAGGGTATGTTTTATTAAGTAGTTCATGACTATGTTGGCAATACATGGGCTAGCAGGATTACCCATAGCTATTCCATCTAATTGTTGGTACACATTATTATTGAATTTGATGAGCTAGCGTGCCGCCCTGCAGTCAACGCTGTCCGCCGAGTGATCTGTCTGCTCATGCTGGCAGTCTGGACTTTACGTCCAAGTCAATCACTCAACATAGTTCCATAACAACTGGTTGAGCAGTTGAAGATGAGCCTTCAACTGTGACCGTACGCCCTGTAGTTTTTAAGATACAGGGTGTTTTGTGAAAAACTTGCTTTTTTTCTTAATCACTCTGTAACTCCTAAACGGTTGATATTGCTCGTAGGTATTCAACCTTAAGTTGTTAGTTTTATTTGATATTCGTAGTACATGTTCTTTGATATAGCTTAAAAAAAACTTGATCTGGGCGCTAAAAATGCACAAGTTTTATGCTTAATTGCTGAAGCGGTCGGGAGGTAACAGACGGGAAGAAGCAAAAATTTGAGACTAGAGAATATTGCTCTTTTCTCTGCCACCCCAGGGAGCCATGCACAGTTGTATGTTTCACTATGCTGCCGCTGCCTGGTTGAATTGGCGAGCCGGTTCTTCTATTAATTTATGTACTCGAAAATTTTTCATAAAAGCTTTTGAGCAGCATATTTTGGCTACATACATTCATGAAATTTTTTAAGAAAAGCACACGGATCAATGTAACTGACGATTGTGACTAGACTTATCTTACTATTCTCCCTCTGTTCGACTACAATGCAATGCAATGCAATGTAAATGAAAATTCTCTCAAACAAGGTATTCTTGATGAAACCAGTTTCTTAGAGAAGAGGTAAAAGAAGCAATCAGAAAACGCAAGGCAATGCATGGGCATGATGCGCAGTGCAGGCTCTGGTGCTGTGCTGAGTGCTGGTGCTTTGACGACCCGCCACTCACCACTAGTGACTGGCAGCGGGTTGTCAAAGCAGATAGCTTTCAAAAAATTTGTGAGAGCGGGTCGTAATATTACCACCGGAGGAGGGTCGTCAACAAGCAGAAAGTTTTCATACAATTTGTGAGAGCGGGTCGTAATAGATCGACCCGCCATAGAAAACTTTAGTTCCGCATTCTTTCTGTTAGATGTTCTTTGCTAAGAGTTAACTTTGCCATAGCTGTACATTACATGTACACACGTCGATGCTAGCCATGCACATAGCTTCATGCTTCACTTTGCTGCTTGACTTTGTCGGCCACCACTTCCTGACCCATCCGATCATCTTACTATTCTCCCTGTTCTACTGCAATACAATGTAAATGAAAATTCTCTCAAACAAAGTATTCTTGATGAAACCGGTTTCCAAGGGAAGAGGTAAAAGAAGCAAAGAGAACACGCAATGCAATGCATGTGCATGATGCGGGGTGCAGGCGCTGGTTCTGAGAATTTTCGTACAATTTATGAGAGCGGGTCGTATTCAAAGTTAATAACAAGTTAAGAAGCAAGCGAGACTTCCGAGTGTTTTACTGCCGCATTCACAATGCAGAGTAGAGTGGCAACTGACATCCTTTTTTTCGCACGCAGTTTAGTACATTTGGCCATTTCAGTTTGGCTCAGAGTAGCGCAGAGTGGAGCTGCATGAAAATAGATTCTATTCTAATTTCACACTACATTTCCGCAAGCTTATAAATTGGAATTTCGAACTACAAGCATGTAGATGGCGTGAAAAATGAGTATGGAGCTTACTAACATCATAGAGCAAATAGTATCAGAGTAGAAAACTGTATGTTGAGAATTTTGGCCCAGAGCTTTTGCTCAAATGCCCCTAATCTACTTCTAATAGCACATGACTAGTCGGAAAGCAACACATTCAGAGATCTTTCGATGGTGTTAAGCAAAACCCTCGAGAATACTTCACAAGCCATGAAACAGACTCCGTCACTACCACATAAGAGCCCCAACGGAGTCCTAACATTCTAAAATATTTGCAGTGTTCTCATGGAAAACTGACCAAAGTTCGATTTGAAAATACTATTCATAGAGAAAAATGGTGTTCTGATAATCTTAAGCTTGCTTTCTTATCATCCGAACAGTAAATAATTTTTTTTTTTCTTAACCAAATGACTACGATTTCTCAAACAAAAATTCTCAGCTGTGTAATCATTGTAATGTCGCTGTGCCGTCATGGGAAGCCGTGTTGTGATTTTTATATATGTTATTTAGTTCCGAACCCCGATGAAAAATCCAAGTTTCACCCTTGACGGGGGTTCGCGCTAAATTGCCTAAATTTTTTGTATAAACAGTTTTTTTGTAAGTCTAATGTGTAACGAGCTACAGCGGCGAAAAAAACAAATAGTATAAATTATACAGGGTGTTTCGCCCATTGTGCCCCATAGGACCGGAGGTGGTAGTAGTCACCTAGTCAAATAGAAAATTGTATGGCAAGGAGGGAGCGGCATCTCAACTGTTTTGGAGTTACAGGGTCATTAAGAAAATTTGGTAGTCTTTCACAAAATACCCTGTATTTTAAAAATTACAGAGTGTACGGTCACTTACTTAGCTCAATATGTGCAGAACTTCATGGCCTTTCCAACGACTGCTCGACCGACCCCATACTCCTCTAGCTAGTATTGAACAAAAAGTCGGTTACTTCTAAATCCGTATATTGAGATTTCGTTGTCAATTCTACTGATGAACAACTACCCCAAATTTTTCATTAATAGAGTAATTAATCAATATGATGCAACGAATACTAACATCCATAACGTTGATACAACTAATAATCTACCGATTCAAAATAAATCATATATTAGACTACCGCTTATGACACCGATATCTTACAAATTAAAAGACTTAATGTCCTCGTATTCTAAGAATATACAGGTAGTTTCCTATAATACGAAGAAAGTTCATAATCTATTCACCAGACTTAAAGATCGGGATCCACATGAATTGCAGTCTAATGTCGTATATAAAATTAATTGCAAGTCATGTGAATCATGTTATATTTGCCAGACTAAACAATTGTTAAAGAAAAAACTATACCAACACGGGTATGCTTGCAGAGCTACCAACAGTCACAAAAAAGAGATGACAGCCCTAGCCAAGCATCATTTCGAAGAGAGAGACCATGTCTTTGATTTTGATAATACAAACATCGTGGACTATGAAAATAATTGGTACAAACAGAATATTAGTGAAATGATATACATACAGCTCAATGACAACAACATTAATTTTCGGACAGATACTTTAAACCTAAATCCAGTCTATAGGACACTATTAAACTCATACAAAAACACTTTAATGAGTTATGATAAAAGAGATTGATGTTATTGTAGTTTTGATAAAGTCTTACTCCCACTTTGTTATACTAGTACTAGACTATCTTTTTTCCTGTATTTTTATCTAGGATGCTATCTGACAGCTGTAAAATTGTTTAGATTTTTTTTTTGATGCTCCTTACAATTTGTTTAATTTTTTTAATGTGTAATTTTAACAATAATTATTATAATTCCTATTTTAAATTTCTTGAGGTAATTGATAGATAATTTTAATGTCTTACTGTTGTCAAATGAATTCTTTGTTATGTATTTTTATAGCCCTGCAGAAGCGTTGAAATACAACGGGAAACGTTGGTGAAAAGAAGAAAACTTGTTTTTAATTTCCCATACCAGCTACATTTAAATTATTACTTTTATTGGAAACTTAACTCATAAAGACCAGACCTGTAAAATTCCACGTACAAGTACCAGTACCTGGACTTGAAATATTTTAAGTATAAGTACAAGTCCCGGTACTGGTACTTAAAAAAATTTCAAGTGCAAGTTCCGGTACTGGTACTTTAAAATTTTTCAAATACAAGTTCAGGTACTGGTACTGTTACTAGTACTTAAGTACCAATATACTTAAGTACTTTACAGGTCTGATAAAGACCAAATATTCCTTAAACACGGTTTTTAAGCAAATACAATAAAGAAATTTTTGTTTGCCTTATACGCTATAGGCAGACTGTCTCAATAATAACTTAATTAAATAAATTGAATTAAACGTGCCAATTAATTAAATTGAGTCAATTGTGTCAAGTGTGTCACACAAATGAAGTCCATCAAGGAGCAAATTTTACTCCATATTACTGAAATTGCAATAAAAGTTCCACCTGCTGTCATTAAAACGGGCTGAATTAATTGGAAAGTGGAAAGATTTTCTAATAAAGTCAGCAGTGACAACCATCACCTGACCATGAAATTTCTTTTCTTGCAGTTTTGCTTCTTTTGTTGGCCTCTTTAAACAAACAAAAAAGCAATTCCGCATAAATAGGAAGTTAATTGCTTACTTTACATGCAAAATTAATATAAAAAGTAATTACAATTAATTTCAAATTATCACTTACCGGTAAATCCATTCTAAGACAAAAAAAAACTGTATTTATTAATTCTAACAAACCCCAAAAATCTTTTTTTTTAATTCTAGAAGACTAATGCTCCTAACCAAAAAGCAGGGGCATTAGAAGCTATGGTGGCCTTTACACTGCAGTCATACATTGGCTTATTGTGCACCGTTTTTTTACAGTTCATCCAATAATTCCACTCTTCGCAGAAAGAGCAGCATGTTTTTGGATGAGGTTGCCTCAAAGTCCGCAATATGAGCCAAAGGCCTGGAATCTACATTGTGCAATGCCCATGCATTAGCATAAGTCATACTCCGATGTTTCATTCTCTTCGAGACACAACCAGTGGCATGTGTTTGTTTAGTTTGCAGTGTCCGGTTAGAACTTCTGTGATGATTCTGAGTTGATTCCTAGACAGCCTTAAAAGATCATGGCTCTTTGGTGAAGGTCCTTTAATGATTATTTTGGCTTATCCGGAGCTTATCATCAAAATCCATCGTTAATCCATTTGTTTTTGGACCCAGTTTTGGAGGGTAGGGCTTTACTGTGTTGTAAGAAATACCACAAAATGGTTCCAGTCCGATGAGAGGTATACTATAAATGCGCCATTTTTTAAGCAGAAAATCTGCCTTATCAATTCTCGAGTGTTCTGCCATCCATTGAAGAGTGAAGTTAGGTAGTTCTATGTGGCAAGGTTTGTTAATGCTTGAATGCAATCCCATATTAACTTCAGCTTTCAATGTCACTTGGCTATCTGTATAGATTTTTGTTAGTATAAGATCGGCTGAGGTTATCATATGCACATCTAGTGATGGCATATACTTCTGCCTGGAGTATTGAGACGTATTTTCCTAGGTTTTGATAAATATGAGCTCTTGACTTTACATCATACATATATTCCTGATCCTACTTCATTCTCGGGTTTAGAACTGTTGGTGTACCAGTCATTTTCTAGAATTGGGAGCTAACTGCGGGAACATAAAGCAGGAAACAAGAACACATAAATGAAGCCCCCGAAGTCATTACAGCCATGACTTCGACAAAAAAAACAAGAATTCGGTTCTTCGGTTCGTGGCTTATTTTAGGTGGGGGGGGGGGGGGGGGGGGGGTAACTCCGAAGCAAAAAAAAACATCTTGTATACTCGTGATATATACGTATTTAATAATTCAATTAATCATACATATATAGCCACCATAGGTTATCATTTATGCATAGAACACCCTGTATATAAAGATAAAACTTAATTTACACAGAAAATGCCATTAGGTCATAAGCATTCCAAATCACGAATAATTCTTGTCTCCTCCCAAGGTGTTTACTCGCAAATTATCTTTTCACCTTCAAACAACACAAGAAGTCGTAGCTCAATAATATTGTGCAAATTATTAAAGCCAATACATGGATCAATGGACTCGAAACAAATTGTTGGTTTAAAAATATAAATTAAGCCTATACTCTGACGTTACAACTATTATTGATATAAAATCGGAATGAGTTGAACAAGACGAAGATGATACACACAAGAAATTCTTACATTTATTGATTGATTTCCAGACAAAAGATAAAAGATATATTTTATTCAGTTGCTACGATGCGATGGCATCATTTGTCATCAATTACGTAACACTCAAGGCCGCTAGATCACCTCCTCAACAGAAAGATCTAACATGTCTCTGTCACTCTCTTACTATTCAAGTATATCAGAAATTTTGATGCATACCAGTAGAATAGTGAATGAAGCAGTGCGGCAACTTTTCCATTTAAATCGCATTGAATGAAAAGCCTTCAAGCATGGAGAACAAGTGTTCAATTGAAAATTTTTATTTCCTCTTGCATTTATCATTTGTGTCCCAATAAAATCTAATTTTTGCAATTTTATCTTAAGCTTTAAGATATATATCACTTGGTCCGTGTCTGCACTGCACTACTAAATTTAAAAGTGTCAGCACATGTTGACGAACTATTTGCTTAAATTTAAATTCATATCTCTGGAAATGTGGGAAATATTTAGCGCATTACGTTTGTTCAATGCTAAATAAACAAGTTTGAGCAAACAACTTGGTAGTGATATCTTTTGCGCAGGGGGAGAGCGGATCTGGACAGGGTGATAATGATTATAAAATAAAAAAAATGCGTCGTATTCGCCGATTATTTAAATATTTATAGTTTTTCGTTTTTCTATGTCAGATAAATTTAAAATTCACACTTCCAGTCTCTGTTTGCTTGTGTCATGTACTATGTATTACATACCAAAAGGTCTATTCTAATTTGTTAAAAAACAAACAAACAAATGATATTCACCACGATGATGAAGATGATAATGAAGATGATAACTACTATATAAAATTATGACGGATGTGCCGGCAAATTCCTATACTATACAAACATAATATGTGCTGCATATATCCAACAACAACCAGAATTCTGAGTCACTCTCAACTCACAGGTTGTGCTCTGCTCTGGGTTGTTATACATATGGTATATGTATGGTGGTATGGTAATTTCTCAAGTCTTGGAAGATGATTTTATCCAGGCCAGAGAACGGATTTTATATAATGAATATTTTTAACTGGCCAACTCACCCACCACCGCATGCGATTTCTGCGAACCGTTTTTTTGCTTGACTGAGTTCGGTTAAAAATCTGGTGAGAGATATTCTCTGATGGAAATTTCATATGTGATTTATCGATAGTATTTAATAACACAGTTGGCAGCGGAAGAAAATGGATAAATGGGATGTGTGAAATTGTATGATACTAACTTCCGCTATAATCGCCAATTGAGATTCTATATTAACTCTTGGATGCGAAAATAAGCAATTTACGAGGCGACTATATAGGCAAGACTGTAAGAACAGATATATCTACGTACGAGTATAATGTACAACAGGATAGAGTGAATGGCCTAAAAATTATGACGATTGATCATGATGCCGACCGTCGCGCATTTTTCCTTAAATGGAAATTTACTTTTTTTCTCACGTGCATTTTTCCAATTTAAGAAATCAAAATATAAAAATGTGAGAGGTAGTAATGGAAAAGGCAGAATATATTGAATTCGTCATCAGTAAGGCATCAGACAAATAGATAGCATGCTCTAAGCATAGATTAATAACAAAGAATGCATGAAATATATGTAGTAACTATCAACACCATCGCATTGCTAGAAGCTAGAACTAGATATTCCGATATGGAACAGACAAATATTTTAAAGACTCAATGGGTTTTGACAACAAAACCGATTGATCAAAACAGAGCCGTCTACAAGTAATTTTAGGTTGTTACTAATTTCATCTCTTGTGAGTTCTTACTTATAGTTATGAAACTGTAACAATTGATACATATACAATATAACATGTAAGCTTTGTCCTTGATGAAAACCAGTTCTGCCATTTACGCCTGTTGGATTTTTGGAAGGCATTCGTTATCTTGGACCATCAGAGACTGTTGGAGAAATTACTTCATGTATTCTGAAACTGAATTAGCCTTAAGGGCCTTAATCTTATTTGTATATAGCTTCTCCTCTGATGCAGGTGGCACAGCAAAAGAAAGTTTATTTTCAACGATTAGCAAAAAATTAAAGGTTCCTCAGGGCTCTATCCTGGCTCCACTGCTTTTTTTAGAATGTATTTTAATGACGTGCTTGATGCTTTCCGAAAAGTATACGACGAAATCAATACAAATCGGCTTGATTGAAGATTACAGTTACCTTAGGTAAATTCTGCCGGATAATTTAACTATTCATGATAATCACTCGAACTGGAATTATTTAACTTATATGATTTGTCCATTATCATGTTTGAAAATAACGATTTGAAAAAGGCGAAATATTGTATTCGTATAGCTGAACATAGCATAACATCTTTCAACTACGTAACACCTACGAGGTGGTACCCAAAAGAAACACAGCTGATGCGTTGGGCGGAGTTCTTGTAGTACCGCGTTCTATCGCTAAGAGTGTATAGAGCTACCATTTCCGAGTCAGTTAGCCAAGGATCGTCACTAAAGAAGGTTCCGTTCGGCTTATGTTGTTTTTTTTATGACCGTTGTTTTGTATGTGCTCGTCGTTTCTTACAATGGCTGATTCTCGTGAACAGCGCGCTGCAGTAAAATTTTGCTGCTTACTCGGAAAAACTGGCACAGAAACTCTTGAGATGTTAAAAATGGCCTACAAGGATGATGCTATTGGGAAAACACAAGTGTTTTTCGCTCTGGTCGTCCTTCCACGGCCCGAACCGATCAAAATATGGGAAAAAATTCATGAAATCATCCTGAAAGATCGACGTCGAACCAACCATCAAAAAAGTTAGGAGCGGTTTGATTTGGAGTGACTTGGGAGTGGCTGTCATATTCGTGTCTCGACTGCTCACTGCTGAACAAAAACAAGGTCGCATGGAAGCATGCTTTTATTTGAAAGAAGAGTTTCGAAATGATCGAAACTTTTTTTTTCCAAGATCATTACAGGTGATGAATCATGGTGCTACGACGGTTACAAACCTGAATCGAAGCAACAATCAAAGCAATTGAAGACTTCAAGTTTGCCTCACCCGAAAAAAAGTTTGTTTTCTCCGAATAAAAAGAGATATGAAAGGAAAGTGTTTCACCGACTTTGTTGAGGTGAAAAAAAAGGACCGAGGCGCGCTGTCGGGTATCACAGAAGACTAATTTAAAAAGTGTTTTGAAATATGGAATAAAATATTAAACAGAGTGTATTAGTATCAGTGGAGGGTACTTTGAAGAGAATTAAAGGTTTTTTGTTGAAAAATTAAATAAATAAATTTAACACAAAAATAACTTCGGTTTCTTTTATTTTGGCCAAAATATACGAACTTTTCAGGATTTTTGTTTCGCTTCCTCCGTTTTCGACACGGTTCATTTTAAAGTCGTTTGTCTAAATTTTCTTCACATACCCCTTCTGTTTAGACCTTTCATTTCTTTAATAATTATTTTTCCTTCAAAGTCAAGGTTGAATTTTTTCAGCCTTTATTTTTATGTCATTTCATATACAGGGTGTTTCACAAGTGGTGGATAATAATGAAGGAGGCGATAGGTCATGTCGAGAAATGAAAAAAATTGTATGGCAGAGGGGGTTGCATTCTCAACCCTTTCCGAGATAATCGGGGTTAAAGGACTAAGGGTACGTGAAGCGTAGGTTTGTACTAAAACAGTTATATCTCCTAAACGACAAACAGTAGAAAGATGGTCGGGGTGCTAATTTATAGAGAACCTCCTGCCCTTTGATTCAATGTGTCAGTGCTTCTTCTACAGTATGTAGTTTAGAAGAAGAAACGGTCTGCCAAACTTCAAGTTTCAGTTTTTGTACCTCATTTTTTTGTGTTTGAAGCAAAAAAAACTAAAATAAAAACCTTATAATTTTTTTTCTGTCTTACTCCTGTTAGAAGCTAAGATTTTTTTCTTTAAAACGCACTTTGTTTTCATTTTGTACCTTTCACCGTTTTAGTACAAACCTACGTTTCACGTACCCTTAGTCCTTTAATCCCGATTATCTCAGAAAGGGTTGAGAACGCACCCCCCTCTGCCATACAATTTTTTTTCATTTCTCTGCATGACCTATCGCCTCCTGCATTATTATCCACCACTTGTGAAACACCCTGTATAGAAATAATATTATTATTAACTTATTTTTCCAGTAAATGTGTAGTCAGTCAATATACGTAGCGGTTGGTTAATTTAAACTATTTTCCAAATTAGGATGTTTCTTTCACCGTAGAAAGTATAGCAGTTTATGCTTGAAATTGCTATTTAATTGCTGGAATTCAAATGGAATTCAAATATAAGTTTATTAAATCAATAAGAATCTAAGTCTTTGTCTGGTAAACGTACGAATGAGTTGTTGCATAAATCACTGTTCAACATCCTACATACATACTTAGATAAACCTAAAATTATCAATATCAGCTCGCAATGTTTTTGTGTATTTACCATAAATTTCATCTTAAGTCAGTTCTTCAGGAGTTATCGAACAGACACGAATTTTCGATTTAATGAAATTTCCACTTGAAAAGCTTTTCATTGTTCTTATTCTGTTCAACTTGACTCAAACTTTTTCCCGGTGAAAATCAGTTAAAATAGTTGTTTAAGGATAAAGTTTTTCTATTGTCTAAATTATAATTAAAAGCTTTCTCGAAACTTAATTCCTAATATGTACATAAGTAGGTACAGAAATCCCTCATTACCAAAATCACAATTGATTGAATTTTACTTAAACAAATTCTGGTAATGAAACTTAAAACTTCTACCAAATTAAGCACTTACCGCCGAATTCACTTAAACTTTTATATTGTGGCCATTGCTCATTGCCTAAAGCAAAATGTGCTGAACGTAATGTTTTTTCCTTAATGAGAGAATCCCCTGAGTAAAGTTGAAACCAATGTTTTTACCATTACCATAATATCTGGTAATTGGTTGTAAACTGTTTTCTACCGCATTTAAATAGACAATCAAAGAGAAGTACATCAGCTATGTTTAGGTAGTTACGTAGTTCTCAGTAAAGTTAATTATCTTAACCTTTATGGGGTCTGGAAATAGATTTGTGTGTTCTGATATTCGATTACCCATCAATGACGGTTAAATATTGACTATACACATGGGCATATATATTGCTGGTCTGGTGATGTAGGCAAGGTTTTCCAGTTCAGGGTCAATTAGTACACGAAAATTGAACTGCTGAGATACAGGTATATGAATATTTGGAAATAATTTTGTGAACAAATTCTAAGGACTGTCTCAGGAAAAAATTTAGAAAATAAATAAAGGAACATATTAAAAAAAAATTATTGTTGTGAGTTTATACAGTATTTAATATAATTTCATTGTTATTATGATTTTCGTAGAATTTTCGAACCTTAGAGTTAAGCCCTGACATTAGCTTTTGTATATGATCATTTGTGATAATATCAGATGCCTTCTTATATTTCCTTTTGAATTAGCGGCTTGCTTTTTAATCTTTAAGTTTTTGTTTAATATGGGCCCAATGTTTTTCGATAGTTCGAAGCTCCACACAGTTTAGTGGATTTGCTTCTTCGGTACGACATTAATTAATTTCAGTATAAAGTTCTAAAAGCCGTTTGCTATAATGGCAAGTTGTTAAATTAGGTCAAGATAACACGGGATAATCGTGTGCTCTAATAAAAGAAAGCAGTCGTTTTTTCACACACTCATTTAAGTAAATTTCCATATTTATGGTCCCTGTTGTTACAAAAGCTTTAGATTTTAAACCATAAGAGCATATGGCCTGCCAAAATAAATATTTATTCGGAAATTTGGTACACGGTCGAGTTTTAAACTTCGGCTGTACATCGCCCCGATTTCCAACAACATAAAATTCTTGACCTGGTAGCTGACGAGCATCAGCCTTGCAATATGTCTCGTCGTCCATAACGCTGCAAGAATATTCCGTAAAAAATTCTTCATACAATTTTCGAGACCTCATTTTCGCTATTTTTTCCTTTTGTAAAGATCTGTCGGCATCCTTTGCACAGTTGACTTCGATGTTCCTACCTTATCAGCCATATCCCTGACAGAAATGTTAGTATTTCTTTTGAAAGCATCGTTGACTTTGTCCTAAATGTTCTTGTTTTCTGTTGCACGTTTTTTTCCTAACCCAAGTTTTCTTTGAACACTAGGAGATCCCGAAAATTTAGACAAAACATTTTGTATAGTTGTTTTCGGAATATCGAAGATTTTAGCCAACTTTCTTTGTGACATTTCCGGATTTTCCACGTGCTTGGAAATATGTAATTAATTTTCTACTTTCCTTTTCTTTTGATACCATGACTGACACTGCGGTGGTGACTGAATACCGAATGACGCATCGTTCAACTAGACGCTATTACGCATGCGCAATCAGAGAAATTTACAACTTTGATATGTGTTTGTATGCCTAAGTCCGGTGACACACGATGATACACACGCAATACACCGTACTAAAAACTGGTTTTCTTAGCACTATTTTAGAACATTTTCGTGTATACCTAAATTTAGAGCAGAGGGTTAGACTCGGATGATACACGAGTATTTTATTACATATGTATGCGTGTACTCGGTTTGTGTGCGTATAGAACATATGGAAATGATAAATTTTCTTTGCTGCCTCAAGAACGTGTATCAACCGTGTATAAACTACGTGTACCATGGGCTGATACACATTCGATACAAAAACCGGTTTTACGTCATGTCTAGTCTCGAGTGTGTATCAACGTGTGTCACGGGACTGAAGATGCGGTCTGGTTTTTTCTGTGAGCCCCATGACACACGATAATACACACTCGAGACTAGACACGACGTAAAACCGTTTTTTGTATCGAATGTGTATCAGCCCATAGTACACGTACTTTATACACGGTTGATACACGTTCTTGAGGCAGCAAAGAAAATTTATCATTTCCATATGTTCTATACGCACACAAACCGAGTACACGCATACATATGTAATAAAATACTCGTGTATCATCCGAGTTTAACCCTCTGCTCTAAATTGAGGTATACACGAAAATGTTCTAAAATAGTGCTTTTTAGTACGGTGTATCGCGTGTGTATCATCGTGTGTCACCGGACTGACAGTCCTTAATCAATACTTTGTAGTTTCAATAGTTTCAATAGTTTTGTTTTTTAAGCAGAAGCAAGGATGCATCTTTAATGTAAAAGAAAAATTAACAGAAGCATGTCTACAATATACTTACTCTGCTCTGAAACTTCTAGAAATAATAATTATTTTAATAGTGGGAGCTCTGCGAAACTGAGTATGCTTAAGATGAATAGAAAGACATCTAATATATTGCGGCCGAAAATGCAGCGATAATTGGCATTGACTTGGCATCTATAAAATGAATTATTGAAATTTATGAAAGTCCTGCTTATCAGACTTAATTGTTTGAACGGAATGAGTATAGGAACTCTAATAAATATTATCGGCCATAGAAGACTTATTTTTTATGTAGCTACTTTTAAAACTTTGAAAAGGTTAAGGGCTAAGCCAAGTTTTTAGGTGGCGGTTACGCACCTCGTCAGCAGTACAAGCACCAATTGGCATCACACTGTATGTACATTCAAAGTGGATTGAGCTAGCTAGTATTTTCAAAGTTCAATTGTTATATCCAAGTACCGCAAATACTTTTCATTTCAGTAGCCTTGGAATTATAACAACGTACCGACCTATGACACTATTTTTGAGTGAAGAGCTTCTGTTATCCGAAAGCATAATTAAGGAAATACTCCGTTCTTCCAATTAATGCGAAACTGCCAAAATTGGATGAATATCATCATCTACCCAATATGTCGGAAGCAAATTAAGAACCTTTTTTCGAATACTAAAAAATAAAGCCGGCGCAACATTTATCTATATTTTGAGTAAAATAAGACAATACTACAGAAAGATCCAACGGTCTTAACCACTTCTGGTAAAGAAAGGCGGAAACGCAATTTTTGAATATCACTTACTTTCTTCATTATAAGCAGAGGTAAGGTGCGTAAACGCAGCCTAGGTCTTTGTGAAAACAAAGCTTTCATCCATGTCGTTATCGTTACTCCAATGCCGTCAAACCAGTACAATTAATTTCCCGTGGATGTGTTCACAGGATGATTTTTAATACGGTGCCTATATCAGTATAATATAATTAATATATTAAATTTCGCTCTATCACTACCCCCATCAAGCCCGCAATTCACCACAGAAGTTGAATGTCATCAGAAACTTTACCTTCATATCGGTTTTCGTTTTCAAAAACACCTCTGAATAATGAATTTTTTTTTTTTCAACAGACGAAAAACTTTTTTCTAAATCAATCTTTGACAAAACTCGCTTTCTGAAAGCCCCGCAAATTGAACTTCCTTTCAATTTAAAAAAAAAAAATTTAAAAAAATATTTGAGAATAGTTCAAGGATGCTTATACTCATTTATTCCCATCAGGGTTCACGAATATTGGCGAAATCTTCAACTGACCACAACTCCTAAAGGAAGGTTTCTAGGGGGCATGGGGGGGGGGTATGTGGAACAATTTTTTGATCAGCTTACTTCAAGGAATCGCGTGGTATACCGGAATGTATCTTGATCTGAATCACCCTGTATATATATATAATTATATGAATATTGGACACCTGTACATATATAGGGAACATCTTCGTCTACAAAGAAAAATTTAAATGAAAATTCTTTAATTCCTTCTCGGTTTTTCTTTTAAATTGTATAGCTTGGTTTATTCAGACATAAATTTGCTTTATATAGTATATACATATGTAAATAGAATAACTATGCCAGTTAGTTTATAAATTACTAATATATGTTTTTCTTCTATATTTTAGGATACAACATAACCGAGGAATATCTTACATGGAATGTTTTTAAAAGAGCCGCCAACCACATCATACCAAAGTATAAAATGTAATATAATGGTGTAGAAATAAAAAGAAGAACGTCCATTTTTATACACAATTAAACAATAATCGATATTTCCAAACTACAATAACCACCACCAAAACCAACATCAGCAAATTAATTCGCCTACAAAAATAAAATCTTAATTAATAAGCAAAATCAAGGTGACTGCTTAAAGCCAAGAAGCCAAAAGTAAGCTGACAAAAGTCAAAAGCCTATAAAGAGTGTCCCAATAATAAAAATTGATGCTAAGAAAAGAACACAACGGCACCAATAGAGATTAGTCCGTTAATTCAATTAGCTTTTATTTCTATTTAGTCTAACAACAAAATCAAATAAAGATCAAATTACATGAACGCGAAAAAGAGGCGGAAATTCAGTAGAAGTACGACGACGGCCATCAAATCGTGTCGAATTTGAAAAAGAGTGGAGGAATAAACGTGAGAGACAAAATATTCTTCATGTGAGGAGGGGTGTAATGCACAGGTGCAGCTCCAAGAAGCTCTACTAATGTACAGAAGAAGGGCCCCCTCAGACTGATTTATCTTAAAAAAAAAAAACCCCCAATTACTTATGGCATATCAAATGTGATAATTTAATAAAAAGTAATAAGAGAATTTAAGTATAATAAATAATCTAGTAAATAGTAGTAAAATAATATAAAATAAGAACGTCGTGCATTGCCGATAATAATAATAATTGTCTTGTAAATGTCTACAGATATCATACGAGAGCCAGCAGCCAAATATCTGGCATGTGTAAAATGTAGTTAAATTATTTTTTAATGTAAATCAATTAAAACAAAGAGAACATAGAAATTAAAGCAAAAATATTTGCTCAACACACACACACGATTATTATAATACTTTTGATTGGCGACGATCGTCCGCCCGACCGACCAACCGACATATAGCAAAATTATTAAAAAGACGTTTATTAAAATACATATTTGCATTTGTTGATAAGGCCATCAATTTGGCTAAGATTGGCAGCATTTATGGTCACAAAATTTAGGATTTATTATTAGAGAAAAAAAAAACATAGAGAGAAAAAAAAAACATTGCGACAATGTCTTTTATAAACAATTTAAAGAAAGTCTTCCACCTTGGTGGTGGAGAGGCGAAAAAGAAACGTCTCTATAACAACATTAAAATGGACACAGATCCCAATGAATACTGGGAAATGGTTGGTGAACTTGGTGATGGTGCTTTCGGAAAAGTTTACAAAGCTCAACATAAAGAAACAAGACGATATGCTGCTGCAAAAATGTGTACACTTGAAGATGAAGAGAATCTTAGTGATCACATGGTGGAAATTGATATTTTATCAGAAATAAAACATGAAAATATTGTTGAATTATATGAAGCATTTTCAATTGATGATAAATTATGGGTAAGTAATAAAAACGAAATATTTTTTTTTTTCTCCTTTCACTAATCAATTTCTTCTATTTCAGATGTTAATTGAATACTGCGATGGCGGTGCCTTAGATAGTATTATGGTTGAGCTAGAGAAACCACTTACTGAGCTACAAATTTCATATGTTTGCAAGCATATGACTTCTGGTTTAAATTTTTTACATAAAAATAAAATTATTCATCGAGACTTAAAGGCTGGAAATGTATTACTAACTATGGAAGGTGGTGTTAAATTAGGTAAGAGTAATATTTATATATTTTTGTTTGATAGTTTAAAAGGAATTTTTAAATGAATCATAATCTTGATTTAAGTCTCATATTTTACGTGATTATTGTAATTAGATAGGGGAATTGAAAATCCCAGCGGGAAATAGTAGCGGTCAAAAATTAATGTAAGAGCAAGCGCTGCCCTATCGTATCCACGTTCATTTCTTTTTAATATGAGCATGTCCGCAAAAGGGATGCGCTCAGTTGGAGATTCGGAGTCGGAGTGTATCGTCACCACAAGAGGCAAATAGTATTGCTCTCTTACTACAATTGTAGTAGATATACTAAAATTTTTATCTAAAAAAATCGGCTTCTCACTAACAGAACTCTACTACATACTTCATTCTGTAGTTGGTTGTAGTTGCAGTAAAGTATAGTTTACACAAGCGAAGTTACTGTCCCAAGTAACCTCGTTTTCAGTTCCTCACCTCCTATTGATATACCCACCAGTTTACTTGCGCCAGTACGAAAACGAGTTCCACTCATTTCAACTTTTTAGCGAAGTGGAACCTGAGAAATAGTCAAATTGAGTGTATTTTCTGCAATTGGTACACGTTTTGATGTGTGTAGTCATTTATAATATCATCTGGCGTGGAACTTATGAAATGAGAAATATTTATTTTTGAGAGAAAATGGTTTCAAGTGAAAAATTACATATTGGAAAGGTCATAAATTGTGCAGCAATGTAATTAAGGCCAATTTCGGAGAAAAAACTCTAAGAAGAAAGAAAGTGCGAGTACGTTCTTTGCATATTGATTGCTAAGGAATAATATTTTTCCTTACGTAAATAGCTTGAAAAAATACGAAGTTTCTTACTGAAAAATAAAAAGCATTCCGTTCGTATATAAAAGCGCAAACGCAAATGTGTTGACATTTTAAAAGTTCCACACAAGCTGATATTATTAAAGGCTACTTAAATAAAAAATGTACCAGTTGCAGAAAATGCACTCAATCTGATTATTTCCCAGGTTCCACTTCGCTAAAAAGTTGAACTCGTTTTCGTATTGGCGCAAGTCAACTGGTAAACTATACTTAAAAATTTACCTTAACCGACAGCCGATTCTAAGATGATTTCAATATTTCTATTCTACTACAACCGATTTTAAGATTGACGCAAATTTCACTTGGTGGTGAAACGAACGTTTCGTTAAGTTCATGTGATCGACACTTGCCCGGGCCGCCAATCAAAACTAACGCCAGCCAACCAATAAGAAGTTTTCTTTATAAGAATATCATATATTATCACGTATAGCGGGCCCGCGCGAAAATTTTTTATTCGAGAAGTTTGCATTAAATTGCAATTGTGCAAGTCTGCTGTTCTTGGAAGTCCTGTAATGTAGAAGTGGTTTTGTGTAAGATTCTACTACATATTAACTGAATCTACTACACTTTTTGTCTGTAGTCTACTACACACTATACCCTAATTGGGGGCAATGGGCATCACTGAGGCTTCGGACGTGCATTTTATCGCGTTATTTTCTTCATAGTAAGAATGGCAATCACAAAATGAGTTTTCTTTCAGTAACTTTATTAAGAAACCATACAGCACTATAAAAGAAAATTTAAAGTATGGACTGCAAAATGCGTTCAAAAGTTCGATGTTCTGGTGTCCGGCAGTTCACAAGATGACGCACAGTTTTCTGAGCTCTTCATCGACCCATGAGCCATGTGATCCTCCGCTTAGAGTATATTTTAATTTTTTTTTATTAATTTAATGTTGTCAATTATTTTTCATACTTTATAAACTGTACTATTTATTACCGATTTGAGTAATATAATTTATTTTCAAAGTTTATATATACTACATATGTATGTACAAATAAACATTTATATTGATGTAATACATGTATGTAATAATAATAATGCCTGGAAGATAACGTGTCCACGCCGCAGTACACGTAAGGAATTGTCATGCAGAAGTTTAAACACATTCTTCGCACGCCTCTGAAGCCGTTTGTAATGTTTAGATATTCCAAATTCGCACAATTTTTAACAACATAATAAATTTCAAAATATGTAATAAAAAAATTTTATTAGCGCGCTATTATAATTAAATTTCCTTAATATAATAATAATTACAACACTATATTTCGGACCCGGACACGCGTCCGTCTTGAAACGCGGAGCGGGCTGAGGATCTAGCAAAGTTCTATAATCACTTACTGCTCAATTCAAGAACAACATCACTAAAAAAATAATCACAATTTTATAAATTAATAATAAGGGCAGATCGCTTCACCCAAGCCACTCGAAAAGTAGTGAGCAGCTCGAAGGGACGACCTGTACCCTTTCAAAAATTCATGCTTGGCGTTAAAGCTTATCATCTTGCGATGATTTGCTTAACTAAGCTAAGCTAAGCCGAGAATCACCAAGGCTTGTAATTTTCCTTACTCATTAGTTTAAGGCACGAAGAGTTCTCATTTATACAGTTATACTTATATACATGGTTATAAATTCTAAGTGTGAATCATATAAAGAAAAAATTTTTGTTTGTTAATTTTTTTTTTTAAATTAATTTACAATCATTTTAATTGTTTAAATTTATTTTAATCTTTTACAGCTGATTTTGGTGTATCCGCAAAAAATAAACATACATTACAAAAACATGATACATTTATTGGTACTCCATATTGGATGGCACCGGAACTTGTACTATGTGAAACGTTTCGGGATAATCCATATGATTTTAAAGTAGACATTTGGTCACTTGGTATAACACTTATAGAACTAGCTCAAATGGAACCACCAAATAGTGAAATGTCACCGATGCGTGTTCTACTTAAAATTCAAAAAAGTGATCCACCTAAACTTGATCATCCGTCGAAGTATTCAAAAGAGTTTAATGATTTCTTAAGTAAATCTTTAGTTAAGGTAAAAAAAAAATTTTGTTTTCTATTTAATAATGTCTAATCCATGAATTTTTATAAATAGGATCCACAACTAAGGCCTACAACAGATGTTTTAATGAATCATTCATTTGTTAATGGTGATTTAGACTGTAAGCCAATTAAAGATCTTCTCTTAGAATATAAAGCAGAAGTTGTGGAGGAAGAAGTCGTCGATGAGGAAGCAGAGGTATGTAGTTATATTAAATTTTCTAATAAACGATATTTTTGTACATTTTAGTTTTAACACTAAAAAACAATTTCTTTTCACGCTGCTAATTTATTGTACACAATTTCTTTTACAAAACTTCAATATTTATACGTTTCTTCAAACTATTTATCCTAAAATTATTATAATACCTATCAACTACTACTGCATACCAAACAAACAAACAAACACACACACACATACTTTTTAAAAACTATGCTAGAAAGCCAAGAGACAAGCGAAACGAAGATCACTTTATCAGAGGGTTGGTAAGTCGTCAGACTAGTACTGATGATCAATTTTATTTTCAATATTATGCTATATTTAATGAACAGAGACTAGTCTGACTGTAAATATGTGAATATTATGCATTTATATATATGTATATATTTGCTATTTTTTAAATAATTTTTACCACTATTCTTTTGATTTAAGTTTTATGTTTTACAAAAGTTTTTAAGAATATTTATTTTTATTAGAGCTACTTTCACTATCTGAGTTTAAATCGAAGATTTGGTGTAAGACTGAAATTTGCTCTGTGTAGTCACACGAGTTAAACTCGGACCGGCCAATATATAGTTCTTATGATTATTTAATAATTAATACGCCAATTTGATTTTGTAATTAATAATAAGGGTATTCATTTATTTTTCTATTTGCGCTTATATCAGTCTTTTAAAATTTTAAGACATCTATATAATTTTATTTTCATAACCTTGGGAAACGTAATATCCAAAATTGGTTATGTAAAATAAATTCCAGCAACGCCTCGCTCGAATATTAAATCGATAATGAGAGTAAATTTAGACCAGAGCTATTTAGGACTAGTTTTACATAAGTCGATTTACATAGTACTGATCCCATTTAGTCCATTCTTATTAAAGCTTTGACAATGTCAAATCTGTCAGGTCTGCCTACTACACGAGTATAGCCTAGTTCAGAGGTCCGCGCTAAACTAAATTTTCATATAAAATTTAGTGCACTAAACTTTATCCTCAATTGTAGCGAGACCAGTACTAAGGTCAACACGCTAAATTTGGCTTATTTTTCTTGATTAGAGGTGGCCCGACCAGCCAGTCTCCAAACAATTTAGCTTGAATTTATCGGCTTCGGTCGTTCTTTAGTACGCTAAAAATATTTCTTGTCAGTTCTAAAATATGTTAACTGTTGTGAAAATATCAACATAATGGGAGAAGAATGATTAAAATAATAAAACATGTTTCTTCTTTTTAGTATATCTCATCTTTGAGTCTCCGCTGTAATATTTTAGCTACTAACACAATGCCCCGAAATGGAGACTCGATAAAATTTAGTTTAGCGCGGACCTCAGTACTACGCTTAAAATGAGAAATAATATTTTTAGTTTGTTTGAACACCGCATGCACAAGACAAATGGAGCATAGCAAAATTTCCAAATTTTTTACCATATATTAAGGATGGAATACTTTCGTCAATATAAAAGTCTATAAGTCACTCGCGATTTTTTCTTTGGTAATTCCACTAATTTTCATTAAAACAAAATACAAATTCTCCCTATTAATGAACACACACGCATTCAAGTTTGTAAATAATTCCTTATTTGACGTAATACCCTAGTCAAACGGGCAAAATCCATGATTATTCGTTCTTAAATGAATTATTCAAAAATGAATTTTAATTTTAATTATTAAAAATGTGCTGTTAATTACATATAAAAATTGACAGGACTCGTTCATTGAATAAATAACTAATAATGAAGCTGGGTACCGCGCGAACACAGGGGGGGGGGGGGGTGACAAGAGGCCCTATTGTGCGTCAGTTCAACATTTCTGACATTGTAATTGTATTTGCTGCCTAAATTATGTCAGTCATACAAAGGCAACGCCATCATCTGAAAATAAGGGGGAGCTAAAAATTTGTTTATTTTACATAGCAATTTGGATTATAAAAAATGTCCCCCTTCAAAATGTCAGGATTTCATTACTGCCATGACGAAACGAATACAAACACAACACACTAATACATTTCGCCGAGTGGCTTAGGTTTTCATCCGATATGCCGTTTCCTTATTAGTTATTTATTCAATGGATCGTTTTAATTCACAAATCCTTGGGTAACTTGACTTTTGGAAAAATCAATTACGAATGAATGATTATTGATTTTATCCGTCTGCCTAGGGTATTGATATCTACCTATAATACCAATCTCTGCAGGTGAATACTGCATCAGATACCAAATTAAAGTAGGACTAGTTTTTCGTAGTATACGGCATGTTTAGACTACTTAATTACTTCATATTAGTTCTATGTAGATCGATTTACGTAAAACTGGTCCTAAATAGCTCTGCGGCGCTTCGTTCGAATATAAAATATAAAATATTTTTTTTTCTTCAGAATTTTTATCTAGCTCAAGGGTTTATAGCTGAGGTGGAGACAAAAAAAAAATTATAAGGTGAAGGAGGGGTAAGACGCGTCGTTTCGGCGGTACAGGGGGTTTAAGATTTTTAGTACTTCTTCCACTTTACACCCTGTGACTTTCTTGATATACACGATATCACGGTGGGACTCATCTCAAATGATAGCAAACCGTCTCAGCTTTCCAATTAATGCCTAAACAGCTTAAACTACTATCCATATAGGAAAATAGTCTTCCAGTAATTTTAGGCTTTGCTTCTTATCTTCCCAAATGCAACACTGACTGACTGATAAATCGTTCTCTGTAATTGCATTTACTGCACATGAGATAATGAGACAATAGGCTTGCACAGATTAGAGAAGAGAAATGTGTATAATGGATAGCTTAAATATTTTATTTAATGTTTTCATGTCGAAATTTAAGACTGTTTGTAAATAGTTGAAATGTAACTTTCTCCAAGTATATTTTTTTTATTCTGATAAATGAATACAATAAGGACTGAATATATCTTGTAGTTTAATATTATAGTAATTCTGTAGTAATAATATAGATAAAAGTAGTAATTTTCTGCAAAATTTCAATATCATTTATGTATGTAATACTTATACACTCTGAAGTGTCACACAATATTGATTCAAAAGTTAATTGATTTTAACATAAATAACGTATTTAATAGTTATAGTAGACTTTTATTGCACTCTTATTTATTTATTTATTTATTTTTTTTACATACATATTACATACATAAATGACATTGTATGCACATGATCTGTTTGTCAAATCTCTTGATTTTTCAAGCTCTGAATAACACTTTTAAATCTCGTGAACATCATAACGAACTGAATGTATTTTCTGACTGCAAGCGCAGGAAAAAACATCGCCGTAAATTTTCTAAAAAATCAAAATTACGCTATAAGAATACGGTGAGTCCCTAAAGTACGCTTGAATCTAAAATATATGTTATGTATTTATGTATATAATGTATTCTAACCTAACGAATCCCAGTGCGTATTATGCTAAATTGTATTTTTTCTGTGTAATTAAAGAGAAACCAATTATTAGTAAATCAACAATAGTTACACATTGTACAGTTAAAGGTAATCTTTTATCGGATTTAGTTGTGCTTACGAGATATTATAAGATTGTGTTAATATTCATTTATTTTTAGGTATGTCCCTTATTTTTAATTTCTAATAAAATTCACTATATCTACATATTTTTGTATTGGATTGGCAGAACTTCAAAGAGTTCCCTGCGCCATGATGCAATTACAGTACGCTACTTACAGTAATGGATTTACGCCATTGAGTATAATAATTGTGTCACTTTTTTTTTTATGTAAGGGTTGCAGCCTGGTAAGACTTCAATTTGTATCCTGATATCGTAAATGCTCATATACAATACGCTAAAATGCAAGTAGACTGGAATAATCAAAAATCTATGTACTTGTAATTTCGACCATTCGTCGTGAGGTAAAAGAAATTATATAACGGGAGAGAACTAAATCCCATTAATGCTAATATTAGGAAGTCTGTTTGTGTGCTGCAAAATTTTCAGCACAATTCCAATACGTATTGTTAATGCGTTCATCACACTGATAGTTTTTTTTAAAACCTAATTTAAACTTGCAGACAATTCTTTATTTCAGCATAAGCAAACAATTTTCAATATGCCCCTTGATATGAGCTTTCATGACGTTTATCTCCAAAATAATTAGTAAACTGACTATAGCTGTATATCATTCCACAGTAGTAAGCTAGAAAATATAGAGGATTGCATACCATATACCGTAGTAATCTCCAAATGTTATAATAGGTTAGATTAGATAAGAGGGGTGCCGCTAGAAATGCCAGTCTGCTTTACTTAAACCTTCAATGGGTCCATTGTGCCTCTTGACCTCATTGGATAACCTTTAAAGCCGCTCTAGATCCATCCTGCTTCCCTCAGGAAGCTCAGGATACATCTGAACTCTTTAATTTGGAGCTACCTAAGACTTGAAAAGAAGTAGCTACCTAATATCCGACCTCATTTATTCATCAGAGCGAGGCACTCGCAAAGCACGTGTTCGACGATTTCGATTTCCTCCGAATACTTAAGCTTCTGCAGAAATCGTTCGCCGCTATTCCCAGTCTTCTATCATAGTCCCCTATGCCCAAATGACCCGTAATGACCCCTACTAGATTCCTGGTATTTGTTCTACTGCAATTAAGCAGTTCACAGGCAACAACTGCCTCGTAATACGGTTTCCCTCTTGATCCACCGTAGGCTTGCCTTAGATAGGCGTCCGATCTCCTGTTTTAAAGCTCCATTTAGGATCCTCACATAAGCTACCACTGCGGAGCATCCATTTCATAGCCATTTTTGGCTAATTTAACAGTCATCTCGTTGCCTGATATATCCCTGTGGTCAGATACCCAGGACAGGATCAGCTTGTGCCATGTAGTGAATTCCTCAAGTCTGGTCTTGCATATCAACACGAATTTTGATTTTACCAGCCCAGCATCCAGCGCCTTGATGATTGCCTGGCTGTCAGTGTATATGCAGATATGACGTGCACATTGATACTAATATTGCCTATGGCTGCGTACATCCAACGTACCACCCAGGGTGTTAATCCCCAGTTGCCTTTTAAAATAGCCTTCCAGCTCAACTTGGAATCGAGGAAGATCCTCTCTACCCAGCATTGGAAGTCTGAAACTTTGTTTCTGCCTCTTTCTTGTAAAAAATAAATATTATAATACTTGGGGCATCTTTTCCTCCAGTCTCAAACCTGAAGGTTTTAACAATCATCGTAGTCTCCTCACAAACTCTACTATCTGATTTACAAATTCAGGTAGCAGACTTATTCCGCTAAAAGGTGGCTAGACAAAGAGAGATCTTACGTCAGATGGCATTCCGGCTGGATTCTGGTGGGCTATTTAGAATCATTTAAAACCCTCTACAAAAGAAAGCAACACTCATAAGCAGTCAGACTTTTCAATGTCCCAGCAATTTGGTTTTGAACTGCCACATAATCCATAAGGGGCGAGAAATATACCTGAACTCTTCATTCCATGCAGGATTTTTGAGAACTCCTAGTTTCGTCCACATACGCCGTAGAGTATTTACGAGCCGATTTCGTCAATGTCTCGTCTCTTTAACCACAACTTTGACTATATTCCATTTACACTTTTATCAGAAAGTCAAGCGAACAATTATCCTCATTAAGATAACTGTAACATTTTTGTACCATTTTTACATTGCATCTATTCGAGCCTTAAATGTATATTTTTAATGATAATATTTTTACCGAAGCTGGTCTATCTCAGCATAGAAGTCGGGCCTTAGTTAAATGATGGTAGATATTTTTAGTATTGAATTTCAACTAATAAAAGGTTTCTGATTATATTTAAGTAGAAATATGTAGATCGGATTGATAAGAATTTATTTCGAATCGCCGCTTTTTATAGTTGAAGTCCAATTCGCTTGACTCTATCTCTCTCGCCTTTTTTTTCATCATTCTCTTTAATATATCTTCCCACCTAGAAAGTATTTATTATGTTGATTGAATCGCTCTGAATATAGTTCAATTAATGCAAAATTTAAATAGTAATAAGTAAATTAAGTTCCTGGTTGAGATTTTTAAAACAAATTAACTAATTTATTTGTATGAATTTTTTATTTTTGCTGCACTCTCCAGGATCAATGTATATTTCATGAAAAATTTTACAACAAAGCTAAAAGTAGTTAATTTTGGGCTTTTAATGGCTTACATTTCTTCTTGATTCCTTTTTATTATTATGTTCTCAAAATAACCTTACTTACAACATATTTTTGTACTTTTTAAAAATAGGAACCCCGCAGCTCAACAATTCCTCTCGACTTGGACGATGACTCATCTTCACTTCAAAGTCAAGAAACAGATAAACGTGAGTATATTGTGGGAAACATTGAAAACACTTATTATTATAATTGTAATTTTAGTCCCAGACACTCCCACATCCTTGTCGAAAGTATCCAGGGAGTCAAAAGAATCAACACCAATACCATCATCGGTTATCGTTGAAGATGAGAGTGCTGTAGTAACAACATCAGTAACTCCCCCAGCACCCCCACCCCCTCCAGCAGTAGTTTCGAAACAACCATCACCACCACCACAACAACAACAACAACAACAAAAACCAACTCAACAATCAACAGCACCAGCTATACCATCACCAACATTATCAACATCATCTCCTTCAGCGACACCAGCAGCAGCTATTGCTATCATTCAAGAAGTAATTAGCGAGATCAGTCCGTCAAATGAAAAGAAAAAGCGAGATTCAGAAAGTAGCGGAGAAATTGAAAAGAAGGTAAGGAAAATTGTGTTAATAAAGTAAATGGTGATTTTTTTTTACTATGAAATTATTTTTAGATTACAAAGAAGGAGAAAGGTAAAGCTCCTCCTCCACCAATGACAACAGCCGTCCTTAAAAATGCTGAGCGTAGTCCTCAAAAGGATACTGCAATAATGACTGCAATTGCAACACCAAGTGAAGATAAGCCTGATACATGTGACTTAAATGCTTTAAAAGATATTATTAAACCGCCACCTGAATTTGAGGAGAGTTCAGATGAAAAAATAACTAATAAAATCGTACGAACACCACCGAAATTGGAAGAAATTATTGTGGCTGAAATTCGTAAATCTCCTGTAAAGGAACAGAAAAATTTAGAAAAATTAGATAAAATTGATGAGATCAAAGTAGAATTTAAAAATCAAGAACCAAGAAATATTATTCCAGTGCTCAGTAGAAGCAATTCTGGAGAAAATCAATCATCATCGCCATCAACGACTGTATCGATTACTTCATCAACTCCAACTAAGACGACGAATAATGCTAACAAGTCTATGATTACAATTAATAGTGCTGAAGCACTATCTGATCAACCCAATAGCTTAGCTTCGAATATTAGTCAAATCACAGTAGTAACTAGCACGCATCCTCCTGTAATTATTGATAATCCCATTAAGGTTGAACCTAAAAGTGGCAGTAATGAGGTTGTGATAGTTTCTAATGAACTCAATAAAACTCATGTAAATGAATCATCCACTGATGATGACTATCCATCTCTTGATAGCTTAGAATGCTCTCCACGATTTTTAGGTGGCAAACAATCAAGTATGATTGTTATAAGTGATAAATCCGACGAGAGTTTCAATAACAATAATAAACAACAAAAGAAACAACCTCATGCACGAAAACTTGACGAAAGCGAGGTACTTATTGTTAGTCCGAGTTTTGTTGAAGATGATTCAGCCTATAATACAACGTCATCGATAGGAGATCCTCGACTCCTTGACACTAGTCATGTATCGGTAGTAACAGTTGGTGAGGAAATAAAAGTTAAGGACAGTAGCAATACACGTGCTGAATCAAGTAGTGATTTGTCCTCGGTTGGTGGTCCAAGCGAATCTGGTGATGATCTACGTTCAGATCCTGTTATAATTAAAAATAAAGTCAATGGTAAATTAATTAAAAACACTTCAGAGAGTCGAGAAGATGTTAATATCATTGTGAACAGGAAGAAAACTAAGCCAGATAAACGTATTTCACCTGATAGTTCAGTGGGATCGATGGATTCTCGAACACATAGTGAATGTGGTTCAGTTCGTTCAAGTGGTACACCGACTGGAGTTATTAAAATCGATCGCAGTGATGCAGAAAGTATCGCAACAACTGCTAGTCATGATAGCCGTGAACCGGACGAAGATGTTATTTTGAGGCGAACTAAGCCCGAGAAAATCGAGCGTACAAAGGAAGAAATCGAATTACGAAATCTAAGGAAGAAAACACGAAAAAGAACTAGGAAATTCGAAATCGATGGAGTTCAAGTTACGACAACAACGAGCAAAGTTATTTATGGTGACGATGAAAATGGCCGTTTGTATGATGATCACATTTTTCGAAAACAGGAACTTAGAGAACTCAAAATGCTACAAAAGCAGGAGAAAAAACAACAAAATGATTTGCAACTTAAAGAGCAACTTGCTAAGGAACAGCAAGATAGAAGATTTGAGCAGGAAAGAATTGTTTTAGAGAAAACATATGAAGCCGATATGGACACATTAGCGCGACAGCAAAAGCAATTAATTGAAAAGACAGAACAGCAGCAAGAAGCTGAATTGCGAGCATCTTCGAAAAGGATTCGTGCCGAACAGGAACAAGAGCTTAAGATATTCAGAGATAATTTAAAACAAGAAATTCGCCTATTAAAACAGGAAATCGATTTACTACCCAAAGATAAACGAAAGGATGAATTCAAGAAGAGGCGAGCATCCATGGAATTAGACCATGAAGATAAAGAAAGATCATTCCTAGATTCACTGAAAGAACGACATGAACTTCTTTTACGGCGAATCAGTGAAAAGCATCGCGATAGATTGGCAACAATTGATCGGAATTTCTTACAACAAAAACAGACAGCTATGCGAACTCGTGAAGCTATGCTATGGGAACTTGAAGAGAAACATTTGCATGAACGTCATCAACTTGCTAAACGCCATGTGAAAGATATGTGCTTTATGCAACGTCATCAAATGATTGTTAGACATGAGAAAGAATTAGATCAAGTTAAACGAATGCTACAGAGAAAAGAGGAGGAGCTGGTAAAACGGCAAGCAGTTGAAAAACGTGCACTGCCAAAGAGAATACGGGCTGAACGGAAAGCTCGGGATATGATGTTTAGGGAATCTCTTCGAATTTCAACAAATCTCGATCCTGAAGCGGAACGAGAAAAACTTAAGAAGGTATAATTGGTGGTTAAAAAAAAAATGTGTTTTATATGTAATTCTATCTTTTTTTTTTACAGTTTCAAGAGCAAGAGAAGAGACGATATATGCAAGAAGAGAAAAGATTCGAAATCAAACATCAGAAGCAACTTGAGGAATTGAGAGCTACTCGAGAACAAGCTATACGGTAAGAGATATTATACGAAAAAGAAAAAAACTAATTTACAGTGCAATTAATTGGGCTCATTATAATTTGTCTCTAGTGAATTGGAGCAATTACAAAATGAAAAGCGAAAAGCTTTAGTTGAACATGAAACAGCCAAATTAAGAGAAATTGATGAAAGACTGCAACACGAATTACGTGAATGGAAGGCTCAGCTGATACCACGTAAACAGGTAAGTTTCGATTTTTTTTCTTCTCTGTATTATAAACAAAGAGCATACCGATGTTTGGAGCGTGTTCTTTCTCCATTGATTGATTTATCCTAAACAGCATTCATTGCACATTCGCTTGGCCAAAAAGTATTTGGTGCAGAATATTATGTAGATAGATTCGTATTTAATTAAAATAAAGGCCAAGCGAATTTGTGATTTGAACGGTTTTTTATTGCATGCATAAAATTCTTTTAATTTGAAAAACAAAAAATGAGTGAGATTCTAACACCTGGAAAGAAAAAATTTCCACTGTCTTCACATACCTCAATGTTCCAATTTCAGATCGCTTTTATTGTTTTTATTTGGGTTCTTGTTTTATTAACAATTTATCATTTTTGAACACTTTTTAATTATGGAAGTAGAAGTTCTTATTTATTTTATATTTGTTTAAAACCTTTTCGTGGTCACCGGAGATTTTTGTATATGTATGCATGTGTGTATGTAAAAAATTGTGATTTATTATTATTACGTAAATCCTTTTCTTAAATTGACCAAGATAAAAACTAATGTGGATCAACTTTCTTGCTGATAATGCGCGACATTAAACTTTTTAGAGAGTGATACTTTTTTTTTTGTGTAAAACGACACACTCCTCAGCTTAAAATCATGATCAAAGTCATAAGCCCAGATCCCATCTCCGATTACGATTTGCTTGTTAACACCATTTAAAATTTGTCCACCCTCCGCTTTGCATGTATGGGCTCTGCACAGTCTTTAATGTAATATTAGCAGAAAATAGATGTATTCCCTCAGATCTTGGTTATATTAAGTTTTTTGAAGGTGCTCGTGATATATTCTCGTAGAAGATTTTCAAACAGTTAAAAACAAGAGATTTCGCTCTGTCCTTGGAATTGAATTTCCTAAGAATTGGGATTATATCGGCAATTTTTAATTAATTTGAAATGTATACAGATTTTTGACGTAATAAATTATTCAGGAGAATCACTTGATAGCAATTGGGGAAACGTTCCTAATGATTTTGTTTGAGATTTTATCAAACCCAAAAAGATTTCTTGCTCTTAAATCTACTTATGAATGCACGCAAGAGTGTCATATCCTTTGTTTGGTCTTTTGAACTTGGGAGGAAAGGTTTTCTTCATTCAATGAGTGCAAGTGAAATGCAGATATTCAATTTGTTGTCACGTACGTTTTAATTTAAGTTGCTGTGGAATTTCTGTTCCATTACAAAGAGATCTGAATGATCTCACCTGAAAATGGACTGAAACAATTCTGCGAATTCATGGCATTTTTCTAAGCGCAGGTTGAGTTCCTCTACAATTATTTTTGAGAGAATGTGGGCAAATTCTATGAAATCGCTACGAACTTGTCATCGTAGTATTTATTACTAAGCCTGTTGGCAATAGTAACTCCAGCAGAATTAAACAGTGTATCATTTCAAACAGGATGCCTGTCATAGGAAGTCTCTGCTAATCATCGTGTAGGCGAAGTTTGAGAATATTTAGTTTGTTACTGAATTCAGAATTGTGTAATCATAGTATTCATTAGAAATTAGAAGCAGGATTAGTTCTCAACATTAAGTTTTATGGTACAATTCGTATTGATGATGTTATTGAAGCTAAGATAATTTTTGACTAGGTCCTTAGACGTAGGAAACTTACACCGAAGGATAGTCATTTTTATAGTAGTTTCCGTGCCTTAAGTAGGCGATTTCATGTGACTACATGTCTAAATCGCTGACACCTTTTGCAGCCGGTCCAATAATTTTTCCTGTAGACGAAGATACAATTTTCTTTGCATCGTTGTGAAGGTGTAGTCCGATTTCCTCGATTAACTTTGATTTTTTGGAGTTCTTTCTATCGGCTTCAGGACGCACTTCGTACCATGCATCGTTTTTAATATGGAGTTTTGGCCTCTACTGCTAGTGCTGTTGCCGTCTGGTCTGTTTCGTAGATTTAACTTTTCCCCAGGATGTGCATGTTTAATATTTCTTTTTCCATAGATAGGATAAGTCATATACAAGAAGGCAGTAATTGTTTTCATTTTAAATTTTTACAAAGCCCCACACGTGTTAATCTTCTGCTCTAGTTGTAAAAAAAATTATCCACGAAAAGGTTTTAAACATTTCATTTAACTATCAAAATACAATGAATCTCACTTATTTCATGAAAATTTATAATTATATATAAAAACAAAAAGCATGCATGAATACATACACACAGCCTTAAAACGCATATTGCCTATTAATTTCAAAAAAACACTATTATTAAAAAAAATTCATTACTAATTTAACTGTTAACAAAAATAAATAAAGACAAGCAAAATCAATTAACCCTACATTACAGCGCTTATTAGACGAACTATCTGCAATGGTTGGCAAGCATGAAGAAATTTATGGTCCGGTACCGGATCGTACTATTTTCGATGGTGAAATTGTTGTTCCAGAACATCTACGTAATGCAAATTTAAGTTCACGATCTTCGCGTTCATATTATGGTGGTCTCTTTGGCAGTCTATCCCGATCTCGTACATTCCTTACCCTTCCAACATCTCAATTCCAAAATAATTTCCGTGGTTCAGCACCAGATTTAAGTCGTAGTGTACCAAATACACCAAGTAGTACACGACATAGAATCCAAATGTCATCTACATCAGTTGAATCAGTACTTGAGGAATCACCTCAACACGGTGGTGGCGCTACATCATCATCATCATTATCATCTAATAATAACAATAATAATGGTAATGCTGGATATCATAGCATTGGTGGTAGTAAAACTCTTAATAAAAATAAAGGAAAAACTGCTACTGTTAAGTATATCATTACAAATGATAGTATCGATGGTAGACGTAAATCAGATGGCAACTTTTTACCATCTGGTCATAGAAAATTTTCTCAAAATAATAATTTCCATCGATCTAGCATTCCAATTGCAGTTGCGACGCCAGTAGTACCGCCACTTCGTGCATCACGTGGAAATAAGAAAATCACTCAAAATCATCATTCACGAAATAAATCTGAATCATTGTTGATTGATAGTTTCAAATCTATACGTAATGCACCACCATCTCATGTAATACCTATAAGCAATACTACTAATCATGGTAATCATGGATTGGCTGCATCTTCATCGTTTGCTATAAAACGACCAACACTCATTCAACAAAATCCATCGATGAAATTGAGTCAGTCTAGATCACTTCATAATATTCATGAAGCAGTAATTAAATCAAATCAAAATGTTGGTTCTCAACAACAGCAACAACCACCACCACCACCACCATCAAGAACACGACATTCTAAATGGGGCCCAGTACGAGGTTCGAACAGTTTTGCAGAAAATCTTAGTATTAGCGCTCTGTCATCATATACAATTCCAAGAGTTTCATTAGTGCCGAGCTATGAGCAAAAAATCATTCTTAAAGATGTACCCACAACAGCATCGGTGGTGGTTAATGATGGAATTACAAATCATTCCAGAATTCCAGAAAGGAATGGCTTTCACGATTCGGTTGCTTGAACAGTTTTGTTTTAATCCTTTCCTCTTGTTGTGGTATCACACGCATCCATCTTGCTGCTCATTAGCATCCCTCATTTATGCCATATTTCGTTGTTATTGTTTTTTTTTTTGTGTTCCATAGTTCTACGCCTACGATCATAGCTCATTTTTATCTGTTATATTCCCATCAAAATCAATTTTTTTTTTCGTTTCGTTGGGATCTTTTTGTTATTGTTCTTGTTATCGTCCAGTGTGTTACTTATATATTATAAAATTATTATGCTTTTCTTATAATTTATATACAATTTATAGCTGGCTTGTATACCAATATTTTTTGTATGTTATTTTTATTTCGTAAGCTTCAAAGCCCCTTTTGAGTTGCTTCGTAAAATTTATACGGTAACTAATAGATATGCTTAAAATCATTGCCAAAAATTCAATGTTCCTTTAAGGTTACTTTTTCCGTCAAATAAAAAAATGCTTAGAACAGATAATTTCTGCATTAAAAGAATTTACAGAAATTTCCTTCAAAGAGAAATTATTTGGAGAACATGTCCCGAAAAAGAGTTTCCATTTAGTTGTCCCAAAATTGTAATGATCAAAGAGAATAAATTTTGGTTTTCTTTTAAAATTGAATCATTTGTCGTTGGGAAAACTTCTACATATTATTACTTTCACATTAATGGGGGGAATTCATCAGCGGTGCTTTTTTTTTTATTCTGACTAATAATTATTCTTGGTTTCAACGTGGTGTAACTGTGATTTGGTTGCGTGACTGAAATTCTATATAGTTTAGAATAGAGGATCTAAAATAGAAGAGAAGGAGAAAGTTTTCAAAGAAATAAGATTTGTCCATTCGTTTCTTATTGCAAGAAAATGAAAATTAATTTACTCAGCCTCACTCTTAATTTTCTAATATCATCAGATTTCAACATCTCGAAAAGTCTTAGTATCTTAGTTAATATTTATTGACAACACGGGCTTACATTACGCTTAACATAAACTGAATAGAAACCCATAAAACATTCGATCAGAAGTAAACAGTCGAGAAAATGTATGTTCAATACTGTTTGGTATCCAAAAATTTTCACTCGAAATTGTCGATTCTTATGATTTTATATACTCAAATCGATCTGGTATTGAATCCAGTTCGCCTACATAACATTGTTCAAGCAGAACAAATGTGAATTCTTTCTTGATTGTCTCAAGGTTTACGAAATAATGATATTACTTCATTCATTTTGACAAATAAATCAGATCAATAGAGCGGGTGGGTGCCTTAGTATTGTCGTGAACAAGTAACGTTGAGTGCTTCGGCGTTCATCCAAAAACTTACTGATCTATCTGCGAAATGTTCGAACCATATTCTTCATAATTTTGGAGAGCTGACTTTGTTGGTTTAATTACAGCATTTGACCAAGAGACATGAATTTCTTTATCTGTATCATGTCAGACGAGAAATTTAAGAGAGATAAAAGAAGAAGCTGTTTCATATTTTTAGAAATTAGATAAGAATTTGACCATTGTTGTTTCTTTCGATTGACTTTCTGATACATTATCACTAAGAATTTTAAGCATTAATATTTCTTTCTAGCAAATTAAATTGTACTCTGATTCAACTTCTCTATTGCCTAGACAGTCTTGAAAGGCTTTGAATTCTACAAAAAAGGGGTAGTAGAAGTATTTCATTCCATTGGGTTTCTTAAAAATCTCAATTTATTTCAACCCGCACACCGAAAAACGTTAGGTTTGATTAGTGCGCCAGTCATCATACATAAATCTTGTAATGGCTCATTGTGATACCAAATTCGTGGAATCAAATCTGAACTTATCAATATGATTTTGATGGACATATGAAGTTAAGACCAGCAAGAGGTGATGGCTTGGGCCTCAGACATCGACTTCAATTCCGAAGCCGGTTCGAATATATGTATATCATTTGATATCGAAGTCGCAATTAGGTTAAGTAGTGTGAGTCAGAAATCACATTTGATTTTGATAAGCATCGGACCCGAATCCGAAGCCATAATTGTGCCATTGCCTTAAAGATATTCAATGAAAAAAGGGTACGTGTTGAAATAATTACTTCGCGTTCACATTTTCAAAGAGCCTTGTTGTAAGGTATTTTGAACAAGTTACAAGTGGCTTTCGGTGATCAATCATTAATGACAAGGTATGAAAGCAGCATACATTTGAAAAGAGTTACACAACGGGGATATTTTATGTACTCAATAAATCCAGGTGTTCCCGAATAATTTACAAAACCTTTATCATTTTCAAGGAAGCTTTCTTGGGTTCTTTTCGGTAATTGTTGAAAGCTGAAGACCCTACATGGCATGTGGATATTGTTTTTAAATAAATTCCAAAAACCTTTCTTCTTTAGGAAGTAGATTCCAAATTTGTGGTCCCGGAAGTAAAACAGACGCAACAAAGTTCTTCGAAAAAACAAAATCTCTTTAATCAAAATGAAAATTTATAATGCATTCCTTAAAAAATTGTTATCATTGTGTACCCGGAGACACGTTGTGTTAATACCTTTTACTTTTGTTTTAAAATTTCTTTTTTTTTTATACCTAAAACTTTCATTGAAGGAAATTTCTGGCATATAAAACAATCATTCCTACATAAACTAAAAAAAAAAAAAATAATAAAAACAAAAAACCAAAAAATCATATAAATTACAAAAAGTACAAAATAAATATGCCAAAAGCATCGCTATAAAACCAAATCTACATTCGTTCTTATTAGAATTAACATTATTATTTTAATTTAATACATTTATGTTGGTGTTTGTTTATCATTAATATTTATTTAGAACACTTGTTTAAAGTCATACATAAAATATTTCCTTCTAACTACTACTGCAAACATTATCCGCTTCCCGAAAACAAATAAATTCCTTCCAGTTAATCTGTTATACATAATACTACAAAATATATATATATATATATATGTATGTATATATATATAAACTTACAACAGCAGCTAGTTTACTACTTCTACTACTATAATTAATAATAAAAACAAAGCAAAAGGCAAAAGTACTTTTTTTTTATATTCTGCATCAACTGTGATGGTAATGGGAACTTGAGCTAGCAAATCTTAATCAGGTTTGTGTTATTTTACAGTTAAATGTACATATATATGTAGAATAATTAAATTTTTAAGCTTTATTTATTTTTTGTATATACTAGTTTTTGTAAATCGATTTGAATATTTTGCTTGAAATTTTACTTAAAATTTCTTTTTGTTAGTATGTCGTTAAAAGAATTTTTCTTTCTTTCTTCCGCATGAGCTTGAATATTATAAAAAATTATTTATTTCATATTTTTTTTTTTCAGAAATTACAAGGATTTATGTTAGCCTTTGATTTTTAAATAGTTTTTAAATTTAATGCTTAGAATTGAAACAAAGAGAATAATAAGACTGGAAAATTCATTTTTATACCCTAGAGAAGTGAAATCAAGTCACATTATGCGTTATTTTTCCTCTTTTGATGGGCGTTGTTTCACTCGATGATCCCTTCATCGTCTTTGATCATCTTTGGTCGTTGGGGCTCATCTTTTACCCCTCTATTCGATTTTATGTCCTCTCTTGTCGATCAGTTGTTTTATTTGTAATTCTAAGTTCTCAGAACTTCTTTATCACTCATCACTCTAGTGATGATCTAAAGGTAAACAAAATTAAATTCCACGAAATTTTATATGAAAAATCAACGAAATAATCTTTGTTTGGTCCATCGACTGTTTTGTAACCTTCTATGGCCCTTACCTTTAGAATATAGAGAGAACAGGAAGTCTTGATACCTATAAAATTCGTGTACACGGGTCCTTAAATAAGGGAAATTGGAGAAATGTATATTCAGTTGCCTACATTTGAAACAGCTGAGAAACTCTTGGATACCTTGGCGTAGTGACAGCGACATTTTCGATGGGAGCAAAATTTTCAACTATATATCTTGTTGCACCAATCCACAGCTTTATTCTTCTATACGCCTGTACTGAGCTCTCACTACAGCGGCAACAGATTGACTACGCTAAATTTGGCTTATCACATTTCTTGTACTATCTATATTCTAAGCTTTTACCTGAAAATGCGCTCTATGCTGCTTCACCCTTCCCTCTGCACATGTATATAAATTTTCAGGTATCTGCACTTCCTGTTTTCTCTATAGGCTTTAATAGCCACGACCTAAAATGGAGCAAAAGTCAAATCGCTAGCCATAAGCGTTCTTCTTAAGGCCGTTATACATGTTCATGCAAATCGTACGCTTCGGCGTGCACATACCAAGTTGTAGACAAAATCGGATGTTGAATTTTACTTCCTCACGCAACGATTTCTATGCAGAGGCAGACTTTATTTCAATTCGATAGCAAATATCGTCACATTTGCTTGTACGCAATAGTTTCTGCCGATTTCATTCATCTCCAACTTCAATCGATTTTCGCTATGCACACGCTCATGCAAGGCTGCAGACTTGACTTGTTCATACAAAGTCGTACGATTATCATGAACGTCGTGTTTAGCGGACTTAAAAAGTATCAAATATTGGAAGCCTTCAACATTTTTTATTTTTTTTATAAAAGGTGCAGTAGAATAGATTTACTGTGGAGAGAAATAATTTTGTTCGGGAAAATGGAGAAGATCTAATGCAATTTTTCTTCAGCCTAGGGGCTTCGGCGCCCGTTAATTGTATCGCCCTCTACTGTTCTTATATGGAAGATGCGCCACCTCAGCCGTACTGTATGTCATGCTCCTTTTGGAATTAATTGTTAATTGTAGGGCGGGGAGAGAGATAGGCTTCTAAAGAATAGGCTTCATTTAGAGATACTCTGTTGGTAATTCCAGCTTGAATGTGATAACCCGCGGTAGTATCACCTTTGTTGTCATAGATATTTATTCTTCCATCCAGTAGATTGTAGATGTTTCTAGTTTCGGGCTTTGTTAGGGGCAGGTATAAAAGGTATTTAAAGTCTTCTTACTGTATGAGAAGGTCCGGCAATCTATTTATAGTTGGGTTGAAGTGATTAGAGATTTTTGCAATTTGCTTTTCAGCAAGTTCGAATTAGATGTTCCTTGATACCCTGGCTGCCTTTTATACCCTAGATGAAATCTCATCGGTTTATACTAAATTTGTCATTCCGTTTGTAACGCTTAGAAATAATATTGGTAGAGCAAAATGGATTTAACACCTACGCATAATCTTAAAAGTTATTTTGGAAAGTGAACTATCGAGTTGTCGGGAATTTCGGTTGGCCGCGTTCGCCGTCATATTGGAATTTGCATCGCCTGCGATTTGATTCGAATAACTCGGCACCTGTTCAAGATAGGACGAAATTAAAAAAAAAGTTTTAAAGGTTTTCAAAAGTATCCACTACAACTTTGTTTATGAGCACTTTTTCATTAGATGAATGGTTTTTTTTTCTAATTAATTCGCGTCACAATTCTAATTTTGCTACGAAATTACTTGTTTTTTGTCTTTATCTATTTTTTTTTCTCATAAACGGCCACATTTACGAAAAAATGCAAAACATCAAAGTTGTAGCACTTAAAAAACCTACAAAATGGTGTTTTTTTACAGCATGAATGCTGTTGCAGCCCGTAGTGCACCCGTAATAGTCGGATTTCGAAGTACGCATGGCAATATTTTTTCCAAACGCGACCCAGGTAGTAAGAGTCAAACTGACTGTGACTCTTACCAGCTCTCATTGCGTCTCACCCACCCAACTACTTACCTTAATTTCAAATTAGTTCAATGTATCAAGATCGAAGTTGGTTTTTTGCTACAATATGCAACAACATGAAAGGGCTGCCCACTTTTCATAAAACTTTAGGCCCGACACTTCCAGACATAACAGATGTCTTAAACGATGCATTATGATATTCTGAAGATGGTTTGTTAATATGTTTATTTCAATTTAGCGTGAGAAAGCTTGGGGTCGAAGCTTTATCTGGTACATTTTGGTAAATCTAGTACAAAATCGACTTCGTTAAGACCTAAGAAGAAGTTTGAGTACCCACACTCCTGTATTCGGAGGATTAAATAGCGATCCCCATATTTACTTTTTCAGTATTTCCCTCTTTTTTATTCGAACTGAAGTACTAGATTTTTCGTACCTTAGATCGGCTCTAATATGTTAGGGTTATATTCGATCGGAAAACGGGTTTCATTGTTCGCCTTAGCTTATTACCAGCTACAATTCTCTTCAATTTCTAGAATTTCTCTGGATACCTTACATACGCCGCATATCAAATGAAAAATCTCGCCTAGTACTATCAGCTGGTGTACATTTTCCCGATTCAGAAAATTTTCTTGGTACGTTTTGTTGCCGGAAAACAGTTTGCAGTTCTTTCTTCCATGGTCATTAGTGCTCTATTGTGAACAGTTTTTTCATTCATATGAAGTCATTTTTCCCGATGTACCAATTCCGCGCAATTACGAGAAGAGAATATCCCAAGAGAGTCGCCCAAGTTACATTCGATCGCCATAGCTTTCCCCCACTTAATTGAAATAAACATTGTTAATAAAATATATTCAGAGTATTATAGTGCATCCTTTAAAACTACTCTCATGTCTGTTGATGTCGGGCCTAAAGTTGTATGAATAATGGGCATTTCCCTCTTAAAATTTATAAAAATTCTCTTAAGGTACACGCACAGCACACCAAATCTAAGCATTTAATTTAAAACAGTAATTAAATTTTGAAATTTACCCTTAATTTTACTTATTTATTTGCTAATTTATTGAAGAAATAAAAAAAATCAATTTCCATTTTTTCTTTTTTCTCTTCAAATACAGAGACTTGAAGAAACATTCGCTCAACAGCTAGACGAAATGGAAGCCTTATACGGTGGCGCCCTAATAGTTCCTATACCATCGGACTCAATACCGCGTGAATTAACGGGATCAACGCGTAGTAGCTTATCTTCATATTCGGAAGGTTGAGTTGAGAAGAGATGTTTCTCTCTATCTCTCTCGTTTTTTTTTTTTATATGTTATCATTGTTAAAGTTTTCTATTCTACATAAAAGTTAATAAATACTAGGAATAAAAATATAAAAACAAAACAAAAAAGTTAAAAAAAAGACGAACAAAAAACCAAGAAGAAAATCTCTATCACTCACTGCGCTATGCATTCTGAATGATTCAATAATAAATATTCATCAAGCAAAACTATAAGTAACTAGAGAGAGAGAGAGAGAGAGAGGAGAGAGAGAAGAAAGCGTTGTGTGCTTTCAAAAGTTTTATAACTTTAGTTAGAAAGAAAGAGAGAGAGAGAGAGAGATTGTTGCCTTCGATTGAAAGAAATTAATTTTTTAAGTATTTTTTTTTCTCTTTTTGTAATTATCACAGATACGCTTTGGTCTTTTTTGTTTGTTTTAAGTTTTCCGTTTATACAAAATATTATTGTGAGTACTTTTTAGTTTTTATTTACTCGTAAATTTACAGTTACAGTTAAGTTAAAAACTTAAATAGGAAAGAAAATTATTTAAAAAGAGGAAAATTAGAGTTAACTTTTTTTTTCTTTTGATTTTTACTAATAAAAATAACAAAAATTCGTTCTTAGGAGGAGATGGAAAGTGAAAGTCTGGAACGAAATCGTCCAAAATATATTTATAGCTTGCCCCCCACTTTTTTTTATATATATATATTTTTCTTTTTGACTTTTTTGTTTTTTTCTTTTTGTTTGTTATTATTAGTTTCATTCAAAAAGGAACAATAAAGGCCAAACTTGGTATATATTTAATAAAAAATTTTGTTTTTGATTTTGTTTTATTGTATAATGAATTTTTGTGTTTTTTAATCTTTATTATAGTATGCTCCATCAATAAGACTTTGGTCACCTTTCCATTGTGACCTAATAATCGTAGGTTTGAATTCTCTGAACTTCTTTATAGCTCTCTTAAATCTTTGTAAAAAGACCTCTCGGTCTGGTGAATTGGGGAACGTGTTCAATTGAATTACATCCATTACATCCCATTTTCAAACATCATATTGGCCAGGAAAAGCAGATAACACGAGTTGATTTCGTGTAAATATAAAAATCTCGATAATTTCTCTCATTCAATTGCGGAGGAAGAGTTCATAGAAGTTCACTTTTTAAAGATATTGTTGTAAGTAATCAATCAATTCACTTCTCATATCGTTATAATAAAACTAGTAAAATTTGTGGAATACTGCTGCTTGGTCAACTTATTTGTCCCTCATCTCAAGCTTTTCAACGCAAAACTAAAGTATTGGATGTGATTGACAATGTATGATAGTCTGATATTTTCAAAGAATTTCTAATGCGTTATTCATATAGTTTCGATTGATAGCGTGAAGATGTTCACTTGACCAGACCAGACAATTTATCCACTTTGAGTGAGTTGCCTGGTGTGCACTAGAGAAAATATTTATCAGCTACAGTGACAACACAAAATTGTGTTTCAGCTTTTATGTGCGAATTCCTAATTTCCAAGCGACATATTAGGGGAATCAGTACATAATTTATAGAGGGTTAGGTGAGGTTAAGTAATAGGGGTGCTACTAGATATATTCAGCCTGCTTAACTAAGATTTCCAGGGGATCCGTTGTGTCCTTTGATCTCATGGGATAACCTTTTTGAAATCACCCTATATCCATCATGCTTCACTAAGGAATCTCAGAATATATTTGAGCTCTTTACTTTGCAGCTACCCCCGGATTTGGAAAGAAGTGGCTACCTAATAGTCTACTTCTTTTTTCATCAGAACGGGGCGCTCGCAAAGTACGTGTTGGACGGATTCGATTTCTGCCGAATCCTTACAAGTTCTGCAATCAGTCGTCACTATTCCTAGTCTACTAGCATGGTCTCCTATGGCCCAATAACCCCTACTAGATTTCTCGTATCATTACTACTAAGTAGTTCTTTTGTTCGCTTCCTGTCATATGCAGGCATAATTGCTCGCAATACGACAGGTTGCTCAGCTAACTCATTGGGGGCTTGTCTTTTGATAGGCGCCCCTAATGAGCTCCGATTGGGATCCTCACATGATCTATTGCTGCGAAGCTATCCATTTTAGAGAACTTTTTTGGCAATATCATTGCTTTGGATGTCCCTATTAGCATAGGGTCACCTTGTGCCGTGTAGTTAATTCCTTAAGGCTGGTCGTGCATAACTGCACCTATTTCGATTTTACCAGTACAGCATCCAGCACGTTGAATTACTTTTCACTGCTCTGAACAACCTTTCTGGTAGGTATTCATATGTGCCTAATTGAAGTCCAAAAATGAAATATTTTATAGTTCGCATAGACTCGTTCGTAGCATTTGCCAAGACAGTTTTTCTGATCTATTGATGAACTATTTAGAAGCACGAAGTAGTTTATTAAGACTGCCCTTCCATCACGGAATAAGTTCCTTTGAGATGTTATTAAACAGTAAGCTTGAAATGACCTCCATTCTTAACAACTTTAGTGGTAATTTAATGCTAAATACCTGTTTATAATTTCTGCATGAAGCTACCACGATTCATTTAGCTTCTATAGAGAATTCTATGTAGCGATAATCCAATAGAGACTCCAGTTAGTAAAAAGATGCAAGACAACAAATCGATTAACTCGATCTCTAGATCTCTAGAGAGTAGATAGATAGCAGAGTCATATGGTAGGTAGGCCGAAAAATATTGAGTCCATAATAGCCTTAGCCAGTTGGAAAGTCTAATTTTGCTGTCACTCAGGTAGGAGTAATACCAAATTAAACTTTTTCATCACAAATGCAAGCACACAATGTTCTTGTTGGAGTAGAGGTGTCATACAAAATTTGCAATAACGAGTTTCAGAAAGATCGCGGATGCAGTTAGATTTAGGATTTCTGTACAATCGGCTTTCAAAGTAGGCTTAACCGTCCCAACTCAGAAATTCTTTAATAAAAGACTTGCAAAAATGCAATTTTGCGTGCCTCGTAGGTAGGAGGAGCAACTACTGTTTCTTCGTTTTCTTAAAAAAGTCTCACCTTTGCCAGCAATTCGTCGCCACTTTTTTTAAAACAAAAACTATCGTTTAAGGAAAGAAAAGACAATCAAGCCTGATAGGATCGTAATTATTCTGTTTATTTGTGCCATGATTTTTGAGAATGTCCATAATTTAAGTAGAAAAAAAAAGAAACAAGGAATTTTTTTTTAACTTTTTACTTAAGAACTTTTTTTTTTCAAATTAAATTTTACACAATTTTTATTATTTTCATTTTTTTCCCTCCATAAAATTCTCTCTAAAATGTGATTTTTATAACTGTAAATGTAAAACACTAAAACTAAAATAATTCTTCCAAATAATTTGCCAATCAATTAGCAACTTAGTTTATAATGAAGGAAATTAGAGCGTAGGAATGTAGTGAAAATAAATTATCTTTCATAAAATCTAAAATATTTACACGCAATTCGCTGAAAAATAATGCAAAAATTAGTTTTGTACGAAATATTCTCTGCCTAAAGTAAAATATAGATTAATTAATAATAATATAATAATAATAATTTACAAGGAAATAACAAATGGAAAAAATTGTAGTAAACATGCATGTAGAGATGTGCAAGTATTTTTTGGAAAAATTTTCAGTGCTAAGTTTTGGGATAAGGCGATTTTTATAAAAATTAGTTACATATAGTTAGGATCGAGAGTTTCTCCCTTTTATTCAATCTTCCTTTTAGTAAACAATGGGAAGAAAATTGGTAGAGATATGAGATGATAGGCGACAACATTTTTTATGAATAATCATGAGAAAAGGAAAAAAATTAACTTCTATACAGATGCAAAATTCTAGGAAATAAACGTAAAATTTGAAACTTATCTAAATGAGAGGTTTTTCAATTATGCATACGTTTCTTGCATTATTATAAATTTCAGTATTATAAAGAAATAGTAAAAATTTAGTTAAATCGGAATTTGTTTGTTTTCATTTAATTAATTCCCTTCTAAACTTGATGTCTGATTCTTGTGAGAGTGCGATATGGTGTGGACTGGACGCGAAGTCCAATTTATCTAGCTCGTCTAAGCTAATGCAGTAAAGTGCTATGGATAAGTCACTAGCATGCACCATAAACAAAAAATCTTGTGCCTAAAAAACATCCACCGAACACAACACATCCGGTCCTAATGCCTTATGGTGTCCCTTATATCACAAACCTTTAGATCGTAGTGGGTAGTGATCCTCACCGTTTCGTGGCCCAACCTCCCTAAGCATCAGTGGACACTTTATTCTGATACCCGTTGAACCTGAATGCTAGAGGAGTAGTGGACCCGGTCAACCGTCATACAAATGAAAGGGCTCCGGGAGAGAAGGAAGAAAATAACGATTCTATTACACTTGAAGGGGCTGATGGTATGCTTTCCGTGCCGGCTCCAACCTCCAAATGACGCAGTGGGCACATCTGTCTCAGTGTCCCTATTCTGACCTGAAAGAGAGTCGTACGAAAAAGCGGAACTATTCAACCCTGGTCAGCGAGCGAGGGCTCCAGGAGAGAGAAAGAGAAATCGGATTACGCTACCACAAACCCAGCAAAAATTTTACAACAAGTTTTGCCCGGTTTTATGTACACTTACAGCAATATTGTAACCGTGCTTTGATGGATACTTTGGACAGTCGTAAAATCAGGTTTCTATCTTATATTATTATATTCATTTCCAAAATAACAGTTAAAAAGAAAATTGCTTTAACTTCTCATAATAAGCAACTAAGACTACAAGACGCCACGACGACGCAATTATTTCTGGTGGGAATATACGATAACTTGATAAACTTATGATCGGAAATAAACATTTTCCTAATATTTTTCTAACTTACGACCAGTCATTTCTGAAGCTTACTATAAATTATTAATATAATTGTTTAAAAATAAGCAACAATAAATGTGTCATGTACATGAGCTATCACTTGAATTCCATAAGACCTATACAAAATTTAAAAATCGTACAATAACTGGTTAGCATATTCCTCCTATAGCTTGCCCTCTTTCGTTATACCACTATAACATGACACTTAACTTGTATACGAATATAACTAATTCATGTAATATTATTTTATAATAATATAATTTAGAGTTTACTCTATTGCTTTTTTTCTAATCTAATTAGTTAATAATCGTTGTGGTCAATCAAAAATAAGAGAGTTACTGCTGCCACAGTATTCAATCTGGCAAAAAAATCATTCAAAATTAGTTTTCCCTAATTCGTCCAGAACTCCTCTCTCTATTAAAATTCCTAGCTAATCGCTTTCCTTCCTTAATTACTAATCTTGGTTTAGCTAAAAATGTTGACGGTAGTCGCCGCTCTCTATTGCAGGTTATGCTAAAAAAACGTGGCCAATTTGAATATTGTTGCTCGTCACTCTTAGGCGGATTATGATCAAAAACGTGGCCGCTCTTTATTGCAGGAGTATAGTTGTAATGAGCGAGCTTCTGCTGTACTTGGAATATTTCCAACGCTGTATATTAAAAAGTGATTTTCATTACAGATTTAGGACAGAAAATGTACAATCTTACCACAGTATAACATGTAAGTCTCGTGAGCACTTTTCCTGTTAGTCAGTCACTTGGTAACCTCTGGTGTTTTGTTCAGACTTTCATGGGCTCGTTGTGAGCCACTCAGGATATACTCCGTGGGGAAAACCACCACTGTCGGTCGTTTTCCTTCTTTTTGGTATATCGATGTAATATATATAGAATAGATTTCCTTACTTTCCTTGATTGATCGCTACCTCTAACTGTAAATTTTACTTTCCGTTTAGCTTCTGCGTTCACGTCGCGATGAGGTGATAGAATCAATGTTCCACCCTTAGAATCGTCTAGTCGAGTTACTTCAGCAGCACATTTGACGTGTGGCCGATGTACGTACTCCTGCTAGCTTCAGCGTGTAGCATACTGCTGCATGCAGCATACTACGACCATAACAAATTTAATGACAAAATTATTATATGTAGAATAAAAAGTTATCAAGGATGGAAAATTCCACCCGAGTGCGCCAAATCACCTTGAGTACAGCAAATGAAAGAAAAGCGCCTTCTCGAAGGCCCTGGATGGCATATGCGTTCCCGTAAATAAATTGAGAGAAAAAAAATTTCGCCTGGGATTCCTCTTACAGATAATATCATAAAATGGACAAAATGAATTGAAGAAATGATATCGTTTATATTTAAAAATATTGTTCTTGTGCTGACACTATGAAATAAATAATAATGACCTACATTTACGACAAAAAGGCTTACATTTATTACTATGGATTTGCATTTGCACCGATTCCATGAGACGACAACGAAATTCACGGAAGGAATAAATTGTTTCTATCAAAAGATGTTGCTTCTTTTGCAACCAATCTGTCGAACGCAAATGCTGTCAATCAGATGGAAAAGTTCATACAAAATCCGAGCTAGAAAATCAGCCATGACTTCACTACATGACGCACACAACATGATATACGAGCATTTCCAGAAATTAAGCCATTAAAATATACAAAAATACAACTACGCAATGGAGCGATTTTTTGCTGCGAAATTTTTCAGGTGTATTCCTCTCATTATTACGCTTTCAAATTTTATTATTTACGTCATTTTGTATTCAACGAGTATTCACGAGTAATATTGTTAGCGGAACGCCTCGACCAACGTTAGGCTCGCCGATTGTTGTGAAATCGTTCGCAATTAATAATTGTCGGCCATGAGCTTAAATTCCTTAATGCTAATCGATTTAAAAGGAAAAGGAAAAGCTTCGTAATTTTACCTAAAACTAAAACAAGATAAAAAAATTATACATAAATTTCATGACATAGTTTTCTGTAATAGTTACTACAAATCATGTTGTGGAATCTTATTCGTAAGAGGTGGAATCACTTCCTATGGTGGAAATTATATTCTAAAACTAAAATGGATAATCTTATTATTGCTGGATAAGTTAAGTAGGCAGTAGTGACCTAGGAGGCATTCAAGCTAAATATTTTGAATATTAGAAAATTCACTTCGTCTGTCAAAAATATCAACTGCACGCACTTTATATGACCCTAAAAGAGAGAATTTAAAACACACGACAATCCTCTAAGGAAAGATATTCATTTAACAAACCTGAAATAATGCCATTTCTTGGCTGAAAATGAAAAGACAAAAACGGAACATGCCAGTCTCCTGATATTAAATTCCAATCGTTCTTGAAACCGTATTTGGTGGAAAAATATATTTCATACGTTTTTAAGCAGCGGTCAGATCTATAGATTTCCTTCCAAATAAGTAAGACTTCGCCGTGTGTAATGCTTTTCAATCGAAGATTGTATGGTTTAAACGGTGCCCTTACATCTGAGCTGCACATACGAAACAAGATAAACCATGGAGCGCGTAGTGATAGTGGAATTTGTAATTTCGATTCCGTATACTTAAAGATTTTCGTCATCAATAGCTTAGGACCTTGACTTTTGCGCATTTCTTCTCTTACTGTTGCATTCGGATAATATGGTTTTCCATAAAAATTCCAAACTTTTACTGGATCTGTTGTGTCAGTTTCGATCACTTCAATTATATACGAAAGTGTTTCTGTTTTCAGACTGTAAAATGCTGTGAATCCCACTTTGATTTGGAGATTCATTCTTGATCCCTCATCTCTCATTAAAACATATGCAAGGTAAATTGGAGCATTCGGATGGCTTGCTGTAGCTAATAATGTCATGTTTTCATTTGGAATAAATTCAGTTTTTTGTGCGAATTTTCCAAGGTTGCCCAACATTCCTAAAATAGCATAGACCGGTTTTTGTATGAATTGCGTATGTGGGGGAGTTGTTAAATTCATTTGGAAACGAGCAAGAAGTGTTCTTTGATGAAATTCATAGGGATGATAGCTCAAAAATGCGTTGTCATGACTTATAGACTCGAAATGTTCAAATTCTTTTAAATCAAGCATTGCGTTCCAATATTTAAAGATAATTGAAGCTACGATCACTGCATATCGAACGTCTGACTGAAAAGGGCGAGGTGTTGACCAGCCGGCTATTGGATCAGCTTCACTGTTAACAATAGGAGAATGAAAATGCAAAATTATTCTGAGCATTTTTGTCTTACTCATTTGAGACTTTCATTCCAATAAGCTTAGGATATTGTTGCCTAATTGTTTTCAACAAGTTTTTGGTACCGGAAATAACCTCATCACCTTCGCCTAATCCTTTACGATGGAATGTAAGTATATCCACTGGACAAATTGAACTTTTATTACATTTGTCCAGAACGGACCAACAGAGTGCATGTTTTTGCGGATTTTTAAATAGACCAGCTGGTCCATGAAGCTGAAAATTTATTCCTCTTGCTGTTCTAGCTGCTGCATTCAAGCCTCTCCGTAAGGAATCCAAATAGTTTAAATATTCTGGAAAGTAAAATGAATATTTCATGAGTGTTTTCTGTGTTGTATCAGTTGGAGCAAAAGCTCTCGAGCACTATTCATAAAAAATTTATATCTTGTAAAAATCAGAGAGAAAATAGTCTCTGAAGGAGTACACTAAATTTGGAATTAATGTTATGAAATTGAAGAATAAGGGAATGCAACTAGGTATAAATGAGGAATTTCGGGATAGTACATAATGTAGTGATCTTACCAGGGACACTAAAATTAAGTTTGTTGTATGTTTTCAGGTCAGGTTCATTCCATGATTCAAACTTCCATTTGCTGATTTTGTCAAAACCGTAAAACTCTTAAGAATGAAATGATAAAATTATAAAATAAATACCATATTAATTTTATAAAATCTTTTACCTAAATATCTGTGAACTATTTGAAAAGACAAATCCTCCCAAACTAAGTCTCTAGAGATATTCTTAAAGGTGAAAATATCGTTGGGAGTGCCCATGAATTCGAAACCCACAGCCATTCCAGCTTTGTTGATTTTGGCGATAAAACGATCCAGTTTTGTAAAGTCGTACACGATTTCATGATTTTCAAATTTAACGAATTTTACCAGTTCCAGCAGCCAATGTACGCGTATACTTGAAATTGCATGATTCGGCAGTGCACCTATAAATTCTATATTTGTTTGAACATCAGGGGAGAGTAGAGCGTCTGAAATGATTTTATTGGTTATTTCACCTAACGGACAAAAACCTGTGTTTGTCCAAAATCGTGGTATTTTATAATAATTTTCTTCTCGTGATGTTTTAATTGTAATCACAATAGATTCACTTCTTTCAAAGAAAAATACAAGCCAAACAACCAAAACGAAACCATAGTGCGACATTTTTGCCGGTTTTTTAATTAACATATTTAATGTCATTTGAGATGGTATGCACCAATTTACTTCCTGTACGAATATGGTATTTATAAGGCAGTACTAAAATCATGACACTTAACACTGACAGTTGTCTTCAATTCAGTGGCAAATTTTTCGAGAGGTTTCTGAAAATTTATATATTATTCTCCTATCGTAGGATGTTAACAAATTTTTCTTCTTTAAATGATTTTTTTGAAAGATTTACAAAGGGATTATGTTTCAATGGTCAAGGCTAATTATTTGTGCATTTTTTGCCACAATATCATTCATAGATAATGTATTTGTTGAAGCTTTAGGTAAAATTTTCGTGTTTGTTTAATCCACGTTTACTTCAGTTTTGAGATATTAAAAAACATAATTTTTTTTCGTTTTCTAGCCAATAATCTTCATATTTATGATACTGTTACACATGAAATAGCGGCTGGTGATATATTTTTCGAAATCATTGATCCGACTGAATTGGAATATACCTACAGACTACGGCCGGCTAAAGATTTTGGAGCACCATTCAATTCCAATTTCAAACTTACCAGGACTGCTCTGGTACCAACACTTCCAAGTGATGGATGTAAAGAAATTCGAAATGTTAGAGAAATTAAAGGAAATGTTGCACTTATTGAGAGAGGGTAAGCTAAGTAATCAGACATTTTTTGTAATAATACATATAGGGAATCGTGAAACTGTTGAAGTGGGTTATGTCTGGGGCCACCAGAGCGGTAGGCTCCATTGTTAGGAATTTCGATAATTCATATTCTTTATTCTAAAGACAATATGCGTTCACGTTTAACTATGCAATTAAATAGATCTAGTAAAATTTACAGTGTTTGAAGCCCGGGATATTTCATAAATTCAATTCAATTCAATTTAATTCAAAAGTTTATTTATTACATACCCCGGCATGAGCGCCACGTCAATAACGTTGGGTAAAGCGATTTACATGTTTAATAGTATATATAGTTTACATAGTTTTTTAAGAGCTATTAGGTACATTGTTCGGAGATTAGTTACTAAGATTGCACGGTCGGTTTTGCCAAAGCCTACCTTAAGCTGGTGCAAGTTACATAGGTAAGATAGCTCAAGTGACTGTTAACATAACATAACATAGTGGTTGGTTATAATGGACTAATGATACTATGATATAATGCAAGGTTGCTAGAGACTTACAATGGTATATACAGATAAGACTTACAGTAGTGAATATAGTTAAGCCCTCAGCTACTGAGGCTGGCATATGGCCCTACTTAGTACTATGACTAGTGTTACAAATTAAAGACTAGCAAAGATCAGGTAATCGTTATTGCCAATTGTTACACAAGTTACATGAAATGGGATGCTTAGATTTAGATCCGAATACAGACAGGTACATTATTAGATTATTTATTCGTTTATTTGTTAATTATTTGTTGCAGTTTACATAGCAGGTATGTATATGAGATCTTACTTATCTTATTTTGGCTTTAAAATAGTTGACTGTCTACTAACAAGGGACACGTTCGTCAACTGCGTTGAGGTGTATTCAACCACGGATTACTAGCAGAGTCTAGATTGAACCAGTCCCTACACCGTAGATACATTTCAGGTTAGCATGCTCCGTTTGCAGGTAACCTGCGGAGCGCGGTACTAGGTGTTGCATATTGCACATATGACACTATGTTATTATGTTATATTATATATTATCTTAACGGTAGCAACACTGAAGATTGCCTGTTAATATGGCGTATTGCCAGCTAAAGCCAGACATTAAAAACTATCCCATGAACCAAATATGACTAATGGGCTGCGAGTATATCGTAGAGTAGTATCCTAAGGAATTATCACATAGCAGTTGACCACAGATCTGAGCAGTGAGACAAAATAAATAAATAAACACCCTTGAACATCAATATTTACATATCACGATAGTGTCGTTCGCATTGTACTTGCGCTAGATTCACACTTAGCTGATTACTGTGTGGAGATCACATGGTTCAGAACACCAATCTTGAAATTACTCAGGTTGGTCGATTCCCTAATAATAGTTGGCAGGGCATTCCAGCACGAAACCCCCTGTCCGTATACACTGTTGGATCCATAATGGGTCAAAGTTCGAGACTGCGTGATACGAGAGGTGCATACCCTACTCCAGCTGAATTTGATGTTGACGTACTCTGGGAGCAGCTTGAGCTTTGAACGCATGATAAAGGTGAGCACACGCACTTTATACAGATTGGGAAGCTGCACGGGAAGAAAAGGCTCATGAATGGTGAAATGTGTTCAGAGCGACGGAGGCCAAACACAAATCGGACACAAGCCTTGAGAGCGCGCATGAGTTTGTCCATTACGCCGCTCTGCAGAGGATACATTACAATGTCAGCATATAGGAAATGCGGAATTATAAGCGCCTTTACTAGCCTCATCCGTATGCCAGGAGGCAGTTTGAGCGCACCGCATACAGTGAGCGATGTCCACCATAGATCCTAGCACATATCGTTTTCACTTGTGGTCCCCACTTGAGATGAGTGTCCATCAGCAGGCCCAAGTTCTTGACATGACCCATTGAGATGGGAATGACTGAGCCACGCAAGATCAGCGGGGGGATCAGATGATAAATAACATGGATTCATGTTTTGCTGATAGTCATCTTCAATTCTTATTTAAATTTTGTCCATACAGGAAAATACAACAAAATACAAGAAAAACAACCAAAACGAAACCATAATGCGACATTCCTGCCGGTTTTTTAATTAACATATTAAATGTCATTTGAGATGTTAGTAGCTGGTGTCATGCGTACCTGCCCAACTGCAGTCTTAGAGGCTAAGCTGGACCTACTACCTTCCCATTTGCATGTTTAGTGCAATTAGGCCGAAAAGGGCAAGCATCCTGAGCAGAAACAATTTGGTTGACCACCTGAAAGTCCACGAACATTTCATAGAGGATCCGATGGCCAACCCAATTTAGACGTTATCCCAAAACGCCATAACTTTACAGCACCATTTAAGGTGATCTTAGATGACCGTCAATAATGGGACACTGGGGATCTACCCTTTGAAAGAGGATTTCTTAAATGGTACACGGATGGATCCAAAATGAAAGGTATAGCAGGCGTTGGCATATATTTGCCATCTCGCAAAGGCATTGGGGTCTCACCACCCATTTTTCAGGCAGGAATACACGCCATAGAACTCTGCGCTCTCGAAATAATTCACAAAAATATGGGCGGAGTCAAAATATACATAATATAAGACGGCCAAGCAGCACTGAAAGCGTTAAACTCGTTTACCTTTGAGTCTAAACTGGTTTGGGACTGTCTTACTGTCTTAAAGCAACCGGCCGAAACAAACATAGTGATGCTGATTTGAATACCAGAACATGAAGCATTAAGGACAACGAGATTGTGGACCGCCTTGCAAAGGAAGGAGCCTCTGTTTATTGGCCATGAGCCTGTCTTTGGACACCAAAAAAATCACCTTTCAGCTCAGATCAGGCTTTGCGAGGACAAAATTAAACAGGCACACTGGGAAAATACCCCGAGGCTAAGTCAAGCGAAGAAGTTTGTAAAGTATTCGCAACAGAGGACAGAAGCATTCCTCACACTCAGCGGAAAGGAACTAAGGCTCATAAGGGGCTTATTCACTGGGTACTGCCCACTTAGATATCATCTTAAAAATATGGGTAAGGTCGAGATCTGTCGCTTCTGTATGGAAGACGATGAAACCGCTGAACATGTAATGAGTGACTGTGAAGCGTTCTGTCGCATAAGGCTAAGACATGGCATTCCCACTGCCAGGAGATATCGAAACAATGGCACCCATGAACATCATAGATTTTATAAAGGACCTTAAGTTTGAATGGGCGCCCTAGGGCATTTAGGGGTAATGTGACAAAAGATCCAATAGGTTGCGCTGACTAGATGAGAGGCATTTCATCTGGTAATCCATTGTATATGGGAACAGCTGTATATTTTAGACTCTTTAGTTTTCTGCCTGTTCTATCGTAAGGTAAATGAATATGTTGGCCTAATCGTGTGTCGAAATTTCACCATGCTCTATTAAGTTTATATTCGACTTTATCATCTTATTTCTTATCTTAGATATAATTTTAACCTTTTACACGTAAATTAGTTGTTTTAAGCTCAGAATATAGAGTAGGTGTGAGTCTATGTAAATTAAATATGGAGTTTATTGCTTTGTTTAATACTCTACGCATGCCGGTTAATAAGTGATTGCTTTATTGTGACCAGTTTATTATATTGTATATATATTTCATTCCACTTGCAGTCCAATGTCCAGCTTTTGCTTTCCTCTCTGTTGGAAAACCATGAAGTTTATTTCCGATGTATTTATTGTAAGTTTATTTCTTGTGTATTGTAATAAGTGCTCATTTATTTCCCTCTGTAAGTCATCGCCATCCTTTCCATTGTACAGGAGCAGGGTATCGTTAGCATATACATATGTAATATTCCGCAACCAACCCAGCTTCCATTAAATTTTGAATGTATAGAGAGTAGAGGAGCGTGACTCCAGTACTCATCACTTCATTTTCACTATAGCTGCTTCCCACTTTCGTACCGCTCTGTTTGCTTTAGTGATGGGCAAAATCGGTCATTTTGTGACTCAGGTAATGAGTCTTTTGGTATAAGTCTCATGAAAAAGATTCGATCATTTTGGTCATTTGAGTCAGTTTTAAATAATTATCACAAAAATTATCGTTCATGTCACAGCAACGCCGAAAGCTAAAACTGCACTTAGTTTATCAATTTTGCAGCCGTTCGCGACTGATATGCCTGTTAAGCAATCACAATCAAAATTGTGCCTTTTTAACTGCTCAACTGCTGAAATGTGGCATGTAAAGGCAACCTGGTTGATTCTTACGCTGCCGAAACAGAGTTGTGAGTGTAATATATACAATGTGAACTAGATGCAAAAGTTTTATTTCAATGTGAAAAAATATTAGTAAATAAAAAGTTTAAGATCGGTTGAAAGTATGGCTTTAACAAATAAGTCAAGAAAAACAGTTTCTTTTCTCCTTGAGTCTAAGTGACAGATTGACCGATATCATTTTGAAACGGTGATTCAGGTCTTTTAAGTGAGTGCACTGATCCGGTCAAAACTACCGAGTCGTTCGCAACCGACCCACCACTATTTTGCTTGCAGATAATTATTTAATGACTGGTTTCTTTTCCACTAACTCTCAATTCGCAATATTTCTATTAATACAGCATGATCTACAGTATCAAACGGCCTCTTCTCTACTATGCATGTAGATTTCAAACAGCCTTTTCGATACAATTATTTATTATACTCGTTAAGGGTTCAGTAATTATATCTTTGATATTCTTCACTTCTTTTACTCTTATTCCGTCCAATCCTGGTTCTGTGGCCTCTCTCAACTGAGATAGACCCCTTCTACATCAGGATAAATACATTTTACTTAAGATTTCGGTAATTTTATTTTTTTCTTGGAATCTATCTGCTCTTTGGACAAAAAATAAAAGCAAAGCGTTCAATTACAGTTCTTCCTCTAGAGTTTTTCACGACAAGGCGAACAAGAGGAGTAAATTTATTAATTTGGTTGCGTGCTTATATGTGGGCGTGGGGCTACCTGGTTTTATTATAAAATATATATCCATCCTTATTATATAAATAAAATGTTGTTTTTATTTTCTTACAGAGAATGCTCATTCTTAGCTAAAACATTAAATGTAGAAAAAGTTGGCGCAAAAGCTGCAATCATTACTGAATCGAACAGTTATTCTAATGATTTTGATTATTATATTGAAATGGTATCAGACAATACTGGCAGAGAGGCTAACATTCCAGCTGGATTCCTATTAGGAAAGAATGGACAAATTATTCGTTCAACTTTAAAGAAACTTCGTAGATCTTACGCATTGATAAATTTACCAGTAAATTTAACTTTTACTCCACCTCATCAAATCAATCATCCTCCATGGTTGGGATGGTAGTTTTAATATGCCAAAATAACAGCAACTAAATATTACATGAATGGCATTTAAAAGGAAGATAATCGTGGATAAGCAATTTTTTAAAGCGAAATCTTATGAGACACTACTAAAATGTGGGGAATTATTTTTCCGTAAAAAAATATGAAATGAAATGATTTTAACTGATATTTTACATTTTTGTAAATAACTTTGTTCCTTCTATTCTATTCATACTTTGCTAGTCAACAATTGGGATTTGGGTTGCTTATAAAAAATCGTCAATACATGGATATTTATTTAATAAATAATTATTATAACAGTAAGATATAAGAAGGGGACTTTGTGATAGCCATATTTATTTAATAAAGAGAACTAATTTTAAAAATTGCAAAAAATTTGTTATTTTGTAATTCATCCAAAACCAAGACAAGTCCCTAGCAAACCTCTTTATTACGGGATTTAATTTATGAATGCGGTTTGATTCGTTATATGAAATCGAATAGTTGGTTTGCTGTCCTTTGTGTTAAGGTATGTAGATGAAATAGACAATTTGCGTCTATGAAGTCAACAGTTATCTGCACGTTGTTAGTAGTTATCGATCCTAATGAAATGAATAGCTTCTTTGCTCGTGTGCAAGCAGACTCATCCACTTTCGCACTGGGTAATAAGATCGCTGAACATGAGGACTTTCTCCTTTTCTAACGTTGATATCTTTTATGTTTCTTACGCCTTTATATGTGTTAAATCAAATACAGTTGATCTGGATGGCATCTCTTTAAAATTTCTGAAACTAATTTTTCCTGGCTTGTCTTCAGATATTCTTCATAATCTTTAACACCATCATTACGTCTTCAAACTTTCCTACTGCCTGAAAGTTGGGCAAGGTAATTCCTATTCCCAAGTGCTCCAATCCATCACAGCCCTCGGATTTTAGGCATATAATTATTTTACCGCCACTCTCCAAGGTTTGAGAAATTTTAATCAAGAACCAAATAACGTCGGCTCTGCTGTTCCTAATCTTATTTACTCCAATCAATCTGGTTACCTTCTGCAAAGGCTAAAATACTTCGAGTGCTTGGACATTACCGAGACGATAAGACTAAATATGGGACGCAAACTGGCTAGTGTACTTCTGTTATTTTACTTAAGTAAAGCCTTCGATAGTTTAAATTATTCTATCCTTTGTCATAAATTTCTGATTTTTCCGGTCAGCCTCTAATCTAATTTCCTCATATTTCACAAAGGTGTTCCGCAGGGACCTATTCTGCGTGCACTCTTATTTACCTTGTTTATTAATGATCTCCCAACTACAGTTAGATTCTCTGTCTTTCATATGTTTGCAAATGGATGTGTCGCAGATATTAATGCCGACCATTCCTCTGTTTCTTCCTGGGCCTTGGATAATAAATTAACTCTTAAGTCCAGCTAAGTCTCAATCGATATCATTTTTTGTTCATCCAATCAAGCACCTCCTTGATCCTATCTTCTTTAATAGCGTTACCATACCCTTTTGTGATAGAGTATCCAGCCTTGGCTTCGTTTTAGGTGATACACTATCCTTATCGCATCATATTAATATTTTAATCAACCTACCCTTTTGGTCTTCGCAAACTATACAGTATTAATATGTATCAGCCTACGTTTATAAGGAAGAAACTGGCCCATGCCTTGCTATTTTCCTACTTCATCTATGGTGCGGAATTATACACTGGAACTACCGCAGGTAATATTGACAGACTACGCATTTCCTTTAATTCAGTCGTCAGGTATGTGTATGGACTTCCAGTACGGGTGCATGATCTGCGTGTTTACACAGTCGATTTTCTTAATACCAAGTTCGACAGGATTCTTTTTGTTTAAATTAGTTCAATCTCATATACCATTTATTATTTATTTTCCAGATTAGATGCTGTTAGGTCCACACGTTTTCCACTTAATCTAATTATTGCTCTTTATTCATCCAACGTTCTAAAACCTCTTTTTTTGTTCGTGTTATCCCCATTTGGAACCGATTGAACTCACTGACTCTCTCAACTGGAAGTCTTAACAGCTGGTTTCGCTCTTCGTTAGCCTAATGCTCATCTAACTTTTTATTCTCTTCGTGTTGCATCTGCCATCGAATACTCCCAATTACATGCCACACTGCTGGGAGATTAGTATCAATAGATCTTTCATCTTTACTTTAAGTTTGAATTTCAATTATCTGCGGAGGATATTTAAACACTCACGTTACAGGCTCCCTAGATTACTGGCTGAGGAAACAATTTTATCTAATACATCATGGGCTAAAGAGTGGAGTGAAATTTTGACTATGGCGGGGTTTACAATTGGACTTTTCTGCACAAAACAATAACTGAAAGGAGATTCATGCAAACATCTTAGAAAGACTTCTGCAGACATACTTGGATGAACACGTTTTGCGGGCACGGATGTCTCGTTTTCATGAGCGCTACGATTCATTTGCGCTCTAGCAACGTCTATGCGCACTAAAATTGTATAAGGGTATTTTTAAAAACTTTGTTCAAGAAGAATGAGCGAAATACTTTAAACGACCGACAAGAAGGAATTGGCAGCATCACTACCACCGGTAAAACACCGGAAAACAAATAATTGTAAAGGCACTTTCACATCAAAAACAAGAACAGAAAAATGTAAACCGAAAAACTCAATTTATTCCACCTTAAAACAATATTTTTGTTCTAATGATTAATAAAATCCAGAGAAATAGGATAAACTTAGAATTTTACTGGGAAAATAGTTATATTTATTTCAGATTTTGAAGAAAAACACAACTTGTATGTTGTATCGGCCGAAAAACTTTTTCGGCGGAAAAATTCGTCCGATAAATCATAAAAGTTGGGTTTTCCTTCAAAATCTGAAATAAATATAACTATTTTCTCAGTAAAATTCTTAGTTTATCCTATTTCTCTGGATTTTATTAATCATTGGAACAAAAATCTTGTTTTAAAGTGGAGCTAAATTTCAATCCGGCTATTATAAGCAACTTGTTGGATTAGATCCTGGTTGACGGCTGATCGCTGGCGGTGTACGAGCACCGAATGAATACGAACCTGTTACTCAAATAAAAATCAAGAGTTCGACATTCCAATATAACACATCTATGTATGCACGCAAAGCTTCGTTGACGAAGTACACACAATCGCTTCCTACAAGTGCAACGAGCACTGCAATCTCCGATGCAACTAGATTATGTAACGTACACCAAAGAATGTCTGCAATGGTTTTCGAGACGTCAAGACTTGAATGGGGAGCGAAAAGTTGCACGTTTTCGCTTCAAGCAATATCTTTGGCGAAAGAAATCACGAACAATACTCGTGAAACTCTAGTGTGCATTGGTTCGACGAAAATAGCCGCAAATTCGCCAATACGTGGCTACGTGCAGACGCCACACACGAAATTGTTGCGGGCACTTAAAACACATTGTTCTGTCCTCGAAGTGGATGAGTTCCGCACAACGAAGCTGTGCCGCAGTTGTTTTGAGCCGGCGAAGCCGTCTCGGTCTCCACATAGGTACCAGTTTTGTACAAACTGTCGTACCACGTGGAACCGGGACGTCAACGCCGGTAAAAATATTCTGCAAATTGGCTTAGCCCAATTGCATGGTAGGCCATTGCACAGGAATTTCAACAGAAGGGGACCAAGGAATAATACGTAGAAGTTTCGGCTACAACAAGCCGAAACCTATTACGTCGCCATGACTCCCCCTGAGGAGTTTACCGGGAGGACTGTTTGGAGTGGCGTTTCAGGTATGGGCACATATATTGGGTATATGTTCACCCAGCTTGACAGCCGCAATTACTCAGTTCATCCCTGTATAAACTAAGGTACACCAAACTCAAATATGTTGATGACAAATACCCATCGAATTGCATTAGCTTAATATTCAAGGCACGAGGTGGTCTCATGGACATTAACGCAAGAGTTTCCAAGGATAACACTGTAGGAATATGCTCCATATGTAACCTAGACAAAGTAGAAAATACGTTCTACTTTGTTGCCATTTGTCCAATTTTCAAACTAACAAGAAAGATACCTGGGTAAGGACTGCCTTGAAGTTTAGAAAACCAATTATAGATGAATTTAGCTGAAGTTTAGAATTATTTCTATGCAGGTAACTATATTGTGCCAACCTGATTGTCTGCATCGTATTAAGTCATACATATATCTTTTTTAAGTAACAGTTAATTTGAATTGTATTAATGTTAAATATTGTTTATCATATATCTTATCATCGCATTTGTAATTGGCAAGACCATCGTAGTGGAACTTATATTTACAGAGGAAATTCTATAGCAAAGATCGGTTTATAATATTTATTGGCATTTAGAGAAAATCAATGGTTGTCAGTTTTTTATTTCCTCAGCCTCACTTAAGTCGGTGTTATTAATTTTGAGGGGAGTTATTTATTGAACAGGATCCTCTTCATAAATTCTGTATGCCGCCACCATTTTCTTTCACATAAAAATCTGTAAACTATTGCTGGACTTTATCCTGAATATGCTAAATACCTACAGGAAGGAGATTCGTCGAAGCACAAGGAAAATTGAGCAATATGCTGATATTTATTACCAAGAAAGGAGTCACTTACCACTGATAACTCTGTAGGATTGCCTCAAGTCATTATAAAAGAACAATCAGTTCGTTTGGAATTTCATTTCCATAAATATATGTAGATAATTAGTATATTCCATGATATTTGTGTCAGATAAATGCCATGATCAAACATCATTAAGGACCCACGTGTCTCATTTTAGATCCACAGAACTAACTAAAATATCCGTGTTAAGATTAATTCTCTGAAAAATACATTCTGCGTTGGCGATTTTATGTCTGATCAGCACAGTTCAATTTATGCCTATGTTCAAATAATCAATTATATCAAAAAATATTTAAAGAGTCTTAAGTTCAAGTTATTTCGGAGCATCCAATACTCCAAAATTCCGCTATTAAATAGATTGCAAAATTCCATGACTACTTATCCCTTTTGCGAAATCAATTAACGCGATTAGGCGACAAGTATTAAAATTTGATATATAGTAGCAATAGATAACTAACAAAAAGTCATTGATAAAAAAAAAATCTATTTGACTCACTCATCACTTTCAACACGAAAAAAAAGACCTTAAACCCCGTCAATAAAATTGACCTCTTATAAACGGTCAAACATGATAGCATGCAAAGCAATAAGACCCCCGAAAGAGAACTCCTTTACAAAGGTAGACAACACTTCTCGTTTGTTATCTGCTAGAAATTAGTACAAAACATAGCTGAAGTTGAGCTAACAATCATCAGGGAACACTGCTGGGGATGGATGTTAAAAGAAATATACAAAAATTGACTCCGGGAAATTCGCTATGGATAGAGAGGTACACAAAATTCCAAAACGCAAGGTTATCGCTGTTATTTTTTTCTTTTTTGATAATATGTATGCGTTCAATTATATTTGAACTGATAAAAATTCAATGTCCAAAAAACTCTCACTCACTCTGAAATAAACGTAATTCGTTTGCGAGATCATCTACCGCAACAAATCCAGCTCAGTCCAGCTAGTGATTTTCACAATTAAAAACCTCTGGCGATGTGAAAAAAATAGATTCGTGAGTTTTTGAGGAAAACAATTTTTTTTCTCCATTTTATAACTCGCCAGTGAATTTGTTTTCTACTAAGTGCTTTAGTAAGGCGGTCTAAACAAAATGTACAATGGACTTCTTGCGAATGCTCCAGCTTGTTCTGTTGTGAATTGCAGTGATCTTTCTGCGGATGATGATCATCATCGCCACCACCGTAGACATAGGATAAATGGAGAGGCGCATTCATCCAAGAGTAGCGGTACAATGTCAACTATTGCCGGTTCTAGAGATTATCTTATATCTTCGTTACCAACGGTCAATTTTGATGATAGCTTAACTGAAATTATTGTAGGTGTTGTTAGAGATTTTTTTCACTTTTGTTGTTGTCTGTAAAAATAATTTTTTATTTTTGTTGTTTTTGCATTGGTAATTATGGTGAAAACATATACTTTAAATTCCTTTTCTGTTTCCGATAACTCTCTACAACAGATCGATGATCTTGCGGGAATTGAACCGACTTCAGCGATTTTGGATTTTTGTAAACAAAAGGTAAGATTTGTGTGGTACTAAAAACTAACCACAAAGAATATGCGTCGCTATAGCTATCAAAGTGATGCAAGCTGTGCAGGTATTTGTGCTATTGTGGGGTCTTAATCTTAACAGAAAGACGCATTTAAAAAATATTTTCTCGATTAGTTTTCGCATATAAAACGCCTGCGGTATATGAGTTTCTTATTATAGCTAATAGTGGCACATATTCATTACAGTTTCTACGGCCTTATCTGAATCTATTGGGGCTTATTGGATTATATCCGATGACGTCAGATGTATCATGCTGCCGAACGTATTTTAGCCATTTACAAACGATTACCATGATAGCACTGGTTACTATTGGATATTTTTTGCAATATTACACGTCTTTCAGGTGAGAATTATTTCTGTTAACTACTGTAAGCTAACAATCGTTACAGAATCCATCTCAGTATTCAACGTGCTTATGATGCACCAATTTTCATCTATTTTTATAACTTGTCTAAAAAAAATTCCAGCCTGAAGAATATTCATATATTTCGTTCGAGGTTAGACCCTCCATTTCTCTGTGAGTGATCAGATCATACCGATTGGAAAGAAAAACCAGCGCTTCTAAAAGGAGCACAATTTAAGCGCATCCCTAGCAATCATTTTGCAGTTCTTTAGAAGAATATTCACTGATCTACCCTAAAAATTATGGCTATAAAAGCAAGTAGAAGATTATTTGATGAGCTCCAGCAGAAGTGCAACAAGGGGTGATTTCATCTAATTTTCCAAGAATTTAAACTGTGGATTTTTCCACTATAACGCTTTTTTCATTTTCATTTCAATGTGAACTTCAGATTGATTAGGAGTAATCTGCTGAAGTTCTTGTTATAAAGTGAGAATATTGGCTTTTTAATCAATTTAATAAAATTTAATACCACAAATAATCATGTGCCAGCACAACCACCTTACTAATGTTCTGAGGAGGCAACCTTGAAGTCCTCTTATGAGGTTAAGGCGGAAGCACTGAGATGATTATTCACAAAGCACATTAAAGCTTTTGAAAAGACACCTTCAAAAAATGTCTTCTCCCATCATTTAGCATTAGCTTTTTAAGAACAGTATTGAAGCGCTTGCCCTTGCAGACATGCCTATGTTAACAAGCAATGGACTGGGATAGGGAAAAGAACTGCTGCAAGCTTCCAGGGAAGCGCTTCAGGAGTTTTCTTAGAGCGCTCTTTTTCCCAGTGGGTATTACCGATTACCATACCATTAATATTCAATCGTAAATTGTATAGTGGTTTTAATTGACTGATCATTTCACATACTCTAATTGGGACAGCTGCAAATTCGCACCTTCATTAGTATTCAACAAGAGGAAAAAATAGGTAAAGACGATTGATTGGGGTATGAGGAGAGTGATGAAAAAATGCCAGTTAACGTTTTGTCCCAGCACCCGGAACTTGTAAAAAAGAAGAAAAATCAGTAGGTAGTAGATTGTTCCGCAGAGATATACGTATGGAGTAACCTGGTAATCGAAATGCCTCCTGTATATTAGGGCGCTTTTCAAACACCACACAATCCTCGATCCCTCATTAGACCCATCTGCGAGAACTGAAGGTTCAGACTCTTTCTACTACGATAGAAATGCCTTTTGCTTTCCGGACAGTTATACAAGAAGTGAATCACAGTTTCGGACTCCTCTCCGCATCTTCTGCATATAGGATCAGTAACAAGTCTCATCTTGTGTAGGTGACCCCTCAGAATAGTGTGCCCAGTGAGAATTGACATAAGTGTTCTCAGGGTTGGCTTGCTTAGTCCCAATATCTTTTTCGTCAGATTTGGGTTAGGTTTACCCCACAGTTCCTTCATAGTTCTGCCCGCGAGATCATCCAGCCAGCGGCGACTGTGTTGGCAGTCAGCCCAGGCCGAAATTTTAGACGCAAGAATTTTTGGTGCAATCCCAATTGTAGAGGATGAAGTTGCACCAAGACGAGCGAGCTCGTCTGTCCTGTCATTCCTGCTCATATCGTTATAACCTGGCACCCAAAGAACGAGTACCCTGTTACACAGCGAGAGGGAATTTAGGGTGGTTTTGCACTCCAGTTTACGAAGGGTTTTGACAAGGCCTTTACAGCTGCTTGGCTTTCCGAGTAGATGGCAATTTTCTTATTCACAGTATACTAGTTGAGGAGATATCTTCCCGCTTCAAGAATAGTCTTCATTTCGGCCTGGAAACCCGTAGCATGGCCTTCAAGGTGTAGAGCAATTTCCATACTAGGCTTCTCACAGAAAATACTTGCTAGGGTATTTTCTTCAGTTTTGAAGCCGTCTGTGTAAATAATAGGGTTTGTCAATGGTTGAAGCACAGAGTGCCCTAGATGGAATTATTGATTTTTCAGTAGTCTCGAGAATTAGGTCACTGTCTCTGTCGATGTCAGATACGATGGATTGCACGATTTAAAAGATGGACTCATGTGGAACTCATATTCCAACGTGAGTCCAGCTGATTGAGATGCAACCTAAGCGCTGAGATTGATGCCCCCACTTGATATGTATCTGCACGTGGTGTATGTATGTTGGGGATATCCTTGAGAGCCCGACTGCTGGTTGACTTGGAGCAACAACTTCAATTGGCTACAGTTTGTTCCGAAGAAGAACCTAGTTGTAGCGCTTGCGAAATTCGCCCACCAGACTATAATGTTATAACCGAGGATATGGCGATCTACATCAAGTGAAACTTCAAACTTTTTCTTGTGACCTTGACACCTTTTGAATGCGCTCTCCAATGTTAGCGTTTGGAGTTTTGTATAATACTTAAAAATTATTGGTACCAGTCAATTAAATCAATCTTTGCATGGTTGTCTACCGTCAAACCATATCCATTTTTCCACAGCTTCCAAGCTGCTCTTCCAGTTAACTCACTAAAACAAACTTAAGATCAGAATAGATAATAACTACAGTACCGAAGATAGAACACATCCCTACGGAGCTTCTCTTTAAACAAATCTGATAGCTCCGCACTAGCCTAGCTTAGTGAGTTTCTTTCGATTTTTCAGTAAGTGACTTTAATGAAAATTGAGAAAGGACGTTATAATGTATTCCTTATTTTTACGGGGGGTTTTTTTGTTTTTTTTAGAAACGGGGTTAAGTTTGATCTGCAGTATGGCCGCTTTTACCTGCTGTGGGAATAGAGGATCACTCAGATTTTTCTTCAAGCATCTCTTTCTTGAATAGTATTAGGTAGCTCATATAAATTGATGCAAGCTACCGGGTTGAGTTCCTTCAACTTTCTGGAGAACTATTGTCATAAATTCATAGTTATGGTGATTTATAAGAACCAAAATTGTCAATCGACAGAATGGGGGTTCTCAATAGCAACTGATCTATGTCCATTGGAAAAGCTCTCGATTATTTGTGTATGCTGGAAAGTTTTTATATTACAAAAACTAAAAAACGTTCATCAATAAATAATAAGTAGTCCACCATAAAAATAATATTTCTTATATTTCACTCTGCTTATGGTTGTCAAAACATGTTGAATACTGCGACGAACCCCTTCTTTCCTAGTCTATCCTTACTTCCTTCCTTCTTTCCTTTAAGAACAATCAGAAAACAAAAAAAAAACTAAATTTTATTTGTAGACGGGATAGAGGATTTTACGTGAACAGCTCCTCCATGTACAATTTGGCGATGGGAGAAACCTACGCCTCCCAAAGAAATGCACATGATTTGGGTGAAATCCTTTTTGTATATACCATACCAAGTGCATTACATTTCTTTGGATTCTTGTCTGCAATTTACGTAATACGAATAGTCGACAATGAACAACTACAAAATTTGGTGGAACGAGTTTTTCTAATGTACAACGGAACGAGACGATTATGCATTACGTTGTGGCTGTTTGTTTTAGGTGGATTCATTTGCCTAGGACTTTTGCTGGCTCATATGATTCTTGCTGTAACCCCATCACCGCATATAACAGAAGTTGGAAAATATGGGAAATACTGTAATAAAATGCAGTCTTCCGTAAAGGTTTTTTTTTTTTAAACAAAATCCATAAAAGTGAGAGATAATCGTTTCTAATATCTAGACTATATTGATACTCACCGTTTTCATCCATGACGCTATACAAATTATAGTCTTGACTACTTACTGCATTCAGTGCCATCTACTAAGGTTACATCTATACAATTTGAAAGAGAAATTAGTTCAACATACAATTGAAACAATAGATTGGATGAGGGTAAGCAGCAACTAACTAACAAACAAACGAAAAACATTTTAAACTTTTTTTAAGAATCTTTCTCATACCAATTTCAGGAAGTTCTAGAATTTCAAAAACTTCTAAATCATCTCAACAGACGGATAGCAACACCAGTTTGTTTCTTCACTGTTATGAATTTTGCGTACGCTTTTGCTGGACTAGTTTATCTATTTCAGGAATACGAATGGAATAGCGGCCTTAGAATGCTTGCATTGAATATTGCGAATTTTATTCTATGGCTCGTAGTTGGTTTGATACCATTCTTTTTTGCAGCCTCAGTAACTAGATCATGTAAATCTACTCAGGCTAGTGGACATCAGATTCGTGTACGTCCATTTGTGTATCATAATACATCACTGCAGGATTTGGACTCAACTTTATTGTTCGTTTCATCACTTAATATGTCCGCTAAGCTCTTTCGGATGCCAATTCAAGGAAACTATCTTTACTGTTCCATTTTAGCAGTTTCTGTTGTTGTATTAACGGTGGGAATGTGTTTAACTTGGTCTCTGGGGAGTATATGATTTTAGTAGAGAATATTATATAAAAATGTGATAAGAGCAAGTAAGAATGTACTTTTATTTTGGTTTTGTTCAGTCCTTTTATCTGAAAAGAACTCACTGGTTCACTTTTAATATTTATTCGGAGACGATTTATGAACAGTGTCGTAGTCCTGTTCACTTGAAACGATACGACAAATTGTTGTGTTATCATTAGCTGTAGCGAAGTCTTCTAGAATGTGTTAAAATTAAATATACATCGTTAATGTATATTATGAAAAGCTGTTAACCAAGATGGTTGCATTGTGGTACTCCAGAAATATTGTTATTTGGTGTTGGAAAAAATTCCGTGAAAAAGTAAAACGTTGACTAGGATTAGACAAGAAAGTAGAAAGTAGGAACATAACCTATTCACGATAGAAGAAACCCAATTATCGTAAGCTTGTGAGCTACTAAAAGCGAAAAAGGCAATCAATTACATTCCCAGCTTCTATAGCATATACGCAGTAATTGGAAAATTCTAACAAATTTTCTATAGTCGATTTAATTGTTATTCTGAAAATAGCTAAAAAATTGGCTTGTAGTAAAGGTAGGATGGCGCAATTCTTGATAGATTACAAATAGGTCTGTAATTCCAGATTTCGCATTTATTACCTTTTTGTGCAAAGGAACTAACACCGACACCCTCCAGGATTTTGGGAAACACCACAATGAAAATTAGATTAACATTTCCTTGAGACCACCACTTTTACTAGAGTGAACATTAAAAGTGGTCCAACCCGACCTATACAATCTGAAATTAATGTCTACATCAAAGTAATGTAATTTTCCGCAATTTTCAATCGATGCCTCCTTGGGTAGAATCAATCCTTAGGTCTTAGAAAGGAAGGACAGTAAATCAATAATTTCTTTTGCATTTATTTCTCAAACTATTTTCACTATCCGTACACATAACGACGGACTCAATACTTTGTACAATAAATTTTATTTTCTGCTATAATCTTCACTTAATCAAACAGAGAAGAAATTATAATAATAGACTTATACTTACACAGAAAGGAGGCGCACTCTAAGGGAAAAATCGAAGTAAAAAAAAAACATTGTGACTGCTTAATTGAATACATAGAAGAATGGAAGCAGGAGAATATAATAAACACACGGCAGGAGATACCACACAAATTACTCTACTTGCTCAACCCGAAAGATCTCCATGATCGAACAGAGCCTGATCATAAAGTTGTGCAATAACTTTTCTTCCAGCAAAATATCGACCATGTAAAGCTTCTCGTCCTCTTTCAGCTTCAATTGATGTGGAGAATTCTACGAATATCTTTACAATAATATCAGCTTCATCATCATCTTCGTTTTCAGATTGTTTCTCTTTGTAAATTATGACGCGTTCTACAAGCCCGAATTTAGCACATTCATCTTGAATTTCTTCTTGCAGTGTCTCATCAAGATCTTCTGGACCGACCATATTACGTAGAATGATGACTTTCGAATCTTGAGGTCGCATCAGCCTTTGCATTACTAATTGGCGAGCACTTTGTCCCTTTATTGACATACTTTCTTGTTGCTGGAGTGTTTGTGATTCTCCCTCTTCGAGAAGTTTCTTCTGTAATTCTTCTTGCTGACGTTCATGTGCCTTTTTGAGAACATCTTCTACGCTTGGTATCGGTGTTGTAGTAACTGTTGTTACTGGAAGAGCTATCGGTGTTACTACTGTCGGTGCAGCTGTTGTCACACTGATTGCACCTTGTGTACCAAGAATAGGAGTGACCACTTGTGGAGGCTAAAAATTAACAATTTAACCATTGATTTAGCAATTACAACCGTCAAAAATATTTTACTTACGGTGAGCAGAGCTGTTGACACGGGTGATGTAATACCAACAGGTTGAACAGCAGGAGATATAGGTGATGTCCCAACTTTTGTCGGAATTACTGCCGGTATAATTGGTGGAATTCCTAAGGTTGGAGTAGATGCTGACAAACCTAAAACGGCATTGCTGGCTACTGCATCCATTGCTTGAATTTTAGCTGTAGCCGCAGCCGCTGCAACAGCTGCTGCAGTTGGCATTGATGAATTTGTTGATGGGGCCATCAAAGCATTTGGTGGTGTTATCGAACGACCAACCCTAGATATGAAATTCTTTAAATTCTCTGGGAAAATTGATGAATGAGCATAAAATATACCTTAATAATTGTCCACCCAAATCAAAAAGATTCATGCTAGCAATTGCTTCATCCATTGCCTGCTTATTGGCATATTCAATGAAACCATAGCCTTTGTGGGAATGCAATGAAGTTCCTTGCGCCAATTTACAGTACAATATCGGACCGAATGCCTCAAACACACTTTTAATATCTTCTTCAGTTAAATCAGGATGAATGGATGACACATAAATCCTGTTGTAGCTTTTAGCTTCTTCCTGAATTTCATCGATTACTTGTTGAGCTTGAGGCATATTACTTGGCCGACCAACCTGTATTATATAATTTAGAAAGAGCATTTTTAAACAACTATTTAAAGGCTTTAAGTATAATTCTAAGAGTTTGTATACTATACCTTAATATTCCGGCCACCCATCAAAGCACCATTCATTTGCTCTAGGGCAAGTTGAGCTCCTTCAGGAATTTCATATTCAACAAACGCGAATCCTTTGTGCTTTTGTGTTATTGGATCCCATGACATATTAATAGATTTTATCGGACCGAATGGAAGGAATGCAGCACGAATTGTGTCTTCTTTCAATTCAAACGAGATACTTCCCACGTACACTCTGGAAAATATAAAAAACGTTTTGGAATTTAGATTATTTGTAATAGTAGGTATTGTGCTGTTGATTTAAGCAGATTAAAAATCAGATCTTATCAGCTAGATGCACATTAGTCGGAATCTTTCGTTAGAAAACCAAAATATTGGGAATTTCTTTAAAGACTCAACAACTTAGTTCTTTTTTATTGTTTCTACATCATTTTAAAAGGAAACGACTTAACTTTAATTTGATTAAAATATATGCAGAAGTTTCTAATAGATTGCCGGATTAAAAGTTGTAAATTAAAAATGTATAGCGTCTACAAAACGCTACCAGTGTCTACCAGAATCTCCCTACTCCGGCTGGATCTGCTTTTAGCAGGTCTTGGGATAGATGTGTTATCTAAAACCCGGGCCTATTTACCTCACTCTTCTTTCTTTAATACAATTCAAGAAATTTGTGATCTTCTTCGATTCTTGTGCTCATTTACATCTGAGCAGAGTCAGGCCTTCACACTTAAAATGATAATTTCGGTTATCCACTTCCTTGCAAAAACACATGGAGGTTCAGGCGGAGAGTTTTTATAGACACCTCATTTTGCATTTGTCCCCTCCCTAATCCCTCATATTATTTCGTTCCTTTCTTTGCTAATGATTCTCTGATCTGTGTCAGTAGAATAGAAGCAACTAATTCGTAATCTGAAATTCTATTTTTCTTGATAATACTAAAACCACATAGAAATTCATCCAGACAAAAACTGTATAGCGAAGTAATAATAATTATTTCATTTTACCTGCACATAAGAGCGAGTGCCTGCTGTCTTTGTACTTGAGTCCTTTGGCTTGCTAGTTGCTTTATAAAAGAAAAATGAAGAAGAATAAAAATTAATGTTCACAGCAGAAAGCATTTTTTTGTTTTACACAAACCTGTTGTTGATGAGCTAAAGTTTGTTTCATAAGAACCATTTTAATACTTTGCTCCATAGCATATTTTTTTGCTTTCGTTACTGTGTCATATTGTTCCGTTGATAGTTTTGGCAAAGCACCACCAAGAAGACCAAGAAGAACAGATCTCGTTCCAGGGCCAAATTTAACATCGCCCGTCTGCTTTAAATCATAGATAGGTGATGAGATAAAAGGTATTTTCGGTTGCCATGATCCTAAAATGAACTTACGTTTAATAAGGAAAAAAGAAGAAAATTCGTTTTTTTCGTTTCTTTGTTTTAAATTTTTTAAAAAGAAAATTTTCACATTGATTCATTGGATATGTGTTGATAATTTGACTGTTGGTTGGTTGTTGTATGTTTACCACGGTTGTGAGAGGAAGCTATTTTTTTTTTTTTAATGAAAGATTTTGCGAAAAATTTATACTTTGACAACAAAAACACTTAGCAGCACAGAAGTCCATTTTAGCACAAGAAACCAACAGTCAACTTATTCAACTCCGACTTAAATGTGAAATGTTCGTAAATATCCGCAAAATATCCTGAAAGAAAGATAAAAAAGAAAAAGAACATTAGTTTTTTTTTGGTATTATAAAAAAAGGCTTTTAAAAAATGACGACAGCACTAACATTCGGAAAAGATATTTTTTTCATCGCTTCAATCTAGCATTAGAGGCTCAGACACGGATTTAGTGTTTTTGAAGAGTTGTCTGCGTTACGTGGTTGGTACGTTGAATTTTGACCTCTGAAAGTAAGAGAGAGTACAAAACCATCGTGCAAATAGAAAGCATCTTAATTTTTGTATTTTAAATGTTTTTTTTTTATTGTGAGCGTAATATGAGGATTGTATTTACCCTGAATGATAGCAGCATCAAGCATAGTCTCAAGTTTATATGTAGTTGGATTTGGTATCTTTTGTCTGTAAAAGTTTTTTGGATGAGTCATTAGGGATTGATTGTTCTAAAGGATAGGTTTGGCTTAAAATGCTTAATGTATCTTTGGAGTTTCATTCGGGTGTTTTTAGCAATCAGGGAAGAATCTATTAAAAAAATTTGGACAGTCAAACCGTAAAGAATGTTGATTTTAGCAAATTTCTAACTAATGCAGCACAAAATCAAATTCACTAATTTTTAAGAAGCCAAATCACAGGCAATGGCACTTTATAAAAACGAACAACTGTATCTAGACTCATCTTTCATAGTAAGTTACCAAAATACGAATCAAATTCGGTGTAATTGAGTGTAACTGAATTTATTTATGAATGCAGTTCAAACCTTATTTTACATAAAACCCTTATATAATCTTAGGTCAAATCGAAAATATTTAGACATTATGTTAGAGAAGAAACTACGTCCTGATCTCTGTACAGATGTCAACAATTTGTTACAAAAAGGTAGAGAGAATCGGAAGTAAGCTTAAGGCTTTTGGTCGGATCATCAAAATATTGTAAAAATAATTATCTCGCAATAAGATCGGCTCAAACGAAAAGTTGCCATATTAAAACAAGATTGATCAATTTACGGCCAATTTCTCATATATTTGTCGACGAATATCGATTCGAGATTACATATGTACGTACCTAGAAAAGTCATCTCGGAGTGCCAACATTACTACCTTTACTCATTATGGAGACTTTTTCAGAGTGGAGGCAAGAAAAAGATTTTATCTGTCAAAAAGAGAGGTCATTTCTCTTCTTTCACGAACTATCTGCTAATGAAAAGTGAAGCTTGAGAGCTAATATTAAAAACCAATCAATCTTTCATCAAACGTATTAGTACTATGAGAATCATTTTCGTGGACACTGTACAAGATATATGGGACTGCAATGATCACATATCCCCGTCAATACTCTTTTCAAAATTAACCCATGAATCGATAAATTCATCCTATAAAGATCATCTGTGAGAGGTGAAATGAAGAATTTTATGCTTCTTTATAAATACTATAATTCCTCATTTAAAGACCCTGTAAGAGGTGAAATGAAAAATTTCATATTTCTTTATAAATGCTATAAGCATGCATCCTTGCAACCATCCGACCACCAATTTTTAAATAAATCTCTTAATTCGCATAGATTAATTTAATAACTTGTAGGCGAATTGAAAATAAGGACAATTTTAGGAACAGGTTCCCAAAATGTCCAAAGAAACCTTACAAAACTTTTATATTATCCACCTTCAAGCACCTTTACCAAGTTTTACTAGCCTTACATGCCATATTCCTGTACACTAAAAGCTATTAAATATTCAAAAAATCCTTACATACCTTAGATCGAGCTTGTTTTATACAATTATATACTACGACCTTGTTTAATATTTTAGCAAAGATTTAACGATAACTAAGTATATTTATAGAAATTGGCCCACTTTACCAAAGGTAATTAACTATCAAACTAAATGTAAAACTAAATTAATACAATCCTCATATTAGACGCAGCTCGGAATTCAAATCCTCACATTTAATCACAAGACGAGAACAATAATTTTGTCCCGAAAACATAATGCGACATCTTCGCGACGGCGGCGGCAGGCGTAAGAAGAAAGTTACACCACCATATAAATTTTCTACACTTTTTTACATCTGAAATGATAAGCAGATATACAAACAACAAAAAAAATAGTTTGAGATTCTAAAAAATATGTGATTTAAGTTTTAACAAAGATGAACATAAGAACAAAAAAAAGAAAGAAATAAAATTTTGTTGCAGCATCAGCACAGAGAAGAGGAAGATCAAATACCACCAGCGGAGGAGATGAGACGTGAGCGCATCTTTTCACACGGGCTTAGCCTTGGGACCATTGAGACTTTTCCCTGCCATTCATCACGACCATTTCTTAAGAGAACTTAAAAAAATACACAAAAAGAAAAAAACTGTGATTGTTCTTTTATAAATATTCAACAAAAATCGGATTTGGTCTAAATTTTGACTACTTAAAAGTGAGCAAAATTAAGACGATTGCATTCTGATTATCTGTAGATTATAGTAGTAGTAAGTAGCCAACTTTTAAGAGAGTTCGTTTTCTCCTCTTATCTTTCTTTTTTTTTAAATACTTTTTTTTTTTTGTAAGGATGAAGAGATAAATTTACTTCAATTTACTTTATGCTTTCTACGAAGATGTGTTATCGGACATCGTTTTCAGAGGTTCTTTTTTTTATAGATATTTTATTTGAGTCCCCCTCTTTTAGTCTCAATCTGTGCCTCACCTGACATCATCATGCGTCTGCAATAACTCAAGCAGAACAAAACCGCGAGATTAGTTAAAATTGAATTTCCTTATGTTTTGGTGTTTTGTTTTTTTGATTTTTGTTTTTTGTTTTGTTTTTTTTTTTTTGTAAATATCTTAAATGAAATTAAAAAAGAAGAAATTAGCACTTTGTTTTTCGAGGAAAGGGAGATTGATTGCTTATTTTATTACATTTGTCGTAATCAATTTGTGCAAAATTCAATAAAAAAATCGAAAGTATTTTATTTGATTTTCCTGAATATAAACTCTCTGAACGTGAAAATTACCTAATTGCAATTTGACTTTTTTGGTTGCCGGCATTTCATGTGGATCATCACCTGGTGGTGGAGGCTCAAGTCCAGAATTGTCATTAATTCTCTGAAATAATAGGAAAAAAATATTAAATTAAGTAGGAAAATATAAAAGTAACGTTTTAAAATATTCTCATAATACAGTAAAAACTCTCTATAACGAAACTCAAGGGATCGAACAATTCCCTTTGTTGTAGAGAGTTTTCTCTATAAGGAATGAGTAACAACATAATAAGAATGGACTTAGCCATCCTATCTAATTGCTATAGTTGAAAATGGCACAAATTTTAGATAAAATGTGTTTGTCTCCTTCAAGCTCCAAATGTACGTTGAACTGTAATCAATTTTGGAAACTGGACGGTTGAATTAAATGGAATGCATTGAAATTCACATAAAAATTCAGACGAATATATTGTTTATATACGTCATCTCCTTCAAGCTCAATTGAGCAGAGGGGTACAAGTACACTTTTCACGCTTTTGAGATATAACACTTTAAAGTTGGTTGAATATCCTAAATTCAGTGTAAAGTCTTAATTTTATGTATTATAATAGTACTAAAAATAAGCCGGATATCTTAATAACTTTTTGTTGTAGTTAAAATAATGTTCGAAGGTTTTTGGTTTAGAGGTAATACCCCTTATACCCCTTTTCCTGTAAAAAGTGTACTTGTATCCTTATGCCTTTGCAGGTTTTATTCAAATATAAAATCGAATATTTAGTATTTTAACAAATTAGTTATTTAAAAAAGTACAAAAGGAAGAAATAATCCAAGGAAAATATAGTTCAAACTATTAAATTATTTTAAATTCAGAAAAAGCAAATTAATTCAATATTGAGTGTGTAGAATCTTCATCTTCTCTTTTTGTTATTATCCAGACTATAAGATATTATCAGCTTCACTGACCGAGCCCCTTCTATTTCTCTTTCTGGTTCGTTACTAGACCGCGTTGTTTCTCTTCTTACCGCCCAATTCATGTGGAAGGAACTTAAAAAATTGGTGGTGAATTGGGGGTATAAATGGAAGGAATTCCATTAGATTCTTGTACTTAGATAATTTAATTTCTACAGGTCGCCTTCCAGTACAGAAGAGATGCTATAAAAATTTTAAATATGCACGTTAAAACTTGCATGTAGGATAAATTGGACCTACATTTTGTCCCCCAATTAGATATGTAATTAGTTTATGAGTCCGGTAAATGGTTTTGGAGATAACCACAAAAGAAGTGAATCTGTCCTTCTTAAGATGAAAAAATGGCCGCTTCTTGGTACAAAAATGGACATACATATATTCAACTCATCATTATGAAGAACTTGTAAGTCGTGGAAATTCATTTTCATTGAGAAAAATGTTCACAACAGAGTACTTATGGATGTGAAACAAAGAACGAAAGAAATATATGCAAAATATATGAACTGGGGTGTATATGACCCAAGTGAAAAAATCCGTCTTTCGGCGGTAAAAAGTCAGTTATGAAGTTAAAATGATCAAAAAAAAAACTACACCATTCGATTACCCGCTTCTCCCTCTATAACTTGACACCAACCATGACATATTTTGGACAATCCCCAATGTCGGGTGGCACGACCCCCCATCCCCGAAAGCCCCTCCCCCGAAACTGTTCACCTATATTTTTGTACTCTAGACCCTAAATCCGTAGGAAAAACCCCCAATGCTCTACGACCCTACCACATAGAGTTAGCGTCTTTCAATATTTCGATACTTCTCAGTCTCACGTTTTCCCTAACTCCCTACTCCCTACAGAATCCTGCCCTAGTCATAAGGAACAAAAGCGTGTGAACATTTCTATAATGACAAAATGTGTGTCGCACTCCATGATTTAATAGTGGTGCTTTTGACTACGTAATACCAGAACTTAATATTTTTGTTTTGTCCGACAGCACTTTCGCTAAGGGCATCAATGTGAGTAATTGTGGATGGAAGGTTGATGATAAACCACAGGAGGAATGACATAATTTCCTGAGACCCTCTTGATGCTTCATTTGCCGGCCAAATGAACATGATTCCTGATCCGGACGCTGTAGAAATGCACTTATACCTTTTTGGCTCTGAACAAAACCGCCTGCTTGAAAGTCGTTAAAAAACGGCTGATATAAAACACAGGATAGGAATTTAGTGATATCTCTTTGTCACAAACATTTTGGGTATATCTAATTTGCATTTATGCACTTATCTCAATTTTTAACAAACTGTTACTTTTGCCCCTCTGCTTTTGAGCCCCTCAATTATGTTTGGCATTAAATCTGCAGAGGAGCCTATTTTTCAGTAATATTAAAATTTGTATTAATTAAAACAAGTTTAACTTCTTAAACAATTTTTATTTAATGCAATACCATTTTATAACATCTTTAGTGTTTCTAATCGACAAATAATAATAAATTATGAGCGGTGTACAATTGTACGAAACAATGGTTTTCACAGTCTGTTAAAAATTTGTGCCATTTTTGAAGCAAGAGCGAAGTTTAACTAGTCTTTACTCTCTAGAGAGTTTTCACTGCATTTAAACTAAAACGACCGAGAAATGTGTAACCAGAATTTTATTTTTACTGATGGATCAGATGAAGGAAAAAAGTGTTCTATCGCTGTATCCTAACTTTTATTTTTATTTAACATGTTTTCATACAAAGATAAAAAATTACCAACGAACACAGCGCTTTGACGTCAATAGAGAGAGAATAATTTTGAGATGCGCACTCTATCTAGCAAAACCAGTTGGAAAGATTTTGGGAGCGCTTTACAGTTAGCAGAAATTTGATTTTTAGAAGCATTAAACTCGACGCAAATGGTCTTGTTCCATATAAAGATTTTAATCGTGTCGTTAATTAGTAATCTAATTATGCATTTTCGTACAGAGTTTCCACGTGAGTGTGAAGCAAAATCAAATAGTAAATTCTTTTCTGCGACTCGATATAACCATCGCCACCGAATCTGACATTTTCCAGCTCTTTTCTTCCTAGCACTCTAGTAGGGAAGAAAACAGCACGAGAACGGCAGATTCGGTGGCAGTGTTAACACTGATTCGCAGAAAAGAATTCACTAAAAAATTATGTAGTTTGTAAAGCTATGGAGACGATTTAAAATTAAGACGCCCAACCTTGAGGTCTACTGGCATATTATTTGGATTAGGGGTACTATATGAAATATGCATTTTCTAAAACAAGCTCAATCTGAAATAGACATTCAAATATCCTGTTGTGATACAAGGTGAGTAAGACTATAACTCATCTGCTACAAGCACTTGCGAAATGTTTCCAAGCACAAAGATTTTACGTATTTGGTGGTTTGGCCTGCCATACACTTACCTGAAAACCACAAGTCGAGCAGGTAAATAGAAGTGGACCTTGCTAAAAATACAGCTAATTTAATTAATTGTAGAGAGGATATATAGGGTAATGTGGAATTCAGATATATCTGATATGGTAGACCAGAGGTTGTTATGGAATAATAAGAGAATAAGAACAACAATACCTGCGGAAAGTGATGAGACAAATGTGTCATAGTAGACCGTAGCGTAAATTAAATTACTATTAAATTTAGGGTACTAGTTAAGACTTTGTAATAGAAGCTCATTCAGAATAAAACTGAAATTATTAATAAAGCCATTATCTTAATTCCCTCTGTAGTCTCTATAAGCGCTCCAAGGCTGCTACGGTTACCCTACAAGCGCTCCCCTCTGCGGACATGCTCACGTTAAAACGATATAAACAGCGATACGGTGAGGAAGAGCTCTTGTATTCGTCTTTGAGCGCTTCTATTACTCGCTGGGATTGAACCGTAGCCCCCGGAATATAATACCAGCCATGAAGTAGGCGGAGGCACCAACACCTTAAAAGGCTTTAATGTGCCGGCTACAGCCAAGCAGTAAGAGCTCACTCTCTATTTTTGTACACTCATCATGGAGGAAGAACTAATGTCGATTTCGATGGGACTTCAGTGCAACACTGAAAATGTTCGATGGGACAATTTTTATAGCACAAGTGCAACACGAGGTTTGCACTGACTTCCCCTACTTTGCACTGGATATTTTGTCGGTGTTACAAAAACATATTCAAGTTGAATTGTCATCTGCTCTGTCAAAGGGTACTGTCCCGATTATTTTTGAAATTTTGGAGTTAAATGAATTAAAAGATTTTATTTGGGTAATTGGCATAAAGTTAAGAAGAAATTTGGTTCTATATATCATAAAGAACATTCATTACGTTTGACAATTCCGTTTTTATAATACGTGTGCCACAAATACAAGGAATATAACAGAAATATGTTCGATGGACTTCAGTGCTCCCAGATTTCCGCTGCCAGAAAAAGTGCAACACTGAAATTGTCCCATCGAAAACGACAAAGATTTCATTTTAAACTAAAACTATTGCTCCCACAGAAAAATGAAGTTAAAACAAATTGCAGCCAAATAAGTTTTCTTTCTAATGATGCAGACTGTGGATGTCGCTTGCTAACCGGCCTATTTTTATTAGAATTACTTCATGGCTTGTATATTCCGGGGCTATGATTGAACTCGTTTTTCATTGATTGACGTGCACTTTTCTTAAAATATCAATGGAAATCGACATTATTGTGTTTCCAACATTGTTGTCTTTTTCTTGAGTACTGTGGCTCCCACAGTGGATACCTTTCTGTAAAGAATCAATTGTCTCGACCTGCCTTCTATATAATTTGAATAAAATTAATTAAAAGGAAACATTTTTTTGTATCAGTGCGACATTGATTTGATTTTGAATTAGATATGTGAAGGAAGCCACATCAAGACGGGCAGCCTAAAGCTCCCTAAGAAACTCCAGATAGAATGGACCTGAAAGCAAAACCTTTGATCATTGCATATCAATTCAAAACAAAAATATTGAATATTTGCAGCAATTCAAAGCTACATAACAACAATGTCGGGTATTTTACAAAAGTTACTGAAAGCATGTTAAACGATAGCACTTAATTTAACAAACAAACAAAAGCAAGTGTTTACGTCCCTACCAGTTATATAAGGTATAAAAAATTTAAAAACTATATAGCAATTTCCGTTTTCTATATATTTCATTAATTAATTATTATATTTACTAGTAAACTTTTGAGAAAAATACCAATTTTTAAGAAATTTTACGCAATTCCATAACCTCAATAATCAATTTGAATAAAATAATAATAATAAATGCACTGAAATTTTTAAATTATTCCAATTAGTTCTTATCTGCTTTATCTCAGAAAAAACTAATTCCACAAAACCAAAATTTTCTCTGCTATATAGTACTTAGAATTATTTTTTCACACTTCCACTTGCATCCAGCAACCAAGACGCCATTATAGCAAAATATTTGCTCTTGAAATTTCTGAAACACTCACCATTTCTCCCAATCCGTTCATAATATTTTCACCCAACGTTCAGAGCAAAATGTTGTAAAATTGATTTTTAAAAGAAATATTTAAAATTTCACTATGAAATTATTGTTTGAATAACAAATTCACACCTTTAAAAACTGCACTAATCAATCAAAACACGACTTTGCGGAGGATGATGACGATTATGTCAAAAAATTTAACTTTTCAGCAGTTAGCTGAATTGAGTTTCATTGCTGAATAAATTTTAGTATTGCCACATAAGATTATGGTGAATTTCTTATTTTGAAAGATTTTATTTTATTATAGTTGAATTGATAGACAGGATGGATGACGATCTTCTGTATGTATAATAAATTTTTATTTTGGAGTAAAAAAGAAATATCTGCGAATGTTAATAACAAAAAAAAAAGAATAGAAATATACAATGAATAAGAATTCGGTGAGTTTTAATAAAAATATATTTTTTATGTATATTGCATATAGGATTTAGTACAGTAACATTTTAGTTGTTTTATTTCTTTGTTCACTTCATATTTTAATCGGATTGAATATGAACAAATTAAGGGTATTGAGTAAATAAAATACAAACTAGAATGCTTATTACCAAAATTACTAGTAGAGGTATTATTTTCAAGAAGAGATGGTTGTTGCCGTTTCAGTAGCAATCCAATACCTTCTTTCAATTATTGACACCCTACCAAAAATCCAATGTTTCTTTTCGATGGAGAAACAAAAAATTCTATATGTCATTCTGTAAGCCGGGGTTTATATTATATTGAAGATAGTTTTAATATGAGAGCTCTGAAATATTTAAATGGTAAAATTATGCACAATCACTCACTAGAGTTATATAGCTCTCTACATTTAATTGAAATCGTTATGAATTTTTATCCCACTTGGTCCCTATTTTCGAATTGAATAATGCGAATATGCGAATACTGCCGTCCAACTTTTACTGTCAAATCTTTGATATATAAACAAAATGGACAATGAGATGATCGCAAATGAGGCTGATTTCAATTTCGACTTGTTCTCCCCATATTTCACACCATAACCCTCTGCTGATCCCTTAATACACCGAGAGACATAAAAGGAAGAATCGTTGACTCTTTTGTTTTTGGTCCAGTTTCATGCGACAGATTTATTTGGTTATTTCCGAGATGATATAAAAACGTTGAAGTGGTAAGCGTTTTTGCTCTTAAAGCAACTTTAACCCACAAAAAGCTAGTGGACTGTAAAATTCATTGCCATTTGTTTTTCTATCTATGTCTCCCGTTTTGCGATTTCAAGATCAATTTTATGACTCTTTTGAATAAGATTGAACAACATCCCGTTCATTCGCGGTTAGAACTCGACATCACTGGATCTGGTTTAACTACATATTTTCATACTACTGAATCTGATACGATGTTATTAATCCTACCCGATATATCGTTAAATTAATATTTTCTACTGCTTTGGGAGAGATGATAGTCATGTTAGAGATATTGGATTTTACTACTAACTCTACGATAGGCTCCCCCACCACAATTCCTTTTGTACCTATGATCTTGCACAATTAAGAAAACGTCTCCTAAATATTATCCTTAGGACGTATATCAGCATAGTTCCAATTTAGTGTTCCATTTAGTCATCTATTACGTTAAACTTACGGCATCCTATAAGCTCCTATAGGCGTTAGATAAGTAGGGATAAAGAGCATACGTGGTGTAATATACAGAAAACACACTGGGCATTTTGAATCTTTATTTTACTTTACTTCACTTTATCTTGATTTCTGTCAATCAAACTCCAAAAAATTAAAAACAATAAAAAGTATCCTCGCATGATTCATGAAAAAGCGATAGCCGTTAACGTACGCCTTTCAACCAGACTTCAACATGGCCTGCCACCACCAATGCAGAAACGTGAGATTCGTCTTCATCTCTTATCATTTGAAAGAATCAAAAATTTATGCGGAATATAAAACGAGAAAGAGATGTTATCTATAATCTCGATAATCGACAATCAAAAGTTGATCGTGTCTGTTAAATTGAAGAAATATTCTTTTCTTCGGTGGCGTTGTACGGTGATGCGTTGAATTGAAATTAGGCGCGATTGCGCGGGGGAATTTATTTATTGCGATTGGAATACCAAGCGCAGGCAGGCAACTTTAAAGAAAAAAATTCGCAAATGTTTTAGAATTGTGTGTGCTGTGCGGAGGACCTTTTGCTTGCGGTTAAGAAAAGAACAAAGTAAACCGCTTCCAGGCGCCTCTCTTAGTACGATGATCATTTGAAATTATTCCATTGTATTCAGGAAAAGGATAGAACAATTCACATTAAAACATATGAGATATGTACACTTGTTTTATTAGTAAAATGTCGGCCATATTCAACAACGCTTTTAATTAGGTAGTTAGGTACGAATTTTTAATTTAAATGGTTTTCTTTTTGTGTATCGACTTCTGCAAGAGATAGATGTGGATTTTTTTGTGGGAGAGGGGTAGATTATTCTGTAATTATATACCTTTATTTATTTTGTATTAAAAACACACACTATATCGAATCTGTTCAATTTCTCAAGAAGAAAGCTTCAAATAAAGCATAGCAAAAAGTTAAGTGTAAGTCTATTAATTGCAGAATTATGATAAGTTTGTCTTTCTATTCAAAACGTCACTATACTTATTACTTATGTCTAGACTATATATATCACTATTGCTTACTTAATACCGGATACTTTTGGTACAGGAATATTTATAAAAAAAAATTTCCCTTCAATATAATTATTATTGTTTATTATAAGTAAACCATTAAATGACCTTCAATTTTCCAACTGACCTTCCAATCTTAATATTTTTAGTTGAACTGCATTGTTCATGAAAAATGCAGAACATCTTAAAGTTAAATTAAAATCTCACTCAGAAAACACGGAAGCTTCCAGTTAATACGTGAGCAACGGAAAACTATTGTGAGCTTGGTAGTATATTAAGAATGGAAAAGCTAGTAGCTGTAGTAGAGTAGGTGTGATGAAGCCAGTGAACGGTGCATGTCCAAAGGGAATCTGAAAATATTTCCTATAGGTATGCTGATGCTTTCGTTCAGTTCAAGGCTCGGAAGACTTTAATAGCATTCCAATAAATCTTCACAGATAAACTAGGTACTTAGACCTCCGTCGCAAAGAAAAAGATTTTCATCTAGGAAAGACAGCGCGTTTGATTTTTAGCCCAAACACAGGAGTTTGTTACAAGGCAGGTGGACAATTCTCGTCTCTGTAGACTTGGGTGACCCTATCATCGAACTTCTATGGTAAGCGATCAGAGATTACCACACTGATGAGACCTCTCTGATCGCTGGGTCGAAAAATTTTTGTTAGGTACTAGGGTCCATCTCGAGGAGGCATGTCGAACAATTGATGAAGTGTCATACGCTCTTAGTTTTTTTATTACTAACAATATGTTTTGATTGAATAGATTTTCACACACTAGCGATTCTTTTTCGTAGCTTCTTTGCCCCCCCCCCCCCTTATTTTACACACTCACACGCAATGCATGTATTGAATGATCACTTGGCGTGATTCTAACAATTAATCTTAGATTTGTCACAATAACTTTCGCAGGCGGATGGAAATTAATGTAAAAAAATACCACGTGGTTGTAGCCGTAGAGAATATTATTCATCAATTCTGTGGTTCTACTCAGGCACAGGATCTATTCAATTCACCCTTCTGCTCCAACTTCTACCATCATATCAACTACTTACATACATACATATGTCCATTATTATCTAGCATATTATCTAAAAATTCCCCCACTTCTTCCGTTTGTCTTCTCTACTTGTACTAATTCTTTCCCATAATGTTCTAAAAATACTTTCGTCACATATAGAAGCTCCCTCGTTCGTGAAGCGTTTTAAATTTCGTACTCAAATGGCAAACGGAAATTATTTTGAGTAAATTGCTAAACAAAAAGTGTGGGTGCGCGATGGTGATGATGACCGGGCGTCGTCTACTCGAGACGTGCGCCTGTGCCTCATGTTTTCTCTTATTTTATACAAAAATATTTTCAAATTTGTTTTATTTCATTTTAGTTTAAAGCAAAATCAGAATGTATAATCTTGTCCACTCGGACATAGAGAAGCGTCAAGGTGAAGTGATGTTTTCTAATTCATTTATTTACGCAATGAAACTTAGACCAGGGTGTCTTAAGAAGCGTTCGCTAATTTCTTATTGTTAACATTCTTAAGGTGTTATGTAAGGTGGTGATAATTAGCTAATTATTTCGATGAAATATATTTTGGTTTGTAGGTTATATATAGTTTTAAGCATAATATATAATAGGAGTATATTTGGATTCTGCTCCCTGAATTCTTAATAACCCTTTAGGGAGGATAGCAATACTATTTTTTTGTTGAATAGGAGATCTTTTTCGGCAGACCAAGAGGAAATAAGTACCTATGTATATCTATATCTACATCTTAGACGTCTGCATATGTACATAAGCGCTTTACAAAATTATGAAGTACATATGAGAGAGCAGAGATTATAGATACGTTACCTAATAGTATAGGTCCCTATAGGGAGCCCTATGGAAGCTCTCTGATAATTGGTATTGTTCATGAAATATCTTTTTGTTTCTACCATAATTAAGCCAAGCTCAGGGGATACCCTTATGATGTAAAGCACAGAATGGCAGGTAGGAGATAAGGAAAGGATTAGGGGATATGAGGAGAGTGTTACCGATGTATGTTACTCTTGAACCTTAAGCCTGAGGAAAGACAGAAGATGGCAGACTGTTCCACATTCGCACAATTTGGGATAAAAAAGCATCATGTAATTTTACTGTACGATCGAAAGTATTTTGTGCAGTACTTGTTGCGAAATTGTGATCCGAGTAAATGGATTACGATGTATTGATACTACAAGGTCATGTTTACGGAGGTGTAGTTAAGTTCGCAAAGTTATAAATTTTGTCGGTGCCTTACCTAAAAAACAAAAGTAGTTAATGGGTCGGACATTGGGTGCACCCTTTGGTATCTCGAGATATTTATTGATTAGTATTACCATAGCAACCTTGCAGTTATTGATTAAAAAGTGAGACAGGAATTAAAAATGTGGGTATTTAGGTCGTAGGTTGTACCTTGGTGTACTGTACTTGGATAGGATAACAAAGAAGAAAGAGATTAGAACTCTTCAACGATTGACAAATTATTGAAATTGTTTTACCAAAGACACATACAAATTAATGATAAACTATACACCCAAAAATCGATAATTTATAGTCATAACATATTTATTACATTCTGAGATGCTTAAGAGTTACCTTTCCCATAAGGGATCCTGATCACATCTATTAAGTTTGCAATCTGTGGATATGATTATATTTTTCAGTTAACTATTCTTAATTTCTCTGTATGTGGAAAGGAGTTTTGATTTCCGTCCATTACCGTTTTTTTTTTTTAATTTTCATTTGTTTGCTCAGTAAATTGTTTTCATCTAGTTCACGGATATCTGTAAGCCGGCACTATATTGAAACTTACTACCGACATTCGTTGCTCTCTTACAGTGTATAGGAAAGCTTAAAAATTTGTTAACCATAATTTTCTTTATATTGAATTTCCTGCTATACTTACTTCTTTTCATCTTATTACCTTGTTTCATTTGAAATACATTTATCTGATCAGACAACTTTCGGTTAATCTGGGTTTAAAGCCATAAATAGTGAGATGCCTCAGAGGTCGATTCTGGGACCTTTGTTTTTCTATAACCTTATTAATGACATTTTGCTGTATTTATCTTAGCCAATTGAGCTAAAGGAAGATTGTATTTACAGAATCGAACTTAACGAAACTAGGATCGTATGCAAAAATTATGGCTTTTAACTAAACATCTCTGAAGTTATTGTAGTATATGTACCTATTACATATACTAGAAAGCTTAATACTGTATCACAATTCCACGACATTATTCTATTCAATACGAATCTGAAGATAAACTTTATGTGCCTTTGTGTGAATGCAATTCAGAGATAATTCTAGTTTGTGTGATATTATGCGAATCGGTTGAAATTATGAAACTCATGTGGAAAGCTTTCAGACATCTGAAATCTATAAAGTAATCAATATCGGCGCTTCCTCAACTTATCCTTAAATCCAAAAGTAAAAATCAATTTATGAATTGTTGAATTGTGAATATATTTCATATCGATAATAAAAAAAATTATAAAAAAATAAACGAAATTCATCAACTTCCGTTTTTCTCTTATGGAAATTTTACAATACGACAAAACGATGTCGTACAAATTTAGAAAATTTTTCCCAAAAAATCAAAACCGTCCTGCGCGCTTCTGCCCCGCATACCGCATACTTACGAAATTATTTACTCTCTTCGGTAAAAATAGTTTTCGACTTAATAATGCGTATACGTATAGAGTGTTGGACTGTTGATTTTGGTGCGCTCATTTCTAACCGTGCGCCAAGCCGAAAATAGATGGAATTCAGGAAAATTTTCTGGCGCAACGTAACACCAAACATTGGCACAAAAAGATGAAGTCAATGTATGTATTTTCCTTCAGTTTTCACCTAAAAAGGCTACAATTCCATATTTGGCCCGGGGCAGTTTCTAATTATGGAAAAAAAGACTGTTCTCTGTGCGCTTGCTTAGTTTAAGATTTCCATTCCACCACTGGGATGGGAAGGCAATGGACACCTGGCATTGCGGTGGAAGCTGGAATCGAACGAATGATGCCAGTAACCAGAGGCGATGGGTGGGGTGGAATGGTGACGACGGTGTAATAAACATTAACCATCAACACACCCACCCAACCCACTCACCCTCGCTATAACATAGTATCCTAGAGAAGCTGGCCCCAATAAAGCTTTCCGATTTAGAATTTATTCTAAAATTAGTCTACGGCAAAGATAACATAAATAAAATGCGCTAGCGACGAAATCTTCCTCAGAACGAAGATGCCACAGAGATGATTTCCTGGCGAGCAATTATCCGCTATGCCATGCCAGTCATCAGTAGAAGCCACGTTCGAAAGTCTTCCCAGTGCCCGGCCCGTTCTATTCATTAGCATAATTCAATACTATGACATCATAGAGAAATGTTGCTAAAAAGAGCTCAAGTATGCTAATAATGAGATGACAACATGGATGGGACCACGCTCACTGTGCTTCAAAATCTTATTGTGATTTTGAGATCACCGCACATCTCAGTCCTCTCCTCTGAAGTAACTTATCTATCATATACACTGTAGCAAAGTCAAATGGTACACGTTCGCGCAATGAATATATACATGTGTGTGACGCATCTGTAGCTATATGTGTATGTGTTATAGCTTTTCAAAAGTTCGAATTTCAACCGTAATTGCTTGAAATTTGGTGGTTAAATTTAGCCCCAAAAGTGTTTCGTTTCATTTTTGGGATTTAATTTTAGAAGGAAAAAAAAGATGAACCACGCACTGATAGAACACTTGACTCAGATGGATTTGGATCTTATGTTTGGGTAGAATGACGAAATTTTTTTCGAATTAGAATAGGTTAAAGGTGGGGGGGGGGATATAGGAGGGGTGGAGAGCGCGATTAAGTGCTTCAAGCATTTTATAACTTTCGAACGGAATCTAAGAGGATTTTAAATAGATGAACGTAATTACCATGCAAATTTTTGGCTAAAACAAAAGTTTTCTGACGACTAGTGGCCTATTTGGAAATTAAATGGCGATTGATGGATGGATGGATTTTTACTAATTTTTGATTCAGGGTTGGTGTTGATTTTTGTTGGAGTAAAGTTGTTACAAATAAGTAGTTGCTGCCATCTACATATAATTAATATAAGTTATAAAAAAATCTATGACTGAAGTAAGAACACAATTGTACTTTTTTTTTATAAACGAATATTTTTAAATTCTCAAATTCTTTCTGAAATGAAAAAAACAAAATAACAAAAATTTTCTTTTACTATTAAATTTTAGCCCTCTTTAGTTCCACGATGCGGTTTTGAACGTTTTTTATTTTATCTTCTAAATTTATTTTTATTTTTTTGGAAACGAGAGGATTCGGAATATTTGTCTATTGCCGTCAACTTGTCTGAATTTGTCAAAAATATGTCCAAAGTTTGTTGAACTGACACTGATTTTTTTTTTTTTTTTTTTTAATAAATTTGCTTGTAACATTTTATTGTAACATAGAGCGTGTCACTTTTGAATTTCAGTTGTCGTCAGGATCATCATTGTAAAAATTGACTTTATTTTTGAATCTCAACATAAATTGGGCTATTGCGCACTCTAAATCCATAACAGTGGAGTTTTCAAAGAGAATATCATTCTCTTCCATACCTTAAAAGTTAAAGATAGGGTACTAGGTACATCTACCTATATAAGTTCAAAATATTGGGAACACATTCTGGCCATCCATTTGAGTTTCTTGAAAGAAGTTAATTCAACGTTATGGATAGCATATTTAAAGGCATAAGAAGAAATTTCAGGTCTTATGAGCAGTCATTCACATTGGCGTTATCCACTTATATTAAGTATTTAAAAGTAGAGCAGAGAAATAAGTCTTCACTTCAGGAATCGAACACTTAACTACTCAATAGGAACTAGTGGTCGCGGTCGTCACAATTGTGTTTAAGGCCTTAATACCATAATGGATCACAAATTAAATGGGGAATTAGGGAATTTGAAATTTGGCAACGCAAATAGAAATATTGGCTTAAAACTTTAACAATGCAAATCAAGCTGATGCAAATCGAAGTTTTGGAGTATTGCTAGCTATATCCTGTCTGAAGGGTTCAAACTGTATGTCATCTAAGTTACTGGAGGATTTCAGCGATGCATTGGTCAGGCTATGTTTTTTGCAATGTTTTGGGCGACTTATGTCATGGATATTTTTGTACTTTCAGCAATTATGCGAAATTAAAGATCTAGAATGCCAATCGGTTCGTCTATAGCACTTATTCTCACAAAATTTGGTTAGGGAAATGTAAAGATCTAATTCACGTCATATTTGGCAACACGTTAATTTTTCTAAAATGCTTTGTAGGCTTGTAAAATTTATTCTCTGTCTGAAGGGAGTAGCTAAAACGATTCAAACATTTTTGGGTATTGGTCAGATACTGGATATCAAATATATCTTAGTGGTGGTACAGAAGTAGTTGTGCATTGAATTCGATAAAAAAATTGCTAAAAGAAAGAAGAACTACTTAGTCTCTCATATATATGTATGTAGCAAAAATTTGTTATGCCAACTCATAAATATATCGAATTCTATTTTCTGCTATGTACACACATACATATTATTTCTTCTACGTTCATTCGGCATTGCGATTTTCTTCGAATTCAACGGTTTTCCAATGAAGCACCTGTCCGGAATGAAAATACGAAAAAGTCTCCATCATCAATTAAAAACAAACTGTGAGAACATGTTCAGGCTCGACAGGAAGTCTAAGATCTTCAAGAAATAATTATTTTTCTAATAAAAATTAGAAATGCACATAATCTCATAACATAATCCGTTTGTAAAAGTCTTGAAAAAAATTCTTATCATCTCTCGTCATCGACAACATTATAAGGCGCAAAATGTTTGTACAGATGATGCGATCCAATGCATAGATGCACGTGACGAGCGTAGTAAATTGGAACGTTTGCCATCTCTTCTAGACGAATCATCTAAGACAGAATGGCGACATTTTTCGTATTTCATTAAAAAAAAAAAAACAAAAAAAAAACAGATTTTCCATTTGTGGTAGACATCTATACCTAGATCTGGTTATCAACATCCGACTATGTTATCGTTATTATAGTTTTTTGCCAGATCTTAATGATATTGATATCACTGATCCTATTCAGGGGCGACTAGATATATTCAATACTTTTGTATAAGCTCTCTTCTTCATACATATGTGTCTGAACTTTTTAAATGATCTATAGATGGCTTGTTTTGACCATTCCGGGCATTGTTATATGCTGCGCAAATCAAACTGATCGGGGCATATTATGTTGAAAAAATTTTGTATAGAAATATGAAACTAAGCCTATACACCGTCGTCTTGCAGATCGATACATATACTATGATCAAACATCCCAATCAGGCTGACCATTAACAAACTGTTCTTACACAAACTATCACTTGCATTTGTGAGATTTCAATAATATGATCATTTCCCTTCCACGATCATTTTATGCAGAGCAAATGAAACTGGGTGTCAATAAGAGCCTAAATAGGAATGAAAAGCCTACAATCATTAGATGTGACCGATTCTATATATCATCGAGAACTATCACCAAATGCTCTGAGACATGATTCCCTGACAGACTGTCTGTCTCTGGCTGGCTGGATGGATCAAGTTGACTTCTTCTGGGTTGTACTGAAGCTGTAATACAGTAGCACACTGCACTGTAGTAGCAGTCTCTACATATCAAATTCCTCCCCCTCTGAGTAAGAATTGCAGCGAGTACACAATGCAGACCGATCGACAACATTCAGTCTCCTTCTGTAATGTACATTGCATTTTCCTCGTCAGTCTCATCTTTTCACTTGATCTGTCCAACGTCGTTTAAGCAATTGATGATCGCGGAATAATGATGATCACCAGCCCAGCAGCAGCAGTAGCAGTAGCAGCAGCAGCAACAGCATCATCATCAGAATCAGAGGAGTCACTTGTTGCATAGCACTCTTCGATGATTATTCGTTGATTCTGACTAGATCGTTGATCTTTGGCGGGAAAGCTTTTCTTGTCAGTCCCCAGAGATGCGGTCCAACGATGTTCCTGCAGCGATTACGAAATGTCCGTGCTCTGAATACCAATATGCATCCATCGGACGTATTGCAACGATAAGATTATCAGAGGAATGCTAACGCATCGTCCATATAGTATACCTGTTTTCTGTTGCTCACTCTTCTGGGGCCAGTATTAAATGCGTGGGATAGTTTTGTTCTAATTTGTTGGGATGTTTCTGGCTCTTCTTTTACAGGGTGTATGAACTTTTATGCGTTTCGAAAAAAAAAACACCCTCGATTTATGCGTTGTCATACAATTTTGGATTCGTTCCACTGTACTGTATATCAACATTTTTTCTGCTGCGCTAATTACATCGTGAATTTATGTTCTCCGTGGGAATACAGATCTCAACAACTTTGGACCTTTTTTTGTTTTCTTTATTAGTTACTTAAGGTTTGTCTCTTTGAGAAATCGGGAGAATGTTTTAGTATGCTAAAAAATGTGTCATCATCAATCATTGCTACTGTGAAGAGAGATTTTTTGTTTTTTTATTTCGGGATTATTTTCCGGTATTTTGTCTTCAGGGAATTTTTATATACAATCATTTGAGTTCTTTAATTGTAAAATCGAGTGATTTTATCCATTATCTGATCTTTGTAGTAACGTTTTTAAATTCTGTTGAAAGATTGTTAGAAAGATCTCCTGATGAGGCTTTCAGTGATCCAGTGAAACGTTGAAACAAAAGTAAGAGATAAAGTGATTGTCGAGGAAGACTTTAAGTAGGACTAGCAAAGAGTCAGCTTCCAATTATGAAGCTAGTTGCAGCATCCGAATCGATTATCTTGAATATTGTTGACACACTAACGAAATCCCAGTAGCAATGCATAATATTTTCAGGCTAAAGCCAAAGCAAATGGGGTTTCCTTAAAAAATCTTGAAATTAAGAACAAATGCATTTCTTAAAAAATAAATCAACAAGAAAATGGAAGACAATAAAAGTAGAAGGGAAATAGAACGACCTGTTAGAAGTGGGTTATTTAATTAGTTTTTTTTTTTAATATTTTCATGTGAACCATCCGCATTTATGCCAAATCTTAAGAAAAAAGACGGTATAACCAAAACTTTACACTATTTGTTTTAATTTTTTATTGTTCTTCTTCCCTCCAAATGACGAAAAGTACAACTATTTATCAACATATGTATAATATGAATATGACCAGCCTTAGAAATAACTGTGTTGCCGGTCATTTATGTGATCTGGCTCGCCCGCGAACATAGCCGTCTTTAGCCAAGTGGGGGCCCCATAACAGAAATTATTTTCTAAAATACTTTGGGTTATTAACAGGCATAATAACGTAAAGTTTGTTATAAGTTCTATCGTGCACTGGAGATTTTCGTCACGTAACTGTTTGATCACCACCCTCAATTCCATAGGCTATTGTGAACTCGCGCATGAAGTAAAGTGACAGCAACGTAACTTTTTGGCTGGAGGAACCTCCAGCTAGCAACTTTTGGGTGACGAAACTATCACCGAGTTTTCACGTTTATATGAATGTGTACACACTGATCGCTTGACTGCTATTGATCTCGGCCCCTCTTCGAGTTCAATTGATGATCGCATATTGATACTTTGATAAGTTATAGCAGGTATCAAAATCTGTAGTATAGGTAAATCATCAAAGCTTTCAACACATACTGAAATATCAAGATATTTTTTCAAGATAAGATCACAGTTCATCAAAGATTAAGTGAAATTTTTCTTTAAGCAGCCTTTCGGTCCAAATTGGAAGGATGCCATATCTTTATAACAAATACACATCACAGCTACCTCTTTGAAATTTATATTGATGAATGATGATATAAAATATGAGTTTGTCGGGTGACAGCACTGACATATATATAAATGGACTGCTTGATCTCCTGTTTCATGTGGCACCAGTTTTGATTTCAGAAAGGCGCTTTCGTCAAGCACATTCTCAGTGAGACAAGTGAGATATTCTCAGTTGGCTCACTGAGACTGAACTTTCGGTGAACTGTCTTACTTCCATATTGAGCTACAAAGTTCGAACGCATAACCATACTGAGCAACTGAGACAAGTGAAACTGAATTTTCTTGTCTCAGATGACTCAGTTTCGTTATTTTGTGATTTTAATTGCTAATTAAAGTTTAGTGAACCATTTGAATAACCTAACAACAGTTTCCTCAATTGATTAGTATCCATTTTCTGTGGTCAAAATTATTTAAATGTCAAAATTGGCAAATCAGCTGATTGGTTTGAACTGAGACAACTGCGACGGTTGCTCAAAGTTTTGTCTCAGTTGTCTCACTGAGACAGTGCTTGCCGAAAGCCCCTAAGTATGCTCTCACTGTGCATGTCAGTGGGATTTACCGAATTTACCACAAAAGTATTTGGGACTATTGGTATCGAAGGAAGTGTTTTTTACAAGGATATTTACAAGCAATTTCTCGTTCCTAATCGTTAGAGTTCAGTGGGAAAGTATGCTCTCACGGAAAGAGACAGGAATATGAAAGTGGTGCCATTTGCTTTCATGCATTTTTGGTTCAACAAGCAGTCCATTTATATACATGTCAGTGATTTATATACATGTCAGTGGGTAACAGTTACTCACTGTGTGCTTACTAAACTAGCGCACTTCGATAGGATGGCGACAGTGACCAAAAAGTCTCCAGTGAGCGTTAGACTTAGCACATAGTATAAAAATTTTCGCTGATTACCAAATACACTTACATTGAGTTTGGCTACTGAAAGTATACCATGAAAAAATGCAGGACATTTAAAAAATACTGGACGCTACGCTGCGAACACAGTCAGTATAACTTCAACTTTGTTGCCATGTACTTACATATATTCGATTAAATCTCCACGATCTACTTTCAGTTGCCAAAGCTAAACTAACTTGTAAAAGGTTGTCTTACTGGTTGAAGAATTGATCATCGGTTGGTCTAATCGTATGGGCTAAGGGGTCCCAATGATCGCGGGGGCCTAGGCCCAGGCCGCCCAGCGGGCCTATGCGTAAAGATGGCACTGCTTGCGAAGGCAAACAGATGCGGGTGAAGCTTGTAAGAAAACTGATAAATATATCCGAGAGACTGCAAGCAAGTCTAATGATCCATGGAAAGCATCACTAGGAAAAAACAAGAGTCTCAGGAAAACATAATACTCTGGTCCAGTAGCCGAATCGACTACATTAAAGAAACGTTCGACCGCGATGTAGGGCCACGGAGGTCATAATTTTTCATTGAACATGTTTTTTTCTGTTTTACTTTCGCACCAGGTAGGTAAGGTGAACATACGCAAAAGATTAAAAAATATATTAAAAAAAAACATTTTAAGTTAAATAAGAGGAAATACATTTTGAAATATTTGCTATGGAGTGTCTTCCTGCCTTTATTTTTTTGGTTTGAGTGTGTTGACCGTTTTTCATTAATTTTGTGGATTTGAATATTTTTAGGCTACGCCGGGAGGGAGGGCAGTGGATGGCAAACTGTTCCACATTCGTACTGCTCTGCTTATGAAGGTTTCACGGAATTACACCTCGTGTGGTGGCTAGAAATTTCGTTAGAGCAATGACCATAGAAGTAGCGATAAAAAATAGACAGACATCCAACACTACGCCGGTGCTCTAGGGAATCAATAATTTCTATTGATATGTCATCGCTAATAAGCCGGAACCTCTTTTATTTTGCGAGAATTTTATTATTTCTCCGATGTCTCGAACCGTTCTCAATGACGCAGTCTATTACAAACATTCGTGTATTATTTGAAATAAAAATAAAAATTAAAAAACCAAAATCTACTTACGGATTGAAAACATTTGAAAACAATTAACAAGATAATTATTAAATAAAAACTATAGGAAACCATTGATTACAAAACACAATATAAATAAATAAATAGACAAATAACATAACATTGATGTTTAGACAACAACAAAGATACTACATATATAGTGTTGTTGGAGGTTATGCAACCACTCGTCAAATTCAAAAAATATTGAGTTGCTTTAACGTTTTCCAAAGCTCTCCATGTTAGCGCAGTAAATCGTATTGATATTATCACTGTATTCGTTTTTTTGTTCATGGTATTTGGAATTTTTTGAATGTATAGTGCTTCTATTAATAGTCTCTTCATGTTAATGTTTTTCATGATGTAGAATAGAAGAATTTTCAAAATCTGGAGCATGGTTTGATAATGCACAGTGAGTTAGAGCGGTTTTATTATGGTTTCCGCCTTTTAAGTCGGATCTATGATTCGAAAACCTGCCCTGTTGTTTCAACATATGTAGCTTTTTTTGGTATAAAAATGTTAAAATTTATAAACGGATGAAAAATTTATTTTCTATTTTTTAAGAAATTTTTGATAATAATTTTATTTTCCTCACTGAAAACGGTTTTTAATGAAAATGTAACTGGAAAAATATTGGGAAATACTGCTATAGAGCAGGGCTTCTTAAACTTTTTTCATTCACGACCCCATTTATGATTGTATTTTTTTCGTAACCCAAAAAAAGATATATATAAAATAAAGATATATAAATACAATAGTTTGTGATGATTTATTTATTAGGTAACAATATATATACACGACTGATAAAAAATTTGCTTGATATTTGAAAAAGGCTTGTTAATAGCTTTGAAAGATATTCAGAATAGAAATGAATACATATTTCAGTAGGATAATGTACCATATCATACGGCCCGGAAGACTAATATCTGGTTTCAAGAGCACAACAATTTTCAACAACAGGCCTGCTCAAAGTCTGGATTTGTGTTTTATCGAAAATATCTGGTACCACATCAATAGGAAAATTCACAAAACTCATGTTCGCAATATTCACGAACTTTGAACAGCTGTTGAAAATGTTTGGAACGAAAGTAGATAATCTAATATCGTGTATTCCAAGAAGACTGGAGGACATAATAAAAAATAAAGAAGTAAATATAAAAACTAAGATAATATATGTTCTTGTTTTAATTCAAAGTTTATATTAAAACTTCGTGCAATTTTTTACCATAATCAAAAGATTTTTGAAATATTTTGCTCTGCTCACTTTTTTTTTATCAGTAGTTTATGTACATATGAATTTGTTTAAAAACCTACAAAAATATAAAATTACATTTACTAAACCCCCCAAGATTTCGCTAAGCGACCCCTTTTGTTGTCGCGATCCACAGTTTAAGAAGCTCTGCTATAGAGTATTCTGATCTGTGCTAGTGGAAAGCTCGGGCTTTGTTTTTATTTGACCAAAGTCATTGGTTAGTACGACTCATTTCTTTTAAAATACTTTCTCCTATCTTTAACTAAATAAAAACGTTCCAAGAAATACTTTGGCACTCTTTTGAAAAGAAAACGCATTAAAAAAATTATTTTTAGTACCCAATACTTTTTCGAATAATTGTTCTAATTTTCAATAAATTTACCATTTTGAGCATTGTACCTCCACTCTTTCTCTACCAAAAATCAAACCAGACGACTTTTGCAATACATAGCAACAGAAATAAAAAATAAAATCGTCCTTCGAACGCATTCGTAACCGCATAATTTAGCCGCGCATTCAAAAAATTCCAATAACTGCAGTGCACGCAATAGGTGGATACGCGGTGTGCATATGAGCATTGATATAAGGTATAACACAGTAGCGACTTCAGTGTAGTCTTCAGTCCCATGGTCCATCATCATGTTGATCATCAGCGCATTGATCGACTTCGTCATCGTCCCATCGATTCCATTGCTTCTCGTCTAATGTGTTATTCATGAGGACACAAGAACAGGAACTTTTTTCCTCAAACTATGAGTAATTCTATAGAGATCGCAAAAATTGCGCTCTCAAACTAAGATGATGATGATGATGATGATGACGACGACGACAACGACGACCTGAACGTGGACGTGGACCTGGACAACGACGGACGTCCTGGCTATAATATATATGAGTATATAGCTACTTACATAAGTATAGGGAACAAAAATAAAAAAAGCCGCCAGATTCCTTCGCCAGTTTACCCATTTTGTTAGTTACTTCGGCATCAGGTTCAAGCTATTTCTGATCAAGTAGTCTTCCTCATCGTCTACGTTCGAAGATTTTCTTTTTATACTTTTTTATTTTTACTTTTTGTTTCATTTTACAAACAAAGGTTTGTTGACCGATCTCATCGATCTGATCGTAACGATCAGTGTATACGAAATATAATATCAGGAAAAAAGTAAGAAGTCGTCGACGAGCCAAGTCTTCACATGGAAAATTTAAAAAAAAAAAAAAATGAAAAAGAAAAAAGCAATAAAAACGTCGAACAAGTCCGGTCTTTGAAACGTAACTCGTACGCGTACGCATTTTCTACCTTTTAAGGAAAATTTTACTCTATCCTCGCGGGTACGTCGCATTCGGATTGCATTGCCAGATACACAAGGACGATGGCAATTTTGGACGAGTTTTTGTTTCTATATGAAGGGCCAGTATAAGTTCTGTGAAAAATTCTTTCGATTATACCGCCACCTCTTTACGTCCACCTACTCTCAACGCCTACATTGTATAGGTAGGTAATTCTTTGGTTATATGTATGTATGTAGTGGTTGGTCAGCGGATGACTCGTGCCTGACAATTTTCTCAACATTTTGATGGACGACTTGTTTCCAAGTTTTGCGTTTTTGAAGTTTTTATTCTTCTTTGGGGAGCACCCCAGCGAAGAAGATACGAAGTCTACTATATATATACTGTGTTGGAACTTATTATCAATTCATCTCATGGATAAATGAGGCCATAAACAATAATGCTGAACACAATAAGGTTTTTTTTCTTTTGAGACTTGGGAGTCAATTTAGCTTGGGTATCCTAAAAAAAAAAAGAGTTAGTAATATAAAAAAAAAACACTAACTAAAGCAAATACTTTATGTTCTGCAAGAACAAAAAAAAAAGATTTTCTTTTTATCATGATCATATGATGATCCACACTCAACACACGCCAATAAAAGTTGTTTGTTGTAGTTTCCTTCTGTGCGCTGATAACTGACTTCAATATTCACCTTCTTATAAAAATAAAAAATTAGTCGCGCATACCGAAAGGAAGGAAGAGATGACCGCATAAACTTTTGATATTTAGTACGTGCTTGTCACGTTTACCGTTACCTACATATATATACACAACGTTAGATTGACATTGTCAACAATCAGTACTGATGATCCCCGTACTAATAGTGAAACAAGAAAACCAGACTTGAATGACATGCGGTCAATACTAAAATGCCAAGGAAAAGCCATCAACAAGTCATCTCACACCGTCAATCGCCCTTTAAGTAGACATTAATGAGCCCCCTGCCTGCAGTTGAAGTATATACTGGTGAACTACGTCGAATAGATTCCCTTCCCTAGCTTGTACTATAGCCAACATAAAAACAGTGAACTTAAAACGGTGAAACTGCTGGAGAGCTATAGGTAGCACTCTGCGAATTTGACCGGGGCACACGTCCACAAGACACCACCATGGAAATGGTTTCCTCTTCCGTTTTGTTCGTGCAAATAAACAATGCACGCTGGTGCTCGACTTGCCCGGGAAGAATTGAGGGAAATTTAAAAAGGTGATAATCATCGATTACCAAGTCAAATGGTGTCGACACGTCTAATTTCTTAGGCAAAAGACATACTCCCTATTTCCGGGCCCGTTGGACATTTGGTTACGCTGTAATTACCGAATTTTGATTATATACAGAGCTTGGATAGTGTTTTATAAGTGAAGTTATGGAGATTTTTGAAATCATGATGATGTCGATGATTTGAAAAAATTAAGAATATTAAAAAATAAAAAAAACTGAAACACAAACATAAACACACACACAGGCACATACACACACATGTAATCTTTGGCAGAGAGAAACTTTGATTACATTTGAGGTTGCTCGGCAGTGTTGTCGTTTGGAAAATTTCAAGAGTAGTACAATTTGCTTCCAAAGCGGAGTATTTTCGCAAAAAACGGAGTACACTACTAACGCAATTTAATGAATTGAAATTATGTAATTAGAATCGGATATCCTGAAATCATATTAATTTGAATAAAATCCATTTTCCCATAATTTTTTTTTTTCAGCAATAAGAATTTCTTAAGTTTAGTTGACTGCTGTTGATTTAAAAGATTCATAGCTTTGATTGATTCAGGTAATCATACTTGCATGAAGTAAAAAGGTTCCGTTATGAAAAGCTATTCTTGAGAAAAGCATACCTGCATAAAGCAAATTAATACAGGTTATATACATAAATATCATCATTAGTTTAATTATTTAATTATTGAAAGTTTTGAATTTTCAAAATATTAGTAAGGATATTAATATAGTCATAATGCAAAATTGTATTGACAACTTCAGTCGCTTTAGTGTTTCTGCATTCCAAATCTTTTACAATATTTGAATCAGTAATGCACAGAAATATGTATTTCTGGTAGAGCCAAATTCATAAAATTAAAAGTTAATTTTGATTTTTGCATGTCCGTTCTTCCGTTCTGTCTGTCCATCCTCACGATAGCTCAAGAACGCGTATACCTAGAGAGCTGAAATTTTGCCTATGACCTTTAAAAAATCGTAAGAGTATGTTCGAAAATGGGACAAATCGGGTAACTCCTTCGTAGGGTTGCCATGCAAAAATTTCCCTTTTCACTATGTATATATTTGGACATTGCCTGAGAACGCGTCGACGTAGAGAGCTGAAATTTTGCACATAGTGTTTTCATAAAAATAGTAAATATGATTTCAAAAATGGACTAAATCGGGCAAACCCCTTCTTGTTGTTGCCATATAAAAATTTAGGATTTTTACGTATACTATGAAAACCTATATGGTTTTCATATACTGAAAACTTCCTATAAAATTTGTTGTAATAATTTTTTCCGCCCGATGAATCGTTCTAAAAATATTTGCGAAAAACTGCTTCAAAAATCAATCTTGCACAGATGGATGACCATACGGGAATTCATCTAGGGCAGGGCTTCTTAAACTTTTTTTATTCACGACCCCATTTATGATTGTAATTTTCATTCACGACCACATTTATGATTGTTATTTTTTTCGCAACCCAACAAATATAAAATAAAGATTGTTGTAAAATTGTATTTATTAAACCCCCAAAGATTTCGCTACGCGACCCCATTTGGGGTCGCGACCCATAGTTTAAGAAGCCCTGATCTAGGGTATCGTAAGAACTGGTCTAAGACAAATTCGAGTTTGCTTACTTGTTTACAATAACTTTAAAACATATTTTACAAAACCACCTGTTATTTATAAGCCTGCGTGCATACAGAGCAATATTTCTGAGCACGCTGTTTATTGTACGGTACGTATTACCTTTTGTTGGCGACAAAACAGCTTCCAGTACTTCCAAGAATGGTTTCTTGACATATCAGCCCGCCCGTCGTGGTCTAAACCTATCATTATACTAGAAATTATGTTTTCTTTATTATTTATGTTTGTTGAATTTCTAGGAATTGTTCTAGATTGCCTTTGATATTCGGATACATTTGCCATATTCATATGGCTTGTACCACAACCTATACTATATCTGCAATATTGCCAAGAATTGACTTTAGTACTTTACCTATGGATATACATTTTGGATGCCTTGACACTTATTTCTCCAGTAGCGAAAGTGATTTTGATCACATTAGATTTTTACTCTGCACTTCACAGTTCTGTATGAAGTTGTGTTTCCCCGGTAAATATGGAAAAGTTAGTAAACTATATGTATATCTGAAAGAACGTTGAGGTCATTATAAATAATGGTCAATACTCATTAGGGTCATTCCACAGGAAATCGATAAAAATTCTTTCAGACCATCACCAATATCGTTTTTCTTTTGCTGAAAGTTAAGTAGTTATGAGATAAGAATACATTTATTTTTGTACTGCGCCGCATGCTGGTTGACAGAGACATGACCTTTAGGTTATTTTTAAGATGAGAGAAAATTATAAAAATAGGCTTTTAGAAGAAAAAAAAAAATAAGGATTTTATATATATCTTTTATGCTTTATCTTCAAATGCATTTCTTTAATTTTTCCTTGCCTTATTTTTAAAACTCAATGGGTTTGGACCAAAAGAATTTTATTTTTGTTGGAAGTCTGGTTTTTTGGGAAAAAATGTAATACAAATTTTTCACCAAAGACATAATATTTTGTCTTCTCGCATGTGACCAATTAGCAGTTCATTAAACAAAAAAAAAACATGATCTCGCCCCGAAATTCAGCTTTACTGACGAAAAATTTCCTTATTTTTTTCCACAAGAGAAGACAATCTTAATCGTCGTCCCTAAAATTTTCTACAGAGATGGTGTAAGCTGTAAGTTCCTTAATTTTTTTTTTTTTTTTGCAAATTGGGAACTATTCTCAAGTTTTTTCCTTTTGTGTCACAATTCATAAATTTTATATTGTTTTATTACAAAAGATAAACGTTTTTACACTTGAATTAAGTAAAGAAATGATATACATAAATCATTAAATACCTTCGCCGAATTATAAACAAAACCTTCCATAAAAAAATTACTATTAACTAGACTTCGCTTTTGTAAAAAGGAAAATGAAGAAAATAGAAAAGACAAACGAAAACGAAAAGAGCGATTTAAAAAAAACGTTTTCTGGACTAGAATAGAATTTCTGGAGTTCTTCAAGTAGATAGTGTTCATTATTCACTTCATAAACATCAATAACAGCGTTTAACGAACGAATTACAATGACATGACTAGATCTTAGAATATATAGCAAACAGGAATGGTGACTAGCCAGATTTTGTGTAATGAATTTCTGGTTGGGTTGAGGCCATGTTTTACATGTATTTACACACCATCCCTATTCTAAACAACTTGTCAATTTGCAAAAAGTAAACAAAGGTTTTGTACGGTAAAAAATGTTCCTTTTCTACTTTATTTTGAAATAATTCACATAATTAATTTATATAACTCTTTGCTTCTATTAACAAAAAATATAATTTAGGTAGTGCAGTTGCCTGAAACATGATTTTCCTAGTTTATAATCCAATTTTTATTTGCAAGCACTGACCGAGCACTTCATTTCTGTTTTTTTTTTAATTGATATGAAAATTTTAACAGGCACTAGTGGCACTATAAAACTTTGCACTAAATAAACTTCAAAGATAATTGGTTTTGAAAAGAATTGATTCGCTACTTTTGTTAAATTTCACAAAAGAATTTTAAATTGACAAAATCTGCTCACAAAACAAAATCACATTTGACAACTTGTCACTCAGCTTTGACAAATGTTCCTACCTTCATCTCACTTACTCCTATGTATAATGTCCTGCTGTTGACAAATCACGCTCATGTACACGAATTATACACGATTCAACCATTCCTGTTAGGTATATATTCTATGAACTAGATAGGTGTAATAGACTAAAACAAATCAGAGTAGTACCAAACCAACTTTTCAACCGGACTTAATAGATTTTATTATTAAAATATACTACGAATGTATAGTTTAATAAAATCTTTCAGATTATTTGCTAACAACTTACATATATAGGAGTTTTAAGTATGAAGAAATGAAAACCGGTGTACTTTTATAAAAGGAGTAGTATCAGAGTGCGCTATAAGTTTTCGGAGTACAAATACTCCGATCGGAGTACAAACGACAGCACTGTTGCTCGGGGCAAAGTTCTATTGGATAGGTACCTCAAAAACCTCAGTGAAAGGAATATAACAAATAGTCGCAAAATGGTAAAGATTTTACGATATTGTTACATTATTGTGATTTTGGTGGAAATAACTGTAATATGTATGTATGTTACTTTTGGTTTCAGTAATAATGTGTGGCAAATTTTTATATATATTTAACTCAAATTCATTAAACTAACAAAAGTATTGATGAAATATTCGAAATCGTAAATAAGTCATTGATATAATGTAAATTATAAAAAAGTTGCGGTCCAATATCATTACCTTGGGGTAGAGCTGCCATCCGTCCGGGTTTCCCCGGATTTGTCCTAGTTTGAAGGGCGTCCGCGTTAGAGTCCGGGCGGGATTTCTATACTGTCCGGGTTTTAAAATTTTGGAAACCAATTAAATAAAAATTTAATTTTTGTGTTTTTGTGTTCGGTGTAGTTGATAATGCCGACAGTCAGACCGCCTCGACTCTCACTCAAGTTCTCCCTTCTGGTCCCAGCCAGGCTTAGTTCAGTAACGAAGCTAACAGTACGACAATTGCTTGTGTAACTTGCCTTGTGTACCTGTGTTTGTTTTATGTACCGCCCCCCCCCCGAACTAATGTATACAGTGCGTCAAGCTCACGTATGTAAAATAATTGGAAATGCCACCGTACAAATACGGGAAATAACCCAAATTGGAGATACTTCACGACAGAAAAAACAGACATAACAATTTACAAAAACAACAAGAAAAACAAAAAGATGGGTATAATTTAATAAAAAGTAAACTGATTTTTAAAAGGAGGAAACATCGGAGCTTTTACCGAAAAGGGGAAGTGTAGGCATGTGCATTCTACTAAGATCATGCTGTTCCTCGGCATAGTGCAAGTGTATAATTTTTACAACAATTTAATCAGTTTTACTGGATGTTTTTGCACTCCATGGACTGCAATTAAAAATCAGTTTTTTTTTACAAAACAAAAACATGGAAATTGATCACACAAAATTGATAGATGAGTAGATGAATTTACAAAATTTCAGTCAAAATCTAAGCTATTAGAAAAGCTTTTATCGTCAAATCAACATTGGCTTAATTTTTTAAAACATCGTATGCTTATTTGTGCACCGAGGTATTGCGTACCAGCTCATAATGCCAATGAAGAGAGAGTGTTTTAACAATTTCTCAACTGTGGATGAAACAAAGAAACTCACTGAACATATAAACGTCACTAATCAAAACAAAATTTAGTTTTAAAGATTTTAATTGTGTTGATTTTTATACATTGTTAAAAAAATTATACACGGTGAGAGGCCTTTACTCTTTAGTCTCTGGTTAACAGAATCTAAGATCTCCAAAATGAGACTCTTGTATCAGATAAAAATATTATGTTCTGAAGACCATAAGAAAAAGTTTCTAGAGACACTTCTTGAAGTGTATACACGAAATTTATATTTGGTCTCCAGAAAAATGTGTTAATTGTCAAGAAAAATATTGTTAGAAAGAAAGTGAAAAAGCCTTGAAAAAATTTATGCAACAAAGTGTGATTTTTTTTTTCAAAAATAACCAGCCCTCTATTGACAAAAAAAATTTCTCTTCTTTAAAGCCATTACTACCCCAACTTGAGACTTCCGCCTGTTCGTCTGTGCGGCCGTCTGTGAGTCCGTGTGCACGATAGGTTGGGAACGCGTATATTTAAAGAGCTGAAAATTTTCACACCATCTTTAAAAAAAAAAAATTAAGTTCGAAAATGGGACAAATCGGGTAACACTTTCCTATGGTTGCCATACACAAATTTCGTTTTTTACTGTACACTGCCTGAGAGCGCGTCAACGTAGAGAACTGAAATTTTGTACACAGAAAATAGTAAATATAATTTCAAAAATGGACTAAATTGGGCAACGGATTTTTGGTGTTGCCATATAAAAATTTAAGATTTGTACGTATACTGTGAAAACGATCAGTCCTAGACGTTTTAATTGCACGAAAAAGTTCTTCAGAATATGAAATCCTATGAAATGGGTCATGATGATTTATACTTTCCAACGAACCGTTCTATAAATTGCGAAAAACCACTTCAAAAATCAAATGTGTGCAGATAGGTGACCATACTAATTTACATATGGGTATTCATCTACAGCATAATAAGAATTGATCTTAGACCAACTCTAGCTTTTTTACTTGTTTTTCTTATAAAAGGCATTCTTTATATAACTTTCTCTGAAATAATTTAAAGACCGTGCCTTTGTGATAGGTATTTGGATTCAAAATTATCATTTCTTTAATATAACTTGTAGTAGTAACTACACATAGCAAAAATTGGAAAGTTTTAAGAGTTTCAAAGTTAGTTTAAATTTAGTATAATTCGGGCAGTATTCATCGCACGACAAAAAAAAATCTTAACTTTCAGTAAAAGAAGAACGTTGGGAAAGTGTTAATTTTGTTCGATTTTCAGTAGAATTACCCTATGATAAATTAAATAGAAATTAAAAAAAAAAAACTTGCCAAACTCACTCCATAGTTAATTTAACAGCAGAACACACAATAGTCTCCGGAAATCTAGAGACGAAAAATGAGCAAAGTTTGAAGACTAGAAACCGAGCATGGAAACCCGATTGATTTGAAACACACGACGGGAGATCGGAGCCGGAGAACAAAATAATTTCTAGTAATTTCGTATCTTTGGAGATTTTTTTGCATCTCCAAAGTGTATGCATATTGCATGGGTCTCTGGGTGTCCAGAGATCGAGAAAGTGGTCTCTTGAAGTTAAAGTCTCTCGCAATGTAGCTTCACCTTTCCCGAGAAATGAGCTATTTTGAAAGCTATATGGCACACTAAATGTAAATGTAAAATAGTATTTCTAATTTTTAGAAGATTTATTTATGTTCTTAAATGTAAGAGAGATTGAATTTAGTTCATTTACATCGTTTTATTTTACTGTTTTTTTATAAACTGACTAATTTTATAATAATTAAATAAAAAAAGACACTATCCATAACAAGTTCAACCTATTTCATTAGAAAGTAAAACAGAAAATTATTTGGCGGCAATATCCGGGTTTCAAGCTATAAAATGTCCGGGGCTTTTGAGCTTGTTGTCCTAGTTTAATGATTTTACAGATGGCAGCCCTACCTTGGGGCATTCTAAAGGTGTTATATAAATGTGTGTTATAAACAGTGCAAGGTCCTTGAAGTTATTTGCAGTTAATTCTCTCTTACTAAGACCTTGCACTTTGAGTAAAATAAATTGGCAATGGGTCTATAATATAATCTCTCATTGTTTTTCTGTTTTTGTTTTTTTTTTGTAACAATGACCAATCGATTCAAATTTATACTATACTACAGAGGCGAGCTACGATTTTCCACAAAAGATGCTGAAATGGTGTCAAGACAGATCGTCTAAAACTAAGATAGATTTACATAGTTCAGGATTTTAATGTCATAAAAGGGGAATACCTACTTTCCATACAACTTTATGCCCGACACCTAAAGACACGAAAGCTGTCTTAAAGGATGCATTATAATACTCTGAACATATTTTATTAACAATGTTTCTTTCTATCTAGCGGGGAAAAGCTTTGGCGATCGGATGTAGCTTCTTGAGCGACTTTCTTGGGTGAAAAAGTGGACTTTTCGACTTCTCGTGATTGTGCGGAATTGGTTCGTAGTGGAAATGGCTTCCTATGAGAAAAATGTTCACAACAGAGCACTAATTGCCGTGAAAGAGAGAACTGCAAAAATATATGCGAAATGTAGTAGCTGAAGTATCTGTGGCCCAAATGCATGAAAATAGGTATTCCGGCGGCAAAAAAGTTTTCTGAATCGGAAAAGATATACACCACCCGATAGTACCCGGCAACACCTTGAATTCGATATGCCACATGCGGTATTGCAACCACCCCCCCCCCCCATCCCCCGCGGGGGTTCCTACCTTCTACCATAAAAGAATACAAAGAAAAATTTTCTTCTACGAATTGTAACTGATAACGAGCTAAGGCGAAGAGTGAAACTCATTCTGCGATCGAACATAACCCTACCGAGTTAGAGTCAATCTAAGGTACGAAAAATCTAGTAGCTCAGTTCGAATAAAAAAAAAAGAGAAATACTAAAAAAGTGAGTATTGGGATGGCTATAAATAGCTATTTAAGCCTCCGAGTATAGGAGTGTGGGTACTCAAACTTCTTCTCATGACCTAAGGAATTCGGTTCTGTACTAGAATTTCTAAAGTATACTAGATCAAACTTTGACCCCATCCCATCCCCTAAGCTTTCCCCCGCTAGATAGAAATAAACATTATTAATAAAAAATGTTCAGAGTCTGTCTTAAAATAGGCATTCCCTTTTAATGTCTTCAATTTCAAAAGAAGTATATGCTACAGCTTTGTCAACTGAGTAAAAAAAGGCTTTCCACAATCATCGAAAATATAAATAATATCCATAAGAAAGTAGTTAAAAAGAAGTCAACTAAGGAAGTCCAATAGGCAGGGCCTTAGCCACTGCGATAGTAGACCAACCAATGATCAATTTTTCAACCAGTAAGACAACTTACTACAAGTTAGTTTAGCTGTTAGAATTTGGCTACTAAAAGTAGATTTATTCGAAAATCTATACATGGCAACAAACTTTCAGTCAAAGGAACATATAAAAAAGCGGCATTGTCAGTGTATAGTGTGAGTATTTACCAGGGGCGTACCGAGGGGGAGACGAACGGGACCCCGAACTCCCAGAAGGTAAATTTTTTGAACATAATTTACAAATTATGTATAAAATGTAATCTGTATATTATTATAAAGTCCGATAAAATACAATAAAATCTTTAAGTGCTCAGATAGGCGCAGGACACGACGCCCTATTTTACCGACTCCATTTGAATTTGGAACGCCTATCGCCCCCCCCCCCCAAGCTAAATCCTGGCTGCGTTACTGGTGTTTACAGTCCCAGTATTTTTATAATTTCCCGCATTTTATACTTTTTAGTAACAAAACCATACCTATATGGTAATCAGAGAAAATTTGTATACTGACGGTTCCTGTTAACATAATAATGGAAAATATGCCTGCTGAGGTAATTCCCCTGAATCATTTGATTAGAAAATAACTAATCCGACTCGCACGATTGCAAACTTCCCTTAGCGTTACTTACGTGGACGCTAGACTAAAAATCAATTTACTCATCTTTGAACTTGTAATCGGTGTGTCTCCTGTGTCTGTGTTATACTTGCGATTGTATTTTACGTTATTATTCCTGTAGATATTACATGAAAGAGATTTCTCCTCTAACGGACTGAAATTTATTGAAAATAATTTCAATAAATTTACAAAATGCATTTTAAGTGCAAAAAATTATTGAACTTTTCGACCCAGCGATCAGAGAGGTCGCATCGGTATTTTGATCTCCGATCGTCTACCATAGAAGTTCAATGTAGATAACCCAAAGTAGTTTAGAAAATAATTAAAATAATTTCTGTTAGAGGGCTCTGGGCCCCCTGGCTAAAGACGGCTATACCAACAGGCCAGAAGATATGATTCTATCAAAAATAAAGACGGAATATATGTATTAGAACCATAACTAAAAACAAGGACTAGATCATTGCCGCCATCATAAGGGTTGTTCCAACCGACAGTATGGCTAGATTGACATCAAGGTCTCAAGGTGTTACGAGACGGCAAGGTCGAATCAACAGTCATGAGACTGTTGATTCGGGGGAGGAGGGGGGGGGAATTCGTGAACGTGAAAGTGTATACCTATTTGTTATGTGACAATCTGACAACAAATGCAATCTTACTTTGGTGTTCAGTTACATAAGAGCTCAATTTCATAAGATCCAGAAATGCTATGCCGAACAGTGCCGAAACTGTTCAAGGAAGCTTTTGTTTTGTTTGATTATATTTAATAACTATAAATTTAATAATTATACATACATCTTACGAGAAGCTGCGACAACTGCTTGGATTTATTGGTCATATTCATAGGAAATATTTAAATCTGCTGAATTCGATATACAATCTAACAATTGCACAATTCTGTTCTTCATAAAACTCCTTAATCTTAATATAATATAATATGTATATTAGTATATAATATAAAAATACCATGAATCGATGCAAAGAACATATTTTGTTATAAATAAAAATTTGTAATTTTAACCAGCGTTGCCAGATGACCGCCTATACAAAGTGTGCTACATATTTACGTATTTTGCATGCGCCGAAAACATTTTTTTTTTTTGATAATAAATTGTATACTAAAAAAATAATGCAGGGATTTGTGTTGTATCTATTGTTTCTATTAATAATGTTTTAAGAATGTATATTTTAATGAAAAATCAAATTACAAATAGATAGGTATCTAAGTATAATCGAATCCCAGTATCCATAGGGCACATAAGTTTACGTCAATACATCTAGTCAGCGATTTCTGGAACAAACTTAATGTTGGCCATATTTTTAATACTACAAATACAAAAATATATTGAGCTTAATCCGATAATTGCAGATTGTCAATCTGGGTATGAAACGATCTAGTGATATCATGGTGGAAGGATGAGAGAGATAAGAAAAAAGGTATTATAGCTGTATTTTTAGATTTAAAAAGAGCGTTTGAGATTGCGGATAGGAAAATTTTACTAAAAAAATTAGCTAAATATGGAACACGAGGAATTGAAAAGAAATAGTTTGAAACATATTTGAGTAACAGGACACAATGTACAAAAATTAACAGAACCCTATCTGAGAAAATAACAATAGATCAGGGAGTTCCTCTATAGGCACAATGTTGGCTGCTATATTGTTCCTATTATATTGTATAAATGATATTATTTCTTTGGGTGTTGATATTCAATGTAAGTGATAAGTGGTGGGCCAAAAGTCACCATGGGGTTTAAAAATTTAATAACTTTTTCGTTTATATATTTTTTTATTTTTTTTTTAGATTATATAAATAACATCTGGAGAATAAATAATGGAGAGATTCACAACTGAACAAAGAACCAGAATAATAGAATTTTATTACATAAATCAGCGATCAATTATTTTAACGCAAAGAGCATATCGTCGCCATTTTAACGTCAGAATTTCGCCCTCTGAAGCCATGATTCGTTGATTAGTTGATCGTCACCACCAACATGGCACCGTAAGTGATTTGCCTCGAACCGGTAGACCGCGTATAATTCACACTGCGGAAAATATTGAACGTGTAGAGCAAAGTGTTAACGAAACACCAGAAACATCTACCAGAAGGCGTTCTGCTCAGCTAGGGATGTCTCGTACGTCACTACGGCGCATTTTAAAAAAAGATTTACTGTTATTCCCATATAAGGTGGAATTGGTGCAAGAATTGAAACCCGCAGATCATCGGCAACGTCTAAATTTTGCAGTTAAATTTCAACAGTTGACCAGAAATGAAATCAACTTTATTGAAAATCTGATTATGAGTGATGAAGCTCATTTTCATCTGAATGGCTTTGTTAATAAGCAGAACTGTAGGTTCTGGGGTTCTGAAAATCCAAGAGCCATTCATCAATGCCAATTGCACCCCATTAGGTGTACAGTATGGTGTGGCATTACATCTGAAAATATCATTGGGCCTTACTTCTTCGAAAATGAAGATGGAAGTGCTGTATCCGTAAATGGAGAGCGGTATCGGTTTATGATAGAAAATTTTTTACGTCCTGCTCTTGAAAACAGACCTGAGATGTGGTTTCAGCAGGATGGAGCCACTGCCCACACTGCCCGAGACACAATGGCACTTTTAAGGCAAATTTTTGGACAGCGAATAATTTCAAGAAATTCGGAAATTAATTGGCCAGCGCGTTCGCCAGATTTGTCAGCACCCGACTATTTTCTTTGGGGTTATTTGAAGGTGCGAGTATATGAACAAGCCCGAGACAATCCTTGAACTCAAGGCCAACATTGTTGCAGAAATTCGAGCGCTACAGCCACAAATGTTGAAAGATGTTATGGAAAATGCTCTAAAAAGAGCCCATCATTGCGAAGCTAATAACGGCGGTCATTTAAGTGACATTATTTTCCATACTTAGCGTAAAAAAATTTCCATTTTGTATATTTTATAATCTAAAAAAAAAAAGTAAAAAAAATATATAAACGAAAAAGTTATTAAATTTTTAAACCCCATGGAGACTTTTGGCCTACCCTGTACCTACTTATGCGACCTCTACCGGTGTTTTATAAAATGAACGTTTTTTCGATACTGGATGTGTGTAAGTCGTAGGTTATATTATCATTTGTCTCTTTTTAAAAATATTTTTTTATTACATGGAGTCTATCTTAGTCGAAAGATTACAAACGCAACTCCAAATTTTACACAAAATTATTTATTGCAGCAACTTGAATTTAAGGCTGATCGAGGGCAATTGAACGGAAAGAAAATTCTTTAAAATGGTACAGATGAGACTCGATTAGCAACAACAAATAAGGCATAACAATATCGTTGTTTTTGGTCGACTTTTGTTGTTTTAACTATTAAAAATATAAATATATAAAAATATTATGCTAATCTTTGTATCTATTAAATTTACTTTATTCCTGTCTAGTCAATTTAAGCAATTATTTTTTCCATTTTTACCATTTTAATCCGCGTTAGTTCATAATCTAAAGAAGGATATTATTCTGATAGTCAGTCATACGTCACTTAACTTACTCTTATCACTTGATTCTTACAGGAATCCGGGATGCCGGTTTTGCATTCAAATGATTTTTTTTTCTTTTTTAGGAATGTGATTTCCATTTCAAGCTACAAAAACCGCTCCAAGGAGACAGAGCTTCGCAAGTACCAAAGAAAAAGTACTTAAGTACAAGCACAAGTATCGAAGGCACAAGTACTTCAGTGTAAGTACAAGTACCTACCGAATGTATAAAATGTACTTATAACTTATAAGTACATTATAACTACTTTTTAAGTACTTTTTTAGAATCTTTGTACGTTTCCAGAAATATAATGAAAGTTATAGAGATTAGTTAGAAGTTTGAGGGAAATTTTAATGTACGGTGGTGGCCCTGGTTGGCAAATACAATTCTTCATGCATAAAAATAAAAGTAAAAAATTTCCTGCCAGCTACATTTCACCTTTATTTTATTTATTACGAATTCAAAAGTTTCGAAAAATTCAAAGAGAACTTAAACAACATTTTGGTGGTGACACAAGTTACAGTTTTGTTGCGCATCGTTTTCATACCATTATTCGGCTTTATTAGAATTGCTCAAAATGAAAGTGCAATGGAACATAGTATAGCTCTGTGTTTAAATTTAGTGAATGCATAGGGGCTTTCCGCAAGCACTGTCTCAGTGAGACAACTAAGACAAAACTTTGAGCAACCGTCTCAGTTGTCTCAGTTCAAACCAATCAGCTGATTTGCCAATTTTGACATTTAAATAATTTTGACCACAGAAAATGGATACTAATCAATTGAGGAAACTGTTGTTAGGTTATTCAAATGGTTCACTAAACTTTAATTAGCAATTAAAAACACAAAATAACGAAACTGAGTCAACTGAGACAAGAATATTTAGTTTCACTTGTCTCAGTTGCTCAGTGGTTGCATTCGAATTTTGTAGCTCAATATGGAACTAAGACAGTTCCCCGAAATTTTATATGGCTGGATAATCTTCTCCGGAATGAACCACAACATTTGAAATAATGGATACGTTCAGTGATGAGGTCATTGAGGAGGTCATTCTCTAAAACATATTAGCTGTGTTCTTTTGTGTCCGCAGAACAGGGCAGAACAAAAATTACACAAAAGAACACCGCATACATTTTCATAGAAGACTTATAAATGAAGCGAGCAGTACAAGTAGTTCGCTTCAATCAACAGAACAATTTGGTCTCTTCAGTATATATGGGAGTTCTAGAACAAGGTATACAAAAGAACAGAGCTATTGTGGTCTATTCCGAATGCACTACCCATTTCATAATCTGTAGAATCTGTTCTGGTATCTATGCGATATCTAGTTATTGTGCCATTCTATGATAAAACTTAACAAAAAATTAGCTGCGCTAGATAGGTACTCGTGTCTACGAAGAACTAGATATTTTCGCAGATGTACTATAAGTATACTTAGAGACTCAGAAATACCTACTTAAGTAAAAGCTGCAGCTGCAGTGAGATGGAAGTTGCAGAAGGATTTAGCCAAACAAAGTCCAACGCTATTGGCAATGATAAGATCCCTGCCTGTCATCACATATCTTGTCAACAAAATAATTATGAGCTCTACATTCCCTAATAGCTGGAAGACAGGTCTTATAACGCCGATCCCGAAAGGAACCATGCCAGCTTCTCCCAAGGACTGGAGGCCGATAACTATACTGCCGACAATCTCAAAGGTCTTTGAGGTACTGGTTAGGGACCAAATTCTTGAGTATGTCAACCAACGTGAGTTGGTTGGTTGGTTGGTTGGTTGGTTGGAGTCTCCAGTCTGGGTTCAGGCGGAATCACTCCACAAGTACGGCCCTGGTGAAAGTGGTTACAGATATACGTGCTCTATGTGACGAGGGCAACAAGGTAATTCACGTAATCTTGGACATGAAGAAGGCCTTCGATTCGGTCCCGCACCCATTGTTCCTCCATAAGCTTAGGACCAAATTTGGCTTCTCAAACTCAGCCAGCGTACTCGTAGCCAGTTACATAACTGGAAGGCCGCAAATTGTGTGTAGCGACGGACGCAGCTCAAGTGCAAGAGCGGTGTTAACAGGCTTCCCTCAGGGGGCCGTTTTAGCACCTCTCTTCTTTGCTCTATTTATAAACGACGTCACTACATCTGTTTCAAACATAGGTCGCCACCTTTATGCGGACGATATTCAGATCTACGCTGGCTCTCCGATATCGGACCTACAACGGCTTATCGGGCACGTGAATTTAAACCTAGCAAGAATAAATGGCTGGTGCATAGACAATGGACTAGCACTCAATCCTTTCTTCTAACGGTGGAAGATAGACACTCCCGCCAGTTCGTCTCCAGGACCAAACTATTTCGCTAGAATCCCCGCTCGTCAAAAACTTAGGCTTACTTATGGACTCGGGTCTTAACTGGGAAGCTCATGTCAATCTCACATGCTCCAGAGTCTACTTCGGACTACGATCTCTGTATGCTGTGTCGCATCACCTGCTTTCGCGGGTTATTCTTTTATGGGGATGTAGCAACGTTTCCACTGAAATGCACAGCATTAGTAAAGCTTGAACGTGCACTAAAGGCATGCCTGCGATACGTTTTCCGATTGGGGCGACATTCCCACGTCTCTCCACTTACTAATCTCTTACTCCCGGGACCACTGGACAAGGTCTACGAGCTTAATGCCCTAACATTCATTTTTAAAGGGAGGCACGGCCTATTGCCTAAGTATGTACATACACGAAAATATGACAGGGAGTAGACATGACAGTTGCAGATTGATTGTGCCCATATTCAGAACTCATTTTGGAGGTAGAAGTATATACCAAGTTGAGGTCTGCTGGCTCTACTAGCAGATTCAAAGAGGTCGCGATCCTATGCATCACTAGTTAGCCACACATGACTCTTTCGGTCCTATCTTATGTGCTGTGACGGAGTTACGTGCACTGAGACTCAACCTAATATTTTTCTTCTAATTATATCAAATTATATTAAAAAAAAAAAAAAAACCGTACTGAATTTTTCGAACTAAAACCTATCCCAATTTTAACTCGTTAGGCTGAGAAGCTGTGCAATCTCGGGGCTGTGGGACTGCCTTATGGTTCACTTTCGAGGTCGAGGGTGAATCTTTATTTAATTTTGAGGTTATGGTAACTGTAAAAAAAAAAATGAATTCAGGGCTGTGATACCTACCTATTTTAATTTGGCTGTTTATGCTGTAGGCTACATGGAGGGCAAAAATATCGGACTATTTTTACAATTTATGCCCATCATTAATTAAGTAGTAACTTAAGAATGGAATGTACACAAAAACTCTATTTTTGTTAGTCACCCACTTTATTGTGTTTTTGTTTTCGTTTTGCTTTCGTTTTTATATTACATACATATGTGCAGGGGCGGATTTCCCTATAGGCCGAGTAGGCCCGGGCCTAGGGCGGCAGATTTAGGGGGCGGCAAAACTTGGTGGGATTTTTGATTTTTTCTTGTAGTTGTGGGTATTTCATTACATTTTTATACTTTTTCGTTTTTTTAAATAAAATAATTCGTTGGAAAGTGTTATTTTTAATTCTACTCCATTTTTTTCAACTCTACTCCGATTTATGAGGCAGCCTACTCCGCTAATTCTAGCCTGGGGTCCCTTCACTGGATATAGATCATTCAATTTTTCGTGTTTTACAGGGAGTAGGGGGGCGGCAATCTTCCATAGGCCTAGGGCGGCCAAGTGATCAAATCCGCCCCTGCATATGTGATGCTCATGCTTTCATAATTGTTCAGACTTGATTCCTTGCCGGGCAACGAACAGTGTATTAATTCATGCAGCGCTAGCTTAGATACTTATTATATTGTTGTTCTTTTTTCTATTCTTCACAGAGTCTATAACACTGTCTTCTTAACACTACTAAAATTTTTTTACTGTTGCTAATTACTTATTTTTTTTTGTTCTTTTCTATCAATTAAGACTCTACCAATGTACACTATTGTAATGTCGAAATACTCAACTTTCTAGGATGTGGCCTTGTGGCCGGGGTTGGAAATAAATGAGTTTTCTATTCTATCCTATTCTAAATCTTGGTAGGCGTAGACTTAAGTACAAGTACTAAGTAGGGAATTTCAAGTCTTAAGTAATGAAAATGTACTTTTTTACTTAAGTATTGTCCAGCTCTGCACGGAGAACAGTGAAAATCAAATGACAACAGCCAAATAGTTGACGTACGCGTCACTATTAGAATAAGATGACGTTGATATTATTCAGCTCTTTGTTTTTATATTATTTTCATTTTTTATTGCATTAACAATCTGGGGGCGCCCCAAAAGAAAATGAGACTTTCTCAAAAATCAATAGATGACCACCGTGTAGGCAGGCATATAGGTATTTAGTGACATTTAAATGACGCCAGCACTAAAAATGAATTAAATATTGCAGACTCCTCCAGGATGGAAATACCTATGTTCCTATGTAATAGGTATGTGCAGGGAGATATATAAATGTAATATTTAACCTTTATTATGACATGATAATTATATTTATAAACTCTACATCGTTTCCTAAGTCCTTAATTGCATGTTATCTGTAGCATTGGTAAACAATGAAGAAAAAAAAACATCATTAGTTTCCAGCTGAGTTTTGCTACCTATAATTAATAAATAAAAGAGGTGTTACAAACAACATTAACGCTATCCCACCAATCGTCAATTCGTTTTTATCCTCCAACTCTAGCAGCACATCGTTGTCATTGCGGTGGAGGAGGAGCCTATGTTAAATAAATACAGTCCAATTAGTTACCTGATGGATGGAGAAAAACAAGCAAAAAGTTCCAGACAGAAATTTTGCAGTTTTAAGTTTCTATTTACCAAGACTATACCTACCTCTACTCAGATTCATCACAGTGGAGCTATCTCAGTCTTTCAGTTCTTCAGTACCATCGCAGCGCAGTCCGTAATGCTTCCCTACCTTTATTTAAAAAAAAAACAAGGCTTAACACAAGGGGAATAAAAAACAGCCACCACCAGTCGTTTAGCAACAATTATTTCATTTAAAAAGGAGAAAAAATTTGCGAAAAATCACAATTTACCCAGCTACACACGGACACCACGACGACTCATTCGCGGTTTACGCCTTTGCCTTAAGAAAGTTAAAATTTACCTTGCAGAAAAGAGCTATTAAGCTAACTGCACATGCGCACTGCGCAGATTGTTTGTTTGTATGCGCATGCGCATATTTCTGCTTATCCCCTATTCTCTTCTTTAAAACAAAAATATCCAAAGAGAGAATGCTTGCAGGCTGCAAAGAATGAATAAAGCGATGCATAATGCCTTAATAAACTATTAACATGAATGAGACAGGTATATCTCGTTGATTTTTATTTGGGAGAAAATCCACACCAATTTCTCGTAAAATCATGCTGCTCTCTGTTGTATGAATATGTTGCGCCGTCCAGCACAACAAGCTACCTGCCAGCAGCCGCCCAGCCCAGCTAGCAGAGGCACTCTCAATATTTCAACTCAGCAGCACCGAACCGAGCACAGCTCTTCTATCTAGCGGGCAACGCAGCGAATTTTATTTTATTGCGACGCTCAGCTGTGAATGGAACGTGTGTGTGCGCGCGCCCCCCAACCAAAAGAAGAAAATTTTCTTTGGAGCTGTCTCATCTCAATTTGGCTTACGCTCAGTTCGTGTCGCTTTAATTCAACGTCGGTGTCTCGTCTGTCGAGTTTTGGAAATTTTTTTTAGGAAATTAATCCATTTTTGGACAAATCGGCCCTGAAATAGCGCGATTTGTACGGAGAATTTGTGTGTGGTGTTTTGTAAACAGAAAATTTCGATTTCAAATCAAATTAATTTGGTAATTTTTGGTGAAAATTCTTTATGCACTCACTGCACAGAGCTGTCAAATAAGCGCGAGACCGAAAAGTGTTTTTGTTGGTTTTTTTTATGTATACCTGCTACTAAGAAAGTCATGCGTGAATAGTCTGAGTTTTGCCGGTTGAATTTTGTTTTATTTTGCGAAAAATTTGCATGAGAAAGTAAGTTGTTTATATGACAGAGCAGGTCTTGTGTGATTATTAATAATAACGAAAAAGAAAGAAAGCAAGAAATATTCCAAAAGTGCGGACAGAGTCCGAACAAAAAAGTGTTTATTTTTTTTTTTTGGTTGTCGGTAGTTTGAGCGCTGCAGTTCAAAGTGATTTCCTCCAAGAGTTCCCTTAACGGCCAAGACGTGGATAACTTTTATTTGAGAATGGATCCTTCGCGCGGTGATTCGCGCTACAATCTCAACTACAGCATGAGCAGTATTGGGCTCAGTTTAGCTGATCAAAATGATTTGTATGGTAACCCTGGAGTATTAGGGACTGCACGACCCCCCAGTGGTGGACTTATTCAATCAATGGGGCGGTCGACTGGTGGTGGTGGTGCTGGAGGAAATGGTGGATTAATGACCCATGGGGGTGGTGTATCTGGCAATGGAGGTGGTAGCAGCGGTGGTGGCCAGTGTCAATCGTTAGGTGGCGTGCAATCTCGCGGTATCAAACGTTCTAGTTCTGATTGTTATGAAGACCATCATCGCGGAAGTGGCGGAGGCGGTGGCGGTATGACTTCACAAACATTACAAGGACTTGAAAGTTGTGGTGGTGTCGGCGGCAACGGCGGTGGCGTACAATCAGCTGGAAATGTTCCAGATGTCGTCGATGACAGCTATACAGCAATGCAAAACAAGAAATCTCCACCGGCAAATGGTAAGAAGACAAAGGGTCGTGTCAAGATAAAAATGGAATATATCGACAATAAATTACGCCGTTATACGACATTTTCAAAGAGGAAAACTGGAATTATGAAGAAGGTGAGTGAATTTTATAATTTGTTATGGTAGAAAATTCGATTTTTCGACGCATATGACGTTTTGCATAGGCTTTAAAAAACAAGTGGTGTGTTTGTGTATGTGTGTGTGTGTTTATGTGCAGTGAGGGGAGTTTTTCACCATACTGTGAGTACCTGCGCAGTGTTAAGAAAAAAGAAGAAAACATTTGTTTATGAGGCTGTGTGTACGTACAGAAATTATCAATGAGGGTTAGGTTGGGAGAAATGTCAAAAAGTAGATTTTTCTGTACAGATTCAGACTGTAATTCAGCTGTGTGTTGTTGTTGTTGTGATTTCTCTCCACTTTTATGACATTGCCAGATCGATGAAAATTTTGTTATTGCAATTTTTGAGGGTTTAACTGTCAGAATGGTGAATTTCAATGATTTAAATAATAATTTTTTTTTGAAAATAAACTTTATTGTACAAAAACCTCAAGGAAACGAACGTGGAAAATTATTATATGAAATTTAATGTTAATAGAAATTTATTTTGGAAATGGAATAACTACATAAGAATCCAACTGTGTTTGTACGTTTTGTTTTTGAAATTTATAAATTTTTCTATGCAAGAATACAATAAGGGTTGGTTGGAGGTGATTTGAATGTTAATACAGAAAAATTATTTATCTTTCTATTATTGTAATGTATTTAGTTATGGTCCAATTCTGTCTTTTAGTTCTGTTAGGTCTTCTGTAACCAAACCTTCATTTATCTTAAATCTGATTTAAATTCGAAGAATGTCCCTAGTCCATTGAATAAATAATAATAATAATAGTTATTTATTCAATGCCCATGTCCAATAAGGAATGAAAGGGATTTTAAGAAGAAGAAGAATAATAATTCAAATATTTCTTTTTATTGACAAATTTCGAATATATTTAATTCATCGTTCTGTAATACTTCGACGGCTTCTTCAAGAGCCTCCTCCAGTTGTCTTCTTGATAGTTGGGAATACATAGGAAACAGTCGCATTGTCCAAAGTCAAGGTAGCGCGCTAAGGTAGATTTTCCATTAATTTTATTAATGCTTTTTTCTTCTCGACAATAAATCCATGTTTCGTGGCTTGTTCTGATGTCGTAGATACACTATACACTATTTGTCAGTCATGTTCTTATATCTTACATAGACTATTTCGCAAATGCCTGCTTTTCAGCTTCCGTCAACTTATGGGATATATCCATTGGCAGTGCTCATGCAGGATCTTCTACACTTAGCTCCTGTCTAAGTTTAAAGGCATGATATGTTACCATACTTTTGTACATTTTTCTACCGTAACCACTGCCATTGGATCCTGCGTGACTTTCAAGCATTACGTTACTGAAAAAAATACGACCGTACTGAAAAGCTGTTTTAATATTTCTGCGAACTGTTGTCATATTAACGGACTTTTCAAGTAATAAAAGAAAGCATTGTGCCACAGTGCTACAGAATTAATTTTGATCTCTGTTTAAACGGATCTCGAAATAATACTACAATGTTTTCTTTATTTAATAATAAAACGGAAGTAATAAAACATGACTGATTATAAACTAGCTATTTTGGATGATCCTGTGAAGTATAGTCTCAACAGAGGATAAAAACATTCCTCATGCACAGCAGTAAAGTGCTAAGGCTCAAAACAAACATTTCTCGCTCAGATACATATGTATCATTTCAAGAAGTTGGATACGGTCAATAGGTTCTGTATAGAAAAAGACGAAACTGCTGAGCACGTCCTTTTCGACTGTGAGGCTCTTGGCGCTGCATAAGGCTAAGAAACTTGAAAGGGTATTCCCATTGCTAGAGGATGTTACAAAGATGGCTCTCAAGAACGTTATAGGTTTTTTTAAAATACCTCAAGTTCGAACGGCTGCCATAGGGAACTTATTGGTAATATCACAGAAGGTCTCAAAGGTAGCAGTGTTTAGATGTAAGTCGGAATCTCTGCGTGCATCTCATATTTTAATAATAAAAAATCTACCTTAGATGTTGCCATCTGTCGATTAATAGTCGATAGATTAAAATACTAGAAGATGGAGAGGATTTGAAGCATTCGAAAGACTTTTCAAGATATTCAGTGAATTCGATATTACAAAGGATCCTTGATGTATAATATATCAGTTATCACCTGGAGATGTTTCATTTACACTGACGGGATATAATTTTCTTTTTCTTCTAGCATGGGCATGATAAATATCTTGTTTTTTGGGTCGTTCAGCGGATGACCTGGTATGAGGGATTGTTCAATTCTCGAAAGTTTTTGATTTATCTATGATTGGTAGTAGGAATATTAACTTACTTTTCCTTGATGTGCCTATCGTAGATGCTAGATTTCTTAGACAATACAACCTCGGCTTGTCACTAGGTCTTCTTCTAGCTTTTGATATGTAGGTATGTACCCTATAGAAGTTTCTAAATAATGCCATCTTCTCTTGACTTGACGATTTGGAAGATTCGTATGAATCCTGTTTGAAGTTAAAATCTTTAAAGTGATTTCTCATTTTTTTGAAATGTTTTCTGTGACACCTTCTAGGTATACCATATATCTCAGTGTCGCAGCTTAATATCACTGCATTCATCTCTATTTATTCGGGAAAATGTGTGGAATAAAAGCTCTGACGTTCCGATTCTTTGAAGATAGGTACCGCATCCCTCTGTAAATGAGTCCAATTCTATCTAAAGTTTTTCTTATATTTCAATAACACACCAGCACTCACATAATTGATATTATTTTGAAATTTTCCAAAATTCCATCTAGTTTGACCTTTGAGCCAATCTGCTTTTTTTTTTACGAAATTTTGACTAACAAGACAAACATCGATTTTCTAATGCAATTCCAATAAAACTAATGCCTTCCTACCTACCTAAATTGCCACAATTCGTTTTTGTTTAGAAATTGAGAAAATTGTTTGTGGGTTGTTCATAATATTTCACAGCAAAATTTTATATTACTGCTTACGGCAAAAACTTCCAGCCTACACACACACGCGATAATTATTATTATAACGGTTTTTAAAATTTACTCATTCTTTGCGGCGAAAATTATCTGTCGCTTTTATGACTTTCATTTATTACAATGCCGCCGCGTTTGAATTTACATCAAAGTCCATTATCAACACGCACCTGAGGTAGTTTTTTTGTTTGTTTTGTTTTTATATTTTGCTTTAAAAATCGATTTTTCTCGATTGAAACTGTATGATAAGTCGTCTACAAGAATTCTAGACAGATTTATATCACGTAGCTCAGCAAGTCTTTCTTCTCGAAAGCTAAGCAAACTTAATTTAAATTCTGCGACTAATGAAATTGCTAATAAATCCAATTTTGGATCACATTAAATTTGAAAAATGTTATAAATTGGGTTTATCTTAAGTTGGAAGATTTCGAAAAAAGATAAATTTCAAAATTGGCGTGCGATTTTCTGCTGTGTCGATGAAATGTCAATGTAAAAAGTATGTAGGCGTTGTTTGAATTATTTAGTTGCTGGTTGTTATAATTGCTGAAAGACTTGCCAACAAAAAACCCCGAATTAGTAAAATTTAAGCGTGGTATGTACACGTTGTTAGTAAATTTTTTTTTTTTTTTAAATTGAAGGTTTTAGTTTTTCTAATAGATTTTATGTTTTTTTTAAAGGCTGATACAGTGCCAGTAAAAGGAGCCCCAATAGTACGGGGCTACTATTACTAAAGATATGGATAACAATTAATACTAATGCAATTAAAAGTTCATTTGAGGAACATAATAGATGCTTCCATGACTTTAAAGCGGAGCTGGGCAAGTACCAAAGAAAAAGTACTTAAGTACAAGTACCGAAGACCTGAGTACTTCAGCGTAAGTACAAGTACCGCATGTATGAAAAGTACTTGTAACTAAGTACTAAGTCTATAAGAAGTACTTTTTAAGTACTTTTTAAAGTACTTTTTTAGAACCTTTATACGTTGGCAGTAATATAATGAAGTTTATCGAGTTCAGTTAATAGATATTAATAAATAAATACCTTTTGAAAATTCTATGAACGCAGTCAGTCCATATTATACATGTCAGTGGTTTTGTTATCAAGTCGAGGCATCGTCGATTTTATATTCGAGCGAGACGTTACTGCTTTTTGTTCTACTTGCCCAATTTTATTTGTATGTTATTAGTTTGTCTAAGGTTCTGCCTTGATGCGTGAGTGCGACACATGCTTTGACAGTACTTTGTTGTGTGCTTTAAAACTCAACAAAAAAGCAGTTGTGCTAGAGATTGTGTTTTCTTTTCTACGAAGAGTTAGATATTTGTAGCTTCTAATAGACTCAGAAAATCTTAAGTAAAAATCTTGGTACTTAAGTACAAAACTAAGTCTTAAGTACAAGTAAATAGAAGCAAGTACTTAAGTTCAAGTACTAAGTAGGGCCATTTCAAAAGTATTGAGTAATAAGTGTTAAGTCACGAAAATGTACTTTAAGTAGTACTAAGTCTTTTTTTACTTAAGTGTTGCCCAGCTCTGCTTTAAAGCATCAGGAATCTTCCCATGAAACTATAAAGGTACACGTATACACTTAGATACAAGTATTGGGATTTGTATCGGCACTTGTATCGCCACGTTTTTCAACTTGTATATATTCAGAAAATTTTTGATTTCTGTTCAGATTAGAGCGGCACTTTTCGATATACTTTAAGGACTGGCCCGCCAAGAATTGCAAATGTTTAAATGCATGCTACGATGGGGTATATATGTATATGTTCCGTAGCCGAATTTTTTGCTAACATTATTTTTTCCGAGTTCTATGCTAAATTTACTTTTTATATTATGCCACTTGTCAGCAATTTCTTTTTTCGTACACTTTAACTTCTGAACGATTTCTTCTAACTTATCATTTTTTTTTTCATTAAAGCCTAGATAAAGGAAATATGCCTCAGAATGAAGAGAGATATCACCTAAATTCGAATTTCAGAAAATTTTCCAAAAATCATTTTTACATGATCGAAGAGCCTTTCTACTCTCAATCAATATGATCAACAACTGTGAAGAATTATTGAAGTTATTAGGGAAAAAATGAAAAAGTGCTGGAACTACATTTCCCTTTAGCTCACAACTTTTGGCGTACATACATATATAGGTACATATGTAGGTATATGCAGAGCTGGGCAAGTACCAACGAAAAAGTACTTAAGTACAAGTACAAGTACCGAAGGCCTGAATTCTTCAGGGTAAGTACAAGTACCGCATATATGAAAAGTACTTGTAACTAAGTCTATAAAAAGTACTGAGTAATTTTTGAAGTAATTTTTAAAGTATTTTTTTTTTGTACGTTGGCAGTAATATAATGACGTTTATAGAGTTCAGTTAATAGATATTAATAAATAAATACCTTTTGAAAACTAAATATGTATAGCAATCAGTGGCTACTATTTATAGTTTTTTATAGTTTTCGACGCTGCACGTAAAGTAGAACTTTCACCTCTCATTGCTACACTCATAAAAACTATTTGAGGTCCGCTCAAGCACCAATTGTCACATCCAATAATTCATAAAATTTCTAAGGAAAAAATTTCTGGTAAATTTCTAAGAACAAATTGAGGCCTTCCCTACATCAGTTCTAGGCATCGTTGATCTTATATTGGAGCGAGGCACTGTTTGCTTACCCTTGGTTATGTCATCAAGTCGAGGCATCATCGTCGACTTTATTTTCGAGTGAGACGTTTCTGGTTTTTGTTCTACTTGCCCAGTCTTGTTTGTATGTTATTAGTTTGTCTAAGGTTTTTCCTTGACGCACGAGTGCGTCAAATGCTTTGACAGTTCTTTGCATGCTTTAAAATACAGCAAAAAAAAGGAGCTGCGCTAGAGATTGTGTTTGCTTTTCTACGAAGAGTTAGATATCTGTAGGTACTTAATAGACTCAGAAATACTTAAGTAAAAATGTTGGTACTTAAGTACAAAACTAAGTCTTAAGTACAAGTAAATAGAAGGAAGTACTTATGTTTTAAGCTAACTAAGTAGGGCATTTCAAAAGTATTGAGTTATAAGTCTTAAGTAACGAAAATGTACTTTAAGTAGTACTTAAGTCTTTTATTACTTAAGTATTACCCAGGTCTGGGTATATGTAATTGAAAAAAAAATGTTTTTCTACCAAAAAAAAAAAAAAATCAGTTAACCTCTTACAAAAATAGCCCGATTCAGTTATTTTAGAAAACGCATTTTCGAACTTTAAATGCGAATTTCGAAACGAAATTGTTTTTTTTTTTATAAAATTTTGTTTATTGCTTTAAATCTGTTCTATCCAACATCCTTGCAGTTTTTTTTTGTATTACCCATTTTTGAGTAAAGTATACCTAATATATCCCGATGGTAATCCCAACTTGAGAATCGCTTTCATATCTGGAGTTAAATATATTTTGAGATATTCAAGAAAAACAAATTTTTATATTATTATTATTCTTTGCCTTGAAAAAATCTCATATAGATCATGAATCTATGATAGTTAGGGCTTAAATTGTGATATTTTTTTTATTTTAATTCAGTTGGTGTCGAACTAATGGTTACCTATGTATTTGACCAACGGAGATTAATGTTGGTTATGGACGCGTAGACCTTGTCCTTTCCTATTTTCTTATTAATAGTAGCTGTCGGTAAGACTGAACCTTGAGGCACCCCATTACTGTTCGTTTCCGATCTAATTGTTTGCTGCATTCTCTTCTACTTTAACAAATTCTTGCTCGAGTATTTGCGTTAGTTGTTCTCGTGATTTTGATGTGCTGCTTTCAGTTGTGATTCTAACAATTTAATGTGACATTACGACATCTTCAGACTCCAATCTCTGTAGGCTTAATAGTCGAGATAAGGATGAGATTATTTTCATTTTCCACATGATGTCAATTGTGTAGGTGTTTCTATCTAGTAATCTATGGCTTGTGGGGATAAGTAACAGAATAGTATTCCTCGTGTTACTGCTATATTTTGTGCCTAGTAGAAAGCATGCTGAGTGTTATTTATCATACCTGATGTAGTGGATTCAAATCCCAAATCGATGCTATACGCTCTTTCTTTAATTGCTTCATTTTTTTAAACTTTTCTAATATTTTCAAATAATTTGAACCCATTTCTTTGGATATATGAGCAGGCAGTATATACATAAGTACGATGGGCCACATAAATTAACAGTGACTTTTCTCCCACTTACTATACGAAACATCAACTCCTTACTTCTATCAAGAAAGATAAAAAAAAAAATATAAAAAAAAAAATAAGAAACTTGTCAACGCATTTGTGATCCTATTCAGAAAATTCACATCATGCTAAAAGTCGGGTTTAGTTCTTTTGATTTTTCTCAGAAATTGCATTCGATCCTAATTCCTTTGCTGTGTGCGGCAGTTAGCTCTTGGTCTAATTTAATAACTTGTTTCGAATTTAATCGTTATTTAGTTAACTTTTTATCAAAGTTCCAATCTGTGCTGCGGTCTTGCAGTCTCAGCAGCTGTCCACAGTTGTAGTTCGCGAGTACCAAGTAGGTACCAACATCTATCCGTATCCACCCTCTATACAGTATATATACCGACATGAGGTATAAAGGTAGTAAGTAACTATAGGTAGCATCATCAAATCCCATTGAAACCGTCTTTTAAAGCGCGACGACTAATGTATAAGCATAACAAGACGGCGACGATTCTCGTGGGCGATTCGATCTCGATAACCTTTTAGCAGTCATCGAGGGGAGCGCGCAATGTGTAACAACAGTAGCCCAGAATCTCACGTGAACTTACTTGCGCTGTAATGTAAGTAACCCTCTCCTGGATGAAAGGCGATTATGTATAAGTACACTATAGTGCGGCCTACTGTCGCATTGCTTCTCTGTAGTCTAAATATGCGCCTAAGGGCCACCATATAATCTCGGAAGATAGAGTCGCGATGCAGGAGGGTTCACTCTGTCGTCGAATTATAAATATTTTATGGTAATTTAATGAGACAATATCGCGCGCATACCTCCATGGTCCATGGGAAGGAAGTAGCAGTGGCAGTACATCAGAACAGGTGGTATGGAACAGGGGGGACGGACGGACGGTGGGTGGTTATAGGCATTGAATTTCAATTGGACAAAACGACAAACGGTGGTATGCGAATTGTGAAGTTTTTGTTGTTTGCAGTATAATACGTTCGGTACGTCGGTCGTTATTCTATACCAAAGTGCCGCAGGCCAGCTTCTCCTGTCTGTCCGCGGTTTGTTAAGAACTCTTTCCCGGAATAATTACTAGATATATAGGTACAAGTCATGAAGATGAAACAACGCTAAAGAGAAAAGCCTATGTATAAAAGAGTCGTAGAAGAAGGACATGGATATCCCTGGAGTATCTACGTTAAATCCTTAATTTGTGCAAGTCTCTAGAGTTTGGAAATTTTTTTGGACATATATATATATATATATCTACCTACCTACCTTGAAGCAGGGAAATTTTAATTAAAGTTTTGTAGTTATACGCCCAACACACTTTTCACCTTCATCTTGGCAGCCACATTAATTTAATTAGCCACAAACTGTAAAAAGAAATTGAAGTCTGTATAAAGTTCTGACTAATGATTTTCACGCCCCACTAATTTAGAGGTGTGTACTTAAGAAAAAAAGGGTCAGGACAGAATTTGCTGCTATATAGTTAAGAGCTTTAGAATTGTGTCCTTGGTCTTGTCGCAACGGTTAAGAAGAAACGCAAATTTTGGATTTAGTGTCCTTGTTTTTGTTGTGTCCTTTCACTTTCATCACAGGTGTGAAGTTAGGTGTGTCATCGAAAATAATAGCCCAAGATACACAAATTTACGTGACTCGAAGGTATATTGCAAAAGATCTGTGTGTTGCTGCCATCTTTTATAAGCATTTAGAGCAAAATTTTATCTTTATACAAATTGGAAAAGAGACACACGCTAAACAATTTCATTTAGATTTAGAATTTTTTTTTTGCAAAAGCCTTCATATCTGTTTGATGAATTATGATCATTCAGGGGGGAGGGGAGATATTCAGGTCAATGACTTTTAGATTATTGATTTATTTCACTTTGGTCTTTCTCCTTAAATCCAGAATACTTATGAGATTGTGGCTTTTGTTTTTTGTGCCATACAAAAGTATAAAAAATGGCAAAAGTTTTGATAAACTTTTTTTCTTTACGAGTTCACCGAAAGGATTTTCGAAAAGTTTTACGGAGCCTCTGTTGTCTATGTATACCTATGTATCGTCAATGCTCTTGGATTGATTGTTTCACTATACTCGCATGCTCCTGTGAATCGAGCATTTTCATTTCAAGTTCAAGTTTTTCTACCTTGAAAGGACTACAAATGTATTTATAGCTTATGATAATTAATTTTTGCGGATTATATGCTAAGAACTTAATCATCTGTCTGATCCGTCTACAACCCGTTGTTGTGGGTTTTTGTATATTAGTGATGACTGTGTTCTCTCCTTTATGTTTTCATTTTGACTTCGTTAATCCTGCTTTTTTATTGGGTTGTCCTATATACCTGGGACTAATGATTTTGTTTTCAATATACATAATCAGCTAGCCTCATGATAATGTACTTAAATTAAGCCCAACTAATTGGTATTTTTTGGGAGCATTGTGCATTGCTATATGCCTCCATAAAATGGTTCAAATTTGGCTCAAATTACTTCTTGAATAATTTAGTAGGTCAAAGTATGAGTTAAGTTAGTCGAAATTTGTCTTCTTTGGAGAGGGACGAAAGCATGTGTTAAAAATTCAAATTTCTCAACTTTTTACCTGGCTGTTTTTGAAGCTTTTCGTTTAAAACTCTATAATTCCAGGCATTTTTAGTATTCTTCCTTGGCTTATACAACGATTTGCTGAAGCCTAGTTTTAATATGGATCTTGCAGTCGTTTCATGTCCAGTGTAATTGGAAGTCGAAGAGTGTTGATTCCCTTTCTGAATGCACGTTTATCGACTTGCACTTTATGACACATGTGTGAAATTAATTTTTAATTTTTTGTAAGAACTTTTTATCGACCAAAGAAGACCACAACTTTACACTGTCTCGTAGGTGAACCACAAATTATAATTTCTCAATCTTATCTTTGGATTTTCAGTGAAAAGTTTGGTGTATAAATAAGTCGATTCAAAATTGTTTATGTTAATTTCAAACATACTAACCACTGAGGTGGCGACAAACGACTACGACAGGATCTACAGGGTTTTCCAATAAGAGGTGTTATTTTGATATTCAAAGAATAATGCCATTTTTTGAGATAAATGATCGGATCTTTATTTCATTGTAAAGAGGAAGGTATGCAAGGTATGCAAGGTATGTAAGGTAATAATGGAAAATAACATCAGCCAAATGTCCACCACGACCACGCCTACAGGACCATATCCTTTTCATGAAATTTTCCATAACCAAATCGCAAAGTGGCTGCCCTATGTCCTCGATAGCCTCACGAATTCCATTGAATTGACGCTGGGCTGTTGGCGTAGACCTTCTCTTTCACGTGGCCCCAAAGGAAGAAGTCGCAAGGTGTTAAGTCACAAGATCTCGGTGGTCAATTGTGATCACATCACCTCTTCGAGAGATAACACGGTCCGGAAACTTTTCCCGTAAAAGATCAATGGTTTCGTTGCTTGTATGGCACGTAGCGCCGTCTTGTTGAAAGTAAACGTTGTCCAGATAAATACTATCCAATTCCGGCCATAAAAAATCATTAATCATCTGTCGATAGCGCAATCCATTCACCGTAACTGTTTCTCCAGCCTCATTTTCGAAAAAGTAAGGTCCAATGACCCCGCGGGACCATAAACCGCACCAAACAGTCACACGTTGAGGATAGAGAGGCTTTTCAACAATAACTCTTGGGTTTTCCGAGCCCCAGATGCGACAATTTTGCTTGTTGACGAAGCCATCGAGGTGGAAATGGGCCTCATTACTCAAAAGATGAGTTTTCGATGGAATTCCGGATCATTTTCATGCATTTCAAGGACCCAATCAGCAAAGACTCGACGTTGTTGATGATCGGCCGGCTTGAGTTCTTGTGTTAACTGAACTTTATAAGCCTTAAGACCAAAATCTTTATGCAAAATACGGTGTAATGACGTTTGTGGAATGCCTAATTCCAAAGAACGACGAGGAATGGACAAACCTGGGTTTTCTTCAACGCTTTCGGCTACAGCAGCAATATTCTCGGCTGTTCTTGAGTGACGTGCACGGGTTTTATTCTTCACATCACTAACTTGTCCCGACAGCTCGAATTTTTCTACCAATTTCTGTATTGCGGTCCGACAAGGTGTTTCACGACGACCCAAAAATGTTCGAGTTTTACGAACCGTCTCTGCCACATTTTCACAATTTTTATAGTGAATTTTAATAATTTCAATGCGTTGTTGAATCGTGTATCGTTCCATTTTTATTAATGGCGTAGTTTCTACTTGTCAAATGTCAAAAAATGACAGCTCCAAAAGTGACATCTACCGAAATAGCAGGCTAATTAAAATAACACCTCTTATTGGAAAACCCTTTATATAGATCAAGAGAAAAGCGCTAGTGAGGAGTTTGACTTGGTTCCTTTTCATCGTGATTTTTTTCTGATCGTTAATCCATTGCCGCACCACACTTTTAATTATAAAATCGTACCCAGAAATGCAAGCGGCTATATCCGTCATTTGATTATATTAAAGCGGACATATTTTGACTTGTTCAAGACGACAAGAAAAATCATACACAAAATCGACTTACAATTTATCTACAATTTTATGTAATTTTTTGTTCAACGTACTACTGAAGAATTAACAAATAAATGCATTACTACAGTCCGTACTAAAAATGTTTCCTCTTTTATTAATGAAATTATGCAAAACGGCTATAACTGCAATTTGCCTACATATAGCCAAAAATTGGACGGCTATAGCCGTCGTTTTCGGCAATGGGTTAAGTTATATTTTGAGACTGATTACTTGTAAACGAATATTTCATTTGGCTCAAAATTGGCTGGTCGAGAATTTTTTCTAAAATTTATTTTATAGAAAATCTATAAAGTCGTCGCAATATTTGTATATTTTTTAAAAGGATTGTGATCAATAGCTCTTCAATTCTAAATTTCTTGTTTCATAGCTATAAACGAATTTGAATTTGAATCTATTATAAACGTTTGTCGCAATATAGAGTGACACTAAAAACTGTTCTAACACATTGAATTGGCAGAAAGGCGGGTTAAATTCGTTCTGGAGAAAATGAAAAATTTCAAATTCGTTTATAGCTTTAATACACGAGTATAACTAGTATATTTGCCTATTACGATCCAAACTGGCAACGTCATCTAGCGGTGGCCCGTGAGACCATATAAATTTCTAAGCTGTTCTTAAATTATGCAATTTATTTGTAGCCAGTACTTTTAATACATTTTGTACAAGAAACGACACTTCAACAGGAAGAAGAACAATTGCAAAACTTGAAAACTTACAATCCTTTCCTTTCCAAACAGTTTTTCTAACGAAATAAATATTTACTGCATACTGCAAAAAAAAAAAAAACTTAACCAATTGAACTTCCGTACAATAAATTGACAAAAGTTTTTTACTTTTCACAACACGTTACATTGTCGTAACTCTCGAAAGATGCTCTCCCTCTCCTGCTCAACCATCTACAACTAAAAGCAAAAATATCTCTCTATTTGAATGATGCATAAATTGGGATAAACATCTTTGAAATGTCTTAAGAAATAAACAGATAAAACTCAGTTCAACCCGAGACGAAAATAAATTGTGAATTTAATCGAATTCGAAAATGTCGAATTTCAGATTTATATTCAAACGAAAATCTTATCAAGCTAGTTTTGTTGCCGTCAAAATTATCTTTCGAATGACATCCCACTCGATAATATTTGAATGTATTATTTTCGAATTCGAATTTTTTTTTCGAAGTTTGAATCTTTCAAAGATATGCATGAAATAAATTCTAAAGCTTTTTTAATACGACAATACAATCCGATTTAAACAAGGGTCAATATGGTTTAATAAGTCCTACAAAAGCTCTATTGCTTGTCGTTCACTGAATATCATATTCCAATAGATTACGAGATTTACGAGCACATTGGAAAAAGTAAGAATGCTGGCCATATTGAGAACTACAACGAGGGATTAGGAGATTCCTGTGTCTAGCCGATTGCAGGAAGATAAGCTTTTCAAATAGGTACGCAGGCTGTTGGTTACATATTAATCTTCATTGGGTTAGGTATGCATCCAGAGACCATCCAAACAAGCATTCTGAGAAAGAAAATATTTGACTGAAGCGAGGCAATTTAAATACAGAGCGGAGTACATCGTTATATGCCACCAAGAGCCTCCTTCGACAGACTGAGTCAAGACCTTGAGAGCACCATACTACCATATAAGTGAAATGAGGGACTACTAAGGACTTGACTAGCTTCATTCGGATATGAAGAGAGAAAACTAGAGCTTAACTATAACTGCCGTAGGCATCCGTATATTTTATCTATTATAACTTTATTATATGATTACAATAGGTGAACTTTGAGTTAAGTTCAAAGCCAAGGGCTTTAGTACTGTGTTGTTGATGAATATTGGTGGGACAATATTAAGATCAATTCCATTTCTATAAATCGCTAAGCAATTTGATTTACTGGGACTCAACTTCAGGTTATTTAACAGTGACCAATTATATACACGCTGCTGATTATCATTGAATCGGCATACCCAGTCCTCCATCAAACCAATTGATCTGCTTAGATACATTTGCACTCCCCGTCAGGGTATAGATGAATGGAAACATCTGATATTAGGTCAATTTAAGTAGACGCAGATGAGCAAAGGTCCAAGAATGGATCCTTGAGGAACTCCAGATAATAGAGACGTTTCACCGGAGCACACCTCATTCATCCAAACAAACTGACTGCGTTAAGTTAAAAAAAATCTTGACAAGTTTTACTGCAGAGAAAGAAAATAAAAAAATTAGTTCTTCAGAAATAATTTCATCACTTTGGTCTCGTTCACATAGAAAACTTTCATACATATCTATCTAAGCACACGACCAATTTACATGAAATTAATTCATTAGTGAATGAGCTAAACTAAACTAAAAAAAAAAGTGTAGCAAGATGGACTCGTACCCTTATAAGCAGAAAAGAATCAGAAAAAATCATACAAGAAAGGCCTAGAACCACTTAAAGGAGAACTAGATAAAAGGTAAGCCGGGCACGTATTGAAAGAACAAGAGTTCAGAGATGACTAACTCAACATTTATTGATATATAGTACTACACTACTGTCAAAAAATATATATAAAAATTATGAGTACTTAACCTAACAAAAGTATGAGTATTTTACATTTTCCCCCCTTTTTAATAGAGGTCTAGTATTAGTACAAAATTATGATTTTCAAACGGTTACAAATTTCCGTAACTATTTCTAGAAATACAAAAAAAATTTAACTATATTCATGGTTACTTTAATTATAATTTGATCAAACTGCGATGTTTCTAGTTCATTTTTTTTTGATTAATTACTATGTTTCTAATTCATTTTCTGCTTTACTTTCTTAAAACTTTTTTTTCTTTGCTAATCTTTCACTTCTTCTTACAATACTTATTTCGCTATCTAATGATTTACTCCTAATTGTTAAATGCTCACTTGTAGAAGGTTTCTGTTGTCCTGTTCTGGGTTCCTTTTCAACACTTTCTGTCTCCTCAGCGCTATAGTAAGCTTCACCTTTGCTTCTACTTTCCTTTTTATTCTTATTTAATTCAATTTCACTTTTAAATTCAGATCTAGTAGATTTCTTTATTTACATTTTCCAAAAACTGACATTGCGCTCTCGGAGCAAAAGTAACCTTCTTGTGGTGATTATGCTTAATCTGATCTCTATGGGATTTCTTCCTTTGGCCGTTTTCTTGGCTCTAAAATAAAAACACAAAGACTTAAAATTTTCACTATTTTTCCAGGAATCCATTTAACAAAATTCCTCGTATCTATTTTATACAATATGTTATCTTTTTCTTTAAATCTAACTTGTTGCTTCTTAATTTTATAACAATTCACCTTTCTACCGTTTAAATTACTTTCTAGTGTTTTACCTATGTGACGATCCTTCACTTTATGTTTTGTATCATAGCTCTTCTCGCCATTTAGTTTTTCTTTTTCGTCCACCTTTTCTAATCGAGGATTGATTAGAGTCATATTGGTCCGCGGCATATATTCAAATATCATTGAAGAAGGCGTTTGACCTGTAACTGTACAAGGCGTATTCCTATATCTGAATAAAAACTTTTGAATTTTTCCTTCCAGTGACAAATTGTTTTCTTTTGTATCTATAACTGATTTCTTAAGGTAGATTTTTACCGTCTTAACTGCTCTCTCAGCCGTTCGACTCTGGATGCCGAGGTGGTGTGGTGACGTTGTGACCAAAAATTGCAAATTTTCTTTTAAGGGCTTCAATTGTGGTGTCTATCTTATTATTTTTGATCAATTGAACATCCATATATTTCGAATAGGCGTCGTATATTATTATAAATATTTTATTTATAAAATAAAAAAAAAGTCTGTATGAACTCTTTCATACGGCTTTGAACATATCGGCCAAGGGATAAGATTTTTTCCTTGTACCTTATCGTTCGTTAAGCTGCATGTATCACAGTGTTGGGCGTAATCAACTACATTTGTAATCAGATTAATAATCATGATTAAATCAATCATGATTACATCAATCGTGATTACATATTAATTATGATTACATCAATCATGATTACATCAATCATGATTACATCAATCGTGATTACATATTAATTATGATTACATCAATCATGATTACCCATCAATCATTAATCATGATTACATCGAGTAATCTTAGGAAAATGTAACCGTAATCATGATTACATGATTACATTTATTTTGATTACAAATGAAAATTATCAAGAGATTTCTAAGAAAACAAACAATCTGTGCTCGTAAGTAAGAATTTTTATTGTAGAAAACTCCAAGGCACTGTTGAATTATGTATTAATTGGAGTCAGTATAGAGAATTTAAGTGGTTCGATTGATAGAGACACGCACATATCTGATCAGCAACTTAAATTCAAGGATCTTGATTATGTCGGAAAAAAGGTAGCGAAAAAGATTAGATTTCTGGGGCGTATTAGAGAGTCGTTGAGCACGGAAAATGCAATAATGCCTTTTAATGCTTTGATTTTGCCACACTTTTCATATTACTCCAAATTGTTATATGCTAGTTCGAATGAATCCAAGGGTAGATGGCAACTGTTGTAGAATAAGACAAAGTGAATTATTCTGAAATGCAGCATATATACATCAGTTAGAAGCATGCTCGAAGCGCTGCAATGGGTAAATATTACTGACATGATAGCAAGAGTGAGGATGAAAGATTACATTTACTGACTATTACCTAACAAAACGGTACAGTATTGTTTTTGATATCAGAAGATTCTAACTCTACCTCCCTTTCTTAATTACTAATAATTGGTAAACGCAATCCACAGATATCAGATATTCCATTACCATCGCACTACAGATATGTGCTTATAAACATTAGTTTATGTGCCATGCCAACCGATTTTGGAATAGAAATACAACAATTTTTGCTACTCTTGCAAATTTGTAATCAAAAAATGTAATCATGTAATCATGATTACGGTTACGATTGATCAATCATTAATCGCCAAAAATGATTACTTTTCTGATTAATATTATTAATCTGTAATCATGATTACAGATTACAGATTGTAATCGTAATCATTAATCAATCAATAATCAATAATCAATAATCAGATTGCATTCACAAGCTTTGCATAAACCTTCAACGTCGCTGTCTATATTCAGCCACCAGACGCATTACCGAGCCACGGATTTCATTCGGACGATCCCTTCATGTCCGTCATGTAACAATTTTAAAACTCGGAGCTGTAGCTTTGATGGCACCACAACCCTATTTCCAGAAAAAAGCAGATCATCTTCGATCGAAAACTTATACCTCTTTTTAAAATAAGGAATCAGACAATTTTCCGATACCCCATGAGAAGGCCAACCTAATCGAGTAAAACTCCAAACTTTTTGTAAAATCGCATCCTTAGAGGTTTCTTCTGCGATTTCTTTCCTACCAATGGGTAAATCTCCGGCCGCATCCAAAAATTTTATTTCATCTCACTCAGGGGCAATCTGGAAAGGCCGTCAGCATTTCCCATTTTCTCACCTTTACTATATTTTATCTTTAATTTGTTCATGGACAGAAAAATAGACCAACGTTGTAAGCGCGCCGCAGCTACGGCTGAATCGTGTTTTATAGAACCGAATATTTCCCTCAGAGGTAGATGATCTGTGTAAACCGTGCCTATATTCTTTTCCATATATGCACTTGTGAAACTTTTTGACCGCATATACCAAAGCAAGTTGGAATAATTTCTTTCAGCTGGTGATAGAGTAACTAGAAACAAACATGATAGGTCTCTCTTTTCCATCCATCTCATGCGCCAACACTGCTCCTACACCATAACTATAAGCATCGCACGATATAATCAACGGTAAATTTGGGTTATACTAGTATGTTAAAACATTTTCGGTCAAAATTAGTTTTTTTTGCTTTCCTGAAAGCATTTTTCTTTTTCATTGTCCTATATATATGGAAACGGAATTAATTGAGAGATTTAAATTGAGCGAGAAACCAGGGTGCTATATGGGGACCGTTATAATTCTCTTCCACCCTACATGTATTCCCTGACGATCTAAAGAAGCGGTAAGATAATATAAAATAATTTTTTTTTATTAGTCTAGTCCTCCTCTTAGTCTTTTATAGTCTTGTTGTAGAGTCTCTTACAAACGCAGAGAAGCTTGACATTACTCACAAGGTACAGTACTGGCATGTTTCCAATATCTATGTTTCTTTTGATGGAGCATTAATTTCTTATTCACCGTCACTAAGCATTCTTGGCATTAATATTTCCAGTAAGTTAAACTGGACAGATCAGATCTTCTCTGTTGCCAAAGAAGCATCGAAATGTCTTGGATTTCTGAAAAGGTGTAAGAAATATTTCACCCCGTCAAATCTAGCGCTCCTCTACAAGTCCTACATTAGACCTAGAATGGAATACAATTCCCATATCTGGGCTGGGGCTGGTCGCACAGTCTTAGCTTCATTGGATATTGTCCAAAAGAGAGCCTTCAAGCTCATTGGCGATTTGGCAATAACTTGTCATATCGACTCACTCGAGCACCGCCGCAATGTTGGATGTCTTTCGCTCCTTTATCGCTATATGCATGGTCAATGTTTTGATGAAATATCTAGTCTAATCCCTTGTAGAACGATTCCTGCACGCAATACTCGCGCTGCAAACCGAGCACATCCTTTAACCCTTCAAATTACTTTCGGCCGTACAGTAAAATTCCGTGATGCTTTTTTATCCCGAACAGTGCGAATGTGGAACAGCTTACCATCTTCTGTTTTTCCTCCGGCATACAATCTGCGGAAGTTTAAGGGCGACGCACATCGGCACCTCCGCCACTTTCCTCATATTTCCTAATCCTTTCCCTATCTCCTTCCTGCCATGCTGTGCTTTGCATCATAGGGTATCCCCTGAGCTTGGCTTAATAATATAAAAAAAAAAAAAAAAATTAATAATTAGGAATTAAGCCAGAATTGGTACAGTTAAAGCAGCGATGATATCTGTGCGCATAGCCAAAAAGGTGCCAAATCCCTCCGTTGAAAGCATCTACTATAATTCAGAGGTAGTCTAATAATAGAACATCCTACAGTGGGGTAAAATTTACAATGAATCACATTACATCAAAAACTTTCGGTTGGTAACAGCTATCCGCTACCGTTTTCAAAAGGATAAATCATTTTCGAGGGAAAAAAAAAACATTGTGACAAGTGCACAGAACCATTGTCTTGCTAAAAAAAAAAAAAAAAAAAAAAACACAAAGTACGAAACAAGATAATAACATTGAACATAACATGCAGGTGCATGAAAAGTAATCGCAGGTATAGAAAACATACATACCTGGATATATTTAGTAGCGATGTTAACTCCTGTTTTTCAGTTCGCAATATTGTTGGTTGATATATACCTAGGCATATTGCGGTTCGAAATGAAATGCCCCCACACACAATTTCCCATCCATTTGGTCGCAGCGCGTATATTGTTCCCGACAATAGTTTGCCATAATTTAAATTATCGTTTCACATGTATGGCAGCTGCAATAACTGTACCTACATCATACCTATCTATATGTACCTATCTACTTATACTATAGATATATACATCGTTTAACATTAGAGAGTTATACAGAAATCCCGTGTGACTCATGCCGCTCTTTTGTGTGCACCTTAAATTCGACCTGAACCAATCGATCACTGGCGCTGGCTTTTATCGAACAAAAGTCATCTCTCTCTCTGGGTAAGATCTGTATCTGACATTGTCGCAACTCGCAACTATATCCAGAGGTTCATTCAGTTTAACGGGTAGAGATCAATCTTCTTGAGATTCGACATATATATTTCTTAAGACGCAAAGTCCACATACGGCAATCGAGTTCACATTTTCCCTCGGCATATTTCACAAATCATGAAAAACCGCACACAAATCCCCGGTCACATAAATTAAGTCATATGGGAAGGAAGGAAGGAGCATGTGCGCGGTGCGGGTGCCTCTTAAGTATAACAAACCTACTTTCCTAGGTATGCGCTTTTCTGTTGTTTCCTCATAAGACGTTTGGGTTTTCTGTACGGTAAATGGCAGCATATCGATGAAAACCTCAATTGCTGGAAAGAGGGAGTTCAATATAATTCCAATAAAAGTATGAAAAAATGCCAAAACGAAATCGACTCAGTTCTTGGCAAATAATATTCGTGCGGATATTTCTCAATCGACAAAGCAACAACAACAACAACAACAACAACAACAACAACCCCACAAGCCATCTCATCGGTCATAGGTGAAGAGATTTTCTCAAAGAAAATATTTCTGGGTATCCACTACCCTGGCTTATAGAGGGTCCATGTTTTGCAATGAATGGCGAAAACAACGTGACACAGCCAAAGATAAATTCCTTCACATCCATCACAACGGTATATTACATAATTTCCTTCATAGAATCAAATCCGCTATTTTGTGTGCCACTGTTATTATACACGCCCGGGCAACATTTTCAATTTAATGGAGCGAGAAAAGTGCACATTTTTTTTTGGGGTGCTCTGTTGTCGGGCTCCTAACAACAATCAGGAGAAAATGACAGATAACGAATGATGGTCTCACACAGTGAATACCAGAAACAAATCCCAGTCATCACGTTCACTTTTAAAATTTAATTGCAGACTACTGGTTGCCTATATAGCTTAAGCCCCCTCGAATTCTGTAGGATTTAGGGACGACGCGGACTGGAAGACACGTTGACAATAACGCAACGGGGATGGGAATGTATAAGCGAATGAAAATCCTCTGTCGTACATGGACCAGCAGTTTCGTTCATTGTATAAATCTGTAGAAAAGTGCCATTTCAGCTGCCACGTGGAATCTCCCCAAGTGATGTAAGTCAATTGGGATAAAGAATGGCGCTGTTAATGTTGATTCGCTTAGAACTGTAATCCACCATAATTGTCTATTTTTGTACCCCCGGTATGGATGCGATGATGTCCTATATCTGTATATGTTTGCGTATACCAAAAAGGACATGAAAAATGATTTTCAGAAAAAGGAATTTTCAATGATAAGTCATTATAGGGAGGGATCATCTGTGCTCTTTATTAAGCTGTTATGTGTCATGATTATCATTGATGTGAGGATTTAATCTTCTGTTACTTGACATGTTTTACCTGAGGTATGTTTGTGATATTTATGCATGCATATATAAGAGGAGGGACGTCCAGAGATGTATGACAATCGTTTTTCAATTCACAGATGTCCGTTTTGCGACGACACATGGAGATGAAACTGAGGTGGGTGATGAACTGGATATTAAAATCTTTGCGAACTTAATTCCTCTTATATGGGGTGGGGGCGAAGTTGAATTCTCTTGTTGGTCCACTTATAAATGCTATCTGTCCATTCAAGCTTTTAGTAGTAGACCGACCGAGTCTTTATTCTGGGAAAGTTCTCTTTTATTTTTCCTAGCGCATTATTCTAAAGGCTAAAATGTCTGTCTTTGTTTGAGGTCTGAAAGTAGTATAGATGATGAGGCATGATTTTTAACATGGCAAAGCTATCAAATGCTTATGAAAAGTCACAAAGAGTTGGAATAGTTAAGCTACAAAAGTTTTATGTCCGTTTCCAATTGTACATCTGTGCTTTGCCTGTAAATCCTGATTAGGAATGAGACAAGAGTCTTAAAGCCCATTCAGACTCGGCCAAATTACTTGCACAATTAGATTGCAACATATGAGGAAGTTCATGTTCACAATCGTCAAGTACATTTGCGGGAGTTCGCTTGAAGTGGAACGTTAACCTTAAAAGAACTGACTGCTGTCACTCCTTGCCAAATTACATTAACAGCCATATTTTTAGGGGATGGCCGTAAATAATTCGGATAGTTCGGATTAGTTCTTTAAGATGAGTATACCAAAATCACCTAATTCAGATCTTCGTACCCAAACACGTTTATTTTTTCTTTCGTTTAATGTGTCCTCCATTTTGTCTTTTATCACACTTCAGATATTTCCATAATACTTTTTTTGATCAACCTCTTTCTATACTCATTTTGAGGAATACAAACTCGTAACTAATTGTTTTTTTAAAAAAAATGTGGTACAAGTTTGACAACTTCCACAAATCTAGTTCATCTGACAATTTACCCCATCCGCCATGTTTAAAATTTACAAAGAAATTGAAGCCCATTTACTGCCAACTATACGAGTTATCTCGTAATAAGCGTATGTACCAAAACTGCCGACTACGAGATATCCCGTAGTGAGTGCTACAATTTTAGATTTATTACAAATGGCCATTTGAGTTAGGAATTATTAGAAAGGATGAATGAAAAATTTATATAGTGTAGAAAACATATTAATTATCAATTTTTATTAGAAACGGACTCGAGAAAACGAAATGCGGCGAAGACACGAAGCTCCCCACGATACACCGCTCCATACAAACGTATAAAGCTGGGGGACCCTTTAGCTCCCACAAATTTGATTGGAAAAAATTTCCTCTTACAGACTCGAAGATATTTTGATTTCGCATGGTATAGGGTACTACGTTCCTTTTTTATTTTTTTTCAAATCTCGATACGCCATAGCTTCCTTCTTTCACCTCACAGCATAGTCATGTGTATACTTAAAATTCATAAAAAAATCAGGGCTTTTTAAAACTGCTTTCCAAATTTCAAATTGTACTAGAACAAAAATACTAAATCGGCCCCTCACCCCTGTAAGTATGTGGAATTTTTCGAAACGTCCACCATCCCACCCAACCATCCTCTATCGATCCCCATTAACACTTTTGCTCTACTACTAAATTTAGAATTTCCGTATTGTAGTACTAGATTTTTTCTACATACCTTCATAACTTCCGTAAATTAAGTCCGATCGAGGAACGGTTTTCACTTTTACCACTGGACGGCCAATAGCTACAATTCGTAGAACAACTTTTTTTTTCCCATTGGCGTCATTTTTTAGATAAACTTTTCGTCAGAAGTTTAGTACAATTTTTAAGGTGCATTTTTACCTCAATTTATTGCTTTTACGTTTTTCTCTATATATCGGTCAAATATTAACCGATTTTAATGATTCAAAGGTTTATTTGGAGTAGGGCGTGATGGTCCATCGTATGGTGTATCGCCTTATCTCTATAATCACCCCTTCCGAGAGGGGGGGGGGAATATCGTTTTTCGATAATAACTCGGTTAGGGGCGTCCGATCGGGAAACTGAGTATGCAGTTCTACTCATCCAAGTAGTAGCTATCTTTCATACAAGAACACTTTTTTTTTCCCGGGGGTACTTTGGGATGGGGAGTAGGCACTCCCGGCGAGGGGTAAGTTCCACCATGCCATGTCGCATATCATATGAAAGATATTGACGAGTAGGTACTATCGAGCTGTGTACTTCTTTTTCTTATTAAGCAACCTTCGTTCAAACAAACATACAAACATACATATGTATTAATTCATCCCCACCCCATAATTCGCCCAAATATAATCCGATTTCAAAAATTCCTTTTGATTATTTTCTGACTTTGTGAGCCTATTTCACACCCCCCTCCCTCTTGCGTTGCAAAAATTCTTTTTCCACGGCCAAAATTTTAATCGAAAAACTTCATTTGGAAACTTTCTACGAATTCCAGATAAATCCCATTTTTGAATTTTTTATGGATGTTCGCTTACTACAAAATTACCTATACAAAATTACAGCAACATAGGGTGTTATTTACCTATTTAAAAACAAAATAAAACTGTCAGAATTTTTAAGGCGCACATTGCGCCATCTAGCGGCAGTTCTACGAGGCTAACGGGCTACCTACAGGTCTCTTCTATCTCTGGCACTTTGTTTAAAGGCATTCGGCGCTTCGGTTTAGATTCTATAGCATGGGTACTTTTTGAAAGGTATTGGCGAGTACTATTGCATGGTATAGTTTTTTTTTTTTAAATTAACTTTATTTTAACCCCTTTTTTCGAAATTTTTTCCTTATAATTCCTTAATTATAATTTTTCGGGGTCCATAGTTTTTAGTAATGAATACTTGGACTTACCTTACGTTGTACTGGCTTAGGAAGGCAGGCGTTATGTATTGATGTCTAAATGTATGCTAGGTACCTTGCAGAAAGTGGAGGGAGTGCATTCAGGTCGAAAAAGCGTCATATAGTTACAATGTTTTTCTAAGAACAATGAAGGAAGGGAAAAGTGCGTAGATGAAAAATATTTTGATTTGTGCATTATTTTAGAAGAAAAATTGGATTATGTTCAGCTAATAACGAGATACAAATAAGTGAAGGCAAAGTAAAAGGAAATATCTTTGAATATGAAAAAGTTGATTGAAAAAAAAAACACTACGAGATATCTCGTAAGCGGCACTCAGCACAGGAATTTTATTCACCGACGCCTGCCGAGTTATCTCGTAGTGTTTTTTTAATTTTCAAATTACAGTAAATCCCATCTCCATACTATATCTCTAACTTAATATTCTTAGATTGTGCTGAATTCCGTGTTTTCTTTAAAATAAAATCTTGGCATGCAGGGCAAGAGACTCTAAATTTTTCTGGCAGTGAATGGGTTAAAAGTGTAGACTTGCTCTAAAAAGTAGAAAAGAGTGGAACAAGATTTCAAACTTGTCACAAGTAAGCATTTGTACGTACGAGGGGCATTTAGGGAAGCGAAGAGAGTCTCTACTTGTGCAAGTAACGTGCCGAATGGGTCTTTAGCTATACCAAAATAGAGTCTTGAAACTCATTGTAGATTTGGCAAATCTACATTGTGGTGTTCCTCAGGGATCAATACTTGGTCCCCTTTTGTTCAGCCTTTATATAAATGACCTGACCGACGTAATCCATGATGATGTGATACATCTGTATGCCGACAACGTCCAGATGTATCTCAGCAGGCCAATTGGCTTAACGGAGGATTGCGTATGCAGACTGAATCAAGATCTCTAGCGTGTTTATGATTGGTTTGTGCAAAACAGTTTAGAACTGAATCATGTCAAATCAAGTTGCCTATAGCGATCTATAGAAAAGACATTGATGTCAATAATATAAATAACACTAGACTTCCCTATGTGGATTCCGCAAAGAGCTTGGGTTTTGAGCTTAATTCGAAGTTCTCCTGCTGCAACCATATTAGTTCTACAATTGGAAAAATATATGGGTGTCTACGGCGGTTGTGGCTAAGTTCTGGGTTGCTTTCGCTTCATATGCGAAAAAACTGGTTAAAGCCCCTGGTGATACCTCATTTTACTTATGGTTGCATAATATTTTCATCTCTGGACTCAATTTGTCGTAGAAGACTCTTGGTTGCATTCAATGATGCGTTACGCTATGTATTCAAGCTGCCTCGGACCAGTCACATATCACCCTATACAGAGTGTCCCGTCGAGATGGTAAAAAATTTTAAGGATCGAAAGTATAGCCCATTTCCGATCGAAAATGTCATATAAAATTTTTTCGAGTTCGCACTATTTTCGAAGTTATAGGCGATTTTCGATTTTTTCGAAATTTTGAACCTTAAGTAACATTTTTGACCATAACTCAGTTCAGGTTGCTCACAGGACGACCCTTTTTCTTGTGTTTTACTCGTAACATTACAGGATCTCATTCGGAGTAACTTTCTTCTGAAAACGTTCACACATAATGGAAAAATTGGCGTTTTGTTGCCAAAACATTTTTTTCGTCAGAAAATTCATTTGTCTTCAAAGTCATAAATCTCGAAAAGTATCCATGCCAACAGATGATCCGGTTCTCATAGAAAACATCCCTCATTTATTATCTTTTTTATGAAAGTAAAATCCGGAAACGCGTTTTGCGGGAACTCTATCTACTCCGAACCTGTTTAACCTAAAGCTAAGGTGAATAAACCGTTGGATTCGGAACATAATTGGTTAGTTGTTAAAGTTAAATTCAATTTCGAAGTTCGAACATTTTCGAAAATCTAGAGAGGCAAAGTTCACTCGATTTCCTGAAGTTTTGTGCATCATTTTGAAGATTTTTTTTTATTTTCATATAGATTAAGGATGTAGAAGTTCTTTTCAATTTAATAACTTTTTTCGATTTGCCCCTGAGACTGGCTAATCGCGTTCGAAAATGCCCAGTTTCGAACATATTTTTCGTTATAGCTCGAGGAGCTTCGAGTAGATTTTAATGAAATTTGGTGTGTATGCCGGATTTATAAATACACAACTTTTGGAATTTTTCCACTTTTCGAAATTCGAAATTCTCATTAAATAACTATTCGAAATTTGAAAATGTTCAACAATTTTTTTTTATTTTTTCGAAATATCTATCTAATTATATTTTAGGCGTTTTTCTTTCCCCTATTCTCTAGATCCTTTTAATCTGCAACTTTTTTATACTGCATGTTATCAGCCAAAGTTTCATCGAAAAAAGTTACAAACGGTTGAAATTCGAAAATTCAAAATCACAAAATTCTGTATAGCATTTTGGATTCTATGCTGGGAGACTTGCAACTTTGTAGTGATATGCTCATTTATACTCCGCAACTTTTTACATACCAAAAATATCAATTTTCGAAAATTTTCACTACTAAATCTGCGATTTTCGAAAAAAAAATCACTTTTTTTATGCTTCAATATTAGTACTTTCCTTCCACAAAGTGTAGACATGTGGCTACTCTATGGAAAGCTTGCAGTCGCTACTTTAAGAATCTTGAAAAAATTTCACATTTTCCAACTTTAGGTGCATTGTTTCTGCCATCCTTGCAATTCAAATAAATTTTGTTCAAGTTATGAGATATATGTTGCAGGCAAATTTTTACTGTAACTCTGGCAATACTTAAGGCGGACTACTCGTGTTGTACTTTCATATTTCCATTATGTGTAAATGTTTTCGAAACCGAGTTACACCGAATGAGAGCCTGTAATATTACGAATAAAACACAAGAAAAACGTTCGTCCTGTGAGCAACCTGAACTGAGTTATGGTCTAAAAGGTGACTTAAGGTTCAAAATTTCGAAAAAATCGAAAATCGCCTATAACTTCGAAAATAGTGCGAACTCGAAAAAGTTTTATATAACATTTTCGATCGCAAATAGGCTATACTTCCGACCCTTAAAATTTTTTACCATCTCGACGGGACACCCTGTATATCGACCTTGGTTGGTTGCCCTCTAAAAAACTACTTAACCCAACGCAGATTACAAGCTCTTCATAAACTGATTTATAATCGGAAGCCATTGTACCTTTTCGATAAACTGAACTTCTTGCAATCGACTCGATATAAGAAACTTTTGATCCCTCGTTGCAGGTCGCAATATGGACAGCGTTCTTACTTTTTCCAAAGCATTCGCAAGTGGAATCTTTTGTCGTATGATGGTCTTCAATGCACGGCTGTCGGCAGAACTTTTGCAAAGTTTATAAAATTTGTTGAAAGTCATGCAATTTGAGTGTTTCCCAGATTTTAGTCTATATCTCTTTTCACTCTCTCTATCTTTTTTCTCTCTCTTGTGCAACATTGGTTTTCTTATGTATAAGTTTAGTATAATTTTTTTTCTTTTGATCTTGTTTATCATTTATTTGTTATTAACTAATTTTTTTGTTTTTTCTTTCTTGCACTAGTTTTGTTTCTCATTTTATATACGTATTGGGTTTTTTTACCATTTTTGTCCTATTTTATTGATTGTTGATAAGTTATTATTTATCATTACTTATTGTTTAGTGCTTTTATTTTTTATTTATTTATTTAATTTTATTGCTTTTTTCTCTTTAGTTCATCTGTTTCATTACTTTCATTAGGTTGTTCTCCTCTTTTTGTACCTAGCTTCTATTTTTCTTATTGTAAGTTTGGTTAATTTAGTCTATTTGTATTTTAAAAGACTTCCCACCATTACACCATTGCACGTTGTACTTTTAAGGTCATGTAATCTTTGTACATTATCCAAATAAATTATGTTATGTTATGTTAAAAACAAAAAAAAAACAAAAATGTAGTCGGTTTGTAGAAAGTGTAAATATTCTGTGAATAAGGGCGATGAAGGACCATATCTTGACTAGTAGACTTCAATTTCTTGTTTTATAGCTTACTTTCCCTGTTAAAAATTTATAATAATTGGATTAATACAGAGATGATCGCGTTTTTTACGTATAGTTTTTCGTCGTCTTATTTTCAATAATCTGAATAATTTTCCGCGCTGATAAAACTTGAATCTGGAAGAATTCTCATCGCTGCGACTTAATTGGCTGACATCCACCGCTATGGCTTTGTTTTAGCATTTATCAACATTAGAAACAAAGAATCTTCTTCGGCTTCATCACTACAGTTAAAGCGTGCATTTATTAGAAATATTATTGTTGTTGATAATTTGGAAAATATTTCTACGACAATTTCTTCTGTGAGTATTCGGTACAGACGCACTATTAAGTTTTTTTCCCCAACAAAAATCTTTCCTCATCTGTTTTAAGACAACATTAACCCGTTTCGCTCCGCATACAGTTCCCGTTGGGCGATTTGACTAAACTTCTTGTGTTTTATATTTTAGTGAAATATATGTAAATAACCAATTTTATCAATATTGACCGGGTGGTTTAGAAGATTTGATATGTTGCTAAAACGCAACCGTGGAACAAAACGATATAGAAAAAAGCATTTCACTAATTTCTCAAAAATACGTCTTTATTAATTGAAAAAGAGGGAGTAAAAAAAAAAACTTGTGTGCAAAATAATATAAAAAAAAACATTTTTTATTTCTTTTTGTGAAAGCTATGAGCACATTTAACGTGTAAGGTTATATCAATCCCATTGCTTGAACACGTTTCTTACATACTCGACATCGTCCATTTTCGATTTTTTCAAATTGATATCATTTTTCTAAAAGTCTTTGACTTTTCTCTTAAAGTTAAATGTCTAACGACGTTTTCAGTAACTCCAAATGCCTAATTTTTGTCACTATATGGGAAAAATTTAAATTAATATCCTGTGGATGATGCCAAACACCAAAGCTTATATCCAAAGTGAAAAGGGTTCTCATTTATGAACATTTTGGCAATATGTCGACCATGTTAGGGTCACATAGATTCATTTATCGATAGGAGGTGCGAAAATTTTCCAAACAAAACATAAAACAATTCTTGGAAATTAGACTCTGGTAAACCCCCACTTTATAAAATTTACCATAATGGTCTATGGGGTAATTATTGGGGAATGTTGTAATACATATTCCTGGTCATCGCGTTTCTAATTACTTTAAAATCAAAGGCAGGAGTATTAGACCAGTACAGTTTTCCAGTGGGGAGCCGTATGGTGGCCAGAAATCATCAAAATTCCAAGTAATCTTTTCTAGTATGGGAGGGTAGGGGCAAATTGGTAGCTTTTCCGAGCAGCATATAGAGAGATTTGTTTTTCATTCATTTCACCATATTCGTGTAGAGGTAAAATAACGATGTCAGAATTACAAAAATCTTACTTTTCATCTATTCAGGCTTCGATTTCCGTGACGCTTTCTTGAACAGAACGGTACCGTTTTGACATATACATACAATCGTCAAAAACACGCTGAACATACTCATATTTTTGTTTTGCCGGTAACCGATACTTTTGTAAAAAGTTTTTCCGCCAAAAAGTAGCAAATATGTTGCATATTCGAAAACGTAGAAAAGTATGTAACACACTTTATGTCGTTAAGTACACAGGCAGTACAGATTTCATGTTACGAAAACGCAACCATAGGGCGAAACGGGTTAAGGCTTCTCTGATGGTTGGTATTGAGTAGGGTTGTATAATGGGTTTACTTCGAAAAAAAAATGAATTTTGTTCTGACTTTGAAAACACGCCATAATAACAACAATCCTCATCAGAACAATGCACTTCATTTTCATTGGTTTTACTTGCTAACACCACATTGAATTCTTATAACCGTCGTCTTAAGTCGATACAAAAACTGTAACATTTCACTCAAAAAACGCACTAATTTATTATAAATGCCCTCTACTCAGATCAGTCAGCCTGCAAAATTGTGGTCCTTGATATATTCCCAAAAACAACAAAAAACAAACAAACCCAAAACCTTCATTGTGGGACAATTACTGGAGAACGTAAAACAATAGAAAACAATTCGCAGAAAATATCTTAAGATTGACAACAAGATCTTCACGGAATTTGTATGTGATCACTTGCGCGCCAATAATCTCACACCTCAGCATACCAGCAACAGTCAGCCAGCCAGCCACCTCATGCTGATGCAATGCATCCCGAGGAGATCCTTGACCACCTCCTACTTATTATTCTGGATTCGCCCGAGATAAATGGCATCTAAAGGGGGCGGAAGAGAACAAACGATCCCCATCAGGTCTGGATCAGTGATCTTGTATATAGTTGCGTTTCGTTCACGTTAAATAAAAGGTGTCGGTAGCGGCACGGCTTGACTCGGCGGCCTACGTGTCGTTTACAAAGTGGTGCTTACTGATGTCGAACTTCTGCCTGCCTGGAGACATGAGCTATATACGAGCAATGGTCAAAGAAGCACAATTTTGTGTCTTATTCGCACTTGCTTTTCTACATTTTGCTCTCTTTTTTGCTACTTTAGTTTGACATTTTGGAATTTCACAAATAAAACGAACATGTTTTGCCGCTGCTTTAGCAAATGACTCTACACCGCGTGCACTCAAGAAGTAGCTTGAAGTACTACATACAATATACTCTCATCTATGTACGTCCTCCACACGCAACAGTTTGTGCTGTATAAATTCAACAGTGTATGTTACAAAAAACAACAACAACACCAACAAAAAACAAACCCCCTCCCTCCGCCTTGCTATCACCGATCAATGGTGTGAAACAATCGAATTTTAATGGAAATATCTTCACGTGTTCTTGTCGAAGTTTAACCCAGAGGTGGTGGTTTTGCCCAGAATGTATTTCTCTTATTTCGATTCGATTTGTTTTGTATAGCAGCTCCTGGTTTGAACAACAACGTCCAATGCGGCTAGAATTGCGTTTGTGTCGGGATAAACGTGGCAAATACACAACAATTGTGCGGCAGCATTTGACGACGAATTGCACAAAAAAAAAAAAAATAAAGAAAATAATAAAAAAAAAATAAAATGAATAAAACTCGAATTGATCTCGAACGAATTGCATCACAACATCTACCTATATTCAATTCTTGGTAGTTAGCTGCCAACAGTTTTGCCTTGTTTACCTGGTGCCGATGTGACACTCTACAGAAATAAATTGCAGTCCGAATGTTGTTTGCGAAAAATATTCGCAAATGGAATGGGGATGGTGTGAATTCGTGTTGGAACACATGTTCGACAATGTCCAACTTATAAATATTAAAAGGAGCAAAACCATGCCAACCAAATAACGCTTGATAAAACGAGGAAAAAATTAAAAGCGCGAGACCGCCACAGCAAAAAAAGAGGTGGCAGCCGCCAATATTCACACTTTTACGAAACAATGGGATCACACCTTGCAGAAAAGTACCTTTGTACCTTTTTTTTTTGTTTTTTTTTGTTTTTAGAGGACATCACGCTGTCCACCATTTCCGTCCTAGATGTGGATCCTTCTCTATCTCTCTGTTTCTCTTTGAGTCCTTGCAAAGCCATTGAATTGTGAAATTAGAAAAAAAAAATGCTCACAGTAAAGAGAAGAGTTTTTTGTTCGTGAATGAAAAAAAAAACATTACACTGAAAAGTTGTCTATGTCTAAGCAATGTTGACAGAGCCGACTACCGAAATTATTGCTGCAATTTTCATTAGTAGCAAGCTCTTGGTGATTAGGATGTCTTTAAACTTTAAAACTAAATTGAAATGTTCTCGATACATGGGCAGTATATTTTGAACTAGTGCCATTGCATATTGCGTATATATCCTGATTGTTTCCGGTCGGTATTGATTATTGTCGAATTCACTAAAAATTATTTTGGTAACAAAATTTTTTTTTTGCATGGCGATCAAAAATAACTTTTCATAGCTTCTGCGCATGTTCAACTCACACTGTGTAAATTTATTTTGAGGTGCAATCATAAAAACCTCAGTAGCTCTATGCCTCAAACGTTGACGTATGATTTTCATTGTTACCAGTTCAAGTTCAATTTTTTTTGCGCTAAGAAATTTACACTTATCATAACCCTAACAATAGTTACTTATCTAAACCTAGTCCCTGAATTATCTTACTTTCTACTTCTTCTAAACTACGGCTAGGGCTCGTAAATGTAATACTTACACAGTAAAAAATTCTTACTACTTTCAAAGTAGGCAATTTAGTGCCTACTCTTAAAGTAGTAATTTTCAACCAGTTGAAAAAAATTACACATCCTTCTTAATCTTAATACATGTAGTAAATGAATTACACACGAATTCGTAAAATTAGACATTTTCATAGTAAATCGAATTCAAACATACTTTGTAAAATTACACACACGATTGTAAAAAATGCAAGATGCGTAAAATTCAAATGAAAATATATATGTGGTTACTTTTTTAAAGTAACCGCTCTGCTTATTTCGGAAGTAAATTTTTATCGCGAAATAACCAGTGATGAAAACTCTGAAAAAGTAAAAATTTGTCTTTTTTCATAACATCAGTAGAATAGTATTCTTTTGTTTATTTTATGAAATATTTCAAATAAGTTTATGCATGATTAACATAGGTTCGATTTGCATTTCACGCAATATAAAAAAGAAAACAAAGCTCAATAAAGTATTGAAGAACTAAATTAAGAAAACGAAATTCTTTTAGAATTTTTTGTAGATTTTTTTTTATTAATATAATTGAAAATCTCTATAAACAAAAACAAAATAAACATAAATTTGATTTTAAAGCTATTTACATTTCAAGGTCAGTTCAATATTTTTATAGCTACATGGAGTAAAATTTATGATGGAAAAATTTACATAAAATATATTGAAAAAATAAACAGAAAAATATTAATTAATCAAGATTAATGCAAGAAAAAAGTGCAAAGTGCACACTTTTAAGATGATTTTACTTGAGCAATTGCCGTTATCAGACGTAAAACTTTTGCCACAGCATTTATATTTTTCTTTTTCCATCGTGTTATATCTGTGTGGATTTGGAAAAAAGTACCTTTGTATGAAGTCCCAAGTTTGTGATGCTTCCTGGGGATAAGTCTTATTTAGAATGAAATAAAAACAGAATTCCTGCAGAAGCCACTCTTGAATATTCTTTGAAAGTGAATTAGCAACTTCTTTTTCAATGAAAACATAAATAGTATTTCGCTCAACATTTGTTTCTATATTTGTATTTATAAAAAATAGTTTATAAAAATTGATTACGATAAAGAAATTTACCGAAGACAGCACACCAAGGAGAATTATTTGGGACATCAATATCTGAAAATTGAGCACCAATCTAAAAATAAATAAATAACTACAATTGTTTGCATTTCTAACGCATACAAATATTTTATACTTACATCATAAGTTTTGCACAAGAAGTCCAAATTTTCTTGAAAATAATGACACAAAAAATCCAGAGCAATAAGAATATCCCTCGATCGTATTTTGTTTATTTTGTTTAATATTCTTGGTTTCTTAGTTTCCCCAAATTTAATGATTTGTTGGACTTTTTCATGAAATGTTAAGCTGATATCAGATATTTTTTTTTCTGTTAGACTCTCAAAATGCCTAAATACAAATTCTTTTCTCAAAAGTAAGGGCCAATTATCCTTTATATCCCCAAAACTGGGTACAATTTTTAAGTTGTTGAAAAATTTTCTTTGTTGAGTATAACATTCATCCATTAATGACTGTATTCTATTATGCCCATCTTTGGTAAAAGTTGCTTGTTTATTAAATCTTATTAAAGTTTCGTTTACTTGTGTAACTCCACTTGAACATATTTTTTAAAGTTTCACCCACTTTTATTATATAAATTCGTTTGAAAACACAAATACCTATAACCGCACAATGAAAAATGCTTCTGCATCCCATCACGGTCTTAACAAATCTGTGGTGACGCTATAAGCTTGTCTCAACTTGCCTGGAAAATACTATGCCGTACTTGAAATTTCTAGAAAACCATAGTAATTTTAAGCATAAGAATTGGATTTTACTATCCATGAAAGTAATTTTAAAGAACTAATGTAAAATTTACAAACACATACGTACTTTCGCACATTTAAGTTGAATTTTACCAATTAGAATTAATAAAATTAAGCATTTTATGTATTTTATACACAAATGCGTACATTTTAATATCAATTTATAAAATTTCTACTCTGCTTTGTAAAATTTTACTAAAGGGTTTTCCAATAAGAGGTGTTATTTTAATTAGCCCGTTATTTCGGTAGATGTCACTTTTGGAGCTGTCATTTTTTGACATTTGACAAGTAGAAACTACGGTATTATTAAAAATGGAACGATACACCATTCAACAACGCATTAAAATTATTAAAATTCACTATAAAAATGGTGAAAATGTGGCAGAGACCGTTCGTAAAACTCGAACATTTTTGGGTAGTCGTGAAGTACCTTGTCGGACCGCAATACAGAAATTGGTAGAAAAATTCGAGCTGTCGGGACAAGTTAGTGATGTGAAGAATAAAACCCGTGCAAGTCGCTCAAGAACAGCCGAGAATATTGCTGCTGTAGCCGAAAGCGTTGAAGAAAACCCAGGTTTGTCCATTCCTCGTCGTTCTTTGGAATTAGGCATTCCACAAACGTCATTACACCGTATTTTGCATTAAGATTAGGGTCTTAAGGCTTATAAATTCCAGTTAACACAAGAACTCAAGCCGACCGATCATCAACAACGTCGAGTCTTTGCTGATTGGGTCCTTGAAATGCATGAAAATGATCCGGAATTCCGTCGAAAACTCATCTTGAGTGATGAGGCCCATTTCCACCTCGATGGCTTCGTCAATAAGGAAAATTGTCGCAACTGGGGCTCGGAAAACCCAAGAGTTATTGTTGAAAAGCCTCTCTATCCTCAACGTGTGACTGTTTGGTGCGGTTTATGGTCCCGCGGGGTCATTGGACCTTAATTTTTCGAAAATGAGGCTGGAGCAACAGTTACGGTGAATGGATTGCGCTATCTATCGACAGATGATTAATGAGTTTTTATGGCCGGAATTGGATGGTATTGATCTGGACAACGTTTACTTTCAACAAGATGGCGCTACGTGCCGTACAAGCAACGAAACCATTGATCTTTTACGGGAAAAGTTTCCGGACCGTGTTATCTCTCGAAGAGGTGATCACAATTGGCCACCGAGATCTTGTGACTTAACACCTTGCGACTTCTTCCTTTGGGGCCACATGAAAGAGACAGCCCAGCGTCGATTCAAGACCTCAAAGATGGAATTCGTGAGGCTATCGAGGCCATAGGGCAGCCACTTTGCGATTTGGTTATGGAAAATTTCATGAAAAGGATATGGTCCTGTAGGCGTGGTCGTGGTGGTCATTTGGCTGATGTCATTTTCCATTATTAACGGCATGCCTTCCTCTTTGTAATGAAATAAAGATCCGATCATTTATCTAAAAAAATGGCATTTTTCTTTGAATATCAAAATAACACCTCTTATTGGAAAACCCTTTACAAGAGATATTTTTTGCAATCTTCATGATTTAAAATCCAAAAAAAATTGTAAAAATTTTTACTAGTTGCGAAGCAGGAGAGAGGACTCTGCTTTTTCGAATTTATTGTTTTGAAAGCGATAGTTGTTTGCTTGTTTGTTGATTTGTTAAGGCGTTTTGGTATGTTAATTTCAAAGTTCGAAATCCACTCTGTGCTGCATTGTGAACACGGTTCTGGACTCAAAGCTCACTCTGCACCACTCTGCATAGTGAATTCGACATATTAAATAAATATTAGAAAAAAAAAACCAAAATTAAGCGTTACTATGGGAACTATATTTTGCATGGCACACTCCAAATTTTTTTCGACAATAGGTGTGTACATGATTGCATGCCTGCAATCCTTTGCACTCCCCGTTTGCACATGATTGCGCCTTGGTGTGTGGATGAGATGACGCGCCACGATTACTGCACAAAATCATGTGCCTAATACCGACAGTTTTCCTTTGCTCTTCAAGCACACACATAATAATTTTATCCAGGCGCAATCTTGTCAGTTGGAGTTGACAACGTGCAGTGTGTTCTTGTGTACTGGAAGTCGCTGTTTTGTGTAAAATATGTCCGATTTATGGTGTAAGGATGTAATGTTTAATTTCATTGACTTATATAGAAAGCATCCAGCTTTATGGGAAGTTAAGTCCAATGAATATGAAATAGAAACCTTAAAAATAAAGGATATGATGAATTGCTTGCACTTTATAAGCAATACGACCCAAACACTGATCGTGACACCATTTCAAAAAATATTCAATCGCTAAGAATAAATTAAACGATAGCTCAATAGTATTGGAAAATCCAATATATAGCAATATTATTAGCGTAACCCCGTCGCCTTCAACTCCTCAAGATTTTGATAACGTTAAAATTTTTTGGACGTATCTGCCTACTTAATTTTTATTTCTGTAGTTGTATTTTTAAGTTTTTTGAAATGGAATTTAAAAATAAAATGAAATGTACAATTTATGAATTTATAGTTGTAGGTATTTTTAAGGTCTTTGATTGTTTCTTTTGTTCCAATAGGTAATTGAGATTTGTTCATGAAATGAAGATAGCCTTACCTTCGTATATTCCACCAGAAGAGCTCCGTAAATAGTGTGACCTGTTTCAGGTATATCTAATTTTGCATAGCACTTGCGGAGAAATTGCTGCCGAGAATTTTAAACATTTATAACTACGACCTGTTGCTAAATATTTTAATGTTGGTACCAGTCGTTCCGTATCCTGCTTCTGTATATAAGGCTTAACTTTTTCTAGTAAAAAACCAAAATCACTTGCATCCATTCTCAAATAGTTTTACAAGTCCGCTAGATAATTTGTTTTAACACTTTTAGTAATTTCATATCAGTGAATTCATGCATATCGGCAAACCACTTTTTGCGCCACATTTTTCTGTTTTTTTTTTTTTACAATTTGCTTGCAACACATATCATAACACAAACGGTTGCTTTTATTTTTAATTCTCTTGAGATGATAATAAAATTCACGTAAAAATTGCCGCAAAATAAACCCTTTTCCTTGAAACTCAGACTGTAAAAGAATTCGGAAACGCACTTAGAACTTGTCAAAAGGGCTTAGGAGTGTCGTCTCGAACGTTGAAATTTTCAAGAGGACAACACGTCACTCCAGATGACACAAGCTTATATGAAAATTGTCCAGTTCACGTGAAAGCTCTAAATTATACAGGCTTTCCATTCGGAAAAGTGTATCGTGTGTTGCGAACGAGCTTTTTAGCACACGCCACATAATCGTGCGAGTTTTGCGAAAGGAATCTTGGGCTAGATTGCTCGCACGCAAATCCCATAGTGTATGGCTACCTAGTATAGCGAATAGTAATTGATTGACCTTGCAGAAGAGATTTCTTCATAATTTACGGAAAAATCGCAACAAAGTTAATAAAAAAAAATAGCAGACGAAAAATTTCTGTATTGGAAAAATTAAAGAAAAAAGAAAATCAATAATGAATAGTCATTGACTACTAATGATGAATTAGAAATATTTTTTATTAAATTTTCTGATAAAGTAATAAAAATTAATTGAATGCCGGGCCACAAAAGACAGGTCAAAGGGCCGCAATTTGTGCATTAAATAGTGTGAAATAACGAACTACCGTTTTCTTTTTGTATACATAATAATAATATAAAATAATAATAATAATAATATTTATTTCATTAGAAGTACGCAAGATTACATCTTATGTTGTACAATTTTCATGTTCAAGTAAACATTTACGGAAAAACAATTAGCTATTTGATGATTCGTGATTGACTAATTTAATATAACTAATTGAGATCAATTAAAAGAAAGAAAAATTAAATAGATTTTAATAAAAGAAAGAAGAAAATTCAAACTAAATTAAAAGTAAGAAGAAAATCTAATTAGTAATTAAGTGCAACCTAAGAAACCTCCTGAAAGCCGCCGCCACCCTGATCCCCCTGACGCTTAAAGGTAAGGTATTCCACATACGCGGAATTTGAACGAAGAAAGAACTCTCTAATATTGCATTATTATAGCGCATTAATAGCAATTTATTATGTCTATTTGATTGGAGAAATCGTATACGACAGTACAGATAATCAGGCTCCTTCGACTGCATCAGCTCATAAAGAAAAACAACAGCCCTCCACTTTAAGTATGTTTCAATTGAACAACCCCAATAAATTCAGTTTATACAAACTTATGTGATCAAACCGACGCAGTCCGTATATAAACCTTACGCAGTCGTTGAAAGCGACTTCGATTCGTCGCACACACATTGAGTCCAGTTTGGGGAAAAAGTATACTACCGTAAGTAAAGTACGGCAATAGAAGAGCTTTGACTAATTTTGAACGAAGGTCCGGCGATAAAATACTTGCGGAGAGCCAAAGTCTACGCAGTCCCTCGTATACCTTCCGTAATACATCCTTGACATAGCTGCAGCACTTCATTTGCTTATCAAGTCGGACTCCCAGATTCTTGACCTGATTCATGAAAGGCAGCGTGGTCCCATTAAGAGTTATAGGAGAGATGTCCGCTAGGTCAAAAACATTTTGGCTTAATAGTATACATTGAGATTTTAGCGGATGTATCAACAGATCATTGTTATATGCCCATTCACTAGTTCGGTCAATGTCACAATTCATGCGCTCAACGCAATCTTCAATAAGTCCGATCGGCCTACTGTAGTAAAGTTGAACATCATCAGCGTACAGTTGGATTTCAACATCCTGCAGAACATCAGGAAGATCGTTTATGTACATGCAAAAAAGGAGAGGTCCAAGAACTGAGCCTTGAGGAACACCTCTGCGAAGAGAAAGAATATCGGAAAACACATTGTTGACTTTCACTCTTTGCTCGCAGTTAGATAGGAAATTTTCAATTAAACAACTGGCTGATCTAGAGAAATGATAAAAAGAGGTCAATATTCTACATAACATATCATGAGGAATGCTATCAAAGGCTTTAGAGAAGTCTATGAGAACTAGTACGCTAACATCGCCGTTGTCAAGAGCTTCGCGGATGTCAGTTGTAACTCTTAGCAATGCTGATTCACAACTGTGCCGCGGACGAAACCCAGACTGCCAGCGAGACAGCAGCTTGTGATCGGTGAGAAAACTTTGAATTTGCCAGCAAATTAACTTCTCTAACACCTTTGCCATGAAAGACAGGATACTTATTGGGCGAAAATCACCTTCGCTCTCAGGTAATCTTATCTTAGCGACCGGAAGCACAGTTGCAAGTTTCCACGAGGCTGTAAAACTAGAAGAAGCTAGGCAAAAGTTAACTATATGTAATGCATAGGGATGAATTAGAGGAAATAACATCTTCAGAAATCTAGGCAGCATATTGTCTGGGCCAATTGAGTCCGATTTAACTGAATATACCGCTTTAAACAATTCCTCAGTGGTTGCACATCTGAAGGAAAAAAGATTTTCAATGTGTCGGCTGGTTTGAATGAAATCTGGATAACAACCAGCATTAGGGGGCCTAGAATGACTGGAAGTAAAATAAACATTGAGATCATTAGGGTTCAAATTGCAATTTTATTCCTCATTTCCACAGACACGCCCAGCAGTTTAAGATTTTTCCAGAGAGATTTAGAGGGAATATCAGGCCTTAATTTCGACGAGTAATATGCAACAAGCTTAGCTGCGCGGATTGCCGAATTAGCTTTGTTCCGGGCTCTTGTGTAAGTTTTTCTTGCAGCGGTAGACTTGAGGCGCTTAAATCGACGATAAAAATATTCCCGTTCAGTAATCAAGGACAATATATGTATATCTTACGAGACAGATAACCGTAATGTGATGATGATAATGATCATAAGAGAAAACAACAAAATTAATTACATCCTGAGAGTTAAACCAATCGCCCCCCCCCCCCCTCAAATAGGTAATTTTCAATAATCCAAGTAATCTCACAAAGGAAACACCCGTAAAAAATATTTCAAACATATAAAATTCCATAATAAAGCCACATGAGGACACCTGTATTGTCGCCGCGCAATTTAATACCGCGCATGCATATGAGCTGCGCTCCTCAACAAGAAAGATATGTTGGCGCATGCGCATAAAACGAGTCATCAAGCATGTAATCATGTAATTTACGAGTATTCACCAAAAGATATTTTATCGAATCATCAGATATGCCTGAATGCAAGTCTTTTTTTTTGTTTATCTTTCTTTATGCTCGTATAATACACAACTTGTGTCAGCCGGATGTTTTTTGTTTTTGTTTTGTTTGCAATATTCCTTGCGTTTTAAATGCATGCGCGATCGCGCGCGCGCGCATCTAGAAGTGTAAAGTAACAAGCGATTATCAGAATTTATCGAATTCATATTCGTTTTTGAATTTACACACACACACTCACACATACATACATAGATATGTACGATATCCTGAATCGGAATGGAGATTTTGTTTGATTTTTCAAACTGAACATTTTACCGTTTACGATATTTTTTACCGTAATATTACCGTAATTAACTAGAATATCTCCTAGGGTTTTTACAAATTATCGTAAAACTTTATGTTTGCTATAAATATACCCCTACTATCCCGATAGAAATCGAAATACATACTTTCAAAGAATAACATTTTGACAGATCGATCATGTTATTATATTACAGTTATATACAGCTTGAGACGGTTAGACACGATCATGTGATCGTTTTCAGCTCTCCCCCCGACTATAATTTAATCCGTGATTCAGCTGTTTTAAATTAAATAAAAAAAAAAAAATAATTTTTTGTTATCTCCCAATTTTTAATGGATGATTTGTTTGTTTTCCATCTTTCACCAACAATATTGTTGTATGATGTTTGATTGTCTTTTCGTTGGTAGGTTTTGTATGAGACCCAAGTACATATTACCTATAGATAGTTTCCTGGGGTCCTCAAAAGAATTTCTGGATGACGCGGAATTAACCAGAGAAAAGAATCAAGAATGGACACAATCGATTGAGTAGATCAATTGCGGGCACACGAATCTTTTGTTTTTGAACCGGGGCGGCTGGGCTGCCGATGTGGTGGAGAATACACATCATCATCAAAAATGAAGAAAACTGACATGGTTCAATCGATGATGATAAGTAAGTCCATGGCGCGGGGTCAATGAGAGTTTACTGTGGCCGAAAGAATATGGGAATTTTTTAAAGAAACATATCTCGATACGGGACGCGGTGGCTAAGGCGGCGGAAGTTGTTTGAAATTTTATGTTTTCGTTTTAAAGAAAATACTTACTTTCAGTTGTCAGAATTATGACGGCTGATGACAGACGTACAATGGACTTGAATAGTTTCCAATGGGAATTGGATGACTTTGGAATTCAATTGGAGAGGACTACATTTTGATGTTAATTTAAAAACATTTTTAAAATTCTTTTGTTTTAAATTTTGTGTGTGTGTGTTTTTTTTTATATGTATCAACCTGACAGGAGAAGGTTTTTTTTTTTAAATTTTGTTAAAAAAAAAAAAAATTATACAAGGTGTTTCATATCAGGGTACTTTTTGAGAAATTTGCTTGCGGTGGTGATCTAATGAAAAAGTTGTTTCACAAACAACTTTACTCTCAGCTATCAAAGTTTTTTTTTTATGATATTTTATACATCATTCCATAACTACTGTTCAGAACTGAACATCTTTTAATTTATTATTTAATTTTTTCGCTAAATTATTTCAATATATCAAAAAATTATACCCAAACAATTCACCTAATTTGCACACATATTTTTCAACATATAACAAATGCAAGCTTTGCTTTTTGTGTGTGTGTTGGATGAGTTATTGACTTCGGTGTCTATAATAATACAAATTTGTCATGTTAGCTTTAATTTAATGTAATTTATCAAGAATCAGTGAACTCATTTATGAGACTTAAATTAAGTTTAAGGGGTAACGCCACTGTAACGGCTAAAAAAAAAAAGGTTTTTTCACGAATTTTTTTCTCGCGAAATTAAAGGTGTTTGAAAAAAACCTTTAAGGGTATTATCGGGCATACATTGAAATTTATTGATAAATTATTTGACAATGAAAAAAAAAACAAAATGGCGGCTCCACAGCCATCTTCCCTGGACATGTTTTGCTTGCAGGGCTCCGCGGCACGCAGCACCACTGGTGTACATTTGAATCTAGACCAAAACAAAAAAAAAACAATAATCTAGTGGCTTATAGCTAGAGAATGCCGTACGGATTTTTAAAAATATTAATTTTTGTAGATCTGGCGCGCGTTTGAAAAAAATGTTTGATTTTTGACGAAAAAAACGGCAGGTTTTTTGTTAATAAAAAATCAACGAATAAAGTTATTGAAAATCCAGTACGGCATTCTCTAGATAATGTTAATGTTCACATCTGGTCAAAATTTCAAGTCGAAAATATGAAAATTGTTCGAGTTAAGCTGCGTGCCATTTTGAAAAACCGCATTTCGTGAAAAACGCATTTAAAGTTGTAAGAATAGTTTTTTATTGGAAAAAAAATGAAGGTAAAAAATAAAAGTTTTCCGATAAACAAGTTAAAGTTGCAAATGTCAGTTGTGTTCAATTCGGCTTTTTCAGTCAGCTTTAGAAGACAGCTGGCGATAAAGCTGGCTGAAAAGCTCCAATTGTGTTTCAGGCTTCAGGTAGTCGTTTCGGAGCAAGTTTGACGCGCTTGGTGGTGACCTCCATTTTCAAAGAAAAAAAATAAGTTTTTCTGCCACGGGACCTTTTTTTTCTTATTCTAGAGGGTTTATACTATTTTTTAAGCCAATTAAAACAAAATCGATTTTTCAAAAAAGTGGCGTTACCCCTTAAGCATAGATGGCACAAGAACTAGAGGTCGCATGGCATACTCGAGCAGAGTATACAGATTGTGAAATGGGTAATGCATTCTGAAATGGACCATAACATATTTTAGAGCGTGCCGAAAGCAAATGTTTTTATAATAGCAGTTTTTATACATTTGATCGACTTCCTCAACATTCCGGAATGGACAATACAGTCATATAAATTTTGTATACTTTTTTTGGTACTGCATGAGACATCTAGTTCTTGTGCCGCCATCTGTGGTTCAAGTTATCTACAGATCCATTACATGGTCCTTCGAGCCGGATATTTAGTCTAAGCAGTTACATCAAAGATGGAAGTTGGTTACAAGGTTATACCAGATTATACGGATGGTGGTCATAAGAATACTTGACCCTCTTGAGCGGACAAAATGGAAAGGAATGGAAAAGGTTCATCCATAGGAGAAGTACATAGTACTTGTAAAAGTGTAAAAGGAGACAATTTACGGCCACAAAAATGGTCGAATTCAGAAACTACATCCTGGAGAGGATGGAATAGTTTGAGTAGTATTAATGAAATACAGAAATGACATAATAAAATGCTCAGTTAATAAAATCTGTCAATTGCCTATAAATGAACTGAAGGATGATGATGCTACTCATGTTGCCATAAATATGACGATCCTGAGGTCAAAGAAAACAGAATCCCCAAGAAAACGATTTACAGTAGTTCAGTCAGAGCCAGAATTGTAGTCTAGACCTGATCATTTTCATTAAATCAGTTAAGCTAAGGAACATAATTCAACTTTAATTCCACCGAAGAAGAGAAAGAGACTCTGCACATTGGCAACAAAAATCCTACATTCTGCCTTATTATTATTTTTCTGGTTAGCCGTGGTCCTTCCCTCAAGACTGTAAAATACGAAATGATACCTACACATGAGGGTGATTTAGTTTTGTATTTATTTATAACCGGGGTAGCTTCCCACTCCTCCGATTCAAATTTATGACTTAAAAAAGTAAAAGTTTTTAAATTTTAATTTAGTTTTGTTCATTTAATAAGAAAAAAAAACTTTTTTCTCAAAAAACACGTCATCAACATAAGTTTTCAGATTAACTTTAAGAAACTGAAAACATAGTTTAAAATGACCTAAAATGCGATCTTTTGTTTTGTAAGTTTTGCATCTTTCGTTTTTAATAAATGCAGTGAAAAAGCACCAATAAATGCCTAAGGGTAGACTATTTTCTTCTACATATGAGTTTTCCAAAAAAGAAAATGAAAATTTAAAAAAACGTATTTTGTGTTGATGACGTTTTTTTTAAAATTTCAAATTTTCAGAACAGAAGTAAGGAGAAGAAAAATCTATGTTCGCATCTTTCGAGTGAGAATCTCCAACGATTAACTAATTTGAAATTATCCTTATAGGGTGTATTGTTCAGTAGCTAGCTATAGGGTGATTTATAAATTAAAATAAATATACCCTTAGTGGGGGGTTGGAAAAAGGGTAGAGTAAAAAAAATTCCTGTCTTCTCACATCCATCGTACTCTCCAGATTTAGCACCATGCTACTTCTGGCTCTTCCCAAAAATAAAAACTGCACTAAAAGGAAAACGTTTTGACGCGTTTTTCGACGGCCACGACAACTGCACCTGCAAGCCCTTCCAAAAAAGAAGCCTTCCAGAAATTCTTCCCCATCACGGAATCAATATTGGAATAAGTGCATTCGCTACCCATAAGGAGAGTACATTGAAAGATATTAATTCAAATTTCCTATAAACTTATTACTTTGTTTGTAATAAAACCATTCATCGTATTTTTTTTATCAAACCTCGTCAGTATGGCGTAAACTGCGTATCTGAAATAGAGAAAAAATCAAACATATCGAAAGTATACGGCTACGTATATAGTTGTGTCCCGTGCTATATTATATCGAGTGTCCGATCAAACAACAAAAATAAAAAACAATGGCTGGAATTCTAGTTAACTTCATTAGTGTTTTGGGGGAAAATTTTGTATTCGTTTATTATTGAATTTTTATCAACACTTTTCAATGAAAATTTGTTGATCTATCGTAAACGTTAAGGTTTTCGAAAACAGCAAGGATGGATGTACTACTTCTATACAACTCTTTCTATTTAGGGATAAAATTAAGGAACTTTCAAATATCTTTCAAAAGCGCCATCTATGAGCTGAACGGTAGCACTAACATTTTATTTTGTTTCTACTATAATTTCGCATATTTCTGTGTTACATAAAACAAAAAAAAAGTATTTACATTACATTCTCTAAATAGTGTGCATAAAGGAAATCGCAAAGCTTTCAAGTTATTCAGTCCCATTCCGAATAATAATTTCATATTACAGAAGAAAATCACTAGCCCTTAATTCAATTTCTTACAGAAAAAAATCAGAGCACTCAACTTGTAAGCCACGTTGAAGATGTAGTTAGAAAGGGCCATTACGTTACCGATAACCGAGTATACTTGAAACATTTTCAGTTTCAGTATTGCATTATGTAGTTACTGAACTACTTCCGTATAGAAACATACATACATTCAAGCACTATACTTTCCCTGCCAGTTATTAGATACACATCTGACCTTCTTGAATCAAATTTTACCACTTCACAGTTTTATAGTTATCAAAAGACTAAAAAAAAAAACAAAAAGGGCAACATTTCCCTTATAAAATTCTTTTCTCACTTCTTCTTTTTTTCTCTCTCCTCTCCCTCCCACCCTTCCTGTCAATCCCATTCTCTTCTAATTCTTCACACCATGTAATAAGTGATCACTTACTCTGTTTACAAACGAAAACATTAAGTAAGAGTGAAAAGTGTTAAAATTTCAATTAACGAAAACAACTTAACCAATCAATCATACGAGAAAGAGAGAACCTGTAGAGGAACGACCTACTAAGTACTTATAGAGCGGTAAAGGGTTTGAATTCATTAATTTACTTTGAATCACACAGTTAAAAGTGCCCTGAAAGTTACAAGAGGGCGGGAAAGCTCAATAAAACTTTTTCCTTGATTAATGACTTGACGAAATCTATGTGTATATCTACAGCACCACACTAGCACGAATATCTGCAGCAGTAAATTGAGGCAAGATTGCATGATGCCTGCGGGAATACTAGGTATCATTTGCTATTATATATCCCAAGTATACTTGTAGGGACCTTAAAAAACATTTGAAGATTTCTCTTATGAAACTCATTGAATTTCAATTTATTTATAACTGTGAGAGCTAATGTCAGACACGATAAATTACAATTTGATACATGATAATTACACACACACACACATAGGGAAACTGTTTCTATAGTAAATTTGGAAATGAAATGGGACGTATATGTATAGAATGAAAAAAGTTATATTGGACTTTGAATTATTTTATTAAAATTTAAGGGAAGTATATAATTGTTAAAACCGTAGCTCACGGTTAGCACACGTTATTTCTCTAGAATTGTGTGGACGAATTAATGAATTAATGTATAGAAATATTTATTTATATAATAAAAAGCATTGGGCGTAGGATAGATCCCTGAGGGACATCAATGTAATTTTTTAAATTATGCAATTAAAGTTTTGTTCTTACTTGTAGTAGGTTCATATATCTATCTACAGGGTGTCTCGTATGTGGTCTGGCACCCGAAGGCTACGGATAGGTCATGCTTAAACAAACAAAAAATTGTACAGGTGGGGGAGGGTAATCCTAACGGTTTCGAAGATAACGGGACTTTCAGATATTTCGGTATGTTTTTATATATCACCCTGTAACTTCTTAACGTTACATCCTATTGCGATTATTTAAACTTTGCTGGATAGGTGATCGTTGGACCTTTCGAATAGTCAATCAGTTTTTTCCCTCTTTGTCTGCGTTTTGAAGTTATGGCTCAAACAAAGTTTAAATTTCGGTATTATTACGTTTTTTTTTATTTAACTACTATTTTTATCAAAAAACACGTCGTCAATATCAATTGTTCATTCTGCATTTAAAAAGCCCAAAAGCTTAGCTTTAAAATGACTTATCACACTTTGTACCCAAAATGTAACTTTTTCTGCATTTTTTACAATTTTTCTTAAGCATATCCACCGAAAATGGCTGAAAAAGGTCATTTCCAAAAGATAATTGCCTACTTTCTGGCACTTATTGAACTTTTTCAGCCATTTTCGCTGGAGATGCTTAGGAAAAAGTGCAAAAAACGCAGAAAGGGTTACATTTTGTGTACAGAGTGTGATAAGTCATTTTAAAGCTAAGGTTTTGGGCTTTCTTTTTAAACTCAATATGAAAAATTGATATTGATGACGTGTTTTTTGATAAAAATAGTAGTTAAATAAAAAAAAAATGAGTAAAAAATCCAAAATTTTAATTTTGTTAAAGCATAACTTCAAAACTCACAGAGTAAGACGGAAAAAATTGATAGAAAGGTGCAAAGTTTAAATCATCGTAATAAGATGTAACGTTTATAAGTTACAGGGTCATATATAGAAACATATCGAAATATCTTAAAGTCCCGTTATCTCCGAAACCGTTAGGATTCCCCCCCCCCCCCCACCCATATAATTTTTTATTTGTCTAAGCATGCCCTATCCGAAACCTTCAAGTGCCAGACCACATTCGGGACACCCTGTATAATGGACTTGAAAAAAAACTATAATGGTTTTCGTAAACCAGTAAGTCCATAATTTTGGGTGTTGACGAACTTTAATATTTTGCAAACGAAAATATCAATGGCAGCCTAGGAAAGTATAGTTAAAATGACAATAGAAGAGGGCTTATTCAATATGAAGTTTCTATTGTCCGTCGCTGTTTAAATTCTTACGCAAATCCAGTATTTCAAGAATATTTATATCGATAATATCCTAGTATTATTATAAAAATCGACAAAACATAAAAACTTTCCTTAATCGACCTCGAAGAGTCAGTTAAATTTTTCCCCCTGAATCAGTTTATCAAAAGTTGATTAAATTTTTATTTTTACAGTTCCGGAGATGCGGCTTAGAGTGTAAAGTCAACATAAAGTGGCTGAAATTGAAAAAAAAGAAGGGTTAGGGGATATGGAAGTGAAAATGATGATGGCTACAATTCCATTTCCATGGAGTTGAATTCGAGCACATAAAGCAGACTATTTCGGAACACTTAAGCTCATTCAGTTGGTAGTCGGTGTGCTCGCAAACCACAATGTATGAAACTGTAATTTGATTGTGCGTTAATAAAAGCTTTCAAGTAGTCAAGCTTCATAACGTTGTCATCACACATGTGAAGTAAATATATATGTACGAAAGCATTTTTCGTTCCCATTTATATATGCATGTATGTATACATACATATATGTCTATATAGGGATGCCAGAAACATGAGGAGTTGAGGAGAAGAAGGATACCGACGAAACGAAAGCCAACATTTATATCAAACCCAACTGAAAGTGAATTGGATGTGCATCCTTAAGTATACATACATGTATGAATATGACGTAGGAGAGGCGTAGAAGAATATGCCAGAATAATGCGTGTCCTTCCTGAGTAATAAAAGGGATTATCCATAAGGCAGTATAGCGTCAAAATCATACATTCAAGATGAAGAAAAGGAAAGGGTTATATTCCTTATATTCTGCTGGGATTTTCTGGGTTTATATGTACGTTTTTGAAAACCCACACGAATTCCCACCCTGTTGCTCAAAGGAAACCATATATATACTAAACGCCCCTAGGTTCTATCAAGAATTTCGAGTCTCCAGATATGGATTAGACCCATTCTTGCCTCTTGCAAATTGTTGAGCCTGATGTTCTCTCCATTATAATCTTCCTCACTCTCCGTTCTATACCCACAACGTTATTTGGTTTTTCCTAGACGGCAATATTCTTTTTAAGGGTAGTACGTGGGCGAGCTATGATAATACTCAACAAAGTATCCAAAGTTGACAAAAGGCTGCCTATGTGCCACCGAACGAACCCCCCGAGAATGTCATGGAATGCTTAGAGTAATTAGGTTAAGCTTTCTATTGTCAGAGTAATAACAATGGGGACTTCTACTTCTTCGGGAGTTTAACTGGTTCTTTTTGCGCAATTAGAATGATTTCGTTATTTTTCTTCGTGGATTTGATGATGAATTTATGAATTATTATTTTTTTTGTGTTCTCCATAAAATGACGCTTTAAAAATGATTGACTGTTGCTATTCACGCGTATAAATTAATTTCATAATTTGTTTGGCAGTGTTGGTAAAATAGGCGTGAATTGATAATTTTGTAGGATTTTGAAAGGTGAAAAAGCCTAGTAGGTTCGAGCTAAACTAAATTTTCATACAAAATTTAGCGAGCTATGAGTACTAAGGCAACACGCTAAATTTTGCTTGTAGTTATTGAAAAACAGGTGGCACCACCTGTAAGTCTCCAAACAATCTAGCTTGAATTTAATCGTCCCGGCCGTTGTTTAGCGCGCTAGAAATATTTCTTTTCAGAATTCCAATGGTCCAATCTAAAACGAATGGGTGTACATGGCGCACGGTCTGCGGGCTGTGATTTTGATCCTAACGACCTAAATGAATATCTTGCATCACCCACAACATTAATATCACAAGTCATTTCTGATATTGAGAGTGTCTCTCCTACATTCGTTTCAAACAATGGTTTCAGCTTTCGCTGTGTTGATTCGGCGAAGGTGTACCGTGCTATACTCTCAATCAAATCGAATGCCTGCGGCCCGGATAACATATCGGGACATTTCCTACAAATACTTTTGCCCGTAATATTGCCTGTTGTAAACCATATCTTTAACGCAGTTTTAACATCCTCCAAATTTCCTACAAATTGGAAAAGAGGTACTGTAATAGCCATTCCAAAAAAGAATTCCCCTAATTGTATGTCTGATTTTTGACCTATCAGCCTGCTGTGCTTCTTATCGAAAGCTCTGGAGAAACTCTTGACTGCTCAAATGCTTGAATATATTGAAGGTAATGCTTTATTATCAACGTGGCAGTCTGGATTTCGATGCAGGCACAGCTCCCAAACGGCTTTGTTAAGGGTTACTACTGATATTCGGGAAGCGCACTTGATAGAGATAACTTGGGTATCCTTGTTTTATTAGACTTCTCAAAAGCCCTTGACAGCATTAACCACTTTAAATTATTGCGTAAATTGGCAGTGCAATTTAGATTTTCCGCTCTCGCTCTATCAGTCATCAAAAGTTTTTTGTTAAGTCGAACGCAGCAAGTGAAAAGTGGCAACCATCTCTCTGACCCGATATGTCTGTACCGTGGTGTACCACAAAGCTCTATCCTCGGACCATTTCTATTTAGCCTCTATATTAATGACTTACCAGATGTGATACGCAACGCAAACATACATATGTATGCAGACGATGTTCAAATTTTTCTTTGCTGCCCTGTTGGTCTATCCGAGAATTGTATCCTCAAAATCAACGAGGATCTGCAGCGCGTCCATGACTGGTCTGTGGTAAATGATCTTGCCTTGAATGTAAGCAAATCAAACTACATGATACTCCATAAGCGAGGCTTGGATCCATCAAACTTTCCCCCAGTTCTCCTAAATAATAATCTCATGCTTCACTTGGAGCGAGTTAGAGATCTTGGGGTAATGCTCAACTCTCGCCTGACCTGCTGCGATTATGTTAACAGCATCCTTGGTAAGGTATATGGTACACTTCGTAAACTTTGGTGCTCAGCGGATTTTCTCTCGGTAGTTACCAAACTCAAAATAGTCAAAGCTCTGGTTGTCCCATTTTTTATCTATGGTAACCTAGTCTTACCTAGCCTGGATTCTGTCTGCTCGCGGAAGTTGGAGATGGCTTTTAACAACTGTATTAGATTCGTGTTTGGACTTCGACGCTTTGACCATATATCCCTATACAGAAACTCAATACTTGGCTGCCCCCTTAAAACTTACCTTCTGTACCAATCGCTAACCTTTCTACATCGTCTTATTACACCAACAATCCTGCACATACTTTGGCAGCAGTATTAGCTTTTTGCGTAGCTCTAGACACGTCCATATCTTGATCCTTCGTTACCTTACAGTGATGGGCCAACGTTCCTACTTCGTTCACATATCCAAACTCACTTCCAGTTGATATTTAACGCACAGTGCCTGTTGGCGCGCTTAAGAGGCTCTTGTACCGACATTTAACTGATAGCAGCTAGCCGAACGCATCTAATTTTACACACACTATTAATACATTATATTTAAATTTAAATTAAATAATAAATTCAATAGATTATATGAACTACTTGCATTGTTAATAGATTGTTAGTTATATTTCTTCGTAGGTCATTTTGTCATCTTACTTTTTCACTTAGTCTAAAACTAATTACATTAATGGCATCGCCTATATATGCTGGATACATATTGTAGCTATATTCCTTTTCTTTTTGTCTCTCAGTAGTTTCCTCCAAATAATATATTTTGTACATATTAAAATGATTAAGTAATCTTGTTGTATAATACCCTTAATAATAAAGAATTGAATTCAGAGAAATGTCAACAACGAGCTTATAAATAATAGAAATATTTTTATACCCTAGATGAAATCATTGGGTAGACTAATTTTTTTCATTCCGTTTGTAACGCATAGAAATAATGATGGTAGAGCAAAATGGGTTGGACACCCACGTTATTTTGATTTTTGTGTGTCCGTCCGTTCGTCTATCTGTCTGTCTCTCTGTCTGTCTGCCTGTCTGTGCGCACGATAACTCGAGAAGGCGTATACTTAGAGAATTGAAATTTTGTACACGGACTTTAAAAAAAAAAATTAAAATTAAGTTCGAAAATGAGACAAATCGGGCAACTCCTTCGTGGGATTGCCATACAAAAATTTCGTTTTCCACTATATATTGGGACACTGCCTGAGAACGCGTCGAAGCTGAAATTGGGTGCATGGTGTTTTCATAGTAATAGCAAATAAAATTTCAAAAACGGAATAAATCGGGCAACCCCTTGGTGTTGCCATATTCGAATGTAGGTTTTTTTACGTATACTGTGAAAACGATCAGTCTTAGACATTTTTATTGTACTGAAAACTTCTTCAGAATATGAAATCCTATAAAATTGGTTATAATCATTTTTCCTGTGCGACGAACCGTTCTAGAAATATATGCGAGAAACCAATGCAAAAATCAAAATTGCTCAAATGGATGCCGATACGAAATTACATACGGGCATTCATCTATGGTATTATAAGAATTTGTCTTAGACCAATTCTAGCTTTTTTACTGTTTTTTTTCTTTTGTTATTTAGATACGTAATTTATTGTGATTCCATTCTATTAGTATGGGAAGTACGTACAAAATGACATAGTATTTTTATTTTGATTTATAAATCTTCCACCATAAAATTTAACACAGTGGCAATCTCTACAAATCATTTTTGGTTTATAATCAACAAGTTACATAGTCTTTGAAAGAAAAAAAAAATTTATTAACCATATATAAAGAACAAGCAAAAACCATTTTGTCCGTATAGTATGGATAAAATGACATACGAGCTTCGGACATAATGATATACAACAATATTAACTAATTATTGGACATTCTCTGTGTTCTTAGGCATGTCAGCACAAAAAGCATGGGCCCAATGAGAACACATCATGCATCGTAACCAGCCTTCACCAGGCCTAGAGCGCGAAAAAAGGTCGTTACAATATATGCATGGACAGTCCTCATCACCGTCTTGCCTGTCAGCTGCAAAGTCTTCTTCATCTGTATCGTCACCAAAAAGAGCCTTCGTGGTCTTCCTTTTCCTTATTTGAGGTGGATTTTTGAGCTCATTTATTTTCTTGACCTGGGTTGAAGTTAATAACAAATTTGTTTGGCGACACTTTTGCTTTCCTTTTATCCTGGCCACTAACAAATGCGCCCTGTGGAGCTGGTGAAATATTTTCAACACCAAATGGTAGCGAATCCTTAGAACAACCAGGTTTACAGTTATTGGCCGTTGTTGGAGGTATGTCATCTTCATTTATACTGGTATTCGTGTAATAATTTTTTGAATTCTATGGCTGATTTCTTACAGGAAATTCAGAGATTTTAGTATTCAGCGGAATATTTGTTGTCTCAGCGGGGGGCTCAAACATATAATCAGGAAAGATATGAGGATCTACATGCCAAAGACCAGTGCTTTTAAAACCATGGCACGCATTTCGAACTGTCGCTGCCTTCCCATAAGCTTGGTTAAACAAATATCCGATTTTTAACCACTTTGAAATTTCCTGATCAAAATAAGTTTTTAATGGTCCGGTAAAAGCTCACATCCAGTGGTTGCATAAAATATCTATGCCATTCTCCTTTGCAAAATTCAAAGCCTCTCTAATTTTTTGTGACTTACATGTCCATCGAGAATAAGAAGCACTTTATCTTCAACACTTGCCTTTGCATAGACTTGAAAGTGTTTCATAGCCATCTTAAAGACACTTCTGCAGTCATCCATCCCGATTTTTGTGCTATTACCAGTGTGCCAGTAGGTGCTTCGTCCACAAGTTCATTTTTCATATTTTTTCTTGGAAATATCATACATGGAGGGATGTATGTACCAGCTGCATTCATACAACACACAACTGTTACATGGGATCCACGTACAGCACTGGTGAGACAACCCGCTTGCTTTCTACCGGTCGTTGCTATAATTTTCTGAGGCTTCTGAACGGTGGAGATACCACAGATTCATCCACATTATAAATTTTATTTGGGCAAAAGTTATGAATATTCAAAAGCTCTTAATAATTCTTGAAAAACTTTTCAACTTGTGGTTTATTGAAAGCCTGAGAGCCCTGGCTGTAGAAGTGGATTCGGGTGTACGCAGGGAAATGTCCTTATTTCTTTTCAGAAAACCGCTTAGCCACTCCTATCCAGCTCTTCGACTTTTTCTAAATTGAAATTATGAGAAAAGCCATTTTTCTCTGCTAATTGGAAGGCAAGCTCCTGAGCTCCTTTACGAGTCAACCCAAAAAGTCGAGTTTCTAAAAATTTCAAATGCTCAACTAAGGTCCTCTCAATGGCAGGAGGAAACGTCAGCTTATATCTTCATAAGCCTTTGGTATTACTCTCTAAAGTTTTGTTCATGCCTAATGCATGCCTTCTGAGAGTAGCCTGAGGGACACCAAATGTTTTAGCTGCTAATAGCCAGCCCATTTTTTTTTGTTGGACATCGTCAATTGCCTTCTGCATTGAAAAAGTAACTACGTTCCGATTTAATAACATTTAAATAATATGAGAAGCACTACACTTTCGAAAAATTGAAAGAAACTTATCTGAAGGAAAAAACTTGTGACACGTGTCGTCCGGTTTTCTCTTGCTGCACTTGCGCGAATTAGTCGACTGCTGTGATGTTTTCACAGTTTGGTAAATATTGTTGGTATCACGTAATTCGATATCAAATGGAGTGTTAAAGCCAGCGAATTTCGAATTAAGAGCAGTATGTCATTTTACCCGTATATGTCATTTTGTACGTACTTCCTCTACTATTATAAAATCAAAAATGGCCTCCATTGTTATACGCCTATGAAAATGAGCAGACAGTCTTTTGCCACCCCTGTAAAATTAGTATCTTAACATATAGGAAACTCTTGCAGATCCAACGAGGATATTGGAAAAGAGTAAGCAAAATAGTAAAAATGATTCTTCTTCTTCTTCTTTTTTTATTATATTTTTTCTAAATCTCCGCCGTCATATTTTAGTTGCTAAAAAGAACGGCCCGATAATGGAGACTTGCTACAATTTAGTTTAGCGCTGCTACCTCAATACTAGGCTAAACGTGAAATTTATGATATATCAGAAAGGATTTTGTTAATCTTATTTTAGGTTTTGATTGAATGAAAGACAGTCCTAGCATAAAGAGTCTTGCTTATTTAAGGGGGTATTCTAGTCTAGAAATTCGAATAAATCGATTTTTTTTTGTTTTTATATTTTCAAAGTTTAACTATTCAAGAATATGCCTATAAGAGGATTTTTCAAATATGTATCTTTATATTTAGTGTTTACTTGCATCCAGCTGCTAACAGTTGAATTCTAACTTCCAAACCACGTGGACGTATGGACTTTAAGGGGTAACGCCTCTGTAACGGCTAAAAAAAAAGGTTTTTTCACGAATTTTTTTCTCGCAAAATTAAAGGTGTTTGAAAAAAACCTTTTAAGGGTATTATCGGGCATACATTGAACTTTATTGATAAATTTTTGACAGCGAAAAAAAAAACAAAATGGCGGCTCCACAGCCATCTTCCCGGGACATGTTTCGGAGCAAGTTTGACGCGCTTGGTGGCGACCTCCATTTTCAAAGGAAAAAAGATTTTTCTCGCACGGGACCTTTTTTTTTCTTATTCTAGAGGGTTTAAACTATTTTTTAAGCCAATAAAAAAAAACGATTTTCAACAAATTTACAGTGGTGTTACACCTTAAACGCGTTTTTCTCGAAAGTGCCTTTTTCAAGACGATGCCCACGATTTCTCAAGTTCTACTGGACCGATTTACTTGAAATTTTTTTGAGAGTGTTCTTTATAGACTTGTCTATGTCCGGAACTAGCCGCATCCCAAAATTTCAATTTTGACTATTTTTAAAAAATTCGAAAATGTCAAAAAAGTGGTACAAAAATTGCTTTTTTTTTAGGCAGCGGCCATTTTGTGAAAAATAAAATTTCAACTTTTCCCTAGTAGCGACATTACTCTAGACTAATAATCTTTTTTATTTTTTTTTTCGGTTTGCTAGGCGGGTTGGAATCGTGGGCATGATCACGCGCCAATTTTTTGAGGACCCCCACTACATCAGCTGCTAATTTTTTGAATTTTTAACTTTTTTAATTTTTTTTCTGTATTCTTGCAATGTTAATAAATAACTCATAAAAAAATGGATAGAAAAATATTGATTGCCTTTTTTTTACGGCACTTCAAAAATCACCTAAAATTCGGGCTTCTAGACTAGAATACCCCCTTAAATTTAATTTTTCATACCAGTTCTTTCGGTAGATACGATTTTATGGGCAGTAGAAACCATAGTTCTCACGAACAAATATTTTTTTCTATTCTTCTCTACCTACAAATTACTGCTATGGAAATAGACTCTTGAAGAGGTCAAAAGGTTTTAACATTTTATGACGACCCATCACCCAAGATTTAGTCGCATTTCATAATAAATTGCAAATAAATCGTCCTCGATATAATTCCTATATATATATGCTAGGAAGATGCTTGCACAACCATTCCAATCCAGTGTCTGGTCTCGCTCCCTTTATTATGAGAAGCAGTCTATTACATGTATGCTGGTGTCTGTATTGGATAAAAATCAGTCATTCGTTGGGAGATTTTTTATATTTCTCCATCACCAGTATGTATATAGATTTGGATTGGATTGAATGAATGGAACGCTAAAGTTTACTGCTCCGAATGAAATTTTCTGATAGCTTTTCACCACAAAATCGGTATTTTCCACTTTGATTCCCAATTAATTGTTAGCTCTCAAGTCCACAGAATATGTGAAATCAATAGTCGTCCATAAATTTACGCTGACTTCATCAAACCTCTTTTCTATACATACATATGAATGGAGCGCCCAAGAATTTCCATGAAACATTTTCTTAATCGAAATTTGATAGCACCAAAACTATCAATAGCGTCTTCTACAAATCATGGAGGAGTTAGTAATAAAGTTAGCCCGCATCATATTCTGTATATAGATACTTCTTCATTTAAGATTCAGATTCAGATTCAGATCAGACCAAAGCCATAATTTCTCCAATTTTGCAATTTCTAGGAACATTGATTGAATCTCAATGTTTAATGGGACTGCCTTAGACTCTGTACCATAGACTGCTTATATGAATTTTATTGTGTTATGCATTCAAAGCAGCCCGAAAATATCTACAACCCACATTCTCACGTACCAGTGGGAAGGGAGGGGGGGGGGGCTATTTCAAAACTAGTCTTTAAGTTTTAAACCGAAAAGTAGTGCTCTCTATCCACAATAGAACTGTAACTCCCTACTATACCTTCCATTCCATGCTCGAGAGATTCTATCGTTTCTGATGTACATATACGGTGGCGCGGCTACAATCCATCTTAAGAGATTTAGTGTGGTACGTAGAAGTCGTTCTAAGTTTATTCGGGTTTTGATGCTTCACTGCACTGGGTTTAAGCTGAATACAGATATACATACAGTCACATAAATTATTCTATTCGAATGCACTGGGGGTTATAAATGTACCTATACCGGTACGGATAGTGTACTTATACTTATGCACAGGTGAGCGTCCTGTATCCGTACTCTCAGATGAATTTGTTTAAATTTAAATGAATTTCGTAAATTTTAGATAACCCGGGGATGTTTACCCAAAAACAAATTTTTGTTTGGTTGTTTATTATAAAACCGAAAGCCAACATTACAACCACCAGCACCATCACTATCCTCGCCGCCGCCGTGCTGCCCATTGGTATTCATTATTAGCGTTAATGGAGCCCCTCTTCAGTTGTTTTTCGTTGGTGGTTACCAAGTAAATTTTTCATATGACAGACAGATGAAAGGTTGCGCTTTCATCACCATGGGCACATTATTAATTTATTGGTGTTGTGATTTGTTATAGGGTGTTCGGAATTTTTTTTTGTATCTAACTCTTTAGGGGGTCAATAAAAATTGGGATCTATGGGGAATATGAGGAAATGTTATCTAGTGTGAATGGTGTGATTTGCGATGTGAATATTTCGTTGCTATTTTGGAACCAATTTTCATGGTGTATGGGCTATTTGGCTGTAACCATACTAATCAAAACATTTTTTTTTATTCTTACCTTTAACTGTCAGAGGTGGAATACCGCAAGGTTCAGTTTTTGCTTCTCTTCTTTTTATTTTATTTTACTTAAGGGGGTATTCTAGTCTAGAAATTCGAAAAAATCGATTTTTTTTTGTTTTCATATTTTCAAAGTTTAAATATTCAAGAATATGCCTACAAGAGGATTTTTCAAATTTGTATCTTTATATTTAGTGTTCACTTGCATCCAGCTGCTAACAGTTGAATTCTAACTTCCAAACCACGTGGACGTATGGACTTTAAGGGGTAACGCCTCTGTAACGGCTAAAAAAAGAAGGTTTTTTCACGAATTTTTTTCTCGCAAAATTAAAGGTGTTTGAAAAAAACCTTTTAAGGGTATTATCGGGCATACATTGAGCTTTATTGATAAATTTTTGACAGCGAAAAAAAAACAAAATGGCGGCTCCACAGCCATGCTCCCGGGACATGTTTCGGAGCAAGTTTGACGCGCCTGGTGGCGACCTCCATTTTCAAAGGAAAAAAAAAATTTCTCGCACGGGACCTTTTTTTTTCTCTTATTCTAGAGGGTTTAAGCTATTTTTCAAAAAGTTTACAGTGGCGTTACCCCTTAAACGCGTTTTTCTCGAAACTGCCTTTTTCAAGACGATGCCCACGATTTCTCAAGTTCTACTGGATCGATTTACTTGAAATTTTTTTGAGAGTCTTCTTTGTAGACTCGTCTATGTCCGGAACTAGCCGCATCCCAAAATTTAAATTTTTACTATTTTTAAAAAATTCGAAAATGTCAAAAAAGTGGTACAAAAATTGCTTTTTTTTAGGCAGCGGCCATTTTGTGAAAAAAAAAATTTCAACTTTTCCCTAGTAGCGACATTACTCTAGACTAATAATCTTTTTTATTTTTTTTCGGATTGCAGGCGAGTTGGAATCGTGGGCATGATCACGCGCCAATTTTTTGAGGCCCCCCAATTCATCAGCTGCTAATTTTTTGAATTTTTAATTTTTTTCTGCAATGTTAATAAATAACTCATAAAAAAATTGATAGAAAAATTTTGATTGCCTTTTTTTTACGGCACTTCAAAAATCACCTAAAATTCGGGCCTCTAGACTACCCCCGTAAGAGTGCAGATATCTTAACCTATATTGAATTAGTTAAATTTTTAGTTGTTTAAATATAGATAGGTGGAGGTCTATAACTCTTATTCACTTTAAAGTAGTACGCTCCAGATTGACTATATGCACCTCCTTCAACATTTCTTTTCCATTTTATATGGAGAATCTTCTAAATTTAATGAGGTAGGCAAGTGCTACATCGATTTCTCTTAAATCTTCTTTAAGATGGTTTGAAAATGATTGATTTCAATTTTGGAAACAGGGCAAAGTCTACTGAGAATTTGATTCTAGACTGGTAATAGATGTCTCTAGAAATTTTCTGTGTTGTATAGGAGATGTCGCTAGTATAAATTGAGATAGAAACTTTTATTTAATGGTACAAATCAAATTTTTCCTGTATATAAAGTCAAAATGATTAAAATTCAAATTAAAGTAGTATCATAGATGGCACAAGAACTTGATATCGCATGGTATACCAGAGCAGAGTATACAGGTTTTCAAATGGGTAGTGCATTCGGGAATGGACCACAACTTGTCTTAGAGTATGCCGGAAGCAAGTGTTTCCTTAACAGTACTTTTGTACTCATTTGATCGACATTCTCAACATGGCAGATGCTAGAAAATATGAATCACTCGACGTATTCATCATTTTTGTATACTCTGCTCTGGTATTGCATTCGACATCTACTTCTTGTGCCATTTCTGGTAGGATACAATCATGGAAAATTCTTCTGTTAGAAGGTAAATCTGGAAATAATAATTGAAAGACAAGTAGAGACATCTCCTATACAACACATAATAGATCCAGGAGACATCTACTACAGTCTATAATCAAAGGTTGAGATCCTGAGAGTAAGGTAGGTGGGTGGGGCATGGTTGCCTCGCGAGTTACAATGCTGCTTCACCGAAGTTTGATTTTCTTACAATTTAGGCTTCTTCCTGCACACAGCATCTCTATACCTCCGCGCATTTGTTGGCTCTCTTTGTATCACTCAATAAATGTGCCACGATGCATACACCCCATAAGGACTGGAACGAAAAGTCTTGTCATCATATAAACTTAAACAACTCCGTTAATTTTTAAGAAATTTTTTAATTCAATTTTAAATTTCAATACATAGTAAGTATTTAAGATTTACTGTACCAATTTTTTATCGAGTTTGTAATTACCTGTTTAGCCACCAATTTTGATTGTTTAAGCCACTCTTTTTTGAAATCTTCCATGATTTTCGTTACTTTACCTTCTTTTCGTAGTTTATGCTTGACTAGGGCCTAATACCGTTCGATTGGTCGCAATTCAGGTACATTTTGTGGTGAGTTCACTTCTTTTGGAACAAAATCGATGTGGTTCTTATTGAACCACTCAACGGTATGCTTTGCATAATGATAGCTAGCTAAATTAGGCCAAAAAAATAAATATAGGCCAGGGCATCTATATTGTCTTAAAAATGGTTGTAATCTGTTTTTCAAGCAATCGTTGATATAAGATTTTGCATCGATTTTCGCTTTTGTGAAGAACGGCCTACTCCGGAGGCTACATTCACAAATAGTTTGCCCCAATCCGTAATGTTTGGTTGAAATTTTTCCATTCTTATTGACTTTTTTGTATCAGGAACTACTGTACCAGCTTTAACGGTATAAAATTGGGTGCCTGGTAATGTCGAAAAATCCATTTTAAAATATGATTCGTCATCCAAAAAAAAAAGCAGCTGTCAGAGTTTTTTAAAATTCCATTGTTGAATTTTCGTGCTCAAAAAAATTGATTTTTCCAATTGTTTCTGATTTCTTTTTGGCGATTTTTACTTTTTATACGTCTTCAACTTGTTTCTTTTCTTCACATGTTGAATTATTGTGTAACTCGTTTTCAATTTTTGAGCGATATGGCGTATCGATGATGATTTGTTCAGATCAATTTCCCTCTAGACACTTGACTCCATTTTTTTGTTAACTGGACCTGTTGGATCACCCGACTTTGTCTTATCCTCTGAAGATCTTTTAACACTTGTTTATAAAGCGCTGAACTGCTCTAACCGACACTCCTATCCTATCTCTTTCGTGATACTTAGCTTAGATTTAGTTTTATTTTCTCTATATAAATTCGCGCAATTCCACAATTTTTCTTGTGAACTGGCCATTACGATCATTTCCCAAGACCAGGGTTGTAAATGAGCGGACTCATTTATCATATCAACTCATCGCTCAACTCAGGATTTGAGTCCGCTCAACAGTTGAGCGGTGGTTCATTGCTCGAAATTTGAGCGGTCTCACTGGTTGAGCGGACTCAATCGTGAGCGGACTCAGTCTTGAGCAGACTCAGTCTTGAGCGGACTCATTGCTTGAATGGACTTGAGCGGACTCACTGCCTGAGCGGACTCATCATTTGAGTTGAGCGGACTCAAATCATATTTTAAATAACATAAAGAGAATCTGATTTAATTAAAATTGAAACTGAAATTTCAATAAAATAAGAAAAGCTTTTAAAAAGTCATTCATTATATTATATTTTATTAATTTAGCTTTTGCTAATTTTCTTAGCCAACATTTCTTCTTCCTCCTTCCTTCCTTATTTAAAATATGATTTGAGTCCGATCAACTCAAATGATGAGTCCGCTCAGGCAGTGAGTCCGCTCAAGACTTGAGTCCGCTCAAGTCCATTCAAGCAATGAGTCCGCTCAAGACTGAGTCCGCTCACGATTGAGTCCGCTCAAATTTCGAGCGATGAACCACCGCTCAACTGTTGAGCGGACTCAATGATTGAGCGGACTCAAATCCTGAGTTGAGCGATGAGTTGAGTCAAAATGTGAGTCCTTTACATCCCTGCCCAAGACTAACCATTCGAACTGTTATTGTTCCACGTAATACTTGTGGCTTCTGAGAAAATTGTATATCACAAAAAATGAGTTGTTCTTTTAGCGTTATACAGAGTATTTCCCCTTAGGAGGTCAATAGAGCAGGAGGTGATAGTATACTCACCTAGTCAAACAAAAAATTATATGGCAGGGGTGGGGGCGGCAATATCAATCGTTTAGGAGCTACAGGGTGATTAAGAAAAAAACTAGTTTTTCACTAATAACTCTTTAACGGTTGCCGATGGCACGTAGGGTATAATAGGTCAAAGTAAAGAGGAGAGTCTACAATTTATAGTTTTTATAAAAAAAAGATATGGTAACGACCGTTTACAAAATATTTTGCTTAGAACCCGTAACTCCTCAGAGGAGTGGGTATGGGGCTGGTTGAGACGTTGGAAAGGCCATGATGTAAGTTCTACATACAATGAGCGCTTGAATGTGACCGTGCGCCCAGTACTTTTTAAAATATAGTGTGTTTTGTGAAAAACTAGTTTTTTTAATCACCATGTAACTCCTAAACAGTTATTATTGCCCCCCCCCCCCACCCCCGGCCCCCGCTATACAATTTGACTAGGTGAGTACTATCGCCTCCTGCTCTATTGACCTAAGGGGAAACGCCCTGTATTACATGTTTTGGCGACAATACTTTTCGTTCCAGCCCTTATGTTTGCTTAAGCGTTTGAAATGTCCTGTAAAGTTATTTTTTTTAAAAGCTAATTTATGTAAAAATGGTTTCTAATAGAAGACCTGGGATAGATACCTGAGGCATACCAATGTGTAAGAATGTTATAATAAATTCTCGAAGAGATCATTTTATACAAATTTGTTGCCCCATATTATAGGCTGTACATACATAGCCATAGTATGGCAAACTACCCCAAATTTTATTAGGTTAATTAATTAGGTTAGATAGGGTTGTGTTCTGTCACTGTCACTATTGTCGACAACCTCGCAGTACCGCTATATTATAGAAGATGTGGTATTGTTATTAACTGTCACATATAAGACTTATGGCCGGTTTCACAGTCCAGGCTTAAGCTAGAGCTTAGTTAAGCCATTGGTGTGGCTTAAGCCCAGAACTTAAGTCTACTCGGTTTCACAGTACTCAGTAAGCTGAGCCTTAGTTAAGCCGCAGATGAAAATTTTTAAATTGTCTGCACTGCTGTAATTGTGATTTTTTTATAAGTACAATTGCCATTGTGGATTTAAAACCAAGCGAAAAGAAGAACTTTTTATTTCCCAGTTTGTTATGGTTTTTATCGGGAAGGATATCAAATCCCAAATCATTCAGAATGTTTACATGAATACTTCAGTACTTGACTTGAAATCCACTTGAAACTCAAGTAGGGTTTTTTACTTCCAATTACTTGACTTGAAATTTTCTTGAAATTTACTTGAAGTGACACTTTACCTTTGACAACTTTGCATTAAGTTCAATATATAATTGCGGATTTTTAGATAAATATTTTTAGAAAAGTGCTAAAAATCACAGCCTGAATTATCAACAATAATCTTCTTCTTGTTCCTATTTGTCGATTTCATATCTCTCACAAATAAAAATTTTTCAAGTACTGAAGTTGCGTTTACATGAATTTTTCAAGTAAATCGAACAAAGTTTTGTGATTTACTTGACTCAAGTATACTTGAAGTCAATCCGCGTTTACATGATATTTTGATTACTTGATCTCTACTTGAAGTATACTTCAAGTATTCATGTAAACGTACTGGTTATTGTTGCAGAATGTTTCGACAACGTAAACCGTCATAGCCGAATGTTTCTACACTCGGAATCGAGAATAAAAATCAACGTCATCCCATTTGTCGAAATGTTGCGGGTGCCTTCTTATAATTTTTTCACAGGTCACACCTTGCGATATTATATTATACATTTCTTCGTCACTTATATACTCTGCATTAGATAAATAACTCATTTTTGTCTTAAACTATTTGGTTTTTTCCTAAAACTTCAGATGGAATGCTGATACTAGCTGTCAGACAGTACTCAAAACTGCTAATAGATAACTATTTTTCGCTTGGAAAATTTCAATTTAGTTTTAAAGTATAACTTTTGAAATATGTAGGTACGTTCGATTAATAACAAAAATTATATATATATAGCAATATTTAGCAATAATTTCCTGTTTTTCACAGCAAAATCTGAGGCTTAACCCTTCGAAATGACAGGCTTAAGTTAAGCTTGCCTTAAGCCAGTGATATCACTTAAGCCTTGACTGTGAAACCGAAATATTTATTAAGCCTTGGCTTAAGTGAATTCTTTTCTGTGACTCGGTGTTAACACTGCCACCGAATCTGTCATTTCTTCCCTACTGGTGTGGTGGGTAGAAAAGAGCCAGGAAATGACAGATTCGGTGGCGGTGATTATACCGAGTCGCAGAAAAGATTTCACTATTATTAGATTATGCGGGAGGATGGATTTTAAGGATTTCATGTTGAAGAGTGTGTGCGAGGCAAGTACAATGGTTGGTATAAATGTTAACATTGGCAAGACAAAGATTATACATACCTCTCAATACCTCAGACTCATGATGTCCATTATTTTCAAATAAATAAACCAACTGTGATATTTCCTTACCCGGGGGTTACACCTGCAAGTACAGCTTGCATGCAACTTGCACTGCCATACTTGCATGATGAAAATTCATGGCAGCTGGGAGATAGTAATTTAACATTTATACAGTTTTCAAAATGGCGGAAAAGAAATGCTTGAGAGAAATTGATAAATTTATACTAGGAAAATGAGATTTTCTGGGATCTTTGATATTACATCATTTACCAATACCTTCCTCTTAACTTTTTCTTAAGTTTTTATCGTTCTGCTTCTTCGTTTATTACTATAATTTACCAATATACGCAAAACTTTACATCTAAATGCCATTTTTTAAATGAACTTGCATGCAAGCTGATAAGACATCAATCGAACTGCATTCTGCTGTCAAGTTTAAAATTGCGTTGGAAGGGAGGCTTGCATGCAAGCTGTACTTGCAGGTGTAGCCCCGGGTTAGGATGATCACTGAAAACAGAGGAACAGTAGAAAATGTTAAAGCGAGACTCATGAAGCATAATATACCAATACGCAAGTTATATTTTTTCTATTCATTTTTATGATCCAAAACTGTTATTCATAGAAGTCGAATTCCAACACCGCAGTATTGTCCATGAAGTCACATTTTTTTATCACGTCCCTCTCCGTAAATACCTATTCATATTCACCGTCTTGACAAGATGAGAAATAAAAGTTGTCAAACCGCAACTAATTACCCGAATTAATCGGAAATAAAAAGAGTCGTGTACAAATGATCTAGAAAAAGAGACATTTATGATGGCCCTTATAAACCCACCGCGCCGCATCATGCTTCTTAAAACTGTTGCTTCGTCGCAGATATGAAAAAAAAAATATCATCATGTAACTCTTGTTCCTCAATTTTTTTTTTCATCCTGTTTTTTCTTTGAGAATATCTTGTTCGTGTGTCTCAAATGATGGTAACGATTATGATGATGATGACGTACCTGAATTGCTCGGTTACTTATTTTTCGGCGCCCACTTTAAATTTATTACAAAAGCTTACAATTTTGTTTTTGGTTATGTGGGTGCTAAATGTCTTGTTAAATTTCGTAATTTTTCATATGTTAATATCGTGACCAGTCCGCTACTCTCATGATGATGTCTTCTACGTTTTCTATATACAATCAATTCTATTTTATGTATATTTATTTGCGTAAAAGTAACAACAACAACAACAACAACACTCTCTACAGGAAAAATTGGCGGGAAACTTTCCACTATAGCGTTAAGATTTGAATTTCAAATCTATGCAGGACAGGGCGCATGATCAAAGGCGATAAAGTCGAAGTAGACATGAAAACTTCTTGGCTGCTGGGCAAAATAAACAGAGAAAAAAGAAAAAAAAAACAAGAAAAAAAAAAACAAGAAAAAGAAAAGAGAAACACTAAAAAAAAACATTGCGCAAACGAGTTTATCTTCTCATGCAGGATTTTTCGATTATTGTCAAATGGGCTCTCTTTTGCTGTATGTTTGTCTGGTGACCCAATTGTGGTTTTAGAGTTGTGTATGATTATTTTTTTTTATCTCTTTTCATAATATGTATACAGAGTTTGTGGGAAATTTTGTAAATTGAATATTATAATTGCAAATTTATGTTCTCATGGAATAAATTTCGGCTATAGTTCGAACTCCCGCTCTTCCTTCCCCACTCACCATCACAATTAGCAAAATAATAGACAAAAGTAAGAAGAGCGAACATATGACAAAATTAAATTTTAGTCGCAGTATCAGATTTTGATGAAATTTTGATTCATGTGTGTTTCATTAGTGGACTTATGCGTTTTGTTTATCTGTTTTTATTTTAATGATAGGCATTATTCCTTTAAGGGGGTATTCTAGTCTAAAAATGCGAAAAAATCGATTTTTTTTTGTTTTCATATTTTCAAAGTTTAACTATTCAACATCTGGTAAAAATTTCAAGTCGAAAGTATGAAAATTGTTCGAGTTATGCTGCGTGCCATTTTGAAAAACCGTGTATCGAGAAAAACGCGTTTAAAGTTTTGAGAATAGTTTTTTATTGGAAAAAATAAAAAAAATGAAGGTAAAAAATTGGTTGCTGTCGCTAAACTAACGGATAAACAAGTTAAAGTTGCAAATTTCAAAAAGGTCAGTTGTGTTCAATTCGGCTTTTTCTGTCAGCTTTAGAAGGCAGCTGGCGATAAAGCTGGCTGAAGAGCTCCAGCTTCAGGTAGTCGTTTCGGAGCAAGTTTGACGCGCTTCGTGCGACCTCCATTTTCAAAGGAAAAACATTTTTTTCTCGCACCTTTTTTTTCTTATTCTAGAGGGTTTAAACTATTTTTTAAGCCAATAAAAACAAAATCGATTTTCAAAAAATTTACAGTGGCGTTACCCCCAAGCGTTTTTCTCGAAATTGCCTTTTTCAAGACGATGCCTACGATTTCTCAAGTTCTACTGGACCGATTTACTTGAAATTTTTTTGAGAGTCTTCTTCATAGACTTGTCTATGTCCGGAACTAGCCGCATCCCCAAATTTCGATTTTTACTATTTTTAAAAAATTCGAAAAAGTCAAAAAAAGTAGTACAAAAATTGGTTTTTTTTCAGGCAGCGGCCATTTTTTTTTCAACTTTTCCCTAGTTCCGGACATAGCGACATTACTCTAGACTAATTATCTGTTTTTTTTCGGATTGCTAGGCGGGTTGGAATCGTGGGCCTGATCACGCGCCAATTTTTTGAGGCCCCCACTTCATCAGCTGCTAATTTTTTGAATTTTTAACTTTTTTATTTTTTTAATTTTTTTTCTGTATTCTTGTAATGTTAATAAATAACTCATAAAAAATGTATAGAAAAATATTGATTTTTTACGGCACTTCAAAAATCACCTAAAATTCGGGCCTCTAGACTAGAATACCGCTTTAAACTAATCAACTCCGGATTGCCGTAAGGTTCGATATTGGGATCATTTCTCTTTATACTGTTGGTGTCTAGGGAATGATGTGTTTCAATGTATTAAGCATACCTAGTAAGTATTTCCAAAAATCACAATTGTATTTCTTTCGGTCTGTCAAATTCTCTGAAGATGCTGTAAATCTGTGTTATGAGATCCAACTTACATATGTATTTGAAGAGTTATTTTAAAAATCAGTATGCAGAGCTGAAGCAATGCGACAATGTTGGATACATTTTATTCAGTTTTGTAAATTGCTTTAATATTTTCAGAAAGTTACCCGAAATTGTCAACAAAAAAATCCTTTCTCAATAATCTTCGAATTTTTTAGAAATTTGATTTTTCACAATACCTTTTTCCAAAAGGAAAAGGCCTTTTGGCTCTTCTAAAAAATACGCAAAGAAATTGAAAAATATTTGCTATTTAAAGAAATTTTTAACGTGCGATTTTCTAAAACAAAACAAAAAAAAAGTTTTAGAGGATCTCTTCTTCCTGTTAATCTTTAAAATTGCTTTGGACTTACTGAGCTGAGAATTAGAAGCTAGCTGGGAAGAATGTTGTCTAGCCACCTTGTTATGCTACCCAATTTCTCCTTCGAGAAAATTCATAATTCTAAGAATAATGAACGGTATTTGCCGTATAAGAAAAGTTTAAAAAAGGGCAAATTTTCAAGTCCGGCACTTTTGTTAATGTGTTTTTTTTTTGTGGTAAAATACGTGTTTTAATAAGTTTTAATACATTCCCGCCGGCATGTACCACCGGTGGTACATGCTGGACTGTTCTATGGTACAAAGAAAAAAATAAATTTTATGTGTCTTTTTTGTTAATGGACTTGGATGAAACTTTCAGTTTGTATGCAATACCAATATAGCTCACACGTATTTTTTTGTTTCGTCCTACACGCCTCACCCCTTTCTAGGAGGGTTAGAAATTTCGTGATTTTTCCATGAAACGTTATTTTCACAAAATCACATTTCGAGAACGGAGCAACCGATTTTTCTGACTTAAATACCAAATGAAGCTTAATACTTTATATATTTTTCATAAAAATAATATAGCAGATCCGAAAAAAAAAATTTTGTTAATAATAGTATTTCGTGAATTTACAGTATTACGGTGACTTTAAAAATTCATAAAAAAGTAACTTTGCGTGGGAGGGCCGTGCAGCAATGCCGTTTTTTTAGTTTTAATTTTAGTTCTGGAATTCGGGAGAAAAGAGATAGGTGAATAAATTTTGCTGCTGGTTTTCAGGGTTTTGTGGGTGGGTGGGGGGGGGGGTAAACCGAGCCCACATTGGGGGGGGGGGGGGGGGGGGTTGTATAACATGGGACGTATGTGATATCAAATTAAATTAAAGAGGAAAGAGAGTGTGATCGAGTGACAGGGTCCTTTTTTTTGATCATGTTACCATTAAAAAATTCCTTTTTTGGGACTTAGATCATATACATCCCCTTCCTTCATTTTGCATATATGTATGTATTTTAAAAAGGACTAGTTTTCTTTCTTTTCATGTTATCTTTGAAGGTAATTATCGAATTAAAAAAACTAATTAGATGTTTGATTCTGGGACAAAATGTATAGATGAGATTTCATTCTACAAACATGTCTTAACCTTTATATTTACAAATTTTATAGAGTCTCTTCTGTGCTGGAAGAGACGATCAAATTGAACTTTTTTCGGGTAACCTCAAATTATCTTTATCCACCAAAATTGATATTGCTTTTATTTCGATATAATTTTTTTTTCACAATATAGTTAATATGTGCTGCAATATTAGGGTGTGGGTGGGCCTAGCGGGGTGGAGGGTGGGTGGTGGAGCTAAAAACGGCAAAATTTTCGGATATTTTAAAAAATAATTTTTTTAAATCAATTTATAAGTTCGGAAATTACTGAGGAGGGCTTAATAGGGGTAGTTAATTACAACCCCTATTTGTCCTAAAAATAATTCTTTCCATCAAACCTCGATCCGATTCTAATTACCGAATCTAAGATGATTTCAACGTCATCTTTCTACTAAATTTTGTGCACATTTAAGGCCTTAGACCACCCTAGAATTTTCAAAAAATCCTTAATGGCCTCAAAAATGATGTCCGAAAAGATTATGGCCAAGGAAAATCTTTAAGTACTCCGTTTTCGAGCGCTAGCGAGAACAGGTATACGGCAGATGTTATTGAAAATATTTATTTCGTGGAGCATAGAAAAAAAAGACGTCGTCGTCGCAAAAAACGATGTACCGTCGCCATTTTGAAATAAATTGCCTCAAAAAAAATATTGTATGCAGTTAATGATATGTATAATAAAGTCCCATTTCTGTAATCTCGATTTATTTCGTAATAATTTCTGAAAAAAAATCCCAAAAAAACCCTATTTTTTCGGCCTCTAGGGGTGGCCTAAGGCCTTAAGCCACTTTTGTTCCTCTTAAAATTACTATTATCTAGCCATATTTTATTTAAGACAAACCAAAAAGTCATTATTTCAATCGTTTAAGAATAATTAAATAAATTAGGCTGCATGGTTCGTTAAATTACTTTCTAATTAAGTTGCTACTGACAAAACACCACCCTTTATCTCATACAAATTTCCACTTGCTCCAACGAAGCCGAAGCCGAACACCATAAGATAAGGGCTCTAACCTAAAAAAAAATATAAAAAAGTGCTAGTAGAAGTCCTCAATAGTAAATAATACTATTTTTTTTTAACTGTTATTAACTAGCATGTTTTTCGTTTGGTGCTGCTATATTTTTTTTATAAAAAATATAAATCATTAAGCTTTTGGCTTCTGAAAAAAAAAAAAATCGGTTGCCCTGTTCTCGAGATATGATTTTTTGAAAATGACGTCTCATCTTAAGAGCACCTGGTGGGGGGGGGGGGCGCATGGTAGGGGAAACAAAATAATATGGGTGAGCTATTTTGGTACTCCCTACAAACTATGAAAGTTTCATCGAAATCGGAGATGGACAGGTGCGATAGTACCCCGCGGCCAGATGAAGCAAAACATAAATTCGAGCGCCGGCTCACAGTGAAAGACATGAATATCGGTCCCGGGATTTTAAAAATTGTCTATTACAAAAATAAAAGAATATCGTAATCAACCTTTTCAAGGATTATTCTCCGGATTTTCTTCCCTTACGGGATTTTCATTTTTTCAGGATTTTTATTCCTGAGATTTTGATATTTAGAATTTTATTTTTCTAGGTTTGTTATTAATCTCTAAGCTTTGATGTTAAAAAAAAAATTTATATAAAAAAAGACTTCCCCCTATGATAGATGCTTACTCAGCGGAATTAGGACCAGACTATGAGGGACAAATTTCAGGGCTATCTTTATAGTTTTCATCTGGCAACAAGATAATAAATGGAGAGACATTTTCAAGTCGTGCAGTGACCGCACTATTCAAGTTTTTCGATATTTGTGTAAATATTTGCTATCATTGCCTTCTTCTTGGCTATATATACTACCTGTAAACAATAAGATCACATTGTTGAAATCTGAATATGAAAATCCGACTGAAATCGCTAACTAACACAAAGTTGAGGCTTTTAAAAGTGTTGCAAGCAAAATAATGCCAGCTGATTTACGTCTTATCATAAAATATTCAATAAAATCGTACATTCTCTTAAGGTGCCTTTATCAAAACAAAACAAACACACACACACACATACCTATACAAAACGCTTTCAATTTTCGTTTACCGGCCGGCCAATCGGCCGGCAGGCAGTCCATAAAACTGCAAAAAAAGATAAAAATCTCGTGAAATTCTATTTTCATTGCAGACATCCGAACGCTGGGGCTGAACGCCACCACCGCCATCCATGGCGTTTATTGTTTTTCATCCGCTTCTTTTGTAGTAATCAGAGCCTTATCTGCCCCTGGGCATAGCGCAGTAATGAGTAAGACTCGCTGCTCTCGATCGATTCTGGGATCTATGTGTGTAACCCAACCATAGTGGAAAAATCCTCCCTCCAGGTCCTGGTGCGCTGCTTTTAATCTAATTGAGTGCACCTCTTAAACCGCAATTACAGCTACCGTTATCGGCGCGAATCTTGTAAAAACCTCTTCCCATAACTTTAAGACCTCTAACCGTGCTAAAGTCGCATTTACGTGGTGCCGAGTGTGTAGCCCCAAGCCGCCGCTGACTGTTGCCGCCTGTTAAGCGTGTGTTTATTGGTTTTTAAACTGTCAGAGGCTAATCTTGCATCGTCGAGTGTCTAATTCACTCGCGAAATTGATTTTTTTTTTTTGGTTTTGGTTTTGGTTTTGGTTTTTGCGTGGCGTCTGTTATTCAATTTACCTGTGCTTATGGTGGCTGCTGGATATACACAGCCTGTATGCGCGCTCCTTTCCAGATGGTCAGGTAAGCGGCTCCGATATGATGTTGCATCATCGGCTTCTTCTGTTCGGTATATTTCTTTTAGGGTCTCTCTGTCCCCGCGCACTATGCTTCCCTCGACTGATTTTATTTAGGCCTTCATTGGCTGCTGTTCTGGTTTGCTATTGTTGTTGGAGGTTTTTTGTTTGCTTTTTGGAGTCCAGTAATTAATGACTAGAATGGTGTCACATTACGAAATTAATGCACTAAAGATACCCGGCTAAGATACCCTATTCTCGTTGTGTTGTTTTTGTGTAATTTATAGGCGAAATTTTGTTTTTTGTTTTGTTTTTTTTTGCCAAATATGACCATGTTTTCCTGGTGGTTGCACATACAAAAGTGAAATCGTGAAATTTTTAAAATGCATATGAAACCGCACGAACATTAGATATCGCATGCCTCCAGCTAGGATCATATGAAATTATGTTAGGCGCAGGCATTGTCCTTGGTTTTCAGAAAATATTAAACACTTGATTCAGTTGCGCAATAGGGCTTACACTGTATGGAAACGATACCGACTTACAGTTTTTTGGAACCCAATTTCGATCCTTGCGTAATCAAGTTACTAATGCCGTTCGTCGTGCGAAGAAAATATATTTCTCATCTATTCTAAATACCAATGTACCTACTAAACAACTTTGGAAGAATTTAAAATCTCTAGGTATTGGTTCCTCTAGAAATTTTAGTTGCACTGAAGATCCTGATGAACTTAATAGACAGTTTTCTATCTCATGCGAGATTGTATAATGGTAATGTAATCGATATTTCCTCAATGACTCCGCATGCTTCCAATACATTTAGCTTCAATCGGGTTACCGAAGTTGACATATTTAATGCAGCTTGCAGTATTAAGTCAAATGCAACGAGTATCGATGGCATATATCCAAAATTTATCCGTATTCTGCTTCCTCATCTTCTTGCACCTCTCGCTCATATTTGCAATATATGCTTTATGAGATGCCAGTTTCCCAATTACTGGAAACTTTCAAGGGTCCTACCAATCCCCAGGCTCTTCTGATACTGATTATCGTCTGATTAGCATTATTCCCTTTCTTTCCAAAGTATTTGAAAAGTAGTTTTTCTTCAAATAACTGAACACGTTGCTGCTCATAACTTGTTACATGATTTTCAGTCTGGCTTTCGACTCAACCATAGCTGTACTTCTGCTTTGCTCAAGGTAACTAACGATATTCGGATAGCTCTTGATGAGGATAAATTTACGGGTTTATTTTTTCTTGATATTTCCAAGGCCTTTGATACTGTTGATCACTCACTGCTTTGCAAGAAACTGGTTGATAATTTTCAATTCTCGGTGCTGGCTACAAAATTTGTCTATTCCTATCTTACTCATCGTATGCAAATGGTGTTTTCAGCCGATAGGTATTCATCTCCACTTTCTGTTATATCTGGGGTTCCTCAGGATCAATCCTTGGTCCATTACTCTTTTCTTTGTTCATAAACGATATTTTTACCTGTCCTAAGCATTATCAAATGCACCTCTTTGCAGATGATGTGCAGGCGTATCTATCTAGGCCTATTGGTTTAATTGAGGATGGCATTAGCTGTTTGAATGAAGACCTCGAGAGAATCCATCAGTGGACCATCCTAAACAATCTCCTCATCAATCCAGTGAAATCGAAGGCTTTGGTTATTTACAAGACTTCTATTGACACGTCGTTCTTCCCTCCGATCATTCTTAATAACAACTTAATTCCATATGTTGAATCGGTTCGTAATCTCGGCGTAATTTTTAATAAGACCCTGAAGTGGAACGATCACATTAAGTTTATCATACGTAGAATCTACGGTGGCCTTCGTTCGCTTTGGGTCACAGGCTCCTTTACGCCTACTCAAACCAGATTGCATTTAGTGCGGACACTACTGGTTCCCTTAATAACATATGGGTGTGAGATTTATGGTAGGCTTGATTCTGTCTGCTGGAGGATGCTTATAACTGCATTTAATTCCATGATTAGGTATATATATAACCTTCGTAGATTTGATCATGTTTCACAACATGCTTCTTTAGTTTTCGGTTGTACTCTTGAAGCTTACTTGCAGCTTCGACTGATTTCATATGTGGCTAAAATTATCAAATTTGCGCAACCTAAATACCTGTTTGACTTACTTACGTTCGCTCGGTCCAGCCGAACAATGACCCTTATTTTGCCTAATGCTAATTACCTTGTTAGTAGACGCCTGTTTTTCATCCAAGCTATCAAATTGTGGAACTCATTGCCAGCTTCGTTCCGAAGATCGCTTTCGTCAAGTACATTGACCACCTTCAATCAAAATGCATTGATTTACTATTCTTCCTAGAGTAATTCCATATTTTAATTTATTTATTTTTCTTATTATTTCTTATATATTCTTTTTTCTTTTTCCTTATTCTTTCTTAGCTTTGTAGTTTTGTAGGTCTAGCTGTAAGTTAGTGTAACTTTATAGTATAAGATTTCTTCTTTATTAATTATATTGTCTAAACTTGTACAACACAAAAGAATTTCTATTCTCATTTGTACAATGCCTATTGTTGAATAAATTGAAATTGAAATTGAAATATATATTTTATCCCTTCTTACTGACCCACATGAAATACTCTCGACGCGACGCAGAGATTCATTAATGCAATAATTTGCTGGATTAACGAATTTACTGTCGGCAAGCAAATCCTATTTTCGACATAATAATTGAAATATTTCTGGTTCTTCTTCGATATCATCTGGTTTTTGCACAATCAGTGCATATACATATGTAGCTTGATGGGCTCTTTATTTTGAAACGTCCATAGATACAGGCACTCTCCACCAACCAGCCAGCCAACCAACCAATCTCCACACTCAGTTTTAATGAGATTTATTAGACAAAGTAGGCTCTGATGGGAACGCTTTGAAGCGTGTAATTAAGCTTAATGAAAATTTCCTAGGGGGTCCTTCATCTGGTTCTTCGATTTAGGACATTTGAAGCGTGAATGTATTGGTCCTGGTCCTGAGAGCATGTTTATATACACGTAAATCGATATTTTTGCTCTTAATTGGGATTTTAATAATTCTTACATTTTGGTGATGCTGCTGTATATAATGGCGAAATTTTTATGAATTATCTACGATGGGTTTGGGTTAGAAATATATTCTTGGAATAAAAATAATTAAGAAATCTGCTTAGAGATTTCAAAAGAGATGAAGGAAAAGATTTTCAATAAAAGTATGGCTGTTTCTGTGTAAAAAAAAAAAAAAACGTTCTTGTAGTCTATCACATGTGGGATTTTTTCTTTTCTATGATCTATTTAGTACGCCAGTTACAGAGATTGTGGTCTTTCAGATAGTGAAGATTTTTAAATTATGATTACTAATTATCTGAGAGCTCGCATTCACAGTTAGAAAATTCATTCAGAGATTTTTCTTCTTGGGTGAATATTGATTTAATTACCACCTAGCGTTTTTAGGGACACAATTCTGCCATTGTTACCTAAATGAAATTAAGTTCACGGGCGGTTCCATGTAAATTTGGAGAAAAAGAAAATCCCAAGCACCGTTGGAATTTTTGCGGCCCTTCAAGTCCCACTCCGACGAATCAACCATCCTGTATACCCCCCCCCCCCCGCCTTCTACCGTCTTTTTCCAAAAATAAGACATCCTCCGAAAATTAGCCCTATAGTGATTTTCGGAACTTTTTGGTAAAATAAGACATCCTCCGAAAATAAGCCCTAGTTAAAATAATGTGACAAAAAGAATTCGTTAAAAAATGTAAATCTGATTAATTCCTCATACGTAATTTTATTTAAAAATAAAGGGAATAATTTTTAACCCCAGTTAAAATGAGTACAAAACGAAAGAGCTATTCTGTCGAGTACAAAAAGGGAATCGTGGAAGACTCCAGGGGTTGTAAATCTTGTAGCATTCTGTAAAGAGAAGATGCTGGATCTCCGTATGGTTCGTAAATGGCGTGCAGACTACGATTACCTGTGTCAACTGGTGGACCAAGGAAATGAGAAAAAACGCAGAGTTGGATCAGGTCGGCAGCCGTTATTTTCTGAGTTGGAAGATTGCATCTGGGAATGGATTGCAGGCAGGAGAGCAATGGTTTGGTAGTGCGCAGGGCTGATATTCAAAAATTTGCCCTTAAAGCAGCAATTGAATTTGATATATCCACAGAAGAATTTAAAGCATCGTCACACTTGTTGGACAACTTCCTTAAACGATATGAACTGTCTCTAAGGAGATCAACAACATTGTTTAAGCAGGAAGACAATGAAGTTGTTAAGCGTGCACTTGCGTTTAAGCTTTTTGTTGATGGCATCGATTTTTCGAAATAACAACTCTCCAACATGATTGCTATGGATGAGACCGCGGTATTCCTAGGCCAAGGAGCTCAAACGACAGTTCACCACAAGGCTTCTTCGTCAATTTACGTTCCTTCTACCGGTTACGATAGTGCACGTGTTACCTGTATTTTGGCGATTCGTCTAGATGGCAAGAAAGTATCGCCATTTTTAATCACTAAAGGTAAAAAAGACCAGATTCAACGTGTTTCAGGAATTTATGTCATTGATAGCGAAAAAGCCTGGTGCACCCAAGCAGTTATAAGAAAGTGGGTTGATTTTATGCTGCCACCACTGTTGAGGGGTCAGAATAGAGGTTTACTAGTTCGGGATTCAGCCAGTACTCATCGCGCTAAAGACATGAAAAACTTTCTTGCTGAGAGGAAGATTGCTCAAATAATGATTCCGGCAGGAATGATTGGTTACCTCCAGACGTTTGACATTGCAATAAACAACCCATTCAAGGATCATTTGCGGATGGAAATCAATGAATGTATTGAGAACAGAATGGTGAGAAATCATTGAGGTAATTTTGTAAAACCAGGCTTACAAGAAGTTGTGAATTGAGTAAAAAATTCATGGGACAAAATAACTGATAGTGATGTTTCCAATGTACTACGAACAGGCTACTTAGACAAGAAGTATTCATTTAACGATATAGCTATATCGCAAGAAATGAGAGATTCGGACCAATAATTCAACAGCAAATGGATTTGGAAGAAAATCAGAATATAATTCAGAATTTTATTTATGACGATGTTCCAGAAGAAGATGACATGACTGTAATTGAATAAACTTAAATTTCTGTATTCTGTGTAAAATAAATATTAAATAAAAATATATAAATATACTTTTATTTTTGCCCTCCCCGAAAATAAGCCCTAGCGCGTATTTTGGACCAAACAAGAAAGTAAGACAGTGTCTTATTTTCGGAAAAAGACGGTATTACAACTGATAATTTCTAAAATCGGGTCGTTTATGACTTCATTAGTTTTGGTTCTAAACTGGATTAACTTCATACGTTGGTATTCAGAACTTTGACGAATATTGGCAAGAAAATTGAGAAATAAGCTAGCCTCTAACATATTACATTCGTAGACCTCTTCTATTATACATTTAAAATAGTTATTAATAATAATTAGATTTTATAATTAATAATATTTCTATATAAAAAGAATAAAAAAAAAAAATAAAAAAACAAATAATTTTTTTCTTCTTCTTCTATATTTCAGGCTTATGAACTTTCAACATTAACTGGAACACAAGTAATGCTTCTTGTAGCATCTGAAACCGGTCACGTGTATACATTTGCTACACGAAAACTTCAACCAATGATAACCTCAGAAGCTGGTAAACAATTAATACAGACATGTCTAAATTCACCAGATCCACCGAGCGGCGGTGGAGGTGGTGATCAACGGATGTCAGCGACTGGCTTCGAAGAAACCGAACTTAGTTACAATATAGCTGATGAGGACTCGAAAGTAAGACAATTAATTTATAGCCATGGTCATCATGGGCACGCTCATTTAGGTCATCCACAAGCTGCCGCACATTATGGTCTAGAACAAAGTTTAATGCAATCACCTTATTCAGGGGGACAACCATCACCGCTTTCGCATGCACAACCGTATGGTACACCACACGGTGGTCATACACATCATTCTCATGTTCCACATGTTCCACATTCTACACATATGAGTCATGCGCATGCGCAACGGTAGTTTTGAGCTTATTATTCATTCATATTCCATTTTTTTTCTTCTCCTTCTTTTTGGAGAGAAAAAGAAAACGGTTTTTTTTTCTCCCCCCTCCATTTATAAATACTCTTTTTTAGTGTGAATCAAAAAACAAATATTGTTGTTGTAGGTACTTAAGACTTGTGGATGACATTCCTTGAAAGAGATGTTTTCCGTTATTTTCTTGTTTCTTTATTTTTTTTTCAATTTTTTTGTTTGTTTTTTTGTGTATAAAATAAATGTTGCAATGTTTCGCTGAAAGTGAGATTTTAGTATAAAATTAGTTGTAAAATGAGTTGAAAAACGAAAATATATTTATTAAATTAATTTTTTTTTTTAATTTCTTTTAAGAATTTACTTTTTTTTTTGTTTTTGATAATAATTTATATATAATTAATAACAACACAATATTAAAGCTTTTGAAAATCACAATTAGATGGCATTGTTCTCTATATAAATAACTGAGAGCGCTGTTCGTTTTTTTTTTTTTATTTTACATGTATGTATACGTGCTGTAAATATAGTAAGAAAAATAAAAATAAATAAAATAAAATTTCGCTTTTTTTTTGTGGGTACAGTCTTGTATAAAAAAAAAAAAATGAAAATAAATGTGTGCTTGTCATAACGACAAATCCTTAATTGCAATTTTAGTTAATTGTTTTTATTGTGAACTAGTCAATTAATTTTGTTGTGCCATAAAAGCGATATTTTAAAATATAAACTATAGAATATTATTTTATGCCAGTTTTTAAGTTGTGTCATAAGATTCAATCAAATACTTATTACGTGATAGTTTGCGCAATGCCATCGATTTTATTTGGAAATTTTTATTTTTTATTTTTTTATTGTAATTGAAAAAAAAAATACGTAATTATCAATTTTACCAGCTATAATTCTTCATCAGCCGATATTTACATTTAAATTTTTTTTTCTAAAGTTTTTTATATCTAAGGTCTGATTTAGGCGGCTGATAAATTTTTAGCCACTAAGAAAGCGAATTTTACAAGTGGGATTTTTCGATTTTCCTTGTCTCTGTTGCACGAAATTGTAGGTACCTTCAGTATAAGAGTTAAAGAATTTATTGAAAAATTGTAAAATCTTTACAAGTCACTTAGTAATCAGAATGAATTGAGTTAAGGACCTGAAATATATTAAATGAAGTGGAAAAGGTAATTTTTATTGCCATTTTTAAATGATAATGTATATATGCGAGGCAAAATAAGATTTGTGCAGGAATAATTCAAATATTTAAATGTTTTTGTTAAAGATTTAAGAAGGAATATCATCATAGGCATAGCCCTCCGATTGAGTGTCCTATATACTTTTTAATGTGTTTCAACGAGCTACAACACTCACTGTATGAAATCAAATCAAATAGAAGTGAAATTATTAATAATGAAGAAATGAAAATTTTATCACCCCATCTCCACCCAGCAAGTTTCATTTGAATGGAAATAGCCGTCTTTAAGATATACCATATATAACAAAATGTTTGTGTAATAATATTAGTTACGTAGTTTTTCGAATCGAAGAATAGTTATTCGAATCGATTGTACCTACCTACATTGTGGCAAATTTTTGACTTGATGCAAAACATCCATTATCACAACCTCCCCAAAACTATTCTTAAAAATAAAATCCTTCTACGATTATAACGGGTAATTAGCTTAGTTGAAAGTAAAAAACGAAACACGTTTTTCGTTGCCCACCGAGTTTTTATTGATAAATTTTTGACAGCGAAAAAAAAACAAAATGGCAGCTCCACAGCCATCTTCCCGGGACATGTTTCGGAGCAAGTTTGACGCGCTTGGTGGCGACCTCCATTTTCAAAGGAAAAAAAACGGGACCTTTTTTTGCTTATTCTAGAGGGTTTAAACTATTTTTTAAGCCAATAAAAAAAAAACGATTTTTCAAAAAATTTACAGTGGCGTTACCCCTTAAACGCGTTTTTCTCGAAAGTGCCTTTTTCAAGACGATGCCCACGATTTCTCTGGAGTTCTACTGGACCGATTTACTTGAAATTTTTTTGAGAGTCTTCTTTATAGACTTGTCTATGTCCGGAACTAGCAGCATCCCAAAATTTCAATTTTTACTATTTTAAAAAAATTCGAAAATGTTAAAAAAGTGGTACAAAAATTGCTTTTTTTTTAGGCAGCGGCCATTTTGTGAAAAAAAAAATTTCAACTTTTCCGTAGTTCCGGACATAGCGACATTACTCTAGACTAATAATCTTTTTTATTTTTTCTTTTCGGATTGCTAGCTGGGTTGGAATCGTGGGCATGATCACGCGCCAATTTTTTGAGGCCCCCCACTACATCAGCTGCTAATTTTTTGAATTTTTAACTTTTTTAATTTTTTAATTTTTTTTCTGTATTCTTGTAATGTTAATAAATAACTCATAAAAAATGGATAGAAAAATATTGATTGCCTTTTTTTTTATGGCACTTCAAAAATCAACTAAAATTCGGGCCTCTAGACTAGAATACCCCCTTAAACTGGCAAATGGCAGTTTTCTGAGTGAAAAAATGGGTCCATTTTAATCTCATGTTTGCGAACAACCGTTACGTCCGGGAAATTTGCAACCTTGACAAAAGACGTTCACAACAGACCACTAATGCATATGAAAGAAAGAATGGGCAAAATACATACAAAATAAAAGAAGGGAGGTGTATGTATATGACCCAAGTACCTACCAAAAAACCATTTTTTTAAAGTTAAAACGTCCGTATGAAGTTAGGAATAGGGGGATAGGGATGTTTTAGGAATGTTTTGTCAAAAAATTAGTATATTTCGAAAACTGTAGCAGGAGATCACAATTTGTAATCTAGTATACATTTTCGAGATTCTTCTGCACAATCGAATACGGCTCAATTCATGATAAGTTCAAGTATGCTCTGAGTTGAAAGGGCTGTGAATAGTAGAACCTCTACAACGGGAAGCCCCTTTGTCCCACCTTCCACCCGCTCCCCCTCTTCCAGTACGTAATAAAAATATGGCGCGCTACATCGGTATTGTTAGAAAATCATATTAAAATTGAACTGATCGAATGTTGTTGTTTTAAATTTAGTTTTTGGGGATAATCAGGGTGAACATTTTTATCACCTCTCTACCCACAATTGAAACGAATTTCAAAATTCTACTCCTGTAGATATCTTGGTTCGGCAATCAGAACCTGTTTTTAATGATTTCTCCTTATGGGGGTCCAGCATTTTTCTACATACAAAACAGAGGATCTGACCAACAGATCTGTCACTAAATGTGGTGAAAATCAATATTTCCAAATGTCCCCTTACTTGACCTGAATTAATTCTATTTGTTCAACTCTTGTAAAATTTACAATTGATGGGGAATTTTTTCAAAAATTACAAGGACAGCAAAACTTTTCTCTGTGCAGTAGTATCTATCGTTTCATTTTTTTTAAACCTTGTTTTTATATATTTTATATTAAACATGGAGAAACACAAATATGAAAATAATATATATCGACAGGAGCAGAGAGTTTAATGTGATCCTTCCTTAGGAGTATGCTAACTTTGGTCGTGATTAAAGTCCTTATATTTAATTTTTTTAAATTTTTTTTACTTTAAAATAATTGTTAAAAAGAAAGCATTACTGGAAATTTCTTTAGTTTCCCAAAAACGTTCATATTTGGAGTATCTACCTATACCTAAATATTATCATTATTATGAGAGTTTTGTTCAACCGGTGCTGAGATCTTCTTTCCTGTCTTCTTTTTTATTGAGACAAATTTTTTTTAATAACCAATACACAATTTCTTGAGAGATCCGTCAATGTCTATATACAAGGATTAGGTGTAATAAATCCTATTCCTATAGCTTTCAGCTTCCACTACTGAGCTTTACACGTACTGTGAAGAGAGTAGAGTAGGGCCAGAGTTGTTAGACTGCAACAAATTGATTCTCGTACCAACTTTACAAAAATCTCGTACTTCATGAAAAATTCTCGTACAAACTAAGTTTATTGGTCAAGTTAATGAGAAAGGGCGGCTAAATTAAAACTGGAGACAATTTAGGAACATTTTTTTATTTGATTTTTGTATACTTTTATTTAAGGGTCTCAGTGTTCCTAAAATAAAAGATATTTAAATGTTTTAATACAGATTCTAGATCTAGGATTATCTGGGTCCAATTCAAAATGTTGGTTACAGTTTTCATCATTATGTCGCTCTATACTAGCAAGGTTTATTCTGTTATAGCGGAGGCGATGTGATGCGATTTATCCTTTAGATGGTGGTACATATGTAGGTTTGAAAATCCAAAGCAGCAATCTTCTGACTATGTTTTGATACATTGAGCTTTGAATAAGGGGCTAACTACAATGTCGGCATACACCAGGACGCGGACAAGTGCTTTTCATAATGATAACCCGCAATAGGTATAAGAAGCCTGAACGTTTCATTTTCTTTCGTCAACTTCTGTCTGTACGTACGCTCATGATCGTATTTTAGATAAGAAAATTTGACAAATTGTGTAAATAACCCATAAAAAGGCTGAAAATGGATGGCACGAACAATATGACCGAAGAATGAATAATAAATCCATACTTATTACCCATATTTCGCATATGATTATAAATGTCGATTTTTCTTCGTAGTGCTATATTTTGTCTTGTACATTGTATCTGAGTAGAACTTTGCGTAAGGGTACGTGCACAGCGAGGTGAGGTGAGGCGAGGCGAGTTGAAGAAATAAAATGATTGCATGCTGTATTATGAGAGTGTTCCTAACAACGCTGTGTTAGCGCGCGATATGACGAATGAAAATTTTCATTTTTTCGCGAGGTACAGTACGCTAATTTTTATAACTGGCATATTCTTATAGGTTTTTTCTTTGACATAATCGAAGGGTTCTTAATTCATTCTCATATACTGGAGGAATATATGAGGATCAGTATGTAAATCTTCATATATGTGGATGACGAATTCCCCAAACTCTAATCGCTTGTTATTTATCGAGTCACAAGCAAAACTGTGGAAAGTACACTTATGTGAAAAGTGCCATACAGTTGCAGTACTTGACAAATACAAAATTTCTTCTTCATAATCTGATGACATAATTTATATGCTTTCACTTCGCGTTTTACCAAGAAACTGAACAGCTTGTTGTGAACACTACACCTCGAGGTGTATCTTCACCTCGCCTCGTCCAAGTGCCTAGCCTAGCCTCGCCTAGCCTCGTTGTGTACGTACCCTTATAAGGCGAGGCGAGTCGACGCTATATGAGAATTAGTAAAGAACCCACAGCCACAGCGTTGTTATGAACATTCTCATAGTACAGCGTACAATCATTTTCTTTCTTAAGCTCTTGATATAGCCTCGCCTCGCTTCGCCCGTCCTAGATTCGCTTCTCCTCGACCTGCCTCGTTGTGCATACGTACCCAGAGTTGGACATCCTTTCCGTTGCATACGAATACGTACGAACTAGAGGTCTTAATTTTGATACTGTTTTTAATCAATTTTCACCTATCGGCGCTTTTCTACAAATTATGGATATTTTTCGTTTCCCGGACAGGCTAATTCAATTCTGATTATTTGGTTAGGATGATAGTGGATAGTGGAAAGGTCGTGGTGGAAGAGTCTTCAGTCAATCAGTCAGTTTGCGCCATTTGACTTTTACAGCTGTCGTAACATCCCTCGATGTTCGCATTATTGTCCTGTTTGTTCCTTGGGCCTCATCTCTAGCCTTCAATTCGGTTATGTCTTGTCTTGTCCTCCTGTTGATAGTTGTCCTTTGTGTTCCTTGCAACTTTCCATTTTACTGTCATTGGGACAGTTTAAGAACTGATGGATCCTAAAAAATTAGTGTTTTTCAGACATACTCTCTTCTGAATGTGTGAGACTTAATTTTCAATGCTCTACTTATACTACGTATGAGAAAGTAACTATGAATTATCATTTCAGGAAGCAAAATTACACCCATATAAATTATCTAGCAATTTTTTAGTGGAAAATGGGCTTTCAAAAATTCTAATCCAACCTTGGATGAGATTTCTTTATTTTTTTAATGACAATTTTGTCACCGGTATTTTCTCTCCCACATTATTCAATAAAATTTCAAATTTTTAGAATTTTCCGAATATTATAGATAATAGGTAGATAGTAAAAACAAAAAAAAAAGCAATTAATTCTAATGTGCAATATCTCAACCCTTATTTTTTTTTTATCTTTTATATATTTTATTAAGCTCCAAAAAGATTTTCAAAAGCTTTAAATATGATTTAAGTGTTACAAAAAAGAAAAAAACAATTAAAAAAATTATAAAAAAAACTATTAAATTTACTAAAAAAAAACAAAAACAGCAAAAACAAAATTAATCATCGAAACAATTTTGAATGAGCGTGTCCGTCCATTTTATTGGTTTGTGGTTATTTGCAAACAAAAAGCTTAGAATTTCTACTACTACTACTATTACTACTATATAAAATAATATTTAAAAATAAAGTAAAAATACAAAAAAACGAAAGTTTTTTGTTACATAAGTATATAAATATAAAAAAAAAACAATATATATATAAAAACAGAAAAAAAACTATTTATCATTTTTGGCTCAGTAGTTAGTCCTTTGTTTGTTTTGTAAATGTTTTCTAATTTTTATGTTTATTATTTTAAATTTCGATTTTATTTCGTTTTTATTATTTTTTTTTTTTGTTTTCTTTAAGTGTATTTTTTTGTGTTGTCATATTTTTATATACTAGAACAAAAGAGATAGACAGATAGAGAGAGAGAGCGAAATAGAGAGAAAAAAAAAGAAAATAATTTTTTTATACAGATTTTTTTGTTCATAGCAAATTTCCAATTATTAGATTTATGGTAAAAAAAAAAATTTATAAAATTTATTAAATATTTTTAAATTGTTTTTTATGTGTGTTTTTTGTATTATTCTATTTAATTTTAGTATATTATGTTCGTTGGTGTTGTATAGTACATATATATTGCTTCCTCTGTGTGTGCGTATTTTGTGGTTTTGCAATTTTATTTATTTGGTTTCTTTTTGTTTTTTTTTTTGCTCTGTGGTATTCATACGTCATGCATTAAAATGGTGGATAAATCTTTAAAAATTACTGAAAATCAAATAGATAATCGACAAGAGTTTGAAAAATAAATATTTTGTTGTTTTTATTGACACCACTAATTGAACAACATGTAGAAAAAAAGTTATGCATTCGAGAGTATTTGATTGACAATTTTTTAACTGGAATTTTTTCTTACAAAATTTCACAATTATCCATGAAGGTGAATTTTATATATTCACAGAATATTTTCGTTGCTGTTGTTAATTGATTTTTTATTGGTCTAATTTATTTTTACAATGAGAATTTAATGGAGTCCTTTTAGAGGAGAATTTTTCTGGTTCAACTGTGTGTTATTGGATTTTTTATTTTCAATTAAAAAATCACTTGATAAATTGATAAAAATACTTTTAAAATTTTTTTTAATGTGTATTATAATTTTAAAATATCTCTGGTACTGCTCTCCGAAAATTGATTGAAAGACCGAACCTAAAAATAAAACTGAAAGAAAATTCTATAGAAATTGTGGGTTTATTGCTTTTATATTTTCTAGTTATTACGAGTATATTGTTCTCTTGAAATAGTAAATAAAACAATTTATTTTCTTAAATAATATCATAAGGTACAGTGGCGTAGATAAGGCAAGGCAAGTGGGGGGGGGCGTAATTGAGAAGCCCCAAACTGTTAACTAGAATTTTCAAAGATATCCAGCATTTTACAAAAAATTGTATAACATAAGGGTATCGCATGACTATGCTTGGATTGTACTAGAAAATTGCTCCCTGGGATTTGTTAGCAGAGTCCGTACGACCCCTTCTCAGGCATTAACAACGCCACTGCACATATCGCCTCTGGTTACAATTTCTCTGAGGGTGTTATTTTCTTTTCTTTAATATATCCTGAAATAAAAAAAAAACTTTGTTTGCATTTTTTACGTTGGCTGATTTTCGTGGGTGATATAATATGTATGTAGGATAGGTGAATGAAGTAGGTATAGTATATACATGAATGTACGTACATATACTCCAATTCCAATATAAAATTAACGGTGTCTTGTCCTGATGTAGAGCAGCCCTCAATTTTTCTTACAAATTTACTGGAAATTTTTTCTTTAGAATTTTTTTTGCATAACTAGATATTATTGGAGACCGACACAGAACCTGAAAATAACTCCTGTCGGCCACCAAGAGGGATTAAAAATTCTGCCGAAACATTTTATGTAAATTAATGCTTATTGCTTTAATGGTGGGGGGGGGGGGGATACACCACCTTTATATTTTCAAAAAATATAATTTTTTTTTGCTAACTATATACTTTGAAGAATATTTTAAGCGTTTATTCATCTCAAAATTCAAATTATCTCCGAAATTATACATAGAAAAAATATATAGAAGTGATCGTGGCAGGGAGAGTAGTTGTTTTTTTTCTTTTGGAGTTTTTCCTGAAACTACGTTTTTCAAACTGATGTAAAAGATATCTGAAGCTCTGTTTAACCGGTTTTGATAAAATTCAAACCACATAAAATTTTTTTTATAATAAATACCAAAATTTTACACCTTACTTATTTTTTCACCAGAGAGAATTTTAATATAGGTATAATATGTATGTACCTATTAATAAATGCATATGTCCATAATTAACTAGAAATATATTTTCCACAACTTTTTGCTCTCAATTATGATTTTTTTGCGATCTACAAAGTACAGTATCGACTTTAGCTGAGGAGTCACAAATTGTGACTTCCATTTCTAAAAGTAAAGGGCCCTTAAAAATTTCGCGGATGGACCCCTGAATTCTTATCTACGCCACTGATAAGATTACATATAAGTAAGAACATACAGGATATCCAAAAATATGATGTACATCTGAACAATCATCAAGTCTGCTTCCTATCTCACTGCCCACCAAGCTTAGGTCCATTTTTTTTAAAGATACTGAAAATATTCTATTTACCTTAATCGGTTCCGAAAATTCGAATTTTTTTATGTTCCTGTACACATTTATAAAAGTTTAGCAACTACATGTGTGCCTTGGCTTATATGATACTTGGCAACACTGTGTATGAGAAATTGGTCCTTTTATCTTCAACTGATCATAAGTTTTGTTTTGCTGTATAGGAATTTCCATTCGAAACTTTTATCTAAAGCTTGATAGTTGTTTTTCAATTGGTGCTTTTTCTTAATTTCCTTATTATTGAATGCCTTTCGCTCCTTTATCGCTATATGCATGATCAATGTTCTGATGAAATATCTAGTCTAATCCCTTGTAAAATGATTCCTGCACGCAATACTCGCGCTGTAAACCGCGCACATCCTTTAACCCTTCAAAGTACTTTCGGTCGTACAGTAAAATTCCGTGATGCTTTTTTATCCCGAACAGTGCGAATGTGGAACAGCTTACCATCTTTTGTTTTTCCCCCGGCATACAATCTGCGGAAGTTTAAGGGCGACATACATCGGCACCTCCGCCACTCTCCTCATAACCCGTAATCCTTTCCCTATCTCCTTCCTGCCATGCTGTGCTTTGCATCATAGGGTATCCTCTGAGCATGGCTTAATAATATAAAAAAATTAAGTTCTTGGTATGGTTCAACAGGGCCTCCAACACTCCATGAAGTACGTTGTCATGTGTCTGTTAAATTATTTCAAACTATTGCAAAATATCGTACGATCGTCAGTCAATACCATATTCATATTGACGAGTTCCTCAAGGATCTTCATTAGGGCCACTACATTTTTTTTTTGTTCATCCCTGTTCTACTCTATGACAGATGTCCCAAGTTGAATTTATTGGATGCAGTGCAATTACGCTTCTTTTACGTGTAAGATTTATAGTAAAGTTAATAAATGTCGGCATTATGATGATTGCACTCTTACTCATATTCATCTAAATATTTACCACTCTTTTATATACATATAAATGTAGGAATGACTCATATTTGTGAGGTAATGAAATAACAGTTTTGCAATAAATTTCACATAAATAAAAAAAAACACAGTAAAAGAAGAAAATTAATAAATTTCCCTGGACAGATAGAAGGCGGAAGCTTTTACCTCACAAAATCTAAAAAAGATAAAAATTGTCACCAGTTTGCAAGGCGCACAATCTGCCTCTTCTTTACTTTTGCTGCTGTTGTTGCTGCTTGTTATAAGAGTTTTTATGCAAAAAGACACCTTTAACCGTTTGTTTTTCATCGCACCCACTCCACATATAAGGAATTAACCAGAGATAGCCAGTAGTGGTGAAATGTTTTATCTTATTTTATAAACCAAGAGTAGAATCATCTTTTCTTTAGCAAGCAACAATGGACATGACGACGTTGAAAAAATTATCAACCCACTTCACTTTTAGATGATCATCATCAGACTGTAGATCAACACAAGCGTTGTCTTCTGTGTTTTTTTTTTTTTTTTTTTGTGAATTTTATGTGCGTTGTCGTCATCCAATTGAGAAAAGTGCGGTACACAAAAAGTTTTTAAATTAGGTTTTCCTTTAGAGATTTTGAAAACTTTTGTCGAATCTCTATTTAGAAAATGAAAAGGAAAACTTCCAGTTATGATTTCCTTAAAGAAATTTTTAGTTATTTACATCTAAAAAACGTATTAAATTTACTATTAAAATTTTTTTTTATATGCTAACTCTTTGTATTGGTAAAAGGTATCAAATATAATTCTGGTAATATTCTGGCCAGAGTCCCAATCTTATTATCATAGTTTTTGTATATTTATACACATTACGATAAAATCCGGCTCGAAGGACCAAATTAAGGAATCACGGTAATTATTATTATTTAAGAGAGAACAGCCTCAAACATTCCGGTACCAACCTTAATAGACTTTCAAAGATCATTATGTATATTTGCGGGGCTTTTTTTTGCTTCCTTTTTGCGCGTTTTGTAATTAAATGTAACTATGGTTGTCAGCAGAATGATTTGATCATTTGCGGACACTGATGGCCTTCGATTCCAGACTTATGAAATCGTGAGACAATTTATGATCGATCTATTATACATCAAATGTCTTGAGAACATGTTACCTGCATTTTTTTTTGCAATTTCCTCTGATCTTTTCGTCTGAGCTCTCCTCTATGGTTGACTAGTTACCTATCTTCAACTGCAGTACTGAGATTTGTTGTCACTTATGGAATTTCTTGACATGAGTTTGTTCCACGATACGCTTTGGTACCTCAGATACTCACTTTATGATCCCATATGCCATACATCTGCTTTGGGTCGAGCCTAGTCTAGCAAGCTATCTGCGATACTCCAGTATAAAAATCAGACTTATCTTTCAAAAAAGATATTTATTCGAAAAAGAGAGCGTTTCGTATTAGCAGGAACCGTATGTCTCAATATACTTAATATTTCATTACACGTGACAATTTGTCTAAGTGAATATATGGTATCAGCTTGGTGTTCTTTGGCGTCTACGGCAGGAAGGAATCAATCTGCACTGAAGAGTATACGGTTCCTGCTGATACGAAACGCTTTCTTTTGCAAAGATATTTTTTCTTTTTTAAAAGATTTTGATTTTTCAAAAAGCTTTTTGTTACTCGAATCTTGAGTTGCAGACTTGCCATTCCAGCAATCTCAGTCAATTTTATATTACTAAATTCTCAAGAATTTATTTTATATTGACACCCTATCAAACCCAACAACACCAGCTTTGACTACGTTGCAGGAGATAATAACTTTAATTGCAGCCTGATTATTGGCGAAGAGAAAGATGCTTTTGTTGTTCAAATTCAAAAATCTGTTTGGACACTCGTAGGCACGAGTCAGTAGACTGTGTACCACACACTCTCACTCATTCTCATTTTTCACTCCTCAATGGGACGGACTTATCGAGGATAGAAATTCTAGCCCTTTCGCTTCTCCAGAGCTTCATATGTATACTAGTTATTTACTAAGAAGAGAGAATTTCGTTAGGAGCAGGAATCTCCAATCGAGTGCGCAGAGTATTGAATTTCACACATTCATATCTTCTTGTATGCAGTATTGGCTGCCACATCCTCTTATCTCCTGATGCAGAGGAGTGAGGTTCAGCAGGATTTTGAGTGTTGTTATAAATAAGTGACAAAATACTCTTTGCGATTATAGGCATATCGCACCTTTGCTCCTGGCGTTGTGTGGCAGGTCTAGAATGACTTTTTAACTTTATCTGAAATTATGTCTAGATGCAGATTTCAATATAATTTCGAGTCTAGAATTGATCCCATGCAGACTTCCCATATAATCATCTGTGAAAATCTTTATGGATGGGATCGGATTTTGGATTTTTATTTTTGATTTCACACTACTAAGCAGAAGATATTTTTCGCTTTTGCAATTTCAACGAAACGGGACTGTATAGGTCTTGACTTGAGAAGCATATTTCCAATGACTTCAAGTAGATTTCATATAACTTTTAAGTTGCATCTGGAATATGTATCTGGATTCTTAGGAATTACCAGGAATGAAAAAGCTAAGCCACAGTATCTAGAGCTCCCTTCCTGGAGACTAGAGCCTGACCTATGTTTTCTTTGGTTCTTTCAACAAAGCGGCTGAATTACGAATTCGTGCGTATACCAAATTCTACACTGATGGGTCAAGGACGAGGTTCATGTAGATTTTTTGGATTCACGCCCGATGATGACATCAATATTTCCTATTCGTATATCCGATCTTAGTAAGGTGCAACAGATCGTGTATTTTGGATTAGACTGATTGCAGGAGCTATTTCTCTTTATAAGATGACGGGAAGGCTCCATTCATTGATTTTGGTACGCCTTTCAATGTGAAGTTATTTTTCAGCAGTATACTCCGACTGTTTATTTCCGTCGTGGATCGAGAATAGTAAATTTTCATCTATAGCCTTGCGATGAATCTTAATCTTGGTTATCTGAAGTTCGACCCCTCAGGTAGTTTGTATATAAAAGGTATACCTTTTGGGCTAGTAAGATTTTGATTTCATGGTCACTATATGAAAAGAGAGAGAGAGAATTCCGGAAAATCAGAGGATGTGCCTAATATCAGTAATCTGGATACGAATGCAGACCTGCTCTATAAGCAATCAAATTGTACAGAGTTTCCAGGGCCCCTTGGACTTGACGAGACAATAATTTCGTGTTCACCCTAGCTACCCAGTACCCACCACTCGCAACCCGCGTCTGTTAGCTGGCACCTTAGCCTTATGGGAAAAAAATCCTAATCATAATAGAATATTGAGAGTGAAATTGAAATTGTAGTGAAATCAGCTTACTTTCTGTTTTACTCAATTACTTGGGCTACTTACATATCTACACGTACGTACGTAGGTACATTACTCACCTTCTGTCCCAAAACCTAGAGAATTATGCTAATCTAGACCTACTACGAATAGCATGAACTTTGGTGTTGCCCTCCTGTCACGTAAACTAAGCTATCAACAATCTCAAGAAAATCGAGTCATTTTGCTAAAACACTCGAATAAGCTCTGTTAAATGCTTACAAATGGCGCCCACCTACTCACCTCGAAGTTTTCTGGAAAGCTTACGTCACTCACGCGTGTTACCACAAATCACTCGCCATTAAGACTCCAACATGCCGGCATACTTCAGAGTGCGCCTATCTGAAAACAGAATCTTTCGAATACGGGGCCAGGTAACCAACAACAACAATCAGCCGCCTCAGGTAGGTACCCTATACAGTACAGCAGCGCGTGCAACAGCAAAACATTTGCACAGAGCAGCTCCCAATGAAATAACAAAAGTAGCAACTGCTCGTGCGTTCGAAGAGCGCGTAGGTAGAGGTACCTCAGTGCGCGGGCATTATATTTACATATGACGTAGGGCCGGAAGCAGGAACACTATGAACAGCTGATGATGTAAGAGTTTAATGTAGGTCTCTCCTGTCTTTTCTCCACCTTCATTGATTAAGCGATGGTAAAAAAAAAAAGAAAACGAAAAGTAATTTTTATGGTTGAGCTCTGAGATGTTCTTGTTACGACGACGACGACGTTACCATTTTACATGTCAACCGCAGCCAAATAGATTGGAGTAGTTTGAATGAAAAAGATCACACAGACTATAATCAAGAGGAGCCTCATCGTCGGGCGTTGTTGAAATTTGAAACCTTGCTCTTGAGTGAGTGTCGCGGTTCCTGTGTAACTAAAACTTGACCACCTTGTCCTGCGTCGTCGGATATATATAATTGGACACTTTTGGGCTCACATTCACATCTTGGACTCTGTACTCTTTTTGACTTAGGATCATGTGGGCGAACTTGCGCAAAAACTGAGACTGAGCACAGTGTGTGCTGTTTTTCTAGAGTCATTTGGATTACTTAGACGAGGTCTGTCACCTGTGTGTCGGCGTTTTGTGTCAGGCAAGGTCGAAAATACAAGCGCAAAAGAAGCCCACTGTGGTTGGTTAGTTGGTTGGTTGGTTGGTGCCCAAGCTCATTGCTGAACAACGAAAACAAAATTACAGCAACAAGCAGTCATCGAGTTTATATTTCGCCAATTTTTTATTTTATTTATTTTTTTATCTTTAAATCGAAATTTTTACCGTGGGCTGAACACTTCTGGTCTTTTGTCAGATTCTTGTGTGTAGAGTGGCTACTAGTGTATGGTCCGTGTGCCGTATTAAAACTCGTAGGCTGATCTTTGAAATATTTTTTTGTTTTTTTTTTTTTTTAATTTGAAGTAAGAAATTCAAATTTTGGGCGTTTTTATGGGCATTTGGAAATCATCATCAGAAAAAGTATTTTTTTTATGTTATTGTCTACAAAAATCTTGCAAAATTTGATGCTTTGATGCCCACTTGGTAGGTCTACTCTAATCTAATGGAAATTAGTTCATGGAGAAAGTTCAATAAATTTTTTTTTTTTGCTGTTGTCGGGGGTGGAGAATCGTGGGTTCTTTTGAACATCTCGCGGATAGATTTATTACAAAATATTTTGTGGGTAACCTGTTGAATCTTGTGATTGCTTTTTGTTTCTTGATATCGCCTGTGTATATATGTTTTCTGGGTCTATCGAGATGCAATGTGATTCTATTGAAATGCTTACTATCTGCAGATGATTTTCGAATTTCGAACTCGATTTCTTTGAATTTATACACCATTTTATTACTTTGGAACCTTTTTATTATTCTTATTCAGGCAGATGCCAAAAGGGCTGTGTGGAGATTGCGCTTATGGTGGGGATGTTGGAGGACGGCAGGACTGGCTCTTCTCAGTGCTCTCTGGCGTGTGGGCTGGATCTGGAAAACCCGCCTGGCTAGTATACTAGTATGGACTGAGAGAAGTACCTTATCGAGCGTTCCCCGGTCCGCTCTAAAAATTTTTACCGACTCTCACTAGTGACGGAGCCGGGGCGGACGTTTACTTTCCTGAACCTGACATTGGGATTTGGAAGACATACCACTGTCTTCCAGGCTGAAGTCTTTGCCATTTCAATGGCAGCGAAGATAGCCCTTGATATGGCGATCAAGAGAAAGGACATTGCTATCCTTTCGGATACTCAGGCAGCCTTTATGGTTCTGAGTGGTCCGCGGGTAACACTTAAGATACTGAGGGACTGCAGTTCATCTGTGCTTAAGTTGTGTAGTATCCACAACAAGTTGTCCCTTTAGTGGGTTCCTGGTTACCTGGGGATCATGGAGAATGAAAGGGCTGACCTTTTAGCTAGAGCAAGCTCTAATTCTCCGTTCCGTGGGCTGAAACCCGCCGTAGGTGTTACCATCTCGAGTATCGGGACTCCTCTAATCAAAGCGGATGTTCCTTGAAAGCATCAGCAGAGATGGCGAACCTGAATTTTTGCAGGTGCACAAAACTTTTTCTTGATGGTCCTTGATGGTCCCAATAGGAATATCTCTGAATTTATCATGGTTATTTATCGGAAGGAAACAATTTCGAACTGTGGTTGGCATCATCACCAGCCACAGCTCGCTTCACACTCATTTAAAAAGGATGGGAGTAGTTGACAGCCCTGAGTGTCTGTCCTGCCTGGAAGGAGAGCCTAAGATAACTGAATATTTTTTGTGCACTTGTCCGGCCTTCGCCCGGAGCAGGTTGGATACTCTAGGTTCTGCCCTCCCTTTTGTTGAAAAACCTACCTCACCAAGACATGATGCGCTTGATTAAGAAGGCAGGAAGATTTTGGTGATAGGGCTTCTAGCAGTCATTTATATAGGGAGGGTTGCATCCATGTAAACATACGTGTTAGAGTATGACTTCTAAAATATGTCCAAAGAAAACAGCAGATTAGGAAAAGTCAAAGATATGCGTATGTGCAATGTACTGGCAGTCCTCCTTGCCTATTTGAAAAACAAGCAAAACGCGTACGGGCTCTGTCCAGTGACTTTTGTAGAAGTTGTATGGATGAAAGAGAGATGGAAAATATTCAAAATCTGTGTTGTGTGAATATCACAATTTTGGCAGAAGAAAGAAGAAGAAATTTACTAATTATAGTAAAGTTCAATAATTATTTTGTCACCCGAATCCCGGTAACTTTAATGTACACTGTAAAAAGGCACAAATTGTTGCCACAAAGTTTTGGGGAAAAAATCCCTAGAAATGTAGGGAATATTGCCTAAAATGTAGGGAATATGCCATAAAATGTAGGGAATATTCCCTACATTTTAGGCAATATTTCCTACATTTATAGACATTTTTTCCCTAAAATTTGTGGCGACAATTTGTGCCTGTTAACAGTGTAGGTTCGAATGAGGTGCGATATCACAACACACCATTATGAGGTATAAATTTACTGGGTCCTGCAATAGTTTACAAAAATTCTACAGAAAAATTGTCCAATAAATTCGCTAGAAAAATAGGTAACCAACCGAACTGCTTATATTCGAATTAAAACAAAATCGGCTTTTAATTTTCGTAAATTCAACTTCTTAGCTTCAAGTCATTCGAATTCAAAATTTGCTTACGTTTGAGTAGATCACCAGTGTTGAAATTATGAAAATGTCATTAAAATCAGTTTCTATTAGCCAAACACGGAAATAAGTTATCACTTTTGTCCTATCTGTCTATATTAAAATCGCAGTAAAATGCCCATCAGAGAAAATTGTTCTCGATCAAATTGAATTGCACTAATTGAAAACCTTTGAAATGGTTCCCATTAATTGTGGTCCATCGATTGAAAAGGTTTACTCTCGCCTGAAGGTAGAGAAGGTCTATGTATACAGGTTAACAAAAAGTGGAAATTGTTTACCATAGCAGCTAAAGCCTATACCTACTCTTCTCATTTCCTTTTACCATTGCGGATTGGAAATATCAACATTGAACTGAAAATGTATCATTCATTACACATCACGGTTTGGATGGAATTTTTTTTGGAAATTCAATTAAGTTTGAATCTATGTATGTAGAGTGTGTGTGCACAGTGTATTATGAAAATATTATACACCTGTTGTAAACCAGCAAGATTATTTTTGGGAATTTTTCGAATGCAAATAATTAATTGCCAGTGATGAGGGTAAAATTTTTGCTGCATCTCAATTGATTATATAAATTTGGTCAGGTGTTGGGAATATTTGGAAATAAATGAACTCTTCATGCGTGTCATTATTTACATACGGGTATTTCGCCATCACTGTTATGAATTTTGTAGCTGCTATTATTATTTTGTGTGGTTGCAATCATTCTCATCAGGGGATAGGTTCACACACATCAATCAATTATTATTATTTATCAACTCTAATTAGGACTGTCACAGCATTCAAAGAACTTATATTGTACGTATACCACCTACCTTTTGGGACCTGGTTCTGTTTATATTATTTGATGTCCTTTGTTGTATTTTGTATATTCCTATGGGGCTATAAAAATATTTTTTTTTGCTATGAAATGAAACGCTTCGGATTTATCGTAGAGTTTTATTTATTTACTTGTTTTTTTTTTATTTCAAATGTGGTTTCATATTAACAAATTGAGAAAAATCAAATCGACTTAAACATTGCAGACTTACTCATTTTTTTGGGTTCCAAGTGTTTTTTTTTTTAGAAAAATTCTTATCCATGGATGGGAGTATCCTAGAAGGAAAAATTGTAATAAAGTTGAGAATAGTTTTCGGTAAAGAATATATAAATTAAAATATAAGTGTAAATATATTTTGTAGTGGAGGAGCTACAATTATATTCATAATTTGGTCTCTGAAATGGAAATTATGAGGTTCCTATAAGCCTTGATTTTCGAAATATTAAAAGAATAATAATAAATGTAACAAAAGATGTGAGATGACATTTTCTCGACCATTTAACCCTTTCTACATTTACGGGAAGAACACATAATCTGAAATACAAAATTCGCAAATGTTGCAAATTTCTTATAAACTAAATCCTCAAATAGAAAAACTACAGATAGAAAGTCCCAAGCAAAATGGCCCCATCAGACAGAAAATCTACAAGGCACAAAATCCCCAAACACAGAATTCTCAAGCCATAAAAACCTCAGACACAAGACACAATCTTTATTTGATCTTCAAAATAGAGACATATTTCATTGTTACGAGCAAGAATAGTGCATACAAAATTCTGACGAATTTTAGGAGGTAAGGCATAGGAATAAATCCAAATCGTTTCTGTATACAGTAAGCGTCCGGTATAGCGGAGCTGCTGCTAAAATTATCAGGATGTTAGCAGCACTAGCGGGACATAGTATATCAACCCAGGGGCGCACCGAGAGGGGGGACGAATGGGACCAGTCCCCCTCCAGAATGTCAGTTTTCTTCTGAACATAATTTAAAAATTCCGTATAAAATGTGGTCTGTATATTATTACAAAGTCCGATAAAATAAAATAAAACCTTTTAATCTACAATACCAGTCCTTAAGTGCTCAGATGGGTGCAGGACGCGACTTTAGAGCCCTACTTTTCCAACTTGTTAGGACTTGGGACACCTATGCCCCCCTCCCCAAAGCCAAATCCTGGGTGCGTTACTGTATCAACCAACATACATATACAGGATATATCTTGGTGAGATGCCTAAGGAGAAGAAGGTCTAGTACTCACGCAGGCTAAGAATAAATTGTATGTCAGTGGTGGGTGGGGGGGGGGGGGGGGGTAGGCGACTCAATTCACAACTATTTCAAAGTAACGGGGTGAATTTTTGGTAAATCTTTACTTATAAAATATATCTTTTGTGAATATAATTGAAAGTATGCCAATCGGCATCTTTTCGGCAACTTGCGGATTCCATCCCTAAAGAATGGCTCGAGTCGATCCAATTGTTGAGCTAAATTTGGATATTTTCAAATGGATGAAACCGTTCTCCACTAAGAGCTGCCTGGATTCATCCGAACAAATAGTAATCTAAAGGTGTAATGTCCAGTGAGTACGGCGGGTGCTGTAACTCTTACCAGTTCAGCCCTTCTAAGTAGTTTTTAATTGGCTGAGCTATATGAGCTATATTGCATTGTCATGTAAAAGTATTATCTTATCGTGTCGATTGTCCCATTCTGGTCGTTTTTCTTCAATAGCTCGCTTTAAACGCATTAGTTGCCTCCTGTAGAAAGCGCCAGTAACGCTTTCAGCAACTCATATACAGAGCATCACCTTGTCATTATGAATATCCCGCTTTTGCTGCGATGGATCAGGTTCACCAGGCTTAAAACAAGATTTTTTACGCTTGGGATTGTCATAGTGAAACCACTTTTTATGCTCAGTAACAATCCTGTGTAAAAATCCCTTCTTGATTGCCTTTACAGCAGCATTTCACAAATGGATTTTCATTTTTCTTCTTGCCTTTCGGTTAGATTATGAGGTACCCAATTTCTTTGTTTCTGGATGAGTTTCATTGCTTGCAAAACGCTTTTCCACAGTTGTTCGATCAATGTTTAATGCTGCTGCTAATTCTTTTTGAGTTTGCCATAGATCGTCGTCGATTAACTCTTCCAGTTATTCATCAGTAAACTTTTTCGGTCTTCCTTCACTTTCAGCGTTGCCAACATCGAACACGCCATCTTTTTAAACTGTCTTCTAAGCCAAGGTATGTAGAATACAAGTTATTCCCATTCAAAGAGAGTATTGTGTTCTCTGTGCCGTGTTTTCCTATATATTTTCATGATAATTCGTCACTAATGGCGGACTGTGGTTTGTAATGGGAATAGCTTGTATTCTATATGCCTTGGTGTAAGCCATCTTCTGCACATACTATCTGAAAAAATCATGCTCACCGTATGTTTCTACTAGCAAACGATGACTTTCAGCAGCGGATTTCTTTAAATTATAGAAGTGTATAACAATGCTTCCCGATTATTTGGTACAAAACTCTCCATGGTCAATCGCAAAAAAAGAAAAAATTCTGTTGTAAAAACTTTAACTGATCAAGATACAATGGATTCTGACACTGACATTAATCCTGTCAAATTCATGTCAAACCGGTTCAGATGTAATATATACAATAAGAGTTACGCCATCTATTAGAAAACGGAACTTACTTTTTCTCATACAAATAGTTTGTCACGAAACACGCCGTATTTTAAAAAGTACAGGGTGTACGGTAACTTCTAAGAATTCATTCAATGTAGTATGTATGTATGTCGAAAGAACCACATGGCATAGACAAACTAATTAACATACAAAGACTGGACATGTAGACTAAAAACCAGTAACGCCTCGTACAAATTTAAAATCGATGATGTCTCGACTCGACTTGGTGACGTAACTAAAGGGTAGGGCAGAAATACCTCACTCCAATATAAAATCAACTATGCTTCCACCTGATGTAGAGAAGCTCTCAATTTTTTCTTAGATATTTACTGGAAATTTTTATGTATTATTGGAGACCGACAAAGCCATTTCGTATTTCGACAGCAGAGTATATAGCCATTGGGACGAAAAACCACCGCTTCTGAAAGAAGCACAATTTAAACGCTTCCATAGGCATAATTTGGAAGCGCTCTTTAGAAGACTATTCACTGATCTATCCAGAAAAATTAGCAAAGACGCAAGTAAGTGACTTAAAAGCGCCATCACTTGGAAGATCTATAGAAGATTATTTGATGAGCTTCAGTAGAATAAGCAACAAGAGCTGATTTGATCTAATTTTCCATGAATCTAGGAGCCGTTAGTGAAAACTTCTATCCTCTCATGAACGGAACGATAACCGTTTTGTTGGGGTTTATGCTAAGGCCTTTGTTTGAGCACCACTTGCAGACTTGGGAAAGAGCTTTTTGCATGAGATCGGATATGACTTCTTGATCATGCTTGTCCCGTATTTTGTGAGTACTCCTATCGGATCTATTTCTTCTAATTTGAATTAGAGATTTAGGGAGTATGGTTCTGAGAAATCATCCCATCAGTCGGCTATGTTGGGTGTTGGGATACTTTAACCCAGACTCAATCTCTTAAGATAATTCCGCCGTTTAGCCGAATGCATATGAATCTTGAAGAAAATTTGTTTTAGGGTTTGCGGGGGGGGGGGGGGGGGGGGGCATGTACCCCCGAGGGGTTGTCCGAAATGTGGCATGTGGGGTATCAAATTAAAGAGGGAAGAGAGTGTAATCGAGTGGAGGTTCTTGTTTTGATCCTGTAAACCTCATGCCGTTAAAAGAAAGAACTGGTCAAATATATGCGAAATGTAGGTACTGGCTGGGGGAAAGGGGACCTAGCTGTATGAAAATGGGTTCTTAGGCGGAAAAACGTCTCGATGAAGTTTTTTTAATTGGAAAAAATAGTCCCACTCGACAGTACTCAGTGAGACCTTTCATTTTTTCCAGATATGTGCGAAGTGTGCAACCAAAGATTGGATTCACATAAGCAGAAACATGGTCATATCGCCGAAGCCCAAAACAATAACGAACTGCAGAGTTGAAACCTACATTAAGTTTTCTTTGGAAAATTGAGTCAACTGCACATAGCAGCTCACAGCCGTAAGTAAGTAGTGGTACTACAAGGGCTTTAGTTAAAAATACTCGAGTCTGAACGGGCGTATACGATGCAGATAAAGATAGTTTGTGAAGAGTTGCATATATCCTTGACACAACAGAATTAACATGATCCGACCAAGTTAAAGTTCGATTCAATCTTATACCAAGATCTTTTACCACGTTATTATAGGGAATCACCTCATTGTTCATACTGAGTACAGGGCAGCTGGGTATGTCAATTACGGTTTTATGTATAATTATGGCGCTGGACTTAGAAGTGTTCAGAACCAGCTTGTTTTCAACAGCCCAGTTATAGACATTTCTTAAATCAGAATTCATGCACTCAACTGCATCACAAATTTGATTCTTATGCCTAGAAATGTATAACTGAACATCATCAGCATACAAGTGGTATCTACAATGCAGAATAACACCAGTAAGATCGTTGATGAAGATGGTAAACAGCAAAGGTCCTAGAATAGATCCTTGAGGCACACCACTAAATACTGACAGAAAATCAGAAACTCTGCCGTCACAACAAACCTGTTGCTGCCGGCCTGTGATGTCTGTTAATAAGCTTACATGCTGGAATAGAAAAATCAAAATATGTAATGAGTTTATTAATTAAGACGGCATGATCAGCTCTATCAAATGCTTTGGAGAAATCTAATAGGCTTAGAATATTTAAATTATTTGCCGCCATTGCTTCGCGAATGTCATCGCTTATTTTAATTAAGGCTGTGATGCAGCTATGTTTTACCCTAAAGCCAGATTGATAGCGTGATAATAGACCAATATTTTCAATGTAATGACACAGCTGATTTGTGCATTAATTTTTCGAGCACTTTAGAAATGAAAGGAAGTATTGAAATAGGACTTCCTGGGTACCTAATTTTTTAAGAACTGGAACGATTTTAGCCAATTTCCATTTGATGGGAAATATGGAAGATAAAATAATATTATTAAAGATATAAGTTAGGTGTGCAATTAGGAAAGAAATTATTATTTTTATAAACTTCGGGTGAATACCGTCAATTCCCATGGCATTGGATCTAATGGCTAATATTGCTGTATACACTTCAATCTCCGTTACATTTATGAATGAGTACCCGTTATTTGGATCATCCCGATGAAAAGTTGTTAAAACTTCTCCCATTTCTGCCCGCCATAGATTCATTGGAAGCGGAGTGAGTAAACCCAAGATTAAATTTATTCAAATCCTTAGAAACAATAGAGGATTATGATTTATCCCACCCCGATGTCTCTTAAATTCATCCACAGCTTTTGATTAGGGAGCTTCACATTGAACTTCGATCTGTAAAAAATTGTTTTTGATCGACGGATTTCGCTCGTTGTTGGAAGCATTAAAATGGTTGTGGTTGACCATCAAGCAAAGAATACACTTAAGGAGTAACCAACATTTTCGACTTCCCAGATGTAGAGGTGGAGCAGCGCAAAATTCATTAGGATATCGAGAGTTTTTCATTACTCAACGAGCTACCTGAAGAAATAAAGAATGAAATTAGATTTAGTCAGTTTAAAAGAAAATTTATTGAATTTATTAGAAAAAGAACTTGAGTGAAACACTTTTTAAGTCTGATAGTTATAGTACCTACTTAATTGTTATCAAAAAGTATGTTCTATACTAATAAAATTATTATTATTATTATATTAATGGCATGAGAAAACTCAAACAGTATAATAATTATTTTTTTCCCATTTTAATCAAAACTCCTTTGAAGTGAAAATAATTTTCATAAAAAAAAAGAGCTGTTTCCATTAAATGTCAAGCTGTGTCAAGACGATGGACATTATCTCGAGTCCCTTGAGGATGAAATTAAAGTCATTTTCTGTCGGGGTAAAAAACTGTCAAGACAATTCAAATAATACGCCACTCTAAGGGTTTCATTCAACATAACAACTTTGACCCAGGGCTTTTCTTATGTGAACCAATTTTCTTTTCGCCTCTCTTTAAACTTGTAACTGGTGACTGCACCTTTTTTTTTTGTTTTGCTTTTTTAGACGGGTTAGACAGGAAGAATGGTTTCATTATTTCTACTTCAATGTTTCTGTTGTTTTCCATCGTTTTCACCGGCAACGACTACGTTGACGACTGCAAGGATTACTGAGACACCATTTCTTTCGAGGTAGTAGTGTCAATTAGTTCAATAACTTTCCGGAGTAAGAATTTTCCTTTTTCTATGTGAGTACCATCGTTTAACAACGATCTTTATCCATAAAAATAGCATACAACTTTGTGAAGTTATAAAAAAAAAAAGAAAAAAAAAGGAGAAAGGATAAGAAAATGGAGGACAAAAAGAAGAAGAAGAAATAAACCAAAATAGAACTTGTCATGTCAGTTGCAGTGATTTCGGTAGTAGTGGTGGTGGTGGTGGTGAGAAAACTTATTTTGCCAACACAAAAAAAAAAAACTAAAAAAAAAAAAAAACTAAAAAAGAAAATTTCATGATGCTCCGTGCAATCTCATTTTATGCGCCATTTTTCTTTTCGGAAATGCTTTCCATTTATAAGACAGGAATAGATCCATTTGGGGGATTCCCCGGATTTCACCTGAACGAAAAGTGATTACGTGCCTGCCTTTAATGCCATTGGATAACATGCACTCACGTTGTCGTCCAAACGGAAGTTTTTATGCAGTTCGCTTCATTTCATTTCCCTCTGGTTAGAAATATGCTGCTCTCCTTGTATATGTACTTACTAGGATTCTAGGAACCGAACGGAGGGATTTAGTCAGTTCGAAATAAAGTTTATGGTATGGTAAAAGACAGCTCCCAGGTAAAGGTTCTAAAGGTTCATTCAGTTATCGCGCGCTTCCAATGTTATTCTTCTTAAACTACAAGCGACTTTTCTCGTTATGTTCCTTCCTAAAGAACTGGGAAAAAAAAAAAAGTTTTCCTTGAAATTGGGATACTTTGAAAAGTTCCTCTTTTTATTCCTCCCTGGGGGGAGGGAATATACCTTTCCGCATTGAGAATGTGTTTTATTTTTATTTTTTTTCGTTTCACAAATTTACCGTTCGTCAACATATAGACGATGTTCTTTAAATTACTTTCGAAAAGTTAAAAGTGTTTTGGGGTTCTATGGTTGTGTGTGTGTGTGAGTTTTTGTGTGTGCCAAACAAATTGAAGCTGTCTGTCACAACACTAATAGGTTTTTAGTTTCAAGAAAAGTTTCCTGATTTATGACTTGCATTGATTCATCGTTGACTAAAGTGAACACTTCCTGAAAATGAAAAAAAAAAGGAAAAAAAAACCTTTTTTTTTCCAGGGACCGACATTAATTTGAAATTGTTGACATGGAACGACTGAATTATTGCGGAGAATTGAGTCTTTAAGGATGTAAAAATTAGGGAATTCAAAAAATCCAGGAGTCGATTTTGTTACAGCACAGCTCCTTATAGGTCTTTATTTTCTAGATCCCAGACTCGAACTGAGTAGCGGCAAAAATCCTTATTAATTAATAAAAAAAAAAGTCATAGAGCGTGATCCAAAACTAGAATAACAGGCATAACACTGTCACTATAGTCTTCAGTCCTTTACAAATAAAAAAAAAACAAAAAAAAAGTGTGTCCAACATAGCAGTAGCCACCCAATAATGGAGCTGTCATCTGTCGTATATTAGGAAAAGTGTACAAAATGCTCGGGATAGATTTTGATTGTTGTTATAAATGTTCTTTTTTTGTTGACACTTCTGCTCATAAGTCTTTCAAATGTTTGAAACTCAGCTCTTCGCTTTTTTGGAGCGCACATATTATAGTGCTGTCGGATGAGATGATTGAGGAAATTTATAAACGGAGCAATATAGGTTACCCAATGCCCTCCAAATAATTTTCAGATTCCTGATATGACTGAGTCGATAAGAGAAAATTGCAGAAATCTTTTCTAAACTTCATTTAGAAAATGTCATGTATGGTCGGCAGTGCGAAAATGAATGGCAGGTGCTTAGTAAGCAAGTTTCAAGCTCAGAATAAATTCTGGGTGTGAATTATATGAAGAAAAAACACTCCTATATAAGAGAAGAGATCAGTTTGATCTACTTTCAAGCGTCTGCAGAAGGCAGAAAACCAAGCTGCACCGATGAGTGTAAGGTTTTCTGCTGACACGAAACGCTTCTTGTTCTTCCTTTTCTTTTTTTTTTATTTTTCAGTCCACTGCGTGTCGTATACAGGTTCGATTCGCTTCGAATGAATCTCTTTCTTTAAAAATAAATTTTTAAATTTTTTTTAATAAATAAAAAAAGTGTTTTTTTTTCTATTTTTCTCAAACTTTTCATTTCTTTCAAACTTTTCATTTCTTTTGTTCTTTTTTTCATTTTTTTCATTTGTTTTTCAAATCACCCAATTTCGCTATTTGGGACCTGTTGATGAGTCAAACCAAGACTTGAAACTTGTCACCAAAAAATTAATGGGTTGTGTGATGAAATAACAAATTAGAACGTTTTCTAGCTTTTGCTATATACCGGAGAATCCCAAAAAATTCTTTCTTGAACAAAATTAAGTTTAACCCGGTAAAAAGTCCAAAAGAGTAATCTTTTTATTTAAGTTGTTTTTGTTAAAAATCCTCTCGGTATCTGCATTGGAATGTGGGAGAGTCAGCACGGATAGCACAAATTGAGGCAGAGCTGTATATTTCTGATTTTCATCAGCTGTGCGGATTTGGGCAAGCTTGTGCCAAAATATGTCAACTTTCTTTTCTTTGGAGATGTATGGAGGAAATTGGTCCAAAAGAAGAAGTCACCACTCATCATCTAGTTGCTGCTTTTTTCTTAGAGTCTGACGACTTTGCCCTAGGACACAGGTCACATAAAAAATAAGCGATAGGGTCTCATTCCTTAGCTGGATGATTAAGCTTTGTCAGGATTTAAAAGTGGCAATGCCACCAGTAAATCATCCTCAACAGGAAAACGTTGTTTTATACCTATGCATATTTGTTGCAGATACACTCGGCACTTTCCCTGAAATAAATTATGAGATCAGGTCGTGCCATCACTTCGGGATTCTTCAGACCTTCCAAGACAGCGACTCCCATATACGTCGACTCCAAACGTATAAATCTACTACTATCATCCGGTCTGATTTCCCCAAGGTTCGTCTTAGCAACTTAGTCCTGCTGCATATACGAGCAGAGAAGTTCTCAGTGTGCTATTGCCATTTTGTGATGTAATGTTGTGACTATAACCGATATCGACTGAAAGAATGCATTCATGTAAATAAGTTTCGGAAATACCCAAGCTAGAGAGGTATAGTATAATTTCATGAATGAGTATTGGAGGGCATTAAAATTTTGTTCAGCTGCAAGTGTACCCTCAGTCATCCAAATATCTGTGAAATAGAGGCGAAGAGCTTCCCACTGCTCCAGAATTCGTTCTACTGGAAGTAGAAAGGAAAGCCAACGAGTAATAGCGAACCCGAGCATTTGATGTTCTTTCACGTGAACAGAATGTTGGAATTGTTGTAACTGAGCCTTTTGTCTTGTTGACACTGTCTAAAATAGGAGAAGACGTTTCTCGCCAAATATTCACATCCGTGCGGCAGAACCTTCCATGCCTCACTTGAGGTCCGATTCAAGGAGTGGCACACGCACTTCATTAAGATTATGCCCGGGCATTCTTGGCGGAGACGACTGATAATGGAGTTATATTCTCCGATATTATTGCTTGCCAGAGTCACAACCTAAGCCCAGTATGTTTTCATTGGTATATCTTAAACTTTAAGAGAGCTTATCATCAACTCGTAAAGGTGTGCACCGGTGGCGGCACCTTTAGTGGGCCGGCTACAGTCATGCAATAAGAGTTTACCACATTTTACTTTTTTACATTCATGAAAGAAGAACTATGATTTCATTTCGAACAGGCCTTAGAGTCTAAAACTATCGCTCCCACATAAATATGAAGTTATAACATTTTGCAGCCCAATATGTTTTCTTTCTAATGGTGTTAAAAAATAATAGCATGTACAACAAATTTATGGAAATCATGGTGTTTGAACGAAATCCAAGCTGTGTACATTTAAATGCAATAACATAAGTGGCCGCTATGCTCTCTTCAAGTCTTACTTCATGGCTTGTATATTCCGGGGCTTATGGTTTTCTCTGCTTATGTTTTTTAAACTATCTTTTACTGCTCTTTGTTTGTAGTATTGCCACACGTGGAAATTCTGGTTGAAAAATATTTGAGGCCGAAATTCTCGTACTTTCGCGTACGAAAATATATTTTGCATCGTACATCGTCGTACTTGAGTAGAAATTCTCGTACATGTACGAGAATTATCGTACGTCTAGCATCGCTGCTTCCTTCCCATGTCATTGAAACGTGCCTTCTATGGACAATATCGTCATCAGGTGAAATTGTAAGTACGCGCCTACTTAGAAACACTTTTGCCTGGAATTTCCAGTGCTTTCTAATCTGAAGTGATGCTTTTAACATCAACAGCTAGAGACATGTCTTTTTAGCTAACAATTGTGGGTTCGATTCCAGTTCAGGTAAAATAAATTTTTAATTAAGTTACATGTGGAATCTCCATCAGTCTATCCGCCTGGCGAACTTCTTTGGTACCATCTCAGTTCGGCCAGATGCTTTATGCACGTAATCCGAACACACATCCAGCTTTACAGATGCAAAATACCATTGGATGCAAATTTAACCTGAAAATAAGTTCGGGTGATAACAAATTTTGGTTCGTTGTCTTTTTCCAAAGGAGCCGTTCTGTCGAAGTAATTAATTTCGGCAGTTGGTCACCACAGTAGTTCACGTCCGAGGTGATGCAGAAAATGTTGTGAAGTTTTGAATTTCATTAATGTTAAATTTTAGCCATTTACCTTAAATAATACATTTATTCGGCCTTGTACAGAAAATTACAAAATCTTATCACGTATAATTAGGTGGAAAAAAAACAACATAAGTAAAATTAAAATTAAAGCAAAAATAAAATAATAATAAAAATAAATATAATAATAAATATAAAAATAAATAAATAAATAAATGAATAAATAGAGAAAAAAAAGAAAAGGTTATCCAAAGATGAAAAAGAAAAAGAGAACTTAAAGATAAAGGACAAAGAGAAGAACGAAAATAAAAAATAAGTAAATAAATAAAAATACAATAAATTAAAAACAAAAGACAAGAAAAAAAATATAAATAAAATTAAGAATTAATAAATCAATTCAACAAGAATTTTAAGATCTGAGAATAAATACCAATCCACCATCTAATAACTAGTCAAGGTAATCCTTGACTAGCTTAGCAAAGGTCAGGCCGGAACCTGTGCGCTGAATTATATTTGGAAGAGAGTTCCATTTTCGGGCAGCTTGGACGAAGTAAGAGCGCTCACCGTACCCAGATGTACATCTCGGGACAAGGAGTTGAAGACCTCTATTCGAGTGTAAGAACTGTAGGCTTTCGAATAGATATGCAGGGGATTTAGTGTAAATTAGCCTATGAAGGAAGATGAGCCTCCGACGAGTCAAATAGGCCTCTACAGAGCTACCGAGTAGGGACGTAGCAAGAGCAGATACACGAGCGCTCCGAGGAAGTTTATAAATATAACGGATGACGTCGTTAAAGGCTACAGTAACTCTTCTTTGACAAATTGAGTCTATAGTCTGCTAAAAATAAGGCTCCCATAGTTAAAATGGGGTAGAATAAGAGTCAACGCCAATTTCCTGCGAAAATCCACAGACAAGCAACTGGAGCAAATAGAAAGTTGACGAAGACTGCCATAAATTTTCCCCATCAAAGCGCTGATGTAGTCGCAACAACTAAATTTCGAATTGAGTTGAATGCCCAAATTCTTAACTGACTCAACATATTCCAGCGTGGAATTATTCAACCGAATTGAAGGCAAATCAGATGTAGGGAAAACGGTTCTATATACCGGCAGACAGTAAGACTTGTGTGGGTTAATGGCAAGCGCATTACCCATTGCCCATTCGTGTACGTGCTGTAGGTCATCATTGATACGAGCAATACAGTCCTCGACCAGGCCTATGGGTCTGGTAAGGTACAACTGAACGTCATCGGCATACAAATGCACAGAAGCGCTATTGACAACAGAGGGGAGGTCATTTATATAGAGGGAGAAGAGAATAGGTCCTAGAACCGAACCTTGAGCAATACCAGCGTAAAGGGACAATGGAGCGGAGATCGAATTCTGCACTTTTACAACTTGCTCACGATTCGAAAGGAAAGCAGAAATTAACCCAACGGCCGATGAGGAGAAGACATATTTTGTGCCAAGTTTGCAGATTAACTTGACATGACTCACCGAATCAAAGGCCTTACTGAAATCGAGAAGGACCAGCACTGCTAAATGATCATTGTCACGAGCCTTATGAATATCAGATGTGACCTTTAAGAGAGCAGATTCACAACTGTGACCTGGGCGAAATCCTGATTGCCAGCCTGTCAATATATTCTCTGCCACCACATACTCCATTATTTGCGTGTACATAATTTTTTCGAGTGTTTTAGCAAGAAAATTTAGTACACTAATAGGGCGGAGATCACTAGATAGGGAGGGATGAGATTTCTTTGGAATGGGAACAACTATTGCTTGCTTCCATTGAGAGGGAAATTGCGAAGTAGTAAGACACAAATTATAAATATGCGTCAAGGGACATGACAAGTAGATCGCTAGTAGCTTTACGAACTTGAGTGGTAAAGCATCAGGTCCAATAGAATTAGACTTAATGGAGTACAGGGTCGAAAGAACCTCGGGGCCATCCACACAATGAAAGGAGAAACCCTCATGAGAGAAGTATTCCTGAAAGTTGTAAACAGGCGTAGTTGCAGCCACAGAACTAGAAGCAAAGTAGTTGTTTAGGTCATCAGGATTGAAATTTGCAACTGGTGGGTCCTTCCCATGAATACCGAGACTACGAACATTATTCCATAGCTTTTTTGCAGGAAGTTTTGGATCTAGCTTGATCTCAAAATAGGCACATTTAGATGATCGAAGCAGAGAAATAACTTTATTGCGCACTCTTTTATATCTACCATGAACTACACTGTCTTGAGTTCTTCTAAATCGCTTAAGCAAGAAATCACACCTTAGACTCTAGTGTGGGATGAATTCGATAGGTTGTGTTTATAAATAATTCTAAATATTCTGGTATCCCTGTCGGTTTTTTTTTTAAACAATATACCACGACAACGTCTTTCGCCATATAGCCACACGAAATTAAATCTCCATAGATATTACGGCAAATGCTTAACGTGAAAACTGAATATACATAGTAGGAGTCAGGATATACTAAAGCAAAACGCTGCAGATAATCCTAATTGCATGCGCCAGTAGTGGCTTTGGATTTTGTTCCTCTTGGATTTAAATTCAGCACTCATTAAGCCATGATGAAATGTGTTTACCATTATATGTATGTTCACCCACTTAATTTTAATCAAATTTGAATTGAATGTATTTGAACTGAATTGAATTTTCAGCGGAGAAAGTTTGAAACAGAAAAAAATGTACGAAATAATTTCAAAACTTTTCTGTTTCATCATACCAAGAAGGCCGACATCAAAAGGCGCTCTCCAAAAATCATTGCAAACGAAAAATGTTAGTCTTTACAATGGAAGAAACTTCTAAAAGAGCATTCCAACACAAACACACATTTTCACGGATCTCCTTTTATAGAATTATCAGCTGAACTTTAAGAAAGGCTGGCTACCACGTGCCCAAGGCGTACGCTACAAATTCCACCAGCTCCGTGTTCCTCCCCTCAAACAAAGTTTTAAATGCTTCACAACTCTGGTAAAAAAAAAAACAAAATCCACAATTTTTGTGTAACTTTTCGAAATTTTCGTTGTTCTGCAATTCTTTCTAAATTCTTTTCGGTCCAGTTCAGGATAAGAGACTTGCTCCACTGTTGCTCTCTTCGAGCGTTTATCTTAAATATGAACGTGTGTTTGCTCGAAACTTCTTAACACACTAGAATGGTGTAGTGGTGGTGGTGGTGGTCACCATCCAATGCGCCGTAGTGTTGAAATTTTTAAAAACTCCAAGAAAAAGATGAAAATTTTCCAGGTCAAGAATTTGATGTTCGTGTGACGGTATGGATGTGAAGATGAATTCCGAGACGCAACTGCACAAAAGACGTTTTAAGGTTTCTTAATCACCCAATTATGGGTTACAAAACAAAAATGATCTGAATCTGAAAAATTCGGTAGAGATGAGACCGTAGCCGCTACTATGACTGCTGTTGCTGCTGCTGTAACCGCCGCCGCCACCGTTGTCGTCGGCCGGCTTGCTGCTGCTCCTGCGTTAAAATGCGGATACAAGAAAGGTAAATGTTGAGAGGCTGCGAAAGATATGCGACCAGAGAATCTCATTGGGATGCTGCAAGATGAAAAACAATGGAGATGTATCGGTTTCAATTCAGACCTGAACAAACTTGCAAACTTGCCTTCCAAGAAAATACTTTTCGGTGGCTCTGAAACGTGGGTAGGCATATTTTATTAAGACGATGACGACAACGACGACAACGACGACGGGAATTTCGTTTTATGTGCAATGCAAACTAATGGTGATGTGATGCTATACTCTGTTGTGTATTGAAGCAGTTGACTTATGTACAGTATATATATACAATGCATCCATACATCTATTGGCGAATCCATGGACTTTCATGTTCCATGCCTTAGGATTTTTCTAATTCCATACGTCAATTGAAATTGGATAACGTGAGAATCTTATAGTGAGTTCCGTGTGTATTATGCAATATTGATTTGCACCTGCGACTATGAGACGTGTGAAAAGTTTGATTAAGAACAATTATTGCGAACAAGGATTAACGGAAGGCTTAAGGATGAGTTTGGCGATAAAGATTTGTGCCGAGATATCTGAGACAAACACTCGCCTCTCCAATATTATTCAGATTACCCTACCCAAGCAAATAGATTAATTTTGCTTTGAAAAATGCTGGTCCTTCGAGCCGGAGTAAAATGTAACAAATCTGGTGAAAAGCTTTTGTTTCACTGAGGTTCATCTCTGAGCGAATTTAAAGCATCGTTGATGTAATGAATAACACATTCCCACATGAGTAACACATTCTCAGGGCCTGGATACGAATTCTTCTGATCCGGGAGATCGCTAGATGAAAGAACTGGTGGAGATTATTGCTCAATAGAAGGATGTTCATCTTTGCATGCAGCGACTAGACTTTATTTTAATGCTAATTGGGACAAAATTAAATGCTGGCGAGTCTATAGGGAGACTGCAAAAAGATCATGAATCATGGTTTCAGCGATCTATCATGGAAGAAAATAAGCTAAAGAAGGCCTTTGAGAAAAACAAATACATCAAACTGCAACTGCAACATCGAGTATAGAAGTACTCCATAAAAAATCGTACCACGTGCCAATCATCTAGCTGAGAAAGATGGAACATCTTCAACCAAAAGCAATCAGAGAGAGAAAGAGAGGAAGAATTGTATACACACCACATACTCTCCTCACACTTCTTTAGAGGAACAGTTTTACAGATAGAAGTGGTAACTCATATCTCAGTCATTATTAAAAATATTTTTAATGGCAAGGCTTCTGGGATCGACGAAATTCTTACAGAACTTTTGAAAGCTGACCTTTGACTTAGCGCCAATATTATCCATCTGATTACAAAACAGCCTGGGATACCAAAATCAATTAGTCTGGACATGATGAACAATTGAAATACAAAGACCTGCATCAATGTGATAGTTGTCATTATCATCATCATCATCATAAAAAGGAGCACTGTGTACAGTGGATGGAGGATATAAGTTCAGTCATTCCCGAATTCTACTAAAACAGTCGTTGGAATATCAATGTGCCCTATGCATTTAGTCTTTTTCGACTATATGAAAAAGCATGTGATTCAATGTACTTATTGCTCTCAAATATGCTCAACTCTAAGGACAGGAAGTTTTCAAAAATAATGGACATCATTAAATTCGTCATAATTCGGATTCGTTCGTCATTAGTTTTGACATCAACCAAGATTATATTCTTTTTTCAATATTGTTCCTGATAGTAGTCTTCAATGACGTCGCAATTGTTGATACCGAACGAAGAAGAATGGATAGGAATACAGAGGAACTTTTTGGAATACTTCCATAATTTTGACTATATGCCGCTAACAGGTGGAACTATACACACTATCCAGCAGGAAAGTCCAACGACTGGCCGACGTCAAGATGACGAAGCTTGTGAAGACTGTGCGCACGTATATTGATTAATGGATATAAGATCAAGGAACTGGATAACATTTCTTACTTCGCCAGCATGGTCACCCCTGACAGATGAATTCAGGGAGACGTAAAAGATAAAATAAATCAAGCAAGAGAAAAACATTTTTATTGGTAAATATTCGGTCAACTGCTCAATTAGAGAATTTGATGTTGGTCCTAATTTCTGTGACCTATTGGCAAATGGTGACCAATGGCAAATGTTCGTCAATTTTTGTCTTCTTCCAAATATGCGTGTTCGAAAAGAACTTTGTTGGCAGATTTGACAACAACCGCCATAAAATTGAAATTCGTCCAGCTACACCATTTAAAAGGATAAAACTTTCATTCCTCGGAACCCCAGAACGTAGAAGACCTGGTTAATCTGTTATCACCTGGTATAGAAGGGTTATGGTATACGAAGAAAACCATTTCGGAAATGAGCCGAATGCAATAAAGATTTGATAATTAGGACTTATACCCCACGTAGGATGAAAGGACACATTTCGGAATTTTGTTTTTTACCTTCTGAACGCTCACTTGTAAATTCCGATACGAGCTGTTTTTCGAGAATTTCTGAGTTTGCCCACTATCTGGAGAAATGATTGCTTAGGAATAGATGGAAGTGACATTTAAAACAACAAAATTTACTTATCTGCAAGAGTTCACATGTAGAACTGAAGAAATGTAAATTTGATGATTGATCCTTGACTGTCATCTGTATTTATTCCATCGGCGGCTGCAAATAAATAGAAAGAAAAGCTTAGAATCGAGAATAAAGGCAAAATATTTCAATTTTTTTCACCTCCATATTTCTTTGGAGGTGCGCAGTAATAATTTAAAAAGCAATTAAAACAGAAATAAATAAAATGAAAATTGAGTAAACAGAGTGGGCCCTCATCAGCACACGCAAATGCAACAACTTTCCTTGGTAATCAATAAAATGACGAGGTCTACTGCAAAGGTGGACACACAGTCAGCAAAATACATCACAGTCCAAGAAATACTTTAAATAAATTAACAACAACAACAGCAACAAAAAAACAGATAAATTATTATCAGGGTGCTTCAAGCCCTAACCATAAGGCAGTAAAAGTAGAAAAAGAAGATAAATAAAAAAATAAATAAAAATCAAATTTGACGGGGTAATACATATCACCCACGTGCAAGACGACGATCCAAGCATTGCTTGCGCGGTTCAATTGAATTACATACACACACACACACTTTAATCCAACTCACAGCTGAGCTTTACTGTACCATTGATGGGTGTGTTGGTGTTTTGCATGCAAATCAAACTATATGGATGACGCATTTTAACAGAGTTGGCTCGATTAAAGATGATCAACGTGCGCATGCGCACATCCACCACATCAATTTGAATGAAATTTTCGCTAATTACAATAATAATTCAGTACTTGAGCAATTTGGCTGGCATTAAGCATCTCAAAGACTCAATTATCGACTGTAAATCGCTAGTCGGAAATCGACTCGAACCAATTCAACTCGACTCTGACTCTTCGACCATGGACAAATGTTGTCGTCGAGATCACAGGAATTGATCGTGTCACCACACAGTATGTATATGAACAAAATGTTCACAACCTGTTCTTTCCGTGATTTCGTACGATAATGAATGGAAGGCAATTTGAATTCATCGTATCTCAAGTAAGATATTCATCGATCATTAATTTATTCAAATTTGCGGATCGACAAAATTACGTTTAATGATGATCGTTGGTGTCTCTGATCGTGCATATGTATTTAAATATATATATGTGTGTGTGTGTTAAAATGGTAGGTGCGCACGTACAAAAACTTATCACAGTTCTAGGATTTGATCTTGAGATCTTGTCGATCCCTCGATCTGTTTCTCCTACACGATCAGTTGGTAGGTAGGCTTGTCTACAAGCTGGCAATTCGTTAATGTACGACAAATTGAAATTGCGCATGCCTTGAGAGCTTAATATCAATTTGATCGATCGATATCAAATTATCGGATTTAAGTAGAACATGAAGAAGGAGTTTTTATCTTATATTTGAATTTGAGAATAGTTTAATTGTATAAAATCGTTCTATCGTTCCCTATAGATCTTTTGTTGGTCGAAATTACGAGGTACTTAGTAAAATGACAAGTTAGATCGAGAGCTATTATTTTTTATTAATCATCAGCTATAGGTGCTTAATGGACGTATATTAAAAGACTTCAATCGTAAGTAGAAGAAGAATAAAATTCTTATGATAGGCAAACTTGACCGGCACAGTTAAATAGACTTGGACTATTCTTTTTTTCGTCCAGATGAGCGATGGACATAGCTTCTACTATATATCGTATAACCGTAATGGGCTAACTTTACTAATTTGTAGCGTTTCTGTCCTATTGATGTAGCTCAGTAGGTCTTAGCTGGGTGAGGTCTGTTTCTCAAGTGATCTTCAAACAAAAGAGTTATATACTAAAATGTCAATGCAAAATGAAGTAATGAGTTGTCGAAACAAACTCCTTTCTGACTGGGGAGACTTTCTACTATATCAACTAAACCCACTTTAAAAAGTTGAGCGCGAAGGGCCTTGAGAATACAGCTTTGCTAGTTTCCCTACAGATTAAAAACCGAAAATTAAAGCTTTTTCTCTTTGGGGACTATAAGTAAGAGCTTGCTTTCTTGGTTCCAAGAGACATAGTACAGAATCTGTATTGTAAAGATGTCTGAAGACTCCTACGCCCGCCCCTGATTGGCTCCACACGCTTGGAATTAAAGGACAGGGTGAAATACCTAGGTACTATTCTAGACAAATAGTTAAACTGGAAACCACACCTCGAAGACAGAGCGAACAAAGCTCTTAGAGTGTTTGCAAGTAGGGACGAAGTGGGGACTCAAACCGCGAATGATTCTATGGATATACACTAGTGTCATTCGACCCATGATAACCTACGGTTCAGCGGTGTGCTGGAAAGCAATGGACTTCTCCAACCATCGCAAGATGCTGGAGAAGATTCAAAGGCTGTGACTTCTCACCGCAAGCGGCGCTTTTAAGTCAACTAGCACCCGGGCTCTGGAGGTTATCCTCAATATACACCCGGTGCAAATACATATCAAGCAGAGGGCGTCGACTACAGCCTTGACAAACCCAATTATAATATATACTGATGGTTCTAAGTCCGATGAAGGCACCGCAGCGGGAGTTTTCTGTAAGGAGCCTGAAACTAAGTTCTCCATGCACCTTGAAAACCACTCCACGGTTTTCCAGGCAGAACTCAAGGCTATCCTTGAAGCGGGAAGACACCATCCTTAACTCAGACACTGAGAATAAGGAGATATCCATATGCTCGGACAACCAAGCAGCTGTCAAAGCTTTGTGTAAACCCTTTATAACCTCCAAACTATTAATGGAGTGCAAAACCACCCTGAATTCCCTTTCTCGGAATAACAGGGTGATAGTGCAGTGGGTGCCGGGGCACAGCAACATCAGCGGGAATGAAAGGGCAGACGAACTTGCTCGTCTTGGTGCAGCCTCAGAGGAACCTGCCTCTACAGTCGAGATTGCACCAAAACACCTTGTCTCAATCATTTCAAGCTGGGCTGACCGCCAACACAGTCGCCTTTGGTTAGAAGATCCCACGGGTAGGACAACAAAGGAACTGTGGGGTACACCAAACTCAAATCAAACCGATAAGCTCCTAAAACTCAACAAGCCAACCCTGAGAACTCTGGTGTCCATTCTCACTGGGCATTCCTCTCTCAAGGGCCACCTTCACAGGATGAGACTTGTTGATGATCCTATATGCAGGGGTTGCGGAGAGGAGTCCGAAAAGTGACCTACTTACGTTACAGAATTCTTGGTTCACACCTCCTGGAAGAGTTACATGATACCGGCAAGGAGGGTTGGGAGCCAATACTGAAATTTATAAGAGCGTCCGGTTGGGACCTATGAGCGATCGCTCATGGGTCTGGAGGGTGAACAATGGGCCTTGACTTGGCCTTTGGTCGGGGGACCTGAAAGGGGTCCCAAACCTCTTAAATCAATCAAAATCAATACGTCCGCAACTTAGTAAATAGCTAATATTTATGGTATTCAAATAACGAGAGCCACAGCTTGGAATACAGTGATGTACGGCAGCTATAAGATTACGGGCTGTAATCTCTAGCCTCTCCAGACTTGAATGGTCGTATCTTAACCGTCTCGTAGTCGTCGCTGACAATTTTGTGTTAATAAGATCTTATTAAGTCCGAATGGAGTAACCAGTCGCGTTTCATAAAAGGATAACTGCATGAAGTACTGGGAGTAGCCATGGCCCTATGGTAATGTATTGGATTACGCAGCCATATCAATTGTGCAGCCGACATGGCTAACTTGGTACCAAGGGGTTGAAGACCCTGGATAGTTTCGGCTATTCACCTCAACACGCTTATAGGCCCCTTGATGCGAGCATCGTGGTGGTTGTGGTATGGGCTACCAAGTCCCAAGCAAGGAGAGTGTATTTTTGCGTTTATAGTATCTATGCGTGGAGTTGCGCTGATACAACCGGGTGTTGTGACCCACAGATCGACAAAGATTTTAGATAGGTGACCCACTTCTACCAGTAAGATAGAAAAGCATGCACTGGCCAAACTGAGACTCATAGAGGCAGGATACTCTGTCTCATTTAGAGTGCCGTGGGATTAAGTCATTTTTGGCGGGTGCTCACGTTAAAACCCCAATGACTTTTCTGTTGGAAAGTATGTCCAAATACTTCGGCAGCTAGTAGACAACTGTTAGAACTTACCTTTTAGTATATTCAATACTATCAGATTATGATTAATACGAAACCGCAGTTGCATGGCCGAATATATGTTTTATATAGAACGACTTCCTCGGTTGACGAATATTTAAAACTATTATTATAGTTTGACGAACTATTGGGTGACGCCAACCTAACTATCTTAATCGTAAAGAGTTTAAGTGCTCAGATACCAGACACGGTTTGCTTAAGGTCTTCCTGGAATCCAACAACAGTCGAATGCTATCTCACAGTTTTTATTTAGGAGTTTTGAAAATGAAATTCGAATTATATAGTCGAATAGTCGCTATTGGTGTGCCTACGTTCGTAATGAAAGTTTACCAGTTTACAGTTTTTTTCTTACAGCCAGAGAGTTTTAGACACTTCATAGGTCGACTTTTTTCTCCTTCGTATATAAGAATTGTAAGGTTTTGCCAATGCAATAAGCTAAGTGCCCCGTCGACTCAAAAGTCTTAATATAATTAACGATATTCGTCCTGTTCATCGCAAAAAAACTACAAAGGTCTTTCTAGCCATTTTGTTTTTTTTATTTACTATTTATTTATCTAGTTTCCCCCCATTCAACAAGTTTATCTCTCCACTTTTATTTTTACTGTTTACCTACTCTCCAATAAAATTAAAGAAATTCAAAAAAATTACTATTTCCTAGTTTATTTGTCGTCTTACAATGTCACCATTTCCTAACATCCTAACACGAGAAATATTTTACGCATAGGTTTTGTTGGTGTCAGACTGACCTATAAAACCCCATGTTATCGCTTGGGGCTTTAAAGATAGCAAGTGTAGCGGAAAAATACAGCTTAAAATACATACATGAGCTTGAGGTGAAGAGGAAAATAAAAAATAAATCAATACTTCTAGGTCGACAATATCCATCCATATCTATGCTGTACCTGTATACACATATTTATAAGCTGCATTCAGTGTTGTGTTTTCAACTCAAAAACTCATTAGTAGGTTGCTTAAGGCACTTCGCCTCCAGTTCAGGAAGATTTCATGCAATTTCATATCCAACATCGACATCGTACGCCTTCTACAGGTTTCTAATAGTAACCGAAGCAAAGACTTTTTGCTATATGCTAAATGTCGATTCGAATTTAAAATTCGACTTTGATTTAATATTGCCGCAGGGATTTGTGTTTTAATTTAGATTTTTTTTTTGTAGACATTTAATGAATGAACGAAAAGGAAAACTGGCTTTGCTGGAATTCAGATTGTTTCCAATTTGTCCTGTGAAAGTGAATCTGATCGAGTTCGACATGGACATGATGATGCCTTTGGTTATTAAAAAGAAAAAAAGAAAGAAAAAAGACAAAGAAAAAATTCTTTTTTCTTAAACTTTTGACCTAGTTTTGTTGAATTTGATTTCGAAGATAGAATGAAATTCATATCCTTTATAATTTCGCTAATGAAGTAGAATCAGGATGGGGCTAATAGAGAAAATATTAAACTCTACATATACGCGGAGTCCGATAATTATTAGTCGAATTTTCTTTTGCGGGCCATCAAATTATCCGAAGAAACTAGTTGTGTAAAAGAACTCGCACCATAAAACACGATTTTGAGGTAACGTCATTTGATTATCGTTGATCAGTCATTTAAGATAGCGTTTGGGGTTCATAGCCCCACTGCATCAAAAATCGGTTCTGGAGTGTGTTGTGAAGCTTTTCAACAAGACCTTCTTAAAGAATCAAGTGTGGACCTATCAATAAGACTCATCGCCGGGCTATAAAATAAATTCGACTACGTATTTCCGACTTCTTTCGATGATAGCACTTCCCCTCTAGAAGCCCTAAACTATAAATCTGCTTCTCTACAAACTATAGTTACCCGAGCATTGAATCATGAAATCTAGTGCCGAGGTGATTGCCAATCTATGAGATTGAATGAGATGCGTGTCTTGAAGACGACTAGAGAGATCGTCTCAAGGTTTGTAACTGGATGCCATTTTTTATTTCATACTAATCAAATAATAAAATCGTGTTGAAAACAATTGAAAAAACAATTTTCGTTTACATTTTGTACGACTGTTTCTGAAGGTAACACATTTCGACTCAATTTACTTTAGTCTGTATAAAATAAAATACAAAAGGACCCAGATGTCTCCCTTGAGGTACTCCAGAAAAATTGATATTTCAGTGGAACATGTTGATCTAACTGAGACTATAATTTCAATTAAAAACAATTTCAATCAAGAAATTAAGAAAGGGCAAGTACTATGCTCCTCAAGGAGGAACAAATTCATTCAATCTTCTGATGATCATTGGTACAGATAAAAAATACTCTTGTAATCTTCTTGGCCTAGGATGTGATGAAGGCCTCGTATATTTCTTGACAATGGCACGCAATGAGGTAATATTTCCAGAGCATTACGCCAGTCCAATTTCCACACTCAAAACTTATTATTTTCTATTTTCTACAAGACAGAAAACTAACTATATTATATGAAATCAGGTTCTCGAAGAAAGCTGTCCAAGCTTACGGTATGATTTGAACTAAGAATCATTTGCTTAATTGACGTATGCCTAGGTTAGGTTAAGTAAATGGGGTGTCGCTAAAAGTGCCTAGACTGCTTAGGGGGCTATGGGTCGATTGTGTCCCTTGCCTTCATGAGATAACTCTTTGGGGGGGGGGGGGGGGCAGGAGATCCCATCCCAAGCACGGAGGCTAGAGTGGCCCATTGTGCTTTCCCGCTAGAATCCCTTTCATCAAAACCTTCCTGTCTTCTTAATGATGCTCATCAGCTCTTGGGGAGGAAGGGTTTTCAGCTCATCTATACATAGAAGGGCAAATCCAAGAGTATCCAGCCTGCTCCGGGCGAAGGCCAGACACGCACACAAAAAGTGTTCGGTTGTCTCAGGCTCTCCTTTTAGGCAGGACAGACACTCAGGGCTGTCGACAACTCCCATCCTTGTTAGATGAGCGTGAAGTGAGCTGTGGCCGGTGATGATGCCAACCACAGTTCTACATTATTTTATTCCGAGACCCATAAGAAAAGCGGGGATCTTCCTATTGGCCCCATAAAGAAACAGGTTTGTGCACATACAAGTACTTAGGTTCTCCCATCTCTGCTGATGCTTTCTATGAACATCCGCTCTGATGAGAGACCCGATACTGGAGGTGGCAACGCCTACGGCGGGTTCCAGTCCTAGGAACGGAGAATCCGTCAGCCCTTTTATTCCCCATGATCCCCATATGACCAGGAACCACTGAAGGGGCACCTTGCTGGGGATACACAAATTATCCACAGATGACCTTCAATCCTCCAGTAACTGCGATGTTATCCGAGGGCCACTCAGAGCCATCAAGGCTGCCTAACGACTATCCGAAAGGATAACCTTTAAAATCCCCCTAGATCCATCCTGTTTCTGTTAGGAAACTCAGAATGCATTTGAAATCTTTGCTTTGCAGCTCCCCTCCCCAGAATTGAAAAGAAGTAAGCACCTAATAGCCTACGTATGTCTAACCACTGACTTATATGCCCACCTGAATTTTAATAATGATTTGATTTTGCATTATTGTCGGTGCCTCATATTTTCATGTTTTCTTCAAGCTCTTTATCTTTTAAAACTGCAGCAAAGTAAAGCTTTCTGAGCATGCAGTCATACATACGCACACACACACTCATACTCTTAGTATTGAGTACTGAACGGAACGTGTAGAAATGCGTGATTCTAGCCAATTAACAGCAAAACAAATTTTTCTCCATACTTCTCTATCAATTATCGTTTTTTAAGTTATAGTCTACTCTACAGGTTTTATCTCCTTCTGAAGTGATTAGTACAGAAAAAAATTGTTTCTCTTCCACGTGCAAAAATCTATTTATCTACAAAACGAAAAAAAAAACCGAATTCCATTAATCCACTCTGCCGACATTGTTTCTCCCCGACGACCAACGCAACGATCTTTACTCTAGTCTTTTTTCGAGACTGCAACAGCACCACAAATTCAACCCGTTGTTGACCTGATCTTAAGATCTACCCGCGGTCATGGAGATTGTGCGCACCCGCGTATCGAATTTTCTCTTCTATAATTCTCAGGTAAAACGCATGCGTGCATTACTTCAGAACCAACGATCACACTGTATGAAGTATGGTATAAATGTATATCTTACTGCGCCTGCCAACTTTACTGATCCTCTGCAATATGAAGAAGAAGAAGGATGAGGAGAAGAAGAAGAAGTAGAGGAAGAATTATTGAGCGATCGTGTGTACATGAAACTCTTCTGCTGGTAGTTGCTTAATGCAATGTGAACGCGCGATGTTATTTCTCGCGATTTATTCTTATTTGACTTATGTTAAGCGGTTTAGCGGTTCTGATGTGGACCTCTAGAAAGCAACGCTCTAAAAATGCAGAGGGGTCCTCCACTACCACCACATCACTGATGTCAGTCTCCTCCGCGAAAATGTTTTGTATTAAATGTTGCTGCTAAGTGCATGAAGCAAAGCATGTTGTTGTTTTTGTTGTTGTTGCTGTTGTTGCTGCTGCTGTTGTTGTTGTTGTTTAGTTGTTTAGACGATCGACCGGGCGTTGGGAACCGCATTTTGTTCTGCTCGTTGTTTTATGTGTCCACGACCATATGCCAATTTATGATTAAATTTGACACATATCCCGACGGTCTCACATCATTTCAGTGGTAAAATTGATTTCTTTGCACTTGAAACTGTGCATTTGAAAAAAATTCGATCGATTTGAGGGAATGCCTCGGGCTGTTATGGCCCCCGTATTTAACATGTGCCAGCCTTATTTGGAAGGTTGTTCCGTGTATAGCTACTGCTTGGACGTGCTAGGTACTGTTGCACCGATGATTTTCATTGCGCAGGAGGTGTACCAGCAGCAGGAGCAGGGAAGAAAGGTGGACAAACCGTCCCCGAATGGAAACTGTATATACATATGTGTAGTTTAGCCTATGTCCGTTCATATACGACGACATAGATCGAGGTTGTACCTACATACCTACATATATGTGTACACATATGTAGTACCTAGAAACCTAGAGAAGATCCAGCGCCACAGGAAGACTGGACCTTACCTACTAGGTATGTATAAAACGTAACGCTATGCGCTATGTGGTTTACCGGAGGTGATCAAGTGATCGTCACAAGTGAGTAAAACTATCGTTCACTACACATATTACGTGCTAAGTGGCTAGTGGTGTCGTTTATTTTGCTTTCGCCATTTTCTCGCGGTTTACGTTTACAACACTTTAATGGCCTACTAGAGTGGTGGATCGAAGGTGTTAAAGATCGGCTACAAGCTATAGCACAGCACTTACACAGTAGGCTACTAGGGACTTTGGAATATGTAATCGCGCGCAACCTAAGTCCACATCGATGAAAGATTTATACGAGAAATTATTCCTGTATACCTTTTTGGTGTTTGTATTTTGTAGCTATATATACCTATATGAAATGTTATAATAGCTGTATTTAGAAGTACCTAGATCACGCAATTCTGTTTAGTTTAAGGTTTTTTTTTAAGATTTAAATTATTTAGACAAGGTTTTGGGTTGGATCATGATGATTTGCTAAGACTGGCTAGAATGAAAGTGGATATGTATTGATTCTCTTCATATCTGTTAAAATTGTTCCCATATAAAAGTAGCTGTAGACTTTCTTAGTTATGGAGAAAAGATCCATGTTTACAAATGTTTTCAAATTGTTCATAAATATTTACTTACTTCGCACGTTTACTATAGACATTATAGACGGATTACATTGTTCCAAGACAAGACTTTGACCAAGCGTTCTCAACTAGCATTCCTAATTAGAGAGGAATGAGAGGGTAGTCGCGTGACAATTGACTCTGATATAGTGTCTTTCCGGACGGTTCCAAAATGGATGTTGGAGTGGGTGCCTGGGTATATACTTAGCACTCCCTCATATACAGGAATCGTACCGCTTACCGGACCACTGTAGTGTGTTCCAGGCAGAGGTCCTACCCATCTGCAAAGCAGTAAGGCTGTTGCGTACAACTTGTGACGTACCTACCTATAGTGATTGAGTTATCAGGATTTGACATGACAGCCAAGCGGCAATCAAATCTTTGGACTCGAGCACGATTAGATCATGCCTAGTGCTACGGTGTCGCTGTGAGCTCGGGAAACTGGGTGCTAACCACAGAGTTATTCTCTGTTGGGTGCCTGCGTCACAGTGACATACGTGGATACGAGGCAACGGATGCCCAGGCCGGGAAGGGTTCCACTATGAATATATGTCTAGCAGAGGAACCCGTAGGTCTGCCCCTAGAATTACTGAAGAGGATTCTAGATGTACTGGCCTGCAGGCTGACAAATCACAGATGGGGGGAACTGACCTCATGCGTGATTTCAAGACAGCTCTGGTCCGAGATTTGTCCTCTGAAGATTGAATCTCTGCTGAAGAAGAACCATAATGATGTGCGTAATCTTATCACACATATTACGGGACACTGCCTCTTTGGAAAACATGCAGAGAGCATGCAAGCTCCATACAATGACTTCTGCAGAAGCTGTATGGACGAGGAAGACGTTGAGAGCATTAAGCATCTGCTGTGTGAATGTCCTAACCTTGCTAATCGTAGGAGGAATACGCTTGGTAGTTACTTTTTCTGCGAACTGGAGGAATTAGCAGACAAAGAGTAGGGGGACCTGGTAAGATTCATTAACTCTTCTGACTGGTTTCATCGCACCCCCTAACTCTTAATGTATCTTTTCCAGGCAGGGTTCCAATCTAGTGGAATCACAATGGACTATAGATGGTCGAAGTGTGGCTGGTCGTACACCTTCTTACGATGGCCGCCACTCTAACCTAACCTAACCTTACCATAGACATAACGGAACATCAATTACTTTAGAATTTTTTATCGTAATTTCGTTAGATTTCCATACCAAAGATACATAAACAAATATAGGCAATTTTTTCATTTTGTTTGTTTATTTGGAACTTTAGTGACTTTATTTTTTGGCTCCCTATGAGAAAATGCAGATCTGTGGTACGTTTCAAAACAAGTTACATGTCACTTCCCTCCCATTTATTGACAATAGATGTCTGGACCTCATCAGTTACAGAATGGAAACTTTTGTATTCAACTGAAAATAATACCTGCCCTGGAAAGGTACTGAGAGTGGAGCAAATGGGATAATACCGTGATCCCTATTTTTCTGTGCAAAAGAAAATTCTATCAAGGTAGCAGACGTTTTTTTTACAATCTCCGATCTCTAGTTGTGTATGTTTGCTTTTAAGTAAGTGTCATATATTAAATTTTTTTTAAATTTAATTGAGATGAATTTTAGATTAGCTGAACTATTCTCGGCCTTTGTTGTTTGTCGCAGGTTGTTTTCGCTTGAAGGACAGAATGTAATTGCAACGATCCACATTTAATTCCGTTCAAGTTATTGCCCCACAAAGACTGGAGATGGTTAAAAGAAAAATGCGAGACATAGACATAGAGAGGAAAGAGATGTTTTGTATCGTCGTTACAAAATTTCTGATTCTATTGCTGATAAAAACAGTTTTAAGGGCTTTCGGAATAGGGTAAATTCTAACCATTCGTGCAGCTAAATAAGTGTATTCCGATTCGAAGCTTGGTCCTGGCATTCCTGCTAGAAAATTGAGTGTAGTTACTTGCGAAAGTTGGATGTGTATGGCAGCAGTGACTCACATCGTTGTGCTTTCAATCCCAATGACTTAAATATTGTTTTTTGTTCGAATCCATGCCCTACATACATCTCCTCCCAACAGCAAAAATGTGATTCTGATAGTGGAGTTCGGACAACAGCGAGGAGGCCTTTTCGTTTAGATGCGTTGATTTGTCCGAGGTTTTGATTGCCATGAATGGTGTCAAATTGTCAATGCTGTTCAAACTGATTATATTTCGTATATCAAAACTATTGCCCCATTTATTTCTTCAGTCTTGCAGCATGTATTTAATGCTTGGTTAATAACTTCCCAGTATCCATTGCTCTGGAATAGGGCTGTTATTATTCCTCATCCCAAGTGTCGAAAGTGCTCCCAAATGGCAGATTTTCGTCCCATCAGTTATCTCTACTTTCTGTGTAAAGTAGGTACTAGAAAAGCTTATGCATTCCCAAATCGTCACCTATTTAAATCAAGGAAGTTGTGTCTGATCTGACAGATACAGTTAACAGCGATAGAATGTGCATTCTGCTGATACTCCTTGATTTCAGCCAGGCATTCGATTCGATCAACCATGACCGACTTTTCCTTAAGCTTCGTCGATATTTTAATTTTTCGAATACAGCCTTCAGTCTTATTACCAATTTCTTGCTGTGCCGTGCTCAGTTTGTTAAGATCTGGGATAGACTTTCTATTCCCTTAACTCTGAGTGGTGCTATACCCCAGGGTTCTATACTTGGTCCGCTGCTCTTTTCATCCATTCATCTCTATGCGGATGATGTCAAAATTTATTTGCATAGACCAATAGGTTTGATTGGGGTATTGAATTGTTCGGATCAAATGGGCCAAATATAACCATTTAATTAATACTTAACCCCAAAAAAGTCGATCAGTATGCCTACATATACAGGGTGATTCAGATCAAGATACCTTCCGGTATACCACGCGATTCCTTGAGGTAAGCTGATCAAAAAATTGTTCCACATACCCCCCCCCCCCCCCTAGCAACCTTCCTTTAGGAGTGGTGGCCAGTTGAAGATATTCGTGAACCCTGATGGGAATAAATGAGTTTAACTTTTGAACCACAAAATAGATTTTGGTTATTGTTGGCTTATTACATAGCCAAGAATAGTAGCTGTCGAAAAGTGTATTACTCTGTACTTTCTAATTAAGCATCTTTAATTTATTCTCAAATATTTCCAAAACATTGATTTTTTTACACACAAATTTCATAAATACCGTTATTTATTTCAAAAACTTTTGTGTGTAAAAAAATCAAAATTTTGGAAATATTTGAGAATAATTTAAATATGCTTAATTAACAAATGCAGATGAATACACTTTTCGACAGCTACTATTCTTGGCTATGTAATAAGCCAACAATAACCAAAATCTATTTCGTGGTTCAAAAGTTAAACTCATTTATTCCCATCAGGGTTCACGAATATCTTCAACTGGCCACCACTCCCTAAGGAAGGTTGCTGGGGTGGGGGGGGGGGGGGTATGTGGAACAATTTTTTGATCAGCATCAGCTTACCTCAAGGAATCGCGTGGTATACCGGAAGGTATCTTGATCAGAATCACCCTGTATATAGAGGGAGCTACGATCTAGAAGAGCTACCGCCACTCATGACCGTCATATCAGCGGAAACAAACTGTCGCTTTCAATGACACAGTTCGATTTATTCATGGTTTACAGAGATCTTCTCATGTTTCTGCATATATTGACTCTTTCCTTGGATGCTCGTTAGAAACGTATCTTATGGATAGCAGGCCAAAATTGTTATATAATATATTCTACTCTAAAGAACTAACGTACCTTAAGGATAGGGTTCGTTCCCTTAGATCTGCTCGTCATCCCAACCTCTTACTACCTAATTACCAAGGTCAAATGGAGAGCGATCTTACTTTTTGCAGGTTATTCGAATATTGAATAGTCTATCTGTCAGTGCTTAAAGAGACGTTTGATGAAGGCTTTGTAGGTCTTCTTCGAGCAAAAGCGATAAACGCCTTTTGGTGCGGAAGACAATGGGTTGCTGAAAGCACGCTCTGTCTGGCAGTCAAGATAGATGGATTAGGTCTCACTAACTTGGTTGTGAAATCAAGGTGTCTGCAAGTGCGTGCATTCCAAAGAGTGTTTTGCCAGAGAGACACCTTCTCTCTGGGTGAATGTACTGGGAGGGACGACATAGGGGAATATTACTACCTGCTATCTGTTCGACCACCCCATCCTCGTGACTGCTCACAGGATCTAATATCAACGATTCAGACCTAGGCTAGAATCAGGCCAGCATTTCACCTTAAGTGGAATGCTCTACGGCACACGCAATTCGCGTCGATTCCAATCAGATTTAATAATGAATTAATAGGTTCAGTGTTCAGTAATGCTCGGGGTTTTGAAGCTGACACGCATACACTGACAGTTTTCGGAGATATTATTGATATCTCTGGAAACTGTCGAATAAACACTAACACTCCACAACTACACGACCGGGCTGCTTTTGCGCGGGAGAGATTTCGCCAACTTGGGACCAGTGACCCTGGCACTAAGTTGGAAGATGCTCTCGTTCTGAACAGACCGCTTCACACAACTTTCAGCACACTTACAACACGTGTACACGTGCTCATGTCCATAAGACCTCCGGAATATACAGGGTACAACAGATGACGAACACACCTCGGGTTGAATATGGGCGTGATGGGAGGGATAACTTGCAGAGTAGTCTACAGTTATCCTTCTAATTACAAAGATGTTGATGCAGCATTGAAATTGTTGCATATCAGTCTTGTGCATCCTAATCAGTTGTCACATATTGACTGGCGAGTTCAGAGGGTCTGCACAGTTTGTGCTGGTGAAGGCACTCTGTTTCACAGGTTCTTCACTTGCACAGCTTTGCAAAATCTAATTGAGGTCGTGCGCGATATGTGTCAGTTGATCCATCCGAATTTTGGGATTACTAGGACATCGTTTCCATGGGGACCAAATGTTTGTAGTCGGGTGAATTGTTTGATTAGCTTGTAGCTCATTTGTACTACATGAGAGTCGAAGATGGGAATCAGAACACTGACCCACAACACCACGCACAAGCACTTAAACACCACTTCGTTGACAGATTGAAGAGACGTTTACGCCTTGAATATCTGGCAACGAACGCAGGCACATTCAGCTGAACATGCCAACCACTATCGTCGGTGGAGGACGGCGCTTTTGTCTTTCGCTGGTGATAGCGGGCCACGCCATTTGCAACACTAGTCTACGAGGCTTCTCCTCTCTTTGGAACCGTTGCAAGTGCTGTGGGAAGGACAAGCGCTCAGTTAGTGATGCTCAGCTGGAGGGATGATGAGGGCAGTTTGTAGAGATCTATGATACTACACGGGGGCTCTCGTGGGATTCTATAACGGTATCGCTTAAAGTTTTCGTTCGTTCGATTTGTCATTTTAAATTCGGTTTCCGTCTCAGTAATAAATTGAAACATTTTTATGCTGAAAATTCGTTCGTTTTAGGTAATCATTTTTCATTAGATTGTTTTGGAAATTTGGAACTTCTTGGAACTGCCGCTTCCCCAATTGTCAAAATTGGGACTTTCAAATTTTTTGTCTATCTTTTAGACCTTTTTCAAAATTCTGGTATACGTTTTTTAGTCTCTTTTGAGAATTTTGTGTTATTTGTTTTACATTTTTGTGTCATTTTTGTTGTTTATTAGTTTTTCTAATTGTTTTAATTGTTCTTATTTGTCCCTATTGACTGTTTATAACTTAATGTGGCTAGCGTCTTTTTTACGATTTATGAGCCTTTTGCCACTTATTTTTAAAGGATTTTTATATGAGTCATGAAAAATACAGGGTGTCCCGTATGTGGTCTGGCACCCGAAGGCTACGGATAGGTCATGCTTAGACAAACCTGGCACCCGAAGGCTACGGATAGGTCATGCTTAGACAAACAAAAAATTGTATGGGTGGGGGGGGGGGGGGGGGGGAGGACAGGAAATCGTAACGGTTTTCGAGATAACGTGACTTTAAGATATTTGGGTATGTTTTTATAGATCACCCTGTAATCCAGACCACATACGGGATACCCTGTATACATAAAAAAAATTATTATAGACTCGAAAACTGAGAGAGAATCAGAGAATTCAATATTGAGGAGTTTTATTTCCTACTATTTACGCAATTATTGTGGACTTAAATTTGAGTCACAAATCGAGACAAATTACGATATTCAAAATTTGAAACATGTGTACAAATTCAGATTAGGTACCTAATTACGACAAATAATTAAAAAAAAAAGAACACCAAAAGTCCAGAACAGAACAGAAATATCTTGTACAAATTTAATCACCATAAAAATATCTCCTACTTGGTCTATAAAGTCCTCATATCCTGGAAACTACTTTAGTTAATAAAATCCAGACGCTTTCAGAGAAATTAAGCTACATCAATAGTTTTTTTTGCAAAAATCGTACATGATTTTACAGATTTTGTACTTTCATTGAATTTTTTGCCCCTTGAAAGCGAATTAAGAATGCGTAAAAATATTATAGGTACTTGGATTTGTTTAAAAAACTGCGTAAAAAAATTAAGGGGTAGCGCCACTGTAACGGCTAAAAAAAAGGTTTTTTCACGAATTTTTTCCGGCGAAATTAAAGGTGTTTGAAAAAAAACCTTTTAAGGGTATTATTGGGCGCATACATTGAACTTTATTGATAAATTTTTTGATAGCGAAAAAAAAATCAAAATGGCGGCTCCACAGCCATCTTCCCGGGGCACGCAGAACCACTGGTGCACATTTGAATCTAGACCAAAACAGAAAAACCCATTAATGTAGTGGCTCATAGCTAGAGAATGCTGTACGAATTTTTAAAAATATTAATTTTTGTAGATTTGGCGCGCGTTTGAAAAAAAAGTTTTATTTTTGACGAAAAAAACGGCAGCTTTTTTGTTAATAAAAAATCAAAATAAAGTTATTGAAAATGCCGTACGACATTCTCTAGATAATGTTAATGTTCAGATCTGGTCAAAATTTCAAGTCGCAAAAATTAAAATTGTTCGAGTTATGCTGCGTGCCATTTTGAAAAACCGTGTTTCGAGAAAAACGCGTTTAAAGTTTTGAGAATAGTTTTTCATTGGAAAAAATAAAAAAATTAAGGTAAAAAATAAAAGTTTTCCGATAAACAAGTTAAAGTAGCAAATGTCAAAAAGGTCAGTTGCGTTCAATTCGGATTTTTCAGTCAGCTTTAGAAGAAAGCTGGCTGAAAAGCTCCAATTGTGTTTCAGGCTTCAGGTAGTCGTTTCGGAGCCAGTTTGACGCGCTAGGTGCCGACCTCCATTTTCAAAGGAAAACATTTTTTTTCTGCACGGCACCTTTTTTTTCTTATTCTCGAGGGTTTAAACTATTTTTTAAGCCAATGAAAACAAAATCGATTTTTCAAAAAATTTGCAGTGGGGTTACCCCTTAAGATAAGACTCCCCAATTTTTGGAAGCCTGCCGACGAGTTGCAGATCCGACGAACTTACATAGGAACTGGGCATAGCCAAATGGTGGCAAAGATAACCTAACAACAAAATTATAAATTTTTTGTGTTTTCGATAAAGAAACAAATGCTTTTGCATGAATGGGGTGAAAGAACTTAACTCTATGCATTGTCCTAGTGCAATTAAGATAACGAGTTGAAAACAAAAATCGGGAGAACGTAGGATTACCCGAATGATAAAATGTTCTTGAATATCTTCAAATAGACCAATGGGTCATAGGTAACCATACTAAGGGGCTGGGTCTAGAGCCAAACGATTTCTGTCGTCAGTTCGACATGCATACTTTGCGACTGTCCTGTCCTAGCAAGTAAAAGAGGCGGGCTATACTTGTTAGCTATATTTTTTCTCGAAGCTGGTCGAGCTGCAAGTTAAAGAGTTTAAATATATCCTAAGTTTTCTTAAAAAATCAAGATGGGTTTAAGATTGTACCTATAGTAGGATAGATTCTCATGAATCTAAGGGACACAATGGACCCGTAGGTGACCTAAGTAATGCAAGCTGGCACCCCTCTAACTTAACCTAACTTAACCTATATGTAGGTTGTTAACATACGGACCCGCGTGGAAAGGCTGGTATCCAAGTGCATACATAATTACATAGTTAAAGAATAAAAGTATAAATTACTCTTTAGGACTTATTACCGGGTTAAACTTATATTTGTTCAAGAAGGAATTTATTTAGATTCTTTTTTTTTAAATTTTTTTAAATTTTTTTATATATTTTTTTTAAATTTTTAAAAAAATTTTTAACAAAAATTTTTTTTCTATTTTTTCTCAATCTTTTTCATATCATTTCTTTTCTTTATTCTATTTTCATTTGTTTTTCAAGTCACTCAATTTAGCTATTTGGGACCTCTTGATGAGTCACACCAAGACTTGAAATTTGCCACCAAAAATAAAATGGGTTGTGTGATAGAATAACAAATTAAAAACATTTGTTAGCTTTTGCTATATACCGGAGAATCTAAAAAAATTCCTTCTTGAACAAATATATACATAGTTAGTTAGTACATGATACTAAAGCTATGACCCATGATAATCTATACAACAGACCTAGAATAATATTGCCGATAATAATGCAATGGCAAAACTATACTTTCGAATGGGATATTGGATGAAGTTCATAGTAAAAAATGTTTGCCAAAGTGTAGAAAACTTTTTATATAGTCTCTAGTTGAGCCCCAGTTTGTATTTATTTATTTATCATAATAATGACGGCCACAATAAGAATCGTTAGGAAATGTCTACTATATCGCATGAGAAACGTATTAGAGAGTTTTACAAAATTTCAAATTCAAATTTTAGATTTCATGAGTGCCAGCAATGTGATGGTGGAAACCTTAATGACATAATTTTTAGAAATTGTAATTTTCTTTTTGTTTGATGTCATGATTAGTTTTTATTTAAATACATTTTTGAAAAAAATGCAAAACTTTATGGCCCACCCTGTATATTCTATTCATACCGACCAAAAAAAGATATTTGAAATGAAGCGCAATACGATAAAATAGAACCTCCTCTACCATCAGATTCTGTCAAATATCAAAAATCGTAAAAAATAAAAAAGTGGATTTTTGATCGACCACTTTATCCCCCTCTCTCCCTCTTTCATATTTTCTAACACTTCCCTAAAACATAATTTTTCACTCATAAGAAACTGGTGTCCAGTAGTATCATGCATGTCCCCGTTTCTATTCTCGTAATAAGCTGAAGTCAAATTTTTAAAATCTTGAAAATGTTAGAAAAAACCAAATCTTGTCCTAAGATATAGCCCTGCGGTACCTCAAAAATAAATTTTATTCGTTACAAAAAAAAATACTTTTTAAATTTTTTTTTTCGTTATCTTTGCGATTTAACCATTCTCTAAAAATTCAATTCCTTTTCCAATTTTTTTTTTTGCAAATTATCAAGTTTTCCTCTGTAGTATTTATTTATACACAAACTATACCTACCGACAACAAAAATCAAAAAAAAAAAAAACGCCCTAACAACCAATACTGCACGGTCGTAAATCTCCACACTTAATAGCCATCACATGAAGAAAAACTTGTCCCCCATCAAACATGAACTGGACTCAGTTTTGTAAAGTCTTTGTACTTTGCTGGGTCCAAAGAATATTGTCCAGTATGATGCCACTGCACTCACCATTTATCCTGTCCAGAGATGATGACGAATCAGTGAGGTCCATTATTGTTGTCCATCATCGTGATCATCTCCGTTGACGACAGAATATCGCTCTTTTGTTTGTTTTCAAAGCATATATGTATATACCTACTAAAGGCTCCTCTAGAGCTCGGACGGAGTCCGATAGCTACCACATTCTAAGCAGGAGGCATCTAAAGAAGATACTCTCTGCAGCTTTTGTTCTTAACCCTCCAGCGCCCAGCATATCTGTACCTTAGTAAGTAATGCAGAACTGTTAACGTGCACGCTCTCCATGAGTGAATGTTGTTATCAGACAAACAATTTATCAGTTGTGCGTAAGGTGAACGATGTCTGGCAAAACAAGAGGCTATGGGATCGAAATTGCATCGAATCGAAATGGTATTCAACCGAAAGGCTGGACAGTGTCCAGTGTACAGCAATCTCAAGGGATATGAAGGTGGATGAGAAGTAAGTAAGTAAGTAAAAAGAAGGATAAGAGGAAATTCTTGATTGGAATTTTTGTGAAATTAATTACCGTCGTGTTCTATGGGCTGCAGGTCTTCTTAGGGCAAGTTTTTCCTTCATATATACCAATGGAGAATTTCATGGGTATATTCATCTATATACATATATGTGTATGTGTAGTCATATAGTCGTCGTCGTTGTCGTCGTCGTTGGAGGAAGCTTGAACCCATAAATCTTCGTCTGATCGAATCTCAAGACAATGTGATTGACATGGTTGTTAGTCCATCGCTCCCCATCCACCGCAGTTACAAGAGGGAAAAAGTATTGGCATAATAGGTATAGGCGATTTTTTGCTTCTTCAGTTGCTTGTTGAACGAGTGAGGGGGGAGGGGTTTGTGTTGACCTCCAGATAATTGCAGGCGAACGATTAACGAAATAATCTGACCATTATCCGGCAAATGGAAATTTGTCATGTGGATCTCATATACTTCTTTCAAGATAAAATCACGGATAATTCAATAATTTCACGCGTCTGAGTCTCTCCCCCCGCCCCGTTCATCTCATTCTTAACCATAATAGTTACAAGGAGATTGGTGATAAATTTATGGTTTTCTATGTGATATCCCCTAATGAAGATATTATTTTTTTTGTTGTTTTCCTTTTAATATTGCGATAACGCGATATGTGTGAATGATGTGGTCATGTAACAGTGTTCCTTGTGAATTTCTATACGGTGCGCCCCATTCATTCCTTAAGACGGAGACTGCGCCTGCAGAACTTCTCTATCACACAAGCTATTTTCACGATATCTATTTACATATCAACAAATATTGGCACCAAGTCTTGTAGTCCCCTCTGGTCCCGTGTCGCGCACTCCTGGCTTCGATATTTATTGAACACGGTTTTTGGGTTAGGAATTTTGTAACACATGTTCAGTTACTTGTTATTTCTGCAGAGACCATAGGCCAAAGTATATATAATATAATGTGTGTAGCCTTTCTTGACTTCTTTTTGTCCAACACTGAGCCGCAAAAACTGGCTATGTCAATCCATCGATATACAATATATGTACATCGGGATGGAGAGGATAATGGTGCGGTATCAGGAGGGTATTTTAATCGCCAGCTCATATCTTGCCATAGTTCTAAACTAGACGAACTTTTTAAAAGATGTACATCTATACATATGCTATAGTGAAGTCCCATTCTAGAGAATCCTCCAGCTGTGGGCATCATACAGGTAGATATAAGTTTGTACACATAATACCGACAATGGGATCGGATATAGACGTTGTTTTCCAATTTTTATTGATCTGTTCTCGAGTGGCCTTCGATTGGGAATCGGAGAAACCTACCTTCCCATCGATTGCTCGATTGCTCGATTGCCGACCGACCATGGACATTATTGTTCGCCCCAATAAGTTAACCAATTCACTTTTATTGTTATGGGGACGTTGTTTTCTGCCATTGAGTGATGCTGGGCAATTTATGGAAGTTGATGTGATTAGGTCCAGCTGATAAAGTTATTGTCGCCAACATGTGCTGTACCAGCGGCAATTATTCGCTACGAGACATGCACATATATCTCGTCCATAAGAAAATGAATGCCCTTTAGGCGGCAGCATCAGCATCAGCCACCAGCACCAGCAGCAGCAAGCCAAGCTAGCCATCCAGCCAGCCAGGCATCCAATACAACAAGGCGGTTATGGATTGATTCCACATAAGGTGCTAAGTGAATATTGGCGCGCAAATAAAATGCAGTGTTAACATAAAAATTCTCGCGTCACTATTTTATGGGAAATGAGATTTTTAACGATTTTCACGAGAGGAAAAAAATAAAGAGATCAAATTAATTAAGACGATGGCAATGGATGATTGAAGTGGACAGGTATAATTTCTGGCTAAGGAATTGAGGAATTTTACAAAAAAAAAAAAATTTTTTTTGTTTTTCTTTTTCTTTGAAACACTAAAGAATTTTCGATAATTTTGGTTGTTGGTTTTTGGATTTAAGTTATTAGAATCTGTCAACTTAAGCCATATAAAGGATTCATGATAATGTGATTTATGTGAATTATTTACTTTTGCTCTTCCCCATACAGCAGCAAGAGTGTAACAGTAATAAACCTTCTTTAAGGAATTCAAAATTTTGTTCACCGGGATTGTAGGTTTTGTTTAGTAAGTAGAGCGATCTCATCAGAACGGTCTATACGTAGACGACCGACAATTGCGGTCCTATATTTATACGACATTCGATTTTGGTTGCGTGCTCGTCCAAAATTCTCCTAGGCGTCATTTTTTTTGTTTTTTTTTATATTATTAAGCCAAGCTCAGGGGTACCCTACATGATGCCAAGCGCAACATGGCAGGAAGGAGATAGGAAAAGGATTGGGGGACATGAGGAAAGTGGCGGAGGTGCCGATGTATGTTACTCTTGAACTTTCACAGATTGTTAGCCCGAGGAAAAACAGAAGGTTTCACATTTGTACAGTTCGGGATAAGAAAGCATCACGGAATTTTACTGTACGACCGAAAGAATTTGGAAAGGTGAGAGGATGTGCGTGGAGTGCAGCGCGAGTATGGCGTGCAGGAATTAATCTACAAGGGATCAGACTAGATATTTCATCGAAACATTGGCCATGTGTGTAAAGGAGCGAAAGACATCCAACATTGTCGATGTGACAAGTTATTGCCATATCACCAATGAGTTTAAATGCTCTCTTTTGGACAATATCCAATGAAGCTAAGGCTGTACGGTCAGTCTTAGCCCAGACGTGAGAATTGTATTCCATTCTAGGTCTGATATAGGACTTATAGAGGAGCGCTAGATTTGATGGGCTTGTCATGGATTCGAATTACTAATAATATGTATAGATGGTAGCTATCGCAGGGGCAGGCTAATCACCTTTAAAAGAACAAATACACGGTTGAAGAAAACTGAAGAAGATCCTCGTATTGGATGCCCTATATGCTCCGAAGAGAAGTGAAAAAAATGAAAAATTGCCGCTACACTTATAACGACCTAATTATGACTTCACAACGGGTCTGGAAGGGATCCCTCCAGCCTTTTTTAAGGCTTGGTGCCTTTCCCTGGTAGCTCCGTTGAGAATTATTTTCCAATAATCGCTCGATAGTGGTTGTTTTCGACAGCTATGGAAAACTCCTTTATCATACCTATTCACAAAAGAGGTAGTAAAAATGAAATTTCTAACTATAGGCCTATTGCAAAATTATCTTTCATGCCCAAATTATTCGAATCTATCATTTCTTCTCAACTATCAACCTCCTGTAAGAAATTCAAACCAACATGGTTTTATTTCGGGCAGGTCTACAACCACTAACTTGTTCGAATTTGTCTCAGATACCATTGGCGTTTTTGCAAAAGACTACCAGACAGACTTTAGTAAAGCGTTCGACAAGTTATCTCACTCCGTGATACTCTTTAAAATGGAAAAGTATGGGTTTCCTATAACATTTCTTAAATGGACGGAGTCTTACTTAGATAACAGAAGATATCAAATCTTATTTCGACATTCCATCTCAAGAGTCCTGAAAGATTCGTCTGGCGTACCTCAAGGGAGTTTCTATGGGCCCGTTGTTTTTATTCTGTCTATTGATGACATTGTCTCTGTTGTAAGGTGTCCTGATTTATGCTGACGACATTAAACTTTTCGCCCCGATTAAATCTTTTAACGATTATGAGCAAGTACAGAGTGACCTCCACAAATTTTACGATTGGTGTAAAAGCATTAACTTGACACTCAATATAGACAAATGTGAGGTTATGACTTTCCAAAAAAAATCAGAAACCAATTTCTTACGATTATCTGTTCTGGAATTCCTCGATTCGCCGTGTGGGTGCTGTTTATGACTTGGGTATCAAATGTGACCATAGATTGAATTTTATCTCTCACATAATTTACATGGTATCAAAGAGTAGTTCCATGCTGGGCTTCATAAAATGTTGGTCCGGAGAGTTTTCGAATCCTACCATAACATTGCGTTTGTACACTTGCTTTATGAGACCACTTTTTGAATACGCTATCCAGGTCTGGTCTCCATTTTACGGTACACACATCGACCGTGTCGAGTCTGTTCAACGGAACTTCCTACGTTTTGATCTCAAGCACCTACCCTGGAATAATTCATTAATTCTGGTTCTGATAGTCAATGATAATAAATGATAATAAATATTGTTCTTGTGTATTTACTAGGGGAGGGGAGGGCCTATTTCAAATACTTAATAATATCAAAGAATCTGTTAATGAAGTCCTTAGCTCTATGTATGTGCACTGTAAAAAATGATTGTAAAATTGTATAAATAAGTGTAAAATTACATGAATAGGTGTAATTTTACAAACAATTTTACACTCAAGTATTTTATATAAAATGTTCAATGCAGGGCCGGCTTGATCTTTTGCGAGCCGGTGTGACCTTTTGCGGGGCCGGGTTAAAAAATTTTGCGGGGCCTAAATACACATTCAAATCATACACTTAAATTTTACATACATCAACGAATTATTTATTTACAAATGTTGTTACATTTTATTTATTCTTTATAAGATGAATATTAAATAATTTTTCTTCTTTTTTTCGACGCCAAATCTTTGATAACATCAACAAAATCGATTGAATTTGTTACTTCACTTTCTATTGACAGAATAGCCAGAGATGAAAATATTGAAGAAAAAAAGAGATTTATCCCATTGTTTCTTGTTGTTAATCCAAATGTTTGTTGCTGTAATCCTATGATATTTGTACAGCACGTGCTTCTGTTTACATTCATTTTGCTCTGAAAAAATTAAGTGGGAGAAACTCATGCTGGATATTTTTGAAAAAAACTGAGAATTTTACATCTGCTCTCCCTCAAGAGTTTCATGATTTTCTTGCTTTTGTTCTGCACAGGCCATAATTGCCTCGAAATATGTATAACAGGTGTCACAATTTAACCCATCAATAATTAGCCTTAACCTTACACCTGTGATTAATGATGTCGCCTTTTAGAATTTCGATTCTCATATATGTGTTTAGGTACATGTTAACAACCAAATAAAATTGAAAAATATCCAATCATTGCTTGCTTAAGAAATCTTCACCCTAACCTCCAAATTCATTCGTTTCTTGACAATTGACATTAAATTCCACTAATTTTTCCAAGAATAATAGGTTTTTTCAATAGATAGGGATGAGGGGCAGGGTACAAATATCTCTCCTCAGAAAAAAAAACACAAAATCTAAAATCATCCACAGTTCATCGTAAAATATTTATCCCTCTTAAGTAGAATACAGATTGATACCTGACTTCCATCAGTCAGTCTTCTCCTTGGGTCTGGGGTTACCTTGGCGTTGGGTATGGCTTTATTTATTATTTTAAAATGAAGCTCAAAGGAGATAAAGATGATGAAAAGATGATTTTACGTCTTTAATCGGTCGTTGTCGTTCATTAACTTGGCGATTCCATAATGTATACATAACTTCAATAATCCACCCGCTGATGAGCTTTTTATGACGATTTAAACATTTCTGTTTTATTACCAAAATTGCATTATACATGAGACCACAAAACTGTAAGTTCTTTAAATTGCACACCTTTTATCGCTCTTGTTAAATATTAGATCATCGATAAATATATAAAAAAAACCTCAAACCTACATGAACTATACGAATCCGACTATACCCGGAAATATTTTCGTTCTCAATATGTTACAAAAAAAAAAAACAAAAAAAAAATGTATTAAAACACTTTTGTGATCCACTTTTCCCACTTAATCTCCACACCAACCTTCAATCAACCTTAGAAAAACAAAAAAAAAAAAAAAAACAACAAAAATGAAACAAAACAAAGAAAACGTTCACGCAACAACACGCAATCAGTCTCTGGTACGCATACAAAAGCATCCAAGAAACTTGAAAATTTCGTGACAGAAATTCATAACGAGCACCGTGTGAACTAAACTTGTCGTTGGTAATGCTGCAACGGTGAGGAACAAGTGTAGTTTCATCCTCCTGAATGCAAAAATAAACCGCGCCACGCATGATGATTATGATGCTGAAGATGAGGACTATACCGGACTTGTCGTGTGAGGAGTCTCAACAGTAGCAGTCATATCAGAACAGAAGGTTGTTGTATGTATGTACGTAAAACAGTAGCGTATTATAACAGGTAGCAATATACTATATGTATGTAATGTATGTAGAAAAACAACGCTGCAACATCATCTCCTCATCCTACATTAATGTAAAGAGCTATAAGATAAATGCACAAGCGCGCGCGCGCGCGCGCGGAGAGTAAAATAAATATCGGCCAGACTTCAGGGAAGGACCGGGATCAACCATGATAAAATTCATATAGGTACCTACTTTCATTATATGTATGTATGTATGTCTGTTGAAGAAGACCTGCATCGCAAGAATGCAAGTTACACGCAGTCCGCGAATTCTTGTGATCTGCGCGCGCATACATTTTTCAAATCAGACTTTTCACATGATCTCGCATCATCTTGGTTTAAGATCAATCGATTACTATGGGGATAAGGAGGAAGAGTCTAAGGAATATATTTTCTGTTCGCATCTTTAAAGTCTGATAATGTTCCTTGGGATGAAATTAGTAAGCACACACACACACACACATATATATGTTTATCAAGATTGACGATCTTGTATAGAAATTTTCCGATTATTCCTGCTTCTTCGCCAAAAACTGTGTCTCTATAGATCGAGATTCATTTGAAGCGCGCGCGCACACGCTCCTCCATGGGCATTCCTTCCTTCATCTTGATACGCGCTATCTCTCATATATAACAAACGACAATCATTCGTCGTTTCGAGACGTTCGATTCCAGGATTGAAGCGCAGCATGTCTCCTGTTAGCTGTGCGCGTTTATATTAATTAAATTCGAATAAACTAATCAAATACAAAATGCTGCACGCACATCATAAATTGATGATCGCTTGTCGATCACTCCACAGCAATAATAACAACGAGAAAATTTAATGACAAAATGCTTGAACTGGTCGTCGCTGGTCGCTAATGAGATGTGGGAAACTCTCCTGGAAAACTGCAAGTATACATGGAGGTATGTTGCGCGGAATTTCATCACAAACAATGAGACCTTGCGTTGGCTATTGCGTTGTGATGTTTGTTGTTGTTGTGTTGTTGTTGTTCCAGTAGCTGCTGCTGCTGCTGCTACTGCTACTGTTGGTAGTGCGTTCGTTTAATACCTGGCGATTGTATTCAATTGGTCGAACGAACGTTTGATCTCGGTATTTGCGCCAGCCATGCATTAATACCAGTAGTGTGCTACTGGATCTTATCGGCTGGTTAATCTTTCAATGCCTTGCAACATTCCAAATGGAAAAACAAGAAAATTTGAAATTTTTGATGGTCTCTCGATGTGATGGGAAAATTTTTGAAATAGTTGGAAAATATTATGCAAACATCCACTTTATAAACTGCCTTGATGTAGCAGGAGAAAATGTGGAAAACCTTACTAAAGAGTTTACTGGAGAGTTGAACCTGTCGTCAGATTATATAGTTTTATGTATAACCGCAAATAAGGAGTTTGGAGAGGCTGTGTAAGACTTTATTATACGAAACTCAGACACCCGAAATCTCCAGTAGCATGTGCTGATCTGTAGTCTCTGTTACGATCTTGTGTGATCTGATCTGGTCTGTCGTTAAGTCTATACTGATCTGATTAGGTCAGTTTTTGTCTGGGGTGTGAACTCTTTGTATGTCGTTCAATATGATCTACATATAGTAGTGTGCAGTTTCAGCTTTGGTTCGCTCTAGACATTAAGGATGATCTTCTGTTCTTGTGTTCAGTTGTGTTACGATCTGTTCCGATTCAGTTTAATTTTTGTTCTAATTTTTTAATCTTTTAAGGCCTATTGTGATCGGAGGATCTATGGTCTGATCAGTCTTTGTCAGTATGGAGTCCGGTCTGCGTGTTGGTGTAGCTCTTTCTGACTGTAGTCTTGCTCACGGTCTGATCTGTTCTATGGTGCGATCCTTCCATCTACTACATCTTCTCTGGACCGATCTTAAAATTGGTTAAGTTTTTTCTGTTGTCAAATATTCCCTGAAATCTGGTCCTAATATCTTAGCCAGTATATTCTGAACTATGATCTAATTTTGCTTAGCTTGTGGTTTGAACCGGTTTGCACTCACTTTACTTTACCTCGCCCTAAGTAAGATAGATGGTAAATTCTATTTCTTCTATACTAAAAAAAAAAACAAAAAAAAGCAGAGCCCTTTTGATGAAATTTCAGAATTTACAAATCAGTTAGGGAGCTTTTTAGGTTGGAAGGATTGTTATGCTAATAGATGGTACCTTTCTTTTGATATTGAGCATCTCTTATTCTTCCACCATCTCCGATTTCAACTCCTTATCCCTCTAGTGACATTTTTTCTACAAGTTACAACGTTTAATAAGCTGAATTGAAAGTAAAAGAGTATTTCGAGATGGCATCCATCTTTACCAAGTTATGTTATGTATAAAAAACTTAGGTACATATATGTACCATATGTAGGTATATAAAACCTTAGGGCCTAACAGGTAAAAATAAAAAAAAAAAAAAACACAAATAATTAATAAGCCCTATATACCTAGAAACCTAAAATTGGGCATATAAAAGAAAAATATAAATATAAAATATAAAAATTCAGTAAACTAATCATGCACAAAACATGATTAGTTTATCGTCCAAAAAGGATGAAGAAAATTGCATCAGCAATTTTCTTCACATTCCTAACAAGTCATAAAATTTTTCCCATCAAACGACTTGGGAAAAACAAAAGTTTCATTTTACACCCCAAGTCGTTTTACTTTAAAATTTCCACGACAAAATTTTGCCTTCAGCAAAATTTGTCATTTCAATAATTTAATTACAAAATAAATCAAAAAGCAAATTGTACCTTCAGTACAATTTGCCGCGAAAAAATTCAACATGCATATACATACGTACATACATATTACGACAAAAAAAACTTTTGTAATAAGAACCGCACGCCACACAAATGCATTGCATGTATATGCGCGTCGCGATTGTCAAACGACGGGACGGTGGCTGATGTTTTCAAAAGTGTAAGATTACATTTTTGAAGCCATCGTTCAACGCGAATAATTCTGGACATGTTTGAACAAGTCCAGAATTAAAAAGTAAAATTTTCTTAGGATAAGAAAATGCAACTTAGCATTTTCTATCCTGAGCAATGGCTCTTGATCACGATGAACTTGATCAAGAGTTGAGTTGATTTTTGTACGCAATCAAGATCGTCACGCGTCTCCTTTTTAAGTGGTGAGATCTGAGTTCTCCTGATCTGGGCTGTCGCATAGAAAAACTTGTAATTTTGCAAAAGAAGTGATCGTGGTCGTGAAAAACTTTCGGTTGTCACAGGAATAAAAGTGTGTTGGAATACAAAAAACAAGTGTTCTGTAATTTTAAGTTGCAAATAATAAAGTGAAAAAATAAAACAAAGTTAAGTGTCCTTAATTCAATTCCCCCGAATATATAACAACATAGGAGGTTAAAGTGTGGTATTTTAGACCCCGAATATACAACAAAATTGGCGCAGCCGGTAGGATCAAGGAAGCTTGATCAAGTTAAACGATCGTAAACGCTTGAGAAGCCTTGGTCCTACACGAATCTACGGAGAACCTGTGACACTAGCCACACTATAAGGCCACGTCACCCCCAACGCTCGGGGTAGATCTCATCTATAGGCGCCTCTGCTCCAGGCGAGCAAGCGTTCACCCCAGTGAGTGGAAAAAGAAACGAAATCATCAGGGGACCTGGACTCACTAATAGAAGCTCATTCCCAGCCGAAAAGAAGTCAGGACAACGGACACACATTTAAAACCAACTCCAGAAGGAAGATATCACCGTTCCTGGGTTGAAGGGGATTTCGAAGAAGGCTTTAAGCCCCCCTTTCAACCATATCCAGGGGAAGTAAGTAGGCCTAGGGCCCCCCCAGCAGCAAAAAGAAGCACCGGAAAATTGTAACTTCGTTCCAGGATTGAAAGGGATCTCGAAGTCGGCAAAAGCCCCCCTTTCAATCTCAGCCAAGGGAATTAAGACGGCAGGAGCCCCCCTAGCAGCAAAAAGCATTCCAGAAGGGAGTACTCTAAGAAGGCTGGAAGCCCCCCTTTTGGACAACGCGGGACGCATATGTCAGGAGAAAGCTCGACACCGGCACCTGAGACAGGCACGAGATTAGACTACATACCTTCATCCGACGCGGAGAAATCCCCAGGTGAAAATCTCCAACACCTCCGGGAAGGTACAGAAAACGCCCAAGAAGACGACCCAGCACAGCAAGAAGCAACAGGAGTTCGCCTTCGAAGCGGCACCGTTTTAACAGGGCCCACAGTTGTATCTAAAGTAAGTCTAGATAAATTTTTAGATAAGTTATTAGAGAAGGCACGTGAATCCGATAAGCTCACTGTCACGCACTGCGACGCACTTGACCACAGATTAAGTCAAGGCAGAGAGCAGAGGCTGACGCAAATCGAAAAATTCAAAAAAGAAACAGAGCGATTCAAACAGGAGCTTATCGAATTCGCCGGGCTTTCGCGTTCTTTAGGTATAGATAAGACCACAGCCAGTGTAGTTGTAAGTGCTGATAGTGATACTAGTGTCAGTGATATTAGTGGTGACCAAACAACCGCAGAAAATCTCCTTAGTGGCTGGCTAGAAGTATCCTTCACGGATTCTAGTCCAGAAACCAGCCCTGAAACTCGTCAAAGCACCAGTAGACTACCCTACAAAAGTTTAAATAAAAAGATAATCACAATGGTAGATTATGCAAAGGTGGCCAAGCTCACGGCACAACTAGTTCCTCTGTTTTCGGGTGAAAATACCCCACAGCTAGGTCGTGAGCTACAAACATTTATTGGCTGTTGCAAACAGGCCTTACACTGTTTAAGTGAGGAAGAAAAACCAGCCTTCCTACATATCTTGCCCACAAGACTTCGTGGCGATGCTTATGAGCTGTTTGCTTCGGACGTTCCAACTACTTTTAGTGAGGTGGAGGAACGTCTGAACAGAACCTATTTACCACGAGAATCGTACCAAGAGTTGGTCAACAAATTGATCACAATGAGGCAAAACCCGTTGGAAACTCTCACTGCCTTCACAACAAGAGTGAAGCAGTTGCTGATGCTTTGCAACGAGGCAGCGGTACTGAAGTACGGAGCAACGGCAGTCCCAGCTGTGAAGACACAGTTGGCGGACTTCGCCAAGAATGCCCTCAAAAGTGGAGTGAACAATCCCCACCTATGCCAGTACCTCCTCACTCTGGTAGAAAATGATCTAGAGCAGCTGATACAAAAGGCTTTAGACATGGAAAAGTTACAAACAGGCACAGTTTTCGTCCAAACGCCGCTAACGCAGCAGCCATATCCAATGGCACCAATAGACCCAAGTCTTCGAGTTCGAGCCCTCAGCCGAACTCCTTACAATCAAGCACCACAGCCACCCATGTATGCATCACCACGAGCACAAGAGCCCAGACAATTTAATCCCCCATACGTTCATGCTCAACCACTACGCCCGCCGTTTCCACGAAGGGAATCTAGACAACCGGATACACAGAATCTGGTACAAAACATCACCTGTAATTTCTGCCAGAAGCGGGGACACACCTACACGGAGTGTTTAAAACGCAAAAACACCCCCTTCTGCTCTAACTGTAGAAGTTACGGGCATGACATTCGCGACTGCCGCCGAAACAACCAAACACAGTCTGCAAATCGTTTCACAAGAGGATCGCCTAGCAATCCCCCACAGTCAGACCCAAGCAATAAAAAAGGCCCCAGAGTCTTTAATATAAGACAAAAATGTGATTTTTGTGGGCGCCGCGGACACAAGATCGACGAATGTCGACAAAAGCAAAAATGGGAGGATAAAAAACAGGGAAACGACAAAGAGTCGACCCAAAACTCCCCGGCTCGACTATAAACCCTACCAGCAATATAAAAGGGTCTTCTCAGCCGCCCGACTTCAGTGTGCCCACCGCCAGACTCCCTCTAGACATAAGTCTAAATGGTCAGGCCCAGCTAATAGTGGACACCGGCGCTGAGATCAGTATAATTAAGAAAAAAGCTCTCAAATCTCGCGAGCTAATAAATCCCAATAAAAAACTAACGCTTCAAAGCCCCTTTGGCACCGGAAAAACCTTAGGAAGTTGCCAAGGAAACTTCATGCTAAAAAGTAACTTACCTTGCAACTTTCAGGTGGTAAAAAATATCCCAGGTATTTCTGACGACGGCTTACTAGGAAATGATTTCCTAGCCAAAAATTGTAATGTTGAGGGACCCAACAAGGTTCTGCGATTTCCTCGCACGGAAACCAATCCAGAAGAGTTTGCTGTTCCATTAGAAACCGCATCGGACAACCCGTGTTCACAAAACACAGTCAACAAAGAGACACTGGTAGAAGATATTAAACCCGACGGGGATACACCTTCTACCCGAAGTGTTCTCAAAGCTTCTCAGTCAGAAGAAGTCGGCTGTGACTTACAAGAACGCGATAAGGGTGACTTGATTACCGAAGATCCGGCCCGTAAGACTGGACAGTATCAGGTGAATTTAAATGAACCTGTGTGCGTACCAGCAAGGTCTCAGATCGTAGTCAAAGTTCCGTTGCAGTTGCAGGAAGAAATGCTCAGTCTGTCGAAAGAAATAGACGACGGAGTCTTCTTAGCAAACAGCTTACTCTCAGCTGGGTTAAAAGCAGTCCCTATCGGAATCCTCAACACACGCAGTACACAAGTAGTTCTAAACAGCGTGAACCTAAATCTGGTTCCCATTAAAGACTACACTGTCGTCCCCATCAAACGAGAGCCAGACAAAAATATTGCAACAGCCCATCCTTTGAATCCCATGAGTCGAAATGACGGCGATGGTGAGCATCAAAATATAATTAGATCTAAGATTAAGAAAATAGGGCATAAGAGCCCCAGTCAATTAAGCAGTCATAAGAAACTGCTCCAAGACGCTTGCGGGTCCCTCCTGAAAACCCCAACGTCAGGCGCTGGCCAGCATACAAAAGGTCTGCCGTTAGCAACTCCCGCAGATCCACCTGGCCCAGCGCCTCTCATATATAAAACAAGTAGGTTAAGAGGTAAAATCAGTAATATAAAATCATTAAAGAAGACTAGATTTAAGAATAATAAAAATAGGGCAAGAAGCGCTGAACAGACGGCCACCCTACAACACATAAAATACTTGTTCCCAAACGATGTCGAGCAAGAAGACACCAGTATTCATCCCCGCCTCACCAGATTAGAGCAAGAACTCAGTCTGGATGAAACTTTAAATTTTGAGGAAAAAGCCTCAATAAAAAATCTCTGTTACGAATATGATGACATATTCTTTTTAAAAGGTGACAGGCTTACACATACCAATGCCATCACCCATGACATCCCTCTGGTGCAAGACCAAGCACCCATTAACCAAAAGATGTACCGGTTACCAGAGACACAGCGAAATGTAATAAATGAGCAACTCAGAGAAATGCTTGACAACGACATTGTCCAGCCCAGCAAAAGCCCATGGAACTCACCACTGCTAGTCGTCCCCAAAAAAGCGGGACCAGACGGTGAGAAAAGGTGGCGCGTCGTCGTTGATTTCCGCAAGTTGAATGAAAAAACGATTGGCGACGCCTTCCCTCTACCTCGGATTGAGGATATCCTCGATCAACTGGGCCATTCAAGATACTTCACCACCCTAGACCTAGCCAATGGCTATCATCAGGTACTCGTCGATCCGAAAGATCGAGCAAAAACGGCTTTTAGTACCAACTACGGGCATTATGAATTCAAACGTATGCCGTTCGGACTCAAAGGAGCCCCGGCCACATTTCAGCGTTTAATGAATTTCATATTAACTGGCCTACAAGGCCTAGAATGTTTCGTCTACTTAGATGACATCGTCATCTATGGAAAAAGTCTGGCAGACCACAACGAAAAGCTTCGAAAAGTCTTTGACAGGTTAAGAGAAAATAACCTGAAACTTCAACCTGAGAAATGTCAATTTCTCAGGCGGGAGGTAGTGTATTTAGGACACAAATGTTCTAACCAAGGAGCACTACCTGACCCTAGCAAAACGGCATGCGTCCAAACTTTCCCCATCCCTAAGACAGTAAGGCAAGTACAATCATTTTTGGGCCTTGCCAATTACTACAGAAAATTCATACCCGATTTTTCGAAAACAGTACGTCCACTAACAAACTTACTCCGAAAGGATGTAAAGTTTAAGTGGACTGAGAAATGCCAAGAGGCATTTCAAAGCATTAAGAACGCTTTAATTTCCGCTCCACTCTTAATATATCCCGATTTTTCAAAACCCTTTAACCTTACCACCGACGCCAGCAGCGAGGCTCTTGGAGCAGTTCTCTCTCAAGGAGAGGTAGGAAGTGACCAGCCAATTGCCTACGCCAGCCGTACCCTGAACAAAGCCGAACGTAACTATTCCACGATTGAGAAAGAGTTACTGGCTATAGTTTGGGCGACTAAAAATTTCAGGTGTTATCTGCAAGGCCGAGAGTTCACGGTCTATACAGATCACAAACCACTCAAGGGAGTCTTCAATGTTAAGGACCCCACATCCCGTCTGGTGAGATTTCACCATAAACTTTCCGAGTTCAATTATAAAATTGAATATAAGCCCGGAAAGTACAACACGAATGCCGACGCTTTAAGCCGCATTCCACGGGAAAATAACAAAGACAAGGAAACTACAACCTTCACGGTAGAAGCTATAGTCCACCACCAAATGGACTCGGACATAGAGGAGGAAAAACACTCATCGGACCTTAAGGAGTGTCTGCAATGCAATGCAGTAACAAGAGCCCAGACACGAAACATTCAGGAAAGTGGAACAAATCCAGACAGCCAGGCCAAACTAATAGAACAAGAAGAACAAACTCATCATCCAGAAGAGACCGCAGACCATGACAGTCCACCTAGTACCAATCCACCAATTATAGACGAAGCTCGTCCACCTGAAGTAATCACAAGCCCAGAGGAGATTCAATTAATCTTAAAAGATTATCATGATTCTCTCTTTGGCGGCCATCAGGGAGTGATAAAAACCTACAAACGGATTCGAAGAAAGTACTGGTGGAGGCACATGCTTAGTGACATCAAAAAGCACATTAAGCGGTGTGCCAAATGTCAAACCATGAAGGCTTCACCACAGTATAAAATGCCAATGGTGATTACAGACATAGCTGAACAACCATTCGACAAAATCTACCTAGATATAGTCGGCCCACTAGAGGAAACTGAATCTGGAAACAAATATATATTAACGTTTCAGGACAACCTCACGAAGTTCGTAGATTGGTATGCCATACCAAATGGAGAAGCTATAACGATAGCGCAAATTTTCTTCGACGAAATCGTCACGCGCTACCGCATTCCCAAAAGAATAGTCACCGATCAGGGAAGTAATTTCCTGAGTGACCTATTCAAAAAGGTATGCAAACTCCTCAGGATAAATAAGCTGCAAACCTCAGCTTATCATCCCCAATCAAATGGAGCACTCGAACGTGCACATAGACCGTTGATTGAATATCTACGAACTATAGTGGACGACAATCCCAGCTCATGGGATAGTTATCTGCGAACCGCAGCTTTCGTGTACAACAACAGTGTACACGAAGGGACAAAATTAACTCCCATGGACTGCCTCTACGGCTTTACAGCGGACGTTCCGTCCAACTTAAGGCGAGATCCTGAACCCGTGTATAACCACGAGAGCTACTACCACATTCTCAGGTATAAGCTTCAGAAGTCTTACGCCATGGCACGAAAAAACCTTCTGATGAGTAAACAATGCTCGAAGAATTACTATGACAAAGCTGTACGTCCCCTGACATTTCACAGAGGAGACAAGGTTCTACTCAAGAGCGAGAGTCGTAAACATAAGCTCTCCCAGATTTGGGTAGGACCCTACACGGTAACCGGTATCCCTAGTACTGTAAACACCACAATAAAAATTCGTAAACGAGAGGTCACGGTACATAACAACCGTCTAAAACCTTTCTACGAATAACATGGTGTCAATATAATTTAAGTAATTCAAAGACACATATATAATAGCATGTAAGCTATAAAGTCAAATAAAAACCCATTTTAATACCCTATCCTATCCTCTCCTAGATAACAATGCAGTCCATCATTTTCCACGGACTATTCCTGCTCATAATAGGAGCCCTCGCGGAGGAACCTTACTCTATAACGCCCCTAAATAATACGGGAGTACTATTTGAGGATCTTGGAAGCCTATCAGTTTACCACGACACTTGGAGCATCATCACTGAGTTAGATCTCGCCGAGTTGGAAAATCAGACGCGACTAGCAGAACGAGCGGAACACTACATACACCAATTGTGTGGAAATGGGTCTTCTATACAGGACCTTTGTACGCTACAGACAAAACATATACACGCCCTAATGGAAAATATCAATAGGCGTACCAGTGTTATTAGGGAAGCTGTGCCCAAATCGCGCAAGCCCCGATCCATCTTCGATGGAATTGGAAATGCGATGCATTATCTTTTCGGTACCATGGATAGTGGAAACGAACAAGAGGTGTACAGCCGACTAAGCGAATTAGAGGTAAATACTCAAACCTTAGCTGATCTGGAAAAACAACAGATCAGCGTAATAAAAACCACATTTGAACAAATTCAGAAACCCCTATCTTCCCTGTCTGAACGACAGCGTCAGATAACCAACCAGATTAACAATCTGAGGAATACAACAGACGAGTTGACAGCCCACCAAATAAGACAAGAAATTGTCTCTAGTCTGACACTACAAATGATAGAGTTGGAATTTAGACAACAAGCTCTACTGGACATAATAGTGTCCAGTAGAAATAATCAAATTCATCCACTTTTAATTTCCCCAAATCATTTGCTAGAGATTTATCACAAATCTCACTCCACTTGTCCCAATCTACAGGACTGTTTGTCAGTTCTGTATCAAACAGCAGATGTTAAGACACATTTGCTGCAGGACAAATTAGTTATCCGAGTCAAACTTCCCATATTTAATATTCCCAAGATGAAAATCCAACAGATTAGATGTTTTCCCATACGGCTGGATTCAAACCACTCAATAATACCTGATATCGAATTTTCCCATGTGGCAAGTCAAATACAGACCCAGGAATTTCTGCTGTTGAAGCCAGAAAACCTGAGATCTTTCAAAAAAATTTCAAAGGGAATCAATGAAGATACGTGGGTAGGTAAGCTGAACACACCACTCACCAAGGCTACAAAAACAGATGAATGTGTTATTAAACTTTTATTCAACCCGCTGGGCGAACGCCCACAGTGTAGCATCAGAGCTCAAATTCCCCCAAGAGATACAATAATTAAGCTCAATAGACCAAATTCGTGGCTGTACTCCTTAACCGAAACCACTATAGTACATATAACTTGTACTCAACAGTTACTCACTCATCGTCTCGCAGGACAAGGAATCATGACAGTCAACGAACCATGTTCCTTGCAAATAGGGTCTCACACTCTGTATTACGAAGCAGAAAATCTACATCCGCTAAAAGTTTTCCAACCAACCTACTTCCCAGGCACAAACGAAACGCAAGAGGAATTGGCAGAATATATGTCCAAGATATCCGCTCCTAAAAACCTTGATAAACAACCAACGTTACTCCCCGGAGATGATACAAACCAACGTATCCACCTAGATACAAAATCTCTAGACGAAATCCGTACCAAAGTGAACAGCATTCACTTTGGACCAAAGGCCAAGATTCCTCATATACTCTCTATTACATCCCTATCAATGACAGGACTCTTGTTGCTACTTATATCAGTGGTGGCATTAGCAAAATATATCGTCCCGGAATTCATGGCATGGATTGCTAAACGCAGACAACAGCCTACAGCTGAAAACGTTCCCATGGAACCGGTTTACGCAACACCCCAAGAAAAATTAAAACGTACTCAAAGTCTCCACAGAGCGAGATCTATACAAGTAGTATAATCAAAAAGATCTATACTCGTTGGTTGGACCCGTCTCATCCTTTTATTACTGGCGGAACCACGGTCCTCCCACTACACTGGTATTAGAAGATAATTTGAAATAATTTATAGCAAATAAGAAATAAAGCGACCAGGTAAAATAAATATTACATAAGCATAAACTTTATTTAGTAGTACCTAAGAACCCAAAATTAATAAAAATAAGTAGTACTTAGCAAAGTAGAAATAATAAATGGAATAAGCTAAACAATAAGGTAATAAATAGAAGAAAGAAAAGACATAAGATAATAGAATTAAAAAAATAAAAACGTAACCGAAGTTTATTTACACAAAAATAATAATAATAAAAATAATAAGTAAATGATATTTAGCAACGTTCAATAATACCTAACAATTAACTTAAATATAGACATAAATATCTAAGATTATACTAAATAGAGAGGTAAAGTAATAAGATCATAAATAGGAAATAGTGACTTAAATTAGTAAAATAAATAAGAAAAGTTTTTTTTTGATATTAGATATAGTAGAAATTATATGTATTCCCATAAGAAATATATTCTATATATAGGCATATTCCCGTCAAACCAAGACAGTAAACCCTTCTTATGCAAGAACACAAAACAACGAAAGGTCGGCCCAAAAAGAAAAAGAGATGCTAGAATCTACTTTGATAACCCGCCTAATTAAGCTTTCGGAGTTACAAGATTTCGAGTATCAGTAACCCCAAAACTCTCATAGGATAGCTTATTCGAGATAGCAACTACCCTCATAATCAGGGACTATAAGTTGACACTGTGCATATCACTACCCAAGACAATAGTATGAGTACTGGATACACTAATAACATCCAGTCAAGCTTAAAGCCGCTTAACAACACTTAGAGCCGCCCAAACCTAAACAAAAACCAGCGTCAGAGAGAAATTGACGACCGAACTCAAAATCTGTCAAGTCCATTTTTGTGTTACCTAAAATCTATAAATGAAAAAACAAAAAAAATTTTTTTTTTTACCAAAAAATGAAAGACGATATTTCACCATTTAGCCAAGAATTTTTTATTATTATTTTTTTTTATATAAAACAGGAGAATAAAAGTAAAACTAAAATTTGTATAAAACTAAAAGTACAATTTTTTTTTTGAAAAGATTAAAAGTTAATAGAAAATAAAACTAAAGAACGGTGGTGGTACACGAACCAAAATAACAAAAAATTCTGAAATAAAAACAAATATAATTAGAAAAAGGGCTCGAATAGAAAGTGAAAATAACTTACCATGAAACTAGGGAGCGTCCACGGCCTAACCCTGGGCAGGACCAGAAGCCTCTTCAGGGAGATCCCAGTCCTCCTCAGACGCAAAACTCGGCGGTGCACCAGGCAACCCTAGTTCGGATTCCGAAGATCCAACCCAGGCGGTCACGTCATGCACCAGGTAGTTGGGATGCATCCGACAACCAGGGCAGGCACACCACCCTACCTCCCCAGATAGTACCAAAGTTGCTCCTAGAAAAGAATATTGAGGAAGTTACCGATAGAATTCATTAACAAAATCAAAAAAAAACTCACCCATGACCACCCATGAACTCCCACCGTGGGGCCACAAGCATAGCTCCACCCTATGGAATACATCAGCCTCCGCTGGAGCACCCCAGATGCACACATCTGGACGACCATCCCTCCGCAGCAGCAACCTGATGAGCCCACGCCACCGGGGGGCCACACTTTGCACAAAAATGGCCAGCACCCTCATGCAATTAGGTACGGGGCTGGCGTAAGGAGTACGCGGTGACACAACTTCGCAAAATTCCATGTCGAAACAAACTATGGACTGAACAGCAAAAATCGCCCCATATAAAGGGCAAAACCCCAAACGTCAGCAAAAAATTGGCAAGATGCAGTTAGAATGCATCGGGTACTTATCTTGGTTAAAAATACAAATCCCACGCAACTACAATAGCAATGGTAGTTTTTTTTTATCCTTTCCTAACACACAAATAAGCTCCACAAGTTGCAATTCGTGCATTATGTATGTAGGCAGCTACAAGTACACAAACCTCACAAATTTTTTTTCCTCCTTTCCAAGCCGATACAAGATGCATTCCAATATCTCATACCAACTCTACGTGCACCAAGATTTTTTTTTATCTTTTATTTTACTGAGGCAGATATCAAATTCATTATAATTCAATTCAATCTCACACCGACCCCTCAAAAAAAAAAAAAATAAATAAATACAATTGCACTGGCAATGTGCAAACACTCTCTCTACGGTAGAAAAATAAGTTCGTTCGCTTATCAGCGGCACGAGATATTAAATTACGAGCAATATCCAAATGAAATGACATCTTTTTATTATCAGACAGAGTTTTTTTAATTGGGGCCGGCAAAGAATTTCTTGGGATAGAATAATCAATATCGCTAAAAACAAAATTTTTTTTATTTTTACATACAATAAGATAATCCATAAGGACTATAGAAAATAGAAAATAGAATAAGATAAAGATATACAATACAAGCTAAGACTAGAATAACTTATGTAATTTTGTAACAAACACAAAGATGTAAAACGCAACCGAAAACGACCAAAACCCAGCCACCAAAAAACGTACCAACAACAACTTCCCCTGAGAATTATTCCTCTTCAAAGAATAATTCTCTTTTTCTCAGGGGGAAGGAATGTTATGTATAAAAAACTTAGGTACATATATGTACCATATGTAGGTATATAAAACCTTAGGGCCTAACAGGTAAAAATAAAAAAAAAAAAAAACACAAATAATTAATAAGCCCTATATACCTAGAAACCTAAAATTGGGCATATAAAAGAAAAATATAAATATAAAATATAAAAATTCAGTAAACTAATCATGCACAAAACATGATTAGTTTATCGTCCAAAAAGGATGAAGAAAATTGCATCAGCAATTTTCTTCACATTCCTAACAAGTCATAAAATTTTTCCCATCAAACGACTTGGGAAAAACAAAAGTTTCATTTTACACCCCAAGTCGTTTTACTTTAAAATTTCCACGACAAAATTTTGCCTTCAGCAAAATTTGTCATTTCAATAATTTAATTACAAAATAAATCAAAAAGCAAATTGTACCTTCAGTACAATTTGCCGCGAAAAAATTCAACATGCATATACATACGTACATACATATTACGACAAAAAAAACTTTTGTAATAAGAACCGCACGCCACACAAATGCATTGCATGTATATGCGCGTCGCGATTGTCAAACGACGGGACGGTGGCTGATGTTTTCAAAAGTGTAAGATTACATTTTTGAAGCCATCGTTCAACGCGAATAATTCTGGACATGTTTGAACAAGTCCAGAATTAAAAAGTAAAATTTTCTTAGGATAAGAAAATGCAACTTAGCATTTTCTATCCTGAGCAATGGCTCTTGATCACGATGAACTTGATCAAGAGTTGAGTTGATTTTTGTACGCAATCAAGATCGTCACGCGTCTCCTTTTTAAGTGGTGAGATCTGAGTTCTCCTGATCTGGGCTGTCGCATAGAAAAACTTGTAATTTTGCAAAAGAAGTGATCGTGGTCGTGAAAAACTTTCGGTTGTCACAGGAATAAAAGTGTGTTGGAATACAAAAAACAAGTGTTCTGTAATTTTAAGTTGCAAATAATAAAGTGAAAAAATAAAACAAAGTTAAGTGTCCTTAATTCAATTCCCCCGAATATATAACAACATAGGAGGTTAAAGTGTGGTATTTTAGACCCCGAATATACAACAGTTATGATCATTCGAATGTGAAAGAAATCTAATACAAATTTATGCGGAAAAAATAGGTACTACAATAAAAATTTAATTCCGATAAATATGTAACGTGGACGTACGTAACACAATCATTTATTGGTTTTAGTGCATGGAGAACGATTGCTAAATTTCTGCAACTATAGCTCATTTGGGTCATTTAAGATATCTCTAATTTTAAATTGTTATTAATAAGAAGCCTAACCCCAATTAATCAGTATAAATAAATGAATAAATAAAGAACGAACAAAACAATATAAATAAACGATTAACAACTAAACTCCCATCGAATATTACATCTGAACCTAAATTAAAAGGAAATTATTTTGCTCGTACGTTCTAGTTTTTGTTATCTTTTCAATAAAAAAAAAAAAAAAATTCTACCATTATATGCAAGCCACGACCACCCCTAGACTCTTGGTTTACAAATATGGCAGAGGAATACTAAGAGTTTTTCACAAACTTACAGAACTTTCAAGTTAGTCGTGGGGAATAATCAAAAAATGCTAGCAACTGCCATTTTGAAGTTGTTTTCTAAAGATTTGAGGCTAACTATACTATCACATTCCTAGTATACCTGAATGCGCTAAAAAAATTCATACGGACATACAGGTTTATTCCGTTATACAATCTTTTACGGAATATACACAAAATACCACTGGGTAAAGAATTGAACCTTTTGGTACTCCACATTTCGCATTTTTCTTTTATAACTTTCGCTTATAGTCCAGTCAGTAGGGGCTTTTGCCCTACTAAAGGTGGGGTAGTTGCTATTTTTGTATATGTTATTCAGTTCCGGGCCCCGATAAAAAATTCAAGGTACCAAAAATTGTTTTTTTTTCTCAAAATAATTCCTCAACGGTTGATCCTACGACAAAAATGTAAAAGTATAAATTTGAAGTAGACTAAATTCCCTACATTTTTGTAAAAATACTTTTTTTTGTAAGTCTGATGTGTAATAGAGTTACAGAGGCGGAACCGTGAATATCCTTCCAAAAAAATGTATACGAATAGTACCCTTTATTCAGAGTGTTTCGACCATGGTAGCCTTAGAGCAGGAGGTGACAGTAGGCACATATGTAGTCAAACAAAAAATTGTTGGGCAAGGGGTGGGCGGCATCGAAACCTTTTCCGAGTTAGAGGGTGATTAAGAAAATATGCTAGTCTTTCACAAAGTACCCTGCATCTTAAAAAGTACAAGGTATACGGTCACTTACTGAGCTGATTGTATGCAGAATTTCTTGGACTTTCCAACGACTGCTCGACCAGACCCATACTCTTCTTCCCTCAGGAGTTATGGCGGTCCTAACTAAAGATAATTTGTTCCCTTAATGACTGAAAACACGTAATTTAAAAAAAAATATCGCCTAATTTCGGTGTAACCTGAATATGTTATGAGCTAATAACTGTTTAACGGCTACATACGTATAATAGGTCAAATTAAAGAGGAGAGTCCACAGTTTAGGGTTAATAAAAACAAAATTACGTAAAGCGCATTTCTGTAAAAGAAAAGAGGTCAAGGTAAATAAAAAGGTAAGAAAGTCCGAAATTCTTAGTTTAGACCGCCATAACTCCTAAGAGGAGAGGAGTACGGGGCTGGTCGAGCAGTCGATGGGAAGGTCATAAAGTTGTGCAAATAATCAGCACTGTAAATTACCGTACGCCTTGTACTTTTTGAGATACAGGGTATTTTGTCAAAGACTAGCATATTTTCTTAATCACCCTCTAACTCCGAAAAGGTTGAGATGCCGCCCACCACTTGCAATACAATTTTTTGTTTGACTAAGTGACGACTATCACCTTCTGTGCTAAGGACCATCATGTACAAAACTCCGTGTATAAATGGTACTATATGCATATTTTTTTTTGGAAGAATACTCACGTTTCCGCCGCTGTACCTCGTTACACATAAGACTTACAAAAAAAGTCTTTATGCCAAAAATTTACCGAATTTAGTCTTCTTCAAATTTATATTTTTACATTTTTGTCGTAGGATAAACCGTTGAGGAACTATTTTGAAAAAAAAACAAAACAAAATTTGGAACCTTTAATCCAAGATGGCGGAACGCGCGGAATCCCCCGAGTGTCTAAACTTGTCTAACATATACAAAAATCGCAATTACCCCACCTTTAGTAGGGCAAAAACCCCTACAGACTGGACTATAAGCGAAAGTTATAATAGAAAAATGCGAAATGTGGAATACCAAAAGGTTCAATTCTTTACCCAGTGCTATTTTGTGTATATACTATAAAAGATTGTGTAACGGAATAAACCAGTGTGTCCGTATGAATTTTTTTAGTGCATTCAGGTATACTAGGAATGTGATAGTATAGTTAGCCTCAAATCTTAAGAAAATAACTTCAAAATGGCGGGTGCAAGCTTTTTTTGATTATGCCCCACGACTAACTTGAAAGTTCTGTAATTTTGTGAAAAACTAGGATCAACCGTTGAGGAATTATTTTGAAACAACCAATTTTTGGTACCCTTAATCCAAGATGGCGGACCGCGCGGACACCCCGAAGGGTCTAAACTTGGATTTGTTATCGGGGCCGGAACTGAAAAGCATATATAAAAATCACAACTACCCCGCCTTTTGTATGGCAAAGGCCTTATTAAATCCCTATTAACTGGACTATTATTCTTGGTATAACAAAAGACTGGTAAAGTCAAAGATTAACAGTGAGTAATAGGCTACTTCGTGGATTAGGATCGGGGGTCTTGATCGGTCCATTTTTATTGTGTGGGAACTCATTTGAAACTCACTGACTATAGAGCGAGCTGTTAAAGTTTAACAGGAAGATTTCAGTATGATACGCTTTGTTTGTCTTATTATAAGTAGTAATAGTGGATTGGGTATAATAGTCATTCTCTCGTAGCTTTTCGTCTTTTAAAGGTGTACAATTTTTTTAGAATTTTCTTGCGTTTTAATATATCTAGTGTCGAAAAGTCATCTATCGTACCTAGCACAGGATAGTAAAATACTTTTGGAATGCATATTTATTTTAGTATTTGATTTTTTAGAAAATGGCACGTAATACTTAGCAGCTCAGCTATGAAGATGCTTTTATATTTTTGTTGCGCCAATTAAAAAGTTTAAAAAGTGTTATTGTTTCTACAAAATTGGTTATCGATCATAATTTTTTTTTACCTCTCTGATTTTCTGATGGTAGACAGCAGCGGGAAATTCGCTGTCAAAAAAGGTAGATGAAAAATTGGGAGTACAATCGCAATGCCAGGCAGTGAGCGGCGATTGTGAAAGAAGAAGATACTGAAATTTCATTTATTATTAGTTTTGAGCGTTTTGAAACAGATTTTTATCGAGAATATTTTATATTCTTTTGAAAGAATTGCAATGGACCAAAGTGCGGAAAGGAAAAATTTAAAATACAGAAATTAACTAATTTAAAATCAAACTAAATACCAAAAATATCTTTACCATTTGTATTTAAGCGCCTCGATATATCTATCCAAACAATGTCTTTTTTGTCAACTCGTCTATACTCGTTGTCTTGTATATCATAAATTATTTTATGACTTCACAATTCCCCAATCAATTTTTCATCAAAATTCATTATTTTAAAATTGCCAATCTTGACAAAAATAAATGCCGCAACAAGTTCATTCGTTTGATTTTGTTGGTAGTACTGCAGCGACGACGGAAAAAATTAGATATTGGGCATTCGCATAAGACGCTATGTTTTTAGAAGTTCGACAGCAGCATTTTTTCATCATTTGCCGTTGCCCGTCGCAATTGTATTGTAGTCTTGACTTAACAAATTTTTGTTTTACGGTTCTTCCAGTTGAACCCGAGTTATGGAATCAACGTCTTGCCACCCGTTGATTTTTCATAGCGACACTGATTCAAGCCTGAGTTGTTCAAAATATTTACATTCGTAGGGAAGCATTAAATTTTTCTTGGGGTTCGTGCACAACAAGGCGAGGCGAGGCGATGCGTGGCTAGGCAGTTTGGCGAGGCGAGTTGAAGATATATCTCGAAGTGTATTGTTTACAACAAGGCGTTCAGCTTCTTGGTAAATCGTGAAGTGAGAGTATAAATTATGTCATCAGATTCATAAGTAGAAATTTTGTGTTTGCCAAGTAGTGCAGCTGACTGATCCTGATAGATTCTTCCAATATATGAGAATGAATAAAGACCATTTCGATTATATCAAAGAAAAAAACCTATAAAAATATGCCATCTATCAAAATTAGTGCGCTGCACCTCGCGAAAAAATTCTCGAGCGATTTACCTCGAGGTGCCTCGGCACATCGCACGCTGCCACAACATTTTTATGAACTCTCTCATAGTACATCGTGCAATCATTTTATTTCTTTAACTCTTGATATAGCTCCGCCACACTTCGCCATGTTGTGCACGTACCTTTAGAAATATAGTTGCAAATTGTTCTTAAGAATTTGAATGACTAACTATTCACCGACAAAAGTCCAAACGAATTGGTGGATTGATTCTGGTGCTTCTCTCTTTCGACAGGGGCACAAGCATTCAGTTTTCTTAGAAAGATCCGAATTTTTTTCTTTAGATTTTTCATGGCGGCGGACAATAGTTCCAAATAGTTATATTTATTCAGGTGTATGGGCTGATCTGGGTCGCTAAAGATATTTATGAGCGTTGGCAACCATACATTTTATTCTTAAAAATTTTATTGAACATTTTTCTTTCGAATTTTTATACACTATTGATTACTGAAAACGATCAGTTGGATTGATACCACTAAAATTAATTCTAAAATTTTTCTTCACAATTTTAACGGCAAGACTATAAAAATAAAAACCATTCGCTTTCCTCTGCCTGCGGTAATTGCTGTTGCTTTGTTTATACTTTCGTATGAATTCAAGTAGTTAGCGATGGAGGTAGAAATAGTTGCGAAAGTGGAAAGCAGAAGGCTGATAAGCACATTGATAACTTTTTTCAGAAGAAAGCAAGTTCAATTAAGTTCCCATCAAAACAGATAGTCAGTGACATATCATGCACTTCTACTCCTATTCCTCTGAATGTGAATCAAGGTGCAAAATCTTACTCTCAGTCATTTACTTCAGCCTTGACAGAATCGGTTGCACCACATCAATGTATACAATCTTTGCACGAAAAAGAGTATCTGGATATGAGTCCGTAATGTCTGTCCACTCTGAGATCGACATTGATGTGGATAATATTATGGACAGGTTTTCCAAATCAAACCAAAAATTGAATTTTGTGATATCTAACTTAAATATGATAAAAAAAAAAGAATTTAAAAGCGACTACTTCCGACTTTTTCCTCCCCCCTCGAACGTTTTAGTTGTGACCCCCCCCCCCCCCCCCCAAACAAACTGAAGGTCTGGATACGCGCCTGCTGTCTGTTGAGATAGTCACCAAATTACGTATAATACTTGATGGTTTTCGCAATGATTTTCCCTACCTTTTTAAGGTTTTTAGTTAATATTACAGAATTCGTCCACTATCACTTTCCGAACATAAAGGTTACACAAGAAGATTACATATATCACCAGCATAGTGTAATGCTAGTTCGGTTCCAACTGAAAATTTGTCATCATTTTTCACTTCGTATCTGTATGGAAGATATTTACATCCATGTCCGGATTTCATTAGATTCGAAATTCACGTTTATGGATCAGAAGATCAGCTGATGAAAAGGACAGAAAAATTCTTCGAAGAGGTCTCAGCAAAATAATTACTGATACTAGCCTCGTTACTGGAGGATGCTCTCCGCGCGCAATAAAAGGTTTTTCTTCCTATTTACATCTATATTTAACCTGAACCAATTCATCTCTATACCCTTATGCAATAACGAATCGATTTTCATCATATGACATAGTGCCATCCATTCCGCAAACATATCTTGCATAATTTTGTTAAAAATAAATCCAGAAAAAGCATTAAGAATTCATCTCACAACTATGGCTAATGTGTACATATAGAGGGTTATTACAATGCGTAACCCGTATCTGACAATGCGCACCTGAGCATTTATTTACCTGGGGAAGTAGAACCCGGAAACGCATCAACTTCCGATCAAAGTGTGGTCATCAGTCCAGAATTAGCCAAGTCATGTGCAAAGATGTCACTGCACTTTGAATCCCAAATGAGGATTTGTTGTATTGGCGGGACGACGTATCGCACCAAGACTGACTGACTGACCGACCGGAATAACAGCACAGACATAGAGGATCCGCGATTCGATAAACACACAGTAAGTATAGATACCGATCAAAGCCGGCAAAACTATTAGTGATGGACGTTCGAATGGATAAGAAAAAACGGTAAACAACGGCAAAAGATGACAAGATCCCCCTTGTGAGTCTCACAGTAATTAATAATTCATGTAATACGCACGCAGCTTATAGAGAGCTATAGCCATATAATATAAAGCGTTAACTTGAAATCCGCACTATAATATGGTGCGTGCACCAAGCATCAGGATTGAGCGGGATTCGATTGCGTGAACGAGGAGGAAAAGTGTATTGCTGCAAGGTCTTCGTTTGTTGTGTTGTTGGCAATTTTCATTCTGCGAATTTTTCCAATTATTACAACTGGATCTGAGAGCTTCTGCAGATGCTAGACATCATCTGGAGACATACGGACTCGTGTGACCACTGAATGTCTTCTCGATATAATATATATAGAATGATGTGCGCAACATGTGCAAATGCCTCACTGATAGATATATGTACGTACGTACGTACGTACGTACGTACATGTGTATGCCCGCTATACTGCACCGCATTTTCACAAATTTCTTCAGCAGTTCGATCACATCGGATTCATGCATCGATCAATTCCCAACTGGTCTAGGAAGACCTCATTGACGCTTTTGCGCCTGGTGAAAACAAAACGATTCCAAGAATCGATGATGGAATCAATGTTGTATAGCGAGACCTAACTATTCTTTCTTGTCTTGTGATAGATGCCTTTTTAACGTGGGAAACGATTTACCTTAGCGGGAGTTTTTATTTTTCTTCTTCTTTTTTTTTTTAGATGGATTTTTGTTTTTTTGTTATTTCACCCAGTCAGATGGCGGATATAAGTGCAGTTTGTTGGTTGAAATGAGGCTTCCGTAAACAGACGACTGTGTGTGTATTCTCTTGGCGCAATGACAGTCCTGATTTCGATAAACTTTTCAAGAATTTCTTCGTGATGGAAACAGGAAGAAAATTACTGGTGTGATCATGGAAAGCAATTTGTGTGTCATTAATCTTTGCATCATTTATCCTAGACGTGTTAATTACGTTCTCTATCACCTCAGGTGACACCTTCGGGTCATCATCGACTGACTGCTTATAGTAATTGCAATAATTCACTAATCTTCTCACAGTTTTATTTTTTTTTATACTGCATTCGAAGCGGGTTGACTAGTTGATGTTGGCACTTGCCTCCTCTCTAATTAGCATATCAGCAGCAGCAGTGTGCGGTCATTTAACATATGAATTGAATTGAGCTGCGCGCGCAGCTAAGCTAAATAATCTGTAAAAGACGTCGATCGGTTGGTCGGTTGGTCCGTTGGTTGGTTGGTTGGACGACGACGGATCTTTGCGTTTGCCTAAGGCACTATCCGGGGCTTGTATGCTATTTAGTTGAGGGACAACAGACTGCATATAGGCTTGTGCTGCTGCTGATGCTGCAAGATCTGTCTTTTGGCTCCAGAGGGCCTGGCATAAAATTGATGTTTTTTTTTTGTGTTTTTAAAATTTTTCATTTGCTGCCTGTTTGCCACATTAATTGATGTGTCGGTGGCTAACTTAATTGAGCGTATAAAACGCGAATCGATTAAATGAGGTAAAATTAAGTAATTGGGTGAATTGGCTGCCACATCACAGCTAAATTTGTGCTCTTTGAGGGCACGGTGGTTACCACGAGTGCCTTGCCTACTCTACTGAGATCATGCTTATGCCTCATAAATTGATTGCGCGGTTAAATATTTTGACTTCGCGCTATGTTATCGGTTCCATGGATCAAATGATTTAAGAGCTCATGCGTTCTAATGTCATCTTCGATTAGGCTTGGATCGAAATATAAAACGGATTAATTCGATTATAAAATGATCTCGTCATATGGGTAACGATATTATGTGAACCAAATTAATTCGGATTATCCGTTAAGCATGTGTCAGATGTGGAATTTTTGTTTTTTTTTTGTGTTTATTATTTTTTATTTATTTTTTTTAAATTCCAGTTTGGCACGCGACGATTATTATTTTTTTTTTCATTATTTTGATTAATTGACATTTGACTAATTGACATTTGATTTTAATGATGAAACTGGTTCGTCCCCCAACCCATAGATGATGATAAATTTCACCTTCGAAACCTATATGAACTTTTTTTCACACCTCCACCTGTCCGTGATATAGCTACGGGTGTAGTAATTATTTACACTTTCTTGTGTGATTTAACACACTTGTCGGACTAATTGTTTTCGGGCTAAACTGCTAACAAATCTGTCAACAACAGCAATTACGACACACACTATCAATTTCAAGTTAATTACGATTGCGCATCAAAGTGGCAGGCCGCGCTGCAATGTTTTAATGTATTATATGTACATATGTACCTAGCTAGTTATATAGCTGCATATTAAAATGCCTTACTATGAAGATAGATAGAGATATAGAGAGAGAGAGAGAGAGAGAGAGAAAGAAAGACAGAAATCGTTCAGACTTTTCATTATATAAATTTGCATAAATAATTTTTCTCGCCGATGATTTATGCATTTAAATAAGAACAGCTCTAGTATCAGCAGTATTTTCCATAAATGGTCAAGTGGTCATGTTCCAAGTTAGAATAAAGAGACTGTGGTCTGGTGGTGCGTGCTGATTCAACTTTTAGTCCAGATTTCCTTATTTGTTCATTTTTCTCACGCTGTGCTGTAGCGAACATCGAACGCGGACAGTTTCGTAATTGATTTTTTTTTCTCTCTATCTTTCTCTCTCTTTAGGTATAAGATTTTCTAACTGTGGGTGGTTTTGAATTTTTAATCAACGATATAAGAACAGCGTTTCACACATTTCATTTTATACCACCTTAAATGGAAAAAAAATTAATTTTCTTTGTTTCTCTTCTAAGGCAAGAACCTTTGGAAAAATACATTTTTCTGTTCTAATGGAGGAAATTAAGGGGGGCCCCTGGACAAGGAGAATTAATTTTTTAATCGAATAATGGAATAAATGGAAAATTATGTTTGATACATTTGTAGAGCACATCATAATTTAATACTAGAATACTATACGAAGGGTCCTGTATATCTCTCTATTAATTTTCAATTGATTACCGTCAACCGACAGGATTCAATCTCCAAAGGAGGCTTTACTAATTAATTAGCTATCTCCTTCTAGAACTTTCTGTCTGTGTAATGTAATTAAGTACTTGGTGATATCTGGTGATACTGCCATGGTTCATCTTAGAAATGTTCTCCTAACTGTTAGAGAGATGAGTGCAATAATAGATCTGGTGTTGTGCATGGATGAATCAAGGCTTTACCCAGCTCTAAAAATTATTCTTATGATAAATGATGTAGGGGGGGGGGGGGGGTACCAGATTTGAAAATGATAGAAATTAAAAAAAAAACACGTGATGTCCATGGCCACAAATGGTTACGTTACAGTTGGACAACCGAAAGGTGATTGGAAATCAATTTTCTGCCAATTCGGTCAATCGTGGCAGCTTTGACAGAATTAAAAAAGAAAAAAGAAAAGAATCCAAATTCATAAAAATTAATATCCATTGACGATATTAGACTCAAATCATTCGTCTTGGTACAGTGGCGGATCTAGGATTCCGGTGAGGGGGGGGGGGGGGCGCAACTACGGTTTAAAAATGGTATATGCTGAAAACTGAACACAAGTTTGAAAACACTCGCCACTACTAGCAAATGTCAAATGCACGAAATTTATCATTTAAAAGATACGAGTTGAACAGATTAGCAAATGACTACCACTCGCAACGAAGAAAATTGCTCAAGGTTTTTTGCCACTCCGAAAAGTCAAATGGGATGTTAGATTATTCATTTTGTTTTGGTTTGGGTGAAAGTGTAAAACTTCTCAATCATGCATTTTAGCATAGATGCCAAAAGAACTAGATGTCGCATGCAGTACCAAAAAGGTATACAAAATTTATATGGCTAGGTGGTCCATTCCGGAATGGACCACAACATTTGAAATGTTGTATACGTCGAGTGATTCATATTTTTTTCGTATCTGAAGTGTTGAGGAAGTCGACCAAATGTATACAAAACTGCTATTATAAAAACATTTGCTTTCGGCACGCTTTAAACCATGTTATGGTCTATTCCAGAATGCACTACCCATTTCACAATCTGTATACTCTGCTCTAGTATGCCATGCGACATCTAGTTCTTGTGCCATCTATGATTTTAGTTAATAAAACTAGGGAAACGTACTTTATTCAAATTCACGAATCATCATAAATTGTATCTTTGTAAAATACAGGAAATAAAAGTTTACAGAATAGATGCAATACATACCTTGTACGTATATAACTTCGTCGACAAGTTAAGAAAGTGTGACTTTTTGTTTTTTTTTATATTATTAAGCCAAGCTCAGCAGATAATCCATGAACTATGATGCAAAGCACAGCATGTCCAGAAGGTGTTAAAAAAAAGAATTAGGGAACGTGAGAAGGGTGACGAAGGTGCTGATGTATGTCACCCTTAAACTTTCGCAGATTGCATGTCGGAGAAAAGCGAGAAAATTGAAGACTGTTCCACGTTCGCACACGACTGAAAGTATTTTGAAGGATAAAAGGATGTGCACGGCTTGCAGCGCGAGTATTTCATGAGAACATTGATCATGCATGTAGCAATATAGGAGCGAAAGGCAACCAACATTGCGGCGGTGCTCGTATAAGTCCAAATGACAAATTTTCGCCACATCGCCAATGAGCTAATGGCTCTCTGTTTGACAATATCCAACGAAGCTAACGCTCTGCGACCAGCCCCGGCCTACACATATGGAAATTGTATTCCATTCTAGGTCTGCTGTAGGACTTGTAGAGGAGCGCTAGAATCTATGGGCTGAAATATTTCTTACACTTTTTCAGACATCCAATATATTTCGTTGCTTATTTGACAGAGAAGAAGCTTAAAATACTGCAAATATTAATGTCAAGAATGCATAAAGACGGTGTATCGTCAAGCTGTGCTCCACCAGAGACTGGAATGGAAAAATTATGATCTTGTGTTAAAGAGATGGGATAGCTTTGGAACTTAGATGTATTGAATTTGATGCGATTCGGTTTGCTCCAAGAGAGGATACTATCATGGTGGTTATTTAAGGATCAATCATGCAACCTAGTTTGACAGATGTGACATTTCCTCTGTAGTCCCCAAGATTGTCAAGTAAGCGCATCCAAGGTACTGTCATCGGCAAAACAATGGATGGGATTGAAAGTAAGGGAAAGCAGATTATTAATGAAAATTGAGAAGAGAGATGGAGAGATAGCAGAGCCCTGAGGCACCCCGGCATTTATTGGTTGAGATTGAGGTGTAACGCCATCTAATATAACCCGTATTAAGCGACCAGATAAAACACTTTACATTCATAATAGAAGAGGACGAGAGAGGCCAAGTTCTTTAAGTTTGGCTAAAAGGGCTGAGCTCCAGACACTATGATAGGCCTTTGAAATATCTAGGGCAACGATTTCGAACTCACCAAAATTCAGAAGACTAAGGCTTCAACGTTCCATAAGAAAAGTCAGAAAAAGAAAAGCCATATTGGCGATCGTTGTGGGTTTTATTACTTTCTAGATACTTCATTAATTTGGAGTTAATGATAGATTCAAAAACCTTTTTAAGAATCGAAGTGATTGTAATTGGTCGATAATTTGAGGAATCTCTACCCTTTTCTTTCTTGGGAATAGGCTGAACGTGAGCTAGTTTCCAAGCAGTTGGAAATGTTCCAGTCGACTAAGATAAGTAGAATAGTTTTCTCAGAGCTTTAGCCAAGAATGAGGCACAGGTTTTGTTTAACGGGGGCTTGAAACTATCAGGACCTGCAGCTATGGAGACGTTGATCTTCTTAAGGACCTTGAACATATCTCTTGTATGGATGTGTATTGGATCTTGTACACATCTACAAAGGAGATGTAAAGTGGGTGAAAAAGGAGAATTTGATGTGAATCTAAAAGCCTAGATATCAGTTTTAATAGAGGAACTGCTGAAGTTGCTCCTGATAGTTTTGACCTAGGACGAGAAACCTTTGCTACCTTTGCGTCTTGCCAATATTCTAAAGTTCTGGTCAAAAACAAATTTTTCTCTTTGCATAGTCTTTTATTTCTGGACATGGATGCAATTGATAGGTGCGACAAGCAGACTATTTCGCTTTTATTGCTTGGTTGTACTTATCGTTAAACCAAAAGTGATTTTGCTATTGTTAAGATCTGCTGTGTAACTACCGAATATATTCACACTCATGCCAAGACTTAAAATTGTACTAAATTCAAATGTGCATTCACCAACATCCCTTGAAGCAAAACGGACCAACCAAATTTGCAGATTTATTTTGTTTTTATTTAACGTTTGGGCTAAAAAAAACCATTGCATTTTACGAAATAATAAAAAATTAAATAAATAAAAATTAATCTCTTGCTTTAAATATTACAACAATGCATAATGACTTTGTTCGCCGTTGTGTAATTTCGCTGAATTTCTCCAATTACGAGTTATAATTATTTCTTTAAATGTTTGTTTTGCCACGCGACGCCGATAATGTTCTAAGAAGCCGTCTTTACATGGAAGGCTTATCAAAGACCCTCTGGCAGCTCTTTTCAATTAAAACAACCCTTCCATCGCGATAACATGAATAGGCTCTGTCTTGCTTCAAACACCCTTCCTGTTTTCTCTATAGGCTTCAACAACCATGACCGAAGACCAAGGTGCTAGCTAGGGCCTGTGTTCCTAAATGTATCATATTGAACGCTTCCAGAAATTGTTACGTTTTTTACAAAAGGTGCAGTAGAATAGATGTGAATCATTTTGTTAGAAAAAATTCAGAAGATCTACTGCAATTTTTGTCAGTGGTCTTCGGGGGGGGGGGGGGCGCCACCTCGCTGGATCCGCCCCTGTCTTAGTATGGAGAATGCGGAAATATAATTTTCTGCCAAAATCGATCTACTGCAAGGGGGTGATCTTTATAAGCAAAGTGCGTATAACATTGCTAATTGACCAAAGTTATAGCTTTGATAAATTTAAGGTAAAATTCTGACCGAGTGTAGTTATCTCGTATTGTATTTGTAAGAATTCTTGTAAGTACTTAAAAAGTTCTAATCGCAGACAGAATTAAATTTTATCTGACTCAATGTTTGAGTAGTTTGTCAACATTTCCAGGAGAGTACAGGAAACATGCACATTAATAAATAGCAAATTCTCGGTTTTTTTTAAAGAGAAATATCATTTATTTCTGTAAAGTTTTTAAGTGGGGTGAAACAAGAAGAACTCCTCAAGGACTTTACACTTGGAGTATATAGGTAATTAAGTTTGTGTAGATTTCAGAAGACGCCCCGGTAGAAAGTACATCACAATCAGAATTGTAATTGTATTTTTGGTAGACACGTTAAAATTTATATTCTATTAGTTAATAACTTATTGTCCGCAAAGTACACGTAGGAACATATAAACTTTATGGAAATTTTGTTAAAAAGAAATTCACTTACAATTTTTATTGTTTGCTATGTTCCTGTTTCCTCTAGATAGATAAATATTGAATGTCCTCCTCCTTCTATTTGTGTTGCTTGCTTTTTCCATTAAACTATCAAATCACCTTGGAGTATTGTATATGCCAGAGACCTGTAGAAAAAAGCAAATTGTTTTTTTTTTTATTTTAAAGTTTCAAAAACAAAATTTATTTTTACTTTATAATCTATGGAGTAAATAATTGCACATGTGTAAAAGAAACCCGAAACGCGTAGTAAATGCACTACATCCAAACAGAGATTGAGAAGCGTTGTTTTTTTAAAACTATACCTCACAATTATTACCCTATTGAAATTTTGCTTAGGATTGAAAATTTCGAAATTTTCTGATTTTCGAAAATTCGAATTTTAGATAGAAAAGTATTCGAAATTAGAATTTTATTTGTGACAATATAGATGAATGCCCGTATTTAATTTCGTATGGTCACCTCTCTGTGAAAGTTTGAATGTTGAATTGGTTTTTCGCATTTATTTCTAGAACGGTTCGTCGGAGGACAGAGAAAAAAATTATTATGACCAATTTCATATATTTTCATATATTCCGAAAAACTTTTTAGTACAATAAAATCTTCTGGGACTAATTGTTTTTGTGAAAAAACCAAAATTTTTATATGAAAACACCGAGAAGGGGTTGCCCGATTTAATTTATTTTTCAAGCTTTATTTACCATTACTATGAAAATACCTTACCGCTCTCTACTTGTCAGGCAGTGTTAAAATATATAGTAAAAAATGACATTTTTGTATGGCAACCCTACAAAGGAGTTACCCGATTTGTCGCTTTTTCAACTTAAATTTTCTTTTGTGTTTTTTTTTTAAAATCCCGTGTGCAGAATTTCAGCTCTCTAAGGGAACGCGTTTTCTTGGTTATCGTGAGAACAGACGGACAGACGGACGGACAGGTAAAAATCAAAATAAATTTTAATATTATGCGTGGGTGTCCAACACATTTTTCTGTACTAGCATTATTTCTGTGTGTTACAAAAGGAATGACAAACTTAGTACCTATACCGTATGATTTCTTCATCTAGAGGGTATAAAAACGTTCGAATAATTTCGAAAATATTCGAAATTGTGTAACACAATCAATATTTTTACAACTTTTCAGTGACTTGATCTGCAAGAAACATTTTTTTACTATTTGTAAATCGTGAGGAAGAGAAATATCTTATATCCAGACAAAAACCATTTTTCATTTTTTTAAATTCATTTCAAACAAAACGCTGCTTAATATTAGTGTACCTATGTGATATTCTTTCTTAAGCATCTTAAGCCTGTGCATCCATGGGGGGGGGGGGGGGGTGTATGCACATAGATAAGTGTATATAAAACACAAAAAATTCTAAATTTCATGATTTTCGAAAATTCAAACATACGCGAAACTACAAATATTTTCCAATGTTAACGTTATCAAATTTTCATTTCGCTCGGTATACAATTTTTTGCAAACATATTCGTCCAAGAAAAAAAGAAAGGAATTCAGAAAAATTTATTCGATGGTGACACCAAAACGTTTCAAATGAATCATAGATATATAATACAAGCGGTAAGAGAAAATGTTCTTCTTTAGATTTTCAAGTAAAATCAAGTTCGATTATTTTGTAAACACATATTCGAAATTCGAAAATCAGTGGATATTTCAGAAACAGAGCTACAACATTAGAAAGAGTTTTTGTTTGTGTTTTTAAGCCATAAATGTTTTTTTTAAACAAATAAAAAATCTCATCCGAGCCGTTAAAAAATTCCGGATAAATATATTAAAAATCATTGAAATGGGATGTTGCAAATATCCCCACCATTCTCCCTTCTAAAAGTAGAAATAAAAACAAATTAAAAACAAATTCAACAATTTTTTTATTTATTTTATTCTTCACAACACTTTTTACTTGATGTAAAAATGAAAACAACAATATTAAAAAAACTAAATGATTTTCGAAAATTCGTATTGTAATTTCGAAACTAGAATTTTTTTTCCAACATGCTAAGTATAGCAGTAGAGGATGTAAAATTCTACACAAACTTTTATTGAGCTCGAGTTAAAATTATTTAAGATAAAAAAAAAACGTGTCGCTTCAAAATTCGGAAAAATATAAACATGTGATATGTGGGGTTATATGACCCGGTATTCTACTAGGGTCATATAACCCCACATATCACATCTTTATATGAAATTAACGTCAATTTATCTATCATTCGGAAAAATATTTTCATTGGAAGACACTGACTTTAAAAATTCATCATAAAATAAACTTTCTTTGCCAGATTTTCATGTTAAGTTAGATTGAAATAATTTCAACTTCGAAAATATTCGAAATTCAAAATTTGATATACTATAATTGAAAATCTTGATTCTTCCACCTCATATTAAGGAAAGTATACTTAAAAATGCTATTCTTGTGTAATTTACGAGGTCAGTTGTAGACCGTTAATGGTTATTTTGTGTATTCCCCTTGTAGCTCTAGCATTAAGGAGGCCAGAATGATTCAATTTGGAACAATAAAATTCTTTTCGCCATTCCATAAAAAAAAAATTAAACAGACTCGATTGAAAAGACAAAACAAAAGTAATCAATTCCACTGTCTATACGCTCCTGTCAACTCTTTCCACACTGCACCATGATTAAAAGCTAGACAAAGTTCATGAATTCCCCTCTTGATCAATATAGTCCCGTCTAAAGTTGCTCAGAAAACGATCAATCACACGATATACAATTTTTACTATGGTCCAGTTAATTCCTATCATGCAAATTTTTATGGAAAAATATACGTTTTCCATGAGCCATAAAGATGAGAGCAGCTAGAGTCATACCTTCTAAACCCTCTAAAATCTATGGTCGAATCTATTTCATGAGTCGCGACTCTGCACAGATAGACAGACAGAGAATGAGAAAGAGTTTATAAACCTCAACTAAATCAGCCAACAGTAGTTAGGTATATACTTGGCTTAGCATAAGCGTAAATCCCACAGTACCCCCCATATCAATTGTCATGTTGAGGAGTCCATAAATTCCTCAAAAGTTTATTAAAATATCAAAATGATGTGCATAAATGCATGCGGCTATAGTTTCTGGATGCGACATACTACAGCAAATCTGGATAGTCCAATAAAATGCAAAGATCCGGAAAGAGGTTCATCTGAGATTTCTCTTGTGACAATAACACTGACTTTAGGAGGAGATAGATACCTTCGACATGGATTATCCATATCCTCATGTATATACCACGTCTACTATACTTAAATACTTGCTGGAGACTACTGTCCATTGAAGTTGCTTACGGGTTTGCTATATTGCTATACAAATCCAGAGATCATCTGTCGTTCATGAAACTTACACAAGTCCCCCAGGGTATATCTTGCAGTGACAGGAGAATGTACAGAGATACATCTCGCTTTCAGGAACATACTGCGGATGGATGCATACGGTATGCATGGTCTCGATATCAATTTTCGCTTTTTTTTTAACTCATCGAGGACATGTTGTCACAGACAGTTGTAGTCTTTTGATGGGACTATACTTGGACGGGAAACCTCCAACGATTATATTGAAGCGGTTGTCAAAAATTTTATCTGATGCTTATCGTAGTGATTTTTATCGGTGAAAATTTTCAATTGTATTCAAATTTGAGCCATAAACGTGTCAATGGTTATTGCAACAATCGAGAATTGGGGGGCGGGAGGATGATGGAGGAAGCACAATCAACGATATGCCATATAACACTTTTAACATATTCAGTCATCTACCTTAGCCTGAAAAATGAAGTATATAAAATTGAATAACCTCCATATATAAATGGAGTGGCCAAAGAGTGGAATGACCTCGTTCTTTTGGAGTTTCTCGATATGCAATTACAAAATAATTGAAAAGAATTGGAACTTTTCCAGATTTACTCCTATTAAAAGGTCTGTGACCTCTTGCTGTTATCATTCTGAATGAATTCCATTTAATAAATGATCTAAAAAAGAAAAATTACTCTCTATGGGGGTGCGATATAAATTTATAACCAACCCTATGACTCTTAAACCTTTCGGGTGATTTTGATGATCCGAATTCATGAAGAAATCTCATCATATACGACCCTAACTCATTTTCTCCTCTTCCTTCTTTAAAGTTTCCCTGCAAATTACAGTGTAGGTAGATATATATGTATATGTATGTACGTACATACAGCGTACTCCTGTGATAGTCTTCCATGTCAAAAACGCTGTTTCCTCCCGGTTGAAATCAATGATGCGTTAAAAGTTGCCATCATGTCTGATAAGAAGAGCTCTGCCTGGAAGACGACGATTCCAAGAATCTGGTTTTACACCAGTGTGCTCTGCGCGGCACTCATATAACACAAGTTGGGGATTTCTCGGTGGAGCCCTTAATTGCGATATGGAGAGAAACAGCGTGTGTTGGCAATTTATCTCATCTCAGTACGGTGGCACCAACAAATCCCAACGATTTCTTTTATGGGCATAGAATCACTGTCACTGTGATGCCCTCATGTACGGACTGGTTTCCCTTCTTCCATATTATATCCGCAACTAAGATCCTATACTATATAGATACTACATTGATCCCCAGGAAGGGATGGATGGATGGCGGCGGTGTCGGCACGGTTTTGGTCATGCAAATCGATATATACATGAAGTGTAGAACTGGTGCGGAGAGGTGGTTGTCAATATACCGAGTAGGCTATTGTATGTGAAATATTAATTCAGAGCTTCCCTAATGGGCCTTATCGTTTTCACTGCAGGCTGGCTAGGTGGCTGGCTAACTTGGATGTCTGGATGGCTGGCAGACTGCCTGCCTGCTTGCCTGCCTACCTGACTGACTGAATGGCGTGAATTCAATGGTGATATATCACCTGTTTTGCCCCGTTTTCTATGCGACATTGTTGCTATGTGTGTGGTATATCCGCCAAGATAAGATGAACCCAGACTCTATATCTCGTACTAAGTATATATATTCACAAGACAAGACAACCGAGAGACAAATTGCAAAGGTGGCCATTTCTGGAATTGTCGTAATTAATAAATGTGTCGAAGGTGGTCAGGAGGTGGTCATCAGGAGTAGGAGATGGAGAATGCTACTATGTATAAGGGGAGACTACTAGAACACAACACAAAACATACAATGAATCGGGCAGCTGTGCTTGGTTCCGAGATTCAAGAAGTGAATAATCTTCGGAGTCGATAAATTGCTATCGACAATTTGCACGTCGCTTTATATCCAACTTTGGTGAACAAGTTCCACCACAAAGTGATAATTTTGTGCTACATAAGCTAAGCGTACCGCGCAGTATAGTGCCTGCGCTGCTGCTGCTGCGATTCCAACAAATGCCGATTCGCGTTTATTATGCCGTCGACAGGCGGCTTCCAGCTTCTGTTGTAGGCTTCACTGAAATTTTCTATTCACGTAAATTGATCGCTAAAGAGTGATTTAAAGAGTTCTTAATTGAACTCTGTGATAAAATTTCAAACAAAGTCTCAGGCAAACTGGTTATTTGTGAGTCTCTAGCTATAGAGTTAGAGCGATCGAAGGCAGCTATAGTTTGAACAGAGTTTGGTTTTAGTAGTTATTTTTGTTTTTATTGTTGTTGTTGTTGTTGTTGTTGCTGCTGCTGCTGTTGTTGTTGTTGTCTTAACTTCGACAAATTCTTTTAGACATGATTAGAGGAAGAAATGGAGCAAAGCCACATAACTTTTGTGTATTAATTAAAATTATTTCTTAATTGCCTATTTATTGAATTTTTTTTAGTTAGACAGACACTGCGCTGGCGTGAGTCTGGCGAGTAGCCACCATTAGACTCAAGGTTTTTATATTTATGAACATAGATGGGGGTAGTTGGGTTGAGATGACTGTTTTGATATGGTCATTAAGCAAAAGGTTGTCCGGGTACATAGGTCTCTTCAATTAAATGAATGTCATTGACTTGGAAAACTTTATTGGAGGCAATGAGTTTAGAACATCTACATATGTATTTCTCTCAAGTAGAAAAAATTATTAGGTACCTATCTATTCAATGTAAAAAGCTTGACTTGAGCCTAACTAATACTGACAAATTTACGAGATTGTGTGGCATTGTCATGGAAAAGAAAAAGCTTATCTCTATTTTCCATTAAAGTTCTTCAAGTCAAGGAAAATTAGTTTTTACTTTTATCTGGGAAAATGTCGTCGTGAACGAATATTATATTCATTTCGGATAGACCTGTCTTCAGTGGCGGGGCAAGACCAAAATGTGATGTGGGTGAGGTACATTTAGCGAGGCCATCTGGTGGCGCAAGAAGCAATTTTATAAATTAAAAGACAGTTGAAAAATAGCTTTTTACTTTTTTATTATAATAAAGACAGTGCAATCCAAACTATTTTCTTAGCATAACGCCCACATTCCCGGATCCGAAACTACCAATGCTTGCTTAACTTTATCACTGACGTCGTTGCTAACTGAGCGAGAATCTAACTCAAATTTGTTCTTCATGATCAGGAATATCAGCGTTTGATCCCTGCTCTTTTTTCGACTGTCGTTCTTTATCGATATCAGCATTCAGTGAACAGCATCTTAGAAGACGAAGCAACCGATTGAGATGATTTTATACGACCGGATTTAGTTTGGTTAAGAAACTTTATCAAATCTGAGCTTAAAGCCTGGTTTGATACGGCTCTTTCAGCTTTTCTTTTTGCTGATCCTGATTCCGATTTCCTCCCGATATCTCTATCTCGCTTGCCTGACATGTCGTAGATTGTAATTGCAATATAAATGTTTTTCGAGAAAAAGTGAGTAATTGATCATTAGGGCATTCCCCAGTCAACTTAGTGTTGCGTTGTGTATTGCCTACAATAAGTGGACACAATAATGGACACATTCTTCAATGTTCTTTTCTTTTATTCAGAATATTTACAGGATTAGTCATGAAAAGTATGGTCATGAAAACATCCGTAAAAGTTGCTAAAACATTGTTTAGGATCTAAATCTTAAAAATAAGTCGCTAAAAACCTCAAAAATACGCTAGATCTAGCGAAAAAGTCGCTAAAACGGCAACACTGCTTCTAGCCCTTGAGGAGCGACTGCAGTTTGAAAGTACCTTAGATAGACAAACTCCAAACAGAAAGGGAAATCCCCAAGTTTGACCACAAGAGGTTCCCCGTGATAGCAACGAATTGCCAACAAACATTGCTAGAATAAATAAAAACAAAATTTATCAGAGGGGCTTCCCCGTTCGTTTCACGCGACAGCAACGCAACGCCAACAAATGTTGCTAGCCTAAAAAAAAAAAACAAACGCGTAAATTTTTACATTGCGTCCGAGTTATGCATATTGGACATCGCCCACGCCTAACGCCGCCTCTGCATGTCTTGAATTGATCAATTTTAAAATTAAAAGTTCTTTAAACACAGAATTTTGAATAGAACGGTTTTGGTACAAAATCGTGGAAGACATAACCTATGATTTAAAATCCTAGGTGAAAAAATCCCGAATGACAAAATCATCTAACTAAAAATCTCGGATTTAAATAAAAAGACCGGAATCCAAGAACATGGAGGCCTAAATTATCCCAGAAAACAAAATCCCGGAAAATTTAATCTCGATGAGTACACCATAAATTTTCCCGAGGGAGTTGGAATTTCAAATGTAAAAATGCAAAATCCGGGATTACTACTCGTAGATCTCGGAAGTCAACGATTTTAAAATCATGGAAGAAATGATTTTGAAAAAAAAAAACACCAACTTGGGTATACAAAAAAAATTCCCAAAATTATAAATAAATTAATTTCGTCCACTTTTTGGAAAAAGAGCAACATATTTTTCGGGATTCCTGTATTTTTCGTGATTTTAATATATAAAGGGAACAGAAAAACAAAATTTGTAATTTAATTTTTTGTTCTTCCAGGATTTTTATATTTTTGGAGAGATTTTGGACATTGAAATTTTTGTATTTTCAAACTCTCAGGATTTTGAGATTTCTTGCCGAAAGATTTGGATTAATGAGTAAAATCCGAATTTCGTAACAACCATATTTTTTTCCAAAAAATTTGACCAAATTAAATTAATTTGATATTTCCCGATTTTTTTACACAATTTTTCTTAGGATTTTAAAATCAGTGATTTTGAAAGAGATCTTTTTAAAAATATGCAAATTTAAAAAAAAAAATGCGTTTTTTGGATTTTAAATTTGAGATTTTCAATTCGAGGATTTTACACCCAACTCTATTTAATTTATCTGTAGAAATTTCAAAAAATTAAATTCCTGAATTCATAATCCCGCAGTACAAAATCTTGGAGTAACTGGAATTCCAGAAAGCCGAAATAATAAAATAGTTCGGGTTTTTGTTGTGTTTTGATATTTTCTTTTCCGAGATTATGTTTTTCAGGAATTTCAAATCAAGATTTTGAAATCAGAGATGTGGTACTCCGCTCTTTAACTGAGGTATCAGAGTACTAAGTTCTAGAAAATAATGGAATCGTGTAAAAATACTTTCTAATTTTTTCAAAATTTCTAAGAACTTAGGTTTCGGAATTTTGATTTTTGAGGGAACATGACAAAATCCAAAAGGGACAACATCCAGAAAAATTGAAAAAACATCCGAAAATGAAACAACTAGAAGTGACAAAATCCAGAAGTGACAAAATTCCGAAACACCAAATTACATAAATTTCAAAATCCGGCTCAAAAATCATTTTTTACAACTTAAAAACCGTTAGTCACGGACACATTTAAGGGAGTCCTTGAACCACATTTTTTTTCATATGCATATAAACTGGGCACAGTTCTTGTACAAGCCAACCATCAGAACTTCATTCGTGATGACACAGGTTTCCATCACATGTAAATCTACCATTACCAAATCCCAATGTACCCACCATCATCAAGAGTTCAAACTAATAAGAGGAAATCCAGAAAACAAATTTCTCGGGACGCTTTTCTGGATTTCATATGAATTTTGTTGGTTTTTGATCTTGTCACTTCTGGATTCTTTCTCTTCCGGATTTTGTCACTTTTGGAATTCGTCTTTTCTGGATATTGTTTTTTGTGGATATTGTCTCTTCTGAATTTCGTACCCCACTCTTTTTCTGATATTTTGTTTTCCGGGATTTTTGTTTGACAAATTTTCGATTTCGTCCTCAAAGCAAATGTGGAACACTAAGATCTTTCTCCTACTTAAGACCGAGCTCATTTGGTAATCCTATATGAACTTATTTTCAATTCTAAATAGACAGCCATGTACTGTACTAAATTTACTCCTCGATTTAATTAGGAAAATGTTCAACACGAGTTCAATAAGGAGAGGAGGAGTTTGATTTGACAGATATAGGCCTAAAAAGCGTGGGACAAGAATAGAACCTTGAGGAACATAACATTTTAGTAGCTTACATCATAGATTGCACAAGCACAAGAACTAGATGTCGCATGCAGTACCAAAAAAGTATACAAAATTTATATGGCTGTGTAGCTGTGGACTACAACATTTGAAATGATGTATACGTCGAGCGATTTAAATTTTTTCGTATCTGAACTATTGAGGAAGTCGATCAAATGTATAAAAACTGCTATTATAAAAACATTTGCTTTCGGCACACTCTAAAATATGTTATGGTCCATTCCAGAACGTATTACACATTTCACAATCTGTATCCTCTGCACTAGTATGTCATGCGACATCTAGTTCTTGTGCCATCTATGCTTATGGCTAATGGCTAAAAGGATTCTTCCATCGCTTGTTAAGTAAGTGGGAATTTAAAAAATTTTGAAATGGTCAGAATTTGTTTTCAGAAAAAATTTGTGTTCAGTTTTATGCAAACTAATAATTTGAGCAAAATAAAAATGTCCATCGGAAAGTAGAAATGTTTTGTAACATTATGTCTATAGATACCTTAGTAACAAAATCAGCTTGTTGGCATTTACAACTAGGGATAGGTTCTCATTTTTCTGAGCGTACATGTGATGTTCTTCCTTGCCACAATGTATTGTAACTACTAACATCTAATATGTCGCGGTTACGACAATGTTAGACATTGAATTGAACTTGTTTTGTAACTTGTTGTAACATTGCGTTCATTTTGGAACAATGTATACATTTTTATACAGAATTCAATAATAAGTAGTTACAGTTTTAGTTATTCTATTGTACCTATATCAGTAACATTGTGTCAAGGTTGGCCCAGAAATATTTACTGCAATTCCTCAATCGTGTGGGCACCAGAGAACAATATGAAAAATTAAATCGTTTGAAACATTGTTTCTAATGTGGATGTTCACACAGAATTAGTTAGCTAATAAAAAATGACAATGAGCTTAATCTTGAAAGTGTGTTACAAAACTTGTAACATTTGACTCATCATATGATTGTGAATCACTAAAGATTTTTTTAAATTTAAATGAAAGCGATGTATAAGCTATTTTAATGCAAATAGTAACATTTGTGGTATTTTACACATTGTTCGTCGCTGTGTGGTAACTGCTACCCCATACTTCATAAATTTTAATCGAAATGTTTCTTCTTTGCAACCATTTCTTATAAATGTTCTAAATGGCAACTTCTTGGTGTTCGGGCAAAAAGAGAGCTACAGGTAACCCCTGTATATAACACAGCACTTCTATAGCTTGGCTTCATTCTAACACGGTTCGAGAAAACTTTAGATTTTCAAGTTCTACTTGTATTGGACAAAGCACCCAGTCATCCGCAAGATTTAAATAAATCAAATATCAAAATATTTTTTTTCCTCTAAATAAAAGTGCTTTACTTCAACGGTTAGAGCAGGAAATTATAGCTACATTTAAAACCAATTACATAAGGAGATCATTACAATGAGCTTTGAACAAAATTCGATGATAAATCTATGCACGTCAAGGAGGCGTGGAAACTCTTCATAATTTTGGACTGCATTAATCTAATAAAGTCATCCATCAGAGAAATAAAACCGTCGTCGGTTAAATGGTTGTTGGAAAAAAAAATATGGTCGGAGTTAATTGAAACTGAAAATTTTTGATCGAGACAGCAGAAAATAGAATGGATGCAGTAGTAGAAATTGCTAAGTCTGTAGGAGGGGAAGGTTTTGACGATATGACTGCACAAAAATTAATGGTCGAAGTAGAAATTCAAAGAAGCAGGTTTGGTAGAAATGATATCTAGAATCCATGATAATTCAGAGGATGCTAGCGCATAGGTGAAGACACAGAAAAACAGTTTAGTCTACAAAGCATAAAGAAAGACCTAAACTTAGCCGAATTTCTTAAATGAACATCCTTCAAATGTGAAGGAAGCACAAAATCTAAAAGAGAATTTCATAAGTGCTTAGCATCATATAAGGATATGTATAAAGGTCTTTTAACTAAAAGCAAATAATTTAAAATAATAGAATTTTTGCAAAAAATAGAGCATGGATCTGAAGATAATACTGCAGAAAAATTCTTAGAGGATGAGAATATCTTGATAAAAAGAAAACGCCCTCTGTTAGTAGTTCATACGCCTCACTCGTTTGATGGCCAAAAACAAAACAAAAGACAGCTTAAGCTAGTTTGCAAAAACTACAACGGCTTGCATGTCTAGGAGTAACCGGTGCCATGCGTACCTGCCCAACTGCAGCCCTAGAGGCTATGTTGGACCTGCTACCCTTACATTTGCATGTTAGGGAGCAGGCCATACTTAGTGCAATTAGGCTACAAAGGGCAAACCTCCTAAGTACAAATAATTTGGTTGGTCACCTGAAAGTCCTCTAGGATTTCATAGAGGACCCGATGGCTAACCCAATTTCAGACGCCAATGCCGAAACGCCATAACTTTGAAACACCATTTAAGGTGATCTTGGAGGACCGTCAACAGTGCCACACTGGGGGGACCTACCCTTTGAAAAAGGATCTGTTAAATGGTACACGGATGGATCCAAAATGGAAGTTAAAGTGGGCATATATGGGTCAAGGTGCCATCTCGCAAAGGCACTGGGGGCCTCATCAACCATTTTTCAGGCAGAAATACACGTTCGCGAAATAATCCTCAAAATATGCGTGGAGCAAATATGTATATAATATCAGACAGCAAAGCAGCACCTAAAGCGTTAAACTCGTTCACATTTGAGTCAAACCTGGCTTTGGACTGTCTTACTATCTTGAAGCAACTGGCCGAGAGAAATAGGGTGACACTGATCTGGGTACCAGGACATGAAGGCATTATGGAAAACGAGATTGCGGACCGTTTATTGGCCCTGAGTCTGTCTTTGGACACCCAAAAAGTCACCTCTCAGCTCAGATCAGGCTTTGGAAGGACAGAACTAAGAAGGAATACTAGGAAAATACCCCGGGGCTGAGACAAGCGAAGAACTTTATAAAGTATTCGCAACAGAGGACAAAAGAATTCCTCACACTCAGCAGGAAGGAACTAAAGCTCATAACGGGCCTACTTACTGGCCATTGCCCAATTAGATACCATCTTAAGAAGATGGATAAGGTCAATGATCAGACCTGTCGATTCTGTATGGAAGACGATGAATCCGCTGAACATGTCCTAATACATCTAGGAAAGGCATTTCAACTGCCAGAGGATGTCGAAAAAATGGCTCTCAAGAATATTATAAGCTTTATCAAAGACCTGAAGTTCGAATGGGCGCCCTAGGGCATCCAGCGGTGATGTCACAATAGATCTTATAGGTCGCGTCGATAAGATGAGAGGCAGGAATCCTGTCTGCATCCCCCGTAATAGCATGTTTTTAATTTTTGAAACATAACCTCGTTTTTGTACTACTTCTTTGTTTCGTAAAACACAACAATTTTTTGGAACGTATCTATCGTGTTATATGGGAGTTACCTGTACTTAATTCGACAGTTCTAGTTCCTAAAAACATATGATAAGTCGACCTGCTCCAGTGAGATTGCGTGCGAACTTTGATACCCCATTCAGTTATGACATCGGGGTTAAATTTATAGAAAAAATAGATAAACGCAGTTAGTCTGTTCCAAAAATTCTGATATAGAACAATTTTTTTCAATTTACGACTATGGAAGGAACATGTATAGGCATTCAACTAACTCACTTCCATATACATACTTTGGCTGTACATAGGGTGAAGAGATTTTAGCCTTTAATTGAATCTAGTTGGTCATCTAAAAATTTCTAAAGCTAGAAAATCTTTAGGGGACTTGGAGATATGTAAGAATAGATAATCTTTGCAGAACAGTAATATATGGATTTCTGTTTGACCTAATTGATGGGGTGTCGTATATTATGTAGATGAATCTGAGATGAAGATCTGGTGACATAATCGGTTCCTACTAAGTATTAAAATATTAAAACTTCAGGATATAGTATTCTCTTATAATTCCCTAATAGTTTACTGGCCAGGTGGCTATCTAATATTTTTTCCCAAATGTTAGAAACTAAACAATGCTGAAAAGAAAATCTTTGAGGAGCAACATTTAATATCCAGTAACGGGAGAGAACTAAAAAGCTACTCGGTTTCAATAAAGTACAAGCTCTTATGAGCCTGACAATGCATGTTATGCCTTGAACACTCTTGTGGCATGTTTATGCTGTTCCTAGTTTTTGCAATGAGTATACCCATATTTTTCTATCAGGAAGGATATAATTCAATTCTAAATCATTTAAATCGAAATTGGAATTTGGAGCCTTTGTTTGACGGAGATTAATCTTTGCCATTTAGAATATCAACTAAAAAAAAATAGGTCTGTGCCTAAGTACATAATCCTGATTTTCGAATCAATTTAAAAAATCTGAAACACGACATACCTACCTATCTAGGAGAATTTTTCATGATCTTAAAATCTAAGAATAAAAAGAATGTCAAACTTGAACCTTGTACTTAAGCCCAGTTATTGTAGGTTTTATAACTGTCACTTCACAAGAACTAAATCTAAATATAAATTGTTGCCGGTTTTATGTATAAAACGAAAAAAATTCACTCAAAACATAACACCCACCTGCTTCAAAACTTTATTTCTAACTCCCACCATGTAAGTGGATGGAAAAAATGCTTCATCAAAAAATTAAAAATCTTATAAAAACTATATAAAAATAAGTATAAATTTCATAATTTCTCATGATCATGCACAGTGTAGTTTCCTACTTACTTACTTACATATCAAACAGCAAAATAACAAAACACACATAAATCTCACAATTCACACGATCAGTAATAATACGATCACGATCGGACCCATACTATACATATATTCACGCGTCTAACCTTTCGAGGATTATGAAATTCGTGGTCGAGACCCCTTTGTTTTTTAATGACACATCATGGAACTTGTATAAATATGGTATAGGTACCATCTGTTCAAAGGATCACGAAAATTCCGGATAAGATCACTTTAATTTTATAAATTTTGAATAGAATCACTTCAATGCTTACACAAATAATAAATAAAAATTATCAATAAAAATGTCAACGCGTAATAATGTTGCACAAAATTAATTTCCATAAATTTATTCAGATATGAAAAAGAAAAAAAGTATTAAATTCAAAAGATCAAAGAAATGAACCGCTTACGCGTGCGCGTACACTAAAACGATAAAGGTCCGACTGACGGAGAACGATATAGGTGACTTTTTCTCTGGCTGCACAGAAGATAGTACTATTGGAGGTAGAGAGTGATCGCGTCCGTTTAAAAACTTCTCTCTCTCTTGAAACTCCATCCTTTGTTCTTCTGTTCACCACAACACAAAGGTTTAAAAAATAAGCTGGCATTGGGGTTTATTATGTGTAGTAGTAGTAGTGATCGTGTATGCGGTTGATCTTTGCAGACTGCGATCTTGTATAGCAGCTATAATCTGTATCTGTAATATAATATGAGCTTTGCAGATTGATCCTCACATCATATAATGATGTTTGGCTTAAAAGAGAGTTTTAAAGATAAAGACAAGTGATCTGACTTAAGTTTTCCTTCTCGTTTCATCGTATTACAAATGATAGTAAAACTAGGGGAAATATCGAGTGTAGGCGTGTTTTGAAGATCACTTTTCATTGAAATGCAACAGCCTTCGTGTTGCTTTCTCCATTCTGGAGTTGTAGAAAATTTCCTGTATGATCGGTGATTGGGCAATTGTATACGATCGAAAGTAAATAAGAGCTCACAGCTAGAGAGGTTTGTATATTCGTTTGTTCGGAGGATTGAGGTTTTTTATGTGTAGAGTTTTTTGTGAATTTTGTAAGATCGTGATAGGTGTGATATAGAACTGTATAGACTGTGACTAAAGTCGTAAGCGGAAATCTTAAATGGTCATGAGGGCGTGATGTTGTCATTTGCTAAAATAAATTTATCAAGTGGGCGCGGATTGTCTTGTGTGTTTGTGTTTTTTTTTTTTTTTAATTTATTATGGAGGATTTCTTAAAAAAAAAGTGAAATTTTGATTTTTGCTTGCTTCTTTACATTTTTGAAAAAAAAATTATTTTTGACTTGGATGGATAATTTTTTGTTTTTGTTAAAGAAATTTTTCAAGAATGGGTTGATAAAAGTTGAAAAAGCTTTAACATTTATGTACTTAGGTAGGTAGGTAGGTACTTACTCTGCTTGACTGATTACATAACTACATACATATCTTATAATCTTATCTATTTATCTATCCATGTTGAGAAGATTGAACGCATCCTTGAATTAATTTTTCCCCCAGAAATAGTAACGCACCCAGGAGTTGGCTTTGGGGCGGTGGGACTATAGGTGTCCCAAGATCTAACGGGTCGGAAAAATAGCGCTCTAAAGTCGCATCCTGCATCCATCCGAGCACTTAAAGACTGCTATTGTAGATTAAAAGGTTTTATTTTATTTTATCGAACTTTGTAATAATATACAGACCACATTTTATACGTAATTTGTAAATTATGTGCAGAAAACTGACAGGGGAACCCGTCCCGTTCGTCCCCCCTCTCGGTGCGCCCCTAATGACTAATGAAAATAGCTTAGAAGATATTTTTGATGTTTGTTCTAGTGGGAGTAGGAGTTTTAAGGAAGTAAATGCCATGTAAGCTCGGCATATCCCTTCCCTATTCTATGGTCAATTTGAATATGGCAAATAACTTGGTAATGCTATGAGTTTCCATTTCCTTTTTTTGGCAGAAAGTTTTCCTGGGTGTGCATAATCCAGGAATTATTTGCTTACATATCAGATATCTACATATGTAGGGTAGGTACGATGGCTATTGAAAACTCCTAATTTGACCAAACGATAAGCTTTGTGTATTTGCAGTTACTTTAAGTTGCCCATAATAAATTCTTTTAAGTGTATTTGACCAACATAAATTTAGTTTGGTCAAATTAGGTCGACCATTGGTTTTTGTGGTAATATACTTAGATCATCATCTTGCGTTAGTGATTCCTTTTCAACCTGAAGTATAGACTTTGCATTTTTCCATTTTAATTTTCAGAAGCCAATTTGGATTAATTAATTATGACTCTATGGACTTTGGTTCGAGTTTCTACTTGCGCTTACCAGGCACCCGTGAATTTCCCCATATGTTATACTTTTTGCTTATTATTATTATTATTATGGCGCTGCCCTATTTCTCAAGAATAAATAAGGTTTATCCTTAGGATAGATCCGGTTGATATGATGGGGTGATTAAGGTCAGCACAAAGAACCCAGTGCTCGGCATTCTAGTTTACTTTCTCCAGCATGCGGCTTAAATTTAAGTTTTATATGAAAACAAATTAATAAAACCAGTCAATTTTTGAATTTTCATATCATTTTATTAAATTATCGATTCAAATTTGACTTCGGCATAGATTTATAAAAGTTATCTCTCTTATATGTTTATTGATTCATTACATCATCTGCCTTTATCTTTTCTTTCTTATCATAGTTTTCTTTCCAAGCTGCAGAGGAAATAGCCAAGGGAAGTTTACTTTGTCTGTTTGTTTTTCTTGAAGGTGAAAATGGCTTTGGATAAAATAAATGCCTTTCAAATGTAGCTGAGGAAGTAGGACCCGAATCCAACAACATATTTAACGCAGATTGTACAGACTCTTCTTGATTACTTTCTTTTGATCAATATCTCTTTCGGTTGGGCCTTGATCGTCAATATTTTCCTCCAAAGAAGGAGGGTTATTTTCCTGTGCTTTTTCAATTATTCGAATAACTAAGTTGTTGGCAATATTTGCCTCTGCAGGATTTACTTTAATTGATTTGACTACTCTAATTGCATAATTATATGCATTTGCAGATAGGCCGCTGGTCCGTGTATTAATGTGCTCATTTATCGTCTCCAGAGCATTTTTGACGCACTTGGTGTAGTCAACAGCATTAGGGTTAAATTGGGTATATACCACATTTCCGGAACGATTTTTTGACTACTTCAGTTCTATTCTTTTTACTCAATGTAGTTTCCTTAAGTCCTTTAAAAAATCCCACATCAGCTCGCTGCAAAATATGTGTTATATTTGGAGGAAGCGAATAGAGCACGATTTCATTATTTCTGCAAAAGTCACTCAGTTCAGAAAGTTAAATGAGATTTGCGGCCATCAACCAGAAGAAGCACTGTGGTCTTTTGATATTTTTAACTGTAAGCCAGTTATTAAATCCATTCGCGACATACTCGAAAAAAGTTTCGCTACGCATCTAACCATTTTCCGATTTCCCCAAAATCCAATCGTTGGGCATGCTGTTGATGACTGCTGCTGGAGGCCGAACGTATGGAAACACGACCATTGGAGGAAGTGTTTGACCGTCTGCTGATAAAACTAGTAGGACGATAAGCGTGTCCTCTTCATTTCCAGGCTTAAATTTCTAAATATTATTCCACCCCTTCGGTGCAATAATATTTCCTGTTTTTGGAGCTAAACTGAAATTAGTCTCGTCTCCATTAAATATTCGCGTCGCTTCTTCTAAAATATCAGAGGCATTTATAGATGTCAAATATTTCTTCAGTTCTGAAAACCGCACTCTCTGATTCCTTCTTCCGTAATTATGGCTCTCCCCTTTGACACGGTTTCTGGATTTAGCAGACTGAGCTCTGGATGACGTTTTAAAAATGCGTATAGTACCATTTCTTTCCTGGTCATCCATCCTTGAAAGGTGTAGATCTTTTACCTTGCAATATTATTCTTTGCACCGTATTGAGGAGATCATCAGGTTTTTGAGGAAATCAACCAATGCACTAACTTCGTTTCCTCCTCAGGAGAAAGAACTGTATGTGGGCCCATTCTTCTAGGACCTTCTTTGACACGTCCATGGATTATATCCTGCAAAGTGCCCCGAGGAACATTGAATTCTTTACTAGCCTGCATGATATTCAGTGGTTTCTCTCGCACAGCCCTCAAAGCATCTGCCAAAGTCTGCTCGCTGTACTTATGAATAACCCGTCTTTTGGAATTCATTGTCCAATATACCTATATATAGAAAATATATATATAACACGATTAATTGCTTGCGATGTATGCTTGCAATGAGCTAGCCTAGATTCGAACTAAGGAATGATCCCTGCAAACATAATGAAGCAAAAGAGATGCATAAACAAATTGCAAAAGCGAGATCTCATTTCGAAACAAATTTCGATAGCAAGTCGTTTTCTGTACCTATACTGAAAACGATGAAATTCTCGAAGAAATATCCAACAACCATATAAGCATGGAATGCATCATTTATGCATTATAGGAGAATACTTGAAACTGTGAACAAAGAATATTTTAAGTGTACTCTGCGGCTTGAAGTAAGGATTCTCGAATCGAAGATAATTCGAGAAAAGGACCCTTCCATAAATTATTTGCAGGAGTTAGTTTCCTATTTCGAGTAGCACCAGCAAGAACTTCATTGTCAAAAGGGTGCTGACTACTAGATTAAACTAATTTTGAATGAGATCCTGTCTCCAGCATGCTGTGCTGGGGATAGAGAACTCGATGAAATATCGTTTCCTTAACACAGCACCTTCAAAATTAAATGTATTTTTGTAGGTGCATTTTCCAAATGCATTAAAAAAATCGTAAATAAATACTATTTGTATGATAGAATACTTTTTTCATTAACTTACCCACTTATTTCACAAGAAAATAAACAAAATTTCTAACACTTTCCACTATTTATTTTTTAACAAAACCTGTTCATTACCATCTTCAATAGGATCCCTAAGGATACTGACGATAATAATATACAACTACGAAGGATAAGTGCAATAAAAATTTTTTAATTTCTTGAGAACAGGTTTGAGGGCATGCGTAATTAGTTGTTCGCAGGAAAACTTGTGGATCATATTCTTATTTAAGGCAATTTTGTATAAAAAGTGCTGACTTTAGGCGCTACTACCCTATTTCGGCTTAAAAGCACATTTCCATTTTTTTTATTTTGTCTCAGATTCATGTGGAAAGCAATATTGGATAATGTTTTCTTTTTTTTTTTTTGTTAACATAGAAAATTATTTATTTAAATAATTGTTGGTTTTATCTAATAGGTAGGTACCTTGTATACCGTATCCTTTTGAGTTTATCACTTCATGGTATCTTCGTGGCAAACTTCTAACTAATTTTTTACATGTGCCCTTCATAATGCTTATCCCATTCTCGTTTTACCACTTCTCACAGCTCAGTAGTGTTTTTGATGAATTTCTTATTTTTTTAGATCAGGAATTTGGGTTGGTTATGACAAAAACATTAAACATTCTTATCTTGAAATCACTGTGAAACTGGTTCTGAGGTGTGTTTGGGATCTCGATCCTGCTGGAATATCCAACGATGAGGAGTTTCCCATTGAGCGTGGGGGAGCATAATATTTCCTAAAATGTCTCTATACCTTAACCATAATAATATTCAATTCTAAAAGTTGGTCCAGTTTCCTTTGACGAGAACCTACTCCTCCAGACCATGCTGGATCCTCAGCTATGCTTAACAGTAGTAATATAATATTTATGATCATACGTGACTCAAACTGTTAGAATCCAAAAAGTTTAAACTTATATTCATCGCTCTAAGGGATGTTATCCCATTTTCCCTCTGGTTACGAGCAATGTTGTTTTACAAAAGTGATTCGCAGTCTTTTATTTTTCTTGTATATCAACAATGGTGTTTTTGCCGTATGGCGCACCAAGTAATACTTCCATCAAGCTTTCTCTAACAGTCCACGAGCTTTATATTAGCATCATGGTCTTGTATACTAGTTTCCTAATGTCTTCCTTATGCATTCCTTAAAGGTACTGAGAGTCTTTTTTTAATGTTATCAACACGCTTGGTTGTCTTCTTAGGTCTTCCACACTTTGGATTGACTTCAACAGTTCTGCGGTCTTTCCAATTAAAAAAAAAAAAAAAAATTCTGATATTTCCCTTCAAAATACCGAATTCCTTCTCAATTTCTGTTATTTTCAGTCCGTGCTCAAAGTCCTTCCCTATAAGTAACTTTAAGTCCTACTAAGTACCTACTTTTTTGCAGCAATTTTTGCTTAAAACTGAAAGAAACGGCTTAACTCAAGTCTTGGCATGCATGAATACATTACTTATTCCTACAGCAGGTCTCAACAACAGCAAAATCTCTCTTAATAAGATCGAAAGGGTCTGCTTTTCATGCCTATCAATTGCATTAGTACCCAGAATTGAAACAAATCTACTACAAGACTGCACAGAACACCTGCAAGTCCATTAGACGGAGACGAAAATTCCTTTTTGTCCAAAATTTTAGATTTAGAATCGTGGCAAGCCTCAAGGATAGCAAAGGCTTCTGGCCCCCGGTCAAAACTATCAGGAACAACTTCACCAATTCCTCTATACCTTCACTACTTAACAATGGTGAAGTGGTTGTTGACTCCCTGGATCAAGCTAATATTTTGACTAGTAGATTCGCTTCAAATTCTTGTTTTCCATTCACTTCACAGACACCTATTTGCCATCTCCCCAATGGATGTATACAAGAGGCAATACACATCCGTAGGAGAGATGTGTTCAGGGTCCTTAAGATGATTAGCGCTTCTCAAGCCGTTGGTCCTGATGGTTTCTAACTCCTGTTAATTAAAAGTTGTGCCTCCTCCTTGGTTGGAAACTAGCTCACGTTCAGCGTATTCCCTATAGAAAAGAGAGGGTAGCGATCTCTCAAATTATCGACCAACTGTAATCCCATCGATTCTTTCAAAGGTTTTTGGATCTATTATTACAAATCATATATGATCGCCAATATGGCTTCCGAACTGCACGCTCATCTGGAGACTTGCTGACTTTTCTTACGGAACGTTGAAATCGTAGTCTTCACAATTTGGTGAGTCCAAAATCGTTGCTCTAGATACTTCAAAGGTCTTTGATATAGTCTGGCATTCAAGCCTTTAAGTTTTTATCTGATCGCCTAATACCGGTTGTACCTACTAGGTGGCGTTTCACCAGAACCTCACGCTACAAATTCCGATGCTCCCAGGACTATGTTATCTCTTTATTTTATTTTCTTTAATGATCTGTTTTCCTTTAATTTTAATCCTATCTATAGTTTTGTCTATCACAGTACCCTTGCTTACTGCTTTGATACTCTTAGGCACTCCAGAGGGAATACCACATCTGTGTAAGTCCCAAAGCTGCCTGATCTCTTTAAAACGAGATCATAACTGAGAACTGATTCACGGTGCACCGTTTTTAGGCATTCTTGGCATAAATATTTTCTGTACGTTAAGCTAGACAGATTAATTCTTTTCTAATGCCAAGAACCATCGAAATGTCTTGGATTTCTGAAAAGTTGTAAGAAATGTTTCAGCTTATCGAATCTAGCGCTCATCTACAGTCCTAGAGAGGAATACAATTATCCGGGCCGGGACTGGTCACACAGCTTTAGCTTTTAGAGCCTCCCGGATCTATCTCACTGACAAGGTCTGCTCTTAACAAACCTGTGGATTGTCTAGAGTATGTAGCAATGCGTGAGTTTATTACGCATACTATAGACCCATTTCAGGTTTCAAGTGCCGTTGTTAGAGCTATGCCCATTTTTAAGGAGCTTAATCTGTATTATTTTTCGCAATAATTGCTAGAGGTGCTGGGGGCTAAAACACATTGGCGATTTGGCAATAACTTGTCATATATAGACACACTGTTGGATGCCTTTCGCTCCTTTCGTTATGTCCTTCCTACCTTTCTGTACTTTGCGTCATAGATTATCTCCTGAGCTTAGTTTATTTGTCAAACTTTCTTAACTTTTGCATGAAGTTGTACACTTACATATTTTGCAAAGTTACAGTTTATGATGAATTTGAATAAAATGTATTTCGCTATTTTTACTAACCGAAATGGATGATTCGGAAGCGTTACATTTCCACCATTTACAAACCAAAGCAAAATAAATATTTTGGCACCTCGTTTGACTTTCACGAATGGCAAAAGTTGAACGTTGAGAGTGGTAGCTTATCTGTTCGACCCGAATCTTCTAAATGATATATTTTGTGCATTTGACATTTGTGAGTGGTGGCGAGTGTCTTCGAACTTTTGATCTGTTTCCAGCTTATACCGTTTTTAAACCATAGTTGCCCCCACCCCCCTCACAAGAATCCTCGATCCGCCCCTGGCAGACACTCAGTTTTCTGTCATTTGGGTTACCAGAAATGAATAGTTTCCATACTTTGGTCAAAGTATGACCGTTTAGATATTTTCTTATTTAATACGTAAAGCACTAACAATTTTTAATTTAATTTTTAATTTTTGTTTAATTTATCAGAATATTCTGTTAATAATTTTGAATGATTTCTAACTTAAAATATTTTTCCATTTTTGCGTAAAGTAGGTACAAAGGACGTTTGGTTTCCATTCTGTTGGCCCCACTACTGCACCTTCTTCTCACAGGAGCCATAGGGCATTTAGCTCTGTCACATCCAGCGGAGACTTTTTGCCTTCTAAATTTCTCTTAATGTTTTACTAACGTACTATATAATTGGTAGACTTTTGTATTTACGTTCTTCATTAAATTTTATACTGTCTCTTAAAAGTGTAGGTCGGTATATGTTACGGTAGTGTTTTCATGTTGTTTTTTTATTTATTGGGCTTAGTTCGTTTAGAGGATTCGCTTCCTTGGGTAGTACTACGGGTATGCATTGGGCATCGTAGAAATCTCTTGCGTTTCTGTCGTAGTGACAAGTTGCTATATCTGACCAAAAGAAAGCTGATGTACTCTTTAACGTATATCTACATCGGTATTGATTATACCTGTTCATCACGAAAGGTGATAATTTTGGGTATTGCTTGTCACATTAAGTATTTAATGGGAAATTTGGTGAACCGACGATTTTTAAACTCGGGATCTGCGTCACCCCTCTTTTTTGCCACATAAAATTCGGATCCTTATTAGCTGATTGAAGTCCGCTTTCATATCAGTTTCATCTTCCATAAATCAGTAGTCGAATTTCATTAGGAGCTCGGTTCTTTTCTTATGTTCTGTCCAGTGTTTTCTGAACATATAAACCGTAGCAGAAGTCGCTCTAGCGTTATCAGCCATATCTCTCAACGATATGTTAGGATTTCATTTAAAGTTGTCTATACCGCACTACTTTGACCAATTTCGGTCTATCGAATCTGATTTCTTTCCTATCCCGCACTTTCACAGGAAACTACGAGATTCTCGAAATTTACTGAGAACATTTCGAATAGTCGTCTTGGGGATTTTCGACTTTTTCGCTAATGATTATGACAGACATCGACAGGTATCGATATCTAGACATTCGGAATACCTACCCCGTTTATACACCAAGGATAGTCATCAAATACTCCCAATAGATTCAGAAAAAAATTTCTGGGTATAGCCTGATGATCATTGACACTTCTTACTTGTGCAGCTCCATCTAGTTGTTAGTAAAAATATGATAATATGTCAAATTTGGCAGAAATATGTCTGTGCTTTTCCACGAAAGCGAAAAAGAAGAAGAAGAATCAAACATTTTTTGTCAACATGAAGTCAATGGAGTAAAATGCTCACTTCCCGGGAAAAATAATAAAAAAAAGGAAAATATTATACTTCGCGGAAACAACAATTACTTATTATTGAAATATGGAGAAATTCGCATTTTTTTCTTTTTTCGCTCCAAATCTTGAATTTTTCGTATATTCACAATTAATTATTGCCGTTTAGCCTGGATTAAAGGTAAAATATTTGTCACTTCCATTTTCAAATTGCTTACGTTTAAAAAATTGTCAGCTGAATTGAAATGTCAAAGTATGGTTTGTCACATTAATGCCTCCTTTCATGTCTGTCAGGGATCCTTTAATATTTAGATATCGATACCCTTTGTCTGTCATAAGCATCTCTCTTTGAGACATATTCGAATTTTTCATAGATGTGGACACAATTAATTTGCAACGTACTTCTTGGCTGACTTCCATTTTCACTACACAAGAACTTTACACTTGATGGCTTGTAAAGTCAAGTCAAGAGCTCTTCACACGCGATTTACGAATTATGGCGAAATCTTAAACCGAACCGATATCCCGTGATATTTGACAGTTTTTACTTACAGGCTTTTATTTTGGCCTAGGTTTCACTTATGTTTTTAATGCACTTTACACTTTAATTGTTCGATGTCGAAAAATTATTGGCAGCTTTTTAGCAATTTTGGGATTTAGAGGAATAGGGAAGTTGCATGGGAGTGGGAAGTTGTGGAATGTTAGATATTTCTCTACCTTGCTGAGGGTTGAAGACTGGCGTTTCTTCCAACATGATGAGAAGTATCCCGAAAGTCCAGAGTGGTCCAGCGTTGATAAATCCCACGATGGTCGAGATGCCAGGATGAGAGATCTTCTCAAGTTGTTTGACCGCGAGAGATAGGAGATAGTCCTCCATCGGAGTGATGTTTGCACTGTCATACAAAAAGGTGTTGGGAAAGTATTGTCCGTCAGGTTTCCTGTACACTCCTGTATAGGCCCTTAGAATCTTTCTTTCGAGGGCGAGGGCTGATTTGCTTCATATAGGCTGGCGAAATGGTGTGCCAGATGGGGAAGCAATAGCAGATGATTTATATATAAGCAGCTTTGTATCTTTCGGGAGACCGTTTCTCCTTCTGATAATAGGGTTGAGTAGGGAGTAAGCGTAGTACGCTTTCCTCATGATTAGCTTGGCGTGATTGTTGAATTTTAACAGATTATTGAAAGAGACACCAAGGTATTTGGTGTTCTTTGAAGGCTGAAACTTTTCGTTATTGACTTCGATTTCGATGTTGTGGGCACGTGTGGCGAGGTTGGGTCTACCCCTTGTGGACGGATTTCGGACGCAAATCATTTCAAATTTGTTAAGGTTTCTTTTGATGCCCCACTGTAGAACTCGTCGAGTTTGAGGACATGCCGCTCCACTTTGGTAGCAGCGAAATTGGATGACATGGTGTGGGAGTACATAAGGGAGTCATCAGCATAAAGTAGTGTAGTGGAATTTGGGTCGTTGGCGGGCTGATCATAGCTGAAAAGATTAAAGAGAGTTGGTTCGAGGACCGAACCTTGGAGGACACCAGCCTTGACTGATGTTGCTTGAAATTTGACATTTTCAATTTCTATGTAGAAATTGCGGGATGACAGAAATCTATATATAACCCGGCAGAGATAAGGCGGGAACTCGAGGTTTATGATTTTGAATATTAGCCCCTTTGTCCAGACTGAGTCAAACGCTTTCTCTACATCAAGAAAGCAGTCTACTGTCTGCTCCCTTTTGTTGAGGGCCGTTTGTTGAATCAGAGTGGAATTTTAGCAAAGCGTGAAAAGTTGAGTGCTGGGGCTTGAAGCCGATTTGGGTGTCCTGCCTGACATTTAGGCCAAGGCAGATATTTTCTATGTGAAGAAGAGAGATTGGCCGGAATTCGTTAAGGTTTTTCGAGTTTCCTTTTTTGGGGATTGGAACTATGCACGCGGTTTTCCAGACATCAGGAAAGTATGAATTATTGAGGCAATTATTGAAGATAATTGTAATGGCTTGTAAATGTAAGTGCAAATCCTTTTATACATGCAAGGTTACCAGCGTTCCCTAATTTTGTTTGCATGGGGTGAGTAGTGGGAAGTGATAAGTGGTCGGTTCTTTTCTGAATCAGTCCTTATTCAGGATAATTTACTAGAGACTGTTCGTGGGATTTGAAATACATAGGTTTATTTGTAGAAATAATAACATAGTTAGGCATGTTGAAATTACAAAAATTTAATGCCGATCATAAATGCTAAAAGTACGCACGAGCACTCTTTGGGCGCATGGTTTTTCGTAGAAAAAATAATGCACAGCATATTTTTGTGCTTCGAGGGTGGAGCGGAGCTGGAGAAGCAATATATATAAAAATATATCATCAAATAGGCAACTAACATTGTGTATTTGGGAGGTATAGCATTTTTAAAATTTCGAAAAAATGCTGGCCTGGTCTTCTTTAATCATGTAACCCCCGTGGGTTTCGAAGACTAAAAAAAGGCATATTTTCTCTATTTTTTTTTATTCAAAATTTTAAGAATATAAAAGAGCAACATTTAATGAATAATTTATAAATTTCAAAAAATCGGACGGTGAGACATGGTTTCCGGAGATCCCACAAAAAAAAAGTGTCCCCGCGGTGTTCAGGATAACTCATGACATCCTTATCAGAAATAAAATAGTAAATTTTTTTTGCTGTTAGTAGATAAGCCTACCTAGCTCGTGACACTGAATGAATGATTAAAAAAAGAATTGAAATTTGAATTTTTGGCAGAGTTGTATGCAAAACAGCACAATTTTTGATACAATTTACACTACGTATAGTCTTGTAAAATTAGTTGTGATCGAAAAAAAAGAAACCCTTCGTTCAGTCACTAGTCAATCCTATTTTGAAGAAGTGTGTAAAATTTGAATAAGATCGGTGCATTAGTTTTAGAGAAATCGTGTCCACAAAAATAGTGTTTTCAGGAAAAAAAAACAATTAAAGTTTTAAGTAGGAATAAAACGAAAAAATATTTGCGTCGCTTCCGGCCGGTCTAGCCTAATGAGGATAATTTCCAGTGCCTCTCTCTCTCTCCTAGACTTTTATTCCCATTGACTTGAAACTTTGGGAAAATATTCTAGACATTATTGTACTATTAGACAAAAAAAAAAGAAATAAAAAAAATGCTTTTTTTTTAAACTTCGAAACCCATGTAACCCCTTAAAAATTTATATTTAATATTTTTCTTATCATGCTAGGACAGTGAAATATGGCTCATTTGAAACATAGGATTTCAAGCTATCTAAGAAAAATATCATCTTAAAAATTTATGTGAAAAAGGATATCAAGAACTAGGATTTTATCCCTTATGCTAGAATATTCTGGAAGACGACGTACTTTTAATTTTATTAATTTTTTTTTATTTTCTACCTTATATTATCTTCTTCTAACTTGAGATCTTAACGGGATCAGGGAGTCAAAGATCATGAAAGCCTCACCAATCATGCACTTGCTCATAATAGTAAGTAATTATTTGTGATAGTGGTGCGTTTTGGATTCTATAGAAATTTATAAAAGTTTCCTGAAATTTACAGATTCATAATAATGTTGAAAAATGGTCATAAATTTTGTGGCATTGAAATCCTTTTCGATGGAGTGCCATTTTTCACTGTCCTAGCATGAATAGAAAAAAAATGGATTTTTTCGAAATTGTAAAATACGGAACAGACGAGTATAGGGAAAATTTTTAATTTTCAGTTTTTGTTTTCACAAACGCTCCAAGTATGTAAAATTTCAAAACAATTGGTGATGGTGATGGTTATTGTGATTTTTGGTTGATTTGTTATGGAATGGCCCAAAATTACAAAATAAAACAAACTGCATCAATTGTACTTTTTTCGTGGAACAGTCGAAATATTGTTTTTCCGTTAGTAAGCTACCAGAACCGACTTAAGAAGGAAGTATAAATATGTACTAGTATTACACACTAAACTTTTTGGTGACGCTGCCTGAGAGATTTTATCCCATGTGATAGTAGGAAATACGCAAAAGCATTTTGTATCCAATCTCCTTTTCGTTTCGTCTCTTAAGTGACTTTCCAGACAACCATCTTCATAAAAATCGCCATCTTTGTTATCGTTTGTCAACTTCTCATTTTTTTTAGTAGTTTTTTGTTCTTGACTTAAATTTTTCCTCTTTATAAGAGCACATTTTAAATGATATTAAAACTTATAGTAGGTAGTAAGTAGTAAGCTGAGGTTTTTCCGAACTGTCAGTTGGCAGATACGTCTAATTTGAGATTTCTTTGATTGTCCACCACCAGTATTTATTCATTTTTCCTGAAGTGATTTTTTAAATATTTAATCTGTGGGGTGATTCTGATCTTTTGTCGTACTATTTAGTCGTGAATTTTGACATATTTTGTCTACTTTTTTTTTCAACACAGTTCATTTTGTGTCTTCACTATTATCTACCACAAAATGAAGTATAATGAATTTTCCATGAACAAACGTCAAAAAACACGATTAAATATGCGACAAATTAGTCAACTGCTCCCAGAGGTTGTGACAAAAATTTTACACTGGTAAATGGAAATTCTACATCTAATTAGAGCAAAACAAGTGCTTAAATTCGAAATAATATTTTGAATTTGTAATGCGAAGTGTCATTTTCAGTTCATTCAATGTAATGCAAGGCTTGCTGAGCTGGATAAAAACGCGAAATAGTCAGTAGAGAAGTTCATTTCATTTAGGCGAAATAACTTGAATCTTGCCATAAACAAATATTTTTCAGAACTTTCAATTTCATAATATTTAATTACAAATTAAAAACGTAGGTTTATTTTCTTTCATTTTGACAAATAATTTAATAAATATGAATATAAAATTATAGTAAAACGTGTTGCCACAGTAGTCAAAATTGACAGATTAGTGTTATCAGTAACAATGTTTTAGTGCCAGCACCCATAAAAACCCGGTATGCTTGAGAACTTTTATGTGAATAAGGTTTTTTGGAACACGCACATATTGACAAAACGAGGTCTGGAAAAAATGCAGAAAGTGCGTTTGCTTCTCTCGTCATTCGTGAATAAATTTTCGTATACGATGTTCTATCTCCCTCATAATATCTACAAAAAATGCATTCATAATGTAAATCCTCCTTAAGGCAGAAGAAAACTTAAAACAAATTCGCTCTCAAAAAATGCTCATAAAGTGATGTATGAAAACAAATTGCAGCAGTGGCGTATTTATAGGGTTGGGAGTGGGGGGGGGGTCTAGGTGACTACGAACTTATAACAATAATAATAACAAACCTAACATATACAATGTGGAAGATTTCATAGAACTATGGAGAAAGGGTCGAACGGGTTATGGTAACAAATCCTGGGAAGCAATTTTCTGGTACACCCCAAGCATGGTCATACTACATCTTTATATTACTACTACTATGTTCTTCCCATGTAAATCTTATATCTTATCGCATGCTGGAATTCATTTTTCGGGTCCGTAGATCCTTCAGGGGCAGTGCTTTCCATCGGGGTTTTTACCTCACGTACTGGTGAACAGCACTCTTTATTATGCTTGCCAGAATCGTAGTATTTAAGAGAGAGAGAGTGATCTGCCATGCATCTTATCTTAGTTTTATATAAACTTCTTAATGGCTACGTGCATTGTCCTGATTTGCTTTTCTAAGTCTACGTAAATATTCCAACAAGATACCGAAGGCTCTGTGTTCTGTTTAGAATCCCTCTTCTGTAGAGCCAACCTTCGAGTAAAGTCACCTTTCGTAAGAATACAGAAAACTTTTAATTGTAAGTTTAGCAATATTGGTGTCGTCTTTAGTTCTGTGACTCCCTGACATTTAAAAAATCAATTTTAACGGAGATCAATCAATTTCTATAAAATGTTAGCGGTTTTTTATATAATATTTGTCTTTTCCTTTGGCATTTTTTTTTGCTTTTCAAATTTTTCATTTCGTTTGCTCATGAATTTTTGTATTTTTTGTACTTTTAAAATTTTAATTTACTTTTTTTGTTTGTTTCGGTTTTCATTTTGTAGTTTTAGTTTATTTTTCTTCTTTTTATTTTTTATTTTGATTTACTGGATTCTAAAGGTAAGGATACACGGTGAGAGACTTCTGGTTTCAAGTCTCCGGTTTAAAGAGACTAAAAAGTCCGTTTACATGGCAAAAGACTTTTTGTCTCTGGAGACGATAATAATGAAATCTCTAGATAGAGACACGTCTCCAAAGTGTATACACGAAATTTTAAGCTTGGTTTCCTAGAGATCTCCAGAGATCTTTGTTAATTGTCAAGCAAGAGATTGTTAGAAAGAATTATCTCAAAATTTATTAATATTTTTATGTTATGGGAACAGTAAAAAAGCTTAAAAAATATATCCTTGGTGTACAAAATTTACGGGGTAAACACAACTTGTTTTTTTTTCGAAAATAACCAGAACCCTACTACTGACGAAACAAATTTTCTGTCATAATTATTAACTTTTTTTTATTAATTTCATTTTAACAATTTGTCAAACTCACTTCACTTTATTCCTTTTATTTTCCGAGTAGACCTACATTTAACTGACCATAACACAGAAACAGTGTTCGGAGACCTGGAGATGACAAATGAACATACTTCAAAGACCGGAGACGGAATCTGCAGACCTGTTTGTTTTAAAATTCACGACGGGAGACCAGAGATCAAAAAAGTCTCCAGAGACTAGGTCTCTTTAGTGAATTTTTGTATCTCCGAAGTGTATACATGGGTCTCTGGAGACAAAAGTTTCTCGCCGTGTAGCTGCACCTTAAGGATTCTATTTGAATCTGTGTGTGTATAATTTCTTTTTGAATTTCCAAAATAAATAAATATGACGTCAGCACTGTGACTAAAAAAAAAAAAAATAAAGTTATTGAAAGTTGTGCATTCTCCACCATTTGTACGGAACTCTGAAAAGAAATGTCCATCACAATATCGACAAGATAGAACGTTAGAAATTCATGTCTTGGTTAATGAAATAAATTCTATCCTCACCTAAACCTATAGACCTTGATAGTAATAGCTAATCATCATCAGCAGTTAACAGATTACGACAGTATCAAATAAGTTTTTTATGAACAAAAAGAATAAAAGAGGTACAAGTCTGGAGCCCTTAGGTACTCCGATAGGAAAGTTTTCCATTGAAAGAAATGAATTGATAGCTGTTTTTTTTCTATACAGCTGACGTTGATTAACTAAGTCAAACATATTGTTAATGATATTTGTCAAAATCTTGAGAAGTACTGTTGTATAAAAAGCATGTAAACCAAGCCTGAGAGCCAAGCAGGTTAGAATTTATGAGGGCATTGTATAAAAATTTCTCAGCTTTGTATATAAAAATCAAGCAAAGTTGAAATGCTTTTTAGATTGAAGTCTTCTGGAGTAAAAAAATTCGTAACTTGTAGGGGAACGATGAAATCATAAAGCTCATTAGCGCATGAGATTTACGTGAAAAAGGGTAAATTATAAATCGAAAAAATTTTGAATTAATCCTGTCAAAAACTGTTTCATTTGCCTTCACCGGTGAAGCTCTGGATCAACCTCAAAAATTGCTTTTAATATTCTGAAACCCACTTGTTTTTGCATCTCATTCGATCGATGTTGCGATTTTCAGCAGTCATCCAAATCTCTGTGATTGTCTTATTTTTTTTTTTAATCAATAATTTAGAATTATCATTAAAAAACGTGTTAATATCCTAGGAAATTCTCAAAAAACAAAAAATCAAATCCCATTCAGTTTCAAAACATATTTTCAATATTTTATAGAAAATTTAATCTAAGAAGTCTTAGAGAAATCAAATTCTTTGTTTGCATTTGTGTAGGTCGATAATTGGAATTTATTGACAAAATCACGCAAAAGTTCATTAGCTAGAGCTTCAAAGTTTCTAAACCTTAATGGAGAAAATGGTTCATTCACCTCTGTGTGTAACAAACAATTCAATCTCAAACTACAGTTATACTTCCACGCCGGCATCCAAAACAAGCGAAATGCCCAAAAACGCTGCTCTGAACGTCATAATCTTATAAAATAGTAATAAAACCTAAAGTTGGTGGTATCACCAACAACAGGTAACAACACAAGTTGGATTGGGTTGGGTACGCGGTCAGCTAACAGGTTCCTCCTCCTCATTGTTGGACAATTATAGATCTATAAGATCATCGCCATTTCGTCTTGGCTACTGGACATGATGAGGGGTGAAGTTTCAAGAAGAAAGAAAAAAATTGAAGTATTAATTTCAATAATGATACCCTATCTGCCCCACTACATACAAACACACACACACATAATAAAAATCTACACTAGTGACATCCTGTGATGACCATAAACAGTAAAATTGACAACTCACCCTAGCAGATTAGCGAATATACATAGTTAGTATAGGCATCAACCAATCTCGCTCTTCGTAGATATCTACATTGGTATTGGTGTGAAAACTCATAAATAATTTTTCGAGAGTGAGTCGCACTATATAGATTAGACGGGAGCGGGCGAGCTTGTTTTTACATGCGATTATCTATCTCTAAGTCAATCGAAAGGTGTAAATGTGTGTAAATCAAACAGATACGAGACTATATGTCGTTCTTATACCTATATATATGCGATGACGGTATATATCAGTGTGAAGCATATTTTTGCTGTGGCATACGACCATAGATGGCAGTGTTGACCATATTTGGTAAGCGCGACGTGCGCACATTTAATCCGCGAAAATTTTTTTGCGCACTACTTGAAGTCGCGCAGCTCACATTGCTACTGTACTACTGTGCTGATGTTTTCTAGAAAAGATTTCGCGCGGTGGTGATGGCAAATGATGATAGGTGGGTTGTTGAGAGTAGATGTCGTCGCCGCGTCTCTTACGTAGTTGCGCACTAGTGTAATTAGTATGCGCGCACCTGAAAGTTGTTTACATTTTCTTTGCGACTCCGGTTAGTTATAACGATGAGGAGCTTCTCTCATAATCTTCTCATATGGAAAAATCTGCTACAATTAACATGTCACCATCTAAGCTGAGGAGGTTTATTTAGAGAAATGTCTCGGCTATAAGGAAATTATTTTTTAGTGTTAATTACTTGAAGCGGTTGCTTGTTTTATTTCATCTCGTTGGTGATTTTATAGTTGCTTAAGAGATGCAAGATAAGATTTTACATATGTAAATACTTACATGAGTGAGTGGGTTGTTTTTGAAGGGAGTCATTTAATTATAATATTTATTTTGCTATAAATTTATGTAGATTCGATTTATTACTCTCATTTTAGTTAGTGACCAAGCATTTTAGTTTTCTAAAATTTGTGGAACAGAAATAGTAGCTCTTTATCCTACTTTCTTAATGTGATTGAGATGTATTATTTCATCCAGTAGTTAGTCTGTAATTTTATCACTGTCGCATAGTTTATACCTGTGTATGTGGCTGAGAAGAATTTACTTTTTCCATTTGATCTCTTCAGCGAATTTTCCGAATTCAGTGCAAATATTTATTTACATAGGTTCGTATGTGGCGGGCAGTATTTTATCAGTTGAGATATCTTCCATGTCCTGTACTGTACCACTATGCCCTAGGAATTGGTCACCGAGTGTACGACGTCATTCGATAAACCCCAAAGAACACTATAACTGACAAGATTAGAAGTATATTCCCTGTTAAAGGTTTAAACGTCAAAAACAATTTTTTGAGACTCGATCACTGCAGTGAAATTTTAGATTTCAACATAATCAAGTATCCTCTCTCCCAAGGTCTTTAATTAGTTACGTTGTTGAATTTAGTGATCTCCAATGTCTTGTAACCATATATAACATATTCTGTCGGGGGTTTTACGTGGACACCTAGCTCGAAGCTTTAATTCCACAACAGTCTTAATGAACGGATTAGTAACAATGCAACAATCAGCGCAGAGTATATTCTGCTCGAATGAGTACCAGTTTATGCCAGTGCATGCTTGACATTCAACTTACTGGTCGAAGCGAGACCCATCCTAAAATCTCTGCCGATCTGTGGGTCACGGCACCCGGTTGATTTAGCGCAACTCCATGCCGAAAGCTAAATATCTAAACATACATTAATAAGTGACCATCCTTGAGATCCTCGGATTCAGGATGCAGTTTATTCAAGAGACATACTTCTCTGTTAAAAGAAGAATGCCCGCCTAAGTCATGCAGACTCAGATATCAGACATTCTCTCTCTGCCCGCATATGGGTTACCACAACCACCACGATGATCCCATAAAGGGGCCTTCTCCATGTTGAGATGAATAGTTCTACTATAGTAGAACTATCCAGGGCTCTTCAACCCCGTGGTATCAATGTCGGCTACCCAATTGATGTGGCTTCGTAGTCCATGACCATAAGGCCATGGGTACTCCCAGTGGATCTTCATGTAGATCCTTAAACGAGACTGGTTACTCTGTTCGGGCTTAATCATATTGGCACAAAGTGATGGCAGTGGACTACGTGAAGATTATGATCCGGTACAGCCAGTAATCTTATCACATATCAAAGTACTAGTTCCAAGACAATACTATTAGGTTGAATAAGTGCAGGTTGCTATCTGAATACGCATAATCATCAGCAAACAGAGTACCTGTGGTCTTTCAGCACTAGGCATATATACATCATTTTCCTTGCATGTACCCTCCATTGGCTGCCCTGCGCGCTACAGACTCCCTTTCCGCCGCCTTCAACCATATAACAGTTATATTTCGAGATTAGAGTTGAAAAATCATAGATGTGAACACTGTATTTCATGCAGAAGATCCGTTGAAATTATTAGCTTCGGCCGTTCTGATTCTGTAGACTCATTTGCCGTCTCTTTTTTATTAAGTTTCATCGCAATTTATTCTTATGGACTCCTGTTCTAATTATTTATATCTAGCAAAAACTGTTTTGGCCTTAGAATTGAACCTTGTGGAACACTAGTGTTAAGAGAAACGAGCTTACTAACGATGTTATGAAGCGAAAAATTCATTTAGGGAGTAATTACGGAGTAATACTAGATTGTCGTGAAATAAGGTAAATATACCATTTTCGGATGAGAGAAAATGATTTAGCTAGGAAGCTTATTTAGAGAGGTATTTAGGGGTTATTAGGGGTTATTAGGAGTAGAGAGGTGTTTAGGGGTTACTGGGGGTCATATAGGGAGGAAATAGGGCGTATTATTCTGGATTTTGATGACATGGAATGAGTCTACTGCTAGATCTGTGGATAATTTTTAGATAATACTTATTTAGGGTTTATTTTGAGGTAATTAAGAGGTAAAAAAACTCATATACGGGGTAATACTGGATGTTGCCAAATGGGGTTAGTGAATATATTGTTCTTGGATGCAAGAAATCGATCAAGCTAGACTTCGACTTGAGAACACTCATTTAGGGAATTTTCACGGAGATAAAAACTAATTTAGGTGGTAATACTGGATTTTTATGAAATTTGATTTTCGGATACATATGAAAATAATTTTGATTTTGAGAAAATTTATTTAATAGCAGGAAAACTCTGATGATGTTTCAAAGTATACATGCATTACAGGAAGGAGATAAGTTAAGGTATTTGGGATATACGAGAAAATGTTGGCGGAGGGGTTGAAATATATACTATTGAACTCTCACACATTGTTAGTATACGAAGAAGCAATAGCGAAGGATTGAAAACTGCTCCCTATTCGCTTAAGTCGGAATAAGAAGGCATCTCGTATGTACTTTAATTGATCAGTCAAAACTATTATATTTGGAAAAGAGATACGAAAAGCAATAGGAAAAATACACAAGAAATATTTTTAAAGATTAACAATCTAAGGAAAAATTAATTAATTGCCTGTGAAAAATGAAGCGGAGAATTCCAAAAGAATATTTAATTAGAAATTATTTATTATTTGTAACAACGTTTGTGTGCATTGCAAATACATCTAAATTAATCAAGGATATACAGCTCTTATAATTACTATATAGTTTAGACAATCCTTAGAATCAGGTAGGTAGATTGTGATGCCGTTCTTCTGAATTTATAAATTGTAAACGATCAAAAAAATAGGCAGTTTTACACCCACAATTCTGTGATAATGGTTTGTCTGCAATATACAGCACAGTCGATATGGGATAGAAGATCCTTGATGAGTTTTGCATAAATGCTGCTAATCAGTAATTAAATACTCCCAATATTTTCAACACAACTGTTATAATAACCGCAATACCTCAAATTTAATAGAGAGAAAAATAAGTCGACTATAGTACCACCGATGTCGTATGAATGTCGTATATCTGTTTTTTATATGATTGTACGACTGAAATTCTATCGCAATAAAATCATTTTTTTTTGTACGACTCAAGTATGATATATGATATGATATGATATGATATGTATGTAACTCTGAACTCCCTCTCTCGGAACAACAGGGTACTGGTGCTTTGGGTAACAGGTCACAGTGACATTAGCGGGAATAAAAAGGCGGACGAAATTGCTTGTCTTGGTGCAACCTCAGAGGGATCCTCCTCCACAATTGAGATCGCATAAAAATACCTTGCCTCTAATATGTCGGCTTGGGCCTTTGGTTAGATAAACCTTTAGGTAGAACTACAAAGGAGGTGTAGTACAGACCTAACCCAAACGAAACGAAAAAGCTATCTGGACTAATCAAGCCAACCTGGAGAACTTTAGTGCTAATTCTCACTGGGCACTCTCCTCTCAGGGGTCACATACACAGGATGGGGCTTGTTGACGATCTCGAAGAATACAGAGGATGCGGAGAGGAGTCCGAAACAGTGACTCATTTTCTTTGTCGCTGTCCGGATCTTTCAGGAAAACGTTACAGATTCCTTGGCTCACACCTTCTCGAAAAACTGCATTAAGTCGTTAAGGAGGATTGAGGGCTAATTTTGAATTTTGTTAGAGCATCCGGGCGGGACTTATGAGCAATTGCTCACAAGTCTGGATGATAAAAAATGGACCCCATTGTGATCTACGTTCAAGGGACCCGCAGTCCGAATCCCAACCTTGTTTCAATGCAATCCATTCATCCAACTTCAATGCCAGGATTCTTGACTTAGTATTGTCAGATCTAGCTAAGAGTAATATTAATGTCTTATCATCCATCATCCACCATTAAACATAAGTTTTTTTTTGTTTTGTTTTTTTTTTTTAAAGATGTTGCCAAAGCTCAGGAAATACCCTGTGATGTCGTAGCACAGCCTTGGCAGAGAAGGGAGAAGGCGTATAAGGAATTGAGAATTATTGGGTTGAGATAAGTAGTTGACGTTGCACATTACGCTTGAATGTTTGTAGCTCATAGTGGGGGTGGTAGGGCGGTAGGGAACAATGAATGGCAAACTGTTCCACATTCGTACTCTTCTGCTTATGAACGATTCACTGAAATTCACGGTACGGTCGAATTTGACTTCAAGGGTGTGAGAATTCTACAAGAGATCAGTAGTGATAAAATAAAAGAGAGACAGACATCCGACATTACGTCGGTCCAGGTGGACAATTCTCGTGTCTATAGACTCACTGAAAATACTTTCAACGAATTTCTATAATGCATTGAAAATGCAGAAAAAAATCGATTTTTTCGACTCAGCGATCAGGAGGTTTCATCAGTATGGTTATATCTGATCACCTACCATAGAAGTTCCCAATTGCCCATACAAATACTTTTTATCAAAACCAAGTGTGAATCATCTGGTAGCAAGATTTCTTATTGCAATTTTCAAATTGGTTGCTTATTCCCCTGCTCCAGGGAATTAGCAGTTGCTATTGATATGTCATCACTGATAAGCCGGAAACGTTTCATTATCAAAGTCTACTCGAAATGAATTTGCTAAGCAAAGAAAAATGCATTTTAGTCTTAAAAACTACCTAAATGGCATTGATTTCCCTTCAGTCTTTACATCTGATGTTTTACTTTCTATCAAATCAAGAGATTTGTATTATGACTGATGAAATTCCAACAATTATACGATTACGTTGACTAGATATAATTGAATAATTTGGGGTCGTAGCAACGTCGTATAATGCACGTATAAATGTTTCAAAATGTAGTTTAGTTTTAAGCTCATTTAAGTGTCTATGCTATATACTTACAAGTTATCATACTCAATATGCCCCAAAAGGATCTTGTATGCTTGCGTAATTCACATATTTATTAGCCAATAACATTTTTTTTTTGTAAATACCACAAATCATGGAAGAATTTGAAAAATTTTCAATTTCTCAAAATAAATCAATTAAAATAACTTGAAAACTTTTTTTTAAAAATTCATTATAAAACGACTTGAAATTACGATCGTGTATATGTGGAATTTGTTTTTCATTTTCTATATCTTCCATCCGATTGGTTCAAATTTCTAGAAACCCCTCTTAAATTTTGTGTTAATTCTATACAAGCACACATGCTCATGCATACATATCCAATCGAATAAATCTCAAAGATAAATTCGAAATTTGTTTTGCTGTTGCGGCGGCATATTGTATTGGCTACTCCCAGATTTAATTAAATCCCCCCGAGGATAACGCGAAAATGTACAAAAAGTCAACTTAAAACTTGTCAATTGCCATAAAGAAATGAAAATCTGGTCCTAGAGGAGTTGCAGCATCTCAGCGTGTGTTCGACAAGAGAAGAAGTTGATTTTGCCAAGATAAATCACTCAACATTGGGTGCAAATTGAAATCAAGTCATGGCTGCTGTACATACATACATATGTTGTATATATATATATGTTATGTACATATGTGATATTATGCTGTATGTAGTTTAACTATATATTTATATACTGCCTCAAAGTGGAAATCGTGCGTTTTGTTGATTTTATTTTATTTATTTATGTACCTACTACCTTGAGGTGGAAATCAAGGAATGTTGCTAGATCGTCTGCAAATGAGACATCTGGTGGCTATTGAGTTTGTGATGGAATTTGTCTTTCATTTTTTTTTTATCATTTTCAATTTATATATATGGAAAAACACCTGGGATTTAATCTCATTTAAGGTTAGGATTAAAGTTGCAACACATACAGTATAGATAGAGGAAAAAAAAGTAGTCCCTTGCCATAATGATGGGCATTAGACATGCCGATCGCGTGTTAGATACTTAGTGTAGATCATCAGGTGATCAGTAGAGAGCGACAGAGAGATAGAGAGAGAGAGAGACATATCAGAGATCTTTTAAATGAATTAAAATTGAAGAAATGTGTGCTGAGGTACATCTTTAATGATGGTGATGACAATTTTCACTTCACACCTTAGCTAATGATTATACTTAATTTTTTAGGAGAATTGAAAGTTTCATTTTATGCACATATGTTTATGTATGGTGCACGATAATTTCAACTGTTAATTAAAAAAAATCTAAGCCATCACAATTGTATTGGTAGTATATACTTTTACATAAAATATAAGTCATGGGTGACTTTCTATAGCTGTCATGCTTAGTCCGATCGACCGCACAATCGTTAATTCAATTAAATTGAACGGAAACTATGTTGCGATCATAAATTATACAATTCAAGAACATTTTGTCGTTTGAGTTGTAACATGCAGATAACTCGACAATACGACAGAGGATAAGGATTTACTTAAGCGCATGATATTATAGGAGCTACTGAAGTTACCACAAGTCACACACATATACAAACTAAAAGCAATCCAACTTTAGATAACCAACGTAAATAGGTAGATACCCTATATCATCACCCATCCACGCAGTTATACCTGCAGTCTACTATGTAGTTAGACGACGCACGGTTGTTATTCTATTCACGATAATTGCAATCCAAAGTAGATAACCTACTACTTACCTACCTATACCTACCTTTACCTACCTATATAATTCGCGACTGCAGTAATAATAATAACGAAACTTATAAAATGTTTCGATTGTAAGTTTGCCTATAAAAATTCTGTAGAACTTTAAACGAATGTGAACGGGTTGAGGGAGAAATAAAGAGGTAAGAAAAAGCCTTGGAAGAATATCAAATTGTCAGGCCAGATGGGAGGTATACTGCTGCTGTTGCTTCTGTTGCTGCTGGTGGTGTTTCTGCTGCTGCTGCTGCTACTACTGCTACTGCTACTGCTACTGCTAAACAGAAGGAAACATTCGGAAGGAATGAACCCACTTTGAATACAATCGGTGCAGTCAACGTATATAGTTAAGAACATATATATATACTTCTTGTATACGTACATTATATATGTACCTACCTGCGCAAGATCGAATAGTCCAATTAATTAAAAATTGAAGTTAGGCCTCGACGGGGCATATAATATATGTATGGTGGTAGAATTGCGATTCACTGAGCCTGCTGAAAATTCTATGAAGAAAGACGACTTCAGAATGCAGGAGGTATAAGATCAAGTACATATATACACATGCGCAGATCATATATATAACTATATCTGGGAAGAGAGATGCTAAAATTATTTTGTTTTTATATACATATTATATATATATATATAAATATCTTCACCGCTAGGTATAGTATTTGGCCGGGGTATATCTATTTAAACCTCATGTCCCCCCTTGCATTGTTCTTTTATTCGAGGAAGGAGAAGATTTTAATTTTCTTTAAAGTCTTCTGTGCATTGCCTTTTTCTGTTTTTCCTTGGGTATAGAGTTCAAGATCAAATGCTGCTCTTCTTTATGGTTTGCAGTAATGAACACATATGTGAAGGAGCAATTTACCGAAAGAACTTCATTCTTCCAGAATTTTTACCTAACATATAGAACGAAAGACTTAAGCGACGAACTTGAACTTTTCAATATAAATTTTCTATGGTTCGTTTATTGGGGGGGGGGGGGGGGGAGGAATTGGTAGGAAGCTAATCGTATTAACCATTGAGATTGTCTAATGTATGTTAGATTTCCTTTATTGCTGATTAATGTCAACTAGATTTGTTTGAAATTAATTATAAGGTTGCTTTGCTGTACGACGATATAATTGCTTGACAATGTTTGAAGATGCAGCATAGAATGGAGCTCAGAGATTTCATCGTGTTTTCTGATAGCTTAACTCTTTCAGGAGCAACGATATAAAATATATACCACATTTTTCAAAAATTTTCCAGTGAAATTTGGCAACGGTACCATACGAGGACTCGTTCTCGGAACATATTCTTTGTAAAAAAATTATAATATCTTGGTAGCCGTACGTAACTGTACGTAAAGTCCATGGAAAACATAAGATATTTTTCCTACTGTCAAAGTGATAACGGTATTTATATTCTTATTGTATTGTGTTCAGGCGAATTAAGGTGTTTTGTTCCTAGCTTAGTTTTAAACTAACAGGCGATTATTTGAAATCATATTGGCGTTTACTGTGAATAATTTTTTAAAGAGATTTGAGAGGTTAGACTAAGTGGTTAGTTTTATATACCACCGCGCAAAAAATAATGTTTCGAAAACAGGTAACATTTTTTAAAAGGTATAAGAAGGATGCTTTGTTATTAAACTATAATTGAATACAGTCATGAATCGAAAAATTCTGCGCTCCGAGCATATCGCGGCAATTTTATGCTATGATGAAGATGAATCCGTAGAATTGGCAAGTATTCCTTCCGACTCAGAGTCTGAAGATGAGGAAAACACTCTGGAAGAAGATGAGGAAAATACTCTGGAAGAAGATACCATTTTATGAGGAATCCGAAAACGAAGAACCATCTACTTTCAAAGTATCTCAGCCTTATGTAAGCCACTTTACCAAAATATAGCATATTTAATCCTACAAGTGTTGAAACATTATAGATGTCAAGGGATGATTTCGAAACTGATGACGAAATTATTCTGAGCGATTTAAAAAAAGTTTGGAATGCAAAAGCTTTTAATCCACGGAAATGGAGAAGATATTTCCGTATAGCTGAACCAGAACAATTCAAGGGAACACACTATGGTCCATCGGAGATCATTGCAAATCTTCCTTGAAACCATCCAAGGGATCTTTTCAGTGCATTACTCACTGATGATATCGTAGAACACATAGTTTTCCAAACTAATTTAATTTGCACAGCAATCGGAAAAGTTTTATCTGCCTACCAATAGCGCAGAAATCAAAGTTTTTATTGGAATACATTTTCTTATGGGAATAAAACCACAAGCGAGCTACCGCGATTACTGGTCTAGTAGACCTGAATTGAACGACCCATATATGTATATCCAAACTGATGTCAGTCAAAAGGTTTAGTTGGATTTTAGGAAATATTCATTTGAACGATTCGTCATTGATGCCTAGCAGGGATTCTCCAAATTTCAGCAGACTATACAAAGTACAACCCTTACTGGATATGCTTTTGGAGTATCAAAAATGTTTTGATCCAGGAGTACTTCTTGCGGTAGACGAATCGATGATTAAGTTTAAAGGTCGCAGTTCTCTGAAACAGTACTTGCCTAAAAAGCCCATAAAAATAGGATATAAAATATGGATGCTTTGCGATAAGAGTGGTTACATATGTAACTTTGAAATAAACTTAGGCGAAAGCGTCGTTTTGCACATGAGCCCTACTTTTATTGGTAAAAATCACAAATTGTATTTTGATAATTTTTTTACAATATGTAATTTGATGGTTGAGTTGAAGCGGAATGGGATATATGCATGTGGCACTTTACAAGCCAATCGGAAATTTTTACCATTAGATTTGAAAGAGGACAGGAAACTCTCCCGCTATGAATTCGATTGGAAAACAAGTGACTCTGGATTACTTTATCTAAATCGGTTACTATGCTTTCAAATTTCCATGATCCTGAAAAAAGTAACTAAAGTTACATGAAGAAAGCGCGATGGTACTTCAGAGTTCGTTCCTTGCCCCGAAGTTATTGCTGAATATAATTCAAATATGAATAATCTTGATAAGTTTGACCAGCTCAAAAAATATTACGCGGTTGACCGCAAGAGTCACAAATGGTGGCATAGGATTTTCTTTAATTTTTTGGATGTGTGCGTCGTGAATGCTTATATCTTAGCAAAATTTGTCGACTACAAGCAACATCTAAAGGAGTTTAAATTGGATATTATCAACTATTTGACAACTATACCATTGCCTCAAAAACGAAAATCTAAACGAGAAAAAGTTCAGATAAAAAACAACAAGCCTTATGTTGGCCCATCCATTCGAGCGGTAGGCTCATCACATCAGCCAATGAGATGTAGATTACGGCGTTGTGCCAAATGCAGTAAAAAGGGACAACAAAAGCGAACACAGTGGATGTGCTCTACGTGCAACGTTCCTTTGTGCCATAGTAAAACAAAAACGTGTTTTACAGATTTTCACTAAAAGTGATCGTATTATGTGCGGTGGTATAAAATTCATACCATGTCCTTACGCAGGACTCTGCAACAATATTAATTAATTTTTTTTTTTTTTTCGTTCAATAAATGGAAAATTGACGAAATTTCGTTAATATTTTTAATTTTATCATATCGTGCCCCTGAAAGAGTTAATACGAAAGTATTTGATTTTGCCTTAATTAGGTTATGAATTATTTTATTTACTTTGGCGATCTATGGAATTTATTAAGCTGGCCAATGGTCATGTCCTCCATCAAATTCTATTTGATTTTTACAGGTTTAATGTTTGTTTATAAAGAAAACCCCAAATGGCGGTAGGATGGAAAAAAGATCTGAGCTATGTTTTTGTATTTCATAGGTACAAATTCTAAAAGTTTCCTCATCTAAATCGAAGATGATCGGATTCCAAGATGATCGTTTTTGTATGGAATAGCTGCTGATTAGTTACTTAAAACCTACGATAATTAATTCTAATAGAAATAAATTTGAGCAGAATAACTTTCTACATGCACATGTATCGTCTATTTTTCACATCTCCTCTTCATTCCAGAATTTCGTAGATTTCTGGAACCTGGACAAACCCTAGTTCAATAACGAATGTAAAAACGACTTTTAAAGTTATTTCGACATTTATTTCATACCAAAATGGTTCTTGTTACAGACGACTAAAATTTGAAGTGAATTTTTAGTGGGTGCGGTTTCCGTGATGTGAAAAAAGCAGGGACCGAAAATAAGTGGTATTTTGAAAACTTTAAACAAAAAAAGCTGGGATAAATCATGATCGTGGAATTTTGTGGAATATACCAAAAGATGTTTCGTGAAACCCATTTCGATTCCTGTAAAATTTAAAAAAAAAAAGCTAAAAAAACTAAGCTGGAAAGGCTTTTCATTTTATTTGGCAAAAATATAAAACCAGCTTGGCTTGGCTTGGCTTGGCTTTTTATTTTTTCTGGCAAAAATAAAAAGCCAGCTCAGCTTGGCTTTTTATTTTTTCTGGCAAAAATAAAAAGCCAGCTGGGCTTTCTATTTTTTCTGGCAATAATAAAAAACCAGCTTGACTTTTTATTTTTTCGAGCTGGAAGTAACAGGTTTCGAAGCCGAAAGTATAAAAAGCCAAGCTAGTTTCTTATTTCCAGGGTCCGGACCAGTTATGAATTTTTTTTTTGATACTCGGCTAGGAAAAGTAAGAAACCAGCTTGGCTTTTTATACTTCCTCAAAAAAATAACCAGCTTCAAAACCTGTTACTTCCAGCTCGAAAAATAAAAAGCCCAGCTGGCTTTTTATTTTTACCAGAAAAAAATAAAAAGCCCTGCTGGCTTTTTATTACTGCCAGAAAAAATAGAAAGCCCAGCTGGCTTTATGTTTTTGCCAGATAAAATAAAAAGCCTTTCCAGCTTGGTTTTTTTAGCTTCAAATTATTATCGGTCAGGAATAATAGGTAAAGTTGGTTTTTTTCGTAAAAAGGTATAACTGGTTCGGTCCCTAGAAAAAAGCAACTTCAGTCAAGGTTTGGAATAATCACCTCTTGGAGGATTGATGAAGTATCTGGAATGTTCGTAATTGGGTGGAGCAGTTTCAATAGCGAAAGCGGCTACAGCAGTCAAAAATGTATCTTCAGTGCAAGATAGATCCCTATTGGAGGGTTAGGTGACCTGCTTGAATGATATCGATCTACGACTTCTTGGCTTAGGCGAAGTCTAGAAAGATATCGATTGACGACGTTTTGTTGATGCGAAGTCAAGTCTTGAACGATGTCGATTGACGACGTTTTGTCTTGAGTGGTATCTACCGATCACCGCTGAGAGCTGATACCGTTGTGGCGCGAGGTACGTTTAAGAACGATGTCTCTACGAGCGGCTTAACGTAACAAGTGCCAGATACTCACAATGTGATCTTTTCTTAGGACTATTGCAATCGGTTACAGTAGACTGTAGACGTGCAGGGAGTATTCTGGTGTACCAACAGCTTTCGAAAAATCTAAGTAGTACGAAGACGTCGCTTCGATACCTATGAAGAAGATTATTTGGTAGTATGTATATACATATGACATATGTATGAAGGTCAGGTCGAGACACGGGCGTATAGTCTCTACTCCATGCTGTCCCAATTACAACCTGATCGGGAACCAAGCGTTGAATGCCTATGCATCTGGAGTGCACCCGAGCCGAGTAATAATAGTGTCTGATCAGAAATCTTCAGAAAGAGACTTGACCGAGTCAAGCCAATATTAACGTGTCTGCGGGCTTCGATGGGAAACGTCCTCAGCTGTTGAGCTAACTAAATTCAAGGTTCCACTGAAACAAAGTTTATCTTTCCCAAAAAGGGCATTAAATTGAAGTTTGATCGTTTTATTAATCTTTGGAATTTTATTGTGTAACAAAGAAAAATATGATTGACGTCTAAACAATTAATTAATTTTTACATTGTTTATTTTTTTTTTTTTTACAATTTATTTTCCGCCTACCTATCTACGACTCCCTACGTTCAGCAAAATATTACTATCGATGAATTTCAACATCCGTGTTACACGGTTTACACGGTAGTTTAACAAGGGTTTGGAAATGATCGAACCTACGCAGACATGTCGCAACAAATTTAACTTTCAATGATTGGAAGGTCGATGTCATGGAATTCTTCATATACTTGTCTGGGAAATCCATCGAACTAATGTAACGGAACTCTTGCTTTGGGGAAGTCATTCGCAGATCATGTCTTATTAGGTAGGTTATTCGATGACATGGTAAGGATTTTATGTATATTGAATACTTGTCGGAAATGTAATATAATTCTTATATAAAATTGCAATCAATAGAATTATAATTTCGTTGAAGTGGATTAAACCATAAATGGGTGGATCTAGCCAGAAGAAATGATAATGATTTCACTGGTACTCTCTGTAAGAAACAGAAATAACAAAAATAAACAAATTGTCCATCATCAAAACCATTTGCCATAGGACTCCTCACATTTACAAGCATAATAACTTAACTCTAGACCTAATCTCTTAATTTCATCAACATCCACGTCATTATGTTGTTATATACCTACCTTTCGGGTACCTTTATACATGTGCAATTAACACCTGAAAGGCAAGTAGATACTACTGTTTCTGAGATCTGCCATTAAGTCCGATATGAACGTGATAGGGCAGATAAAAACATCAAATGTACACGATATAGTAGCAAATCTACCACCTAATTGCCTGACACGCGAAGACAAGCATCCACAGCAATGTGGCGGGCTAACAATCAGCCCATAAACTTGGTAAAAGAAATCAACCGCTTTGCTCGTTGCTTCTACACACACATGCACACACACACGCACACACACCTTCTTTTTCTTCCTTAAGGAAAAGGTGACAACATCTAAAATCCTCAGACGGGTATATGTATAGATATTACCGGTAGATTTAAAGCGATTTTTCAGTCCACAGACTTTACCACTGCGCCCTTCATCACCACATCCTCAATGGTCAGTTTTGTCCGAATTTATGAGGTGAATGGGACATTAGTCGACAACTTCGTGTAAATTTTGTTCATATGCTCAACCAACGAACCAACCAACCAACAAACAGTGGCAACTCAACAACCGCGTTCAGGTTGCATTCAGAATCGCGCGGTCATTTTACTTATAGCGGACTTTTTTGTTGTAAGAACGTTTCCAGCCATGTCAGTTGGAGAAGAAAACTATACAAGAGAAAAAAAAAGCAAGTTACAAACGCATGCGCGCTACTGTTCAACACTGGGGTCCCACTTTTTATTTTAGTTTTTTGAATAATTTTTTTTTTTATGTTAAAGAGAAGTTTTTATGCGGCCACATTAAGGCGAAATGCATTGAGAAGAGATCAATTGATTTCCTTCTTTCTGTGAGGTACATATGCCGCAATCGCACAGCTCCACACGACAAACTGACTATAATACATATTGAGAGAGTCCCGCATGCGCACTGGGGCTTCTACTCAGATAAATCGCGCGGTATACGGATTTCAATGAAAATCACCAATTGTATTAGACCCATTGCAGTTAAATTTACATTTTTATTTTTATGTTTTTATTCACTAGACTGCCGTGTGTAATGGCTATCTTTACCTTTGTTACTTTGTGATTTTTATTTTATTTTTTATTTGATTTTTTTGTTTTGTGTGAAAGTCACCAAAAAAATTCTCAAGTCATATTTGTGTAGATTGCGCACCGTATAAACTCGTATAAAATCAAAATCTCTAACTATCTACAGTCAGAGAGAGAAAGATTAAAAAAAATGCTGTTTCCACGACGATAACACCATTTTTGTGCAGGAATTTATTTTTTTTATTTTTCATATAAATAAGTTTTCCTTGGATTTACAAAAATCTCGATGAAAAAGTTTTTTTCTACGCGCGCAGATTGTTTTTTTTTTATTTTTTTTTGTATAAAACTTTAGAAAAAAAGCAGCTCACCAACAACAGGTTTTCTGGTTAATTGCTCAAATTAGGATATCACAAGATGTCGTCGCCTGGTAATCAGGTCTGTTCAGCTCCCCAATTTGGTTGTGGCGACTTTTAAAAGCGATCTCCAAGTGTGCGCGCATGCGTGAACGAATCAAAAGGAAAATATTCAATGAATTCTCAGATTCCGTCTGGGGTATAGCTAAATAGAATATTGTGATTGACATTTTTTCATTCATTTGCAGCTCCATAGTCTATAAGGTTGCCAATCAGATTTTTACCTTCTCTCTATGCTGTTGGTGTTGCTGCTGCTGGACATACATACACCTATATGTATATCTTCAAGGTTGGATGCATCAATCAAGATTGCACTCACCGCATAGATCCCTAAATGACATTTTCTGTAATTAGCCAATTTCTTAAAAGGCATCATCATCTTGGGGGGGCTTATCATAAGACTCTCGCGGACATTCACCATTAGTTGTGTACAGTAAGTACTTAGATTGTGAGTTATCGTTACTATATACGCGGTCGGATCGGTATATTGCTTGACCAGGTGGATGTTATCATTATAAACAGAGTCGCAATATTCTCGATTGACGTTCGATTTCCTAATTTCAATTCAAAACCAGCACGCTACAAATATATAGATACATACATGCATGCATACATACATATATACCCACACACGAATAGGATGATGGTAATTTTGCGTCCGAAATCCATACATGGTAAGCCTTGGGCATTATAACGATAAACAAATTGCGGGGATAATTAGGCTTTTGTTTTGTATTTTTTTTGTTTTTGCTCTTCTTAACCACCTCTATTCAGAGCTGAGAATTTAAACGTGGTGAGTTTGCGCAGTGAAGCGGTTTATTTGTTATTATCTATATAGATATACCGCTGCACACGCCGGCCGCCTGGGTAAAGTATGATTAAGTGAATTTGAATTTATGATCGGATATTTCTGCTCTGCAGGCTTGGGGTGACAGTGACAAACTTTTCGACAGGTGAATTCGAAATTTTTATAATTATCTGTGAGACAAAGAGATGCGACAAACAGTATTGTTCCCCTGTGTGTCTGTCATTCCATAATTAGAAAAATTTAATAAAACTTATTTAAAATTTCAATCAGATCAGAATTATTGGAATGACCGGAAATCATAATGAGTCGATGCGTGTTTAGTCGTCGTGAAGCGTTTAAAGAATATAAAAATAATGAAAATTTGAGTATTTCCGCATATTTGGTGTGTGTTGGAGATCTGCTGTTTATTGGTCGATTTTATTTCTCTGAAGTCATCTACGATGGCATTTTGGCATTTTGATTGGGATTATTTGATGTCTTGATATTTTAGGTTAGGATCTACCGATAGCCGTACTCAGTAAAACTTTATTCAAAAAATAAAACAGATTCGACCCACAACTATTTTCTAAGGTGATACTTTTCTGTGGAGATTTACTGATGCTGGTTATTGGTTATTGGGCACCTTGTCTTGAATTTAGCATATAGCAATAAAAAGAAAAAAAAATAAAAAAAACTTCGACCCAACGATCAGAGAGGTCTCATCAGTATGGTTATCTCTGATCGTCTACCATTAAAGTTCAATTGGTATCATTGAACTTCTACCATTAAAGTTCGTCTAGCATCAAAGTTCGTCTAGCATTAAAGTTCGTCTACCATAGAAGTTCGCTGATACGAATTGAACTTTAATGGTAGACGATTAGAGATAACCATACTGATGAGACCTCTCTGATCGCTGGGTCGAAAAGTTCAATCATTTTTTGCACTTAAAAAGCATTTTGTAAATTTAATGAAATCATTTTCAATAAATTTCAGTCTGTTAGACAAGAAATCTCCTCTAGGAAAAAAAAACTTTTCCCATTTTATAGCTTGCAGTCACTTGAGTGGGAGATAAGGTCGTGCTTAATTTGTTTCTTGTTAATTGCCAATTATCTTACTTCTCTTAATTTTTATACTTGAGTAAATATTTTTGTTTTCGCTTCAAAGAAAGTTTACCAAGTAGGTACACTTTATCCAACCTTGTCAGGACCTTTTCCTTAATAGATTGAGCTATCATGGCTCTGTGTATTTTTACTAAGTTTAATAAGACGAATGTCTTGCCCACAAGTCTCCTATGATTTCTCACTAAACACATGTAGAAACTTATTTCTTTGTAAATTAGTAAAGCCTTTCCAATTAGATTTCCTATAATCCTCATACTTGTGGAGCTGCTCATAAATGGCATGCGCACTTCGCTAAGTAGGAACTGTATATATTGGTCATTACACTATTTAATTTTCCTATGACATATGATATGCTACAGCAACAGCTACAGCACTTCTATTTCCTTATTGTGTTTGCTTCACGCATTACATTTTATCTGTGGAGTACCTCAGGGATCTATTCTTGTTGTCTTTAGTTTTCATGGTATGACATTTAAAGGAAATTATTTTAATTTGGTGTTTTCTCTTTATTGCACGATCTCGTTTTTAATCAACCATATCAAAACAAAAAAACAGAACAACGTAGCCTTTAAAAAATCTTATATTATTTAGTGAAATTTTGGGAAATGTAATAAAATGAATTTGTTTTATATATACACACCTTTATTTCTAATTTTTTTCTTTCTGAAGTTAAATAAAAATTAAATCCACAAAAAAGTTTAAATGAATTACTGAAAACATAAAGTAAATTATTTTCAAAAGCATAATTTTATCAATAATTAATAGTTCTTCAACGAATGGTATTGTTCGAAACATGTTCAAGTATGAAGGGGAATATTGCAAAAGTCACATACGTAGCTAGTTCTAGTTCCGTTCATCTATGTGACAGTTACAATCCAATGATATGAGTTTGAGGCAGTCAGAATCAAAAACATCAGCATGTTCGCAAATGGTTTGTCGTCGCGTATAGGACATAAAACTCCAAAAAACAAAAAAAGGTATACATCCAGATCAGAGAGATGTTGGACATGACACGTAATTTAACATCGACAGTTCTCTTTTCTGAAAGCTGCAATTTCTAAATCGGTAGTAGCCAGCTCTTATATGACACTGTCCAAATCGTATATTCATGAACGAAAAACCAAGTTCGTCAATGTTGCATCAGTGCCGTTCTAAGGTATTATTCATCTATTCGGTGCACTGGACTTTTTACAAGAGAAGGTCGCCATTCAACTCACTTCCTTCTAGATGTAGATTAGACACTTCGATATTAATCTAACTACAGGAGTTGGTCAGCTGGCATTACCAGGTGTAAGCCATGGCAAAAACTTGTGAGTCATGTTCATGGTTCTCCCATATGTGGTCGTAACGTGCGAAGAAATATGTCGAATCACTTGATGAACTTAATCCAAACTGTCTCATTCATATGATAACGTACGACGAAGTTTGTTGAACACTTGATGAACTTAGGTCCAGCTCTATCATTCATTTGGTACCGTGTCCGATAAGTAGGTATTTCTCCTGTTTCCCACACTTTGATCTCCTTTTGTCCAAAAAGGTAATTTAAATGCACACAATAGATCTGAATTGAAAACTTCCCTATCAGGCTAAGTTTCTTTAGGGAAGTGTGATGGATCTAGAACGATCTTATAAATTATTCCATGAGAACAAGGGGCACAATGGACCCACTGATGGTCTAAGTGAAGCAGGTTAGGCATTTCTCCTCCTACCTGTCCTAACCTAACTTAGGGTGTATACGAAAAACACTATACAAGGAAAATATACTTAAAAGCATAAGTTGCCGCCTTTCCGCTCGGAAATGACGCATTTTAATTCTCCCGAACTGATTTCCTACTTGCCTTGATGAGATCTATCACCCTGTGAATGATTTCTGCCCAATTACGGGACACCCTGTACATGTACATAGAAATCAATTGGAAACAATTTCATAACACTTGGTGTTACGCTTCCTTAAGAAAACAGTAAATGTCATCAGAAAAATAGCTGAGCGAATCAAGTATATACCTACAAATGAGCCCTGATCGATTTTCTCAGTGCTTGGGGACGGTCAACCATTATCATCCTCTCAATTTTTAAACTGAGTACACCTAAGAAGAAGAAAACTATGACTTGGACATCACAGTGAAATTTAAATCGAGCCCCGAATGAATAAGCACTGAGCCATTTCGACCCTAGGATATCAGCTGTATTAACAAAATAATATTAAAAATAATTATAAAAAAATACACACATAACAATATTTTTCTCATATGTCAAATATTGAATTGTGATCTTCGCTTGCGAAAATAAATCAAATTGGCACAGTTCCACGTCTGAAGTAAGCTCACTGGGTGTCAGTTGCAGGTGTCTCAAAATCAAATGTGCAGCACCGGTGCACCATTCCCACTTATCATAGAATCAAATCGATCAATCACACGTCATGCATCAAGTGATTCGTTACAAGCCTACCTACCTACCTACTACGACCTCCCATTATTATTTAGTAGCCCCAGGGGCTCTAGAGCCACAAACACCACACCATTTTCAGCCAGCCTCCTTTTTTAACAAGCCTTCGATCACCTTATGAATTATATGTACCTCCACTTGAAATCAAAGCTCTTGGATACCTACTCTACCTAGTTACTATATGGACACTCACTATGCATTCATAGCAGCCGCAATTACATTGAATTTGATGAATATACCAACTCTGATCATCATCATCATCATCGAGATATCAAATGACCGCAATCTCTGGTGGCTGGACCAATCCTCCTGTCCTCCTGTCGTCATCGTCGTTTCAGTCCAATTTTATTCAATGCGCGCAGATGTGAAATATGCGGTGCGCCGTGATTGTTTTTCTTAAATGCGCGATAATTTTCTCGGTTGTTTCGGTGGATATAGCAAGTGCGCGCATGATGCATAATGAGACTTATGTCCTTCAGAGCGAGGCCTCAAAATCAATCAGGTGGTCTTAGGTGATCTTTAGGTGGCGTTTGCTTTTTCCATATACATACAAACACATGCACCAGACAATTGACATGTGTCACGAAATGTTGTCTTGCGTTTATTTTGAGTAAATTTTTGCAATTGCACACAAGTCCCGATCCCGATTGGCATAGTAATTTACAACAATTGCAATGTTTTTTTTGTTTTGTTTTTTTTTCGAATTTTCCTCCAACTAACAAGCGCACTCAGGTTACACATAAGAAAAAAAAAATTTGCTTCAACCCGATATGCGCGCTGAATATACTACGCAACAAAGGCCACTCAGAAAGAGGTCTAGAGCTGCGTGCGCATTATTTATAATTGTTGATGACTTTGCCTTGTAGCCGCGTGTTTTCTCATTATTTCATTCAAATGTCCATTTGCCAAGTCCTTACCCTTCCTAATGCCCGAGAAAGAGAGAGAGATATAGACAGTGAAAAAAGAAAAACGTCCAAAACTTCTTAGGTCTAACATCTTTTTACTGCACAGTGGCAGGCTTTTCCACCAGCTTAAGTTCAGCGACCCAAACATGCGCATTACGACTAACTAGTCACAGGGCTCTCAACGTAAAACGAATGAACAATACGAAAATAATTTTCAGATAAATTATTGCATGGAAAAATTCTCTTGTTGTTGTTGTTGTTGGCTTTTTCGCTTTACATTTATGCCGTCAACGGCGTACGAATCCTGCGTTTCCTGTGCCAAAATGAATCGTTTCTCTGCTCCAATATCTTCCCTTCCTCCATCTGTTGGGCATTTTGTGTGCGCTCTAGCCGCGCACGCTTTTATGTAACAAGTTTTAGGATCGACAGGCACGAAATTGTGTTTGCGGCAAACTCGTAAGTTGTGAGCGCACACGTGAACGAACCCAAAGGAAAACAACAGAAGCCCCGATCTACGTTTTCTGGAAGATATACAGGAGCACCCCAGCTTTGGCACAATCTAAATGTAAATGTTCCTCGCGCATAATTCTTTGGGTTTTCTGTTGTTTTGCGACGACTGCTCTTGCTATACAACTCCTACGCTTCGGAAGCAAGATCGAACAATGGAGGCAACTTTCTTGAAACAATTACACAATGAGTTACTTAAGGGAACAACATCAATTCAAGGGGAGAGGTAATGAGGTCAATGAGTTCTTAGAGTAGACGAAGATGAAGCTCCCGGAGGTAGGGGGAGTAGTTGAAAAGAATTGAAATCTTGTGCGGATTTCTTGTGTAATTGTTGTTATAAATGATGCTTCAGAATGTCATTGTCGATTGAGATGAAATTAGATCAGATGGCCAAGGGAAATTATGTTGAACTGTTGCAACTTAATTAAGTATAAACAATCAAGTCCAGAATATTAGTAAAATTTTGGATTCTTCGTAATTTCACCTTTAATTTGATACCCATAAGTAGCTACCAATCTCAATCCAATGTTGTGAAGCTATGAAGAATTTTTGAATTCCCCTTAATCCCCTCCAATTTAAGAATGATAATGTGCTGTTAGTCAGTGTTGGGAAGTTAGGTATTCTTTTTGTAGATGACAAATTCATGTAAAGAATTTCTCACAAGGGTTGCATTTAGGTAGGAACTTATTGGTATCAAATTAAAGGTGGAATTTGGAAGAATCAAAAATTTTACTAGTTAGAAAACATGCGTCAATGGGGAATTTTCAGGGGAAATTCAGTAAAATTTTAAGATAAAAACTGAAAATTTGGCAATTTTTTGTAGCTTTTTGATAGATGATATGATTGGCAACTCACTAAAACGGGTGAATGGGTTCTACCAAATGTCACTAGTGCAGCAAGCCTTATAAGGTGTATATTAAGAGCGTTACAGGGTGTTTAGTTAAAAAGTAATAACCGAAAACATAAATCTTCTCCTCCCATCGGAAATGACGCATACGTCCTCCTTTTAATGACTGCATGAGAGAAGATGAAGACTCAAAGGCTACGAGCACCACAAATTTGTGAAGTTACCACTATTCCTTAAAATGGATGACGAAGTCTGCAGCTCAGCTCCATGTCAGTCTGAGATTTTTATGTTTCCAACATTGTTCTGTGGGAAGGATTGGCTGAGAAAGCATTGTGCATTGTCTGTTGTGATTTTTGTTTGTTTAGGAATAGTTTTAACGTTTAAAATGTCCGAACTATTCACCAAGATGAATCTCGCACAGCTAGACTTTTTTTTAGAAAAGTTCTTTGATAATTTCCCATCATTATAAAAATTATTTACAACCATCCACAATCCATCGAATGAAGTCCCCTCTTTTTGACCAAAGAACTTTGACACAAAACTATTATTCCACACTACCCGCCTTCATATCTTATACCATGCCAATTGACAACCCTCATTTAAACCACCCATGGCACAACTTTTAAATTGTATACTGATTCGCACCCCTTAAGAGGAGACTTTTCTATAGGAACTTGAAGCTATGTGTTAGGTGTTTGTTTTCAATTCAACAAGTTATCCTTGGTGAGATGAGCCTATAGAGAGAGTAGAGGTGTTAACTGTCGCAAAATTAAACAGGGATTAGGTGTAGATCTTACCCCCATATGATTGGAAAGGAAGTTAGCATTGGGGGGAAAGAACTGACAAACATAGTTTGTATTTTTTTGTCCAATAATAAAGCGACATATTTGTAGTCAATGTTAGATTCTAGGTTAAGTATACTGAAATCTACACATAGACATTATCTGGATCAAGCCCAATTAAGCCTATAGCGACACTGAATGCCCCTTCTGAACCACAAAATACTGCACTTGGTGGTGGAGGGTGCAGCAGTCAGTACAGCATAAAGGCACATTTTCTCTAGGAAAGAACCTTGGCAAAGGTCACAGAGTAGTTTGAAAGAACTATAAATTTGATGAATACACGGTTTGGATGTTCGACAAATTCATTCTTCCTGAAACTTGTTTCTTTTTCTTAAATTTCAGTCAGGGGGATGCTTCTGTGATTGCTTTTACCCTTCTCAAGGTAATCAGTTTTAATAATTTAATAATTCTTTTGGCGTCTTAAAAAATGGACGCTATTACCTTTTCGGCCAATGAAATCGAAATATGGTTGCTGGGTCCATATATTTCTTCGAAATGCCCACGATTTAATTCGCTAGTCGTTGATCTGGCAGAAGCATATGATGTGGATCTTTTGAATGATTTTTGGTATTGTAAGACTATTTGGGCCGACCATTAAATTTCATCTTCCATTTTTCACTGTCCAAAATGAAATGTTTTTTCAACACTCTTTTAAGTAAATCTTTCATTAAATTCCTTCCAAAAATAGAAAATTTACAGTTTTCATTTGACAGATGACAGATGAGCGTTTGAGATTAGTTCTCCTACCAAATTATAGATGTCATTCTGAAAAATGTTTAGATCGCCTCGGGTGTAATATTTGCCATGCTGATCTGTACTATGAGAGAATCTAAGGAGGTTTTTCAAAAACAAAAGCACTTTTTTCTTTTCAACAGTTATGGTAGCAATTAAAATTTATAAAGGAAAAACAAGGTTATGGACATGAGATCCATAAAGGCATGGAAATTGCTGACGGTCTGGGCAAAAGAGCCATTTTGTGGCACTTTAAAGAATTACCTCAGAGCTACCTTAAACAGCTGGGAGAACAATCAAAAATTCATCTATTGGGAAAGGCTACAGAGACTTCGTCAGGCAAAAAAGTTTATCGAGCTCTTCTCAGGCAATTAAGGTATCATCTATACAAGATGGGCTTTGTTGAGACTACATCCTGCTGCTTCTTGGAGGATGCTCACGAAATCTCGGAGCACCTGCTCTGCAACTTTGAAGCAGTGGGCAGGCGGAGACTACTCCACCTCGAACATGATTTTCCTCCACCAAACTACGTGTGGAACTTAAATCCCAGAGTGGTTCTAGACTTCATTAACAGTCTAAGCCTAGAAAGCAAATAAATTGAACGAGGACTCACAATAACAGTAAATTCGAGGCCGGAGCTTGTACACCCTTCCATAAATCTAAATCTCTAAGGTTATTTCGTTACATGTCGTTCAGCAAATATGCCTTTTACGAACTGAGCAGATAGCGATGCTGATGCATCAAGACTTCGTTGAGAATGAAAACGTGGAGTAGAAGCCCAAAGTGTATTGAATGCAAGATTTTTAGCTGATTATCAGGAACTGCCAGTTAAGAACGAACATAAAATTGCTAAGAAAATATCGAACGGCATTTTAAAAGACTGGACAGTAAAAAGCGGGATTTCGAAAAGAGGGAACCAAAATTTTACATTTGAGGTTTCTTTTTTTGGGATATGAGGAACAAGGTCTTAGAAGACAGGATTTTTGAGAATGGAACCAACTGTGCAAAAAACCGAATTTAGAAAAAAAAATCTTTTAAGCAGAATTAGTCCTTTTCAAAGTTCGGACGTGGTGCCTTGACCTAAACCAAAAACAAAAAACAGTTATCATTTCATTCCATTTACGAGACGAACGAAGCTTTTACATGGCTGCACTTTTTGATAATACGGAATTGATATTTTCGCATGAAGTCATAATTTCTGGCAGTCACTCTTGATAAGAAGCTTACCTAGAATTCGTATCTATTCTGAGTGACAAAAAGACCGGTAGAATCTCTCTACATCTGTAGTCGCTTTATTGCCAAATCGTGGGATATGAAGCCAAGAATAATGTACTGAATGTGCACAATGGTTGTTGAACTTATGGTCACCTATGCGGCCCTTGCATGCTTGTCTAGGAATAACTAATGCCATGAGTGCATGTCTTACATTATTAAGTTATTAAGCCTTCCACCACTTCATTTGCTGGTGAATAAGGAAGTGATATCCGGATTGCAAAAAGAGAAACAGTTCAATCCAGATGATCTGGTTGTTGGTCATTTAAGTATTTTAAAACAAATACGCTTCGAGCAAATGACGACTATATCTGATATAATCACAACCAAAATGAATTTTGTAAGACTATTCAACGTGGTTTTGGGAGACCGACAACAAAACGTCCTAACGGCAAGGATCAATGATGTCATATTTAGGCGGTTCAAAAACGAACAGTGGAGTCGGACTGGGCGAGCCTAAAGTTATAGTATATGGTTGGGCTTCTGCATCAGTTACAAGATTCTCTCGCAGATACTCTGGAGTCTTCATTCACTTTCGCTAACAATACCAATTTTAATAGCAACAGGACGAGCTCACAACGATTTATCAGGCGGCAACATTAGTATCCATGTGCAGAGAGCCCGCACGGCACATCTGCATATATACTGATAGCCAGGCAGCCATCAGGGCGCTGGATGCTGGACTGGTAAAATCAAAATTGGTGCAGTTATGCAAAACCAGGCTGGAGGAATTGACTGCAAGGCACAAGGTGACCCTAAGCTGGGTACCTGGCCATAAGGATATCTCAGGCAAAGAGATGGCTGATGAGTTGGCCAAAAAGAGCTCCGAATTGCATAGCTCCGCAGCTGTAGCTTACGTGAGGATTCCAATCGGAGTTTTAAAAGAGGAAATCATCAGGGAAGTCTATTTAAAGGCAGGCCTCTGATGGACCAGCAGGGATACCTGTCGTATTGCGAGGCAATTGTGGCCTGCATATGACAGGAAAAGGACAAGGGAACTGCTTAACAGCAGCAGAGCAAATACCATAGGGGACCATGCTAGAAGACTGGGAATGGCGGCGAACGATTTCTGGAGGAGCTGTAGGGACTCGGAGGTAATTGAATCCGTCAAGCATGTGCTTTGCGAATGCCCCGTTCTGATGAATAAAAGAGGTAGGCTACTAGGTAGCTACTTCTTTTCAAGTCTGGGGGAGCTTCAACGTATAAAGTTCAGAGACATCCTGAGTTTTCTGAGTGAGGCAGGATGGATCTAGGCTAAAGGTCTTGGATATATCCTGAGTTTCCCAAGGAAAGCAGGATAAATCCACGGCTTGAAGGGTTATCTCATGAGGTCTAGGGGCACAATGGACCCGTTGGAGGTCTAAGTGAGGCTGGCTGGTTGTCCAGCGGCACCCCTCTTACCTAACCTAACCTACTAGCAACAGTTAAATAACAATCAACGATCAAGTAGTAATCTGCGCACGCATCATTTATACACAACTCTCCCATAGCACAATAGACATTATCGCTTCATACGTAAGACGTTGTCTAACTTTCGACCACTGGAAGGTCTCAAGTATAAATCGAATTGGAATATATATTGCATCCTGGAATAGCCTGAATGCCTTCATTTTATAAGAGTTGGATGTGATCCCTTATTTCGTTCGAACTTGCATACCAGAGAAGGGTCGAGCAATATGAAATATAATTTAATTTTTTAACTATTTTTACATACCTTTATAGCCGGAATGCTCTTTAAACTTTAATTTACTACCAATTATCACATCGCATGAGCCCATCGACGGGGGGACGCAGATTTAAAGTATGTTCCCGCTCTCGATCGGATTCAGATCAGGACTTCGAATAGGCCATACTAACACTAAGTAAAGGTGGTCTGCAGCCAATGTTGAACCGTTTTTGCTATTTCCTCGGAAGATATAGGACTTTTATCAGCTATATTCGGGAGAAGCTGGTTCAGTAGCTTTTTATACATATACTGGTTCATCATCAATTCAGTGAAGATCACCATAAGCACTCATACAGCCACATAAAATAATACCATCAGCGCCGTGTCTTACGGTTTGCTTTACAAGCTTTTAATTTCAAGGCATGCCCTGCCCTTGCCATTTCCATGCCCAAGATCGTCCATCGGTGCAATACTCATTGATTTTTGTCTAGTCTGACCATATGACATTTTTCCACTAAAAGTGTAACCATTGCTCATATTTCTTGATGATCGACAACCTTTCCGTAACATTTATCCTGGAAATCGTAGGTTTCTTCTTCTTATTTTCTATGGTAGTTATACATTCAACATATGAAGAGTTCGATTAGCTACACATCTGCTTATGCGTTCAACTGTAGACTTTTTTACGGACAATGAGGAAACAGCTTCAATCATCATATAACGTACAAGATGACGTTCATCTTGGTCAAAGAGAATCTTAGTTGGGCCACCCGAAAGGCCTTAGGACATAGGAAAAGTGTTGTTTTTTTCTTAACCGACTGACACATGTTTGACTCACTCCACACTTTTGAGCAATAAGCTCTCGCTTCTTGCAGTAATTTGTAAATTTTTTGCTGGAGAGTTTTGCTATGAAAATTCATAGCGAAATAAGTCAATCTGAGTTTGACCCAGTTTGCAGCTAAGTCTGCAGCTCGAGAATTGAGTGGAAAAAAACTCTATGCAAACGAAAAATCGTTGAAAAAAGAAATTTCATTGCAAAAAGAGGGCGTTTCAGATAAGCAGGAACCGTATAATCGTCAGTACGCCAAAGCTTTGGCAGTGTACGGCAGGCAGGAACCAAGCCGTTCTGACGATTATACGGTTCCCGCTTATATGAAACGCCCTCTTTTTGCAATGAAATCTCTTTTTTCAAAGATTTTTCGTTTGCATAAAGAGTTTTTTTCCACTCAATTTTTTCCTGCACGTTTTTTCCTAGAGATATCACTCTTAATCTAATGTAAAATATTTGACCAAAACAAATTTAATTCTCATATATACTTTAATTACAATAGATAACTAAAGGTGCATCCACACATAACACACATTGGCGAAAAAAACGTTTGTCAAACATTTGACAAACAATATTTGATAAATTTTTGTCCGAGTGAAGTAACGTTCATTGCACCAATCATCTTTCGTCGTACTTGTAGCAACGTTTGAAGAAAATTTTCGAAAAGGAGTTGGTGGAGCAGATAATTTGTAGACAGAAGATTACAGTACAGTGGTCGTATTATTTATTGAATAATAAATTGACGATCTTTTCTGTCTTCGAAATTTCGCAAGAATCTAACACTTTTATTTTATCCCACATCTCATTCATGATTAAGACTTTATTATTAAAAACTCCAAAATGAACTTTCACTATCCACCACACTGTTGAAAACTGACTGAAACTGACTATACAAACTTAAAACAAACATCTAATGTTTTCCAATTCATTTGAATTACATTGGAATTTTTTTAAGAATCTAAAACTATAAAATTTGAGCCCACACCTATCAAACATTAAACAAATGCTTGACAAATGTTTGGCAAATGTTTGTCAAATATGTTGGGAATGTTTGTTATGTGTGAACGTGCGCACCTTAAGGATACTTAAGAGATAAAACTTTTCCAAAAATTACTTCTGTAAAACTGTAAAGCCGGTCTCACACCTTGTGTGCATTTGTCAAATATTTGTCAATGCGTCTCATTTGACGAGATGTGTGTAAAATGTGCCAAATATTTGACAAATGCACACATTGTGTGGGACCGGCTTAAGCCACGAAGTTATCTATAACTGCAGTCGCTTTAACGAAATGTTGGTGCAAAATTGATTGCCATCATAATGGAAAGCCTGCCATAACATAAAACACTTGCATCAAGATGATTATTCTGCGGTCCTTAAAATACAAATTTTTTTTATAATTCGATAACTCCTGCCCATCAAAATGTTATCATTTCCAAAACTCATACATGCTCGTATATACATATATATGTTGCGACCAATTTAATACAAACATATCAGGAATCCTTCCTTGGAATGCGGAAGCTCACTACTTGGCTTGCAGCTTCGCACATGTACATATCTACCTACCAACCTTACCTGCCTTACCAAAGTTGAAATCACATCAAATTCCTAATAAATTCCCCACTGCAAATTACCACACGCAGCTCAATGTCCTATTTCGGAGTATAGTCAATTTGAAAAATATTTTACAAATTATGTTCTGATAAGAAACTGGTGTCTCTCGCCGTGATTAAGGAATTTCACTGTTATCCATTTCGGGCGCGGTAGACCCTTCCATCATCATAGCAGCATAGCACAGCATGGTACCGCCACGGTAAACCACACCACATCATCTTCCAGAGAGTCCCAGAGAGCGACAAACAGTCTCAGACTGAGCCAGTTATACATTCCTGGCATAAAATTTGAAATTCATAAAAATTAACTTGCGCTATCACCAGTCGCGTATGCGTGTCGTACATAAAAGTGACTTCTTAAAATGGCTAAGAAATTCCGTCCTTAACGATATCACAACAACAAATGTAGCAGCTGCATAAGACATGCCCCGAGTTTAGTTAGAGAGGTACATCAGCAGTCCTGAGGTGTCTCTAGTTCCATACGACATATACGCAACACAACAAGGCATAATTCTTCAAGTGAAGCCTGTTATGTCGCGGAAAAAATCAAATCGCGACTATTCGTCTTCCTTGAAAGGCTTAGAAGAATGTGCGACAACATTTTTTTTTTGGTCCGTTTTGCTTAGATATATATGTTTTCGCTGATGCTGCAGTTTTTTTTGCACCCTCTCTTCTCTAGATCTGATATGATAAAGTTCCACCAAGATTAAGTGTGTTAGGTGAGGGGTTGGGGCAGGGGGGGGAGATAGGAAAAACTCGGATAGACAAATGGGGAAGAATATGTATTGGGAAGCACTGTGGTAAGCCATCCGATAAAACTCTGTATATCAAGCTAGAGCTAGATGATCAAAACCGCCTTCCTATTATCATCATCATCATCATCATCCACCACAATCACTACCACCATCATAATCATAATCGGACGAAAGATCATCAGGGGAGCGGGGAGATAGAGATAACTTTAGATCCGTCTAGCGGAGTCTAAAGTTCACAATATGTGTATAAGATGCGCGATCGCGTAAATTATATCTCCTCAGAAATAGCAGCCAATTGGACGACTATCAGTAGTGGTCCAGACAGACATGCTGTCTCTTGGAATCGCAGTAGAATTGACGACGACGGACGATGACAACGACAATGACTGTATTGTTTTGATGCTATATAGACAAGATCACTTTGCAGCTTTGTCAGGTGCGCACATATAGAGGGATTGATCAGATCAACGATGACGAAGACGATCATCAGTTTTGTGATATGTGGTGCCACTTGACCACGTTTATAATGTGATTTATTCTTGTAGCAGCCTATGGAATGGGGAACGGTATAGAATGTATAAAAAGACAAAAAAAAATGCATTTGCCGTAGATCAATTTCTTTGTTAGGTACCTACATATATACCTGGCCTAACCTTTATATGAAGAAAGAGGATCAATTTATGGCAATGCGACTAGTCGGAACCCGTCTATCCATCCGTCTACCACAAAGACTTGATACCGGGAACGGTCGATAATTGCGCGTTTTGTGTTTCGCGTTCAAGATTTGTCGCTATCAAGTGAATTATGTGTGAAGGGAATTTCCAATGAAAAATACTAAAAATTTCTAGATGCTAACTTATCTGTGCATGCGCTGTGAGGAATGAGTGTGATTAAGGCTTTTTGTTATGTTTTTTTTATTTTATTTATTAGTTAGCTGCTTGCTTATAATAAGACCCAAGAAAGAGAACAGTTAAAGTTTCATTTCTCTCTTTCTATCTTCCAGCCGATAAATAGGATAATTTTAAAGCTTTGATTGATAAAAAATATTGCATTCTCTAACACTTTTCTATTTTCTTCATTTACTTTCAGGATGACCGATCACCATTATCATCAGCAAATGAATCCGATGAATCATCGGACATTGATTCTCCGGGTCGTCCGCCGAGTATAAGCAATAGTCAAACAATGTTGACAACAGATTCACCGATTTTGGAGCATCCAAGTAATTTTCATCAACATCCATCTCAAGGGACAGCATCAAGTTCATCGCATTTTGATGCTATGAAAGCTCCAACATTGGCTCAATTAGGCGCCATAAATAATGTCATTTATCCTGCCTCAGCGCTAGCCAATATACCACAAGAAGTTCTTTTAGGTCTAGTGCATTCAGGACATTTACAATTGCATACAGAGGAGGGTAAGAGATTTTTTGTTTGTTTGTTTGTTTTTTTTTCTGTTGGCTTTTGCATTTAAAAAGCTTTGTAGGAGTGGGGGAGGGCGATATTATTTATAAAAAAATTTCTCTAAAAAGAAACCTCAGCGTATGTACGAAGAGACTTAGTAAAAAAAAAACATTGTCAAACTTCAGTGGAGATTCGGGATTTTCTTAAATATGAAATTATTTCTAGCTAACAGACAGATGTATGGAGTCTTTCTTGGGTGCCCAAAGCCTAACAGTCTTGGGTGCCCAAAGCCTAACAGTCTTGGGTGCCCAAAGCCTAACAGTCTTGGGTGCCCAAAGCCTAACAGTCTTGGGTGACCAAAGCCTAACAGTCTTCGGTGCCCAAAGCCTAACAGTCTTGGGTGCCCAAAGCCTAACAGTCTTGGGTTCCAAAAGTCTAACAGTCTTGGGTGCCCAAAGCCTAACAGTCTTGGGTGCCCAGAGCCTGATAGCGTTGGGTGTCCAAAGCCTGACAGAGTTGGGTGCCCAAAGCCTAAGAGTCTTGAGTGCCCATTGCCTAAAAGTTTTGGGTGCACAAAGCAAACCATATTTGCTCTCTAATAATTGGTGCCTATAGAGAATAACTCAAGCACATCATGCGCTACCTTCTAGTCTGTTTTGGTACTCTTAACTCTTACGAAGTTGCTCCTTTTTTACTTATATGACTTTATGACTTTACAGTGGAAGCCATTTTAATTGCAATTTATTTTGTGCAAACTACGTTTTCTCAATTTTAATTTTTTTTCCATATCTCACAAAAGCTTTTTCTGCGCAGAATTTTCGATTTTAGGCTAAATGTATAAGCAAAATTCCGGTGCTCTTTATTTTCAACTACTACTCATTGGCTGCGCAATCGTATCGGATCCGTATGCACCACTTTTACGATTGACGTACGATTTCAAGTGGCTCTAATGAGGACGATGGAGAAAGAAAGTGAATCTCTTAGCACAAAACTTAGTCGACTCATGATGCAGCATGGCAAGACAGCAAAATGTACGACGGGAGTATTTGTCTATTGGAATTGATGTTCAGGCCGCAAATCAAAACAAGGATAGATCTTGTGAAGAGAGATGTCGCGACAGAAATGAATGCAAAGATGGAACCAGAACCACATAAACCTACTTAATTTCACATTAGCGACGTAGTCCAAGCGCGTTGTTATAACAACAAAATCTGCAAATGGACAGTACCGGGAGAAAGTTGGAGAGTTATGTACACTACAGAAAATTTTAATAGATGATGAGAAACATTTTAGGCATGCTGACCAGCTGAGGAAAACAGAAGTTAAACCTATTCCAATTGAAATGACTCTTAAAACAAATAGCAATAGACAAAGACTGAAACAAATACTAGACAGACCGTTACCCGGACTGACTTGACTCAAGTACCAGAAAAACCACAATGTTCTCAGGAAGGTGAAATTGAGAGAGAAGATCAGAATAACTCTGGAAAGGTTGAAAAGGGACACGGAGGAAGGCAAGCATAGACGACAGCACAAGAAGAAGCCATATCATCCAGCGACAGAGCTGCTTCTAAGCTGCAGGTATACCATTCCAGAATTACGGAGGTCCAATCGAACTCGCAGGGAGCCAGATCGTAATTCATTAAGGCGGAGAAGATTTTAGAGCCAAACCATACATACTCATCTATCACAGCATCCAGTTTTACTATCAGAGATAAGAGCGTAGAGATAATAAGTCAGTGTCAGAATCACACAGACCAACGTGTTATCAAGAGCATTCAGTCTAGTACCAGCCATTAAGCCGGTCACTTGAGCTCTATCATCAATAAAGAATGAATTAACCATCTTTCGATGTTTTATTGTCCATATACGCAACAGATTTGGAAATGACATGGCAACGTCGTCTAATCAGCTCGTCATATAATCGAAAGGAGTTCATCTCAATGGCAGCTTTGAGAAGCGCCGTAGCATATTTTTGTTGTCGAATGAATGCTCATTACAAACTATATTCGCGACTTGCAATTGTACACTAATCGTAGCAAGTGATACGTATGACATTGACAGATGTCAAAATGATACAATACGATTGCGCTACGAGTTATGGGCATAGGGCCTAGGGAATATTTCAGTCGAAGCCAATAAAAGACCGGGGCTGGTCGTACAGCCTTAGCTTCAATGGATATTGTCCAAAAGAGAGCCTTCAAGCTCATTGGCGATTTGGCAATAACTTGTCATATCGACTCACTCACATCCTTTAACTCTTCAAATTACTTTCGGCCGTACAGTAAAATTCCGTGATGCTTTTTTATCCCGAACAGTGCGAATGTGGAACAGCTTACCATCTTCTGTTTTTCCTCCGGCATACAATCTGCGGAAGTTTAAGGACGACATACATCGGCACCTGCGCCACTCTCCTCATATCCCTAATCCTTTCCCTATCGCCTTCCTGCCATGCTGTGCTTTGCATCATAGGGTATCCCCTTAGCTTGGCTTATAAAAAAAGAAAACAGCTGTAAATGACTGGAATAGAATTTTGACAAATGACACAAGTCAAGTCAAGTCAAGTCACCGCAAGTGGCAAATGACAGATCTGTTCAGACCAGCATGGTATGCTAAATAATTTATTGGGATTTTAAAGCTGACGTCACTCTGACTAATTTTATATGGTGACTGCGATGATATTTGCCATCCAACACGCATGTGGAATACTTTCAACTTTTTTTTTATGTATTCGGTTCGTACATGAGCGTTTTCGTCGAGCCCTGCAACGATTTGTCATTAATCAGAAACAGGAGATTTCAGATGTGTGGCGTAGTACCTACTACAAATGGATCATCAAAAATTAAATTCTGTCAATGTCGCTTGGTTTAAGAATAGTACGAGTCGGTAATTTTTATCGAAGGACAGTGATTATGTCCCATACTAAAAATATTGTTTGTATGTGGACAACTATTATAGTCCCTTGAATCCTGTTTCCATTTTGAGTATATTTGATTGACTACCTTACTTCTGTCCAAGACTAATCGAGCAATAATTTTCCCCATAGTGGACAGTAAGTACATAGATTCCCTTGCAAGTTGCTACTATTTTTGGATTCTCTAATCTTTGACATTTTTACAATTACACCTATCAAATCTTTTAGGCTGGTACACAGGTGCCATATTTCTTCAAGGATTCCCTTTTAACCCTTTGAATAGTGAGTTAATTTTGCAGCATACACACGTCCATGGAGTGATTTTTTTTTGCATTTTTAGATAGATTTCGCAGATTCAACGGATTTTTCATTTTTACGGTGGATGGGTGGGGGGAAGATTTCTTTTCAAAATTTTGTGTGTATGCTCGTTTCGATGGCGCGCATCTTCTGGTCAAGTCGGTTATGCGCGGGGTAGTTTGCTCCCAATAGGGAGGGGAAGATAAAGTTTTGAAATGCTTTTGTTTATATCTCCTGAGCTTCATAGAGAGTTCATTGATATCTTAAATGAAAGCTGTGGTTCTAGGATACAGATGGTATTAATTCGGGTTGCTGGATGGCAAGATGACGGAGTGGGAGGCAGTCAAAATATCAATTTTTCGTCCCATACATATGCAAAAAACTGTGAACGCAAAAGCTCCTAAACCAACCAATCGAATCCATTATCCTGAAAACGCTTTCTAGATAATTATAGCATGGATGCATTAGGCTATTTTTTATTTCGATCCGGGTGAAGAGGGAGGGAAATTAGATTTTGGTTTTCCAATAATAAATAACTCAGCCATTTGACCTCGGACCATAGGAGTGTGGGTACTCTGCACTAGATTTTCCAAAATGAACTAGAACAATTTTTATCGAGGGTACTTTTAGGCTGAGGGTTCTTTTTGTACGATGTTGAGAACCACTGAATTTGTCCGACTAAAATTTATAATGTAATGAGAAAAGGTTATAGTAATTACTTTTCTCTCTAGTAATTACTATAACCTTTTCTCATTACATTATAAATTTTAGTTGGACAAATTCAGTGGTTCTCAACATTGTACACAAGGAAGTTTTCCAAGAAAATATTTTTTTTTTTAATTTTTTAATGCTAGATATAAAAAGATAATACAAAAATAAAAAAGGATAAGTAAAGTTTTATCATATAAACTTGTTTGAAATTATTAAAAATAAATCAGTTAGTTCAACAGTTTCTGCTTTACTCTGGATAAATGAATAATTTTAGATTTAGATTCCGAATTTATTTTTGTCACACATTACTTTTATATATATCCACTTTGGGTAAATAATAGCAATAATTGACTTTTTGATAATTGCACAAAATTAGGAGTAATCGGGAAAAACAAAATTGTTTATGAAGGAAAATATGATAAGTTCATACAGAGATAATAGGAAAATATTATTATGTTAAAATTTTTATAAAAAAATATAGCACTACCGAACGATTTTTTTTTTAAATAGTATTTTTTCAAAAACAAAAAAAAATATTATTTACTAGTAAGGCGATCTAGAAATTTCTTTTTATATTTTTATTTTGAAGCTAGAAGCGTTATCTACCTATGTACAAAACATTGCAATGGTGTTCGGCTTCATTTTTGACATATGAATTTTTAAATTCAACGTAAATCGTGCGGCCGCATAAATGCGGCGATACTCTATTTGGATATATCTAGTGTCGCCGCACACGTGCGGCCGGACTCCCAAAAGGCTTAAGTAACTCAGATAAGAAATTGTAGTGAATTCGACCATTATCAAATTTTATCTGCGTACATCATAAGGCCTTTAAGTAATCAACTGACCCAGTGCGGCATTTGAAATAAAACTTTTCAACAATATTTCAGTTTCGAATCTCAGCGTTTTTAAAATATACACCCCTACCTTGAGCATATGGATATTGTTGGAATCTTTCTCCGCTTTCATTGTAAAAATTTAGTATAAAATCACAGTTTGAAAAGATGTAAAGTGTGTAAAATTACATAATAAGAATGTAATTTTACTTCGAATTGGATGTAATCAGATTTATAGCTGCATCTCGGTTCGGGAATTTAATTTTAGTGAAAGTTAGATAAGAATGTTATTTTGATGAGTCATTCACGATACCTATCAAAACAGATGATAAAAATTTGTTCAAGCTTTTATTTTATTGTAAATTTGTATGAAAAGTTATAAAACCTATCAAGGATGTATGTGAATTGTACCTCTAAATTCGGTGAATATTTCCATTTAGAATGTAAAATTATACTTTTTCTACCGTAATTCTTCTATACATTTTTACACTTTTTTGTGTAATTTTACAGCATTTGTTTAAATTCTTCGGTTTTTTTTCTTACAATTACTACTTACTATTTTTACACTTTTCTTACTTATATGTATTCAAACTCTATTCAACGTGTAAAATTAACTAATTTTTTCGTGTTTTTTTTATCATTAATTACGACTAAAATTTAAAGCCTAGAATTGCGTACTATAGGTTGGGCTAAAATGGACTGACTGTTTTTAAATGCATATAATTGTTTTTATTAATGAAACTGTAAATTATTAAATTGTTTTTAATAATAATGAAAAATAATATCCCTTAAATGACTTCCATATTTTTGTTGGCAGTTAATGATTTATTCTAAGGCATTTTGCATCACGGCACGCAACATTTATGCCTCCAAGTTTACAATTTCTGTTTGAATATTCTGATTTAGTTCCCGAATGTTTTGCGAATTGTTCACATAAGAAGAATCACCATTGTAGCTCACGCGGTATGAGCTGTAGTTCCATCTTGCTGGAAACTATATGCAAGGATTATTCAGAACTGCCTGGCGTAAAAAGTTTTCTAACATATTCCGGTATACCGTCCTAGAGATAGTTTGTGGGGATGCTCACTTTCATCTTCAAAAAAAAAATTAAACAGTCTTAATTCCACACCAAACAGTGTAAGAGAGTTTAATTGGCGCTGATGCAACCCTTTAGGATGCTTCTTACACCGAATTCGGCAGTTCCTTATTGATATATCCATTTAAATGAAAATGTGCTTCATCGCTCAAAAAGTTGGCATTATCTGTCGCAAGCTGAATTAATCAATTGTAGCCGTTGTGCTGCATTATTCTTGGGCCAATTGAATTTTGTATATGGAAACATCCTCAGATCAAGTTTCAAAATGCATCGTAGAGATGTTCTGGAGACGCTGAATTGGGTAGCATGCCGACCAGTATAGATACATATGGATCGTCGTTGACACTTTGTACATAGCTCATCAAATATTGAACACCGCTCCTCAAAACGGGTTATTAAGTCTCTTACCATATTTGCACTGGGAGCTGTGGTAATATTAAAATATAATATATGTAGTAAAATTACTTCATTATTTCTTAATGTGTATACCTTAGTCAAAGTCGAAAGATTCAATACTTCGAAAACTTTTCTTCAACAGTACGTCTCCTAGTTTGAGAATTCCCATCGAAATCATCACCAACAAATGCACACAGTTATTTAAATCCAGACGATTTTTATAGTTCATAGAATCACTTCGATACGATAGAAAGATTACATCGGGGCAATATTCAAATCTTGTCGTTAATAGTTCGGAGAGGAATCCGCAACGGTGACTCAATTTCTTTGTCAGTATATCCGGCCCTCTCAGGAAAGAAATACAGATTTCTTGACTCACACCTCATGGATGGTTAGGGGCCAATTTTGAACTTCATAGGAGCATCCGGTTGGGACCTATGAGCAATTGCTGATAAGTCTGGAGCGTGAACAATGGGCCTGCGTTCCAGGGTTCCCGCTTGGGTTCTCAATCTCTTTTCAATTCATCCATCCATAATTCGAAGTAATTTCAAACTCATCATCAATTTTGAATCATTCTGGCTCCAAAGCACTAGTTTCATGGCTCCTAGCACTAGTCTTTTTACATGGGTAAATTATTGGTACCCGCTACTGGGAGAGATTACATACATAATCATAGTTGGCATCCCTTAATTGAAACAATAAATTCCGTTGTAGGTAGATTGTGTTAAACTATTAATTATAGGTTAGATCTGAATGTATATCTAACCCACCGTCAACATAGTAACGCATTACTCTGGATTTTTTGTGTATGCAATGTTTTCTGTGCTGACTCTATGTCTGGGATGTAGTGCACCTTGGTAGCGTAGTCCCTCAGGGCTCAATTTTTTGTCCTCTCTTGTAATTAAAGAATATTATTTTCAGGGATCTAACAAATTTTATAGCTGCAAATACTCTTAATTGAAGATTTTCTATGACCGTAAATGTCCTGGGGCTAAATATAGGTTCGTCATGGCGACTTGAAATTTTTCTATGCTGTCATGTCACACTCTACACAGATTGATTTTGGTCCTTTTTTTCTCAAAAACTGATGCTTTCATAATAAATCTCTCTCTTACTAGAAAGAAAAAAATCCATTAGCTTTCGACTAAATAATCTAAATATTTTCTGAAAAATGTTGATGTAAGTCGTTAAATTGCCATAAATGATTACCTCCAATAAATCCCAAATCATAATCATGTCGTAACCACAACAGAACAACAGCTATATAGGCAGATTTTTCAATATGTCCAAAGAGATCAATAACCGTCCGTCACAGTAGTTGTGATATGCCATCCAAATGAAGATCACCGGCATTTCCTTAACAATACTCGGTAAACAGCAAGCAATCTGGCAGCAGACAGTTGAACTTCCATTTAAATCGTCTCCATTCATCCCATTCTGTCACAGTGACACACGCCGTCTCTGGGGTCTTATATTGCATAACATTACTAGCGCCACTCTGAACCATAAGGAGATACCATAACAACGTAAACATACACGCGATGATCCCGTAAAGGAGAACGGACCAAATCCGTTGACTGTCTGTGCTGCTGCTACTAGCCGATCGCGGCTCGTTCCTCCCCGCCCAGAGCCCCATTTTCATACTTGATCGATTCGACTTAACCAAAATACTCAAAAGAAAATGAAATTTTTCCCTATTTGCGTACACACTTCCATACGATCACAACAAAGCAAATATGTCCTCCATGTCCATAACTTTTGGACCACATTTAAGTCGCGCAGTCGTACACGCTATGTGTAAGTTATTGTTGCTGTTTTTGTTTTGTTGTATTGCTGCTCCGACTTTACTACTCAGAGCTATTTGTTAACTTCATTTTTTTCCTTAAATGTTGTTGTTGTTGTTGGCGGTGATGTTTTTATTCGATTTTAATTGATTTTTCCATTTTCAGATGGTAGCGGTCACCAATTCATAACGATTCCATTCTCAATGGGCGGTGGAAATGTTGGTAGCGGAGGCGGCGGCGGCGGTAATAGCAGTTCAAGTTCAAGTTTTGCTTCCTCAGGAAGTACCGGAGGACCACCACCATCAGCAGCACATGTCAGCAGTATCAATAGCAACAAACTTCACATCAAAGACTTCTCCTCATACAAAGCAGGGGCCACAGCGACATCATCACAGTCATCGTCTTTGCTGTTGACCGCAAATGGCAGGGAATCACCACCAAAAGAGGGCATCACCATCAAGAAGGAGATCATCGATTGAAGGAGATAAATTTTGTTTTTATCTCTCTCGCAGTGCACTTTTCCTTCTTGGGGCTAAGGAGGAAAATTTATAATTCTTGATTTGATTGCGCTATTTTTGTTTAGTTTTTTCTTTTCTTTTTTCTTTTTTTTTTCTTTTTGTTGTAAAGAAATCGACTGACTGATGAGAATTTATTTATGGAAAAGAAAGGTCTTGCGCTGCTCTTTTGGTTGCTTGAACCTCGAAACGATTTACGGCGAGCGAAGATGATGGCATTTTACATGTGATTTCTAGTTTTTATCTTCGCTACATTTGAAGATATTATCATAAATCGCTGAAGATTGGCAATTTTATTAGCTATACATATATGTTTTCCAACACACACACACACACACCTAGACCTAGGCACACCCACACTGCATTGCCATCTTCTTTTCTTAATTGCTGAGATATTTTTCGATATTTGCATAATTATTATAGGCGCGTGCGCTTTGTAGTTTTCTGCTTGCCTATTTTTGGGTATTTGAATAGCGTTTGAAGATTTTATCTTTAGCATAGAGTCAATTCATATCCCCCCTCCCCTTTTACCAGACACCGGACTGCCTGCCCACAAAACATCCTTATCGAGATGATGAAAATAAAATAACGCAAAATAAGTTCTTATGATGACTTTCTGCCAATGACCGTTGTGTTTGCTTTAATTTAAAAATTTTATTTTATTTATTGGTAAATGTACACAAGATCAATGTTGATAGGAAGATGCTAAAAATTTTTATTTTTTATTGTATTGTATTTCGCTCATTGTATGTATGTACATCAGATCCATAATTTTATCATGGAAATAAAAGTTACAAATTTCATACTTGATGTGAGTTTTTATAACCGCTATTGGCACGTGGATGTCAATGATCCATTATTGCGTCACAGTAACTCATTGTGGAGCATCATTTCTAGAACGTCAGGTAAGTAAGAGGAAATTTGTTGGCACGATCACCACATCTCGATTTTATCAAAGGAACACTAGCACGTCCCGTCCGCCAACTTCTAATGCTGAGTTCAAATCAACTTCATCAGGATCATTAACCCTGAAGAATTTATTTATTTATTTTTTTTATTTTCTTGCAGTTAAAACAGGAGGATACTTTGAGTAACACAATATTCTGCATTCCATACACCTTTCAATTGTCTATCAGAAAGTACTACAGCCCCAAAGGAATTTCGGAAAATCCTGTTACGAGTAGGTATCTAGAGTGGATCGTATTCACGATTTAAACCATGACTAAATCCTTTGAAAATGACTACGGAAACCACTCAGATTTTCTCTCTAATTTCCGTATTGCTTTTTGGGGAAATTCCAATGAAATAGCATGCAAAACTTCTGCAATTATCTTTTGCCACACGAAAATGAAAATCCAAGCTCACTGCACACACACACACAGATACACATTTTCGACATGAAATCGTTAACTAAATGGAAATTGATTACATCTAGAATGGCATGGACATTGGACACTAATCTGATCCTTGTCTATCTGAAACTCTTGCGACCCTTTACTGCCGTAATCGATTACTACTTCGCATGTTGCACCCGCATTGAACATATCCCGCTATACTACTTATGTACGTAACTATAGGGATGGTCAGTCCCATCGCTGATACTTACTCATTTTAGGGGCAGCAATGCTTAGGAGCAGCAATGCTTAGGGGCAGCAATGCTCCAACGAAAACACTTTGAACACAATCATCAGAGACAGGGCGGACAATTCGGATTTCCCGCACGAACAGTATTCTCCTGGAAATCAATAAAAATGTGAATCGAAATAGATACGTACATAGATGGGTTTACTTTGGCCATAAAGGAAAGGTGTTCTGATTAGTAGTTTATGGTCATTGTAATTGTTGTAGACTACCTTAGCACCTCCACTCTACTTTATTACTTTTATTTGTTTGTAGATGGATGGATACATGAGAAATCAATAAATTAATGGAAATGTGAGCTCGGAATGAAAATGGTTAAAATTACCGAAAATATATGAAGAACGCGAATGGAAATATAAAAGTGTGGGTAATGTGGGGTGGGGAGGATTATGGGAGCAATGGAAATAAATGTATCTGGAACATTTTTCATAATTTCATTGCATTTGTTGCTCATTAACACAAATTATTTTTCAAGAGAAATGGGTTCATTAGAATCGAGGTTGAATAAAAATAGAAACCAACTTGTCGGGCAATATTAAAAGAAAAACAATTGTAAAAGAATTTTACTCAAAAATTTACTGGAGCAAAAATTAGACCAAAAAAACTGCCTAGTGTACTAGATTTTTAGACCTTTTCGAAAATCGGCGATTTCTTGCGACGAAATATTACAGGTGTAAGCTTTCCCCTCATCATTACGCTTCAAATAATTGCTCACTCGTTGAAATTGGCCACAAAAAATTTTAGACCAAAATTTCGCAAGATTTTTTCATGAAAAATATGAATTATCACAAAGTTTTATGCGAGATGGCTCATTCTATGGACAAAAGTATAAAAGAAAAAGAGCGTTAAAGAATTTTACTCAAAAATTCATTGAAAAAAAAATTAGACCAAAAAAACTGCCCACTGGACTAATTTTTTGGACATTTTTCCAAAAACCAGCGATTTATTCGCGGCGAGAGCTTACAGGTGTATTCCCACCAACATAGGGCTTTCAAAAAGCCTACTCAATCGTCGAAATCGGCAACAAAAAATTTAGACTGAAATTTCGCAAAAAATCATTGTTTTTTGCGGATTTTTTTCATAAAAAATATTAATTGTCACCAATTTTGATGCAGGATGGCTCCTTTGACGGAGAATAGTAAAAGAAAAAGTATAAAAGAATTTTATTCATAAATTCACTAGAGCAAAAATTAGGCTATAAAAACTGATCAATGGATTAGTTTTTTAGACATTTTTCGAAAACCCATAATTTTTTCTTGCGATTTTTTACATGTGTATTCTCTCATCATTAGGCTTCTAGCGAGTGCTCACTCGTCAAAATCGGCGACATAAAATTTTAGACCGAAATTTTGCAAAAAATCATGGTGCCTTGATTTTTTCCATGAAAAATATGAATTATCACCGATGTTGATGCGAGATGGCTCATTCGACGGGCAATATTAAAAGAAAAGGAAGTGTAAAAGAATTTTACTCAAAAATTAACTGAAGTAAAAATTAGACCAAAAAAACTGCCTAGTTTACTAGCTTTTTAGACATTTTCGAAAACCAGCGATTTCTTGCGACGAGATTTTACAGGTGCATTCCCCTCATCATTACTCTTCAAAGGATTGTTCACTCGTTGAAATCGGCCACAAAAAATTTTAGAGCAAAATTTCGCAAGATTTTTTCATGGAAAATATGAGGGCAAAATTATAAAAGAAAAAGAGCGTAAAAGAATTTTTCTCAAAAATTCATTGAAAAAAAAACTGCCGACTGGACTAGATTTTTGGACATTTTTCCAAAAACCAGCGATTTATTCGCTGGCGAGAACTTACAGGTGTATTCCCACCAACATTGGGCTTTCAATAAGCCTACTAAATCGTCGAAATCGGCAACAGAAAATTTAGACTGAAATTTCGCAAAAAATCATTGTTTTATACGGATTTTTTTCATAACATATTAATTGACACCAATTTTGATGCAGGATAGCTCATTCGACGGTGAATAATAAAAGAATTTTACTCAAAAATTCACTGGAACAAAAATTAGACCATAAAAACTGATCAATGGATTAGATTTTTAGACAATTTTCGAAAACCCATAATTTTTTCTTGTGATTTTTTACATGTGTATTTTCTCATCATTAGGCTTCTAGCGAGTGCTCACTCGTCAAAATCGGCGACATAAAATTTTAGACCGAAATTTTGCAAAAAATCATGGTGCGTGCCTTGATTTTTTCCATGAAAAATATGAATTATCACCGATGTTGATGCGAGATGGCTCATTCGACGGGCAATATTAAAAGAAAAGGAAGTGTAAAAGAATTTTACTCAAAAATTAACTGAAGTAAAAATTAGACCAAACCATTTTTTTTCTAACTAGCCGGAAATCGTTAGAGAAATTAAACCTAAGAAAAATCTCTTTTCTCTAGTTGTGTGCTGTGAATGTAATAAATAATGTAAACTTATGGCTTATCTGTCCCGTGAACTATTGCAACTGCTGTGGGCTATGTTGGATAAATGAACTCTCTCTCTCTCTCTTGAATAATTCGCTGAAATTTCATTATTTGAAAAAAAAACCACTGCCGAAGAAATTTTCCAATATTTCACTGCGCAGTCGCTATTCACTGGTCATCAATTGCTCAGCAAGAGGAACACATCTAGCTTGCAGTGAGCTTCTTTATTAGGTAGTTCCGGTGCTTTAGGAGTTTTTCTTTTTCTTTTTCTTTATTTTTTTTTAATTTTTTTAATTTTATTCCCCTCCATATCAATAGTAATCAGATTTAATGTGACTTCGCATGCGTGCTCGCAATTTGTAATAATTTTTATGCTTGAAACGTATCGCCACAATTTTTCGATCCTTTTTAGGTGGAATATCACGAACAGAATAAGGCGATGAAACCAGACCCAGACACAAAAGATTTTTTTCCAATAATTCGATGAGCGGCCGAGTGTTTTTGCTTTTAATTAGCAAAACGGAGGAGTTGTCGACGATCGCCATTGATTTATGGAGAGTTTATGAATTCTTGGGCCACTACAATGTCATGGAAGTCGTGTTTTCATTTGCTAATTAGGATGTTACCAGCGATGAGCTTGTTCACGACTTTTTATAGACTAGTCGATTTGTTGTAGATGTACATACTATGCTAAGTTTGGGGCGTGTTTTACAAAACAGTCAGCTGATAGATAATTGGAATAAAACTTAAAACTCATTGCGGTATTTATTGAATTGTGCCGGGCATTTTGGTCAATTTCTTATCCAATGATAAATAAAGCTGTCGGCCGAATAAATAGTGTCCATTATTCAGTTTGCAGATGATTTTCTTCTTAATCTAATCTCAAAATATATTTACAGTGGTAATCCTAACAAATTTTAAAGAGTACGTACCTACTCTCCCCCATAATTATACCACTCCCAAAACACTAATGATCAATAAAATCATAAATCTCTTGATAAAAGCTAGAGCACATTTCAAACTATTTGTGAACTATGCAAACAGCAAGGAGTGGAGGATGGAGGAACCCAAGTGAAGCGCACAAACTCGTAAAACATTTAATTGGGTAAACGTTCTCTGCATAATCGAGCAACTTTGAAGAGTTCCTTAAATAAGAGGACAATTAGCTCGGAGGAGCTTACATGTCACAGAAGCGAAAGCTTCCACAACTCCAATTAATTCTAAAAGTTCCAAGTCCAGGAAACAAACAGACTGTCAAAAGTGTGAAGTCGTGAACGTCGTTGGTGATAGGGGGCTGTGTGCTATGATGGCGGTGCCGCCGTTCGAATCTTGTTCTGGAATTGGGAGGAGGACATTTTTTCAATGCGTCCTTCTAACACAATATCCTGAGTGAGTGAGAGAGAGAGAGAGAGATGGTAAAAAGGGTTGCTGGAAAACTGGAGGGACAGATCAGGGTCACCGCACAAAATTGAATTGATTCTCGAGGATTAATGGGTTTTCTTAAGTAGTTTCGAGAGGTTTAATTGCTATAAATAATGGGGCTGGGTGAGAGTTATTCCATATATTAACGAAACGTGAGATTCTTAGTTTCACTTGCTGTGCTCTATAGTCTACATACATATATATATAGGAAGGCTATACGAATTGAAGTAGATTTACTATATCTCTCCCACCCCTACCTACCTTCCGACAAATGTATATAGGTAGGGGAAACAATTTTCACAGTACCCAAAAATGAAAGTCTGCTGCAAACCCCTTTGAGGTGTGTTTACAAAGGCTTTGTTATGGTACACAATTGAATTATTTTGTATTACCCTGTTATCCACTTGAAGGGGAGGTTATTGACATGCTATGCCCACGGTAGGCTCATAATGGCTTTTCCGAGTAAGATGTTGGGTTTGAAATATTTATTATACTTAAACACCACCGAGTTTGGTCGGCTGAAGGAATTTTTGGTAAATTTTAGCTTGACAGGCAGTCAGTTGAGAACTTAATTGAGTAGCTGCAAATTGAAGGAAATATGATGAAGTGAATTGATAAAGGCAATAAAGGCATAGCAACATAGAGGCAAATAATTCAGAATATTTTTCATTGAGAAAAGATTATCATTAGACTCCTCCGACTTTAGTAGCACTTTTCTTCTCTAGACGTATATTCTTGTACTAAAGAGTAAAAATATTCTAAATATATATATTTGTTTCTCTGTCTCTAATGCATTTCTTTCTTTCATTCCCTATCTCTTTCTGTATTTCTCCATTTCTTACTCTGTTTAGCTGCCTTATAACGAATTTCATAGGTTTTATACAGGATGTTTCCATGCTGGTTGGAGGTGCTGGTACTCGCTTAACTAAACAAAAAATTGTATGGGATGGGGGGGGGGGGGGCATATTAACCGTTTCGGAGTTATACAGGGTGATTAAGAAAATATGCTAGGCTTTCACAAAATACCTAGTATCTGAAAAATTACAGGGTGTATTGTCACCTGAGAGGAGAGGAGTATGCAGTCGTCGTTGGAAAGAACGTGAAGCTCTGCATACAATGAGCTCTAGACGGTGACCGTTCACCCTGTAGTTTTTCAGATACACCACTGTAACTCTGAAAAGGTTGATATGGTCCCCCCTGCCATACAAGTTTTGTTAGGCTAGGTGGATACTATCATCTCCCGCTATATGGATTACCATGGAGGAAGTATCCTGTATTCCAGGAAACTTTTCAATACAAATTAAAAACATACTGCGGAACTAACCAGTTTTCATATTTGCAAAATCTGCAATTCTGAAGATTTGTGTATGCCAACCCTATAAAAGAGTTGTCCGATTTCACTCCTCTTTAAACTTAGATCTATAATTAGTACAAGAGCACCGCATACAAAATTTCAATTCTCTAGCTAATCGTCTTCGCAAATAGTATCCAAATAAATTATGAAAATGAAATCGTTTTCATATGGCAGTACCAACACTAAGAAGCAGTTGGCGCCCGACTTCACCCCCCCTTCACCCGAATTTGACTATAACTTTTTCATAAAATTACTTTGTACAAGAATGCTAGTTCGATAGATCAAAGCTCATGCTTTAATGTTTGTCTACGTTTAGAAAAATGTTTATAGGAGGGTGATTCTGATCTCTTTGTCGTAGCTTAGGCGTATATTTTAGTCACATATTTTCATATTTCACCTCAAATTTGTCGTACTTTTATATTCACCATATTCATTTTGATTTACCCCTTTCATCAACCCCAAAATAAACTAAAATGAATTTGCATGACTTAATGTTAGAATACACGCCTAAAAATACGACAAATTAGTCAACTGCTACCGAGCTTGTGACAAATATTTTATATTGTGCAATTGAGCAACACAAGTGCTTAAATTCGAAATAATATTTTGAATTTGTAATGCGAAGTTTCATTTTCAGTTCATTCTACGTCATGCAAGGGTTGTTGACCTAAATAAAAACATGAAAAAAATCAGTAGGAAAGTTCATTTCATTTAGGTGTATATTTTGACATTAAAGTACGACAAAAGATCAGATCCTGGAGGGTCGAACTTGAATGTCAAAATATACGTCTAAATGAAATGAACTTTCCTACTGATTTTTTCATGTTTTTATTCAGGCCAACAACCCTTGCATAACGTAGATTGAACTGAAAATGACACTTCAAATTACAAACTCAAAATATTATTTCGAATTAAGCACTTGTAATGCTCTAATTAGGTGTAGAATTTCCATTTACCACAGTGTAAAATTTTTGTCACAACCTCTTGAGCAGTTGACTAATTTGTCGCATATTTAGGGCGTGTTTTTTGACGTTTGTTCACCGAAAATTCATTATAATTCATTTTGTGGTAAATAATAGTGAAGACACAAAATGAACTGTGTTGAAAGAAAAGTACGACAAAATATGTAAAAAAACACGCTTAAATAGTACGACAAAAGATCAGAATCACCCTCCAGGCTGCCGATTCTGATCTTTTGTCGTACTTTAATGTCAAAATATACGCCTAAATGAAATGAACTTTTCGACTGTTTCCTTTCTGCTTTTATTAAACTCAGTAAACCTTGCATTACATAGAATGAACTGAAAATGACCTCACATTACAATTTAAAAAATATTATTTCGAATTTAAGAAATCATAGAAATACACTGCAGAAAGTGGGCTCACTTCTATATTTCTGCTCTTATGGTATAAGCACCAAGTACCAACTGAGAGAAAACTGTACACAACAAATAAGTAAGTGGGTTCGTCGAAATAAATGCTTTTAAATTATTTATTTAGGGTTAATTAGTGATAAAAAGTGCTTTACCAAAAGCAATATATTCATAGATAGTCAACAGAAATTCGAAAGGATATTTTTTTTTCAATGTTGGCACCGACTAAGGAACTCTTTTTGACAAGCAATATTGTGCTCACATGAAATAGAAAATTAAGCAGTCCATATTATGTCAGTGGTGTAGGTATATTTTGACTTTTATTCACTGCAAATTCATTTTGTGGTAGATGAAGACGATAAATAGAAATGAACTAAGGTACCTGCGGCAAATAAGGCCCACCTAATATGAAAATGCAATAAATCATTACAAAAACAAGTTTTCCGTTAAGTTTATTTATTTGCACAACTACAAAAATAGAAACACTATAACAGAAGTGAACATGTGAAAAAATAGTTCAGTTTTATAAAACCTTTTCCAAGGGCCTTATTAAACTACCACAGTATAATAGGGCCCAAAGCAAAAACTAACTTTTTCAAAATCTTCATTAGCGGAATTCCCTTTGAACTTGCTAAAACTAAGAAAATCAACAAAATTTTGGTTATTTTTAATAAATTCGAATAAAAATAGGTACGTTAAGAAATTTATAACTAAAGCTGTTGGGGCATTTTTACCCCCCCCCCCCCCCCCCCCCCCCCCAGGGGATAATAAGGCCCCAACAGCTTTAGTTATAAATTTCTTAACGTACCTACAGCAGAGTAAAACCCACGGTCTACTTCAGTGGGCCTTTTATTAGACTTATTAATCAAATAAACATAATTCTGGGCGAAAATAAACACCGAAATCATAAACTACATCACCTAACGTTCAAATTACTACATGTGGAAACAGCAATTAAACAACGGAACTTATGAACTTATGTCTAGGCGGAAATTATAATTCCAAGCAGCCAAACTCCTTTCGGTGAGGTAGTTCGCTACTCCCAAGATGGCGGCTCGAGCTGCCGGACGCCTCGTCGACAGCGTTCGTGTCGAGACTTAATGCATGTGCGCATAAAGTATGAAATTGTTGCGCGATTCATTTTAGTAGGAATTTTTAAATGTGGGCCTTATTACCCTTCGGGCTTTATTTGCTGCAGGTACCTTATGGTGAAAATAAAAGTACGACAAATTTATGGTGAAATGTTAAAATATATGTAAATATATATCCTCAAGAGTACGACAAAAGATCAGAATCACTACTCTAAGTATAGTATCACAGGGCGCGTTTAGGCGGAGACCAAACCAGTTAAATTTCCTCCGCGTAATTGCAAACCATACCGAAGTGGTTTGTACTTTTAAATGGTTGTGGCCAAATACTTCCAATCCTTCCAAACTGGTATGGTCTCCGTCTAAACGCGCCCACATTCAATACAACTTTTTTTAACATTTTGTCTCCACAAAATTCTAAAGAAAAATGTTTAAGTAAATTCCTTAGAATAAAACTGGTTGCGTCTCTTACGCTGTTCTTGAGCTTTGGTCTGTTCGTTCGCCAATATAAGTGCACGAAAGTTTTACTTCAAAATCAAGAACAATCATAATAATGCTTATACTTACGATGAATCTGATATTTTATCGTATTTTTTATAATGTCAAAATATACAACAAAATGGAAGGAGCTTTTCTTCTTCTTCTACAAAACAAGATTGGCATGAAGTATACCTATAAAATGAACTGAAAAAGTTTGAATTAAAAAGTAAAAATTTAAAAATATTATTTTATGCTTTAAAACCCGTAATATTTTGAGTCGGTGTCGAATATTTATTAGCCATACATCAAAACATTGATCACAGCCTCTGGAGTAGTTGAAATTTTTTTCGTAAATATACTTTTTGTCGTAGATACATATATTCTGACGTTTATTTACACTGGAAATTCATTTTGTTCACTTTGTGGTAAATGCAAGTGATATATGTAAACCAAAATGAACTAAGGTGAAACTAAAGTAGGTACAACGATGTGATGAAATGTCAAAATATACGACAAAAAATCGAAATCAGCAACAAAGCACCAGAATCAAAACTATTTTAACTGAAAATTCTCTCTTAATAAAGTACAGGGTGGGCCAAAAGTCACCATGGGGGCCAAAAGTCACCATGGGGTTTAAAAATTTAATAACTTTTTCGTTTATATATTTTTTTTATTTTTTTTTTAATGGAGAGATTCACAACTGAACAAAGAACCAGAATAATAGAATTTTATTACTTAAATCAGCGATCAATTATTTTAACGCAGAGCATTTTTAAGCCCCATGGTGACTTTTGGCCCACCCTGTATTATTCTGGTTCTTTGTTCAGTTGTGAATCTCTCCATTATTTATTCTCCAGATGTTATTTATATAATCTAAAAAAAAAATAAAAAAAAAATATATAAACGAAAAAGTTATTAAATTTTTAAACCCCATGGTGACTTTTGGCCCCCATGGTGACTTTTGGCCCACCCTGTATTATGAAAAAGCTAGTTCCTTATGGCTACACATATCACCTACCTATTTATGTAAGTATGTTCTGTCCTGATAAATTTTTACCGCGATGATACTCTGACAAACCAAAAAAGTTCACCAAATTTATTTCAGTTTCTGAGTACAAAATTTCGGTTAGATTTTACAGTATGTAAATGGCATTTTAAAAATAAATAAAATCATAAATTTTTTTAAAAAATTAGAGAAAAAAAAACTTCATATCCTCCTATTTTACAATTATTTCTAATAGATGGCGCCATCCGTAAACATGATTTCAGTTATTCGGTAAAAATTTCGCCTCTGTTTTCTAATTTGGTACATGTAAGGCCATCTGTCGAGAAGAGGTGACAGATTTGGTGGCATATCTATATGTATAAGATCAATGCTCAAACCAAGAAATATTTGTGAACCGAAACTGGGCACATTTTTAGTAAAATTTTTGATTTGATTTGCAGATTATTGTGGACTCAAAATGATTAAAAGAATATCAAATTTAAGTTTTAAGTTTAAATAAGCTTAGCAAAAAAACAAAAAAAAAACATTATTTAGCATGCGCACTGAAAGCATAATGAACTTCAAATTTTAGTCAATGCACCATTGGTGACTGCAACTCTCAGATCCTATTCAAATGCTATGAATGAGGAGATGTAAAGCTGAAAGTTTTAACTTTTAAGGAGCATTCCTTAATATCTATGCGCATGGGTACAAGTGTACTAAATTTTCTATGCAGTACAATTTTCATGCTCATGCGGGAAAAGATTTAATCTTTTTTGGTGACAACATTACAGATAACGATAGGTGCGTTCTTTGGGGTTCGTGCAGTGTTCTACAGAACATAGGAGATTTCGAATTGAAGTGTTTTTATAGGGTGCATAGGAGTAGAAAAAGTTTGGAGAGTATTGAAAAATAATCAACTTTAATTTTTACAAAACGTTAAACATGTTTAATTTTGTTCCGAAATTTATCAAGTGGCATTTTGCAAGGATTTAAGTCAATTTGATTATTTCCTCCACACCAAACCTTTCAAAACCTCTTCTACTTCTATACACCCTGCAAAACAATTCAATTCACGATCTTCTGTGTTCTGCAGGATACAGCTGATGAATGCTGAATATAAACCACGGTGTAAAAAAAAAATTACTTCAGCTAGCTGTGATTTCTATTTGTTTTTCAATTTCAATTTTTTCAATTTTCCTTCGACATTAATCACAACATGAAGTTAGCTATAGAGTGATGTCACGACTTTAATATGAAAAATTTATAAGGCTACTGTTAATGGGGCAATAAAATAAAAAAAAAACCACTGCAGCGTAAATTATCAGAACTAGGGCTACAGAACTGTTGCCAAATAAAAAACACCAAGTCTTAAGCATATTTAAGCTTCTAAGGTCCCTAATTACTTAGACAAACGAGCAAGATCAATGATTATTCATTCACAAAAAGATTTTTCCAAAACTACTTAACCTTTGAACTTTTTTATTTACAGTCTTTTCCATGAGAGCGTATATTAGCTCATTCATTTTTTTCCTTTTACCTGAACGATCTTGTCCTCCCATAAATTGTGCACTGAGCTTTCCTCCTATTTTCCAGCTAAATAAGAAATTCATTTTGAGTTGAGTATTTAAGGTAATCGGTAGAAAGCAAAAATTAGTTTCGCGGACAAAAAAAACTTTGAAGTTGTATTTTTGGGACCAAAAATGTCGGTCACAACGGTAGTCAGGTATAGGTACACCAAAAAGCAGTTCCATTTGCTTACAAATCGAATCGCAGGTATCGAGAATATGCCAACATCGATGACTTTCCTGGAACAAGTGGTGTTAGATCAACATAGTAACAAAAGGGGACAAGACAAACATTGACCTGTTTTTAAGAAAGATAAAAACTTATTCCTTCTCGAATATAAGGAAAACTTTCAAAAAACGTGAACACTATCCGGTGTCCAGCTTGCTGAAGAGCACATTGAGTACCCAAACTGTAGAACCTCTTCTAAAGGAGATGCAGGCACAGAAGCAATTAACAGGGGCGAAGAATTACACCATGATTGGATCCAGACCCATTAAGTACTTCAGTACTAGTGCCAGTACCACGACCTGGACTTAGAAAGTTTTCAAATATAAGTCCAGGTACTGGTACTCGTACGGTCATGATTTTTAAAAAAAAAAATATATACAGTCATTGTGCAGTGATTTTTATTTTTAGCTCATCACTAAATTGCATTAGTTAATTTGATATGAGTGACAGTAGGACAAAAATTGACAAGCTGAATCAATGTCCTTTGTTGAGAAGATTGGCTATTAGCAAGTGAACCACGCCGGTCTCTTACTCTGTACATGTGGTTTTGCAGGTTTTGTAAAAGCTCCACGGAGGCAATCATTATCTGATGCGACATTTGAAAAGCTTCTTTTGCTAAAAGCAAACTCATGTAATGTATAAAAGCTTTATTGCCACATTCACAATACACGTAACAAATCGCCATTACAACAAATAATAAATTCGAAAAAGGAGACACCTGTTGCACCATCACATTTGCTTCGAAACTACATAAAAATTAACGTAATTTTTTTGGTTTTTAAATCATTTAGTTTCAAAAAAATACGTTTTTACTAGCATTCATAAAAAATATTAATTTAGAAAATAACATTAAAACATGTTAGTTATGATAAAAAGAAGTATGGAGCTTTTTCCACGCCATCTACATGCTAGTAGCTCGAAATTCCAGTTTCAAAGCTTTCGGAAATGACAGCGTGAAATTAGAATAGAACCTATTTTCATGTAGCTCCACCCTGCGCTACTCTGACCCAAACAGAGATAGCCATATGCACTACTGCGTGCGAAAAAAGGAGGCGATCAGAGATAACCACACTGATAAGACCACTCTGATCGCTGGGTCGAAAAGTTCGATTTTTTTTCTGCATCTGAATGCAAAATATTTTTTTTTCTAATGAATTTTAGTTTAATAAAGACGAAAAATTTCCAGCCGAAAAAAAGTATGCCAGTTCCCACTCTACGCTACTCTACTCCACTCTGAATTTTGAATGCGGCTAATACGATTCTGTTTCATTTCCTATCTTTTTGCAACATGTTTTATGATATTTTGTAAATGGAAGCCTCATCCAGTCCTTGTTATTAGAAGGCGTACTTAAATAATTAACAATAGCTGAAGTATGTACTTGGCGGTATTACGTGCTACTTATAAGGTACTTAAAAGCTAATATGTGGGACTTATAAGTACCAGTACCTGAACTTGTACTTGAAAATTGTTTGAGTACCAGTACCGAGACTTTTACTTAAAAGATTTTAACAGCAGTTCCTGGCACTTTTACTTAGAATTTTACAGGTGTGATTGGAGCAATGTCATCTTTACGCGAATGGAGGTCATCATTCTGTGTCAGTAATGTAGTGCATAAAGCCTGAATGAAAAAAACGTTAAGCGAATAGTTAAGCATTCAGCCAAAGTTCATTTTTATGGATGTTTTCTGCGAAAGCGCTGTGTGCAGAAGAAAAATCGAGAGACTGAATCCTTAAGAGGAGAACGACCCAAAAACATCGGAGTCGCCTCTGCACTAAAAGTAAGACAAAAATGATATAAAAATTTTCGACTGGCAATCGCAAAGTCTAGATTCAAACCCTATCGAACTCTAGTAGGTATATATAAAAAATTACAAAAATTCGAATTAAAATTTGAAAAATCTTAGGTAATGAGATTTTTTGAAAATTTAATTATGAAGAATTAACGATCATTGATTTTACCTATTTTACCTGTCTGTCTGTGAATATAAAATGGCGTTGATAAAATTTTCATCACATCGGGTTTATAGGAAATCGAGCTGAACAAACTAGTAGTAGTCGCAAGGGTTCCTTTGTTCAATATATACTTCCCTTTCACGGTAAGATTTTTTTCCCCAAAAAATATGTTTAGATATTTTGGAATCCCTTGCACATTTTATTGCTGTTGTGCAGAAATTGTAAAATAAATAATGTTGCGTGGGTAAATTTATTTTAATTTGCGTTTAAGGATCTTCGGAATATGGTTGCAAATTAAACATAGTCTTGCGATACATTTGTAATACAGAACTAAATGAATTCGTCTGTAATATTAAGAAAGATCTGATATATCACCTACGACGTGATATATGACTCAATCGATAACAAGGCGCTTACAAACTTTTATAATTAAATTCCACAAATGAACTGTGAAAAATGCTTCACAAATAAAAAATAGACTAAAATGTGGAATAGGCATTGTAATAATGTAAAATTTTACAAATATTACACTTCATATTACACTTTTACATTAACAGACACTGCTGTCGCTCAAAATAAAATCGGAGCAGTAGAGAAGATCCAATCGCTTATTTTTAGGAGTAAATGATTTTTTTATTTTTCTAGATACTATTCGACTACCAACGGTGTATTTGAATTTAGTCCTTATATTATCAGGGTATTTTGTATTACAAAAACAAACAAAAAAACGAAATTCATTACGAAATAATTTCAGTTCATTTCTGTTCACCCAGATAAGGAAAAAATGTCACTTCTCAAAAAAATTTCTCTTTCATATTAAAAAAAACGCGTTAAAAGCATTTTGAACTGTTCTTCCCTTTTCCGAATGGCAGGATGGTTTTTTTTTGTTTTTTTTTTCTGGTTTTTTTTTTTTTTTATAATAATAAAAGAATACCCGCCCAAAATGACGTTCTAATGCTACCTCCATCAATCCTGAAGGACAGTGAAATATATATTCTGTCCACGTCCACGTCTATGTCCTTCTATCTGTCTCTACTGTCCCTTTTGAGAAATAAATTGAATTTTCGACTCCACAGCTTGTGACATATTTAATTATTATATTTCGTAGAAAAAAAAGAAAATGTACAGCACACTCTTAACTCTAATAAATATAAGAGCAAAAGAAAAAAAACAATAAAACCGTATTAAACCTGGTCCCCATTATTGTGGGATTTCTTGTAACCATCACCATCCCCATCCTCATTATCATCATCATCATCATCATCTACTGTTGCCTTTTGTTCGTTTTCTTCAAATTTTATTCGTTGGACCACCTTTTCATCCTCCTGTCCACCATCCGTTTGTAAGTCTTCATCTTCTAGATCACGACTCTTTGCCAAGATAGCGATTCCTTCAATTTTCTGCTGGATATAATTCTTACGCCGTACCTCGGCCATTGCAAGTTTCTCCTCTAGATCCTCAATAGTTGTTGGTGATGCTGCAGATGCTTCAGTTAATCTCTGCAACCTTTTCGGTGGATGTTTCTTGATTATGCTCTCAACTGGTAGTTCAACGTTGTCGTCATCATCATTCAAAGGTATCACAAAAGCTTCAGCTGGTGCTGCACATAAGAAAGAAGAGGTAAATTTTAATAATTCTTATGATGAGTGGGTGGTTTGGAAAAATTTTATGCAGTTTACGATATTTCACGGATTCAACAGTTGTTACAGCTCCATCTTGAGAATTTGGAATAGCTCCTCCTCCTTCTACTCCTGCTCGTCCTCCTTTGGCAGCTACCTGTGATGAAGAACATCCCATTTTCAGTTTATTCAACTCCTTTTTCAGTGGCCTATTAATCGGGTTCAAATTGTAATCAAATTTTCCTGATTTCCGAGTCAACATTATTCCATCATTGAAATCTGGTTAAGTTGAAAGAGAGAGAAGAAGTGGTCGTCGTCGTTTCCAGTTTGCGCCCGTTATAAAAAAAAAAAAAAAATCAAACACGACGGAAATAGGCTGAGATAGAGATTTAAGGAAATCAACCGGAAATTAATGTTATCGCAACGCGGAAAACTTTTTTATTTTTATTTTTTTTTCTTCTTCTCCTTTCTATTCAAAAGAATTCTCCAGCAGCATTTATAGATTTTTCCATTTCCGCTTTGGATACTGATAGCGACCGACTACTCGAGGACATTTGAAAAGACTGTAACAAGGGACAGTACAGTAGAGATATCAAAAGCCGATCAGTCTGTGAAGGTCCTTTTTCCCGGCCCAGCCCACTCTACTTTCATATCAGTGTTGAATTATTGAAGCTTTGTGGAGGAATGGTTTATTGTCAACTTCAGCATGTTCGATAAAAATCGACGTGTCGACAATTGCTATACATATAGGGGTAGACTTGCGCCCTCTAGTTTTCTACCTCCGCAATTACATATACAGTTGCAGCACCTGAGGTTTGAACACGTTCTGTGCTTCTGTGACTAACTGATTTGAGATAAGGCACCGAATACACCAATTATTGTAATTTTGTTTGTTTTATGACTCTACACGTACCCATAATCTTCTAGAAAAAGCAGCGTACGTGGACATGTTTACGTGCCCAACATTTTCAAACACCCAACTCCCATCAGCTACCAAGGTATTTAGGTAGGTTTGTATGTATGTATGTATGTATGTGAGGCGACAATGACTGTCATATGTGTGCCTTGAGACTGATTTTCGCTTAAGAGCAGCACTAAAAGGGGTCGGGTAATTTCCCTTGACATTTCCACAGTTTAGTTAATGGCAATTAGAGGTCGGTGGATACTATGTAGACCAGTTAGACTATCAAGAGAAGGTTTTTCGAATCCTGTGGGCTATTTGGCTTCTACTGCGGATTGAATAAAGCTAACTGCTGGGAATCAGATTTTATTGGAAGGCTGGAGATGGATATTATTGGACAATAAATTGGGAATAGAAAAATAATAAAAATAATAATAATAGGGATGGGTCGATGTTTTGTTTTAAGCACGCAAGCACGTTTTTGTTTTTTTTGTAAATTACACTCAATGATGTAAATTTATACTGCTAGTGGATATCATCCACAATTGTTGAAATATTTTCAAATCATTTTCAATCTCCTCTAATCTCTCTAATTATATAGGGTGGCCAACAATAGCTCTTCATTGAACCCGATTTCTTGCTATAGCCTTCAGTTCACTACAGAGTCTCTCAGTTGATGTGGGGTCTTTTCTAAGTACTTCTCAGTCTTCTTGCTTGACGCGTTCCTTATGATCACGGTGCAAAAATGCTCACTTGCGAGCAGCTTACTGTTCCTAAAATGTTCGGGTGCAAGAGCCACTTTTTTGTAAGTGGCTCTCACTTCCAAGCAAGAACTGTGTAGATTTTCATGCTCGCGAGCAAGAGCTGTGACCTTCTCTAACTATTTGCACTTTTTTGATGCATGAATAATTTTCTTGTTTTGTTTACACCATTCCTTGCTCATCCCTTTTCAAGCCATAATTGTTGTGAGTAAAATTTCAATAAGGCCAGTAAAAAAACCCAAAACTTGTATATAATATCATTTTTCTGATAGTTAACTGGAGTGATATAATGACCCCAGCTATTTAACAGCTACGGCCAGTGTTTCCAACCCTGAGATTATCCTAGTAGCTAAGTTTAACTACTTGTAATCTCCTCGTAGTTAAATTCATATTTTCTTCGTAGCTAAAGTATTATGTAAACAATTATACACGTAGTGTATACAGGATGTTTCCACCTAGGTGGACCATAGAGAAGGAGGTAATAGTACTCATCCTGCACAACAAAAAAAAAAAATTTATGGAACGGGGGTCCACATTAGTTGTTTCGGAGTTATCGGGTGATTAAGAAAAAGTTCTAGTTTTCACAAAACATCCAAAAAGTACTCTGTCTAAAGCTGATTGTATACAGAACTTATGGCCTTTCCAACGACTGCTGAACCAGCCCCGTACTGCACTCCTCTCAGGAGTTATCATGGTCTAAACTAAAAATTTCGGATTTTCATAACTTTTTTTTAAACGGGGGTTTTTGTAGACCATTCTATCTCTTTTTGGCCTTACTAATGAGCTCTCGCATTTCTGTATACAAAGCAGCGAGCAAATACAATTACAGCAAGTGCGAATAAAATCAGTGCAAAAAGTAAACTTTTTAGCAGTTTAGATTCGGGGTACAGGACATGTCAGCATAAAATCTGTTCTCACAATTTGGTAAAAAACTTATTGGCAAAATTAAAGAAAATTTTAGCTATAATTTGGTAGTTAAAAAACCCACGGTGGCTACATTGCTACCGGTAGCAAAATGAAAATATTTGTAGCTAAATTAATTTCTTTGTATCTAAATTTAGACACTGGCTACAGTTGGCGAGTGAGTGCGTTTAAGTAAAAATTGTTGGGCCCAGGCTCACGAGCGGGAGTAATTTCACAAAGAGCTTTTCTAGAGGGCCGCTCAAGAACGAGCATTTTCGTACTCTGCTTATGAATTCCAGTTGAACGCCTTCTGCGTATTGTTGTAGTTGTTATTATATGGTTGTGTGTAGCCAATCCACTTCCACATGATTTCTGTCCAAGTCGAAACGTCTACACAATTCATCATTTGAGACCCGGTGATGTCAGAAAATTTTTTAGAATATCACAAAGGCACCTATTTACAGAAGTTAGCATATGATGAAATATTATGAATTGCATAACTTTTCACGTCAAATAGCCGAGGTTTAGTTTTTACTAACTATAACTCCGTCTCCTAGATAGAAGGAGAAAAAGGACTCCTTAATAATTGTATTAGGTAATTGATATCCTCTTCTATACCAGGTTCGGTATTTATTCTACCGAGGTAATAGAAGCTTAAACTTTTGAATTATTTGTGTGATGTGAGTTAGGCATTTTCTTCGTTTTTGCTACACAAATGTTGAATCATTATGTTTAAGTCTTGTGGTTGGTGAGCCAGCAAGAATAATTCATCAACAGGATCCAAATCGCTAATTTTATGCTGCACGATTTATTGTCAAATACATTTTATAAGAACATCATTAATTGTAATAAAGAATAATAGCGGTGAAAGTATACAGCCTTGTGGAACTCCAGAATTTAAGTATGCAAAATTTATCGGATACCTCCTACTCTTCCATTGCACTTTAAATTTTTGTAAGGAGCCTTTATGTAATCAATATTTGGAGGGGTTGGGTAGGAGGTTCCGTATCAATGTAGCACATATTTGTATCCCCTCATCAGCAATAATCCTCTCGGATACTGGTCACCAACTAATAGAATGTTTTTTTTTTGCAGTTTTGTTTCCCGTGATTGCTACGGATGTAGCGTGCTCAGTAGGTATAGTCAGACTTCGTCGCGGGTATGGCCAATTCATTTCCACTGCCACGTTTTTGACGTACGTGGTTTCCCAAGGAGGCCGAAACCACGGTTTGCCGTTACATTACCCCTGATGATTTTTGGAACTACTTATATTTTGTTTTCTTTCTTTTTGTTGATTCGCGCTATTGTAGAAATATTTTCGTTTTTGGTGTTTTTGGTGGTTTATCGCCGTTTCTGGACCGATCCTGTCTATCTCGTCCTCTTCACCATCTTCTAGGAAGGTCTGGGGGGGTATCTTCACATTTTTCATCGTTGCAGTTTTGGCAAATGATCGAGAGCACATAAATCCCGATTTTGGGCACCCATAAGCCTGTCCACAATTTATTTTGCATTTACATTGAAGGTTCAAGTTCGTTGCCATGTTGCCACATTTGCGCTTACAGATATGTTCCGATCCTGTCTATCTCGTCCTCTTCACCACCTTCTAGGAAGATCTCGGGGTATCTTCACAATTTTCATCGTTGCAGTTTTGGCATATGATCGAGAGCACATAAATCCCGATTTTGGGCACCCATAAGCCTGTCCACAATTTCTTTTGCATTTACATTGAAGGATCAAAGTTCGTTGCCACGTTGCCACATTTGCACTTACAGATATGTTGGGAAACTGCTGTTACTTTGCCGCATCGGAAGTTGGTTGCAAGAGCCTCCTGTAAATATTGCCGACATTGAAACATTTACAAGGTCAAATGACATATACTGACTGCGAAGTAATAAGACATTTTAGAAAATATAAATTAATTTTATTTAACACAAAATTTATTAAAAATCATAGAGAATTATGCCTTCTCTACAATACATTGAAATGTGACGTCCCCAAAAACGAATTCTTTTGCTGAATAATGCATAAATAAATGAAATATGAAAGTGGTACGCTGCCAAATTAAACAGCTGTTGATCTGTCAATTACAATAAATGAAATTGCTTTCTCGATTTCATTATGGAATTTAAAGAAATGTTGTAGTATTAGTAAATTGAAAAATTGTGTACAGTGCAGTAGGACAAGTCGGTTAAATTATAAAATTTTCTTTTGAATACTAAAATGCAAGTGCAAGTTAACCAAGTTCTTCTTCTTCAATATTATTTTCAGATTCGGTCCTGTATGCTCCACTGCAGTGTTAAATTGTCCTGAATTCACATGATGTATTTATTACCAAATCGTTTTTGCTAATTAACTACGGCTCATAAGTTCGTGTTCATATGTATATGTATGTCATCACAAACACGAGAGAGAACTTTTGAATAAATAACTAACACGGAAGCGATATATCGAATGATCTTTACAGATGCTAATTTGCTCATGCAGAACTCACTTATCAATAAGGGCATTAAAGAATTTAATGAATTGCCATGTAGCATTAGGAATGTTCAAAATATTAAAATATTTAAAAGAAAAATAGTAGAGTACATCAAAGAAAGTCCTAATTGATTCATAAATGTATTAATTAATGTTAAATAGCAAAAATGCTAAATATAGTTACTTACTTAAAAGAGGTAAAAGAAACAAAACAACGACGAAAAGTGAGTGTCTGTCCGGTTACGAGGTAGTCCATGATAGAGAAGATGTACTAAGAAAAATTGTCCGGTAGAGAGGGGTCGGTCACCTTTAGTGAGAGGTATCCACTAAAAGGGGTTTCACTGTATTTCACTGTTTCTGTTATACAGGCTGTTTCATAATTGGTGCACCTAGCTCAAGGGTTTGATAGCTGAGGTGGAGACAAGCAAAACATTATTGTGTGAAGGAGTGGATAAGACGCGTCGTTTCGGCGGTAGGGGGGGTTTAAGATTTTTAGTACTTCTTCCACTTTACACCCTGTAACTATCTTAATGTCCACCCTATCAAGGTGGGATTGATCTCAGATGATAGCAAACCGTCTAAGCTCTCTAATGAATGCCCAATCAAGTAATAGGACGTCAAAGTCAAAAAATTGGAAAAAAAAATCCTAATTTTTTCAAATTTTAACGAATTTCCAGCCAAAATGCATGATAGCTATACAGTTTTATTACAAGATTTAGAACGTTACCTTTAATTTGACTAAGTACATGTACCTGCATAAATGCAACCGTTTTTGAGATATTCCCGTTTCTATGAATCTTGATTTCATTAATTTTGCTTCTGACGATGGTAATCGCGCCTACTATTATGCAATTTATGCAATTATAAAGCAAGATCATTGATTTTATATATAAATAGATGTGCCCAAAAATGTGCACGGTTTTCTCAATAGATGCCGCACTATGTACCGTTTTGAACACATGAGCAAAATAGAGCTTATATTCTTCGACGTCGCGAATATTTTGCTTTCGTTTAGAGAATTTATTGTAACGCCAGATTAGGAAATTTTATTGATGAGTTTGTTAATTATTATTACGTGTTATGCACAATATTATGTATCTACATACATGAATATTGGAGTAAAATTATAATATATAAATAAAATTTAGTTTCCTGCGTTATTCATTTAATAATATGATGATGTTGATATTTGTTTTAGAAAAGATTAAAGTGTATGATGGATGTAAAATTAAAGTCAAAATGAGTTTTGGATTATATTGACTGATTTTAAAAATAAAGAATTTTGAACAGAAATTTATTTTGTGTGACAATTAGAGCATCAAACTTAATACTATTAAATGGCTCCGGTTTATTATTTTACTAATATGATATAAGATGTACTCGTATTTTAGAATTCTTTATCGTTTTGAGGGCGGAGGGAGATATTGGATGATGATTTTGAATGAAGGAAGAATAAATAAAATGTGGTTTTTTAGAGTAGGTATATTATTTGATAAGAAATATACACAGGATGAATTTGCATATGTAGATGGTCAGTAGCTATTTAAACGTATTGATTTGAAGTTTTCTTGGAAAGTAAAAGGAGATTTCAGATGTAGATTCTTGTCAGTCATCTGATACCTCGCTCGATTGAAGTAGAGTAATTTTTCTCAATAAAAATTACGGAATAATTCGATATATTACGATATATATATATATACGATATATACGATATATACGATATATATATATATATATATATACGATATATTACGGAATAATAGATAATGCTGGAACACTGGAGGGTTAATGACCAAAGTAAGGCGTTATTAAAACAAGGAAAAAGCTAGAATTCGTATAAGAGCAATTCTTACAATACCCTAGATGAACAGCCGTACGTAATTTCTCTGTGTAAGTTTTATCGTTAAAATCAGGGATGTAAAGGACTCACATTTTGACTCAACTCATCGCTCAACTCAAGCAGTGAGTCCGCTCAATCACTGAGTCCGCTCAACAGTTGAGCGGTGGTTCATCGCTCGAAATTTGAGCGGACTCAAACGTGAGCGGACTCAGTCTTGAACGGACTCATTGCTTGAATGGACTTGAGCGGACTCAAATGTTGAGCGGACTCACTGCCTGAGCGGACTCATCATTTGAGTTGAGCGGACTCAAATCATATTTTAAATAAGGAAGGAAGGAGGAAGAAAAAATGTTGGCTAAGAAAATTAGCAAAAGCTAAATTAATAAAATATAATATAATGAATGACTTTTTTATAAGCTTTTCTTAATTTATTGAAATTTCAGTTTCAATTTTAATTAAATCAGATTCTCTTTATGTTATTTAAAATATGATTTGAGTCCGCTCGACTCAAATGATGAGTCCGCTCAGGCAGTGAGTCCGCTCAAGTTCATTCAAGCAGTGAGTCCGCTCAAGACTGAGTCCGCTCACGATTGAGTCCGCTCAACCAGTGAGTCCGCTCAAATTTCGAGCGATGAATCACCGCTCAACTGTTGAGCGGACTCAAATCCTGAGTTGAGCGATGAGTTGATATGATAAATGAGTCCGCTCATTTACAACCCTGGTTAAAATGATTATTCGCATCAATTTCTAGAACGGTTCGTCGGACAGTAAAAATGACCATAACATGTCATGAAGAACTTTTCAGTACAATAAAAACATCTAGGACTGATAATTTTCACAATATGCATAAAAAACCTCAATTTTTGTACGGCAACACCAAGAAGGGGTTGTCCGATTTAGGCCGTTTAGTATTTAAAAGTTTTATAACGACAAACAGAAAATATTATGCGTATTTGTCCAATACATTTTGAACAGCATTATTAATATGCGTTACAAAGTTAATATAGCCTATGATTTCATGATGTAGAGAATAATAATCATTACTGTTGGTTCCTCATTTATGTTGGGTTTTCATTTAAATTTTAGCAAAAAGGAATAAATTATGCAATCAAACTGGCTGTTGAAAAACAGTTCGTCTTCTTGCGGAGGCCAGAACAAAATAGTAGTGTGATTGGAATGCTGATGAAGTGACTGAATCAAGACGCTTCATATTAAAAAAATTAAGATCCAGTATAATTACTTTTAGTTTTATTATTTGTTTTAAGTTAACATAAGGAGTAAATAAACCCAGCAAGATTTTCAATTGTTGAGTAAATCGCCATGCATATTTTTATATATTCCATAGTCGGCTTCCAAATTAGCAGATCCATGTAACCGTTGGACGAATCATACGAATAAATAACAAGTAAAAAAGCTAGAATTGGTTTACGACCAATTCTTATGATACCCTAGATGAATGCCCGTATAAAATTTCGTATGGTCACCGAACTATGAAAGCTTGATTTTTGAAGTGGTTTTTCGCATATATTTCTAGAACGGAACGTCGGACAGAAAAAATGATTATCACCAATATCAGAAATTAAAAATGACGTCCAATGAAAAAACAAACTATATAATGTAACTTAACCGAAATTGAGGGAAAAAAAAATCAAATAGTAAAATATAAAAAGGCCAAATTCAGAGTTCAAAGAATTGAATTGAAATTCGCAGGAATATCAAAGAAACCAAACAAAAATTTAAAATTACTACCTAGAACTTAAAAGTGCAATAAAAAGAAAATTTCCTCTCAAGTCTGAAAGGATTCAAAGTAAAAACCCACTTAAATTTACGCACATAGTACAAATACAAGAAAAATAAAAAATTTAATGAGTAATTCAATTAATCAGAAATTAAAAATGACGTACAATGAAAAAAAAAACCCAAATAATGCAACTTAAACGAAATTGAGGAAAAAAATCAAATTATAACGTTATTAAACCAATAAAATATAAAAAGGCCGAATTCAGTGCCCAAAAAATTGAATTGAATTTCAAATGAAAATCAATGAAACCAAACAACGCGGAAAATTAACACCCTTTGAGTAGAAAAGAGTCTGCCAAGTGCCACGACAGAAGTGTTTCCTAAGTTAAATCAGAAAATATGAGCAATCGCATAAAGGCCATAGCGAAAAAAAATCCAAAAAAGATTGCCCGAAACTTCATAGTATTCGTTTCTTCCCCATAAATTTCCACCGACTGATATACGAATTCCTACGACTGTATAGTTATCGAAACAGAAAATATTCATTTTGCGCGTGTGCATACAAACCACTGACATGTGAAAACCCTTTATTTCGTACAATTGCACACCGATTTATAATTAATTATTATTTGTCAATTGGAAACACTAAAGAAGCTACAAAATAGTATTGCATTAAATTAAAATTATTTAGAAAGTTAAACTTGTTTTAATTAACCCAAAAACTCATTTGTAATATTACTGAAAAAATGTGCTCCTCTGCAGATTTGATGTCAAATTTCCTTGAGCTTGTAAGAGATAGACGTATAAAAACAATATATTTGTCTGAATTTTTATGTCAATTCCAATGCATTCCAATTAATACAGCCGTACTGTTTCCAAAATTGGTTACAGTTCAGTGTACATTTTGAGCTTGAAAGAGACAAATAGATTTTAGCAAAAATTTGTGCCATTTTCAAACTATAGGAATTAGATAGTCTCAGTCCATTCTTATTATATGTCAGTGATACAAACATAGCATTTTGTCTTTATTTGCCCGCAGCTCTTTATTTTGTCAGTATGATGAGTCACTCGAACTTTATTGCAATCCAATTCCAATCAGAAAGTGTAACGCGCAATGTATCACTTCAGGTTTGCGGCTAGAAGTGCTGCTATTTGTGACTACAACCATTATTTACGACGGTAGCGCTGCCAAACATGAAAGCCGTCCAACATTTTATTCCAGTTTGTGCACATCTATTTATATATAAAATCAACGGCAAGATAATATATTTTTTCTTGAATATATGTATTCACTTACCTAAAAAACGATTTTCCGCCTAAATTTCGGCAATTGTTTCTGCAACATTGCACCGCACAATTTATCACTCTAAATTAATAATCTTAACCGCCTTAATTTCACAATACACTGAACTCAATAAAACTATACATTTCAATATACCGACACAAAACACAATTTCAAATATAATATTTATTAAAATTATTAAATTTTTGCAAAATTTCACTGTACTCCTGGAACTCTGGAAATGTTTACTTTCAGAAACGTCAAAGCAAGTCCAATTAAGTTCAATCCGACTGTCAGTGAGTGGCTTATTCACTTACACTGTATTCGCTCGATATCCCGATTCCTTGTTAGTAATTTATTCAATGGAGAGAAGGTAGATTTTTTGTAAACATAAAACTTCAAATACAAGATTGCGACATAAGATCTCAAGAAACATATCCTTTTTCCATGCATTTTTAGAGACAGAATTAAGAACGACTCAAAATAATATAAAAATTTCTTAAATAAAACTCGAAGAGGTTCTGTCGTGGCATTTGTAATTAGGAAATATCTTTGAATATAAAAACGTAAAGATTTGTTTTTTTTTTTTTAATAAACATACATATATTTTGTCTCATTTGTTCAATATATATATATACATAATACTTTCTTTGGCATATACCCGTATAATTTTTATATATAAAATTCTATGACATAGACAAAAAACGATTTCATCACCTTTCTCCACAAAAAAATGTTCTGTTTTTCTTACTTATCTACACAACAAAGTTCGTATTGTTTATGACAAATGTTTTTTTTTCTTTTTAGTATTTTTACACATCACACATATATGTGTATGCGTTTTCAGCTTCTATATTCGTTCCTAATTTTACCACACACACACACACAACTCTTTACTCAATTTATACATAACAATTTCCAAAAAGAGATCTCTTTTCAAAGTCTTATGGTTATTGCTAATTAAATTATAAACTAATTTATTCGTTTTTGTTTTCTCTTTTTTATTTATTGCAATATTGTGTGTGTGTGTATATTTCTGTATTTATCTGAATAAATTCAACATTTAGATATTTTTGTTTTTGTATATTTTTTAACATCTATAATTTATTTTTTCTTCTATCGATGTTGGGGGAATTCTTTATTTTGGTTGTTAAGAGACTAAAGAAAATCGTTTGGTTTTTTTTTATTTTTTTGTAAAAGAATTAAATTCTTTACTCTAATGATATTTATTTAAATTTCGTATTTCTTTTTTTTTTCTATCTCATGTAAAGCCTTTGTATTCAAAATTTATTATATGTTTTCTTTTTTGGCAAAACTTTTAGTTTTAAATTTTATCTACATACATAAATATACATAAGTAGTAGGTATCCTTTGCAGTGGGAACAAAGATATTCACACACGTTTATATTCTACAAAAAAAAAAAAAAAAATAGAAAAAAAAAACAAAAAAAAAATGTACAATATGTTTTACATTTATTTTATTTTCTTTAATACTAAATATTAAATATGTTTTATCAATTTTACTGTTGGTATTAAAAATTTATATAATCTATATAAACAATTCAGTATAAAAAATTCTCTTAAATTTAATAAACAGACACACACATATACATATATTATGTGACTTGGTCACACTTATAAACTATATATTCTTTGTTGAATGTTAGACTTTGAAAAACGAAAACATTTACTTCATAAAAAATGCTAAATATATTATAAAAAATCTAAGTGTTACAGTTAAAAATATATTTTCTATAGAATTTCTTTCAGCGGTTTTTTTTCGAAGAGAAATACATAGTATAGTACATAGTAGCATTTGGAAGTACACATACAAAGTGCATACATAATGTATGAGTTTTTTTTTGTTGATGTGTGTTTTTGTTTTTTTTTTTTTAATACAAAAATAGAGAATTGCAAATTATTTTTACTTTGGCACAAAAATAATGATTTTCCTTTATTTTGATAAAAATGTGGAATAGTATTTTAAGCTCTATTAATTTTTAAAGTTATGTGTGTAATAAGAATAATAATAATAATAGTAATAAATAATAAATAATTAGTAAATCGATCAAAATTCATACATTTCCCCAACCACCATATTTCGTCCTGTTCTGTTGGTGAAAGTTAAAATTATCACGAGATAAGAATTCTAATAACTTTATTTTTGTTCCTTTGATTCATGTTGCCTGAATTAAATGACTTTGTAATCCTTGAATTTACTTTGTAATCCTTGAAATTTACCGATTTTTAATCTGTTGAGTTGTGTTCTAAAAAAAAGTCATAACTTCCCAGCGGGAAAAGTTTGGAGGGCTCCAAGAGAAGTCGGTTTGGAGCGTTTCCAAGTTGCTCTGAGGGAAGCGTAGTAGAAGCTTTTTAAGATAATATAAATTGCAAAGCATCAAGTGCTCTAAAATCGTTCCAATTTTGGTATAAAAATGAGTTATTCATCTCTGAAAAAGCTCCCCTATGCTTTTAATTGGCTCCTCAAAAATCGTTTCAGGAGAACTCCTATGACACTCAGTTTAGACGGCTCAGTATGCTGACTCTACTGCACGAAATCTGTAAGTAGAGGCTGCCCTAACACCATCATCTTACCCAGAAGGCTTCGTGCTGCAAAGGTAGCATGCTAACCCGTCTAAACTGCGCATCTCAAATGGAATGCAGACCTCAGCGGGTATAAATGCAATAGTAAAAAGTATATGAAATATGAAAAGAAGTACGAGAAGCGATCGGCCTTTTATAGCTTTTGGAGTGCTCCATTTTTCCGATGGGTTTGGTTCTAATTAAGTCAGAGGCGTGGTTTTTAGCTTATTTAAAAAGGGAAAAGTACAATATTTCAGAGATAATTGTATAAAAATAACTTTTATAAGAGAAAGCAATTGAATATCACAAAATGCATCCTTTTGATTTTTCTGATTTTTTAAATGTCAATTCTCACAAAGTTGTTAATAAATTGTTAAATTCTCAAGTTGGGATCGTAGTGGAGTCAGGAAGAGAATTTTTTTTCGTCATTTAGGTTTAGTTATTCTTGAAAAAAAAAGAAAAAACTCTTACAAATTGGTGATGGTCAGGTTGAAATTCAAACGTTTTCCTATGAAATGATCCAAGGGTAGTGTTAAAAAAATATGAAAATGAAAAAGAATGAACATTTAATAAACACAAAAAGAAAAAAATAAGAAAACACCACCAACGAAGTAGTTTCAACCTTTTGTTTTTATTGATCCGGTTCTTTTGTTAAGCACATTATTATTAAAATATTGACAGAAAGGGGAATGCCCATTTCAGGCCCGACATCATGCCTTAACGATGCATTATACTCGGAACATATTTTATTAACAATGTTTACTTCAATTAAGCGGGGAAAGACTTGGGGGGGGGGTAAAATTTTGCCTACTATATTTTGGAAAATCTAGTACAGAATCGAATTCTTTAGGTCCTGAGAAGAAGTTTGAGTACCCACATTCCTATACTCGGAGGCTTAAATAGCTATTTAGAGTCATTCCCATACTCCTTTTTAGTATTTCCCTCTTTTTTATCCGAACTGAGGTAGGTACTAGATTTTTGCATCGGCTCTAACTCGGTCGGGTTATGTCCGATCGGAAAACGGGTTTCACTGTTCGTCTCAGTTCATTAGAAGGAAATTGCTCTCTGCATACTTTTAGGGTTGTGGTTGGATCCCGGCGGGCTGGGGGGGGGGGGGGGGTAAGTGCTTCCAATACGGCATGTTGCATATCAAATTAAAGATCTCTCCGAGTACTATCAGGTGGTGTACGTTTTTCTCGATTCAGGAAACTTTATCGGGATGTTTTTCTTGCCGGAAAACCTATTTTCATCCACTTGGGTCACAACCCCAGTTACCACATTTTATATATATTTTAGCAGTTCTTTCTTTTAAGGCCATTAGTGGTCTGTTGTTAAATTTTTTCTTATAGGATGTCGTTTTCAACGACGACGCACCAATTCCGCACAATCACGAGCAATAGAAAAGTCCACTTTTTCACCCAAGAAAGTCACTCAAGCTAAATCCGATCGCCAAAGCTTTCCACCGCATAATTAAGATATCTCTGTTTGTATGAAAAATAGGAATTCTCCTTTAATGGAAATTTTCAATTTATATAGAACTGTTGATAGAACTTCGAAGCAGGCGATTCAAAGTGGAATCCTTTCAAGAAGGCGAGTCGAGCTTGAATTCTTCGAACCATGAACGTTATACTGAAGCTTCGATGCACCAATTTTTCTGTTGTCTACGGCATTCTATGTGCTATACCATCTTATCAATAATCGGCCGGCCGCGGCGATGGAAATGAAATTCATCTTTTACCAATTGCAACACTCTACCTTTCGTCCACTGCTAAAGTTTTATACGTATGCAACCATAGCCCTAAAGAGGAATGAATGCACCGTAGGCTGCTGCCCTGATGTTGAAAAAGAATTTGACTCAATATATATTGAAAAGCCATTGAGGCTATTTACAACAAGGGAAAAATAAAACTCACACAAACTGCGAAATACTCAGGTATCAATTTCCATAAACTTCTAAGATTCAATAACCATGCTAAAGTGACCATTAGCAAAGCCAATTTCGTATACAACTTACTCAGTCCAATAATTCACTTTAGGGACGGACTTTCAACTCACCAACCAAACTTTAGTTGTACAAACAACTCATAAGACTTGTAATCACTTACTGTTTCCCTATCTGGCACGAAATTTTGAAAGACTCAGAAAGCTTTAAAGGAAGATCTTTAGAGCTTGCACGGAACTAGATAGACGAGCCAATAGAAAATACTTTCCCAACAGAGTAGTAGTACAAGGCAGCCAACATCACTCAACTTTAAGAGTATCTATTCGAACTTACGAACAAGCAAGTACAAAAATTCCCAAAATGACCAAAACCCACAAACAACCTGCCGGACCTTTACATATCGACAAAGTTTAAATACCTTTCACCCTGCTGAAAATCAAGCCCGAGGCTAGAAAAATCTACCATCAACATTATGATAGAATAAGTTTCTATAACCACAAAGGTGATTACTACTGCGGGTAATCTAATTTTAGCCACGATTACTCAGAGAGAAGTGTCTCTTAAGGAAACCAATTCTTTAGGAACCATCGATCCTTAAACTCTCCCAACAATAAACATCCTATTCCTTTTCTATCTACTTCCATCGCCCTCCCACTAACAACTAACTCCAAAAGGAGAATGACATGCAGTACGACTGATATGGCGTATCATCCGTAAAGGAAAAGATGATAGCGAAACAGAAATGAGGACTAAATATGAGGCCCAAGGACTAAAAACGATCATAAATTATAAAGAAAAAATCGAGGGAAACAACGATAAGCCTAAGTGGAAAATGGCACAAAACTCACTTGACTTGACTTGAGTAGCCAAGTGGACTATCTTACCTCGTGGTCCATCTCTACTGAAATTACCCCAATTGTCGTTTGTGTTTTAATTTTAGTTTTTGAGCTAGTGCACCTCCCTATAGTAAAATCTCATGGAAGTTGGAAATAAATAAATAAAAAAAAAACTGTAACCATTTAGTTACAAAGTAATCTAAACACATTTTTTCAATAGAAATACTAATTATGAAATTTAATTCCATCTTTCCATGCGAGCAAATACCAAAGCTCAATTAACTGTGTTTCTTAGTTTTTCTATTTTTGATAGTCAGTCAACTGGAGCTTACGGTAATTTTAAAAAATGCCAAAAGTTCTGCACCATGACGAAAAATAGTTAATTAACTAAATTTTGAATTTAAAATTTCTGGCAGACAAAATCACGGAAGCTAAGAATTACAACATCCCGGAGAATACACACGATACAGAGTTCCAAAATCCAAAATTCTGAAATATTCGTGCTTTGTGTGTAAAATGTTAGACTTAAGAAATGTTTTTAGGATTTTCCCTTATCTCGACTTTAAATTTCGAAACATGAAAATTTTTTGATATCAAATGCTGGCGTCCTAAAGGATATACATAGAAAACCTGGAGGAATAATACTGAAAACATGGAAAATGCGCGTTGTGTTTTTTTTTTGGTATTCTAGGATTTTTTTTACAAAAAATAGGTTTCCAGAATTACGTTTTTTTTTGTTTTTTAAGGTAGTTTAAAATTGGGGATAACGTGAGAAAGCCATCATAAAACAATTCTTATGATACCCTAGCTGGATGAATGCCCGTATAAAATTTCGTATGGTCACTGATCTATGCAAGTTTAATTTTTGAAGTGGTTTTTCGCATATATGTATTTCTAGAACGGTTTGTCACACAGAAAAAAAGGTTATAACCAATTTTATAGGATTTCATATTCTGAAGAAGTTTTTAGTACAATAGAAATGTTTAGGACTGATCGTTTTATATGGCAACACCAAGAAGGAGTTGCCCGATTTAGTCCATTTTTGAAATTTTTTTTTGCTAGTACAATGAAAACACCATGTACCTAATTTCAGCTCTCTACGTCTCTACGAAATCGTTATTTTTGGAAATTTCCTTGAAAAAGAGTTAAAGTGGGTTACCACTGAAATCTTAAAAACCACGAAAAGTTAATACAAATTTTCTGCAAATCTGTCTGTAGTATCATAATAAAAATTGCACATAGTTAGAGAAAAAGCATAAACTTAGGTCATGACGTGTCAAAAATAAAGATTTCGGGGTTTTATATTTATTTAATTAGCTTTAGAAAACTTTAGAATTCATGAAATTTCCAAAGTTTGGTACATCAAAACGTAAAAATGGTACATGAAATAGATAAATTTGTACTTGAGTATGAAAGATCTTGGGCTGGAAGAGGCAGTGACGGAAAGAAAACCAGTAAACAAGTTTTGGTTATTTCCGTTTGAAATCTGCTATTTTCAGAAACGAATAACTACCAAAATTATGACATTATCTCAAAGGAAGTTCAATTTGTAACAAAGACCGCACCTTTTTCTGTTTATTTTGAAAAACTCAAATTTTTTCGTGCAATTATAAAAGAAATAAAGTCAATAATGTTAACGATGGTAACGGCAAAAATTTCTTGTTTTTATATATTTTGCATACAATTTGCCGTTTTCAATTCATTTTATCATCGTCAGATGGAGTAATGTGCTTTTGGAAGGCTTTCATTTGTTTTGAAAGCTTAGTGGGCTGTAGTTGCATGGTCGGAGAGTGTGTGCCGCCATTTTCTCTATTGGGTATATGTATGTGTGTAGATTTCCCGGAATATTTTAATTTTTATCATTGGTAATTCTGGTTATAGGTAACGAATTGTGAGTAACTATTATTTAATCATGGGACGTATTAGTAAAATTATAGATAAAATAAAAAGATTACTCTTTTTGACTTTTTACCGGGTTAAACTTAATTTTGTTCAAGAAAGAATTTTTTGGGATTCTCCGGTATATAGCAAAAGCTAGAAAACGTTCTAATTTGTTATTTCATCACACAACCCATTAATTTTTGGTGACAAGTTTCAAGTCTTGGTTTGACTCATCAACAGGTCCCAAATAGCGAAATTGGGTGATTTGAAAAACAAATGAAAAAATTAAAAAAGAAGAAAGAAATGAAAAGTTTGAGAAAAATAGAAAAAACAATTTTTTTATTTATTAAAAAAAATGTAAAAAAATTTATTTAAAGAAGCAGGATACAGGTTCGATTCGCTTCGAATGAATCTGCTTCTTTAAATAAATTTTTTTACATTTTTTTAATAAATAAAAAAATTGTTTTTTCTATTTTTCTCAAACTTTTCATTTCTTTCTTCTTTTTTAATTTAAATTTTATTTTACTTTTACAAAAAATTATAGATAGATTTAGGCAGGAGTAGTTAAAAAAAAACTCTTATATTACTATTTCGGTGGAGGTACCTTACATAATAAATTTTAAATAAAAAGAAGAAAAAAAACAGAAAAAACTATATATGAAAAAAAATCAAAAGAACTAAAATACAAAATTAAAAAAAAAATTTAATAATACTACTAATTCCCTTCAGCTTTATCATTCTCAACCATGAATGACCTTTCAAGTTTTTTTTTTAGTTAAATGTTATACTTTTTAGCTTGTACAGTTTACGTTCATTATCTAAGTGGAATAGTTATTCTACGGAGATTACTTCTATTGATAACATCGAAATGTGCGTTTAGAGTTGCTTATTTTTTAGTTTCACGTTTTTTAGAGTTAATTTATTTTTTAATTCACTTTTTTTCTTTACATTTTCTTATGCGATAATCAAGTTGAAATGAAATTAAAACGCTAATAAATTATGAAAATATTTATAACAGAGGAAGATAGACGGTGAACAAATTTCATCAATTATTGTCAATTTTTTTTTTGTTTTGCAATTAAATTGTAAAAAAAAATTAATACTGAGTTGGTAAAAATAGCTATTGAATTCCTTTTTTTTTTGCAGTAAAACTTAAGTAAAATATTATATCGGATTTTATAGAATAGAAACAAAATTAAAAACTAATCAAATTTAAGGATTATGTTTCAAATTTATCTAAAAATGTGGGGGGGGGGATTTGGCCATAATGGCATACTGTTTGTAATCAAAAAATGTATCTCCTTAAGAAAATATAATAATAACCGGCCAAGTGCGAGTCGGATTCGCGCATGAAGGGTTCCGTACCATCGTACAAAATTTAACACTATTTACTTTTTATTTATTTTTTTGAAATGAGAATAGGCGTCATGTGAAAAAAAAATGTTGTCATTTGAAAGAAAAGTGCTTACTTATGATAATGATAATGAATGAGAATAAAGAGAAGAAAAAAACGCCGAAAAAATCACGTTTCTTGTATGGGGGGCCCTCCTTTAATTTTTAATTTAACTTTATTTTTATTATTTGTTGTTATATAGCCAATAGAAAAACACAGTCTGTGAAAATATTTCAACTGCCTACCTATTACGGTTCATGAGATACAACCTGGTGACGGACGGACAGCGAAGTCCTAGTAATAGGACCCTTTGGGTAAGGAACCCTTAAAATAAGGGTTGCGCAGAATAGTTACCATATATAATTGTCCATGTCTATTTATCACATACCTACATACTATATATTTGCAATATTCCAAAGTGAGATTCTACATTAAAGGGGGACCAATAGGGTGACAGCAGAGCTGGGCAATTTTTAAGTAAAAAAAGACTTAAGTACTACTTAAAGTACATTTTCGTTACTTAAGACTTATTACTCAATACTTTTGAAATGTCGCTACTTAGTACTTGAACATAAGTACTTGCGTCTATTTACTTGTACTTCAGACTTAGTCTTGTACTTAAGTACCAAGATTTTTACTTAAGTATTTCTGAGTCTATTAAGTACCTACAAATATCTAACTCTTCATAGAAAAAAAGCAAACACAATTTCTAGCGCAAATCCTTTTTTGTTGAGTTTAAAAGCACGCAAAAAACTGTCAAAGCATGTGCCATACTCACGCGTCAAGGCAAAACCTTAGACAGACTAATAACATACAAACAAGGCTGGGCAAGTAGAGCTAAAACCAGTACCGTCTCGCTCGAATATAAAATCGACGATGCCTCGATTTGATGACATAACCACTGACATGTATAATATGGACTGACTACGTTCATAGAAATACACTGCAGGAAGTGGGTTCACTTCTATATTGCTGACTCTTTCAGTCTAAGCACCAAGTACCAACTGAGAGAGAACTGAAAACTACAAATAAATTAGTGGATTCGTCGAAATACATCATTTTAAATTGATCATTTAGGGTTATTTTTGGTAAAAACTGTTTTACCAAAGACAATACATTCATTAGATATGCAGAAGAAAATCTAAATGTTTTATTAAAATCACTTTCCGAGCTACGTGCTCACTTTTTCAACTTCCCGCCAATGATTTTTTCAATGTTGGCACCGACGTAAGAGCTCTTTTTGACACAAGCAATTGTGCCCACGTGAAATTGAAAAGCAAGCAGCCCATATTATATTCGCCAGTGGACATAACCAAGGGTAAGCAAGCAATGCCTCGCTCCAATATAAAATCAACGATGCCTCGACCTGATGCAGGGAAGGCCTCAATTCTTTCTTAGAAATTTACTGGACATTTTTTCCTTAGAATTTTTATGCATTGTTGGAGGATAATAGGTGCTTGTGCGGACCTCTAATAGTTTTTATGAGTGTAGCAATGAGAGGTGAAAGTTTTACTCTACCTGCAGCGCCGAAAACTCTAAAAACTATAAATAGTAGCCACTGGTTACTACACATATTATACTTTTCAAAAGATATTTATTTATTAATATCTATTAACTGAACTCGATAAACTTCATTATATTGCTGCCAATGTATAAAGATTCTAAAAAAGTACTTTAAAAAGTACTTCAAAAAGTACTCAGCACTTTTTATAGACTTAGTACTTAGTTACAAGTAGTTTTCATACATGCGGTACTTGTACTTTTGGAGATCTTTTCAAGCCTATATTTAATACATAGTACCTGTAATATTTTGTTTTGTTTTGCATACTACCATACTTATGTTAAACTAAACTACGCTAAACTAAACAAAAAAAAACAATCAATTTAATAGTGCGAAAGGTCTTTCCGCGACGGCCAGTTCAAAAAAGGTCTCACTGGTTCTCGCACTCCAGGTTTGTAAGGCGAAAAAAAATATGATTTTATAATTTTTTAGTAATATATTAATGCAGTTTCAGTTAGGTTCTCGTTTTTTTTTTACCAAAATGGCCGCGAACTGAAAATATTTCATTTGTCTGTAAAAGTTCTGAAAGTTTTTTTACTTTATTTTTGAAAATATAGATTTCGATGTGCTCTTTCCGAATTTTCACTTTGTCACCTCATATCATTTCCGCTCGCGCCGCTATAATGAAAAATGGCTGCCAAAAACAGTTTTTTTTTGCAGTATTTTCTTTCCTACTCATTTTACGATGAAAATAGTTCAGTGATAAATTAAACTAGAGAAAATTTCGTATAATTTTTGTATGTACTTTTTTTTTCAGCGTCGCAGATTTTACTTCAACACGCATATTTCGTATATTAACGAAAAATATTTGACTACGTGTTGAAAAGTCGGCCTAATATCCATACGCGTGTTAGATTAGACATTGCAGCGCTAAAACCATTTATTTTACCAAAAAAAAGGTGCATACAAAAATCATAGGAAATTTTCTCCTAGTTTAGATTATTACATCTATTGGGATGGAGAATATGTAATTTCGTAGCGTTTTTATAATTTTTTTTGTTGTACAACGATTTTTTTGCTGCTTGGCAAAAGCGCTTTCTGCCCTACAAAACTCTGCCAATCGTCTTTTTGAGTAATACAATTTTTTATTATTTTTTATCCAGGAGGCAAAAATCAACATTTTCGACACCAGCTCTTCTTAGCTTTTCATCGAGGCCTAAAATCTGCTGAAGCAGCCGTAGGCGAGTCTACAGCACGGAAATGGTTTGCAAAGTTCAAAAATGGCGTTTTTGAAGTCAACCACACGCCCCGCAGCTGAAGACCTTCTGAATTCGACGAAGATCGTCTCAAAGCAATTTTGAAGAAGGACATGAATTGGCCGAAAAAATAAACTGTGATCATAAAACGATTCTCAATCATCTTCATTCAATGGGATTTGCAGAAAAATTGGGAGCCTGGATGTCTCGGGAGTTTAACGAAAACAACAAAGAAAATCGCCTTCAATTGCTTCTCAACATCTCGCCCGCTATCGAGCAACACGCGATCATAAACATCGATTTTTGTATCGAACCATCACGGGAGATGAGAATGGGCGTCTATACATAAATATGAAGCAAAGAGAGTAGTGGGTGGTTCCAGAAGATACGCCAAAGCCGAGAGTGAAGCCTGATCTCCATCCAAAGAAGACCATGATCTGCGTTTGGTGGGACTGGGAGGGCATGGTGCACTGGGAAATGCTCGAAAGGAATGCCACGATTAACAAGGAGCTCTAAATAGCCCAGCTACACCGCGTGAAAGAGGCTATTCGACTGAAAAGACCCCATCGACAAGGCCGAAACATATTCCTTCACGACAACGCCAAGCCCCATGTTGAACAAGTCGTCAAAGTCGCACTCCAAGAGCTCGAATGGGAGGTCCTTCAGCATCTGCCGTATTCTCTGGACCTTGCACCGACGGATTACTATCTCTTCCGCTCCCTGTCGAACCTTATGAGGGGCGTTACCTTCGACAATGTAGAGGACCTTAAAAATTGACTCAACAACTTCTTCGATACCAGATCGGGCGATTTTTGGCGGAACGGCATCGACAAATTGTTCGAAAGGTGGGAGGAGGTCGGAAACAGCAAAGACGAATACAAAATTGCTTAATTTATTGTTATAACTATTGATTTTTGTTTAAATAAAAGTTTTTGTTAAAAACGTAATCGTAAAATGAGTCGAAAAGGAAATATTGTCAAAAAACTGCCTTGGGCGGCATTTTTTCAATATGGCGGCACGAGCGACAAAGATACGAGGTGGCAACGCGCGAAAATTTGGAAAGAGCACTTCGAAATCTATAAAAATACCAATTTTCAAGACTCTGGACAAACTTTCCAGGTAGAACTATTAAATGACTGGACTATACCTGAAATTACTCTAACCGGCTACCTTTTGACTAAATTTCAAGTTGATTCGACTGATTTACACCGAGAGCCGATACGAAAAATTGCGTTTTTTTGGAAATCACGTTCTTTTGTCGAAAAAAATTTTGGTTTGATTTTACCTTTACTTGTAAATTCGTGGTCTAGACAAAGGCAAAAAAATATTATCATTAGCTGGACAATAAATTAATACAGGACCAAAAAACAACACGCGCCTACCTACTTTTTTTCAAGATATAATCAGAAACATTTCCTAGAGAGGACTACGAAAGAATTGTAAGTTTATAGATGGCTGTAAACGTATGCAAGGGTGCTGTAAGGGTGAGCTAGGGCTACAGCTCTTATGGTGCGCATAGGAAGAATTCAACAAGAGATGTGGCTAAAGATTTTATCAGAGAAAAGCCATAGAAGTAGCAATAAAAGAGAGATATACATCCGACATTACGCCGATGCTCTAGAGAATCAATAGTTGCTATTGATATGTCATCGCCAGTAAGTCGGAAGACCTTCTTTTGGACTTTGTCTAACGCGGACAATACACTATGTCCAGCCCCTGACCAAATATGGGAATTATATTCTAATCTAGGCCTGATATGATACTTATAGGTTTGGTTTTGGCAATACCAAAAATGTGATCGGACCAACTAAGATTGTTGGACCTGATCCACTCTTCCTCAAGCAAGTATTGTTGTAAGGTCATTGCTTAGTGAACTAAACATGTGGCTTCGTTTGTCAACTATAACATTTCCTAACATTTCCACGGGAATTAGCTATAGAATCGAACTAATGCACGAAATCAAACGTGCTGTAATCTGCAAAACTATGAATAGCAGAAGAGAGTAGGAGAGAACACAGAGCCTTGAGGTACACCGGCATTGATTATAAAATTGTCAGCAGTAATTCCATCCAATATTAGTTGAATTGAACGGCGGAAGAGATAACTTTCAATCCATTTTAAGAAATGATGATCTACACCTAATGCTTGAAGTTTAGCTAAAATAACAGGATCTATCGAAAGTCTTCGAGATATCTAATGCGATGATTTCCAATGATTCACCAAAAATTATGGAGACATTGATTTGCTCGGTAAGGAAATTGGTTTATAATTTGAGGTATCGCTTGCCTCTTCTTTTCTTGGTATTGGCTGAGCATGTGTAAGTTTCCATGCCGAAGGAAAGACTCCTGTTGAATAGGACAGGTGAAATAGTTTGTGTTGAAGTTTAGCTAAAGAATAGGTGCCGCACTTAATTATATAAATATGAACTGAGAATTAAATAACTTCATTTTGCTTTAAATAAACTGCACATAGTACGAATAACTTCATTATTTTTATTATTTCCCTGGATCTGGTTCGAGTCTAAATCAGGTTGAAATAAGTTTTCGTTACTATTACATAAAATTTTGTCAAAAACGTATTTATGAAATTAGGAGGAGACAACTGTATTTTTATTGAGATTTATTACAAATTTTTTCACATCAGATTATGGTACGTCGTAGGTGAAAAAAATCCTAACGTAAGCCATAAAAAATTCGGCAACTGAACTAGATTTTATAGCTTGTAATCGTGAACGAACTAAACAGATGACAACATGGTATTGTATCGATTTCAATATACTTTACATGGCTCCTAATTAACACAACATATATATTTTCTTCTCTATGCTTCCCCTTATATGTAGAAGAAAAGTCTTATTTAAAAAACAAATTGAGATAACTTACTTCGAAACATAACCCAACGTGAATTGTAAAAAATAATTTAAACATTTCCTTTTTCATAATTATTATAATTAAATTTATCGTTTTTAACATTAATTTAATTTACATAAATATTACTTACGATTTTTAGTTAAAAATTATTAAAGCTCTCAATTTAATGTTTTATGAAAACAGATTTTAAATATTTTTCCTTTTAACAATAACTTCATAATAATTCCCAGTGTAACAGGAAATTCTTAAATTAAGGAAAAACCAAAACAAAAAATATAAACTTAAAAAATAAAATTACTCAACAAAATTCTGATTTAAATTTAAATTGGAGAGTTCGCTATGTTGCAGTTTGTTAGATTTTTAATTATAGGAGAGATCGGGTTGAAACTCATTTTTAGTAAAAAAATAATAATAATAATAATTATATTGCATTTAGTAATGAAATTGAAATTTCATGTTGTTTGCTAATTTAAACCTTTTATTTATTTCTAAAGTGTGGTTCAACGCAGCTAAAGACTACCTACAAAAAGGAGTCCTCTCTCCATTCTTGTGTGCGGTCGATTGTAATTGATAATCTCGTGGAGAAGCAGTTCGGGATTAGGCTACGTGGATGATCTAGTAGTCACAATACGGGGCAAACATAATCAAGTCATATCCGACCTCATGTGAAAACCTCTTTCCAAAGTCCGTATTTGGTGTTTAAACATGCATAAACCCCAACAAAACGGTTATCGTTCTGTTCACGAGAAGAACGAAGCTTTCACTAACGGCTCCTCTTCTTGATAATACGGAATTGATATTTTCAGACGAAGTCAAATATCTGGGGGTCACTTTAGATAAGAGACTTAACTGGAATTCGCATCGGTTCAGGGTGACAGAAAGAGCGGTGGGATTCCTCTACACGTGTCGTCGCTTCATTGACAGAACATGAGGTCTGAAGGTAAACTGATGTACTGGATGTAAACCACAGTTGTTAGACCCATGGTCACCTATGCTGACTCGCATGGTGGCCAGAAACTAAGTAAAAGGGAACCGAGGCTCTGCTGAAAAATTTCAGCGCCTTGTGTGTCTAGGAATAACTGGTGGCATGAGGACCTGTCCTACAGCAGCCATGGAGGCCTTATTAAAGCCCTTGCATTTGCAGGTGAAAAAGGGAGCAATCTCCAGTGCAATCAGATTTCAAAAGGACACACAATCAAAGCCAGGTGATCTGGTTGGTCATTTAAGTATCTTAAAACAGGTATGCTTCGAGGTAATAATGACAATATTTGATATAATCGATAACAATGGCATTCCACTAAATCATCCTTCCAACAAGGATCGATGATGTGGTATACAGATAATTCCAAAACGATCAATGGAGTCGGATTGAGTATATACGGCCCCAGATGCTATATATCAAAGGCACTGGGCTCCACCCCTACCATATTCCAAGCCGAGGTACTGGTCATAGAAGAATGAGCAAATATCTGACTTAAGAGCGCCATAAATGGCTCAACCATAAATATCCTCTCGGACAGTCAAGCCGCTCTCAAGGCCTTAAAGTTCTTCACTATTAAGTCAAGGATAGTCTTGGAGAGTCTGCAAACCCTTAAAAATTTATCAAGGAGAAACAATGTTATCCTTATGTGGGTGCCTGAACATGAGGGCCATAAAGGCAATGAAATTGCTGATGGCCCAGCCAAAAGTGGAGCAGAAACTCCTTTTGTTGGATCAGAGCCATTTTGTGGTGGCATTTCAATGTGTTACCTCAGAGCAACACTAAATAGCTGGGAAAATAAACAAAAATCGCTTTATTGGGAAAGGCTATAATGTCAGTCAAAAAATTTATTGACACCTTTGGTGGTAATATAAAAGAACTCCTACTCCTTAGAAAAGAACAGAGCACAAATTGATTACAGAGCTCTTCTCAGGCCATTGTCCATTGAGGTATCACCTATACAAGATGGGGCTCGGCCGAGACTTCATTCTGTCGTTTTTGTCAGGATGCTCATGAAACTTCGGTGCACCTACTCTGCAATTACGAAGCATTGGCCAGGCGGAGATTACTCCATAACATTGCGTATGCTTTTGTGCTTTTCCTTCACCAAACTACGTGTGAAACCTAAGTCCCAGAATGGTAGGTACTAGAGACTTCATTAACAGCCTAAACCTAGGAAGGGAGTAAATCCAACGGGGACTCACAATAGATCTTTCAGGTCGCAGTGAATGCGAAGCCAACGTCTACACACCCCTCTAGAAATCTAATCTAAAAGTGTGGTTGGTTGGGTGAACCGAACCGAAAATTACTTTTTACACAGTAATAGAAATTTTTATCTGCTAAGGCGTTTATACACGAATATTTTAACACCATTTTGAATACGTTTTCATGAACGCTTTCGTACTATTACTTGGAAACACGCGCCTTGCGCCGGGTCAAAAGTTTGGAGCACCATAAATTTGTTTCGCATAATATAAATTCGTATTGACGCTAATGTAATTTGTGGATTTTTCCTTCTATAAAAAAAAAGTACTCGTGAATACCTTCTGATGTATCATGTAAATTACCATTCAGAATTGTCGGTGGTGGTCATTCCCCTCAGCACTGTGAGACTGTACAACAAGAAATAGTACTACTATTTTTTACGCTGCCTATCCTGTTTCAATATCGGGCCCAGGTCGCAACAATATAGTAAATAATTTTAAAGTTGCTTCTGCTATATCTACCATCCCTAAATGTCCCAAATTAAACATGTTTCAAATTTACTTATAATCTAATATATGCGCGTATCTAATTTTAAGCCAAATAGCTTTAATAAATGACTTTCTACAAAATAAAACAAATTTTACCTTTCAAACCACATTTTCACACTAGATAGAGGCTTCTTTTTTCTGAGGTGATCTAAACTTTGGAACGGAAGTCTATCTGCCAAAATAAAAAATAAATTAAGTTTTTTTATATATTAAAAATGATTTAAAATCAATTTTTAAAACATTTTTCATTCAATTTACATGAAATTTTAATTTTAATTTTACTAGACACCAGTAGATGGCGCATAAACTGAGAACAGATGTTTTTTTTTTTTAATTTGAATCAAATTTTTATCTTCATACAGATCAGATATAAAAAAATCTATTCTGAGATGAAATCAACAAAGTCTGTTGTTTCGAATTAACCAAAATAACTGGTTCGATTAAAGTCATAAATTGCAGTGCCATGACGACTTCGTAAAATTTACACAAGTAAGATTTAAAATTAGAACTTAAAATTTCTTTCAAATTTTATTTATAGTACTTCGCACTACCGAAACTATAAACGATTTTGGAATTTTTTTTACAAAATATATGTTTCAAATTATCCCCGCTCTCCCCTAATATTTTCGTTAAGTTCATGTGAGCTTAAATGGTGGTGCTGGCACTATTTAGTAATTTTCATTTAATTATTTTGATATAATCTAGATAAAGTGTATACTTCCACTCAAAAAATTGCATTTATTTATATATATTTCGAAAATTTTGGCAATGGAGTATACTACCTAAATAATAGTCATCTAATAATTACTTTGTATGCCAGTTTCTTCAAGTTGATAAAGATAAAGAACAAAAAATACCCAAAATTTTGAGTAATAAAATTCCATGCATGTTTAAACTCAATGTTTTGATATTTTCAGATACAGTGAAGGCGAGAATAATAATTATAATCCAAAAAAAAATTAGGGGGCACAGTAAACTTCACTCTTAATTAACGACATTCGATATGAACTCTCTCTCACTCTCCAATATTGAAATCAGCATTGCAAAAACCCATTTTAAAAATGTTTCAGAATTTTTACATAACAGAGACATCTACCTACATTTATTATATATATATATATAATGTATATTTGTATGTAAGTTAGTGTAGTCACATTCTTTGTATATATTTTATTACATACACATAAATACAGTTACGTTAACTAGTCACATTTATATAAATGAAATCACGATGTACGCTAGCTTTTTTTATCTTTTCTTTTGATTTTGATTCACTTTTACTTATTATTAGTGTTGTGTTTTTACTTTTTTTTCTTTTTACTATTTTTCTACACATTTATAATACCTGAAGTATATTATATATTTTCTTTAAAAAAATTCTTACAAAAAAACTTACCTTTTTGTTTTTTTTTTTTACTTTGAATACATTTCTGCACTAATTTTAAATTAGAATTCGCTTATTTCACAATTAGTTTTGTTTTATGTACAAATTTTAATTCAATTTCATTAAAAATAAAAAAATTTTGGGTGTAGAAAAAAAAAATTATCTGATGTCACTGTACAGAGAATTATTCGAAAAGTATCTTAGTTGAGATTTTTTAAAAGTGATACTAACTAAGTGATACTAAGTTAGCATATACGGGATTTTGAAGAAAATTCGTTGTGATTCGAGGTGGTTTTGATTGCGGAATTTTATGCTTTCCACATAAATATAAAGCTAAAAATTTCTACCTAATTGTCTCGCACTCTTGTATTTTAATTGTTTTTCTTAAAAGTTTGAAGTTCTGAAATTATTAAAATAAAAGTGAAAATTATATCTTTGGCAACATCGCTTGTTCCAAAACAACAAGTAAACTGCCACTGTTTACCCAGAGAGGTAAGAAAAAATCTCGCTACTAAATTTACCTACAATATTCTTGCCCCAACAATTTATATGGATGTCCGAAAAATAATTATTTTCGTCACAAAAATATGAATGTCCCAAAAACATGCGCGTCCTAAAAGTTTATATGTATGTCCCAAAAAATATTACCTATATCATCCAAATAATAATGTCCCAAAAATATTTATGTCCCAAGTCTTAAAAATATCTATAAAAACATGCGTGAGGCAAAAATATATACACACATATAATATCAAACAGGCAAACTCGTACACCTCTTTAGACTCAGAGGTCTGCGAATAAGACTAACTATCTTGAAGCGAATAGCTGAGACACGTTGATTGAATAGCAGGACATGTAGGCATTAAAACAACAAAATTGTTGACTGTCTTGCAAATGAAGGGTGCGTATCCATGTGTATCGGTCCTAAGACTATTTTTGCCCGCGCAAAGAATCACCTATCTGTACAAATCAGGATTTTGGGAGGACAGAATTGAATAGGTAGACACTAGGGGAGCACATCCTAGAACTGAGACTAGCGAAGAAATTCATAACATACTCGCAACAGATGGTAAAAAATAAATTCTTCATGGTCACCAGAATTGAATTAGGGTTCATAACGGGCCTATTTAGTGGGGGTATTACCCACTTGGATACCATCTTAAGATGGTGGATGGTGGGACCTATTGCTTTTGCATGGAGAATGACGAAACTGCTAAACATGTTTTTTATGAATGTGAAGGTATTTGCTGCATAAGCCTGAAACATCTAGAAATGGCATTCATATCGTCAGAGGATGTTACATGAATTACCCCAATGAACATTATACGTTTTTTTTTAAAGACCTCAATTTTGAATGGACACCTTGGGACACTTGCAGTAATATCCGAGGTTGCAGTGACTAAATACGAAGCGGATACTCTGTGTTATACCCCCTCCCCCCACATTATTATTAATAATTATGTCCCAAAAATACTTATTTCTTAAAGATTTGTATGTCCCAAAAAGTTTTATGTTAAATTTTTTTTCCCTAATACATTTTTTCTTTTAAAACATAATCGAACTTGAAATTTAGCTTTTATTACATGCGTTATCGTATAAGGGCGGCTCGAAGCTGAGACGTTTGCGCCGTATGCACTACACACAGATGTTTCATATAGGTATGTATGTGCCGAAATACATCTGTAGGATCGACATTAACCCTATCCATATAATGGCACAGTGTGAAAATGTGGGATAAAAATGTTTACTAGTCTTATGATGTGTACATGACATGTAATACCATTTCTTCGTGACTCTCTATTTTTTACAAAGGTATTCGAAAATAAATTTAAAACGACTGGGCTAAAATTCATCAGATTAGACCAGATATCTTGTCTTATTGGTTTAATTAAACTGGTCCAAACATGAGTAATAGACCTTTCTATAGATTCATTTGATTCCATAGACCAAAAAAAAAATTCCTCGATTTACTTTGTTTAATCCATTGTTAAAAACAATTACTGCATAATCCTGAAATAGATTTTAGTTTTATCCCCCCGTTGGGAATAAGTCGATCCCAAAGTCTGACAAAAGTTCTTTAAAAATCTTCTGATTAAATACATTTTCACAAACGAGTTAATCCAGATAAAGTGAAAATCTTTTTCCATTTATTTTCTTCTTAGTTAAATCGTTTCTGCTTGAGGAATTCGTACGCGTCCCGCCCCTAATTATATATATTTTTGTAAAAATTCGTTCTCTCTCTGGAAAAGTCTGGAACAGATCATGGTGGATGGTGGGATAGATATTGTGTATAGAATGAAGGAATAATTCTTAGAAAGAGAACAAAAATTATCACAGTTAAAAGGATTCAAATTAAGGAAAAAGTGTTAAAGGAGCATTGAAACATGTTAATTAAGATTGAAATGCGAATTTATTCGTAGAACCAGGATATCTATTAGAAAGCCTTTGAGTGTCTGTTGAGCTTTTGAATACGTTTTCAACACTTGTAAGTAAATGCGATTAAACAACGGAAAATAAACAAGAAAGTTTCTTATAATTCTTTTTCTTCGCATATTTTTTTTTTTCAGTGAATTTTTTATGTTTTTTTTTTTTTACTTAAGTTCAGATGGGTTGCAGTTTCATATTGGGGTACTTTATGAAAGTGTGTATATCTATGGGTGTATATCTGTGTGTGTGTGTCTGTGTTTAGCTACTGTTACAGCCTGGTTTTTGCTGGGACATCTCTCTAAGGAATATTTGTAGCTTTTCATTTTCTGATATAATCCTTCTGCTGCTATGGCATGAAGATAAATTGAGCTCGTTCATTTCAATTTCCATGTGATATCCTCAACTCATATTTGTATCCTTTATCTCCCCCCCCCCCCTTCCTCATATTCCCCGATTCTTATTTAGTAGCAAAGGTGTTCCGTGAAAAATGCCAGAACTGTGTATAACTAGTATAGTTCAAAACGATGTGACTGCTCTGCAGTAGTTTCTTATTTGATCGGTATTACCTATACAGATACAAATTGATAACAGGATACGGAGGAACATATTTCCTATTTAAGATGACATTTCATTTCACACTCCTTACTAAGCCACTCCAGCTTGCTTGGTTATGAGTTGTATAAGTTGTGAGGTGGAGGAATGTCAATGACCGAGAGAGGTTTTTTATTACGTTATAGAGGAAACTTATTTTCATGTAAGTGAATTGGAATTGGGATCACAGAAGAAAAAAGGAAAAGGGATTCAGACATTTTTTTGTCATATTTTGAATTGAATGTGCTCGAAGAGTTTCAAATAGCGGGAAAATAACATGAGAATTGAAAAATTATATTTTCAGGATTTCAAGCTAGATTCACGTTAGCTTACTGCTCAAAATTCGAAATTCATTTTAGGCTATGCGATACTTGAGACTAAAGTTGTGACTTTAATGCCAAATTGGTATCAACATAAAAATTGTAGAAATAAATTTAGTTCGCAGTCAAAAGATTTAGTCAACTGAGATAGAGATGAAATGTCACGTTCTCCAGTCGGCATTTAATTTGTCTGAAATAAAAACAAAACAAAAAAATGTTTAGGTAATCGAATTAGTTTTTTTCACCTTATAAAATGAAATCAACAACAAAAAATTAATAATATTTTGGTCCTTCGAGCCGGATCCTCTTTAAATTCTTGTGAATGACAAAGGTAATACGGGTTTTTACTTGCATCCGAACGAAATGAAAAATTAGGTTTAGATTGAAAATTTGAAATAATTGAAGATCGGTCTTTCCGATAGCGTAAAAAATTATAGTTTTAATGTATATGTGCCTTGCTATGAAAAAAGGGATTAGAAATTTAAGTAGACATTACTACTATAAACGGAACCACTGCTGCCACTAAAGAAATATTTTTTTCCAGCATGCGCTTAGATATGGAATTGTGTCGAGATATTGATAGAAAATGTTCTTCAATATTTGATGAAGTTTTCGAAGAACGTAAAAGGCGTAGTAATACTTGGGTAGTTGTGTGAGAGTGCGATGAACATGCAAACGAGTCTTAAATTAAAAGATGAAAAAAAAACATTTTCACAAAAATACTGGACAAGAAGAGTCTAATTCTTTCTCCAGAACGGGTGGCAGAACATAATCAACATCCTGCATGATGGATGCACAGGATACTCATGCGAACCACATTAAAAACAACAACGCATCAAGAATCACGTGAAACTCTGAAGAAGAAAAAAAAAAGCGAAATTTTGAATTGGTTTATTACTAGAGATAAAACTTGAATTCACTGAGTTGAAGCAAAAGTCTATGCAGTCATGTCATTGCACGTCACACACCCATATAAAAAAGCCAAAAATGTTGCAATCGGCTGAAAGATAATGGCTATGTTTTGGAATACAGAGGTCATCCTGCGCTAATCGATCTCGACAATAACGGAGGAAGAGTATTACGTTGTTCTGGTGGAATGTTTAAAAGATCCTGTAAAAGAGAAAAGAAGAGAGAAATGATCTGAATGGATCCTGCTTTTTAATGACAACACCCCCGTATCCAAGAGTCATGTTGTTATGAGTTAAACCATCCTCCCTACAATCTAGATCTGGCTTGGTTACTATTTGTTTCCAAATAAATATCAAAGCATATCATGAAATCCATCTACAGCTAACATACGAGCTATCTTTCTCTCTCTCTCTGTCTCTCTGTCTCGGTCTTCCATCAAATTCCAGATTGTAGAAACCCCTTAGACCCCTAGATATAATTTGTGTTACAGATTTTGGGCCAATTTCTTCCAAACAAATATGCGAAAAAAATTCAAAGTGCTTTTCTACATCCATTCTAGGGCGACAAAATCAACTCAGATACTTTCTAATACAATTCGAATAATCTTCTGAACAAAAATTATGTTGTAAAAATAAAAAAAATAAATTAAAAATTCACTTACAGAATAATCCTCTCCACTGTGAACACAGTATTAATCGTTATCGTCCTTGTCGTCAACTATCAGTCGTTTTTGTGTTCATTCAATAAATTTTTCACTATCCTACTTAAAAATCTAAAAAAAAAAAACAAAAAAAAAACAAATCCAAAAACAAACACTTTCACAATAAAAATTTTCAATTGTAAACACCACGTGTCATTGCTTCTCGATTTCGTGTATGCCACTTACAAGTCAAAATTCTAACATAGGTTCGCCTAAACGATGCATTACACAGTGCATAGCAGACAGGATTTATCGTTGAATTAATATAACACAGAGCATAAAAAAAATCCCATAACTCTTGCGGTATACAATTACCGCACGTTGTTAAAGGTTTTATTAAAACTAGAATATTGTACGGTGTCCACGTTATTATAAAGCTAAGTAAGATTGCTGATAGTGTTTTGGCGGCCTTAGTCTCCTGCCGTTTCTCCTGTGATTTTTTCTTTTTTTTTGCCTGCCGTGTAAGCGGTTGAGCTTTAACCAAAGGTTTCGGTATAATTTTCGCATTAAGCGGTATCCGAATATCAGGAGCATGTGATATTCTCCGACCCAACGGTAGACTATATTCGGAATCCCGTGACGGTAAATGTCGTCTCGGTGGCACCGACATTACTGGTAAAGGAACATCATCTTGAATCATTTTTATCGATGGTGCACGTTCATCACCCTGTCCACCATCCGGCGGTAAGCGTATTAATATTGTATAAACTGAATCTTGGCTTACAGATCGTGAACCAAGACGATTGCTATTCGGTAATGATCGTGAATCACGTGGTCCCGGTATTTCTTGTAGCTGACCAAGAGGCGCTAAAGGTGGTCTAAGTGGTGTCGGCGAAACATCTGGAATTATACTAACCATTCCTGGACGACCCGAAACATATGGATCTCGTATCACATTTAAAGATGTACACCTGAAAAAAGTATAATTGAAAAAAAAAAGTGATTTTGATTAATACTGGTCGATTTTTTGTTTTAGTTTACTTGGGAAACTGTTAACGTTAATTGATTTTTATATGGCCGAGGTAACTCTGTAAAGCTTTCCTTTAATTTTAAATAAATTACTTGAATTGGTCTAACAAAACACACAAAATTTGTTTCAACTCCCTGAAACATCCCTCCATAAAATTCACCTAATAACAACTGAAATTGGATGAGCAGCTCCCTAGAGAAGGAGTCCACAGTCGTCATATTATGACAAACTTAGATTAGAGAATAGAGGTCATAATGCAACTTATTTTATTACGAAAACTTACAGAGTTACCACAGCATCGTTTCTCTAGCTACCAAACTCCCTTGGAGTGTCATCATAAAATTTGTAGAATGCTTAAGTTAAGGAGAATTATGTACTTTACCCCGAGATCCATTTGTCCAAAAAGTACCTTGTCACATAAAATATGAAACGAGGACAAGAGATGATACTCCAAAGAAACTTTTACAGAACTTTACAGTGCAAAAAAAAATTGTTTTTTTTTCCTCATAGATAGAGACCTCCTGGAGGAAAGTTTGTTGTAGGGTAGCAAGAGAGCAACGATTCCAGCACATACAAGCGACTACTATTAATATTAACACGAACAACAAAAAATACGAAATATAAATTGACATGAAACAATTAAGAGTGCGCTGCATAAAACGTTTACATTCACAGGTGCATCTTATAATAGCAGTCTTTTCTTTTATGGCTTTAACTTTACTACCTGGATACGGAGCTTTGTAAAGGAGTTTCTATGGATACAGGTGTTGCATACCCTAAATCAGACGGCTCCTCTTGTTCATAGCCGCCAGCATAATCGTCAGAATCATCGCGACCAGAATGCCACCACGCGATACACCATTCTTTTATGCCGCCAAAACATTTACTCGATTTTCTTAGGCCGCCAGTATTCGTTATCTGAAATTTATAGGAAAAAAAAACTGAAATTTTTCTTTTTATCTTGAAATAATCTGAAGAATATTTTAGCGAAAAATAACTGGATATTGAAGAAAAAAAAATTAATTTGGGAAATGTGTGCATAAAAAACTAATCCGAAAACTGAAATTTTTTTCAATTACTTTAACCCAATAATCAATTCCCTACCCCTTTTTCCTTTCCTGCCAAGGCTGTACTATGGCATCGGGTATCCCCTGAGCTTTGGCAACATCATTAAAAAAAAAACAAAAAATTGTGATGTCATTTCCCAGTTCCGTCGCAAGTATGACCCCAAGAAGTCAGAACCGTCACTGTTTAGCTCCACTGGGTTAATCCTGGTTCGTCCGAAAAAAAATCTTAAAAGATGTTTACCGATAAGCTCCATTTCGTAATGTTGAACGTCCAAGTAAGGCACAAACTCGAGTCTGATCTAGAAGCATAGCAAGTTATCGAAGACTACACATCAATGTGAACTACTTTCCATTGCTTCTACGGTTCAATTTCTTAAATTTGCTCAACTAAAAGGAAGCTTAGGTTAGGTTAGGTTAGAGGTGTGCCGCCAAGAAAGAATTATCCTACCTCGCTTAGACCACTATCAGGTTCATAGTACCCCATACAATCATGCAGGAATCAATCCTTCTAAGGACAACCCTAGATCTACCCTGAATCTTTAAGGAACCTCAGGATGTATTAAGCTCTATATCTGGCAACTGCCCCAGGTCCGAGAAGAAATATGTACCCATTAGCCTAGCCTGTCTCTTTTGGTCGCTAGAACAGGGCACTCACAAAGTACATGTCGGAATGATTTGATTTTCTCAGGAGCTTTACAGCTACGATAAAAAAGTTTGATCTAGACTTAGCCTTCTAGCAGTGTTATGGGGCAAAAGTGGCCCGTTGCACCATCAGTAGTTTCCTATTGTTGGCTCTTTTCCTTCTCAGAAGCTTCCTTGTTTTCTTTCTATTGTACGCAGGTCATAATTTCATCGCAATGCAACAGATGTGCCGATAGACTCACCCGATGATTATTAGCCCTTAACGTAGCTGTCGTTCGTGATGTCGTCTTTTAGATCTCCGACTGGAAAATCCGAAGTAATATCGATTACTTAAGTGAAAAACATCCTCGATGGCATCAAAATCACCAACGTTTAAAGACCCCATAAGCTCAACAAGCTACTGGGGCTAAACTGAAGAAATCAATATGCACCAAGTAATAAATGTTAATGAATGTGCTCTATTTGAAAATCCAACTACAGCCAGGTCCTATGTTTTTTTGTGAACAACAAAAAACTATTTACAGACTAAAAGAAATATATTTTGCAAAAGAGGGCGTTTCGTATCAGCAGGGACCGTATACTCATCAGTACGGTTTGATTCCTGCCTGCCGTATACGCCAAACTAACAGCCAAGCTGACCTCATAATATGCGTTTAGTAAAACTTTTAAGTTTGAATAATATTTTAGGCAAAATACTACGTATGTACTTGGATGCCTAGTAAGATTAGATGGCTATTAATTTGGCGTATACGGCAGGCAAGAACCAAGCCGTACTGATGAGTATACTGTTCACGCTGATACCAAATGCACTCTTTTGCAAAAGAAATTTCTTTCTCAAGGATTTTTCGTTTGTAAAGAGCTGTTTTCACTCACTTCTCGAGCTATGGATCTTGTAGCAAACTCGGTCAATTTTCATATTGACCAAATTCGCTATGAATTTATTTCATACCAAAACTCTCTATGTTTTTTCAACAGCAATCATGAGAGCTAACCATTTCAAACGAGTAGAAAAGTACTACGATGATTCCCGCACATAATACAACTGATTTGAACGATGGTATTCAAAATAGAGTACTTCTACACGCATTGTTCACTCATCTTTAAGATTTACAAGTTTTTACTCATGAATTCCAACAGGATGCTCTTATGAAATTTAAAATGGACTTCCTAATTTCATATATGGAAGTCAAAACAGTTGCATCTTTTATGAGACAAGAGTGGCGCATAATATCTCCTTAGTCTCCTTCCCACATTCTATATATTCTGAGGCATCAATTCCTCCTACCTTGTATAATACGTTTCCTTCCAGTGGTAATTATACACTAGGAGTTTTATGTATTTTCATTGGAATACTCCCAAAGTTCTTTGGTTATTCTACCGGTACAGCGACGAGGGGCGCTGATAGTCTATGTAAACCACAATACTAGAAGTCAACAGAAATCTTGCAGTAGTCCCGATTGTTGGTGGATGAGTCTCTGAGTTCTCTCCAAATTGTATGAGTTCATGCATCCTTCTTTTCACGAAATATAATTATGGATGGAAACCCGAAGATCAAGTACATCATTGCACTGTGATATTTAGGATAATTTTAACTCCATTATAAATTTTGAACTGATTCTAACACCTTTATTATTCAATATCCACACTTCGAATCTACCCCACATCAAATTCAGAAAAGATGCATTGAATGACGACTTAGCCAATGCTGACCAACACCAAAATTTGTCAGCTTCTAAACGAAATTTAACCGACGACTTTGGAACGCTCAATATATTCGACAATGAAAACTTCGTCCGAACTTGCCGAAAACTGAAGTAAACTGCTTTCATCTTAACAACAAAATGACCTCTAGAAAACTCTCCACCACTTGCAAATGCATTATATTCCAACACGAAAATACGTCAGTGTAACAACTCTAGACCATACTCTGTCGTATCACCAACAACTAGTGAACACAACACCAAACGAAATGCATGCAAAAGCATCTTTCAGGAGATGATTGAAAAATCTTGGACAACTTCGGAAGTCACGATAGGCACTAGCCATAGTGTTTTATATGACTAAGTACTGCACCTGGTTAAATAGTGCCTATATGCACATAATGTCGATACAAACTCAACACAAACTAATTAAGAATTTCACTTAGTGACCAGCGACTTCTTTTCAACCTAGGCTTGTTAAATGACTGAAAAAAGAAGTATTCAGATACTTGGTAACATATATAGAACCCTCAACCGCATCTTGCAAACTTCGATCTTAAACGAGGCTTATATTGTTTGTTGAATGAAAAATCTACTAATCATGGTGGCTCTTCAGATGCGGATCACAGTCATCAGCTATGTGTCTGACAATAGCGAACCAAGTCAAACGATTGCATACATTGTTGCCGAATATCATCATCTCCATTTTTACCCCATGGTTACCACAAGTGTTACCTCAAAGCTACCCTAAATAACTGGGAGAATAAACAAAAATTCCTGTATTGGGAAAGGCTACAAGGACTTCGTCAGGGAAAAAAGTTTATCGACACCTCTGGCGGAAAAACAAAAGAACTCCTACTCCTTAGAAGAACAGTGCTCAAAATGATCACTGAGCTCTTCTCACGCCATTGCCCCTTGAAGTATCACCTAAACAAGCTGGGTTTGGCTGAGACTTCATTCTGCTGCTTCTGTCAGGATGCTCACGAAACCTCGGAGCACTTGCTCTGCAACTGTGAAGCATTGGCCAGGCGGAGATTACTCCACCTTGAACATGCTTTTCCTCCACCAAGTTACGTATGGAACCTCAAGCCCAGAATGGTTCTAGACTTTATTAACAGTCTAAACCTATAAATGGAGCAAATTCAACAGGGACTCACAATAGATCCTTCAGGTCACAGTGATTACGAGGCTAACACCTATACACTCCTTCACAAATCTAATCTAATCTACCACATGGTGCTCTTTCAGATTTCATGAAAATGTCTGATCGATTAACCAGTAAATTTTATTGGTCATTACTGTAAGAGTTCTCCACGACCAACTTTTAAGTACGGTCCTACTGGACATTGCTTCGAATATATTACTGTAGTCGCCCCTTTTAACAATCCTGCCCATGTTATGGGCTAATAAACCTCTTCACTTATAAAATGAAAATAGGCATCTTGAAATATCGTGAATACTTGATTCCTCTGCTTATACCTGAAACCTTAATGTTTTCAGAGACGTCTCGTTTTCTGGCAATAAAAATCTTTCCGTTGCCATTTTTATATGCATTAGGTCCATACTAAAAACCACTTAACTGCTTTATTTTCACATGTCTGTTTCGTTGGTGTTTGGGCACATTTCCAAAATATGAAGATTACGTGCTGCATAAATGCGAGTCTTAACAGCTTTAAATCATTCTAAATACCGCCAACCATCAGTATAACCAACGATTTGAGCTCTCCATCTCTATATATAGCCCTGAGATGATCCCCACCATCTCCACCAAATTGGCACTCTTCCAAAAGTGATATGACGTTCTTTTGCCACCATTTTTATCGAAAACCGACTTTCTTTCAGACACCCCCCTCCTGCCCTCCCACAGCAAATCCCCACTATAATGTGAATGAAATAATCGTAAATCACTTAAATAAGCCTTTTATCTCACCTTAGTCTTCTGTGTTGCCGGATTTCATCTCTTTGGAAATTGTCTTAAATCTTAATGGGTTTGGATTTGGAGATAGGATGGGTCTGGGGTCTAAAGAAACGAAATATGTATGATGCGTACATGTTTCCGTTCACTTAACATACAAAAAGAAAAGTATAAAAACGTAAACGACATTCACAAAAAAAAAAATAAACAAAAAACGAGAGCTTTACTTACACTTGATTTTCTTGAATGAATTCCATGTGCAAAGCCAGAGTCTGATAGGACTGCGTTCGTCATGTAAACACTTTCAGCATCAGCAGATGATTCAGATCTGGGTCGTCTCCAACCGTCGTGATCGCTGCCAACATGTGAAACTGATACCACCCCCGAGTGATTGACTGCTGTCATTTCATCACTAAAAGAAAAATAAAGGGAATTTCGTGAAAAATGTGCTTTTAACGTGATTGTCCAAATATTACTAGATTTCATGAGAGATATTTCAAGAAGATTTTTTTGCCAAGCTGGTGTTATCTCTCCTCAAATTATTGGAGGAGATTTTGTCAAATGTTTGGGGGTGGGGGTGCGCTGGAGATATTGGTTCATAAAAGAAAACGTTGAACGTCGTTGGAAAGTATATGTGTTCGTACGTTTGTTGTCGGTAAGCCTTTCATTAAATCTTTAAAATTTATAGATTTGACAGAAGATTTTTGCTTTGTAAGAGTTGGGATGCAATAAATCTTTTTTTTTCATATTAAGCAATTTATATCCGGCTCGAAGGACCAAGCTATTGTAACGTCAAGATATCAAAAATTAAACTAAAATTCCTTATTTGTCGTTGTAAAATTTATTTAAAATTTAATTATTTCTAGTGCGCCAGTTATCAGATTGTAGTTAGTGGCAACCTTTTTTATGTAAGGGCACCGATTTTTTTTTTCATAACATTCAGACTGATTTTTTGGAAAATTTATTTTGAGGAATACACCCATCGTTTTGTTGAAAAATATTTAATTTTCTATATCTTTGCTCGACGTTTCGGGTCCAAGTGCGGCCCTTCTTCAGGAGCTCTATACATATAATATTATTTACAGATTTCTCTCTCCGCGGCTCGTATAAATATATTTTAAAGATAATAAACAAATTACAATAAAAGACAAATACATTATTAATAAATTGTAATAAAGACTTAGAGCAAAAAAGACAATTAACTAGCTACGAGGTCATTATGTCAATGAGCGGTTGTTGACAAGAAAATGTTTAAATTATATGACTAATACTACAGTTTTAGTTTGTTCAGTATGTATTTGTAATCTTTATTTATTAGTTCAGTGTCTTGCCTTTAGTTTATAACTTTCTTTTTGTTAATGTATATGTGGCACGTTTTTTAATAACTTTCTATTAACTTACAGACCCCTGACTCAGAAAGTTTGTGTCTGAGCGCCTGAGCGCGTGAGAGTGCCGTTCATGACGAAATAGTTTTAGGATAGTAAACGTGGATGGATTTACATGGGGTTTTTTGATTAAGAATGGGTGAATTGAGGTCTTTCCGATGGGGTAAAATATTTTTCCGTGTGGGGGTTTTGGGGTGGGGTGGTAACTACCACCCTTTGAGAGTGCCGTTCGTGGCGGAAGAGTTTTAGGATAGTAAATGTGGATGGATTTGCATGGGGTTCTTTGATTTAGAATGGGTGAATCGGGGGCTTTCCGATGGGGTAAAATATTCTTCCGCGTGGGGGGTTTTGGGGTGGGATGGTCACTACCACCCTTTGAGAGTGCTATTCGTGACGGAAGAGTTTTAGGATAGTAAACGCCGATGGATTTACATGGGGTTTTTTTAATTAGAATGGGTGAATGGAGAGCTTTCCGATGTGGTAAAATGTTCTAATGTGTTGGGGGTTTTGAGGTGGTGGTGGTAACTACCAGCCTTAGTCGCATTTCGAGAGTCGATTATCGAGAGTCGAGTTTTGAGAGTATGACTAAAAAGTAGAAAATAAAATATATTAAAAAAACTTTTAAAATAAATAAATTTTGTAAATAAAATAGACTAAAAGTAAAAAAATATATTTTTCTTTCTCAGTGACATAAACAAGAAAATCTTAATGCAAAATAAGAAATGTTACAATTCAGATTAAATATTAAAAGTTTGGGTATTCATAACTATAATCACAATTGTCTAACTGCAAATCATGCCCAAACTTTTAAGATTTAATCTGAGTTGTAGCATTTCTTATTTTGCATTCAACTTTTCTTGTTTATATCACTGAGAAAGAAAAAAATTAGTTTTTACTTTTTAGTCCATTTTATTTACAAAATTTATTTATTTTAAAAGGTTTTTTATATATTTTATTTCTATTATTTTCCATGTCAATTATTTTTGTGTTGTCGAAGGAAAATATATGCGTGGGATGCTAGTGTTGATCGTGGTGCTTGTTTATTAATATATACTTTATGTTGTGTTAAACTGGTTTTAATGGGGTCCTCGGCTGTTTTTTTACAGCTTTTACAATAATTTTTTACGGGCAATCTCATTGTATTTGCATAATCTTTATTAACATTTAAGTAAGCTTTACAATTTTTTTGAAGTCAAAATATATAATAGAATAAAAGTTATAGTGGCCAACAGGAAGACATCAAGTAAAAGAGGTGCTTGACGGTGACCAAGATTGCGGCTATTCTGCTTATCTGATATTAAAAAACCAAACGGCATTTTAATCTTCATACTTAAGAGTACCGATTGAACTAGAGCGAATTTTAAATTACACAAATTGACTTTTTTATACACTTTTGAAAATTATATTCTATTTTTACTCATTTTTTCTTAAGTTTTTCGCTTGTAGAAAAAAAAAATAACGAAGCAATCATGATAATCCTAGTAATTGCTCGCTTATAACATATTAAAGATGCTATATAAATTTGAACAAGATCGGTGCAGTAGTTTCTGAAATATCGTGGTCACAGTTTCGAAAAATGGTGTTTCGAGAAAAACGCGTTTGAAAGTTCGCGCATGTGATTTATACTAAAAATTTCATCTCACCGTCTTATAACAGGCTACGATTTCGTATTATCCGTAACAGCTGTTTGTAAGCCTAGTATTTCCTATAACAGGTATTTAAGTTGTGAGTAACAGTTGTTATCTTCCATGTGTAAATACTTGTTATTTTTATCTGTTACGATAAATACGCCGCACCCCTACTCCCCTTTACTCGGGCCTAATTCGCGCTCCGATCCAGGGCCGTAACTTGTGAACCACTTCGAATATCGAAAAATCCTTTGGCACACATTGTCTACACATGTTGTAGATGTGAAATTTCGACCCGAGAAACTAGAGGACCCCCCCCCCCCCCCCCCCTTAAGGTTTGTTGATATTTGTCCAATGTATGCAGTGTTGCAGTTCTCGCATTTGACCTTGTATAAAACACTGTTTTTTTCTTGTGTGGGTATCGGATCCTTGGTTTTTGTGTAATTGTTCTTTAGTTTCCTTATTGGCTTGAATGCTATTTTTTATGTGATTATTTTCGTTTTTAATAACTTTCGCGATTTTTAGGGATAAAGGATATATGAACGGGATTGATGTGTAAATAGGATTTGTATTATCCATTCTTATTGCGTTGTTCGGGGTGTGTGTTTAAATGGTTGTTCTTTATTGCTCTTTTTATTATTTTGTGGATTACATGCAATGGATAGTTATTTTTTATTAATATATCTGTAATGATTGTGCTATTTTTTTTGTGAAAATTTGTTGTGACTGATTTTAAAGATTTTGTGTGCGAGGGTTTGGGCTGTATTTATTTTAGTGTTATGCGGGTGGTTTGAGTAATAATTTAATATGCTTTTAGAGCTTCGAGTTTCATCTCTGTCTTCAATGTTTGGAATTTCGTTAATTGCATTCTCGGTGGCTGCGATTAAATCATCCTTGTTATTGATGTCGGTGGGCATGTTAAATTTAGGGCCGAGACTTAGTAGTATAGTTGCTTCTGTTGGTAAAGTTATATGAGACAAATTTTTAACACAGTTTTTGTCGAAAATGAAAACTGCTGGAAACCTATCAGCTGTAAATTCATCTATAATATTCAGAATAATTTTTTTTTCTACATGACTCGTTTATTGAAAGATTTACAATTGTGTATAGAAAATTATATGGGTCAAAAGGACGCCTTGCATACCGGCAGAAATTTTGTCTTTTTCAATAACTTTTTCCAACACATTTTTGGAGTTATTTGCTTAATTGATTTCGTGATGTATGTTGACCTGAATTGCTGTCGGCTCATTACTTTATACTCTTTCTATCAGATAGCCCCGAAAGAATTTTTTTTAGCTTGGTCAAAAAGGATGAATGAAGTAGCCTATTGACATTACCTCATTTGGACATTATTCGGCTGAGAAATGCGTCTTTCACAATTCCCATCATTGAGGGAAATTTTGTGCTGTATATGTTGCTGTCTAACCATCTGCAAAAAAAAAAAAATACAAGCTTCCATAATTGCCCGTCCCTACTAACAGCCATAGCATTTGCTCTTCGAAAAAATATGGTCCCACTAGGCTACTTTCATTCTATGAGGGTGTAGAGGCGGTTCAAAAGTCTTAGGATTTCCATTGCCTAAAACCAACTATTATCCTTCTTAATGTCTCCATTCATCGTTAAATAATCTTCTTCACTCACTTTCTTGTGGCTGCGCAAGCTGTCCAGGCTTTGTCAAGCCCCGATAAGCGAAAGATGATGCTTCCATTGGAATTTTTATTTTTGCAATCAAATATTTTTTCCAGACCTTTCAAATAAGTGCCAAATGGAATTCTCTGTTTATATAAAACAAAAATAGCTCTACGAAGTAATTTTACTATTTATTTCAAATAAAATATCCTAAATCTAGTAGTGAAGCTCCAAAATGTCAGCACTGCTTAGCACAAATCAATCTATCCTTGCCGCGCAAAAATTATCCATATCAGTTAACAACTTGTTAAAAAAAATAATAAATGGTTGGCATGTACCATAAATTAACCTAAAATAACAGATAACTGTTAAATTTTTCGAAAGAGCTCTCTTAAAATTCCACGTTTTTCTGCAAGGAATGCTTACTGAGAATAGCCCGAAGAAGTACATATTTGGGATCACAACATAGCATGGCATACATTTTGGAATATTATACTATTCCAGGCTCAAGGGAAACGATCCAGTGCCAACTGTGCTCCAGTTCTTATCCCATCTCATTAAGAGCGTGTACTACCAGCAATATGAGACATAGGTAAGCATGAGTCGTACTATCGAGACTTATATCTAATAAATGATCAAAAATGGCTTCAAAATTACAATGCAGCTAAGAGGTTTTTCTATTTTGGGCGATGACCCGGTAACATAATCACATTCAAATTTTTCATCCACGTTAGTAGCCATGTTGGTGATAAATAGAGGAATATCAATTGCAGAATTTTGCGATAGTAATCACAGGAAACGCCAAGGTGCAGAGAATAGTATATTAATTTGATTGCAGCTTTTTGTCTTATCACTCTGACTACCCAAATAATCTTCATTCTTCATTAACTGTATAATTTTTACTCATTAGGAGAGCTGATAAACCAACTACGATCTCCCTAGATGATAATGTCATTTTGCACCACTTCTTTGCTTTCCATCTTTGTGCAAATATTGAAAGGAACGGAAAAAATATAAAAATAACCAAATCAAGATTTATAGACTCAGCCTAATTTTTGGTGGAAGCAGTGGGATGTGATAAATATTATAAAATGTTTGCTCTTATCTATTCGAGACTAGCATATTTTTCAATTTCATATATATCTGTAAACATAAACAATAAGAACAACAATAACAGATTCTTCAATTATTCGGCTCAAGAACACTTTGATGATATTTTCGAAAATCTTAAGCTGCCTCTTCATTTTAATTCTAAAGCTTTTATGTCTAAGTACCTCCTCTTCGGTAGCTGGCGAAATTATTAATTTTCATCTCATTAAGCCCACTTTAACGCGCACCCTGAATGAATATTTCATCGTGCAATTACACGAATCCTAAAACTGACAAAATAATGCCACCGCACACCGCATATCCCACCAACGTATACATACAAACATAGATATATTTGTTGGTATTAAGATATATACATATATGTATGTCGTTATATAATATTATATATGTAAAAAGCTCTCATCTCATTATAAGTGGCTCGTTTTGCATAAACTGTTCAGTCATGTGAAATCCACTTCAATCTTCATACTCAGATTTCTATAGACAACAGTTGTCACTGATTGACATGAAGATTCAAGGTGATGATGGTGGTGGTGTCAGAATTAGCAAGGTTTTGCCTTCCTCTGATGACAATTGTCACAGAATGACACAAGGACATACATACCGTGTAGACTACTTTTTGAATACGCACCAAAGAATATTTTCTTTGTGTTCTTTTTTTAGCTAAGCTGTTGTAGACATGAGAATTTCCACTTTAAAAGTCCCCAGATAACTAAGAAGGATTCTGCATTGAAAATTACCGAGAAATAAAATTGAGACTTTTCGGAAGTGGAAAATTCCATCCATCTTCTACTAGACAAAAAAATAAAAAAAACGAAACGTGCCATATAGCGTTGTGTAGGAAATATGCTTTAAGGTCAAGGTTGGCACCAGGTTTTCTGCCGCCCCGCCGCCCTAATAAGAAATTTACATTTCCACCAACGCACTGTAAACTTTTCTCTCAACTTTAACCTGGAGCTTTTGCATAATCTGTGTGTTAATTGTCGAACATTCAGGGGCTTATGCTAGGCTTTAGGTGATATGAGAGCATTTCGGTCTTAAGTTTATAATTGTTACTAAAGGATAGACATGGATTTAAATTGTAGCCAGGCTGGTGTTGTTTCAAATGTTCGTTGGTAATTTACTCAAGTTACTTAAAGTTGAAGAAACCACTGAAAATCAATGTAATAAGGAAATAATACATAAAAATAGAGATAATATGATTACAAATTAAAAATTAATATATAAAACTCATTTAAGTTCTTTCATAGGAGACCAAGGTTGCCAAAAAAATACGCATGTCCTGAAAAGTATTGTAATGAAATGTTGATGAAGACAAATCGATTTAAGGTAGTACATCGTATATTATTTACATTGAAAGCCAATAAAGAGACACTAAGGTTGTCTAGTAAATTTGACAACATGGTTACATCAGAACAAAATTTAAACACTCCACTAACTAATGAATAACAGGTGCCATAGCTTGAGCTCGCTTCTTGGAAGATTTGGAAAAAATGAGAATAAAGGAATCGGGACGCAGATCGTACCTTATACACTGGATATGCACCTTAGTTGCCAGTACTATCCTCACTTATTTTAAAGGAGCGCTTTAGAAAAACCACTTATTTTACAAATATGATCCTGAAAATCCATTTTATTTCGAACAAATATTGCAGAAAAGAAGCTTCCTATTTTTAGAAAAAAATTCCATTGAAATTATATGAATTAATTTCGAATAGGATACAGATCAGATCAAGCCAATGGTTTTAACCTTGTTATAAGCCACTTTATTGCAGCCTTTCATTTCTGATAAGAGTCTGATAAATATAAAACAATGAAGTTTTAATTAAAATCGGAACTCCCCTTCATCATTGGGCAAATTTGCAGAAATGTGCAAATTATTAATTATTTTTCCACTCCAACTTCAATTTCACGCTTCACAATAATGAAAAACCGATCGACTTTACCCTCCTAACGAGCTCTGTAAGCCGTGTAAATTTTTTTTTTTAAAAATCTCCCATAGGTGGGTGCAGCTGTAAGTTACACACGGGCTTATGATTCAGTTCTGAAAAAAAAAACTTCGGTAGAAGTTTTAATTTTTCAACCGACGTAATTGACTCCAATAAATCTCCAATTGGCAGCCATTGATTGTCAAATCAACTTGATGATGCACTCGATGGAATAACTTCAAGGACGCATAAAGGTGTGGTTGTTAATATTGATTGCAAACAGTAACGCTTTCACTATATTTGATGGAAAACTGTCTGTGTGACTTATTCTACCCGATTATAAATCAATTTCAACTCCATTGAAAGCTGATAAGTAAATTTTCTCTATTAACACGAAAACTCTTCCTATGACTTTTCCAAAACAATGCCTTTAGATCTAACAGAATTTCGCCATTGTTTCTAATTAATGATTCTCCAGAGGATTTTAGTATTCCAGTTTTATGTATTTTTTTCCCTCTTTGATTGGTCTCTACTATCTCTCGATTCACCCTATTGTGACAGTCGAACTAGAATGATTTTCAATTTTCATTAAATTCGAAATATCTAACGACTACGTCTATGCATACTTTTGTAGCGATAATAGGAAATGTCTTCATCGGGGCAAGTCCAGAACGCAAATTACTTCTAAATACATTTTATCTATAAGCCCGCATCCATCCATCCATCCATCCGGCACTGCTGCCACCTTGTATTTGAAGTACCTTTTCCATCTGGTTTAGATTAGATTCAGATTGAAGGCCTTTCTTATCGCTTTAATAAGAAACCTTCCGGGAATAGGAAAATCGAGATAACTTTGCCATTGCCTTTCAGTGTTTCATTGCCAGCTTCTATGCGAAATTCATTGTGATGTTGAAACAATGGAAAAGACAGATATTTTCCTTATTGATGATGAGAGTTTTTTTTTTGTACTTTTTTGTAATCTAACCGGGGCAATAGTATTTCTAGCTGAAGAGTAAATGAGAAAATCCGGACCGTAGGAAAACTTGGCGAATTTCCTTTTACTTATAATATCGTGCCGAAGCTGAAGGTTATAATTGATACAAAAGGAAACCATGGATATCCGCTCAATATGAAAAATGTATTAAGGCCATTTCAAATTGAAAAGAGATTGAGTTGCATTTTTATAAGTTTCCCTTACAATTTGTTTATTGTTTTTTGATTTTTTTTTGTTTTCGGCTAGAAGGCCCATATAAAAATTAATTGTTCTGATGGGAGTATTTACTTTGTATTGAGTAGAATTAAATTATTAAATCTTCTCCAAGGGCATTAAGAAGACTTAGACTCATTTTTTCCTTTGTCAGAAGGGGGGGGGGGGGTCTTAGCACACTTAGTAAATGCGTAGCTTCAAAAAGTATATCACCGCTACAGCCGCCAGTTTAATCCTGGTCAGCTATGTCAAACATATTTCTATCTCAAATGGTATCTGAGAAAGAAAGAAAGAGAAACAGAAAGTGAGAGGGAGGACCTCATAGGCAAAGTTAAGTAAGAGGGGGCCGCTTAACGACTAGCTGCATCATTTAGACCCCACTTGTGCCCGTAGACCTCATGTGATAACTTTTCACGTCGCCCCAGATCCATACTGCTACCCTTACTAAACTCTGGATATATCTAAGACTCTTTACCTAGATCTATCCTGCTTCTCTCAGAAAACTCAGGATAATATCTCAACTCTTACTTTGCAGCTCCCTTAAACTTGAAAAGAAGTAGCCACCCAATAGCTTACCTCTTTTATTCATCAAAACGGGGCACTCGTAAAGCACATGTTGGACGGATTCGATTTCTCCCGAGTCCTTACAGCTCCTGTAGGAATCGTTCGCCGCTATACCCAGTTTTCTAGCATAGTCCCCTATGACCCATAATGACCTCTACTAGATTCCTGGTATTTGTTCTGCTACCATTAAGAAGTTCATTTGTCCTTTTCCTGTCATATACAGGCCATAATTGCCTTGCAATATGGCAGGTATCGCTACTCGTCCACCGGAGGCTTGCCTTTTGATAGGCGCCTCTGCTGATTTCCTCTTTTAAAGCTCCGATTGGGATCCTGACATAAGCTACCACTGCGGAACTATCCATTTCAGAGCCCTTTTTGGCCAACTCATTAGCCATCTCGTCGCCTGAGATAGCCGTATAGCCAGGTACCCAGCATAGGGTCACCTTGTGCCTTATAGTCAATTCATCAAGGCTGGTCTTGATTTTGATTTTATCAGCACAGCATCCAGCACCTTGATGGCTGCATGGCTATCGGTAATATGCAGAGGTGTCGTGAGGACTCTATGCACATGGATAACAATATTGTTGCCTGATAAATCGCTGTGAGTTCTGTCTGAAAAACACTGCATTTGACAGGCAGTCTATAAGACTCGTGCCACTGAAGATCTCCGGATTACACTTCAGTCGCTATGCCTGTACTTGTCTTGGAACCACCTCAGAGTTAATGCCTGATCCAAAAACTGGCCGAATAGGCTAGACCAGACTAACACTAGAGAGATAGAAAGAAAGTGTAAATAGCTAGAGAGAGAAAGCACCATGTAAGGAAATGTCTAACCTTAAATTGGGCAAATAATGCTGGATGTAACTAACAAATCATTTTAGAAATAACAATTTGATAACAAAAAACGTTTCTACTGCCACTTAAGCGGTGTAGGCCTAAACATAGGAAGCAAAGTTACATTCCATTGAAGTAAACAGATATGACATCTTGTCTCTAGCTCAAATAAGAAGAAAGACCAAGACAATAATCTGTGAACACCTACAGAGCTAACTGGGAGAGAATTAATGATTTTTTGTTATTTTCACTATTTGTGTTAGGAACGATTATTAAAAGAATCAATGACTCCTGTACTCTGCTCTGGCTCATCACATAGCATATTGACCAGAATATCATTTCGTCTAATACCAATGAGTTGTGCAAAACTCCACTACAATTTTCTTCTTCCAACATCTGCACAAAGCGTTTTCTTATATGCATGCAAAGCAATTTGTGCGATGAGATGAAATACGTAGGAAGCTAGAACTATAAACAACTTTAATTTTAAATACTACCCTAAATGTGTTACCTCTTGTACAATGATAATAACATAAGCGTGCAACAATTGAAACATCAGTACCAAACCATTCACGTAATTTGAAATTTCATCCGGCTGGAAGGACCATAAATACAAACAAAAAACATTCTTTCCAAATTAATCAAGAAAATTTTCCCCTTTTTTTTTGCATTATCGAAATACTTAATGCAAACAGCTCATACATATTAATAGGAACTACATCATGGCGACGGGATTGGAAGCACTCAACACCTATAGTATACTTTCGAAAGTCAAGTAGTGCTCCATTCTTAGATTTTCTAATTAATTTTCTGTAATTTCCGTTGCTTTATGCCATCCCGTTTGAATAGTCATTCCTTACCGGAATTCATTAGATTTTCTTTTCGAGAATTTTTTTTTTTTTTTTTATTGATGCAAGTAGATTAAACTCATCCCCATGACCACATTAACTGAAATGAAGTGAACCGAAGCAGAGGGTGGGCACTATAGCAGCACAGAGAGCTTTCAATGTGGATTCTATCCTGTGCGCCTTCAATGTTTACAAAACTCTCACCAAACGACTCTGTGCAAGCCAGCCTGTTCGCTATCTTCTTCTTAATATTCTGTGTAAAGCTGTGAAGTGTTGTTGTGTGTTACAAGGATTGAGGAAGGATCGAAAAAAAATACACACCACTTACTCCTAGTCGAAATGCAAATATCGAATACCGACAGGAGAGATATTGCTTCAATAAATTGCCATAGTTATGTCATTATCGTGCCATTGGGAACCATTGCCAGAGCGAGCATTGCGTAAATTTTATGGAAATGAACTCAATGATTTTTATCGAATTTTGTTTATTCAGTCCTTAAGGTGGTGGGTGGCTATGGTCAGTTTTATTGATATAGTTAATAGCGTTCACAAATATAAATAGAACCGACGACAAAATTCAACTGGCATTTTAGGTACTTAGGTTGTTATGGACAGAGCAAAATTAAAGGGAAAATACTGATTAATTTTTTGACTTACTTAGCTACTCACAACTTTGGAAGAATCTAAACTTGTAGGATATTAGAATTAGTTGTAGATCCCAAGAAATATAAGGCATTGTTGTAGTATTTGATGTAAAAAAAAAAACAAATCAAACCAAGTATCTTGAAGGTGCTAATAACTGAAGTAAAGCCCATAACTAAAGGAGGAGTCATAATTAAATCAAATTCTGCTGAAAACAATATGATTCTCATAAAGAACTGTGTGAGCGATACAACATCTCCCTTAGTAAGAAAAGAGTTCCTTGTTTATTTATTTCCAATCTGGATGAAAATTACACGTCGGAAGAACTACTAAAAGAATTTCGAGACCTAAATCACTTCTTCACAACACAAGACCAACAACGCACAAAATGGACTATATTTTTTTTATGGCAGGTCAATCGCAAACATCGATTGGAACTCACACTATGTACGTGAGGACTTCAATATAATGAGATGCTGTAAATGCCAAAAATATGGACATTCATAAAAAAATTGTGCGAATAGAGATATATGCAAGAACTGTGGTGAAAATCACGAGCCATCAAATTTCACTATGACAGGAGTCTCTTGTATAAAGCACGCTGCAGACAGTACAACGTGCCTGGATTACCAAAGACGCAAAGTAAAGAATTAAAACCGAATATACTGTGTAATCTTTATAAAGAGCTCCCACCATGCTAAACCTAATAAATTGTTACGTGCCACAAAGTGATACAAGCGACATCTGTTGGAAATGGAAACAACTTTAGCTTAGTGACATCTTAGTAAACTTTGGGTTCGCAGAACGAAATATTCAGGAAGGTTCTAGGATAATTTATAGAGTATAAATACGGCGCTACTCACATCCAGAAGGCGAGTCTTATTTCAGACAGTGAATTGAACGAAATAAACTATTTGGATTGCGATAATTTAGAAGTACAGTACTAGCGATAATTAAAGAGTTGATTTGATTGTTTGTGAAAGTAAATATAGAGTTAAATAAACAGAGCTTGTGAATAATATTTGAAATATTGTGTTTTAAATAACGAACTAGGCCACGCTCGTAACAATATCTAAATATCAGGAGTATTCAAAATAAGCCAGATCAAATCGAGATTTTGGTTATCAAAAACCCACATATAGTTATAATAGTGCTGAATGAAACGTGGCTATATTCTAATGAGGTGAACTTCTATAATATAAGAGGCTCTAAAGTATAACAATATAAATCTAGACATTAAATATAATATGATACTAACTGAAAGTTAGTTGGCGAAAGCCAACATGAATTTATAGACTATTTGTAGAACTTACTGACGACTCAGCACCGAAAGCTTATGTTATCGGGAGATACAAACATTGATTTGATGGCGAAGCATAATCCAGTAACTCAATATCTAGCTACCCTAAACGGCGAATCTGCAATAATCATGGCCACTAGAGGCTGCCCACAGGGTGAGGCTCTATCACAACTTCTATGGGTCTTAGTTGTGGATGAGCTATTAAATTTACTATAAGAGGCCGGCTTTAAGACCCAAGGATAAGCTGATGACATTATCATCTGTGTTAAAGGAAAGTTTGAATCAGGTCTACCCGAGCTTATGCAAACTGCTTTCAACATCGTTACCAGATGATGCCAAAATATGCGGCTATCAAAAAACCCAGATAAAACAGTGCTAGCTCCCTTTACTAGGAAAAGCAGTCTCCAGATCAAATCTCCTAAGTTAAATGGAATTGTAATAGAATATTCCAAAGAAGCAAAATTGCAATAGAATATTCCAAAAAAGAAAAATATCTAGGAGTAATCCTATACAGCAAGCTTACCTGAAATCACCACCTTAAAATGATAACTAACAAAGCCATGCGGGCATTCAGTTCCTGCCACAGAAGCCCAAAATGACCCAAGGGATCTTCCCGGGCATAGTCAGACCCATACTTTTTTACAGGGCAAACGTCTGGTGGCCTAAAACATTGCATGCAACCACCAGGATAACCCTTGATAAGGTGCAAAGGAAGGCCACTGCACCTCTTTATTCAGATAGAAGCAGCGGCTAGTATGCTCTGAATGCAAAAGCCAGTAGATCGAACTTCCTCCAGTGTGGGTCATCTCAATATATTCGAGCAGGTCGATATTAACAACCTGGATGCTCCAACAGATACTATGGCAAAAACAGTTTCCTTTGAAAGAGGTTACCAGGTAACCATTAATGAAAGAAATCAGATACCAGACGGAATTAAGTCTGGTATACTGACGGATTCCGGCAGGATGGCAAAACAGGCGCAGGGGTGGTTGTTCCAGAAATGGAACTATCCATCCGCTTCGTGTCTCACTTTCCATTTTTCAGGCAGAAGTCTATGCTATAGAGGTTGGGACTCAGGAAAGCCTTAAGAAGCGCTGCAAAAACTCCAACATCTACATCTGGTTAGACAGCCAAGCTGCGCTCTTTCCTCTCAAGGACTTGAGTCGAAACTAGTTTGGAGCTGCTAATCGAAACTCCAACTACTGACTAGAGATAACCAAGTAATCTTCGTTTTGGTTCCTGGACACAAACGTGTGGGCGGTAATGAAAAAGGGTACGAACTGGTTAAAACCGGAACTGAATGTCCAAATACTGGTCCCTATTCAACATTTTGCCTACCAAAAAGTCACTTTAGGGAGAAACTGCTTAAGTGGAAAAACCGGCAACTGGATCTCCTAAATGGTTGAAGAAAAATTGACTTTGCATGCGTTTTATTTGCAGTAGGCGACTTTGTTGGTAAGTTTTCCTTAATATCATTACCAATATTGACGAAGAACTGCTTAAGTGTGTGCTATTGTCTTTGGATCAGTTTCCATTTTCCCTGACTTTCTTATTTCAGTAACAGTTTCTTTATAAATATTCTCCTTTTTTCTGATAAATTCATTAATTATTTTCCATGTTTTCTTTGTATCGTGTTTTGTCTTTTGAAACTGGTTGTCTATATGTCCTTGTTTCGCTTTCTTTACTAACATGTTTACCCCCGATTTTTAGCACGAGTGTAATCCCTCCTGGGTACGTCTTCATTTTTTTTATATAACTTTTCCCTTTTCTTCATTTCATCTATAATTTTATCTATTATCCGTCCATTTTTCCTACTTCTAATCTTTTTGTAAATTGTGCTATCTTTTATAATGTAAATAAGCTCCTCCGTCGTTATTACTTGAGAGTTTTGTATTCTCCCTATAAATTTTGCTCTATATCTCTCTTTGTCTACCGTTGATATGACTTTTGTGCTCATCCTTTTTTTTTTAAACATTTGTAGTGATTACAACCTTAATTACGTTATGACCTGATATGAAGATATGAAGGTAGCATCCCCATATTCGTGTAAAAATGTCTTGCATAGATCCGTAAATACATGATCTATTTTTGTAGCCATGTTTTCTGTCGATATAGTTGGATATTTAGTATCAATTTTATTTAGGATCCTGAAGTTGTATATATGTAGATAATAAGTCTAGATATTGAGATAATGTTAATGTGAAGAGTAGGGACGAGGCCTAGTCCATGCGGACAGCGCAACCATGGCTCATTTATTGTGCTTTCACCTTAGGCAAAATCGAGTCTTTTGACAAGCTCGATTATTGCTCTTGGGGTAGATTGCAGGCTTTATTTGGAGAGATAAGTGTTCCTCCTGTGATTTGCATCCTTAGACCTGCTAGCGCAGAGCACTCAAAAATAACATGCGTCGACCTCTTCGCATAGTCGACGCAGTTCACTGCCGGATTTGCCTATCTTCTTCAAGGAGTGACGGAAGGAGCGATGACCAGTGACTGCGTTAGCAAACACTCTGAACGACTGGCTGCTTAGTCTAATAAGTTGTCGCATCTGGAGGAGAGAGGGGTTAAAGAGGAGTCTCTGGACTTTCGAAATTTTGAAAAAAAAATGTATGTTATTAGAGGTATTAAAAAAACCGAAAAATTAAGAAAAAAACAAAAAAAAAACGAAATTTTGTATTTGAAGCGCCATAATTCTGGATTGGTGAGAGGTTCGAGGATGGTTCATAAGAAAGACTCTAAGGTTGTGCATACAACTTAAAAGAGACGGGTGTTTAATGAAAAAAGACCATATTTTACTAATCACCCTGTAACTCGGTAGGGTGATATTTTGCCCCCCTCCCACCCCTGCCACAAAAATTTTTATTTGTCTGGACAAGAGAAATCATCAAAATATTGACCTATTAGTCTGGGACACCCTGTATATGCTGATGGCACAAACATTATAGTACATATATGGAACGAAAACAAAAAAGTCCTTCAAATAACTATCTATGATCTGTTATTGGACAGTATACAAGAAATAAATAGATTTCAATAAATTAAGCTTAATTTAAATGAATTTCAAACTCTTTCTGAAAGGGGGCATTGAGAGAAAGAAAGGAAGAAATATACATGGACTATAGGTTTAGCCTCAACATACACCCGGTGCAAATACATATTAAGCAGGGGACGTCGACTGCAGCACTAAGACTCCATCTTAGTCTTGGCTGGCTCCACACGGGAACAAGAGTTCCACATGAATCCATCTATGAATTCGTGCAGTTTATCGCACATAGCATCGACAGGGATAGTGACCACCTCCTCGAGACTATGTTGAAAATCAATTTTGAATCTAGAATTCCATCCAGGGCAGAATGGTAATTACATTATGTGCTTCAACCATTGACAAACCCTATTATAATCTACACTGATGGCTCCAAATCCGATGAAAACATCGGAGCTGGAGTTTTCTGCGAGAAGCCTCAGATTAGAATCGCTACGCGCCTTGAAATCCACGCCATTTTTGAAGCGGGAAGGCATCTCCTTAACTAAGACACTGATAATAAGGAGATAGCCATCTATTCAGACAGCCAAGCGACTACCAAGGCTTTGTCTAAAGCCTTTACGAGCTCGGTCTGGGAGACCGACAGCTATGGCGTTCCACTAAATCGTCCTTCCAACAAGGATCGATGCCACAAAGGCAATGAAATTGCTGCTGGCCTAGCCAAAAGAGGAGCAGAATTTCTCTTTGTCGGACCAGAGCCATTTTGTGACACTTCAAAGTGTTACCTCAGAGCTGCCCTAAATAACTGGGAGTATAAACAAAAATCCCTGCATTGGGAAAGGCTACAAGGACTTCATCAGGCAAAAAAGATTTTCGACGCTTTTGGCGGAAAAACAAAAGAACTCCTACTTAAATTTATAAGAGCCTTCGGTTGGGACCTAATGGGTCTGGAGGGTGAACAATTGGCCTTGCATTGGCCTACATACGGAGGACCCATCTGTGTCCCAAACCTCGTTTTTCAATCAATCAAATCAAATAGGCTTAAGCTTAAGTGTATTAAGTAGAAGGTAACTAAGGCTAATAATAATAATGATAATAAATAAAAATAAAAAAATAAAAAAACTGTAAGAATTTTTTTCTGCGTAGAAGAGGTACTCACTCCGACTCCCCCTCTCCCCTCTTCGACTCCCCTTCTCATCAACCTACACTTCAATTACTGACACAAAATTATTTTGTGGCAAGAATTTTTTTAAATTCCAATAAACCACTATCAACGAGGTGATATACGGTCGGAGGAATATTTACAGCTTCCTGACCTGATTTCGTGTCCCAAATGCCATATACACACATAATACATATGTTAGTATGAAACTTCGTAGATGGTCCAATATCTGATCGTACATCATATCTCTATACTCCCCCTCTATATGTATGTATATAAAGGCAGTCATAGCAAAGACATAAAAATGTATGAGAGCCTGATTATGGGTATGATGAAATCTGCTAGGGTGCAAATGCCACAGAGAATTACATCAGCAAAATTATACCGTCCTTGGTGGTTTGTATCTACTTTGCCAAGTATGCTCGGTACACCCACCGAAGTCACTTTAGATTTCAGCACTTACATGTTCAACAAATCGTTCGATTTTTTAACATCTTTCATTTGCAACAACTATATGCTCCTACTGCTCCTCCGCCTTCTCTTCCTATTCTACCATCATCCCCCGAAGGAGTAACTTCATTTTTCTCACCGTAGATATAAAGAATTTTTCATTACTTTGCTTCTTAGAATTCAACTTTGCTCTGTAGAATTTTTTTTCCATCAGGGCGCTCCCCTATCCAGCTGAGGTATGTATAAATAACTGTTGCTTTTCTACCCTTCCGACTGTTATTGAATTCTTATTGAATTCATCTCTGACAGTTTGTATTCGCTTATTGAACGACCAACCTTCATCACCCTTATTTTTTTTTCATAAATTTTCTGCTTGATATAAGGGCTCTGTTCGAAACTTAAAAGTTAAAAGCTGCTCGTGTCGCGTCGTCCGCCTAACCATTCAAAATCATCCTCTTTTAACCAAATTCCCTTTTTTCTTTGCGCCCTCCCCCATAACACTGTTGGTAGTTCTTACATAAACTCGAGAAAATTAGCTTAAATTGATCCTTCAGTTTTGGTTCTTGAGAAGAAAGAGAAAAAAAAATCACGACCGTGTAGATGTGGTACAATGCTCTTCAAGGAACTTGACTTGTTTTACACAAGAAAACAGAATTGTGAAAATCTCTCTAGATATGGATTGAAGTGAGTCTTTGGGGGTGGGTGGGTTATGAAAGGGAAACATTGATGCACAGATATCGAAGGGAAACATTTTAAATTCAAATTAGAGACATGGGACCATAAAAGCTTGTGTCATACATGTTATTTTGATTGGTCGTAAAACGTGAAATACTCATGTGTGGACGGTGCCTTGAATTATGTGAACATACATAAATGGCAAGAAATATTTTCTGAACACGTTTTGAATATGTTTTCACATCTGTGAAATAAAATTTTTGATTTTATTTTTAGGATGTGGAATAAAATAATTTTATTTTTATTTTTGTGACTAGACAGAGTAAAGGGATAGGATGGGATGAAAATGATATAAATTATGAGGATGTTCTTCACGCTTAGCAATGAATAAGGAGTTTCGTATCAGCACGAATCAATACTCTTCAGTACGGCTAGTTTTTACCTGCCGTAGACGCTAAAAGAAAAATTATTAAAAAATTGTTAACATTTTGTAAAAGTTATTACTTTTCTTTTGTTCTCTCCGGGGTTTTCAATAAAACAACCAACACGGCGCTTACCAATTTCTATCAAGATCAAAGCGAACAAATTATTCAGGTGTTATTTTTAAAGAGCACATCAAGAAATCCTATGCATGCACAGTATTTTATGTCTGCAAAAGAATCTTCAGCAAGAAGTTTGGTTTTGGACTTAGATGGGTTCTCGTAAAACTAAAAAAAATCGTCAGATCAGATAACTTGACTTTAAGGCATTTATAGTAAATGAAAAAAATAAATTCATCTATTCCGTGACCATACCACATAATGAGGTAATGTTGTCACAAATTCAAAGCCTCATAAAAGATTGTCCAAGTGTACGACAACAGCACATCAAAATTTGAATCCCAGACCTCTTTCTTGCTTAATAAACTTGATAGCTAACTACTGAGCCATTTCGATTGCCTGACGTTTATATAAATTATTAGAATTTTAGAATTTTTCAGGCATACTATCCAGCCGATAATATAGTCCATAGAAACTACAATCTAGTAGCTACTAACTGCACAACTCTTATAAATATATTTCTAGTATTATTTTAAGTATTATTTTAAGTAATATTTCAAATAGCCCAGGTCTATGATAAAAAAGAAATTTTCGAACTGTGATTTTTTTCCACTGTTCTCATTCATATTTATGAGTATAAGTTGAACATTTTTCGGAGTTCGAAAACTTGCTTCACAAAATTTCGAATTTTCGAAAATCAAAGTTGTTTGTTATCTTTTTCAATACGGAAATTAATTGAGCTGTGTAAGCATGAACTTTTGTTTTGAGTTCAGTCTAATCTTTGAGTGAATTTAACTCTGTTCAGTCTTCATATTTTGAGATTTAAAAGAATTTCGAATATCATCAATTCACAATGTTCAAAATGTAGAAATTTCGAAATGAAAAGTAAAACTATGCAAATATTCATGGATCAATAGAGTTGTCCCACATTTTTGTCAAACTTTTTGTTACCTTTGAATATGAGAAAATATAAAAGCTCTCAGCCTAACAATAAATAATAATAATAAATAAAATAAAATTAAAACTTAATAACGAAAAAACACAGTACTAATCACAGTAAAAAATACTTAAAAATACACTTAAATTTCGTGGAAAGAGGCCAATGTTTCGTTTTACCCGACTATGTCATTATAGGCTTCCTTCCCCTGTCTATCCCTAGTAACTTTTTGTCTTGTAAGACCTTAATACAATACAGAAAGTTACTAGGGATAGTTATAGGTATATCTTAATTTGCGAGTCGTAAAACATCAGATTGTCCAAATTAATTCTATTGATTAGAAACAGATTTGACCAGGGACCGAACCAGCTATGACTTTTTACGAAAAAAAGCTTACTTTACTTCTTATTCCTGACCGATAATAGTTTGAAGCTAAAAAAAACTACGCTGGAAAGACTTATTATTTTTTCTGGTAAAAATAAAAAGTCAGCTTGGCTAGAAAAAATAAAAAGCCGGGCTCGCTTTTTATATTTTTACCGAAACAAAAAGTACCAAGCTGTTGCGCTTGCTTTTCTAGTTTCAAAACTATTCAACCGGCCAGGAACAACAAGTAAATTAAGCTTTTTTCGTAAAAATTCATAACTGCTTCGGTCTCTGAAAATAAGAAGCAAGCGTGGCTTTTTATACTTCCGGCTTCAAAACATGTTACTTAAACCTCCAAAAAAAGGTCAAGCCGGATTTTTATTTTTTCCAGAAAAAATAAAAAGCCTTTCCAGCTTAGTTTTTTTTAGCTCTTTTTTATAAAAAGTTAAGTTTACAGGAATCAAAACGGGTTTAACGAGACATCTTTTGGTACGACCATGATTTATCCCAGCTTTTTTTTGTTTAAAATTTTCAAAATACCAGTCATTTTCGGTCCCTGCTTTATTCACCATAATTTACCACTGGTTAATTTTGAGTACTAATTTTGTTTCTCTTAGTTTAAAATAAAGGATGTATATGTATACAGGGTGTTTCCTCAATGGTGGTTAGCCTCATATGTCTCTCGTCTCACGAGTTATGGTGGTTTAAACTCAGAATTTTGCATTGTCTTACATTTATATTGACTTTGACATTTTTTTTTTACAAGAAGGGGAGGGTAACATAATTTTTTTTATAAAAACTGTTAAAACTGTGGACTCTCCTCTTTAATTTGACTATCTATCTGCTAAATGTAGCCGTTAAAAAGTTATTAGCTCGTAAGCTATTCTCAAACCTATTTTCAAAGATAATTTGTTCCCTTAGTGAGTGAAAAATGTAATTAAAAAAAAAACAAAAAAAAACATCTAATTTCAGTATGTTTAACGACTATAGGAACAGGAATAGTGTGTAATAGGTCAAATTAAAAAGGAGTGTCCACAGTTTACAGATTTTTATGAAAAACTGTTATATTAATGACCTTTTGGGAAAAAAAGAGGTCAAATTAAAAAAAAAAATTTAAGAAAACCCAATTTTTTTAGTTTATACCTCCATAAGTTCTGAGAGGAGACTGATGGGCGGGGGATGGGGCTGATTCAGCAGTTGTTGAAAAGACCATGTAGTTCGGCATACAAGGAGCTCTTAACTGTGACCGTACGCCCTGTACTTTTAAAGATACAGGGTGTTTTGTGAAAACTAGCTTTTCTTTTTAGTCAGCCTGTAACTTCCAAAACGATTGATATGCCCCCCCCCCCCCCCCCCTTGCCAGACATTTTTTTGTTTGTCTAGGTGAGTACTATCACCTTCTGCTCTATGTGGACCACCTAGACGGAATTACCCTGTTTAATTTAAGCTACTGTCGAATTATTTTACCTTACGAATATTTATGTAATGCAGTTGATTTTATTAATTGTCGTAGTTTTTCGAATATCCGGTATCCGGGCGAATATTAAATTATTATCCGGTATCCAGCAGTGTAGGCCGGATACCGAATAGTTTCCGGATATCCGTTTTATTACTAATTTTTACATTCATATGTTTAAAACTACGCTGTTGGGATTGTAAAATTGCTAGTTTTACAACGCAATTCTCTTGTATTTTTACACTTTCTTAAGTACACTGTAAAAAGGCACAAATTGTTGCCACAAAGTTTAGGGAAAAAAATCCCTAGAAATGTAGGGAATATTGCATAAAATGTATAGAATATTCCCTAAAATGTAGGGAATATGCCATAAAATATAGGGAATATTCCCTACATTTATAGGGATTTTTTCTCGAAGCTTTGTGGCAACAATTTGTGCCTTTTTACAGTGAATCTTTACAAGATATGTATATGTAAAAAAAATATTATTTTTTTGCTTGAAATGTAAAATTACTCGTTTTATATCAACCATGATTCTTTTGAATTTTTACATTTTGCTTAGGTGTTTTACAAATTGTTTTTAAAAATTCCTGTATTTGTAATGTAAAATTACTCGCCTCTAATTAGGATTTAAATTTAATTCCACAGTTGCGTACATTCATTACGCAATAATTACATAAATGGTTTATGTTGTGGAAGCCTGGTAATTTATAATCATAAGTGAGGAAGAGATTCGGCTCATTAAATGCCACTTTACCAAAATTACGACACATAAATGTTTGCTGAATTAAGGAGGGGAAATGTCTTTAAACTCACAGCAAGGTACTGCAATAAATCAAGGTAGCAGCACTCTAAAATTAGTATTTACGAAAAATGTAGGAGGTGAAGAGAACAATCCTCCATAATAAAATTCAAACACTTACTGCACTTGTACATAAATATGTTCAATTACTTCCTCCTCCTCTTATCTCTTCTCGTCCTTAAATGTCACAAATTCACAATCTTGGTTTAACAACAGTTTTCGTGCTGCATGACCCCAAAGCACTTGAAAAGCATTTAATGTCCAACAATAGTGTGTCACATCCCAAATAGGATGCATCCCACTACCTACCCCCTCCATTGCACTTTTATCCATTTTATTACACTTAACTTAAGTCATCTCACTGTGGCGTTTGTTTAGCTTGACATTAACTCTCGTCTCGTCGTTGAAAATTTTTGTTGTAATTGTTCTATAGAGTGTGCCTTTGTTTAAGGCAGCAACATAATCAGCTCGAGTTTCCGCAGAAATTTCCTGAAGGAATCATAGGAGTCGTGAACACTATCCTTTTTTTTCCTCCTGTCACTCTAACACTATTTCAATCATTTCATGTGAATTGAATGAGGGATGGAAAAAGTTTCTTTCCGCTGCTATGACATGGAACGTCAGTTAAGTGTTAAAGACTTTTTTTTTGTTTATAAGTGGGACAGTAATGCGAGAGAATACGGAGCGAAATGTGTACATAGCCCTTCCAAGGGACTTGGCTATTTGTTCTTGGCGTAATTTTTTTTTTTTTAATTTCCGGCCATTCAACACTTGTGATACTTGTGGAAGTACATACTGGGATTGGAAGAGTTCTTTTCATATAGAATGGATTTCGATAAGATTTGATCTTCGAACCGGACTTGTAGTCGAATGACCGACCACAAAGATTTTATTTTCACGAGATAAATTGAAATTGTCGGAGGACCAGATGTTGTGTAAGCACCATTAAACCAGAACAGAGTCCAAGTCCTCCAGACAAGTTTTATTATACCAACAAAAGCAGAAAGCTGCATTGACATATAAAACGGGCACTGGTATACGCAGGATGGATATACAACTCATCCAGGAAATAGTTCCACCTGAGCACATCAGGTGCATATTTCTATCTCAATATCATTGGAATTCCCAATTTAACCTACATACACACCCCGAGGAACAATTTTCCGTCCGCCGGTATTGGTTTTCATTTTTTTTAGTTCCATTTCACAACTGTGAAAAACTCCACATGTTGTCGCATATAAGGCTTACAAGGATAAGCACAATGGGAAACGAATTCTTTGTTTTCTGTTCCACCTCCTCTATCCGAATAATTTTCGAGTCGTTTTTTTTTCGATTTTATTTTTTATTCATCTCTTGTGAAAATTCTCTTTACAATCGCGTAACTGCCACAGCTACTTCTCTGCTGGTTTCACAGACATCAAATTTGCATAAAAGCTTGCAGACCCACTGTTTTGGTTTTATGTGTGCGAGCCTTGAATCGGGCTGTTCTTTCGCGCATTTGTATTAGTATTACATAGCAAGAGAAGCACTGGGTAACTTCCGGGATACAGGCGGTGGATTTATGTCCTGTAGCTGGAGCCTGTTTTTACTGCTATCGTTAAATTACAACAGACTATGTGTACAGACTGCAGAGCAAGAGAGATTTTAAATTGAGAAACAGGCAAAATTTTAGCAGTCAGCAAAACTAACAGCAGCGAAAAATGTTTCCCTTTTGTTTTCTACGAAATATGAACCTAGCCAAAACATTCTGAGACGAGCCTTTTATGGGACCTTTTTCTGTCTCTCTCTCCTAGCTGGAAGAGCTTTGGGTAAACGCAAAAGGATTGATTGGAATTATTTTGAACAGTATATCTGTATAAAAGAAGGGGACTCAAATGCATATATGCATCATAAAAACATTATGACAATGGGTAAAAGGCCTAGTGGTTAATAAATTTAATAAAATGGTTCAGTGGGTCGTGGGTTCGAATTCCATGGGCATTCATAAATTGTCGAGGCATTTTCATTATGCTGCCAACAGTGTACACAACATTATTCCACTGATATTTATGTATATTTGAGCATGTAGAAATGCATAATGACATTATCGTTATAGAAATGTAATTTGGACGATATTGCTGCGGTATAATGGGGTAAATGCATAAGAAAAAACACAGCTACTTGGAAGCTCGCCAAAATAGCATGCCCTTGTTTTTATGAAGCTGTGTGCTTAACAGTCTGGGCAGCTGGCTATTAGTTGAGCTACAGCTCTTGGAACAGGAACAGCGATCACCTCATGGAGACTATACTGAAAAGCAATTTTAAAACAAAAATTCCAGATAGGGCAGAATGGGAATCACATTCGGTACTTCAGCCATTAACAAACTCTATCATATATTACGACCGGCTCCAAATCGAAAGAAAACACCGAAGCAGGCGTTTTTTGTGAGGAGCCTCACGTGGAAATTGCCATATACATTGAAACCCATATCGCGGTTTTCCAGGCGTTAGTAAAGGCCATCATTGAAGCGGGAAGACATCTCCTTAACTCAGACAACGAGGACAAGGAGATTACAATCTGCTCGAATAACCAGGCAGCTGTCAAGGCCTTGTCAAAACCCTTTAAAAAATCCAAACTTGTATTGGAATATAAGTCCAGCCTGAACTCCCTTTCTCGGAACAACAGGGTACTGATACTTTGGGTACCAGGTCACAGCGACATTAGCGGAAATGAAAAAGCGGACGAACTTGCTCGTCTTGGTGCAACTTCGGAAAAATCCTATTCTACAGTTGGAATCGCACCAAAGCACCTTATTTCTAATATCTCGGTTTGGGCTGACTGCCAACACAGTCTCCTTTGGTTAGATGATCTTTTAGGTAGAACTACAAAGGAGATATGGGGCAAACCTAACCCAAAACCAACCCTAAGAATGCTGATGTCAGTTCTCACTGGACACTCTCGTCTCAGAGGTCATCTACACAGTATAGGGTTTCTTGCTGATTCTGTATGTAAGGGATGCAGAAAGGAGCCCAAGAGAGTGACTCACTTTCTTTGTCACTGTCCAGATCTCACGGGAAAACTTTACAGATTTCTTGGTTCACAATTCCTGGATAAGCTGCATGAAGCCGGCAAGGAGGGCTGTGAGTCAATACTTCGTAGGAGCATCTGGTTGGGACTTATGAGCAATTGCTAATAAGTCTGGAGGGTGAACAATGGGCCTTTTATGACCTACGTTCCAGAGTCCCTGTAAGGGGCCTCAACCTGAACTTTCAATCAATCAATCACAGCTGTTGTATATTTTATAGTAGAGTACTTATCGATAATCCAATCCCATAATTCCCCAATCCCAACCTCCTGAGACTCTATTATGAGGCTGTATTTGAGGCTCTGATATGTGATTAGTCTGCAGTAGCTATCCCGATGATGGGGTTATCATCTATCGCTTATTAGGAAAAGAGCACCGTGCTGGGGGAAACTCTTGGTTGTTGTCATAGATGTGCTGACGCCTCTGTTCACTGTCAAAGTCTTACAAATTTTGTTTTTTTAATCCCCGCTGCTGCTGACAATTAATATTACTAAATGCGACAATTATTGTCTTTAAATTTTATAAATTTGCTGACAGTAAGGTCGAACAATTGATTCAACTGAAACGTTTACCAGCAGATGAGAAGAACCGTGAATCTGGCAACTAAGAGAGTTGGAAGCGATCTTCATCATAGCAAAGCAGCATCATATGCGATTACAAACGATTTCTACCCATCTAGAAACTGAAGTCTGTGACATGGCTAAGAGAAAAACTTGTCCAACTGGCCATTGATAACCCTGGTAGAATTAAATAAGTTGGTACAAAATTTGCATATAACTTCGCATTAAAATTTGTTCCATTACTGTCTTTTCAGGAATATATTCAATTAAGCCACAATTGTCAAATTGTCACTGCTATAATTTAAGATACATGTCATGTCTTCCAACAAACAGAATTCCAAATTATGGTATAGTGACATCGTCTTTCCTTCGAAATCATTTTGTCATTGTCATTTTAATTTTATCAGGATCCAGCCTCAGGAAATTATTATACAGTACTTGTACTAGGGTGTCTACATTGGTGCTCATGCTTGTTTTGAATAAATATTTCTCACAATTATTGTAAGTTTTCAAATTGAAAGACCTACGTTCCCTTAAAAGCAAACGATTTAATAAGAATACGTAATAAAGTGTGCGAGTTAAAACCATCGATACTGCGTTTACTCACTCTATCACCTGTGATTAAGGGAACAAATAACTCGAAATGGAGTCCTCTTCAAATATAATTCTCATTTATGAAATCGTGGACTCTTCAAGAATGACATGTGACAACTTAAGCGGAAAATCGTGAAAGAAGCTGATGACCCAGCAGCAAATAGGGAACAAATGTAAGAAATCAGAGTATCAAGTTGAAATCTTGATCGCCAGTGACAAACAATTTTTTCCGATTATCGCAATATGGTGGCATGACCGGGATCAGGAAGACCTTATATGACGTTTAATCTCACTGAGAAAAAATATGGCGATATTTTAATAGGAATCAGTCCGAACAGTGCAATATGTAATCATAATTGAATATATACTCCTTTAAAGTCATCTGTTTCCTGGCAAATGCTACATAAATCGAAAGAAATTCCATTCACATTGCGACGTCACAATAATTATTGCTTCTCTTATCCATTAGAGCACAAAGGATGATTTAAATAGCCAAATAGAAAAAATGGAAAGTGTTTCTGATTTCCTATCAGAGGTGCTCAATTTCTTATGTTCGTATTAGATTCTTTACTAAAAAAAAAAAAAAGGTAACAATTTTTTACTTTTTAACTTATTGCCTAAAGGGAACATAAACTTCAGGTTCAGCACTAAAGACAGTTTTTTCTATTATTATTACAAAAACAAAACAAAAAAAAGGCCATAGCTTTCCCAAATTAACCTTCCAAAGGGAAACTCCCTTAAAAGGAGTAAAATATCTCCGCATTTTTGTCGCAGCAAATAAGTATGTATTTACCAGAGTTAGAAAACTTTCGGAAATTTTTCATCATACGAGGGTAGGAACGAGTTATATTATACACAAAAACTGTGCATGAGGTAAAGATGGAGAATTTAAGACAACATTTCTCCCAAATCCTGCTCCCAAGCACTGAAGTTCCCAGTTTGGTTTGAGGGTAAGCTTTTATTATTCTACATGAAAATTTATTTCCTCTTAAATTTTGTGATTTTCTTTTGTTTTTGTTTTTCTTTTATTTTTATGATTGATGGAAATTGATTTAAATTTATTAGGATAGATGTCGCTGCATGAAAATTGTTTACATTTGATAACTCTTTAAATAATAGTCCTCAGGCAATGTTTTTGATTAACGTGTTTTTTTCACAGCATGTTTAAATAATAAAAGAAAAATTTCGAGGGGCTGATTTTGTGGAAATGGAAAATGGGGCTACATATCGAAAGTATATATTTACCAAAACAAAACAAAACAAAGACAAATGTTTGTTGCGATTCAGTTCTTCTCTTGGATTTCTGGCGGGGCAGAAAAATTTACTAAACTTTGATTTACTGTAGAGGAATTCTTGTATACATTTTATATAGCCAGAACTCTTCTTTCACGAAAGTAAAACATGTGCCAAAAGTACAAACTTCAATTGTTCTTCTCAGTTTAGGGGTATTTATGGGGTACAAAACTAATTTCGACGGTATTTTGGGGTTCATATTTGATTTTAATGAATGGGGTGAATTTGCGTTTCTCGAGTGCGAGAAAGTGATTTAGATCTCGACTTAAACAAAACTCATTTAGGAGTATTTATGAGGTAATTAGAGGATAATTAAGGGGTATGCTATTAAACGATAAATTTTTAAATTTTTTTTTGAAAATATTCCTGACGATTTTTATGAAATAGGGAGAATCCATCAGTCCGGTGCAACATCTAGATCTCGAATTTGGGTAAACTCATCTAGGGGGTAAAACTAACTTAGGGGTATTTAGGGAGTAATACTGGATTTTGATGTATGGAGTGAATCTTCCATTGTCATCTATGTGAGAGCGACTTACCTAAATCTCGACTTTAGCGCAGCTCATTTAGTTGTTATTTATGGGGTATTTATGGGTAAAAACCTCATTTAAGGGGTATGTAAGGGGTAACAATTGATATTGATGAAATTGGGTGAATCTACTGTTTACCGGATTTAGCTAGATCTCCACTTTGATAAAACCTGGTATATGGAGTATTTGTTGGGTAATTATGGGGTTAAAAAAGGGGATTTTATGATGTAATACTTAATGTTAATGAAATGTAATGAATCAACCGTTTTCAGATGTTAGGCAGGTATCGACTTTGGGAGAATTCGTTTAAAGGGTAATTATGGGATACTAAACTCATTTATGAGGTAATTTAAGAGGTTACAAAGTGATCTAGATAGGTTTCGAAATTGGAAAAACTTATGTAGAACTTAACCAGATAAAGAAAAAAAATTCGACTTTCGAAGTAGTAATACATGAATGAATCTAAGTAAGATTAACCTCTCGGACTCAATATTTTATGGTTATACAGGTTAATATCAACGGCAGTTACAACTCTATGATTTAAATCTACCACAAAAATGCGTTAAATCTTATTTTCAAAAATATGCAACTACATACGACTTCCTTTATATTACCTTTTCAGGATGGGCGTTATTTTGAAAACTCTGTTGAATGTTTAATGAACTTCAAGCAAAAATTTTGCGCTCAATTAAAATTCCAACTGTCCCTCGCAAAGCTTACATCCAAATGAAACAGGTTAACCGACCACCACCACCACCATACATAAATACATACAAAACTACACTAAGCAACAATCCTTCTAGTTCTACTCACCTCTGCTAGAAAATAACTAAAATGCAAATTGGAATTGCAAATTCTGATTTTCCATCATTCCACGTTGAAATTAAAATGGGGCTGAAGTGCATACAGAATGAGGTGCTCCTCATCAAACATGGAATACCTAAAAACATAGGTCACATTTTCATGCACGTGCTAAGGAATTCCTTGAGGCTCACACTATAAGGAAGGGACAGGGTCGCTGCTGGGACTTTAACTTAATATGGATGTAGGTATCTAGTTAAGTACACGTATGTTCATATAAATACGTACTCGACCCTATTAATTTTCCATGAACTATTGATGCCTTTGTAGAGTTAAGAGTCCATATCCAACCTCCTGCCCCTCCCCATCCCCCTGGGGAAAGTTTCAGGGCATAATTAAGTTGATGCATTTTCGCCTCAATTTCAGAAGCGTCCCAAATGTAAAACAGTTCCCGGATCGACCCTCTGGAGATTGTATATAAATGGGTGGCGTAAAATATACAAATACGGTGGAGGAGTGAGTGGGGGTTTGAGGGTGTATGTCCGTGTGTGTGTGCTCTTGTAGTAGCTGATTTCTTTGATTATGTCGTTAATGTTAATGGCGTGCCTATTCTAATTTCACGCTTGAATAAATTTCAGGGAGGATGTTAAATTTGTTTTTTGTTTTTGTTTTTTCGATTTTCCCCTTACCTGGTAGAAAATTACGATAAAGGTTCCTACAGACTAATTTTGATTATATTAGTATTGAAGGGAGGACATTTTTTTAAGTGTAAGACAAAAACAATTTCGCGAGAGTTGCCAAGACGCATCACTTAATATGGGCCAACACGGACACCAAAGTTGGGGATAATATTCATTTAATTTTTTACTATTCAACAATTTTGAAATACTAAATCAAGGTAACTAGTCAATCTTTAACAGGACGTTCTGGACCTAACAGTTCGTTTATAAGCATTAACATACGTAGGTGGTACATATCGAAGGAGATTTCTATTTCTGATTATAGACACACCAGATTCCATATGGAGACCACATATAAAACGCACCCACGAGGGATATAGAGTCCGTGTAAATAATAAGTGAGAATTTCTCAAGTCTAAAGAAAGAACATGCCGGAAATAATCTTTACTCCCAGGATTTCTCCTTTGCAAGGTCATTCTTCGATATAGGCCTTGTGATCAGAAAACGAAAAATGATGTAAAAATGATGAAATGACAATGATTAATTTGGTGTAGACGATAGACTTAAGTATTTATTTTTTCAATTTTTTTTTTCCATTTATGGTAAAACCGTAAATAGGAATTCCTTACGAGTGAGTTCCAATCATTGAATTCCTACAGTCGATCGTACCTGACATCACTAGAGATAGCGATCAACGATCGTTGAAACGTTGCTAGGTGTCAACTTTAAAGCGAATATCTCTTCTAGTGCAGAATGGAAATCATACTCTGCGCTTCAATCATTGACACACCCATTCTATATTTTCCACAGATGGCTCCAAATCTGAGGAATATATTGCAGCGGACAATTTCTGCGGGGATCTTGGTGTGGAAATTGATATATGTCTTCAAAACCATGTCAAATTCCTTTAGATGGGATTCACAGATATCCTGAAAGCAGAAAGGTATCTCCTCAACAATGAGATTACCATTAGCTCGAACATTCATGCTTCCGATAAAGTCCTGCTAAAACCATTCATACCACCAAATTGGTATGAGGGTGTGAAACTGATCTGCACTCCTTTTTTCACAGTATAATTCTGTGCCCATTGTATTAGTTGCAGAGCACAGCCCTATTTGTGGAATGCGGCGGATAAATTCGCTTATTTTGGAGAAATGCTGTTCCCTCCAAAATCAAGACAGTATCCAAACAATTTACTGCTAATACCGTGGTATAAGCCGCCTATCAACAAACGTCATTTTGGCTCGATGATCCTACCGCAGAACAATAAAAAAAACTGTGCAGGAAATCCAATTCAAGCTAAACGAGGAAACTTTTGAGGCTAAATAAAGCGTCTTTGTAAACACTGGCTTTCATTCTCTTTGGGGGTATCACCTAAACAGGATAAAACTGATGGACAACCCTGTTTGCTTGTCACGATTGCCATAAGCTCTCCAGTTAACGAACACCCGGATACTTCATTGGTTTTTTTTAACGTACGTCTGTAAATCATAGTGGGTCACACATGTTTCTTAATCGGATAATTTCAAAATATTTTTTGTTCAACTATATTTAACTTAAAAGCAGTGAAAAATCTTATCATGCCCAGATGGGCTGTCCTGCTACGGAGGACAGCATCAATAACGTATGCTTCTCATCCTTGATAGTTGATTGTTCTAAGGTAAATTTTCCTGTAGTTCTTCATCCAAGCCCCAATTTCATGTCTTGAATTGCTCTTAACGGAAAATAATAGATAGCCTTGAGGAGAGACGAAAAATAGTATCTGATAGCATCTGTAAAGGCACGTGCATGATAGGAGATGTTGCCTCTTTATAACTTTTAAAGTCTTTAAAAACCCACAATTGCTGAGACATAGACATACACATATACATAGACCATCCTACCATGGAAATTACGCAATTGCTGTGTCCACTAGCTTACTCACCACCATGGACTGAGTCTATAGTAAGGCATTTCCATATAGAAAATACTTTGGCAAATTTCAAACCTATCTCTTTCCCTCTAAAGCAACATACATACAGAAGTACAACATTACAAAAATTTATTTGAAAGCATCTGTGAATTTTTATACTTTGATGTTGGGTGCAAAACAAAAAAAGATTCAAATAAAAAGAATGAAGTGAAAATCATGCGATCTCGCTCGCTCATATGCATAATGGGACCACAAAATTTTAGTGTTGCTTGAAAAAGCAATTTTTCCAGTCCATGTAGTGGTCAGTAATCTGGAGGTAAAAAAAAAGCCAAGACAATAGAAACAGCTGACTACCAGCCGCTTACATAATTATATTTTAGACAGAGTTTTCAACTCAGATAAAGTGATCTACAAGGATTCAATTTCAATGATACTGGTAGCCCGTCCTTCTATATTTGATCTTTTTATCGTTGAACAACAAAAGATGCTATTTGAGCTACTTATAGTATCGGACACATTTATACTTAAAGGACTTGGGACCATGAGTTCTTTTAAGTGGTGCAGAGTGTTGGTCCCACTAATTACGGCCAAACAAAATTATTTCTTTCTCTAGATAGACATAGAGAAAATACTTTGTCTAAGTACAACTATAGAAACCAAAGTTATGTATATATAAAAAAAAAACTATTTCATTTGTATACAAACCTTGAATTCGATCTTTTTGATGAATCCTTTTTACCCGCCTGCAAATTTGGCAAATCCTTTTGTCGTTTCTTTGTCTCCCGCCATATTCGATAGTACAAAAAACACATAATTGTTACAGGAAAATAGAATGCAGCTAACGCTGTACCAAACGTAATATACTGATTTGTCTCAATGAACTGAATATAACACTGATATTGCGGTACAGTACGTTTACCCTCAATATAGGGCCAACTGTATATCCAAGGGGGCCATAGCAGTAAACTAATGCCCCAGGCAGCACCGATCATCATTGCAGCACGACTAGTTGTCCTTTTTGCACGATATGTTAAAGGTCTGGTAACACTAAAGTATCTATCAAAACTAATTATTAATAAATTAAGAACAGATGCATTCGATGCTAAATAATCTAATGCTAGCCATGTGTCACAAATGTGCGGACCCAATGGCCAATAGCCAAGAATTGTTGTCACCGAAAATAGTGGCATTGATATAAGGCCAATAGCAAAATCAGCAATTGCCAATGAGAATAGAAAATAGTTGCTAATCGTTTGCAGTTGTTTGTCAATTTTAAAGGATATCATCACCATAACATTGCCAGCCACTGTAAGAATACTTAGAACTGTTGCAACAATGGCAAGAACAACCATTTGCGGTATTGTATATCTCAATCCAGGTGGTTCTAGATCGGTAACATTTGTTATGTTCGTCAAATTCTCTGCATTGCTGTAGGCTGTTGATAAATCTATTGACATCGGTCTGGATGACAAATTTGTTGGATATATCTCCATTTTCTGATGACTGAAATGACTTGATGATGAGATTTGTGATGCTGAAATTGAAAAAAAAATTTATGGAAATTAGAAAGTAAATTTTGTTTGTTAATTAAAGGAGGTGGGGGAGCTGTGGGGTTAGTAAAATAAAAAAAAACTTAAGCTTCCCTACACAGAGTGATTCCAAAATATAATGGTGAAGAAGAAAATTGTAAGAACAACTATCCTATTTACAGGGTGACCACCAAGAATTTTCTCATAGATTCATCATTTCTTATCAATTTCATCAATCTAATGTCAAAATAGTACCAGTGTTGCAAGATGTGGAAGGTTATCCAACTTATGATACCCCGCCCACTCAAGCTTTGCTAGTGTTTCGCTTTCATGACGAAATCTAAAAATACAAGGGACATAGTTAGACTAAGATGGAATCGACGTGAAATTAAAAACAAAAAAAGTCAAATTGGATTAATTTTACAATTCGACATGGTAACATCAACATTGCAGAGTAAACTACCGCAAGAAATACGTTGTAATATCAGACGACCCCAAGACACTTGGAGAAAAGCTAATTTAATAGAAGCCGCAACAACTTGGAAATCATGAAATCAGCTAAAAGCTATCGTACGAAACAAGTTAGACAGAGAGCTACTGTTTCTTTCTTATTTTCGTCAACCCATTAAAGGTGTAGTAAGTATTTAATGTGAAGTTTTTCAAGAATCAGTTTCCTTCAATATTCGCCACGAAAAATTAAATTTCGCAGTTATTCCACAGTTTCCTCTACTTTATCTAAAGCAGTTCTCCTCTCCATACTGGCTCAGCTGTCAAGGCATGTTGTTGCACTTAGCTCCATTAAGTGTGTGTATGTATGTGGCGAGTTTACACCACCTCCCCACGCGTTCTCCTTAATTATATATAGAAAAATCTAAGCAGTAGGGTGAAAGTTGCCAGTCAGTTTTCACAAATCTGCCCGTTACGCATTTTGTCTGACCCGTAGAAGATTATTAACCAGCAAAGTTCACCCAATTAAATTTAAGAAGACATAATTTATCGACAACATATCATCATTCAAATGTCTATCTTCATGGTAACATCACTTATTAACTAATACGAGGATTGGAAAAACTTGAAATCCTTTTTCATGCTAAAGCAAAGAAGAAGAAAAAACTTTTAAAGCTTAACCCTAACCAAAATACTGTAATCCTGCCTTCCTAAAGCGTTCAACAAATTTGTAATTCACCACCCGAAAAACCATTGTCGTTAACATCTATGTAAAAAAAAATCTTATAAGACTTCCACAGAGATATATGAAGTTCGCATACAAAAGTCAGTTCCACGGATTTGAAAAGACTTGACGCACAGAAATTAATCTTTTTTATGTACATTTGCTTAGACAGTTATTCTAGTTAGATTTGTAAAGCTGTTATTTTAGTGGTGGCAGCGGTGGGATATGTACATAGTAAGGTATAAAGAACACATCCAAATATTCTCTTCCCCCCACCTGCTCTCACACTATAAAACAAACTAAAAGCATTGAAGAAAGACTGACCAGAAAATTCGAGGAGGATATGTTAGAAGCTCTCTCGAGGGTAAAGTGAAAACCATTTGGAACCATTGTTAGGATCATTAGTTCCAATTTCAAGCATGTGGAGCGATCGATGAGCCTCCCTCCTTGCGGTACACAATGTATCTAATGACAGTTTTTGTTGTTGCTTTTTATAACAATAAGTCGCTTGTCCTTAATGAACTCCTTTGTCCTCCTATAGCAAGGATAAGGGTAATTGCATTCTCTGTATATATGTTGCCAGTTAAAGTATGGATTCATCCATAAATTTTTTTTTTTTATTATTTATTTCCTTTATGGTATGCTGCTTAGAGTGTTGTTTGGAAGTAGGTAGGTAGGTGATATGTCTCCCGGGCGGTAGTTTTTTTTTCGAATAAAGGAAAGAGACTCCATTCACAAGAGACATTAAGGTAATGGTTATAGTTGTGGTGTGCAACAAAATAAGAACTGAAACTTCAGTAAGGTACTTTCTATATTTCTGAATGTATTACTTTCGGCCAGTAGTTTCTTGCAGAAAAGCAGAACTTCTAAGTAGAATTAATTCCTTACATTTAGAGAAATCTTGTGGTCTATGAAGTTGAAAAATCTAATAGCTTCTAGTGAAATCAGAGAAAGGGAGATAAGAAAAACTTTTTTCGAGTTTTTAGGAAGCTGAAAGATTTTTTCTATGGCATATCCTTGGCATAATAATTCTCACTTGGTGTGTTCAGTATTCTTACGCAATTACCCAATATAGAATTGTCACACTTTAAATATCCTTTATTAACTCGATAACTTAAGACATGTGGAGAATGATCGTTTATCTTAAGCTCAAATCGACTGACTGCTAGTGATGACCATCTCAAGGCTTCAAATAACCAGATGTCAATTATCAGCATGCAAGTTGAGTTTCTTTTTTACCTACCAGTTATCTTAATCTCTCATGTAGAGAAACATTTGTAGGGCTTTTTTTTTGTATTTAAAACTCGCACCATAACCCTAAAAAAATTTCTATGACAACAACCAGAAGCTGGCCCGAGCACTACCCATTTTTTGTAATAAGTGACAGATGTCAGCCTGTTTACTGGATGCCTACTGCAGCTTAAATCCAGTTTAGACGATTCAGTGTGCTGCCTCATTCTCGACATGCTTCCTACCTGCCCCCAATCACTGTCTTACCAATAAGTTTTCATGCGGCAGAGGCAGCATTCTTACCACTTTTCAAACTGGCTCAGAGTGAAAAAAAAATTATTCAAGAAACCTGAAGCAGAGTCTGTGATAACAAAGTCAGGTGGATGTCGTGCTGCAACATCCAATTGGTGGAATTGTGATATTACGACTCGAGCTAGCAGCAGGTGTACATGTTATTATTATGACCATTTTAACTAACCATCTTACCAAAAATACTATAACGCAAAGATATCGCACAGCCCATGCTATGCCTGTGCTAAAGTTGGACAAGAAAATTTGTATTCGGGTCTTATTAGTAAAACCCAGGTGCCCCCAATAAAAAAAAATACCAACGCTACTGAACACATAGTTCACAGCTTTGCTACCTCCTTGGATCTGGCTCTGGAATTGTTCTTTTGTTTTTCTGCTCTTTCAGCTCTTTGCAAGTACATACCCATAAATATGTATATCCATCCATTTATGCATAGCGCACATCTTTTAACATCCAGCGGATTGTAGCCTGTAGGTGCACGAGCCATACATATGAAGCTTTATTCTGATACAGATGGGTGGTGTTGCTAGGGGGTACGCGTTCATTTGTAGATCTCTTTTATAGGCAAACTAATCGCATCCAAAGACCGGACATCAAAACCAGACACCTCGGTCAAATTTAAAATCGACGATGCCTCGACCTACAAGTCCAAAGGGTTAAGGCTTATTTAGACTGCATTAGATTGCAACATATGAGCAAGTTCATGTTCACATTCCTCAAGTACTTTGCCTACTTTTGCAGGAATTTTCCTGAAGTGGAACTAAAGTGGAACATTAATTTAAAACAGCTGATTGCTGTTATTCCTTTCAAAATTACATTAACAGCCATATATTCCAGAGATAGCCGTAAATGCTTCCGATACGCTTGCCTATCTTCAAGAATTATTTCTTTGAGAAGAGTACTATTAGCACCTAATTCATATCTTCAGTTTAATCATTTTCGTACCCAAACACGTTTATTTTCTCTTTCGTTTAATGTGTCCACAATTTTGTCTTTCAACACTTCAAATATTTCCATAATACTTTTTTTTTTGATCAACCTCTTTCTACTTATTTTGAGGAATACAAACTCTAACTATTTATGATGCAAGGTTGACATTGACAACATCCGCAAATCTATATCATCTGACTATTTACACAATCCGCAATATTTAAAATTCACATAAAATTGAAGTTAAATGTGTGGACTTGCTCTAAAAAGTAGAAAAGAGTGGAATAAAATTTCCAACTTGTCGCAAGTAAGCATTTGGTTGTACAAGAGGCATAGGGAATTGAAGGGAGTCTTTACTTGTGCAAGTAACTTGCCGAGTCTGAATGAACCTTTAGCCAGCAATGCCTCGCTTCAATATAAAATCAACAATGTCTCAACCTGATGTCCTCAAGTTTTTTCTTAGAAATTTACTGGAGATTTTTTTCCTGAATTTTTTATGCATTGGAGGGCAGGCCGGCAATGGATGGTTGGGCCGCTAAAATATTTTATGAGTGTAGGTAGACACAAGTAAAGCAATAAGCATTCATTTCTTCTTAGAAATTTACAGAAAACGTTTCGCCAGAATTTTTCTCCACTCTTGGTAGCCTTCAATAATGCAAAACAATTCTAAGGAGAAATTTTAAACAGAGAGCGATGTATACAGTGGCGTTGTTAATACCTGAGAAGGGGTCGTATGGTGCTAACAAATCCCAGGACAGGAAGCAGTTTTCTGGTATAACCCAAGCATGGTTATGCGACATCTTTATGTTGTATTATTCATAATTTTACTTCGCACAGTGAAATGCTAGGCGGTTGCGAATTGTTTACTTAAAACTACGCCACTACTGTTTGTAATTACCCTGGTAGCCCAATCATCATGAGCGCACTGATGAGCTCATGATGATTGGTTGGTTCATTTACATACTTCGCAATTAAACGGTTGTTCAACACCATTTATCTCCCTTTCACTCGTACATTAGATGCACTAGACATACAGATTCATTCATACCAATTTATTGATGAGCTGATAGATGAGTTGGCGAAGAAACTCATCAAGGCGCTCAGTAAAAAAATGTATACCCACTTAACTTAAAAAATTGTTAGTTAACATAAAAGCAGCTGCCCGCACCAGTACTAAGATTTTGTAAACTGATGAGCGTTGGCTACCAGGGTAATTAAGCATTGAGTCATATTTTGTGATTATAATTGCAAGATATTGCGCTGGTCACTGGGTCAAAGTCGCATCCGCATGATTGTATAGTGGAGAGCACGACTGATTCGATGAATCAGGTTGCTCAGTGTGTTAGCAGTTAAGCTATCTTGTTGAAAAAAATTATTTACTAAGCAAAGTTTGCAAAGTAATTAAGTTTGGGTTGAAAAGAGTTCCTGGTCTTTTACTGTTCAATTTGAATTACTCCCAGGGAAACTACAGGAGAGGCTATTAGGCTATGCTCCTGAGACGAGTGAAGAAAAATCAAAAAAATTATAGGACATATGTACATACATTTAATGAAATTGAAACTCTACACATCTTTATTACAATAATATAGGGTCGAATCTGTTGTGTACCTGCTCTTTAGTTCTCTCTACAAACCCTCAAATTTGCAGGTTTTTTCTCTTTATTATTGCGGGGGAAGAAAATCAACAATTTGTTAGAACACAGCAAGCATTAATTAACAGAAATTAACTAAATTAGCTTTAATCACTTAATTAACAGGTTCTAAAAATCACTAACCGCTCTTTGATACCTCCCAAAACACTGCCACACCTTCCTATAAGCGCGTTTTGTTAACTCCATCCACTATCATATCCATCTGTATATACAGAGATATCTCTATGAGTATATAAATATATTTACCGACGTCCGTCGGTATGTATACATATCTGGACAGCTGCAAAAAGGGTTTCACTAGATTAAATACCATCATCATACCCCAATACCCCATTAACCCTTTTTACATCTGAATTCATGGCCACTTTAATTTTTAGCACTCTGCTGGCTTTGGTCTTGACTCTCACCTGTTTTTCCCTTAAGCTTTTTTTTTTACATTTTTTCAACTGCCTTTTTGTTACTTTGTTACCCATTTGCTACCGTTCTAATGTACCACTTTTTCGCCTCAAGAAGAAGGGATAAAACGGTTCCAACATTTAAGGATATTAAAATTTCATAAAAATTGATTTGACTATTTTCTAATTATCCATTAAACATTTTTTATGGTTTTTCTTCCTTCAGCACTTTGTTTCGAGTTTTTTTTTTTTTGCCCGAAGAAATGAGTTGAATAAAGTGAAACAATTTTGAAATTTTTAAGAGAGAGGGTGAGAGAGATATGTAAAAGAAAAGAGAGTAGTAGATCGCAGAATATTGCAGATTTCTTGCATCGTTGCGTATTAATTTTTTTGTATTTCGAAAATTCGAAATATTTTCAGTGATGACAACATTTGAGTATTTCCAGGTTATGTGTGATTAGATACTATACTAGAAATTTTTTTGGACATAATCGGAGAGGGAAAGGGACTGAAAGTTTTTTGTATATCTTGGACGCCCCGTAGGCCTATGGAGCACCGAGTTGCGAACATCTTTTTTCTTTTCTTTTTTTAATTATAAAATTTTTTGTTGCGTACTTTTTGGTCAGGTGAATTGGCTGGACTCACTGACCAATTCGCTTTAGGACAAAATTGCTGTCACAAGCGTTGATGCAAGTTTTAAGTATACAAGCTACTGTATTTTTTTTTTATATATATTATTGAGCAAGCTCAGGGATACCCTTTGGTACAAAGTACAGCATGGCAGGATGGGGATAAGGAAAGCATTAGGGGACATGAGAATAGTGGCGGAGGTGCTGATGTACTCGTATGTCACTCTTACGCCTTCGCAAATTCTAAGCCATAAGAAAAAGAAAAGCAGAAGATGGTAGACTATTCCACATTCGCACAATTCGGAATAAGAAAGCAGCACGGAATTTTACTGTACACGGCCGAAAGTATTTTGAATGGTGAAAGGATGTGCGCGGCATGGAGTGCGAGAATTTCATGCAGGAATTAATTTACAAGGGATCACACTAGATATTTCATGGGAACATTGACCATGCATGTAGCGATAAAGGAGCGAAGAGTATCCGACATTGAGGCGACAAGTAACCGCCAAATCGCCAATGAGCTTGAAGGCTCTCTTTTGGACAATACCCAGATGTGAGATCAGTATTCTATTCTAGGTCTGATATAGGACTTGTAGAGGAGCGCTATATTTGACGGTTTGAAATATTTCTTACAACTTTTCAGAAATCCAAGACATTTTGATGCTTCTTTGGCAACACAGAAGATGGGATCTGTCCATGTTAGCTTACTGGAAATATTAATGCCAAGAATGCTTAGTGACGATGAATTGAAAATTAATGTTCCGTCAAATGAAATGAGAGTGGTTAAATGGTGATCTTGTTTTAAAGAGATGAAACAGCTTTGGGACTTATAGATGCATTGAATTCAACGTGATTCGCTTTGCTCCAAGCGAGAATATTGTCAAAATCGTTATTCAATGATCTAATCTTATCTAATTCATATCTAATCAATTGACACAAATGGCATATGTGGTGGAAGCTACACAGTTATTATTAAGTTGGTTTTGAAATATCTTTTTTTTTTATTAAAAATAAAATAATTTTATGTATTTACATTTGTCAGACTAATATTTGTGCTGACTGTAAAAAACTTCAAATTTGACGTTTTAAAGAAAAACACTTTGAAAAACTTTTGAAAAAGCTTTAAACAGAGACACACACTACTGTGTACATTTTAGAGAAAATACACATCAAGGCCTTTTGGAATGTAAAAATAAAAAAAATATATTTTGTGTCAAGGATATAGTTTCAGTTCGAGAATAGACGCCAGAGAGCATTGATCAATAATAATAGTTTTTCCTTAATAATAAAAAGCTTTATGATTTTGCTTTTTTTTGAAAGTTTTTTTTTTTTTTTTTTTTTTTAAATTAATTTTTTTTTTCTCCGCATCAAGTTTATTTATTAAGACCATCTAATGGCCAGTTTCACAGTCGAGTTTAAACCATCCTCCAAGTTTAAACGTAGTTTAAACCAAATCGGGTTTCACAGTGCATTCTTTTAGTAACGTTTGTAGTAGATTAAATTATGAATTAAATTAGTTATCGCCACCACTGTGAAGCAATTTTTCTATCAATCAATCTCTCAATCCGAAAAGTAAACAGATCAGAAATAAAAAATAAAAAATATGTAGTTATATTAGCTAATTTTAAATATGCCAACATTCAAGTTGATAGTAATAGAGCACAAGAAAATGGACAAGAATGGATTCGAAGACAAAGTGACAAAGTTCTTTACTTAAACGGAATCTATAGCATGAAAATCAACGTCGTCCCAATCATTTAAACGATTTGTCCATGGCCGGATTTAGGGGAGGGCAACCGGGGCTCTATCCCGGGGCCTCCACAAGAGAGGAGCCTCCACAAGAGAGGGGCCTCCACAAGAGAGGAGCCTCCACAAGAGAGGTGCCTCCACAAGAGAGGTTCCTCCACAACCCGCAATAGAACTATCTAACTACACAGATGAAGTACATCCATTTTCATCCACAAACCTCGAAAAATATTTTTAATAATATTACATTATTATAAATATTTTCGGAGGTTACCCTTATTTCGGTTCTGAAAATATTGATGACACCAATACGAATGTATTTTGTATAAGTAGTTATAAATACGCAAATAATTATTTTTTGAAACAATTGAATTGAATGATTTATTCACATACCTTTTATTGCATAAAAGAAATGATAAGGAAATAATGATTTCTTTAATAATTAAAGAATATCAATTAATATTAATATAATATTATTATTTATTTTTATTCATCATTCTATAATGAGAAAAAAATAATCGCGACGAGGAATCGAACACTGAATGCCTGTTTATACTTGCATATACTTTATACCCGTTTTTCACCGAATTCTCCATTTTCCCCGAATTCTCCGTTTTTCCCCGTTTTCGTCCTTTCTAGTTTATTTTATTTTGTCTTTTTATTATTTTTTCATGCAATAAATTATTTAAACAATTTAAAAAAAAATGTGTAACCTATTTTAAAAATAATTAGGGGCCTCCACTCCTTTGTTGGCCCAGGTCCTCCACACTTCTAAATCCGGCCCTGGATTTGTCCGATTTCTAATTACTCTCCTTCGCCGACAGAGTTGTAAATTTAACTCAAAAAACATCTTCTTCATCGCTAGAAATGTCTAAATCTAAATCCATGATGAAATTATTTTCTTCATACAAACAAACAAACAATGCTACTGTTAAAATAAAATTATCTTGAGTTTAAACCAAGGGATGGCTCGGTTTAAACCAAACTGTGAAACTCATTCGTCAAGTTTAAACTAAATATTTGGTTTAAATTCAGATTGTGAAACTGGCCATAAAAATCGCGAGTGTATGTGTGAGTGAGCGAAATAGTGAATATTCAAGTGCCATGTCCAGAAATGCTGGGAGACGGGATTACTAACCAACAGCAAAGTTTCGTCGCAGCAGCTTCTGTCAAGCTACCAACCCAACCTTCTGGGGACGATTTCCACAGGCTTGGTTTATTCAGGCCGAAGCGGAATTTTGCGCTTAAGGCATTCGTGTCGACGGAACTAAATTTTGGTGACGTTGTACAGGCTCTTCCGCTAGAGGTAATAGTGAACGTCTTAGATTTTCTTCAAACACCTCCTACTGAAGAAAAATATGAAAATCTAAAAAGAATTCTCATACAAAGATTCAGCGATTCGGAAGAGAAAAGGTTGGAGCAACTTCTGTGCGCCTCGGAGATAAAAGACTTCCGAGTTCTATACATCAATGAAGACACTAGGTGGCACATCTACAACATTTGGAAATGAATTTTATTAAGAAGCTATTAATGAGGAACCTCATCATGGTTGCATCAAGCAAGAAAAACATAGAGGATTTATTAGAACTAGCCGATAAAATTTTTGATGTTACAAAATTACAATATATATCTTCAATAAATAAGAGTTTTACTTTCCCAAGACATTTTCTAGAAGGTCGAGATTTTACTATTTTCACGGACCACAAGCAATTAACGTCTGCAATCTGGACCAAGACAGAAGGAAGTCCCAGACAAGCCAGACATTTGGATTTCATAGCGCAGTTCACTTCCGATATTAGACATATTAAAGGAAAATCTAACGTTGTTGTGGATTCTTTATCACGAATAGTAGTTAACAATGAAAATCTCTGTGACTAAATAAAAGTAAAATAGACTTAAAAACACCTTATCATCCGCAATCGAGTGGAATGATGGAACGTTTCCACAGACAGTTTAAAGCGTCTTTAGTAGCAAAAACGAAACATACTAACTGGGTGATGCAATGCAAATACCAGCGATTCTCTTAGGTTTTAGAATCACGATAAAAGAGGGTTTTAATTGCTGTACGGCCGGTTTAGTTTATGGGCAACCACTATGCGTATCCCAGGTGATTTGTTTATATATACCCCAAAACCAATATTGAATATCCATCAAATTTTATTAATAAACTCCGGAACCACATTCAAAACTTTGTGCCGACTAGTGAATCTGGGCCAAAACGAAATTTATCTTTTTCTTAAAAATGGGAAGTAGTGTGACCTGATGTACATTATTATGAATAGTTTGATAGGATTTTGAGGAATTCTATAAGATTTTGTCCTTCGGGTAATCCTACGTTCTCTCGATTTTTGTTTTTATCTCGTTGTTTCAGTTGCACCACAAAATAGTACATAGCCAAGTTCTTTTCCCCCATTCATGCAAAAGACGAAAGTATATGAAATTACTTGTTTCATTCTAAAAAAACACCAAAAAATTTCCTAATTTGCTCTACTGTTTCTTAACTTGTTATTAAGTTAACGTTGACATTAGTCGCCTCATGACATAGCAACATAAAAAATTCCTCTCAAATCGGTCATACCAAATTAGCAAAAGCTAAAAAATGTTTTTAATTTGTTATTCTATCACACAACCCATTATATTTTTGGTGGCAAGTTTCAAGTCTTGGTGTGACACATCAACAGGTCCCAAAAAGCGAAATTGAGTGACTTGAAAAACAAATTAAAAATATGAAAAACATTGAGAAAAATAGAAAAAAAAATTTTATTAATAAAATTAAAAAAAATTAAAAAAACCAGATTCATTCGCAACAAATTAAACCTGTATACACCCGCAGTAAGACAAAAATAAAATTGAAAAAAGTAAAGATTTTAGCAAGAGGAGCTAAAAAACCATCACAGGGTGTACATTTTCTCGAAAACAAAAGAAATGTCTATAATTTAAAAAATACGTGACTTGAATTTTTTTTTTATATTTTTCTGCTAACTATTATGATTTGGTCTATCACCCGGTTCCGGCTTGATGTCGACTTACGATACACCCTGTATATAAATATACCGAGGAAATTTGTGAAATTTTCAAACAATTTCAGCAACAATTTTGTAAAAGCTTTTCTGGTTTTTAAGTCAACTTAATTTTTAGACACCATTACAAAAATTAACAAATGAGCTCCTTAAAACCTGCACAAAAGGGCAGAAGACTCTGATTAATTAAAAAAAATTAGTTATTTTTACATCGAAAACAGTATTATTTAGTAGTTTCAATTTCCACAAGCTGAACGGTACTATATGTACTTTAGTCAATTGTAAATTTACAACTTTTTTTTACAATAATTATAATTTTTTTTTACATATTTTTACTCACATATTGTAATATTGTGTAATTTTACACAATTTCGATCTGATAAGTAATTGCAATGTCAATGTGAAAACATTTTTATTATTAATTATTTTATTTAATTATTATAAATAAAGAAAAGAAAAAAAACAGCTCACTGCTCTGGAGAATATCAACAAATTTTGATAAAAAAAAAATTTCCTACTTTATTTTAGCATTTTAGATTTCTTTTTGGAAAAATTAAAAAAATTAATCTACACAAAGTGAATACCTATGTACACACATAAATCTATAAAAAAAAACAAAAATGTAAATTAATTTTTAGTTTATTCTCAAAGCATATTTTTGTAAAAAAGGAATTTCTTTGTGTTCATATTTCATTCACATGTTACCCTAGAGGCATATTGTGACATCACAACAAGAAGAAAACTTTTGAAAACTCAGAAAATAAAAATTGCCACTAGTGAAATCGTAATGTTGGCAATATTTATGTTCAAAGTTGTCTCTCCCGTTTTTCTCTCAACTCTCCAACAGCACACAGGAGAAAAGGAATAAACTTTACATTTAAGTGATAGTAGCCTAAGGAGCACATTTTTACCAGCAATTCAGTGCAGGAATATTTCGAGCACGTAAATAGGGGCCTCAATTAGGAAATTATCTGGAATTTTCAACATGTTACTTTAATGGGGGAGGGGGAAAGAAAAAGTTAATCCTTCGCCATAAAAGTTTTTTTCTTTATAACTTTATGATAAAAGTGGTGGGGGGGGGCGAAAGAAAACCTCTCCGCAGGGCATTTATTTCCATTTCTCTGCATGAAAGCATAGTCAGTGACTTATGGGCCATTTGTAAGAGCTCGGAAGTCCTTGTGTGCATACGATATAATATTTCATCCCCGCTGATATATAGAAGGAAAGTCACCACACCACATTCATACACACATACACAAGAACACTCATACACACACACAAAAAATCCTAACCTCGAATAACTATCCCAAGATAAAATTTCGTTACTTTTGATGTTGTTTTTGTGTTTTATGTCACTTGACTTTCACTGCCGTCGGCCATATTATGGTTCCCATCACTCTCTCTCTCTCTCTCCCTTACTCTCTTTTCAAAGTGGCACTTCTATGCACTATTTTTTAATTTCAAAAAGTCCAAAAAGTATAAATGTAATAAATATCACAGTGGGAATGAACCGTAAAGTTCTGTCCGGGTTATGTGTAAAGGAATTATATCTACTTGCGTTCGCATAACTTTAGTACCCATATACCTGTGGGAAAGATAAACCCACATTTTTCGGGAATGAAAAGTTTTTCGCCCACACAGTGTAGACCTAAGTAACTCACCGTAAAAAAAAAATCAACAGCAACAACAACAAAAAAGAGAATTGTACACCCACTACGGCACAATCAAAGGATAAACAATTCAAGGACTCCGAAATTCTGTAATGTCCCGGATACTAGGGACCGGGCACCATCCACCAGGGTATAGTGTTTATGAAGAAGGGTTCTTCAGTATAGCAATCGACTTAGCTGTGGAATTAGAATTTATAGCCGGTAATAACTTCCACAGTATTTACTTTATCGTTGTGGAACGAAGCCGAATATATGTGTGTGTTTTGTATTTATGTACATACCCGTGGCCAAGCGATTTATGTATTATCACAATATATTGAAAGCTTCGAATGCGGTAGTGGTGGTGGTGGTGGTGGTGTAGGCTCATAAAAATGCTGGCAATAAAAAGAATATTTGTCTTGCAGATAAAATCTCAGATACTTTTTACGATTATATTTGTGTTTTTGCTGTTTGAATTCCATCAAATACTCGTAGTTCAGTTATCTAAGTGAAAAATTATCTGAATTTTGAGTTTTGATGATTTGAAAAAGAGAAAAAACAACAACAAAAACAATATTGGAGGAGATTTGTTTTTATTAAGATTTTCTTGTTTTTTTGTTGTTTTCCAGGCAGTTAAGTTCCCCCACTTAAGTGCATATCTATAAGCAATTAAAAATGAAAACATTGACTGAAATTTGGTAAAATGGAGTTAAGTCTAAAGTTTTTTGCAAAATTATAAAAATAATTCAAAATTTCCAAAATTTTTGTTGCGTTAAAAATTTTGAAAAAGATCCCAAATCTGTTTTTTTATTTATTTTAAAGGTAACCATAGGACCTGAGATTACCATTTAATAAATTTACACAACTTTTACAGGAAGAATGATGACTGATGAGGGTATAAAAAAGAAATGCAAGAGGGAAAAGCATCTGTCTCGTCAGCTCAGTAGTAAGAGAAGTCGCCCGGATGGCGGAAGATCCCGGAAACCACGGACGAGGCGGTTGCTGCTTTTCCTCTTCTATTTACGATTGAATTTAGAATCGTTAAAAATAAAAGTTCGTAAAATTCTTCTATTCTCCATCTATGACCGATTCTAAAAAATGTGTATAACGTGGAGAGTTTTTAAGAGTGATCTTTGAAAACATACTCAAAATCTTTAAGTCTCGTTTTCTCGAAAGCCATTAGGATCCCCCCCCATTGCATTTTTTGCTCGCTAAGTATGACTTATACATATACATAGCCTTCGGATTTCACACAACTTACGGGACACCCTGGATATGAAAATTTTTTTATTCATATGATTCACACATTAAATTACCTCACAAGTCGATCTCAATGTTTGTCTAGGTCTGTCTACCAGAATCTCCTAGAATTTGATTGCACTCTATTGCTCGGGAAATCAAAGTAAACTCCATTGTTTGATAGTAAGTAGTATACATGCATTTAGTGGAATGTGTCCACTTAGGTACGGAGCTTGCACGCATTTAAGGACCTCGATAATTTAGATAATGCAGTGATGCAGATCTAACGAATCACGCATGACAACCGTAATATAAAAATTTATTAATATGTAGAATAAACAAAAGAGGAGATTCAAAATAACTCTTTGTGAGACCTCTGCCATAACTAATACCATGACCATTATATCATCATCTATTTGTGGATTAGGGGCAAAATATTCGGGGGGGGGGTATAGAAACATATTCGTGAGCAAATACTTCACAACGATAGAAACATATGTACGTGAACCTTACATTGGGCAATTTCTCAAGAGTTGTAAGGTTTCACATAGGGGTCAATACTCTGCGAAAATTCTTGATGATCACCATGCACATTGCCTTTCAGAATTTTGCTCTGTAAATCACCTGTGCCAATTACGCCATATGGGTTTTGTATACATTTTTTTAATTACCCCTTCTATGTGTAGTTGCGACGTAAGGTTTTCCTTGCTTGCCTCGGTACTTATTTCAAGACAATCGCTTCCTCTACAGAAAAAAAGAATTGTCCTGGAGTCAAATTGATATGCACGAAAATAGGGATCTTGTGCATATCAATAGTGTTCTTTTTGAAACTCTACTTTATGCAACAATACTTTCCACACTGCTATAAGCAGCTCATAGCACTGTTAAAATTGAAAACCTCATCATTGATCCTTAGTCCGTAAGCATATATAGGTTCCTCTACAAATAGTAGATAACCGATATGAGAGAGAAAGATGATTTATAATTGTTTAGAAATCCCCTTTCTTACTTATTCAAAATTTTTCCCTTTCCATATACCCATTTAAAAATGAGGCTGCAAATGAAAAAGCTCAATTCTGCCATAAAAACAGTTTTAATTGGAAGCAAGAAAAATTTCTTAATTCCCAATAATTCGGGTTTTTTTCGATATGCTCACACCCCATACTACCTTACTAAAAAAGAAATATATATTTCTTTTGTAATATCAACTCTTCTCCCCTATCTCACCGTTCCCCTTCGAAAACCTTTCTCTAAGTGCCCAATTTAAATTATTTGTAGGACGTTAAAAACTTTCTCTATCCACCTTTTTGGTCTTCTAAACGAATACTTTATTGCATAGAATGCTTCCAAAGTGATCTATTTAGTTATTCGATACTACATCCCACTGCTGCCACTGTTTGCTACATTTTCGATTTTTGGTGATACACAATTAATTAATTTCTCTTCTTTTATTTCGTCGGATGCAATGTTTAATATCTCTTTCAAATTGGGAATAATCCTTTTATAAAATGTTGCCGGGCATCGCTGGGGATCGACTGGTAGAATTAATAATGTTTTTAAAGCTCTCAGGTAGATATCGTACAGGTTCGTTTTTGTAGCAATATTTAGCCAAAGGTAACAACAAAGAAATACAAAAGCAAATACAACCAATATTCAGCTGAGGAGAACTGCAAAATTCTTTGAAGGGATGTCGTTGCCAGTGTAAGCCTTAAGAAAAGCTTTCCCTTGGCTGAGTTTATCGAAAATAGTATTTAGACACTAGTGCGAAGCATAGTTGTTGATTCAATCCAAGATTGTTACATCCGTCGGAATGTATCAGAACAATCGAAGTTTAACATTTGATGAAGTTAACAAAATTCCCGAACCTAAAATAAATTAAATAGATAACCCTAATTCCCAATATATGAAAACCGTTATGAAATACTATAATCTATAGGTTGTGTGCAAAAGTGTCGAAACTGTTACGACATTTTTTAATATCTTTCCCCACTGCTTTACTAAGAATTACCTACTTTCGAAAATACATACTTAAATCAAACGATGTGGATTAAAGTTTGGGAAATTTATCTCTAACCAATTACTCTCCATATTCCAAGCTGCTTAAACAAAACTCTTTGTGAATTATCATAAGAATTCTGCATGGATAGTTAAACGTAATAAAAATTCCCATGTTCCAGTCAAAGGAATGCCATCAATATATTGAATATATGTATGTATGTATATACACCAAGGGGGATTCCATGGAAGAAGAAGAAGAAGAAACAAATTGAACCTCTTTCACCTCTTTTATAACACGAAAACTCATATAAAAATCTTCAAGATCCTTCGAATAAGTTCTACCTCATGTGGAAAACTTTCTTTTCTAGCTCAAATCGAATTAATCTTTATCTGCCAGCTTATCACACCGCCAGGCTGGGTGGGTAGCAACAAATGGCAAGAAAGCACTTAACCACATCACATCACAAAAGGGCAAAAACGACAGACAAAAAGTACCTATATAAGTGTAACACCTACCCTTCGACGACGACGAGGGAATCTAATTACAAAAGTGGAGAAAGAAAGAGAGTGCAGTTGGTGACAACACAAAAAGTGCATTCAGTGCCCATTCATCATTCATCCCCATCCTGCCCTACTTCACACACACAATTCAACCCTTTTATGGCTCATTTTTATGAGTTGGGCTCCTCTACTATAGTTAAATTGCGAATCATGAGATGTCTAAAGAAAAATCCCACTCAGTGAGGGTAGCTTAAAGGTGGAGGTCGGGCAGAGCAAACGAGAACCTTTGTAAATACATTCAGAGAGGCTCAGGAAGAAAAGGGCTCAAGCCAGATGAAGAAATTTTTTCCAAACACTCAAAGGAGAAGGAAGAAAAAAAATTGCCTCTCTTGTTGAGTGAATAAGGATTTTTAGTTTTTTAAGGAGAAATCCTTGCAGTTTAAGATAGCTTTTCACTTGAGACATACCCAGCTACATAAGCGGAGGTGAATGAGAAATTTATTTTTGGTCAAGCCTTTTCTTTCTTACGTCATCGTTTTCTTCTGATTCCAGAAATCGAGAAAATCCGTATTGTTTGACTTTTTAACAATAGGCTTTCGGTATTTGGAGGGCTTAAAAACACAAAGAGAAAATTTTCCAAAGGTGGTGCTTCAGACGACTTAAGAGGAATTTTTTTCCAGTTGCCACGTTTCACTGAAGCCTGACGAGTAAATTATTTAGCTCTTTACATTCATCTGAAGTTATTTGCAGATTCAAGGTGAAGGGGTAGGGGGTCTATTGAGATTTCCCAGTGAAAAACACTAGGAGAATTTCTACGTCTACCTTTTATTCACTTCTGAACAAACTTTCATCAGTTTTATACCATTTCTATCTATCATTTTCAGACTAGAAATGGAAATTCAATTGGAATAGGACACAATAGCTATCGCGCTATCCTACTATAGTAGTGGGGAGGGAATACTTTAAAGTTTTCGCACAAATTACTAAAACAATTTCCATTTCAAGTTTCCACAGACAAAATTTTACATACTTACTTTGTAGAAGAAGAAGCAAAGTGTGCACTTGTGAAGAAAATTTCGAATTTGCTCCTGCGAAAGTGACTGCTTGCTCTCAACAGGGAAAAGTGAATTTCAAAGAAAATAATGCAAATTCAATAGGGCTCTGATGGCGTTCACAGTAGACACCCGAAGATTGAATTTTCGTTTTCGATGTGAGTTCATTCACAGGCCAAGAAAATATTGTACAAAAGCTGGTGATGTTGGTAACGATGGTGTCAGGAAATATTTTTAGCAACGAATAATCTTTTATTTGGCATATTTTAAATTCTTGTCTCTTAAAAGAAAATTTAAAACAAAACAAAACCAAGAAAGATAAAAGAAATTTTCAAATTAAATTCTCACTCTGAGACAAGTGCCTAATCCGAAATATCATCTCAGGTAGGAAATTTTTTAACCAATGGTCATAAGAAGAAATACGGGTAACATTTCCTGTTCATGAAATTCGTTGTTAAAATTTTTCTTCGAAATAGACCTCTAAAATAAGTCCATGAACCTTAGAGGATGATTCATAACTTTTTCTAAGCCCTACCCCTTATTTTATACCTTTTTAACCCTTTCGTAGGTAAATGCAAATTTGAGAATTTATCCTTTGATGGTACGAATACTTATCCTTTTCTGAATACTTTAACCCTTCCTCACCCAAGTTTTAGCCCCACACTTCTGGAAATGCAAATTTACAAATTTTTCAGTTCAAAATGCGAATTGTAAGTCTACTTTGACGTATTTGGTATTTTTCATTGCAAAAATTTCTCAGGTGAGGAATTGAGTATTTTTTTAAAGGCTGGGGGACGTGAAATCACAATCACGTAAGTCACAGCGGTCCATTGTGGTAAAATATCAGGTCTTGGTGATGTAAATTTTTCAGCTCATTCACAGATAGGAGGGCAGACCCATGTGTGTCCAGCCTGCTCCGGGCAGCGACCGGACAAGCACACAGAAAGTGTTCTCGGTTGTCTCAGGCTCTACTTCCAGGTAGGACAGACACTCAGGGCTGTCAACAACTTGCATATCTGTTAGATGAGCGTGAAGCGAGCAATGGCCGGTGATGATGCCAACCACAGTTTTGCATTGTTTCCTTCCGAGCCCCAAGAGAAAATCAGAAAAATTCTTATTGGGCCTCTACTGATGCTGGATGCGAACGTCCGCTTTGATGAGGAATACGATGACCGAGGTGGCAACACTTAAAATTGAGTATTTACTACTTTAATTTTTAACCCCACCCTCTTTTTCAACCGCTTCTTAAGGAAATATGAATTTAAAGAAATTTTTAATGGACAATCGAAATGTTTATCCCGTCTTACAGATAGATATCCCATTCGAATGATTGATCCAAACTTTAAACAATTACACAACCTCTCGTTAACCCCTCCTTAAAGAAATGAAAATTCAAGGATTCACATCCTACTCCGAAAACGTAAAGGCGAATGCCCACTTTTCATACAACTTTAGGCCCGACAACAGAAGACATGAGAGATGTCTTAATCGATGCATTATGATCCTCCGAACATATTTTATTAACAATGTGTATTTCAATTAAGCGGGGGAAAGCTGTGGCGATCGAATGCAGCTTGAGCGACTTTCTTGGGTGAAAAAGTGGACTTTTCTCCTTCTCATGATTGTGCGGATTTGGTGGGTCGTAAAAAATTACTTCCTATGAGAAATATGTTCACAACAGAGAACTAATAGCCATGGAAGAGGAAATGCAAAAATTTATGGGAAATATAGTAACTGGGGTGTATGTGACCCAAACGCATGAAAATGGGATTTCTTGCATGTAGTAACTTCGGTGTATGTTACCCATGTGCATGAAAATGGGGTTTCTGGCAGCTAAAACGTCCAGAGAAAAACTTTTCTAAATCGGGAAAATAGTACCTACTCGAGAGATTTAATTTGATAGGCAACATGAACTATGCAAAAAAAAAATTTCTTCTACGAATTGTAGCTAGTAATGAGCTGAGGCGAATACTGAAACGCGTTTCCCGTTAACCCTACCTAGCTAGAGTCGATCTAACGTGCGAAAAATCGAGTACCTGAGTTCGAATAAAAATGAGGGAAATACTAAAAAAAACTGGGTATGGAGATGGCTATTTAAGCCTCCGAGTATAGGAGTGTGGGTACTCAAACTTCTTCTCAGGACTCAGGACTTAAGGAATTCGGTTCTGTACTAGATTTTCAAAAATGTACTAGATCAAACTTGAATCCCCCTTTAAGCCCTACCTCGCTTAATTGAAATAAACATTGTTAATAAAAATATGTTCGGAATATCATAATGCATCGTTTAAGGAATCTCTCAGGCCTTAAATGGGAATTCCCCCTTAGGAATTCCTCAGTTACAGATTTCAGCTGCATCCCACTCTCGAATAATTATTCAAAAATTAACATTTTTTACTTCCCAGATATCCGTCTCCTATTTCTAGATGCTTTCCAAAAATCCAACAATAGTATGGAATTCGTCACAAGTTTCTTGAAATCACACCACCCTTATTTTTCACACCATAATTCCATCCACTCTTCTTAATAAAATACAACCTTAAGGATTTGTCAATCCAAGATCTAAATATTTTGGACAGTTTTTAATCCTAGACCCAAATCTTCATCAATTTCGCAACGTCCCTTTCGACTCCTTCCTATAACCAAATGAAAGTTTAACAATTTTTAATTGAAAATCCGAATAATTGATTGATATCCTACCCGATTTCTTTAAATGCCCCCCCCCTTCTTAAGGTTAATTTTTAACCCCTTCTCTGCAAATTTAAGAATTTTACTGTTAAACCAATCCCTTTCTAGGTAAATGCAAATTTCAAAAAATTTCGCTTCCAGTCTTAAGAAGACTTATTTTGCTTGAAATTCCGCACGATTTCCTTGAAAAGTTGCATTTTTTGGCTACGAAGAACCCCTCCTTTGTAACCCTTTTCTTTTCCTAAGTTAATGCTAATTTTAAGTTTTTTTCAATTTCGGTTGCGAGTATATATCTCCTTTTACATCCATCCTCCTCTCGACTATAATTAGAGAATTTTAGTTTTTGCACCCCTTTCACCCTAAACCCCTTTTTCACAATATTTGATAACCCCTTTTTAATTGCGTATGCAGATATTAGAATTTTTCAGTTAAGAGAATAAATATATTTATCATGTGTCATTTTACTCGATTACTTATGAAGCCTACCTTATCCTCACTCATTCCCTCATTAACCTCTTGCCAACTATTTAGTTTGATCCGCCATTTGTTGGATGCAATTCGATTTATTTATGACGAATTAGGCAATGATAGATAAAGAGGTGTTCGTGTTGGGTTATCAGAATATCCTGGGCTTAGCAATTGTTACTTAACCACGTTGACGTAAATGACGTCTATAGCCGTCCAACGCTAATGCTTCTAAATAAATGATTAAACTGTATATCAGTGTTAAATCCATTTGTTTCATATTTCTTCAATCTTGTTCTAAGAATGAATCATGAAATATTTCTTAATAATTAATATAGTCGTCTTTTTCAGTAATTCTCAGAATTAGAAAGAGATTGCAATAAGGGTATATAAGATAATCAAACAAACATTTGGCAGCAACTTACATGAATTTTGTTGATGAGGATTCTTCCCCGAGGCGCCTCTGAGAGGTTCCACTGTGGCACTCGATTCTAGCTAGCCGGTCTTAAAATATAGGCTTCATCGCTGCAGGCGCCCAATGTGTGACTCGACCCACGACTCATGAAAGCATTTCCTATCAATAATGCCAGGCGAATGAGACGGATTGTCCAGGCTGATTTGATCTACTTGAAGTGTGCCGAACCGAAGACACATCCCTGAAGTCCCATCAATCTTTGATCAGACCTCGACATGATTTTCCGTGCCGGAAGTCAGAGGTGTATCGACAAGCTGGTAACCTAAAAAATCCAGTCGGCCAGTACCCCTCTGCCTTCTTTCACCGAGATTAGACGAGGGAACCCCGCGGTCAGTAACCTATCCAACTGATCGCAAAGCTTTCCCAGCCCTAACATCTCACTCTGATCTCCGACCGACGCTTGTTCAAGGGTGTGTCTCCAAGGCGTCGTTGAGGTAGCGACGTGCCAGATTTTCTTCCTTAAATTTGCAAAGGTTTTATGGAAATGGAATTCCTACGACAAACTATCTGCCGTAGGGTACCATGTAGGAGGGGTTCTGGCGTATTGTCAGGCGAGGGATTGGGGTAAAACGTGTCTATTTTCCAAAAAGGTATGCCGACCGCTAGGCTGGGAGGGTCCTAAGCGGCACATTGCCATCCAGTAGTTTACCAGTTAAGCTGGCTGGATGCCTTATAAGGGCTACCAGGATTGAAATTTGCACTAGACCTACAACGTCCCAGAAATATGAATATCATGGCCTCATGTCCTTGGCGTGATAGACTTCTAACGTCCTTTCCTGAAGATCTTCAAACTCATATAAGGAGTTTCCTTTCTGTGACTTAACCCGACACTTCACAAATTTACGTCCTAATTTAGCACTGGTCTGCTGCTGGAAATTGCTTCGGGCAAAATTCCGTCTGTACACTTCTTGACCCACTTTGAAACTAACAGGCTTCGCTCTAAGATTATAAGCTTTTGAACCCTGTTCAAACGCATAGTTCATATTTTCCTGCACTCTCGCACGGATCAATCTTAGTTTGTCTTCAGCATCTACTCTTAGAGGTTCATTAAGAGTTCCAAGGTTCCTAACTTAACTTCTACCACTTTTCATATTCATATTCTCCTACCAAAGTTTGTAAAAGAGCATAAAGAGAAGATAGAGAATAATGACACACTTACATACATTATATCATTTGTAGCCATGATCATGTTACATTCTCGGGATTAAAAACCAATTTAGCTCGGTCTTTACTGTCAATAAAATAGATTGTTTAAAAAAAAAAACAAAAAAAAACAAATCGAAGGTTTTGCTTTTTATAAAATTGCTTTAAAGAATTTCTCCACTTCCAAATGAATTTAAAGTAAACAAATTGCAAATGTAGATTACATCTATAAAATAATTTCGGAGTCTTGACATATCAGGTAATGGATAGGTTTCCTTTCCTACAACAGACACACATACATATTTCAATATTTCAAACTTTTTCATTTTCTCTTCTCCCACGCTAAAAAGTAAGCCCCGTAAATATTGCCTAGTCGTCACAAAAAAACAAACTTTGTTTTAAGGAAAACTTTTCAGCGACCTCATTCTTAAAGCAAACAAAAAAAAACTTTCACGGGAAATTGCCCTTAAAACTTCGGGTTTAATTTACTTTAAAACAAACTTATTTCCCCCCAATCATTAACCCTTTGTCCGCCCTCTTAAAACTCTCAACATTTCCGCTGTGCGTTGTTTATTCAGAATTTTCAGACAAAAAAAAATTAAATTTCATTCCATAACATGGTGGGGCCTTGCAGCTATTTGCAGGGCTCGCAGCCTAAAAAACTCCCATAAATTTATTTTTCAATGCTGACTCTGACTCTCCAACACCGTCGTCTCCCATTCACCCGGAAGTCGCGAGTATGAGAAGGAAATTGGGAAAATATAAAATTAAAACGAATTGAAAGGGAAATAAAATTGGGTGACAGAAACATGGATGGAATAGGTATTTTGATGCTGTTGTAACACGATCCTTACAGAATACGGAAACTGCCGAAATTAACTAAAATGATGGTTCGGTCAGAGATGAGTTCGACGAATAAGGTGCGGAGACATTGAAACATGTTGTTCGGGTGGGAAGGGATGGGGTGGAATAAAAAATGTTTTCAAAATGCTTAAATTCTCCCAGGCCCATCTCGCCGTTCCACAAATTTTGGAATAGAAAGTGACAAATAACAAATTTCACCCTTTTGCACACCCACCCCTAAGAAGAAACGTGAACAGAATTTTGTAGCATTTGGCCAAAGTTGGCAGTTTTGTAGAAATTACAGGAGAGCTAACGAAGCGTTTGTGTTTCTCTATTAAAATCCATTTTTGAAAGGACTCTCTCCCCCCTCTCTCTGTATAACATGGGACTGATATTGCTGATTTTGAAATTAGAATTATTCTAAGTATTTTGAAGTGTTTGAAAATTGGAGGGGGAGAGGTCGTCTTCTTAATACTAATAGGCCTATAGTACTACTCTAGGACTTGTTGGTTCTATTATTTAGAGCCCGCTCTCAATTATTAAAGTAAACGCAAGCTCTTTTGGAATACAGTGGTTCTCAACAATGAACATTGACCAAGAAATGATTATTCTTGGCGAACTCAGGTCCTCTTTCAACTCTGATGTCATAAACAAAAAACAATTTAATATCTAGCAACGCGGAATAGAAACTTCTGTGCAGAATTTTAAGTAGGATTACTTGGACTGGAACTGCCTAGGTAGGCTGGTTGCAAAAGAATTATAAACGATAAGACAGGGTTGTCTACAGGTACATATTCTACGTTAAACCATCAAGAAAATTGACGAAAAATATTTTACTAAACAGCACATGATTGTGGTTTGTAACCGCAAAAAAGGGAAGGTAGGGAAGATGACATCTCCACTACACTACCGACCATAGTGACTCCGAACTGTAGATTTAGACGACCACGACAGGACCTTGGCGACCTAATAGAATAAGCAAAATCCAAGGAATACACGTCTTTGCAATCAGAGTTGGTAGTCTTATCACGAAGCTTGGGAAAGCAGTAATTTTAACAAGAGGATGCCAAAAAAGGGTGGCATTGCATATTACGAGAGTACCGACTGGATGGTGTCAAATGAGTAAACGCATTCAGATCATGACATAAATGCGAGGAAAACGAATTTAGATGCTTAGTTTGTAGAGCTCGCGAGTAGAGTGGCAACTGGGAACTCTCGGAGGTACCGGTACCATAGGTTATCCTGAGCATAGAATTCTATCTCCCCACCCTATCATGGATGAGCTCCTGTAAACCTCAATATGGACAACTTTCTGCGTAAGGCTACATTGAGTGGTTGAGTGAAGGGAACGATAGATAGCTTTAAAAAGCGACATATCTGAACGTCTTCAGCAAGACCTGGACGTAATTACAATATTGAGCAGTATAGAGACTGACCTACATAAACATCACTGGTTTCATGTGCACAACACCGGGATTGAAAATCTTGCTAAATCGCACACCACTACACTAGGAGTTATTAGATGCGGTACCGAATATTGCTAACTAGTCGAACATGGCAGATCTTTTAAAGAAAACTTAAACTGTAATATCTCCAAAACATATGTCAGTGGAACACGTGGGTATTTAACACGATCCGAAATAGTAGTGGTGAATAACAAAGAGGCCTAGAATTTTCCAACTTTCCCCAGCGGAAGACAAGTCTGGTAAGCAGATAGATGCAAAACTAGGACGAATGTCGGAGATGTAGTTTTGAGCAGTAACCGCCTTGCTCGGGGATTTACTGAGCATGTCGGTAGCAAATTTCAAAATTTCTGTTGGGAAGAGTAACTCTCAGCATCACCTTCGACTGCAACAAAAATTACTTAGAAGTCGTAATAGGAATAACGAGACTGACATGCGCCAACAGCTTTATTTTCATTTGTTTCCTGGATCTAAACAAACATGCGATGACCTGGAGCAGAATGAAAATGTGCTTCAAAATATGCAGCGGAACGCAAATCATACGCTGCAGCCGCAGATGTTACAATCACAGATTGATCTTCACCAACAGCAGCAACTACATCAGTAGCAACAGCAGCAGCAGCAACGATACCATAAACACCAAATACATTATACAACAACGAAAACCACGGGCACAACAACAGCGGCCGCGAGATAACAAGCAGTATGAGAAGCCGGAGCTGGAGCTGCGCGGGCAGCAACAATTACATCTGCAGCCACAACATCTGCAGCAGCAGGAACAGGAGCAGCAATTGCAGCAGCTACAGCAACCGCAGTTACAACAGCCACTACTGGATCATCAACCCTCATTCTACCGCACAGAAATTAGAATCTGTTGCTTCGTCTCAAACTTTGGTTGCGGATAGTGCCGCCACCAATGATACATTTCATCGCGAGCTCCGATTGCCTGCAAAAAATTATCTACTCGACATGCTCATGCGAACCGATCATTTCTGCATCCTTCAGGATTCTAGTTCCGGAAAATCTGTTTCAGGCGGTGCGTTCCCTAATATATGGCCCTGCAATTCGATTGTGCCTGAATTTATTCTTAAGGGACATTCCGGATCTTCTATTATGGCAAAAAGCTTGTTAGCGAAATCTCCGTCCACTACGCCAACGTAACTGGTCTTCGCTCCAAGACGACTCGCCTTTTTACAAGTTCGACGAATTCCTGTTTCGACGTGGTCTGTTTGATCGAGACATGACAGTGTGGGAATGGGCATGACTAATGATAATGGAAAATCTCTTGATCTGGTATTTTTGTCCGATCCCAGCGCTGTTTAACTCCTATGGTTCCTCATACAAGTCATCATCCGACGCTACATTTAGTTTGTTTTTTGATCCTGTAACGTCTCCATCTAATGTTTCTAGTAACTATTGCTATAACTTTAAAAAAACTGATTTTAATAAAATGAATGAATGGCTATCCGCTTGCGACTGGACCAGTATTCTGGGGGAATATGACATTGATAAAGCTGTGAGCTCGTTTTATGACATTATATTTCTTGTTAGTTCGAATGGTACTTCGCATTGTCAACCATGGTACAATGGCTACATATCTTAAAAATGTCAGGAATAAAGCTTGGAGGAGGTTCTGTTCGTCAAGGAGCGATGCTGATTACGCAACTTATTCTAATTTGCGCATTCAGTACATTTCGTACTTGACTGATTCTTATAATGATTATATACATAGAATGAGGTCGGCCTTGCATACGGGACCTAAGCACTTTTGGAAGTTTGTGAACTCTAAGCGCAACTGTGATGGATATCCTTCATCGTTGCGTCTTGGAAACATATGTAGATAGTGTTGATCCCTTGGAGAAGACTGCCAATCTTTTTGGTGACTTCTTTAAAACTACTTTCTGTGATAACCACTGTGATATTAGTTATAACGATTTTACCCATTTGACGAAGCTTCCGACGATTTCTCTTCAACCTAAAGACCTGTTGTACGATGTCTGTCTTCAAGTACATTTCAAGCATAGCTGATAGTTTTTCTCTTGATCCGGATGGCGTTCCTTTCACGCTCATAAAACATTGTGTTACGTTTATCGTTTCCGTTTTGTTGTGTTAGTTATGTAATTTATCTTTAACGTGTGGTGTTTCTCCTAAACAGCGGAAGCATTCTTTGATTATTATTTTGCACAAGAAGGGTAATAAATGCGGCTTTTCTAACTATAGACCCGTCGCTAATTAATGTTGTATTGGTAAGATATTTGAAGCCATGGTTGGCGATTTTTTGTACTTCCACTGTAAGGTAAATCTACTACGACTAATTGGTTAGAGTTTACTAATTTCTGCATTTCTGCAATTGAAAGCTCAAAGCAAGTTGATTGCATTTTCACGGATTTTAGTAAAACTTTTGACCGAATCAATCATAAAATCTTGATTCATAAGTTGACTATTCTTGGTTTTCCTTCTGTCTTTGTCAATTGACTTCGTTCTTATTTATCGGATCATACACAGCAAGTTATATATATTTCGCAAAGCTCTTTCTGACATATTAGATAATACTTCTGGTGTTCCTCAAGGCAGCCATCTAGGACCATTACTTTTTATTATTTTCAGTAATGATGTGTCTCTGATTTTGAATAATTCAAGAATACTTTGCTATGCTGACGATGCCAAAATCTTCCGCATTGTTTCTAATGAAAATTTGGATTTACCCTTCATAAATGGTGTGCTATTAACTCTCTTCCACTCAACATCAACAAATGTACTGCTATGTCCTTTTCTCGTAAAAGGAGGCCATTTCCAGTTATACTTTAGATGGATGCTTATTAACTAGATCTGACAAAACTAAAGATTTGGGTGTCTTCTTTCCTGTGAGGATCATATTAATACAATCGCTGCCGGGGCTTATGCTACTCTGGGGTTTGTAAAGAGATGGTCAAAAGAGTTTAATGATCCATTCATAACTTAGGTCCTTTACTGCACATTCGTTAGACCCATTTTGAAGTATGCTAGTCCGATTAGGTCTCCTTTTTATGCTGTATACATAAATCGTATTGAGGCTGTACAGCGGAGATTCGTTCGTTTTGCCCTGCGTAGACTTCATTGGGATAACCCTATTATTCTACCTCCATATGTTGATAGACTTAAACTCTTTCCATTGGATTCTCTTGAAAATAGGCGAAAAGCTTCCAGAGTTGTTTTTGCGTTTCAGTGTATACAAGGAGTGATAAATTCCCCTGAGCTCTTAAATGCTTTCAATATGCAATTCCATACCAAAACGATCAACATTTTCATTTTTTGGACCCGACCCCCTCCGATTTCGATGAAACTAACAGAATTAGTTAAATATTAAACAAATATTGGACCCGTATTTTCTTGTTTAGATTGCCGACCTCCGGTCTTGGATACAGGGAAATTTTAATGTTATCACTGTGGACGTGTTTCTTAATTTGCTGATTACTTGGGATCGGGTTATTCGATTGTTTCGTGTGATATCAAATTAAAGGTTTTAAATGAGGCTTTCCAAAGAAATAAAAACAATAAAAACAAGCAAAATATTTAAAGCTTTGTAAAGTTAACTTAAATGCAAATGAATTCATTATGATCTCCGATTTTTCTGAAAATTATTCTTTCGTGGTTCAGGATGCTATTCAAGAATTTCAATGGGCAAATGCGCAATGCACCGCACCATACACCCATTTGCTGTATACTATTTGGATGATACCGATTATCACTATAACACAACCATGTAGCAGTTCGTTTATTTTTGTAAAGAAGCTTCAACTTAATAAAGGACAAATTACCTATTGTTAAAAAAAAAATTCATTTTCGGATGGGTCTGAAGGCCAATACAAAAATAGGATGGCCTAGTACAATATATGCCATATGAAGAAAGAGTTCAATCTTGAGGCAGAATGGCACTTTTATGCAACCTGCCATGAGAAAGAACCTTGCGATGCTTTAGGAGGACTTATAAAAAAATTGCAGCAAAAGCTAGCTTACAAAATAATATAATTCAAACGTCGAAACATCTGTACGATTTGGTTGTTTCACAAAAAGATTCTAAGGTAAATTATGTTCAGGTTTCAACAAAATACTACACCAATATTGAAAGAAAAATTTAAAAATAGATATAATCGTGCCAAGGCAATAGCAGGTACTCAAAAACAGCACAGGTTTCTTTAGACCTGTAAATGAAAATAGTGTTAGTGTTAAAGAGTACTCGTTTTGCACTAAAAATAAAATAATAAAATTTGTGAAATAATAAAACAGAACTATTATTGTAATATTTTTTGAACGCTTATTATATTGAGTATCTAAAAACAATAAAACAATCCTTTTTGAGGCCATTCCCTTTAACTCGTACACGAATTTGTCTATTTATATATTTCTTTATTATATTCGACACTCTTGTAGACCCATTTGAAAATTTGGTACAAATTTGATTAGTGATAAATCCGATTTTTCCGAAAAATTTTCCGGTAAAAAAGTATTCTAAATTATGCAGGATCAACTGGCATCATTACTTCCTCCCCGACAATGGTGAAAACTTGCAGAAAAAATCGAGGAAAATTCATGTAAAACGCTTTTCCGCAGTTTTTCCGACCAAGGAAGCGTTTGAGCGTTTTGCAACCTAAGACAAAGTTGTAGAGCGAAATGAGTTGTATAAAGTTGCTTTTGTGGAAAACTCCGTGGAAAACCCGGAAAAGCTGGAAAATCATCGGACAAATTTTCATCGATATGATTAGTGATAAATCTGTTTCAGGAAAAATGTAGAATTTTCCAATTTTTCTTGAAAATTTTCCGCAAATTTCCGGAATTTTCCGACTTTTCCGGAAAATTTTCTGACAAAAAAGTTTTATAAGCTATGCAGAATCATTTTTTCCGTCCTACTGTCATCAATACTTTCTCTTCAACAATCATGAAAAATCGAGGAAAATTTATGTAAATTTTTAAAAAAAAATTATAGTAATAGGAAAAGTCTGTCGAAAACATGGAAAATCGGGAAAATTCATGTTATATGGGATCAATTTGGAATACAGCTAACAACCGCTGTTTAAAACATAATTTGAATTTCAGAAAACCGTTGCAGTACTTCAACGATTTGATACTCGAAAAATTTTTGTTTTCGGATCGGCACCAAACATGACTTAAAAATTGTTTTAAAATATCTCCATGCAGCACGTAATAACAATTTAGTTAACGTGAAAAAAGCAGAAAATAAAATAAGTAAAAAACGAGTTTTCAAACAAAACTGAGGCCAAGCCGCATGGAAAAGTAGAAAATAAACTTTTCTTCACACACAGAGGTGGACTCAGATTTTATTCGCTGACGACAATCACCGATATATTTCAGTATGATCAATCAGAGGTAATAAGTGATTTGGTTCATGAAGAGAAAGAATATTCAAGAGAAATGTCCCAATCAAAAAATCTGAGTCCACCTCTGTGTGTGAAGAAAAGTTTATTTTCTACTTTTTCATGCGGCTTGGCTTCAGTTTTGTTTGAAAACTCGTTTTCTTTTTATTACTATTATTATGTATACTTTTTTTTTTTGTAAACTTAGTGATCAGATCTTTGATGCAGTTCCTAAATAAATAAAAAATAATGTGCTCTTGACATACTGGATAGACCCAATCGGATCAACCTAATCTGAGTTCTGAATACCAGGGCATCAAAGCTTTGTTTATCGATCTCACCTGTACAACGTGCTGTGCTATTTACAAACATTTATATAAGGGTCACAGCTTATACTAAAGGACAAACCAATGTCAAGAAAATCCATCTATGGAAAGGACAACAGAACTTTTCCGGTACACTCAGACGGATATTAGAGTTTTTAGATGTAAACTGGGGAAGCACCTTGGCAGGTTCGTTGATCTAACTTTCAGGCTTTTTTTGGAGGACAATGAGACTGTTTTACATATCTTGTGCAAAATCTTAAGTAATAGATGTAGGAATCGCAGAACTCTAGTGTTAATTCTCAATGGGCACCATAATCTCGATGGGGTCACCTATACAAGATGGGCTTTGTTGTAGAGGATACGGAGAGGAATCCGAAATGGTGACTCATTTTCATTGTTATTGTCCAGCTCTCTCACGAAAACGGTACAGATTTCGTGGCTCACACCTCCTGGAAGAACTATATTAAAGCCGGTAAGGCGATTTGGGGACCAATTTTGAATTTCGCTAGAGCGTCACATATGAGCAATTGCTCATAAGTCTGAAGTGTAAACAATGGACCTTGTTGCAGGCCAACGTTTCAGTAACACCGTCTGGATCACAACCTTATCTCACTCCATCGATCCATAGCATGATAACCTTCAGTAAAACATGGTTGGATTAAATTATCGAGCTTTTTAACCTAGATGAAATAAAGTTATTCTAAAGAATTGAAAGAAACGATAGGTAGCAATGCTGCTGCAATAAATGTCTTTTATCACAAACAAATCCTCCTAAACGGAAGAGCAAACAAGCGAAAATCTGCTAGTATTTCGCCAATCTTAATCCAACTTAATCCATGGAAAATTGTGTTGCTTACATTTGCAAGTGATAATCTTTATGAAGAAAATTTTTCTTGCTTCTCTTTTGTTGCTCATGAAGAAAATTTTTCTTGTTTCTCTTTTGTTGTTCGGTGGTTCGATAACGCCCCCAAAGCTTTTCCTTCTTGTACCATCTTCATCGTTCCATTATCTTAAAAACTCACTCAGGTTATCAAAGTTCATGCAGGTAATGCTGCGTAGGAGTATTGCAAATGCAAAGTAACCTATCATATAAAGCTCAGAGTTTAGAAAAGAAAATGAATTTTCCTTGGAAAACTGTTTCATGCACAGTAAGAGGATGCAGGAGCAGTTTCGAATATCTTAGTCTTTTCGACTTGCTTTTGTTTTTTTTTTAAACAAGAATTTCGGTGTTTATTCTCTCTCTTTCTCTCATTCTGCTCAATCAATATGGCCATCCTTGTATTCGTGTAGGAGGAAGAATCATATGATTTCCTTAAGATACCTACTAACTATACAAGACTTTTCCTCATAATAATTCTCATTTTATATGATGTTGAAAATTTTCATCTTTTCCCTCTTCAGATTTTCCTGACTCAAGGCGTTTTACTTTACTTGTTTATCAACGGCATTAAACTCCCACCCCCCCCCCCCCACCCCCCCATCCATTAAATTCTTACCTGTACTGCTCTGTGCTGTGCTATAACGATCTGAATATGACCTGAGTTTCAAATTTGCAAAAAGTAACAAAAACAACAAAACAGGAGGTAAAGCAATGGCACCAGGAATGAACATCTTTCGAGCGTACATTTTACAGGAATATAACAACAAGGCTTCTCTTCTTTGTTCATTCCTTCAGGCACCAAGGAATTCTTCGCCAGTCCAATTAAGTCATTCCTTCATGGTATTTATAATAATTATTTTTGCCTTAGGCGGTATTAAAATTTCGAAGGAAGAAATTCGGGGCGTAAAAGGAAAATAAAGGCCCGAAAAGAAATCTCGTGATGGAATAATAACAGAGTGCGGGCGGGATGGTAAATGACAGGATTGGAAAGGTATATAATAAATGGGGAATGCTTCTAATTTATGTTTGTTACTCTGATTGTCCCCCTCCCCCCTCACCTACTGCTACCACCACTTATAAGGATCTACCAAGTGAAACTGATCTAAGCTTATTTAAAAAAAAAAAATGAAAAAAATGTATCCCACCCCCTGTCGTTCAGAAAAGGACACGTTTTATTAGGAAAATATTATAGAAGCTGTGGTCCTTCCCATTATCCTCTCGCCATGGAATTTTATGGAATGTGTTTAATTTTAAAAGATTCTCAATTTTTTTTTTTTTTTTATTTTTTTTTTTTAGGTAATCAAATATTCAAAGAACTTATTGCAAACATTCTCGACAATATCAAGGACAAATAAAGAATACCTTTTGATATCAGGAAAGATACTTTAGAGTTTGACAGGAATAGGTTGATGCAATCGGACACAATTTTTTACCTCCTTTTGGAGATATCTGAAAAACAGACTACTTTACGCAAACACTGCTTGTCTCTTTCTAACCAGAAGAATTTAGTTATTTCGAATGTTAAACAATTTGTTGGAAAGACAATTTTATCGGTCTTGAACATTCTTGCTCGGTAGAACGACGATAAGGTTCGTCTCAATTACTTAAAAATAGATAAAGATATTTAGAAGTTTATGAAAAGTCTAAGGGTGTCCAAATTTTATGCTCAATGATCCCAAATTGAATCTCTTCCGCAATAGACTTCATAGTTAACTACTAAGCCATCTGACTACAATCTTCAATCCAATCCGATAACGAAGTTGGAAATAATAATTCCAATCCTCGGCAATGTACAGATTGAATTTTCAGATGTGATAATTTTTGCGGGTTATGTTCAACCAAAATTCCATCTTAACTGAAACATAAAGAAAAAACAAAAGAATTTTCTGAACCATATTCTTTACCATGGTGACATTGTAATCAATGGAAAGTACCAAGACCAAAAGTAAATTGTCATTGCTGATACGGCAAGACAGAATCAAACCAGAAGACATAATACCCTCAATGAAAATGAAGAGATATCCGAACTGTTGAAGGGCGAACAGACCATGGAGGTTGAAGACACCGTGAATCACACGATTATCAACTGGAAGAATTAATCATCATTGAAGTAAGCAGTTCGTAGTCGATGGTGAACTAAATGCAATATAAACGTTTTTAATCGAAAATCTCTGTACCAGTCGTATCAGGCTTACGTGACGAAGACAAAGAACATCTCTGCCAATACTCAAGATAGAATCATCTACTCAGTTAAGATGACGTTCACAGTGGAAGAATCTGGTACTCGGGAGCAAAAGATTGTATATCGAAGATTGTTTCCAGAAGTTTCGATCAAATAGACCACATCGAACTCAAATTTAACAGATGAAATAAAAAGATGTTTCGCAACGAACATCGATTAGTCTAGCGAAAACTTCAGGATTGCACCATTGGATATGAATCCACCTTAATAGAGGCCGCGGACGATCAATCGCCCCCTCGTCTACGCCACCTGACAGAGTGTTTCTGTAGGCATCAATATCTTCCTCAATAGTATTTGGAATGAATCCTAATACTACTAGTATGGTGATTTGCAACAATAACAAAATGTACAGGACAGGCCTTTGAGAAAGTCTGCCTACTCTGCCATTCCTACGCCGTACGCCTGGTACAACCGGTGAACTAAAAATATTTTAACTCCTCTTCTTACTACAGGTGATCTGGTGTTATGCACACCTATTTTGATGCCTATATGGAATTTTTACTAGATTACCTACGCCTAACTATATAAGTAAGTAGAGGTGAGTTTTGATATGTTTCACCTGTGAAGGAGAAAACAAAAGAAATCAACCCTAGTGACCTGGTTTGTTATCTCAATATTTTCGTCGAAATTAGTGTGGAAGATATGGGCAAAATCAATAACATAACACCAATTAGGAATATCTGGTACAGTCCTGCCCTACATGGTAAACTAACTTCATAAAATCTTAATGACATGGATATGGTTCCCGGATGAACTGATACAGGATTCTTAGAAGCATGTTCCAAGAAAATGCCGATAAGATAGTTTGGCAAATTTGGGATATTGAATAGGGGCAACATACATGAGTCTCTTCTTCTTATATCCTAGATGATATCCTAGATGGAATCATAGGGTAGACTAAGTTTGTGCTTCCATTTGTAACAAACAGAAATAATGCAGGTAGAACAAAATGGGTTGGACACCCACGAATAATATTAAAATTTATTTTGATTTTTGCATGTCTGTCTGTTGTTCGTCAGTCCGTCCGTCTGTCCAACCCCACGATAAGCTGAAATTTTTCATATTGGCTTTTTGGAAAAAACAAAAAAAAAGTAAACTTAAGTTCGAAAATGGGACAAATCGGGTATCTCCTTCGTAGGGTTGCCATACAAAAATTTTGGATACTGCCTGGGAGACATAGAGAACTGAAATTTTGTACATTTTGTACATATTTTCATAGCAATGGTAAATAAAATTTAAAAAATTGACTAAATCAAGTAACCCGTTCTTGGTGTTGCCATATAAAAATCTCGGTTGTTTACATATACTGTGAAATTGATCAATCCTAGAGGTTTATGTATTTGTATACTGAAAAGTTCTTCAGAATATGAAATCCTATAAAATTGGTTATAACTATTTTTACTGTCCCACGAACCGTTCTAAAAATATATGCGAAAAACCACTTCGAAAATCAAACTTGCACAAATGGGTGACCATACGAAATTACATATGGGCATTCACCTAGGGTATCATATGAATTGGTCTTAGACCAATTCTAGCTGTCTTACTTGTTGTTATTACGCTTCTAGCTTTAATACAAAATTTATCAATATTTAAGGTTAAAAACATAATAAATAAGCAGTACAAAAAAAACAACATAGGACCGAAAATTGAATCCTCCGGAACTCCACTCATAAAATAAACAACGTAAAGAAAAGTAGGTATACTCGCAAAACTTAAATGAGTTATAGTCTAAGGTAAACATAAAAACAACGTAAAAAACGTAAAACAAAAAAAAACAATCTGCACAACTCCTATGCATGTCTCCCATATGGTATTCTCTCAGTTTTCTTTTATTATTTTATATATCCTCCAAGAAATAGTTAATTTTCTGCCAACAAGTACAGCAGTAACATCCTTCTTTATACCCCCAATAAATTTTTGTTTCCTTTGAAGTATTTTCACGTAGCTTTTCCCAAGACAGCACTTACAAGGAGTCGTTCCACACAATGCATAGGAACAAAAGTGCCGTAAGAAGCTCTCAAAAGCAATTACCAAAGAAAATTTATCTTGAAAGAAAGGAAGATTTCATGCCAGTGAAGATGCATCTACCGAGTAGGTATCTACCTACCTATCTACACTACCATTTATCACTTTGTGCTGGTCATTTTGACTTTCTGTAGAAATTCTAGAGGAGTTCACTCCTTGATCCTTGGAGAACATAAAAACTTTTTGCATTTTCGAGAATTTGAGATTAGTTCCGTCCGTTCAGTTAGAGTGGGCGTGAATTTAGATGAATCATTTTATTGGAGGGCGGAAGGACTACACATGCATATACACATATACACACACCCACATACACACATAAACACATATATATATACACCAATAAAGGAGCATATTTATGAGACTAATGCACAGCTTTTCTATATAAATATTTTGACCGAAATTCAAAACTTTCTCCACAAAACAAAATCTAAAAACTCGTGTCGCCTGAAGGGTCAACGACTACGCACCATTTTCCTCCCACTCTATAGTTATCTGACAGCTCACCTCCATTACCGGGGAGGAGATACGACTTTTCCTGAAAAAAGATGGGAAAGTTACCAGTTACCGTCTGGGGGAGAGTTTTAATTAAATTCTTCTGATAAAATTTTTATCAGTCAATAGAGTGGGGCGGGGGGGGGGGGGGGGGGTGCTATACGCAATTCTGCTCGACGATATAAGAATGCGGGGGTGGATCGGCTGGGAATTCCTTCATGTTGGATTTTTGGCAAACTTGTGGAAAATTTAATATACCTCGGTGCGTTCGTTCCGAAAACAAAGTTTCCTTCGAATGCCTTCGGAATTCCTGAGAACGAAATGAGACTAGTGATGATTGTTAAGCAAATTTGTTTGGATCTGGATGGAAGAAACTTTTCTTGCCTCGCTTCTTAGTTATATACGAATTCAGCTGTTACTGGAAAAAGAAGGCGAAGGAAGTTTTTTTCCTTTAGGGGGAGGTGGGGGGGGGGGGGGGTGAATAATACGTAGGCATTTTGAGGTGAAGTTATGGCTGGTTTGGTCAGTTTCAAGAACGCAGTTAGAATTAATAAATACAAATATTTAGAAGTAAATACCAATGTTGATCCAAATAATTTGGGCAGAATGTTATAATACCAAGGTGTGCTGAAGAGAACCTCAGATATGCGAGCTTTGTCATCATCAACGGTCGGTTTTAGTTGTATTGAATTTCAGTCTATGACATCAGTTCCAGAAAGTTAAGCCGAGTCTTTTGTTTTGAGGAGAGAAAAAAAGGAAATTAAACCAATTTTTTTTTCAAACACATGCGGTCTCGAAAAGTTCATTCCTTCAATCAATAATTTGTAAATTGTTCCACATCCGCACAGCCCATGTTATATAAAGGAATTACGAAATTTTACAGAATGGCTGAGATAGGTCTGGCTCTGATGTTGGACGGAAGGAAGCATAAATCAGAAGATATTTCCTCACAGCACAATCCCTACAGAAGTATCGATGGAGTAAAGAAAGGCACTTCAATGCGGTGGATGGCTCTATTAGTCGTTTTCCTTTGAACGATATACCATCAGGTCTTGCTACTTTAGTAGAAATACTCATTGCAACAAGAAGAGTGGAAGGGAGCAATGTGTTACAATGTATAGCCCAGAGAAATTTTGTTGGTTAGGTTACTCAAAATAGACATTAAATAGATCTCTTTACATGGTCTCAAAGTGTTGCGGAGGAAAGATATCCAATTATTTCGAGAATAAATCTTATGACAAACAAATCTACCGAGCAAGTAATTTTGCCGGCGAGGTCGACAATTTCTACTATTCTTCATGCAGATGAAAAAGGACTGTTAATGACTTTTTCGTCTCATGTGCCGCTACAATTCTTTCTCCTGTCTATAGGATGTGAGAGTTTTATTTTAGGCTGTGTTTCCGATACACACAATAAACAAGTATACGATTTACAGAGGTGCATTTTATATATGTAGCGTCCGTAGCATAGTTGGTAAGCTGGTGCTGACTACCATCCTAATGCTAATCACACCTCGCCACGGTCTTAGTGTTTCTCTTCCAACCTGATCTCCATTCGAATTTTGAGCTTTTTTTCCATATTATCAACCACCATACCTATCAAAAGTTCCCCCACCCCACTCTTAGAGCAATAGCACAATATCTTAGTTCTCCAGAGATACATTTTCAGGTTTTAATCCACTTGTAAGGGCACGTGCACAACGATGAAAGGCAAAGCGAGGCGAGGTTAGGCAGTTGAGCGAGGCGAAGTGAAGATACATTTCGAGGTGTAGTTCAGGTGTTCAGTTTCTTGGTAAATCGCGAAGGGAGAGCATAAATTATGTCATCAGATTTTGAAGAAGAAACTTTGTGTTTGTCAAGTAATACAACTATATTGCATTTTTCACATAAGTGTACTTCAGCAAATTTCATCATCTATATGAAAATTTACGGACTGATCCTGATAGATTGTTCCAATATGAGAATGAGTATAGATTATATTAAGGAAAGATTTCAATATAAACTTAAGGAAAAACAACCCAACTTTCCATTCTAAGGATATAAAATTAATCATTTTCTGTTTGTACAGCCCTTTCTGCAGTTTTGCTTGTGTATATGGGTTCGGTCACACAACAAGCGATTAGAATTTGGGAAATTCCATCATCTACATGTATGAAGATTTACATACTGATCCTTATAAATTCTTCCAGCATATGAGAATGAGTAATAACCCCTCAATTATATCAAAGAAAAAATCTGTAAGAATATACCAGCTATCAAAATTAGAGCGCTGCCCCTAGCGAAAAAATTAAGAATTTCATTCTGGAGCGAGATACCTCGAGGTGTCTCGCAACATCGCGCGTTGCCACAGCGTTGTTATATGAATACTCTCATAGTACAGCGTACAATCATTTTATTTCTTCAGCTCTTAATATAGCCTGGCTTCGTTGCGCACGTACCCTAGACTTTCACCGTGAGCAGAGGTGGCAACCAAAAGGTTATCTATGACAACAATAAAAGAAGATTTCTGGAATAAAACGCACTTTTCCTAATAAGAGACAGATGGTGCTTCCCTTTATTGGGTTAACTACTGCAAGCTAATCACCTAGTAGAGTACATAGAAAACGATTTCAAGAAACTGAAACAGATCTTCGGACACGGACTCAGAACAGAGTCGGTTGAAGAAATTGCTGAAATGTGCAATATTTTACAATCTCCATTAAAAAATTAAAAAAAAAAATGGTAGCTGATGGAGTACAGGTTCGATTAGACAAGAGGGAGCATTGCAAGCACACTTGGGGCACATTTCTCAAGCTACATATTTTATAAGATATCTAGGCTCATTAATAACGCCGTTATACACATGGCATGAGATCCATGAGATCGTTAACCAAACCTACATAAACTACAGAAATTATGGTTGACGTCTCCACTAATACATGTATTTATGTGTACAAACAATGATTCTGTCTAACACTGCCAATTCGTTGCTGAAAAGAACCTTACAAAAGTAATATTCCATTATTAATCAATAATAATTGCATCAAGCATTAAATTTAAAGTAGATGTCGCCATCTTGACAGTAGGCAGTTCAAATTGTCACTGTACAAAGAACTTTGTGATCCACTCACATGAATATCAGAAATTTACTAGTCATCAAATTATGGCCAGAGTTAAGAAATTAAAAAATGCAACATACAACACAAATTAAATTTTCAATTCTGAAAAATAGATGGCCTTACTTGCGATTACGCCATCTATCTTCTAGCTTAAGCCTAGATGTTAAGATCACTTATAACATTAAAATAATTTTTTTAATATTTATCTTTTTCAGCCTTAAGGTGAAAACCCAATGAACGCGGCAGGCGTCGCGTCGCTTTGACAGTTCTTCGCGGCAAACGGGTGTAGGATTTGAGCAAGACCAAATGGACGCGTCACGTTGGTACTCTTAAGATTTATTTATAAAAATATAAAGTGATAGAAAAGCTTGAGTTATTATTTAAAAGTGAAATAGTGGATATATCACAGTTATTAGATGTCGCAGTTCTTGCATTTGAATCTTACCAAGCATATAAAGAGTTTAAAATCAATCAAAAGAACTGTCAAAGCTTCTGCCGCGCGTTAAAAGTAGAACATTGCTCTACTTTCGCGTCGAATCCGACAAGCGCGGCAGCCATTCGGCCAGCACGAACTTAAACACGTATATTCTATTGAACTGTCAAAGCGACGCGACACCTGCCGCGTTCATTGGGTTTTCGCCTTTACAAAAAAAAAACCAATCATTTATTCCTGAAATTAAAAAAAAAACAATACCCATAAATTACAAATTAACCAACACAAGAGCATTTGAGAACACAGAAATGTATGGCCGGCGCTGAGATATAATCTAACCTCAGTACAAATTGTGGCCGACTAGAGAATATTTTACAACAAAAATTTACAAATTCCCACCTACTCCATGCCCCGAATAATATTTATCACGATGACAGCTCAGTTTCCAATCCATAAATCCCAAATAGCTCAGGCCATAACCCATTTAATCCTGTAAGCGAGCAGTGAGCATTTTCCGTCCTATGGTGGTGTGATGCATGCTAAAATTTTCTCGTGTTGCATATTTTTGGGCGTAAACAAAAAATCCCTTGAATTACATACATTAAAAACTAGGAAGCGGGTAGGGTCGGGTATTTGATATTCTCTCAAAATCGACGGGGTCTTATTCAGCAACTAACTAGGATTATATCATCACAACTGTAAGTTTCATAGGGAATGAAAGTGGGGAGAGAATAAATTTCAAAAAGCTTTCATTATGAACACGAATACAACCCATCCCCACCCCACGCCTATCCCATCATCAGATGCATATTGTTGTTGAGTATACTTTTATTCAGAAATAATATCCACACAGATATTACCAGTAGCAGTAACAGAAGCAGAAGCAGCAACAACAACAAAAACAACATCAAAACTATGGCATAGAACTGCACACTGCACAAAATAGCAGCGCAGTTCACTTGGATGCTGTGGTACTTGTGTTCATGTTCAAGGTATACATCACAGTGATAAAGCGTGCTTCTGTTCTTGCCGGGACGGGATATCGCGTATCCCATTAAGCCTTGCAGCAGTAATAATTATGCAAATGGATGTAAAAGCTATATAGAGGGCGGGGTGGAGGACGAACACGATTAAACCGCACCTTAAGGACAAATAAATCTATCTTAACAGAGATCATGCAAATCGGGAGAGAAAGGAAGAAGTGGCACAAAAAGAGCTGTGTTGATAACAAATTCGAATATTGGAACGAGCCTCTATGGTGAAGGGATGCTTTAGATGCGCTACGATAAGAGATGCTTCCCGCACTACTGGAACAACTTCATCGATTTTGGGTGTGGCCTATTTGGAACACCGTGTATTTCTATTACTCTGAATCAATATAGTGTGGATAGGATGGTGGTGGTGGTGGTGGTGGTGGTGGTATAGTTTTCCAGCTTCTGATATTTTGCACATTACGGCATTGGGTCGTAGTTGGGGTGTTGTTGGGAGTAAAAAAAATTAGATAGAAAAGTACAATTTATCAGGAAGAAACTTGGTTGGTACTTGTCTGTTTTTGTGTTGAATTAATTTTTCTCACGTCTAGAGGTTTAATTGTTCGGAAGTGTCCATTCTAAATAGATGGGCAAGTGTAATTTATCAGTCTGTCCTTAGGGAATTGAAAGAGGAAATAAAAGAAACAAAATTTTGTTTTAAAATCCATACTAATCTCCAATGAGAATCTCCGACAGAATTATACCTTTACTCTTGTGAAAATCTTTTAGTTCTTTTACAATGAATTTCCAAGAGAATTTACTTAAAAAACTTCTATGCTTGGAGAGATTGAGACAATGTCTACTAAGTATCATTTAAGGATTTTAAGAGTTCCAGAGGACTTTTTTCTATCAAATATTCTAGTGAAATCGGAACCGAAAAGGTAGATGAACTTGCTCGTCTTGGAGCAGTCACAGAGGTATCCCCCTCCACAATTTGGATTGGACCAAAACATCTTACGTGTAATATTTTGGGCCCACTTGTGGGAGAATCCAACCTCAACGAAAAAAAAAAACAACTAGGAGTTAACAACCCCTGTTTCCATTCTTACTTGATGTCCCTTTCTCAGGAGTCATCAACAAAGAACGGAACTCATTAAGAACCGTGTATACAGAGGATGTGTAAAGGAGACCGCAACGGGGAGTGACTCACTTTCTCTATCACTGTCTAGCTCTCTCCAGAAAAAGTTACAGATTTCTTGGTTAACATATCCTGAATGTATTTCATGAAGCAGGGTGCAAATCTATAGGGTGAACAATGCACCTTTTAGTCGCCTGGTTTTCAAGAGACCTCACAGCGATCCCAACCTATCTCGAATTCATCCATCCGTAAAAATCTATAATACGGTACGAGTCCAGACTTCGAATCTCGTGGGGTTTTACATATAACTATATATAAAACAGAAATAGCTGATTTGTGTAAAAAACAATAAAAGAAGATCTCTCAAGTATTTCCACTTCCGCATAAAACAACCACCCTTTCGATTCGAAATCTTCAAAAAATTGATTCCCGAAAAAATATTCTTTTTCGCTAAAAAATTTTCGGAATTGAAAATTACGAATGCAGAATCTCGCTATTGGAAATCCTGAATGCAAAAACCTGCAATACTTCTGGAGCGCAATATCGTGAATTTTAAAATCCCGGAAATGATAAGGGGGTCGGGTATAAAATTGTGGATATGGTCCCTCAAAAAAAGCCCACTGAACACAAAGTTCATATAATCAAAATACCGAAAGACTAAATCCCGGAATATCGAAAAATTCTTCGAGTTTTTGGAGAAAGTGTTCGTTCTGATCAATGCCCTTGGATAACTAGAGGGGTTCATGCTGCCATAGCTGAAAGCGATTTGTTATTAAAAAGATACAAACGAACTAGAGATTCTGCGGTCCTTACGGAATATAAAAGGGTGCGTAACAGAGTTACATCCATGATTCGATTATCTAAGCGCTCTTTTTTTAGTTCAAAGCTTGTGGAAAAATATCCGAAGTCTAGGCGTACATGGTCGTGAACCTGTCAATATAAATACAGATCTAAACACACTAAACCATTATTTTGCTTGTAGTGCAGCTAATGCTTCAAGTTCGTTGAGCTCTGCAACAACTGGTAACATTGGCGATGCTGTGGAAGATTTTGCCTTTGCATGTGTGGATGGCGTTGAGGTTCTTTCAGTGATATTCTCTATTAAATCCACAGGTCCTGGTCCAGAGTCACTTACACCTGATTTTGTGAAAGTGCTCGCTCCATACATATTGATACCACTTGTTCATATTTATAATTTTTGCTTAACCACGTCCCAATTTCCAACTCAGTGGAAGAAAGCACATGTAACACCTATTACTAAAATGCCCTTTGCATCCAATCCCAGCGACTTCAGACCGATTAGCATGTTTAGTTTCCTTGCTAAAGTTTTAGAAAAAATTATGTCCCAACAAATCATCAAATTTATGAATGAGCAGAGGACTTGGACAATGTGGCAGTCTGGTTATCGACATGGGCATACATAGTTGCGAGACTGCACTTCTGAGGGTATCTGCAGATATTTGTGAAGCTCTCGATAAGAACCAGATGACAGTACTTGTTCTTCTGGATTTTTCCAAGGCATTTGATTCTGTAAAACACCCAAGACTGCTTTCAAAGTTGAAAAATCAATTGGGCTTTTCATCCTCCGCCATTCAGCTTGTTGCTGATTATTTACGCAATCGATCACAGATGGTAAAAGTAAAAGATCTTTGTTCTGATCTTATATATCTTCGCTCTGGTGTTCCACAAGGTTCCATTATTGGCCCTCTACTTTTCACCTTATATTTAAATGATTTACCGAATGTTGTTACTAATTCCTCTATTCACCTTTACGCGGATGACGTCCAGATCTATTTGAGTAGACCAATAGGTTTGATGGAGGATTGTATTTGTCGCATTAATGAAGACCTTCGTAGCATTTATGACTGGTCACTGCTGAATCAACTTTCGTTAAATCCAACTAAGTCGTACTGCCTAGCTATATATAGGAGCTGGATTGATAAATCGGAGCTCCCTCCGGTTTTATTAAATAATTCCGTTCTCGAGTACGTTGGAGTGCGTCAGGAATCTTGGAGTTTATTTCAGTGCTGATTTCAAGTGCTGCAGTCATATTTCAAATTTAATAGGGAAAATCTATGGCACTTTACGGCAACTTTGGATAACACTTGCTTGCCTTTCTGTGAGCATGCGCTTACAGTTGGCTAAAACGCTACTCATTCCAATCTTTGCATATTCTAGTACCATCTTTAGCAAACCTGAAGCTGAGAGTGCCAGAGAAAGTTAGATGTTGCTTTCAATGATGCAATACGCTATATTTATAGACTTCCTCGGAATGCTCATGTGTCTCAGTATGTATTGTGACTGCTGGGCACTCCTCTAAAAACGTATTTAGGTCGCCGTGAACTCATTCTTCTGCACAAACTGATATATAGCAAGCTGCCGGAGTATTTGTGCGAGAGATTGCACTTCTTGCATTCGGGAAGGGGATGTCAGCTTCCAGCCCCTCGGTGTTCCTCTCAATACGGTGAGCGCTCTTACTTTGTTCAGGCAATATGGAAGTGGAACTTTCTTCCTGCCAATATGCAGCGAACGGGCACTATCAAGCATTTTTCGTCGTCATTGTTGAAAGATTTAAGTTTTTAGGAGCGTAAATGGCACGTACTTTTTACTTTTTATAGTTAGTTAGTTTTCTTGTTTTACTTATTTATTTTATTATTTATTTCTTGTCAGGTTAGGTTTATTTTTTATTCTTTTTTTATTTCCATTAACTTTAATTTAATTTTTTATTTATTTTTTTTTTTTTTTTTTTATGGTGGTATGTTTCGGTTTGTTTTTTATAGATATTCGTATATTTTGTTTTTTTTTACAACTTGTTTTACATTATTAAATTATTTCATTCATTTTATTATTTGATTTATTTGTTTATGACTTTTTCTTACCTTTCATTAATACTTCTTTCGTTACCTTAATGTGTTTTAGTTAGTTTTTATTTAGAACCAGGAACCATTGCATAAAATTAGAAGTACGTATAAGATATTGTAATCTTTGTACCTACATTGGCCGTTAATAAATTTATTATTATTTGTTTGAAATTCCAGTATTTTTCGGGATTTTCATTTTTTTTTATATTTCTGGGTTTCAATCAATAATCCTGGATCTTATCGCCACTTTCATACTACCCCAATGCAATGATTTGAATTTATAAACATTTTTAAGAATATCCGGGATTTTAAGATCCTAAAAAATATTATTGTGGTAAATTTGATAAAAAATCTGAAAATATCAAAGAACTTAAGTTTCTCCGCCTTTTTTGGAAAAAGCGCAACGCATTTTTGGGAATTTAAATATTTTTCGAAATGAATATAAACTTCATCTTGAATTACGAAAAAACTCGGAAAAGTCAAAATAAAATTATCCGAACACAAAACGTCGTAGTATAAAATCCTACTGTTTTTCAAAAACTCGAAAAAATTAATATATTTGATTTTCCGGGATTTTTGACTGGAAAGCTTTTTTTTCAGGAAAACGATTTCAATGTGTACTTTTAAGGAGGTTTGGGGTGCCAAAATACAAGGCAATAAAAATCTCAAAAAAATAAAATTCTGCAAAATAAACTGGCGAATAACAAAAAAAAAAACGAATTCCTTTGAATTTTAAGTAACCTACCCATAGCCAAACGTATGTATTTGCCTGATATTTTCAGGTTTTTTGTACGTGGTTTTTTTTAAATCAGGGATTTTGATACTATCCGACTTAATTGGGATGGTATTCCCCGGAATAAAAAGTCCCCCAGGCTTGATATCAGAAAATCCTGAAAAATTAAATTCCGGAAAATTACCTTTCAGGAGTTTTGTGGCGACGCGACGCGAGCAAACTTGAATACAAAATGCACTCTAAATATTTAACCGCTGTATCGACCTGTAAGCATTTACGATGCAATTCTCGATTCCTTTTCTTGACCTGCGTCCACGATGGTCCATCCAGCGAATAAGGCAGTTGGTGGGAATGAGGATTCTTTAGGTGCGGAAAGGCTTCTCAACTCAAGTGCCTCCTCGTCGTTTGCTTCTCCTCCAGCTTTAAGTGCCGTGTCAGTAAAGGTGGTACCTTTTTGGAGGAGTTGTCCTGATCTATGGTTCGTCCAGCTAGAGTCTCAGTTCGAGCTCATGGGAATTACACAGGACAGAACTAAATATTCCCATGTGATTAGTGCTCTCGATGAAGGAGTCATTCGCCTCATAAGTGACATTGTTTTTAACCCTCCCAGCTCTGACAGATATTTAAGAATTAAGGAAATATTAATTTCCAGGCTTTCTGGCAGCGAACACCAGAAATTGAAGCAGCTTCTCACTGAACTGTCCTTAGGAGATTCGCAACCTTCTCAATTGCTAAGGGAAATGCGATCTCTGAGCAGGAGCAAACTCAACGACGAAATATTGAAATCCCTCTGGTTGCAACGTTTACCTGCTCGGAGCGAGGTTTATGCTGTCACGTCCACCTCCAAAATTCAGGATTAAGGATTGGAGGAGCTAGGGACCCAAGTCAACGAGCTCTCGAAATTGGTCGAGAAATCCTTGTCGTTCCGTAGAGAAGCATCACGGAGTAGATCTCAGTAGATCTCCAGACACCGGTCAAAATCCAGTTACAAGTCACCGAGTAGAGACTCCAGTTACTGCTGGTATCATAGAAAATTTGGGACCAATGCTCAAAAATGTTTATCTCCCTGCAATTTTAAAGACACTAGTGTCTCCTCAAGTAGTATCAATTCGGCAAACTAAACGGCCCTCCTTCTATGACGGCAGGAGGAAGTGGCACAACAAATAGTCGTCTATATATATTTGATAAATCTACACATAGACATTTCTTAGACGACACAGGACACAGTGATTCCAAAATCTTCATTAGATCGATTTCCTAATGCAAGCTTTCAATTGGTGGCTGCAAATTCATCACCAATTCACACATATGGCAGCAAAATCTTATCATTAGATTTGGGGCTGCGCAGACCTTTCACCTGGCAGTTCGTCATCGCAAGCGTCCTTAAACCAATTTTAGGCGCGGACTTCCTTCGTCACTATGGACTGATAGTGGACATCAAGAAGAAATCCTTGATCGACCCTATTACCAAATTGGGGTCGATCGCACAACATGCCTTATGCCAGCATTCAAGTCTTTCTGTGCTCATCAGTCCATCCAAATTAAAAAACTAACATTGTTTCCATTTTCGCTTTCTTATGCCTACTTACAAAAACTTAAAAAAGAATGCATTTACGCTGCACAAAGTAGAAATTAGGGAACAGACGAATTTAGAAGCATCCTCAATGTTCAGGTCGATACAGCGGTTAAATATTTAGAGTGCATTTTGTATTCAAGTTTTCTCGCGTCGCCACAAATCTTAACTAAATTTTGCAAAATAATTCTTCTGAAAATGTTTTCCAAAGTTGTAAATTCGTTGTTAGTGTTTTGTATTCCAGAATTATACTCTCGGCGATTAATATTAATCAAGACCCAAACAAACATTTCAATTTTGGGTCTAATAACTGATTTTCAAGCTTAACTTCTTAAAAAACTACTCGCAACTCTACATCTATACCAAGGCAACCATCTTTTTCTATACCATCCCATACCCTTCTGCAGTTATATCGAACGGACCATACTGAGCACCCTGTGCAATGATTGAATTTTTTGTTCTGGAAAATCTTGTGTGACAAATAAAAAAGAAATCGTCCAAAAATAACTAAAAATTTTAGAAGTGAAAATTTCTTTCATGTTTTTTTTCAGCTTCAGTTGGTGGCGGGCGTGAATAATTTGCTTACAACGGAAGCAGCTATCTCTACTACCATGTCAACGCGGGTTCGTATAAAAATAACACAAATTCACACAATTCCAGAAGGCCTCTTTTGAGGAGGTGTTTTTTTTCGTTTTTATGGGAAACAGAGGAGTTCCCCATAAAAGGTGACTCAAGAATCATTGAAGTGAAAGATTAAAGTGAAAAAGCAAATGTGACTCTTCTGAATCTGATTGCCTATGGGGAATATATCCGGTGCCGCCCTGCTGTAAACGGAAAACGCTGGGGATTACATAAATTGAGTTAAATGAGAACTCAACGTTTTCGATGGTAATTCGCTTGAATGCGGATGTTTAATTTAGAGAAGTATCCTTGTTCGTTTATGCGTATACTATTCCTGTGTTTCATAATCACACAGATTTCACATCAGCGCACTCTCTCCTCCAACACATCTCGAACTAATTCATTCGCAAAGTACCTACCTAATTAATTTTGCGAAAGATTTAATCTTGTAGTGTAGTATAGTGGTATAGGTCTGTAGCCTACACAGCTGGCTAAGGGGCCACATATGGTGTATGGCCACGGAAACAATATTGCTAGTGGCTCAAGTTGTCCTCTCATTTATTTACGAAGTGAAAACACGCCCTACCCATTTCCAATTTAGTGCCTGGGGAGGTTTATTTAATATGCGAGGAGTAAGTAATTTGGTAGCTGAAGCACACAACAAGAGCAGCACCAAGTGGACTTTATCATTTGTTCATCAGCTGCACAAACCTTGTTTTTCGAATTTTGTGCAAACATTTGAAGGTTTAAAAAAAAAAGATTTTTTGATATATTTATGTACTTGTTGTGTGTGTGTGGGTGTGAGTGTGTGCACATTATGCTCACTTCTTGTTTAATGTAGGAATGAGGTGCCTGAACCGCAGTTAAAATAGGTACTCTCAGGTAAATAATTATGTTCCAAAAATGTACATTGCACGGCCCAAAATACATGATGAACGTATGTTTAGGTTGTATACCAGTTTGGACCAATTGTACCTAATTGCGAGAATTTTTGTAGAAGTTGTTTCGATTGACTATATATAGTACAAAAGCTCGCAATATATTTTGGGCCGACTATATACATTAACAATACCAGGGATAAGTTCTGTAAAAGGTCTCCGAACAGAAGCAAAACTCACATCATAGTGCGCGTATGTGCTCAAGAGTCATATATCATGCTCGAAGAAGTGTCCCCGTTGGCGACAATCAGCAGTGGAAGCAAATTCCGACTGAATACGATGGATCTTGAGAGGAAACTCAATAGAACCAGTAATTCCAGATTGAAACAATCGTGCCTACATCAATATCATAGACACAATTGTTTCTACCTGGAATTATTGTTTTAATCTGTCTTATAACAATGGACTCCAAATATCGGGTGGAATTTCTGGTTTCATTTTAGTCTATCTTGATAGTTTGGCTCTGGCAAAATTGACCACAACTTTCGTTTCAAGCATACCCGTGGGACTAGAATTAAGGACCATTGAATAACTTACGAACGACGGACTTACACCTCTAAAAGTACCAACAACAAATCTGCACGGGTTTCTCATTACCCTATAAAGTCTAAGCTAAAGTCGCATCACCTAATGACCCAATAGTCCAGTCATTACGTCGGAAAAATCGGGTTAGAAATGAAAATGAACCGAGAAAGCCAAATTTTGGATATTACGTGGGGGCGGCTAGAAAAGCTTCAGTTCAAATTGTCGACCAAAATAACCTTGTGCGTTTTCCGCCATCTTGAAAAAAGGGTTACATTCGGTTTTTTCATCATAACGCGGTTCCCCGTTGAGATACGAAAATTTGTATGCAATACTTTTTTGTTGCTCTTTATACGATCTACAATTAAGGTCCTATACATTTTTCACGTATCGATCATCGTTATCGAGATATCGATCAAAAAAATCACAAATTTGTTGAGATTTGATTCGTTGCAAAATATTTCTCCACAAAATAAACATCGATTTTTAAAATCAAAATTGGGAATGACCTGCAGTTGTTCTTCGGGTTCTGGTTCTTGCGATGGAGACTCGCTTCGTCGAGAAGCAATTGACGCTAGCCGTTGGTTTCCAAATTTTTTGTAGCACGAACTATGAACACTCACTGAGTTAATATTTTGTAACATCTGTTGATGCTCCACACGTCCTCTTTTCACACTCGCCGCTAAGAGAGTCTGAACAGCTCTCTTTTTAGCCACATAAACATCGTCAATCAGAGGTTTTTTGCAAATGAAACAATCACCCATTTTCACACAAATTTTCAAACACGTACGCTCGCTTGAAAAGACTCGAGACAACTGACTGGAATGCTACGAATAAGGAGCAGATGTTCCGGCACGAACACGAGAAAAGGGTCTTTTATACCTGACCCATGCCCAAACTCTAACGGTCGCCGTATCTCGATAACGATGATCGATACATGAAAAATGTATAGGACCTTAATTGTAGATCGTACAAAGAGCAACAAAAAAGTATTGCATACAAATTTTCGTATCTCAACGGGGAACCGAGTTATGATCAAAAAACCGAATTTAACACTTTTTTCAAGATGGCGGAAAACGCACAAGGTTATTTTGGTCGACAATTTGAACTTAAGCCTTTCTAGCCGCCCCCCACGTAATATCCAAAATTTGGCTTTCTCGGTTCATTTTCATTTCCAAATGTATATAATGACTGGACTACAAGTGATTTTCGACCGTTCAGTATTCTGTGCTTTTTTTTCCAAGGCGCTTTAGAAGCTCATGCACGAACAGATCTTACTTTAGTTGGAATCAAACCAATTTCTCACCCCGTGACAGTCAGGATTCAGAGCTGCACACAGCTGTAATGCTGCTTTATTGAAAGTATCTCCCGACATTCGTAGAGCTCTCGATAAGAATCATCTGACAGTCCTGAAGCCGTCGACAGCGTCAACCATTCGAAGCTCTTTACCGTCTTTTTAGACGAGCCCAGATTTTCCTCATCCTCGGCGGCACTTATCAGAAGCTTAATTACTGGACGATCTCAACAAGTCAACCATGATTTACTTTCGAGAAACTTGCCCCTCACTTGTGGGGTACCTCAGGGCTCAATCTTGGGCCCTTCATTGTTCAGTATACACATAAATGATCTGCCCAATGTAATAGAAGACTCATAAATACAATATTTGGATAGGCCGGTTGGCCTCATTCTGGACTGTGTCGAGAGAGTTAACTCAGCCTTAAAGAGAATCTCTGAGGCATGACTTTCTTTTAAATTACAATAAATCAACCTACATGATTTTAAATCGAGAGAGGCTTGAACTGAATGGCACAACTTTACCTTACGTTACCTGTGTTCGAAATTTAGGAATTATCCTCAACTCTTCTATGACTCGCTGTGAACACATTAAAAATACAATAGGTAAAATTTATGAAATACTTCGAAGGTTGGGGTTGTCTGCGAGGATTATCTCTCCTGCTCTTCGCTCCAGGTTGATGAAAACTCTTATCTTGCCTTATTTCACAAGTGATAGCATTGTCTTCCCTGACTTGGATTCGATCTGCAGGAGGACACTGGATGTCGCTTTCATTGACTGCATCCATTTTATTCATGGATTGAGAAGAAACGATCACATATCTCTCTTCCGTAATTCTCTGCTGGGTATGTCTCTAGATGCTTATCTGACACTTATAATCTTGCTTTTTCTTCATAACAGAATCTACACTAGCCGTCCCAACTATATATTTTCCGACATTAGCTTTTTAAACACAGACAGGCACTTAATGCTGCATGTTCCCCGTTATCAACATCGAATTTCGGAACGCTCTCACCTTGTTCACGTTGCTCGTCTTTGGAATAGTCTTGCAGCGGCTTTACAGCGTACGAGCTCGGTCAGCTCATTCAGAGTACTGCTGACCCATCATCTGGCCTCGGATGATGGTCAGGCGGACTGACATTGTGCTTACACTCCGAAACAACTATATACTGCGCTTTTATTTTTCGTTTTTATTATTAGTACCTACTTTTCTCTTCCATTACTTATGGCTTCCGGTTTTGTATGCTCTTTCCCTCCCTGCACTGCTACTAGTTGTCGCTATTGCTTATTTTTATATTCAATTTTTGCCTGCCACTTCTTATGATTTTTTTTTATTATGCCATTATGCTTTGGTCTTTTTTTTTGTTTTAGTTTAATGTTAATACGAATTTAGTATTTGCCTTTGAAATTTACCAACTAAGTTTGTATCACCAAAAGATTGTAATATCTTAGATACTTTTAACTATTAAATGATTTTAATTTGAAATTCTCAGTCCTCAGCATCGAGAAAGCCGACCCATTAGGTAATGCAGCTTAAACCCCAATGAGAGTAACAACAGTACTAAAGTCATGAAAGGTCTGCAGGATAGTGCTTCCAAGCATAGGTAAGTCTCCTCTAAGAGCAACTGTATACGAAGGACCATAGTTAAGGATGGGTCGCATACCCAAGGCAAACAAAACACAGACTTCGACAGACATGGCTAGAGTGGGAAGACAATATAAACTGTCTCCAAATAAATCTCCAGCATGTGAAAGCTGCATTCGATGTACTTAGCAGAAGATTTATCTGCAAAACAAACCTGAATAAATCAAGGGCGAATAAAATGACTAGCCACGAAATCATTTAAGTTAATTTATTGAAGAGAGCACGAATATTTCAAGGGCAGCTTTGACTATTCATTTCATGTTGAGAAATATGGTCGCAGTAGATGTGGTGGTATCAACTTTAAGATATAACCACGAGGTGATAGTCACTGATGTTTATTTGCAAATATCATTTCTCCCCAGATCTGAAACGGTTCAGTCTACTACTGCAAAAGAATAGTAAATCAGATAATTGTTGGATGCTAAGGTAACTACTTCAATTAAATGTGCTATGTCATGTCGGAGAGATACGATATCTTTAATTTTCTTCAAAAATCCGTTTTATAAAAGGGTCATTTCCAAATAGGCAACATGTGTGACATGACCCTAACCAATTTTGTTAAAATTTTACATACCTGGAGAATTTGTGAAAAAAAATGCTAATTACAAATTTTCCCTATACATTGTGTATTTTGCGAGTTTCCAAAAAATTCTGTCCTGGTCTTCTTTAAAAATTCTTATATATTTTTCTATTAATGCTAGGATAGTTAAATATGGTTCATTTGAAAGATGAGATTTCAAGTTATCTCAGAAAAATAGCATCTTAAAAATATATGCAGAGAAGGACATCAATAATAAGGATTTTATTCTATATCCTTGAATATCCTGGAAGACGAACTTCTGATTTTATTCATTTTTTTCTTTATATATTTTTTACCTTATATTATCCACTAAAACATATTAAAATTTTAGCTTGGTATCTCAACGAGACGAAGGTGTAAAAAATCAAGGAAGTTTTATCAAAATTCATTTGTAACTACCTGCAAATACAAAATTGTTTTTATATTGGGTTTTCCTGTATATGGTCTTGCTGAAGGCTTTGAATAGGTCATGCTTAGACAAGCAAAAAATGGTATGAGTGGTGGGAGAAGTGTGGGGGGGGGGGAATACTAACGGTTTCCGAGATAACGAGACTTTATGATATTTAGGTGTATTTTTATAGATTGTAAGCCATGTTGTCTAGGGATGAATAATTGTGGCTTACCCGGGTTCCATCAAATTCACGCATAATAAGGATTAATGAATAATAAAACCCGTCTCAAGTATACATATATGAAAATGATTCATTCGTTTAATTTGACTCCAAGACACTTTTACATGGGAAATAAACTTTCAATTTCTAAATTTTAATTCACAAATCCCTACGGCCGTGCTTAACCACACTGTAAAAAGGCACAAATTGTTGCCACAAAGTTTATGGAAAAAGTCCCTATAAATGTAGGGAATTCCCTACATTTTTAGGAATATTCTTACATTTTATGGCATATTCCCTACATTTTAGGCAATACTTCCTTCATTTCTATGGAGTTTTTCCTTAAACTTTGTGGCAACAATTTGTGACTTTTTACAGGGTACAATGTTAAGCTAATTGAAATGAAAGGTTAGCAATTATTAGATTTTTTGGTGTTAAGCTATATTCTGTTTGTTTTTTATACAGGGTGATTCAGATCAAGATACCGTCCGGTATACCACGCGATTCCTTGAGGTAAGCTGATCAAAAAATTATTCCACATACCCCCCCCCCCCCCCCTTAGTGGCCAGATTTCGTCAATATTCGTGCGTGAACCCGATGGGAATAAATTAGTATAACTTTTGAACCACCCTATAGATTTTGGTTATTGTTGGCTTATTAAATAGCCACGAAAAGTAGCTGTCGAAAAGTGTATTCCTCTGTATTTGTTAATTAAGCATCTTTAAATTATTCTCAAATATTTCCAAAATTTTGATAGGGCTGTTCAAAAGTTATACTCATTTACTCCCATCAGGGTTCACGAATATTGGCGAAATCTTCAACTGGCCACAACTCCTAAAGGTAGGTTTCGGGGGGTATGTGGAACAATTTTTTGATCAGCTTACCTCAAGTAATAGCATGGTATACCGGAAGGTATCTTGATCTGAATCACCCTGTATATATATTTAATTAATTGTTAGTAGTTGATTATAGAATTGTACTTGATGAAATTTCGACGTCCATGTGCTGCGTTCTCGCTATCCAATCGGCAGCGTCTCGTCTTAATTGGCTGCTGAGCGTCTAATTACGTTCTCACTTTTATTTTCAGCGAGCGAATTCAATCTTTTCCACTTTTTCTTTCCTCGGAACTTTTCTTCCTTTAATTTTATTTTAATATAAACTTTCAGATTTTTATAGTTTTGGCCTTCTTCTCACAACTTCTCCACCGTCAACGTCTCAGACTAGAAGGAAGAACTCTCGTTCGCCAGGTTTACGTTCGTAGAAATTGTCCCCGTATTTTATGGATGAGAATTTTAAGGTTGACATTTGTAGTGTTTCTCACTATCGACCTTAGTGTACTGAAACACATAACTAATTCGTCTTATTACTTTAGATATTGCGTATTCTTATTTCTTTTAATTACTTGACAACGTTAATTACGTTTTTTTCTTTTTTATAAAAAATTATTCATTATTTAATTTTGAATGTTGAGGTTGTATCGATGGTTAGTTTCATTTTATTAATTGCGATTTTGATTTATTTATTGTTTATAAGGATTTTGGATAGTTAATGTACAATTTCATTTAAATTACATAAATTCCATGATACTTTACAAGATCATCTTTTAACTTCTGAACATTACATCCTATAATGATGATTTAAAATTTGTTAAATTAATAATCTTAAATAAACATCTTTTATAATCAGAAATTTTTTTCTCATAAGAAAATTTAGTCATAAGCGCCGGTGTAAAACAGAATTGCACAAATGTAGTTAATTTACGCTATTTAGTATTTAAAAAATATAAAAAATTACGGTTTTGTAGAAAATAGGTGCTTTTACATGAATTTGAACTAAATTATGAAGCAGTACTGAAGTTTTTATTTTCCTCCATATTATAAAAAACAAATTCATACAAATTTGTTAATATTGATTAATTATGAGGTACTTTGCTTTTTGAAGTAAAGTGTCTATTATTATACTAATAAAATTTCAATTCCCATACCTGTGATTCAATTAACCGGAAAATCTATTATCCGGGATGAATAATATTTCCGAAGATATTTTGATTATCGGAAGGGCAACAAAATCAAAATAAAATTTTGACTATTTTCTAAAGGTCGATGCACACTTACCGGCACAGCACAAACCGGGCAGATATTGAGAGAAAACTATAGAAAAGTAATCCCATGTTAACTTCGCAACTAGACCAGCAACCGACAAATGCCGGTCTAGTTTCTAGCCACCGATAGCGACCGGCAATATAGTTTCCGTTACTTGCCCGTTGATGTGAATTACCTAACTTGTTTTCATAAAAAAATATTTTGCCTGTCTGTGCCAGTTCGCGCTGTGCCGGTAAGTGTGCATCGACCTTAATTTGTTTCTACATATCTTATACGAAAGACGGCATCGCAACGGCCAACAGCAACGGCTTTGCTCTGCCGTCATGTGTGCAAACAGTGGCATCATCAAATAAGTTAGTTGTAAGACAGGTTTAGTTGTTATGTTACCGATGAGCCTTGTATTCAAGGTAAGGAAAAATGGTAAAAGGCTGAATCGGTAATTAATATACAAATAAATGCGACCTAACTATGAACATTTCTTCAACTCCTTTTATTTTAATTTGAAAGCAGTAGCCCAAAACACTGCAATTCACGCCTACTCTCACATGCTCGATTGTGGGTGCTCAAGGTTAAGAGTAGGGTTGACTAGGCCACTAAGACCCTGCAGATACCCCGACCAGAGTTGATCTATTGTATCCTTCCCTAGAGTGGTTAAGAGGAGTCAGTACCAAGATTTGCAAGTTTCATACATTTTTCAATGCGATCTTCTGGCAAACTATTTGTATAGCAGAATAATGATTTACATCTTAAGGGGGGTTATTACTGAAATCTTAAGAAACACGGAAAGTTAATACGACTTTGCGTCAAATATCTGCGTATTATCATGATCAAAATTCCACATAGTTTGAGAAAAAGCATAAATTTAGGTAATGACGTGTCAAAAATAAAGATTTTGGGATTTTATATGTGTGTAATTAGCTTTGGAAAAGTCTCAAATTCATGAAATTTGCAAAGTTTGGTACATAATAACGTAATAATGGTACATCAAGTAGATAAATTTGTACTTGAGTATGGAAGATCTTGAAGTGGAAGAGGAAGTGACGGAGAGAAAACTAGTAAAAAGGTTTTGGTTATTAATATATTATGGTTTGAAAGTTGCTATTTTCAGAGTCGAATTACTATCACAATTGTGATATTATTGGAAAGAAAGTTAAATTCGTAACAAAGATCGAAACTTTTTCTATTTATTTTGAAAAACTCAAATTGTTTAGTACAATGATAAAGGAAATAAAGTCAATAATGTTAGCCATGGTAACGACAAAAATTTCTTATTTTTATATATTTTGCATACAATTTGGCGTTTTTAATTCATTTCATCACCATCAGATGGAATTATGTGCTTTTGGAAAGCATTCATTTGTTTTGAAAGCTCTGCGGGGGGCTGTAGTGTGCAGGCTCGAAAGTGTATTCCGCCATTTTCTGCATTAGGTATATGAGTGTAGATTTCGCGGAATATTTTAAGTTTTATCATTGATAATTTTTTATTTTTGCTTGGGAGGCGAAAAGTATTTTGGCAGTTCTATTTATAATTAATTTTTCTAATTGTGAGTAACATATTATTTAATCATGGGACGTGTTAGTAAAATTCAGTCCAATAAATATGGAATAAAGAAGCAAAAACTGAATGTTACTAGGTATGTAGATTTGCGTATATGAAATATATAATCGTATGAAGCCGTTACACAGAAAATCGACCAACTTTGTGTAAATTTGTGAATGGACTCTTTGATTTTGATGAAATTTCACAGGAAGGTTGGCAATATTGAAAATAGTAATTTTTTGTTGCGATACACAGTCTTTTGAAATTTGAAAAATGTGGGAAATTTTGCTTAGTAGTTGTAACTTTATCATCGTATCTCCATAAAATAAACGTAATTTATTTTGGGAAGCATTAAGGTTTCCGAGAATAATTAATCAAAGTCATTTTTTTACAAATTTGCTTTCAAGGGTAATGGATATTTCGATTATCCTTGAATATCTCAAAATGTCCAGTTCCGATATTTTTTATTTTATTGTATGGATCTAAATCCCTAATGGGTTTTAGTGAAGCTGTAGGAAGGAGAAAATGGTTATTGGTAAAATCAAATCTAACTCTTTAAAGTAGTTCTTTGGTTATCTAGTTAATAAAATGGTAAAACTCACATAGTGTGTACATTGCCAAAATTATATGAAATATTACAACTCAGAGTTCTCGGAAGAGTTTTATTTGATGAACGGCTTTGCCCAAATAATAAATAATGCCAGACAAATACAAGGAAAAATGTCTGACCAACAGTACACATCTCGTTCGCCCCTTTCCTGCTCCTCACGCAAAACGTTTTATAAAAGAAACCTATGAAAAATCCGACAGCAAATCTAACATCTCGCCATGCCTGCAATCTCACTGCTGTGCAGATGGCCGAAATGCTTTGGAGTACAATGCACACGAATACCACAGCAGCATATAGGTTATGTTATAGGTAGTGATTTTTTCAATTTTCAAATTGCATACATTTATGCGCTTATATTCCACTGTGCTTTTGAGAACAGAAATCTGAGCTTTTTTTGGTGGTAACCCCCCTTAAACTAAAGGTAACGAAGAAGTCTAGTAAATAACGTCGTCAAAATTTAAAAAAAAAGTGTATTGGAATGAAAACTTGTAAAAAATGGTAAAAATTTAAGTTTCTTAAATCAAATTCCTGTTTTAGAAATATAAAGCTTAGATTCAGCAAAAAACGTCGATTTTTTTTCATTTTTAGCGGCGCTTTTTTAATTATTTGACTCTAAGAGTACTTAATTTTTCTCTCGATATTACACCGACGAGAAATTGCAATATTTATTTGAAAATTGTTTAAATACAAAGCAAAATAGTATATTTAACAATTATGCGCAAAAACAATTTAGGAGAGTTAATTCTCGTTAAAAAATTTCAATTTATTTGAACTGCGCAAATATTCATTTTTCGTCTTAAATTTTCGCATGTTGGGTTTCTGTGTTTCACGCTAGATGTCTCTATTGTGGACCGTGGTTTAGGTCTAGGCTAATTTTATATGAATTTTCTCACTTTCAGGACTTTTTGGATTTGGTGAAGGATCGATTTGGGGAAAACAAAAACTCCATATTTGTCCCCAGAAATCAAAAAACGAACTCATCAACCTTCTGGGTGACCTAGTTCGCCAGTAGATAATTGCTCAAGTGAAAAAGGCCGAGTATACTTCTCCATAATACTGGACAGTACTCCAGATTCGTCACATAAGTACCAAACATCTCAGGTTCTTCGATATGTCATGCTAGATGGATCTTCCGTTTCAGTTCATGAGTCATCTATTGATTTCATCGACACTATCGGCAAGGTAGCGTGAACAAACCATTCACTCAACCTCGCTGGCCTTTTGTGTGGCAAAAGCTGAAGTCAACTCCGTCAGTTTCTCTGGGACACTATATCGATTTTATCTTTTCTTTTCTTTTCCAGTTTACCGTTGGGATGTTTTGATGAACACAACTGGTTCCAGCTTGAAGCGCCTGTTTGAAGCGAGATAGGTCGCCTGAGGAGATGGAGTAAAAATATGGTCAAAACGAACCTTTCAAAAATTTTAAACGTTTTGAAGCAGCTTTCAGTATGGCATCTGAACATAAATACTAATACCGATTCGCTTTTCGTAGTCATGCTATTTTTCTCTTTTCTCAGTTTTATTGGATTTTGGGCACAAGTTCTGATCGAAGCGAATAGCGTCCAAACACAAACGTTGCAACCGCGATGCTTCAACTTGCAGAATTGTCTGACGGAGAGTTGAGATGTCATTTCTCAAATCAGTACAGATTTTGCTGAAGAGAAGTGTATTGGAGGATGGCAGCGTTGCAATCGGAGAAAGAAGAAGATATCCGGAAAAAATTCCAACAGCTACATGAACTCGCAAGCAACTTTGAGTTTCCAGTTTCCTGACTCCAAGTAATCTTTTGGACCTCAGAATTAGCATCGATTCAAGCAAGCTGTATACTGACGAAATCGACAAGAATGAGTTTCTTCCGGAACGCACAAGGTTGATTAAATTCGTTGAAGCAACTCCAAAACATGAATCACTGAGTACTGAAGGGCCCTTACAACTTCTGCGCTGTATTCAAGAGTTCAGCTTGACTGATTCAGTCCCAAATATTGTGGTTATGCTACAAATCGTCCTTACTGTGGTCATCAGCATCGCGACTTGTTGAAGAGCTTTCTCTAAGTTGAAACTTATAAAGAACTATCTACGGTCAACGTTGGATGATTCTAGATTGAACAATCTAGTGATTTTGTCCATTGAACGAGATCTGACTGACTCAATCCGCTTCGAAAGTGTGATCAAAGACTTTTCTAATCAGAAATTTCGTAATTATGATTTTAGAAACGTTCTTAACTTTATCCTTTTACAAAGTTTAGTTAATTAGAATTTTTCACGCCAGTTCCTGCGTTGAAATTTATGGCACGGTAAAAATTGGGGCACCTCTTTCACGGCCCGCTTTGGGCCCGAAAGGCCTTGCCACGCCACTACCCCCACCGCCCAACCCTAGATACACTACTATATCCTACCAAACATTTTATTCCACAGATTTGCATAAATAGCAGCAAAAAATAAAGTTGTAAAAACGTCATACAATTTTTTTATCATTACCCGTTGATATTACTTGCATGTAGATGTTTTTCACAATTGTTCTTTCATTTTCTGGTAACTAAATTTTTTACAAACACATCAATCAATCCCCTTCCATTTTCAGATAAACATTTTGAAAATCTGTTCCGGAGATTTAACTTTTGTGGATAATAATAAAAAAAAGAAAAAACAAAGAAAAAAACAAAACAAAAACACCAAAAAGGATCAAATGTTGAATAACAGAAACATAAATTTTAGGGCGACATTTTAAGTTTATCAGAAAACATTTATCACTTATCCTTCCCTCCTGCCTGGAGGGAGGGGGGGCGCTAGAAAGCCTTTAACAAAACTATGTACGACATCCTGGGACAATTTCAAATCCCATCTTTCGACATCATCCTGGGACAATTTCAAATCCCCATCTTTCGATATATTTTATAGAATCCTGACTAAGAGTACCCGCACCATCAGTTGTTGTCATAGTTAACTCAAAATATCTATTGGGAAGAGAAAAGAAAGAAGGAGTGCCAAGCTAATGTCCCACAAAGCCTCCCCCCCCTCTTTTTTTCCCAACCAAATCCGAAAAACAAAAATCAAAAAATTTGTTTTGTCCTTTTGTCGCGTATTTTATTCAATTATTTTGACAACATCCCGACAATACACGTCCATTCGTCCTGATTTTTCCCTTTTTTTTCTTCCTTTTCAGTTATTGTCAACATAAGGATTTTGAGAAATCCAAATACCCCCCTCTTCCATTAAGCCTATGGATATTCACCCATATTCAATAATAAGGGGAAGGAGTGCATTTTGGTTTAGGTTTGGGTTTTTATTTCGGGTAACCCTACCAAAACCTAATATAACTGGCCCATAGAAATCTGCTCCGGTTGGTTTCGTTATTTATTCATGCCTTCGACTTGCTCTTTGACGTCTGGTTTATTTATGAGTGAAGAAAAAAAAAATAGGAAAACATTTCGAGGCCTATTGCCTGAGGCGGATGGTGATGGTGATGGAACGGACGAAAATCCCAAGGTTGTCGGGATATATAGTAGCTAACTTGGCAGTTTTACGAACTACGGATAATGGGGATGAAAATAGCGCCACAAAACTTTTCCCTCTTCTCTTGATAATACATACTGTGTATGTAACGTACGTACGTACGTACGTAGGTATGTAGGTAAAATCTGAAATTGAAATCAGTCCTTTCGGACCACCACCCGACAATCAGACTATGAACAGTTGTTCTTTAGGTGAAAATGGGTGACATGAAGTGAAGTATCCTTTGCCTTTGTCCAGTTTGTCCAGTTATAATTTGGTTAAGTGAACATTACATAAGTGACCATGCGGTGGTTTTATTGTTCTCGATATTGGAAAATGTGGGCTTGGACTGAATGAAAAACTGTGCTCTATGCACAGAGGAATGTTTTCAGTGTTTTCTTTTTTTTTTTTATTACACATTCTTTTATCTATTATTTCACAAAAGAGATAGAAATTCCCTCATAGAAATTATCTTAGAAGGTGAACAACTAAATAGGAATTCTAATGAAATATCAAGAGAATGGAAATTCTACAGAGAAAAATATTATTCGCTACAAGAGCTCTCTAGCATGACAGTGGTAGGAAGCAAAATGAATCCTTTTCACTAATTTAGTGACCATCTTACCCAGCAATAATAATACCCAACTTCATCCTTTAGAGGGATTTACAAAGAGGATTTTCCTAGGAGGAAATTGAGATTATGTGAATTGAGGCTGTGCTGCTGCTGCTGTTGCTGCTGTGTAATGATAATAATAATCTCAAACGAACAATCATAGAAACTGAAGCCTTTCAGGAGTATAAGCTGTTCGCAAAGCTGAAGGATATTATTGTTCTTTATTGGTTTTTTGTAAGAAAGTAGTGCGACAGTGGTGTGAGACAGTTATTTTGAGAAGTGTAGATTAATATGTGATAGAAGAAGAACAAACACGCCTGTCAAAATTAATATTATAAAAACGACTTCTTTGTTAGTCTGCGGGGGGGGGGGGGGTTGCTTGTATTCACGGCTAAATAAGAAGTCTATTGGAAGTTTAGAAAAGGAAGGGATCTCTTAAGGGGTTAGGGTCAATTAGCAACTTCAAAAAAAAAAAATTATTTCAAATTTCGAAAGTATCTTGAAAATATTCTGTGTAAATTTTATATAGATCCGAGCAGTCTTAGCGGCGCACATCGAGCAAAGAAATTGTTGTTTGCGTTTATATTGAGTTTTGTTTTTGAGTTTAACATATTTTTTGTATAAAATGGAAGATCGTAAAATCTCAAGAAAAATAAGAAGTGACGAAAAAGTATTCAAGTGTAGAACAAGAAAAAGAAAGCAGTTTTTCAATCCAAAAACTGCATAGCACGATAGTTCCGCTGTTAGTACTTCAGCAAAAAAACTGAAGGAACAAGACGAATTACTCGTACCACAAGATGGCTCTATTACATAGTTACAGAATTTTGAATTTCTTTGCAGTTTTTTCTGTAATTTCAAACTTAATAAAGAAGTGTGTAAAGTGCGATGGAAAAATTCAAATTCAAGTGGCAGCTGAACGCGGTCTCGGATTTAAAATTGCCGTAATGTGTGAAAATTCTGATCCTCAGTATGTACCTTCTTGCCCGCATAGTGGAACTGGTTACGAAATTAATCGGAGATTTATATTAGCGATGCGTGATTTAGGCATTGGCTTGAAAGGCGCAACAAAGTTTTGTGGATTGATGGACTTACCGCCATTTTTGAAAAAGTCTACATATCAAATTATACTAAAAAGTATATATATGACGCATCTAAGAACGTGGCCGAATTTTTTATGAGAAAGGCTTGCAAGGAAGATATTACAAAAAATAGTGCAGCAAACAACGTTGAAAACGACACTGATTTAACTGTAAATGGCGATGGAACCTGGCACAAACGTGGATTTACATCTTTGAATGGAGTAGTTTCAGTGATTGGTAATTATACGGGAAAAGTCTTAGATGTAATCGTAAAAAGTTCATATTGTAAAGCCTGTGAATATTGGGAACCTAAAAAGGATACTACTGAATATAAAGAATTCTACGATGAACACGACAAGAATTGCAAAGCAAATCACGAAGGATCGGCAGGAAAAATGGAAGTAGATTCTGTCGTTGAAATATTTCTTCGTTCAGTGCAAAGACTTAGCGTACGATATTTAAAATATGTCGGCGATGGCGATTCGAAAACTTATGGTGGTATTTTGAAAGCTGCTCCATATGGTCCAACTGTTGTAGATAAAAAGGAGAGCATTGGCCATGTTCAGAAGCGCATCTGTTCTCGCCTACGTGCATTAAAAAAAATATTAAAGGACTCGGCGGCAAAGGTAAGTTTACTGCAATAGTGATTGACAAATTGGCAGTTTATTACGGTTTAGCCATTCGCCGGAACTGTGACTCTGTGAAAAATATGAAAAGTGCTATTTAGGCCACATTTTACCACTATAATTCAACTGATAAGAAGCACCAAAAATGCGACAAAGCTGAAAACTCACGGTGCTCATATCAGCGTGCAAAAGCAGTCAAAGACCGCTCTTATAAGCAAGACTATAATCCCTTGCCAAGTGACGTATTGGAAACCATTAAACCAATTTATGAAGACCTTTCCAAGGACGAACTGTTGGACAGGTGTCTTGGAGGTTTCACTCAAAACAATAATGAGAGCCTCAATCAAAACGTATGGAAGACTATGCCGAAAAATTTACCTGCCAGCTTCACTACTGTTAGTATTGCCGCATATCTTGCTACTGTTGTTTTTAACGAAGGTACATATGGCTTGTTAGCAGTCTTCAATGCATTAGGAATTAGCTGTGGACCCAATGCACATGACTATGTCGCTCAGGAAGACAATGAGAGGATAAAAATCAGTAATAGTCGGGTAAAACAAAATACTCGAGAGGGTAGAATGGCTCGACGCCAGACGAAAGTAGCTACTACAGAAGCTGCAAATAAGGCAGAAGGTTTACTATATGATCCTGGAATCGATGACACTATGTAAGTACAAGAGAACATTTTTATCTGCATATAAAATCCACGGGTTCATTCCGTGTGACCGCCGTTTTTTTACCATTTTTTGGGATTATATTTTGACGAACAATAAAAACGTAGAAGTTTGAACTTTTTACATTTTAATTGACATTTCAGCAGTAAGCCAGAATATTTTCAGACCAAAATATTTATCGCAATGTGTGTTGCACCCACTACAAAGGCACCCATATCGAAAAAAAAGTTTGTCGACAGTCACCATGATTCCGGCTAATTGGCTTATCTGAAATCAAAAAACCAAACGGCGTTTCAATCTATGAAGCTGCGGCTATAGAAATATTGAAAATTGAATAATTGAGATATTTTTGAAAATTAATTTACAAATTTCGTGATTTTTTTCGATCATTTTGTTACGGAAAAATAAAAATAAAAACGGTTCAGAATTTTTGCATTATTTTAGTTCACTCGATGGCTATATATGTGCCGAATCTACCGGTAAAATTTCAAGGCAATTGGTTAAACTGTTTTTGAGATATCGTGGAGACCAGTTAGAAAAACGAAGTCTTGAGAAAAACGCGTTTAAAACTTCAAATACGATTATCACAAAAAAAATTCGAACACTTTGGGTACTCAATTAAGACTAAACTAACTGTCATATTGGAAACAGAAAAACGGCATCTCCATTGTACATTTAAATCTATGTTTGTATTAAAAGGGTTCAGGTAAGAAACCAAAGCGCAAGAGAAGGGGTCCGATGCTCGAGCGCACGCTAAAAATACCTGCCTTGATTACCGCTATAACTTTCGAACGGCTCAGAATATCGGAAAATTATTTTACCCACATATTCTGCACTATATTTGGATGCAACTTATTCAAAAAAAATAAAAAAATTTAAATCAGTCACACGGGGTGACCTTAAAACTTTGAACGCATTTTCGTCAAAACAACATATCTCGAGAACCGCTTCTCTGATTGCTTCCAAATTTTGATCACTTAATTAGGATACAATAATCTCACGGGTGGACGAAGAATTTTTTAATTCGACGAATATTTTTTTTTATAATCAAAAAATTAGCGCCTCCTTTTAGCGAACAAAAAAAAAATTGTTTGCACTTCCGCCAGATTTAAAAAAATCAAAATTATACTAAGCCCTTCGTTCATCCGGAAGCTAGTGCTGTTAACTAATGATTGCATAAAAAATTTTGATTACAGATGAACCAGTCTTGAGCAGCAGTGAATACCGCAAAACACTTTTTTTTCGACATCTCCAATATCTCGTATAACTAGGCTACAAGTAAATATTTTGTCTCTAAAAAATTACTGGAGCTTTTTCAAATATGTATGTACTAATTTATTGAAAAAATACTGGTATGAAAATAAATAAACCAGCCGTAAAAAAAAAATTATAAAAAAAGCGATTTTTTTGGCCTCCTAATTGACGCTAACCCCTTAAAGAAAAGAAAAATAAATAAATAAAAAATATTTTAAGTTAAAAATTTTATCTAAAATACTCCAAAGGGTAGAAAAAATTTTAATTTTTAGTTTTTTATGACAAAAGCAAATAAAACCGTTTTTACCATTGTAAAAAAACTTTTATTTATTAAACTTGCCTGGTCTGGGGAGCAAATGTAAGCTGGATGTGCTGTCAAAAATCCAGAGGACCTTTTACCTGGGAATAATTGGGAAGTCATGCTTGGTTTATTGCCGCTAGATATCCACTGCAGAAGTGTAAAGGCCATTATCTATGTCAGAGGCTCAGGGCGGGGGGGTTGGTGGACGAAGAAGGGGTTTGGACAATCAAATATACTCCAGAATATAGACTGCACTGATTGCAGGAAAGAAACTGACTACAAATACTTTTCCCAACTTTTGGTGAGGGTGTCAATGCAATAATGCCCACAAGGAGTGATTGGGATGGGAAGGAGATGTGATAACATACGATATCTCTATCTTTATGGATGGATCTAAAACGAGTGTGGGCACAGAACTGGAGTGTACTCCAGAGACTGCCAGTGGCACGAATCTTATAGACTGCCGGACAAATGTAGTGTCTTTCAGGCAGAGCTTGTAGCGATCTACCAGGCAGCAATATTGGTATCTATGTGCAGAGAGTTCGCATGACATAACTGCATATACACTGAAGAAGGAAGCCATTAAGGCGCTGAATGCTGTGCTGGTTAAATCAAAATTGGTGATCCTATGCTGGATACCTGACCACAGGGTTATCCCAGGCAACGATATTTATTCTATATGAAACAAGGAAAGTACACAAGATTTACAATCTTTTAGAGTACACTTAAAAATAGGTAATATGAATTTAGATAAATAATAGAATTAATTAAGTACACAAGGACTACTAAAATGGATAATCAAATAAAATACAAAAAAAAAAAAAACAAAACAAGGAGCTAAAATTAACTAATATTACAAAATAAAATAAGAAAACAAAGAAATGGAAGAAATAATATAAGAGAAAGTAAAAACAATTACATAACTAATAAAAGAATTAAACTATTGATTAGACTTAATACTTAGTAGCTAATGTGCTCCTCTATTAACCTCCTAAATGTGCCAACAGTACCCGCACGCTGAATGTGTGCAGGAAGAGAGTTCCATAATCTAGAAGCTTGGACAAAGTAAGAGTTCTCTAAGATACTGTAATTTATACGAGGCAGCATGATATTATGATGTCGAGGTGATTGTAGGAATACAATATTATTAAAGAAGTATTCAGGATTTCTGGTGTAAATTAAATTGAATAAGAAAAGTAGAATCCTGGTTTCAAAATAACACTCTAGTGAGCAGCCCAAGAGTAGAGATCTAAATGGAGAGATATGATCATACCGCCTTAATCCAAAAATAAACCTTAGACAATCATTAAAGGCAACATTCATTTTACGCTTACAAGCACTGTCCATTCGTGGGAAAATTAGAGAGCCATAAGTAAAGAAAGGAAGTGGAAGAGTTTTAACTAACTTCAGTCGTGTTTGCGATGGCAGAATGCTTGCAGAAAGCCATAGCCTCCTTAGTGTGGAGTATATTTTAGACAACTGGGATTTAGTATGATCACAACACTCCATATTAGAATTTAATATAACCCCAAGGTTTCGTACAGAGTAGGTAAAGGGTAATACGCAGTCGCCAAGCTTAACCTGGGGTAAACCATCAAGATCAAGAGAACCACGAGAACATGCTAGGCATTGAGACTTCCCAGGATTCAAAACCAAACTGTTTTGCACAGACCAATGTGAGATACGCACTAGATCGCAATTAATCCGCTCCACACAGTCTTCAATTAACCCAATAGGTCTCTCCAGGTAAAGTTGTACATCATCTGCATAAAGATGCAGTCGAACATCACCAACGGCATCCACCAGATCATTAATGAACATACTGAACAGCAGTGGTCCAAGAATAGAGCCCTGAGGCACACCCAATCCCAAAGGTAAGCAACTAGAAAGATTTTTGCCTATCTTTACTTGTTGATATCTATCCATTAAATAACTTCTGAGAAGACGGGATGCAGATGATGAAAACCCGTAAAGAGCTTCCAATTTATGGATTAATTTGCTGTGAACAACGCTATCAAACGCCTTAGTGAAATCTAACAATACTAAAATGGTTATTTTATCATCATTCATAGCCCTTCGAATATCTGTAGTAACCTTCAGTAAGGCAGTTTCACAACTATGATGACGAGGGAAGCCCGACTGGCAGCACGCTAATAACTTGTTGCGGGATAGATATTCTTGAAATTGGTCGTGCATAATTTTCTCTAGGACCTTAGATAAGAAGGGAAGAATGCTAAGTGGCCTAAAGTCAGAAGAGAAACATTCAGGTTGAGCCTTCTTCGCAGTGGGTAACACAACCGCCATTTTCCATGCATAGGAAATGTAGAAAATGTGAGGGAACTATTTATCACATTCAATATATATTGACTAATTATAGGAAATAATAGACGTAAAAACCGAGGGCTAATGTTGTCAGACCCAGTCGCATTCGATTTAATGGAATAAAAAGCATGCCCAAGCTCTTCAAGAGTTATACAGCGAAAGGAGAAATTGCTACCAGTATTTCTCTCAAATACTGTATTAGGACGATTTAAGTAGTTTAAATTAAGCTGTGGCGTTACAAAAAATTCATTAAGCTTATTCGGATCAAAGGAGCAGCTAAAATTTTCCTTTCCATAGATACCACTACTTTTTAAATTGTTCCACAAGACCTTAGGAGTAAACTTGCTTTTGAAATATTGGTACTTTGACGTTCTGATGGCAGTTGTCGCTCTATTACGCAAGGATATATAGTATAAGCGAGCCTCAGTAGTTTTTGTCCTTTTATACTTATGATATGCATACTCCCACTTGGTTTAATTCTAGCAGAATACCAGGGGCAGCGGCTATACAATTTTTTGGATTTCGTTCGAACTGGAACATACCTATCATATAGATAATTAATATTGTGTTCCATGATTTTTGCCTTCTCATCGATAGGTGAATAAAGTATACAATCCCAAAGCAAACCACCACATTCATTGTACAAGGAAGTAACATCTATGCTGTTATAATCACGGTATGTATAAGAAGATACCATATTGTTCCTTGGACCGACTAAGATATTATAACTAAGGAAGAGAATGTCATGGTCCAGGAAACTAGGTGGGCCAATCTGGTTACAAAAAGATACACGATCTAAACTGCTTGTAAGAAATAGGTCGAGCATTGAAGGCGATGAAGTATTGTAGTAAGTGGGTACAGAATTAACGACGTTTAAATAGGCTGACTGCAATAAAAAACTAAATTCATTAGAAGATCTACTCTCACGAAGAAGATTAACATTAAAGTCCCCACCCACAATTATATTGTCATATTTTTGTGAGAAAAGTTTAAGAAAATCAAAGAAATTATGAGGTGGATTCGCATAATCAAAGCAGGTAGGAGGGCAATAAGCCGCTACCAGAATATCTTTTTCTTCGCAAAAGTTTACCTCAATGCATATAAGTTCAATACTATCTAAACTACAAGATTTAACAATTCTCGCTTTAATTTCTTCTTGCAGGAAAATAGCAACCCCACCGCCTCTACGATCATTCCTATCAGAACGATATAGCTTGTAGCCTGGCATAGAGACTAATGAAGATGGGATATCACCCTGCAACCATGTTTCACTCATTAAACTATGACTGATGAATTGGCCAAAAAGGGCTCTGCAATGAATAGCTCCGTAGCGATAGCCTATGCGAGGATCCAAATCGGAGCTTTAAAAGAGGAAATCATCAAGGGCGCCTATCAAAAACCTCCGGTGGAGATCAACAAGAAAACCTGCCGTATCGCGAGGCAGTTGTGGCCTGTCTATGATGGGAAGAGGACAAGAGAACTGCTTAGTGGCAGCAGAACATATACCACGAATCTAGTAGAGTCATTAGGGGTCATTGGGCTATAAAAGACCATGCTAGAAGACTGAGAATAACGGCAAACTATTTCTGAAGGAGCTATAAGTATTTGTAGGAAATTGAATCCGTCCAACACGTACTTTACGATTGCCTTGGTCTGATGAATAAATGAGGTAGGCTATTAGGTAGCTACTTCTTTTCAAGTCTGGAGGAGCTGCAAAGCAAAGAGGTCAAATTCATCCTGAGTTTTCTAAGGAAAGCAGGATGGATCTAGAGCGGTTTTAAACGTTATTCTATGAGAGCAAGGGACATAATGAACCTCTTGGTGGTCTAAGTGAAGCAGGCTAGGAACTTCTAAAGACACTCCCCCCCCCCCCTTCCTTATCAAACCTAACCTAATCTAACCTACCTGATCTGATGCAACGATGGTAAAACACCGAAAATGTCCATAGAATATGAAAATGAATCGAAACGTGTAAATTGGTTACAAATATATATTATCTCCTCTTAATTTCTTTCTCACAAAAGTCTTTTTAAGGAAAAGTATAAAAAACCACAGAAAGGGTGACATTTTGGGTACAGAGTGTGATAGGTCATTTGAAAGCTAAGCTTTCGGTCTTCTTCAATCTTCAATATGAAAAAGTCCTGTTGATGACTGTTTTTTGATAAAAATAGTAGTCAAATATAAAAAAAACGGGTTAAAGCCCCGAAAATTTTAACTTTTTTGAGCCATAACTTCAAAACGTAAAGGGAAAGGGGGAAATTTATAGACCCTTGGAAAGGTCCAACGATTATCTATCCACCAAAATTTAAATCATCATCATAGAATGTACCATTGAAAAGTTACAGGATGATCTATGAAAACATACCCAAATAGTTGTCTTTAAGTCCCGTTATCTCGAAAACCGTTAGGGTTCCTCACTACCCACACAAACTTTTTTGCGCGTCTAAATATGCCCTATCCATAGTCTTTGGGTTGCACACCACTTACGGTACACCCTGTATAATTGAAATTAAGTGCAAAAACGAACGCAATTATGTTTTGGTTTTGGGGGCTAGAGGCTCTCTCCTTCGAGTCTCGAGTTATGGCTTCTGGCTTATCTGATATGAATTCTACTAGATTCTTACATTTTTCATGTATTACCGTTTTTATTCATTAATTTTTGTGTTGAATTTTTTGTTTTTTTTTTATTTTCAAAATCATTTCGAGTTGTATTTCACTGCATTCGATGACTGTTTTTAGAGGAAGTAGGTAAAGCTAAACTAGCAAGGAAGCTAGGTACATGAGTACTTCATATCCACAAACTCAGAATATTCAAGTTATTTTTCATCTTCTAACGAAAAAATATTTCGTAAGATTATTTATTGAAGATCCTAAAATCATCGGAAATGAAAAACACAAATATAAAATAAGTAAAAAACGAGTTTTCAAACAAAATTGAGGCCAAGCCGCATGAAAAAGTAGAAAATAAACTTTTCTTCACACACAGAGGTGGCCTCAGATTTTTTGATTGGGACATTTCTCTTGAATATTCTTTCTCTTCATGAATCAAATCACTTATTACCTCTGATTGATCATAATGAAATATATCGGTGATTGTCAGCGAATAAAATCTGAGTCCACCTCTGTGTGTGAAGAAAAGTTTATTTTCTACTTTTTCATGCGGCTTGGCCTCAGTTTTGTTTGAAAACTCGTTTTTTACTTATTTTATTTTCTGCCTTTTTCACGTTAACTAAATTGTTTTTACCTGCTGCATGGAGATATTTTAAAATAATTTTATGACGGCTGATTTTCCATGTTTTCCACAGACTTTTCCTATTACTATGAAATTTGTTTAAAAATTTACATGAATTTTTCTCGATTTTTCATGCAAGTTTTCATGATTGTTGAAGAGAAAGTATTGATGCCAGTAGGACGAAAAACAAAAGATTCCGCATAGCTTATAAAACTTTTTTGTCGGAAAATTTTCCAGAAAAGTCGGAAATTTTCAGAAAATCTTTCAGAAAAATTGGAAAATTTTTCCTGAAACAGATTTATCACTAATCATATCGATGAAAATTTTTCCGATGATTTTCCCGCTTTTCCAGGTTTTCCATGGAGTTTTCCACAAAAGCAACTTTATGCAACTCCTTTCGCTCTACAACTTTGTCTTAGGTTGCAAAACGCTCAAACACTTTCTTGGTCGGAAAAACTCCGGAAAAGGGTTTTACATGAATTTTCCTCGATTTTTTCTGCAAGTTTTCACCATTGTCGGAGAGAAAGTAATGATGCCAGGTGATAGGGAACTTGATCCTGCATAATTTAGAAAACTTTTTCCGGAAAAGTCGGAAAATTCCGGAAAAAATTTTCGGAAAAATCGGAAAACAGCATTTTTCCTGAAACGGATTTATCACCAATCAAATTTGTACCAAATTTTCAAATGATTTTTCCCGATTTTCCGGGTTTTCTATGGAAATTTCCGGTTCAAATTTTGATAGATTTAATTGTCACGCGACATGAACTTGTGTGCCAAGTTTCAGCTCGCTGTGATGACGAAAAGTGGGTCTACGAAAGTGTTGAAAATAGTAAAAGAGAAATATATAAATAACTAGACAGACAAATTCGTGCACGGGCTGGCCTCAATAAAAGGATGAGAAGACCAAGTGTCCATGGATAAGAAAAAAATTACACTCCAAATTTCGCTTTGTAAAAGCAATTTTTCAATTGTTCACGGAGTATCAAGTAGTGTAGAATAGAAGGTCACACCCACAATTTGCAGGCAGGAATATCCTAAGTTTCTAGCTAAATTTCAAACTTAGAAAGTAAAGGAGCAAATATGTATAAAGTTGGTTTTTTTAACTGAAGCTTTTTATATATCGGTTAAAAACTGTACAGCTGTCAAGCCAACACTCACTAACTGACTATAACTGCATCTGAAGAGCAACAAAGGAAGTGCTAATATTTTTTATGCCAGAATGTCTCCTAATATGCTCAATGTTCATGAAGAAAGGATTTACATTTATTCCTCCCGATGGTATTAGAAAATCCTTTGATAACGATAAATTTACTGCGCATATTCTACTCGACATTTTGGACGGTTGACGAGATGTTTTTATTTAGTAAACTCACTTTTAAATTGAATTTTTCAAGTTCTGCATGGTCGTTGGTGTGGTCTTACCTTAGCGGGCGTCAACAGAATGTGATCTGTTCTAAATCTGCTTCTGACTTCCTACCTTTGCTATTTAAGTGCAGTCCCACAGGGCTCCGTTCTAGGAGACTTATTATTCATTATCTTCATTAATGTTCTTCCAATGGTTCTGAGAAAACTGTGATTATCACATGAATGCTGATGATATTCAGTTTTATATTTCTATGCCCTTGGAGGACCTCGCTGATGTGCTTGATTAGACTGTTAATAATGGTTTGAGCTGATATGCTTAAAAATCTAATGTTATCGTTATTTGTAAAAGTGAATTAGACACTTCCTGCTTTCCGTATATTATCCTGAACAATGTAAATATTCCTTATATAGTAATACCATAAAAAATCTTTTAAACTGCACTAATCACATAAACGCACTTGTCTGCAAGGTTTATGAGACGCTACGTAAACTTTCTGTTATTACAGCCTTTCCTCTTGTCGACACGCGGATAATGTTGGTTAATTCGTTAATAATGTCCGATTTATGGTTATAAAGATTTCCGCAGTTTTGATTCAGCTTCTTCATTGTGTAAGCTTAATGTGACCTTAAATTCTTCCTTGCGGTATGTTTGGCTTGAGGCGATCGGACCATATCTCGGAATATTTAAATTCAGTCTTGGGATGCTCGTTAGCAGCTTTCTTTAAATATCGTGCGATATTATTTCTTCGTAATTTTATGATTTCTGAGCAACCTGACTATCTGTATACTAAATAGATTGGATTTTTCGCAATCTGTAAGAACTCGGTTCACCTGTGCCGTTCAAGTGGTTGTCAGTATTTTGTTCATTCCATAAGACTTTGGAACTCTCTTCCTCTTTGACTCAGAAGGAGCAGGGACAATCACAATTTTCGGAGCAATTTACTTGAATATTTTAGAACTGCATAAATTGCTTAGTTGATTGAGTTCTCTAGTAAGTAAGACAATCTGTTTTTGAGGCATATTATTATTATTAATTTAGATATCTTGTTTAGTATAGTTTAGATTTTTTTCTGCATCTTAATATTTCTATTATCTTAACTACACATAATTATAAGATTTATTCTTAATGGTTTAGCGCCAAAATAAACATAACTTGAATTTGAATTCCATAGAGACCCGTGTATGAAATTAATGCCTGTCCAAGGAAATGAACGTTGTGAGGACATGTCAAGAAATTCAACATAATTACAAATATGTATGAGGGTGGAATTCTATAATGACGTAGAGACCGGAAATTATACGGAAATTCTTTTCAAAATAGGTGAGAAGTAACGGAGGAAACTGATGAATACTTTTCGGTAGACACGATTATGGATACAGAGCAGAACACTTTCTTATCCATTAGAGTTTGCGATGACTATAAATAAAATACAAGGACAAACGTTGACGGTGGGTGGGGGGAATACATTTGGAGAAACCGTCCTTCTCGTACGAGCTTGCTCGCGGGTGCCCAACCCACGAAATTTTCATATATGTATTAGTTCCAAAATGGAAAGACGTACAATATAGTAGGTATACAACAATGTGTTTTACTAAAGAAGTTGTGGTGCTATTTTCATTAATTCTAACAAATTGAGAAACTTATAATGCAATTGAGCGTAACGCACAACAAAAATTTGAAAAACTAATTCCATGAGAACAATGCCGCGGATAAAAGCTGGTGTAGTTTTGTATCGATTGACTGCAGCTGTTCAATTTTTACAAATTTCGAAACTTGCGAAATAATTTTTTGCTTTTAAAATTTCCTAAATTTATGAAAATGCACAGTACCTATGTGGACAATATTTATTTTCTTTTGGTAATTTTAATTTTGTTGTCCCTCAAGTACCACAATTTAAAATTCTTTAACACTCCCACATTTAGAATAGAATAGAATTATTTATTTAGGGCTATGTACTACAAGAATATAAATATCTTTTATTTAGTACGAAAAGAAGGCGGAAATTAAAATTAAATCGGTAAGCAACTGATAATATAAATTTAAAAAATAAGCAAATTAAAATTAAAAGTTAAATTTGAAAAATTGTAAAATAAATAAAATGAGCAAATAATTCTTAAAACATAAAATAATAATTAAAATAAATAAATAAATAAAATAAACCAAATAAAAAATACAAATATATAACAACTAAAAACTATAAAACACAAAGTCAAGGCCATCTAAAACAAAACCAAATGCCTATTCCAAAATGATGCTACAGCGCCCTATCTGCTCCATAAACACACGAGTCGAGCTCGTACGCTGAATACCGGATGGTAAGTTATCCTAAACTCGAACAGCACGAACAAACTAAGAGTTTTCCATTACTGAATAATGAAAGTTTGGTATCAGCAAATCGAAACGCCTTGCGAAACATGATCGAATCTCCTAAGGCAGAAAAAAAATCTTGTGCAGTCATTGAAAGCCACATTTAGTTTGCCGGAACAGGAGGAACACAAGTGAGGAAAAAGGAGACAGCCATAGGAAAAGTACGGCAGAATCAAAGATTTAACCAGCATCGAACGCATGTTCGTAGACAAAGTTCCAGCACAGCATAGCATTCTAGAATTGAGGTAGATTCCAAGATTTTTTACGCGATTCGAAAATTGCAGTACCGTGTTATTTAAAACTACAGGTGGAAGGTCAGATATCTCAATTGCTCTGCGATAGAAAATTATGCACTGCGACTTTCCTGCATTAAGCAATAAAAGATTATGATTAGCCCAACGTGCAATATTGCGCAAGTCGGAATTCAGCCTGTCGATACAATCCTCCACAAGTCCTATTGGTCGACTGAGATACACCTGCACATCATCGGCATACAAGTGCACTTTGCAGTCTTCAACAACATTAGGAAGGTCATTAATATACAGGCTGAAGAGCAAGGGGCCAAGAATAGACCCTTGAGGGACACCGCAATTTAGAGGCAAAGCACCGGAAACACGATCCTTCATCTTAATCCGCTGGAATCTATTAGAGAGAAAGCTGCGAATTAAGGACACAGCAGAAGAGTGAAATTGGAAGTCTGAGGCCAACTTTATAAGCAAATAGGAATGATTGACCATGTCGAATGCTTTGGAGAAATCAAGTAGGGCAAGAACACACAGATGGTCCCTATCAACTGAGCTGCGAATATCACTCGTGACGTTTTATAAGTGATCAGATATTTGTTGTACCATCAACTTTTCCAGGACCTTAGCAAGAAATCCTAAAAGGCTAATCGGTCGAAAATCACCGGGAACCTCAGGTGTGTTCGTTTTGGACACAAGTACAACTGTAGCGACTTTCCAATCAGACGGAAATATCGACATGGTAAGACAAGTATTAAAAATATGGAGAATCGGCTTTATTATCAGAGGTAGAAGTAGCCTGATAAATCTAGGTGTGATACCATCTGGCCCCACTGCATCAGATTTGATGGCACCAATTGCCACGACAATCTCCCTGGCATCGACACATCTGAAGGAAAAAGAGGGCTGATCATTATTTGAGGGAAACATGAAACGATTAAAACCCAGCAGTTCAGAACTACGTGAGGCAAGGGTAGGGAAAGAAGTGAAATGGAAGTTAAGTAAGTCAGAATCCAGGTTACACTGGGATTTATCTCTGCCATACACGGAGGCCTTACGCAAGTTTCTCCACAAGATTTTGGATGATAGTAGGGGGTCAAATTTTTGCTGAAAGTATTGCCTCTTGGCGGAACGTACCCTAGAGTTGACCAAATTTCTAATCAATTTGTAATGCACACGGCTTTCAGTGGTCTTTAGTCTAAGATATATGCGATATAAAAAATCCCGTTCAGCGATAAGTGACTGAATCACTGCAGAAAACCAAGGACAACAATTTTCCCTGATTCTGCGAGAGCGAGTTGGAGCAAATTTATCGTGAAGATGATGTAGTAGTACGATAAAACCATTAATTTTTTCATTCACTGAGGTACACAGGCTGATGTCACTCCAGGACAGCGGGGCACACTCATCTCCCAACTGATATAGATCAATATCATCATATTTCATATATGATATATCCCTGTACTTTATGCAGTTTCCAATATCAATGATATTAGTCATAAAAAGAACATCATGATCGAAGACGGAAGGCGAACTAATCTGGTTTTGAAAGCTAACAGAATCATTATCAGCAGTAACAAGCGTTTGCATTATTGAAAAATGGCGACCCCCTTCGTAACTCACAACCCAGTTTGTTACTGTTTTTCTTTCCTACTGTAGACATAAATAGGTGTAGCGTTTACGAGATTTGATAAAAAAAATACGTGGAGTTTAGGTTTTTCTCGGAAAAGTTTAATTTATTCATCAATATCGGTGATGTCTTCTAAAAAGTAGTTTTTCATCCTTCGAAGCCCTGCTGGAACTCAATTTTTTGTATGGCGTTTAGTTCCTTCAGCGATTCTATCTTTATCTCCTCAATGTTAGCAAAATTTCGTCCATTGGAACCATTGGAGCTTAGTCTTGACATCATAACTATAAACTCATGTTTCATCAGCAGTTATGAATCATTTGAACAGTTCTGGATCGTCGTTGTCTGCATTCAACAACTCCTGAGCAATGTCCATTCGGCGCTGCTTTCAGTCGAAAAAAACAATTTTGGAACAAATTTTTCCGCCACACGTCTCATACCCGAAACATATTGCTGCATTTGTTTTTCCGTCAAAGTGGAAGATGCTGTCAATCTCGAAAAAATCTGTCACTTCTTCCCTTTCTGATTTTCGACCTATAAGGCTTTTGTGCTTCCTGTCTAAAATCCTCGAAAAACTTATGTAAAGCCAGATGCTGTCACATATCAGAAATAATAATGTACTTTCCCGTTGGCAAAATGGTTTCCACTCAAATCATAGTTGCAAAACTGCTATGCCTAAAGTCAAAATGGACCTGAGGTGCAGCCTGGGCAGAGGTGAAGTGGGTGTTCTTGTAATGTTTGATTTTACCAAGTGTTAATCATCTTAAGTTAATCAATAAATTACCTTCAAATTTTGGTTTTTCCCCCCTCTGTCATTAATTTAATCCTTTGCTTCCTCTCTGGACAATATCTGCAAGTTCGCATTAATGAAATGTTCTCTCAAATGCTTTCTTTCTCATCCGGTATACCTCAGGGTTCAGTTCTCGGTCCACTATTATTTACCTTATTTATTAATGATTTGCCAGATGCCATACGTGATACTAAAATTCACCTATATGCCGACGATGTTCAATTGTACTTAAGCAGACCAGTTGGTCTCATTAAAGACTGTATTGCACGTATAATGAGGACTTGGAAAGAGTTTATGGCTGGTCAGTAAATAACGACCTTGTGCTTAATCCAGATAAGTCACAATGCCTTGTAGTACGAATCCGTGAAACATTTTCCCCCGTCTTTCTCGTCAGGCATGTGTTGCCTTATGTTGAGCAGGCTGCGAATTTTGGAGATAAAGAGCAATTCAAGACTGTGCAGTTTTGATCAGATATCCTTCCTGATTGGCAAAATTTATGGTGGACTGCGAAGGTTATGGTTAAGCTCCACCACTAAACTGAAGCACTTCAAAGCCCTGATCATACCCCATTTTTCCAAAAAGACTTTGATTTATCCACTACTTGATTCGCATTGCCGTCGCAGAATTAATGTTGTCTTTAATGACTGTATTAGACTTGTTTTCGGTCTTCGTAGGTTTGATCACATTTCCCGTTCAGTACAGATCTTCTCGGCTGTTCGTTAGAGTCTCTTTTTTCAGGCGCAAGACACTTGTATTTTTTTATAAACTAATGTGTACGGGCGCCCCGGATTATTTGGCTACCTACATTTCTTTCCTTCAATCATCTCGGCACCATACATCTTTATTCTGCGATATAATGGGCGAGTATTGGAGGCCTCATACTTTCTATATATGTATTGCTGGTTGTTGGAATAATTTACCAAGTGCAATAAAGAGTGCGGGTACAATTGAAGAGTTCAGATCGATTCTTTACTCCAATATTTCTTAGTGGTGATCGAATTGCTTCTCCTGATTTACTGCTTAGTAGACATTATTAGTTCTTTTTAGGTTTGATTGTTTTTTATAATTTTCTTATTAGTATTATTATTTTTTATTTCCATGTCAAACAGATTTTTTTTTTAGAGCTCATTGTGTTTTTTAGGCCTTCCCGTCTCTTTAACTCGTACACGAATTTGTCTGTCTGTATATTTCTTTTTTAATATTTTCGACACTCTCGTAGACCCACTTTTCGTCATCACAGCGAGCTGAAATTTGGCACACAAGTGCATGTCGCGTGGCAATTGAATCTATCAAAATTTGAACCGGAAATTTTCATGGAAAACCCGGAAAATCGGGAAAAATCATTTGAAAATTTGGTACAAATTTGATTAGTGCTGAATCCGTTTCAGGAAAAATGCAGAATTTTACGATTTTTCCGGAAAATTTTTTCCGAATTTTCCGACTTTTCCGGTAAAAAAGTTTACTAAATTATGCAGAATCAAGTTCCCTATCAACTGGCATCATTACTTTCTCTCCGACAATGGTGAAAACTTGCAGAAAAAATCGAGGAAAATTCATGTAAAACGCTTTTCCAGAGTCTTTCCGACCAAGGAAACGTTTGAGCGTTTTGCAACCTAAGACAAAGTTGTAGAGCGAAATGAGTTGCATAAAGTTGCTTTTGTGGAAAACTCCATGGAAAACCCGGAAAAGCGGGAAATTCATCGGAAAAATTTTCATCGATATAAATCTGTTTGAGGAAAAATGCAGAATTTTGCAATTTTTCTGGAAAATTTCCGGAATTTTCCGACTTTTCCGGAAAATTTCCGGAATTTTCCGACTATTCCGGAAAATTTCCCGGCAAAAAAGTTTTATAAGCTATGCGGAATCATTTTTTTACTGTCCTACTGGCATCAATACTTTCTCTTCAACAATCATGAAAACTTGCATGAAAAATCGAGCAAAATTCATGTAAATTTTAAAAAAAAAATTCATAATAATAGGAAAAGTCCGTGGAAAACATGGAAAATGGGGGAAATTCATGTTATATGGGATCAAGTTGGAATACAGCTAAAAAGCGCTGTTTAAAACATAATTTGAATTTCAGAAAACCGTTGCAGTACTTCAACGATTTGATACTCGAAAAATTTTTGTTTTCGGATCGGCACCAAACATGACTTAAAAATTGTTTTAAAATATCTCCATGCAGCAGGTAAAAACCAATTTAGTTAACGTGAAAAAGGCAGAAAATAAAATAATTAAAAAAAGGAGTTTTCAAACATAACTGAGGCCAAGCCGCATGAAAAAGTAGAAAATAAACTTTTCTTCACACACAAAGGTGGACTCAGATTTTATTCGCTGACGACAATCACCGATATATTTCAGTATGATCAATCAGAGGTAATAAGTGATTTGATTCATGAAGAGAAAGATTATTCAAGAGAAATGACCCAATCAAAAAATCTGAGTCCACCTCTGTGTGTGAAGAAAAGTTTATTTTCTACTTTTTCATGCGGCTTGGCCTCAGTTTTGTTTGAAAACACGTTTTTTACTTATTTTATTTAGTGTATAGATTTTTTGTATACTTGCCCAGCAATAAAATGAATTGAATTGAATCGAATTATCAACAATTTCTCTGGTAGTGATTCGTCGATGATCCATAATCATTTGTTTGTCATCTTCAACGCCTCTTCGGCACTCTTGGAAATAACATTTATACCAATTGTAAACGCTTATTTTATTCATAGAAGTCTCGCCAAAAGCAAGCGCAACACTCAACATTTCCAATATGGTGCTTCTCGATTCTTGAAGCAAAATTGAATAAAAAAACTTCTTTTTCCATTTTCCGCACAAGTAAAAACAAATGACGAGCAAACCAAAACATGTGTAACATTTTTAACAATAAAGCATCCAATAGCAATATACATCAGGAGCAAATGTTGATACTAACGAAAAAAAAAAAATTAAATTTGTGGCGATTAAACTTATACAGCTCGTAAAATTCACAAATTCTCTGTATTTTTTGATCACACCTCGTATCTATTTTTTTCCTGTCTAATATTAAGCAAATTTTGAATAATTATTTCCCAACTGTCACACTACTAGTTGTTAGTCGACTCTAGTACATTCAATACCACCAGCATTAGAGTTGCCAATGTATCATGACTGATATGTCATTCAAAACTAAATTTTCACTATTTCTCATACTCAAAATAGATAAACAAATGCACAAACTTTATAATTCTAACAAACTAGATCAACAGTTATTAAAAGTTTGTCGTTTGTTTTCCGTTAAATTTTCAACAGCTTCAAAAACAACAAAAAAAAAAACACGATTGTTCTCTCCACATCTTTCAAATGAGCAAACTCTTGAAATTGTTCTTCTCTCAGTAAAAGTTAAACAAAAACAAACAAAAACTTTTCGAACAGAATCTGAGAAGACATAAAAATAAGACATCACAGTTCGTCACAGAGTTTGGTATCCTATCCCTCCTCTCACACTACAATTGAAGCTCGACATGTCCTGATCTTCTCTGAATGCTCTATACTCAAACTACCCTGACATAAAGGAGATGATAAACAAATGAAAAACAAAAACGGAAAAAGGGAAATATGTACGCCGAGTATGTAGCCAGGATTACACACGTCATGGACATAAAGTAAATTGAAACTTACCTTATCATATAGCCATTCTGCATCCTGACTGGTGTTTCCATTTTATCACGTGATACAGCATTTTAGCATATCCACCGTTCAGATGTAATTTCCGTGTCATTCAGGATTGTGCTATTGTGTACATGTACGAACGAACTCACCCGCACAGAGCGTGTTCTATACGGGGTGTAGAGAATCCTCAAGAGACCATTGGCACAGTAGTAGTGCGGTCGTGGAAAGCCATCTCAAGATAGATTTCCGAGTGTACATTTTCTTTCTATTCTATTCTATTACTTGTTTGGCAGGTATCACGTGATATTGGCCATCTACATATCACCGGTGTTATATGTTCAGATAAGCGATGTCCTGTCTATTTTATTCTATGCTCTACTTGCACCGGGTGACAATATGATCTCAGGATGTTTATGTACATATATCCTTCATATATGATTAAAATTTTCACTTTAAAACTGACACTTCATCAAAGTCCTACTATGCAGTTGCGAAATTCAAAATCTAGAGTCCAACAACGACTTCAGTTTGTGGTTTGGCATAGTGATGAATCCCTTCCAAGCATGTGTTGCATAAAAGATGTGACATCAATGAATAATCCTGAAAATTCAAATGCACTTAAATTAATTAAATTTTGAATTTACATTAAAAGTTTGTTTTTCAATATACATAAATCACACCATAAACAGTTACGAAAGGACTCTTTTTTATGGTGGTGGTGGTTGTGGACAAACGAGTGTGAGGATAAAACGTGAATTACTCGTATTTTATGAGAAATTCGAAACCCTTTCAAATTTAACGCTGCGCATCGCCGACTAAAGAAAGGATCTTCTGAAATGGATTTATTTAGTTTTCTTCAGCTTAATTAGGATGAAATAAAATAAGAAATACCCAGGGAGAATATACTTGAGAGTTAATTAGGATGTGAAAGTGGGAAAGGCAAAGGGATTTTTCAAATACGAAATTTCTTCTTGATGATGAAAATAAAAACTTTATCTCAAAGACATTGGATCAAAGTCTACTGATGATGGTAGACTTCTAGAGAATCTAGAATTACAATTTCTTTAAAATTATTTTTATAAGATGAGTTTTATTTTATAGGATAAATTTTAATGGTTTTTAAGGGGGTTGGACTGGGGAGATGTCTATAACATTTCAAAATAGAATTCCTCCTATACTTTCGTATGAGGACAGTTGGAAATTCTCATTCCTGAGTAAATTAAGGGCATATATCGGGAATTATAGAATAACTACCGAATTCCAAAAGTAAAGAAATGATTAGCTCAAGTTCCATTCCACACTGTTTTCGACAGAGAAGTGAAATCCTCAGCAATCAGGATGAACATAAATCCAGAAGTCGTAAAACTTAAAAAAAAAAACCCAGCCAGCCACAACATCGTCCATCCCATAATGGTGAACTAAAGGGTTTTCCAATAAGAGGTGTTATTTTAATTAGCCCGCTATTTCGGTAGATGTCACTTTTGGAGCTGTCGTCATTTTTTGACATTTGACAAGTAGAAACTATGCCATTCATAAAAATGGAACGATACACGATTCAACAACGCATTGAAATTATTAAAATTCACTATAAAAAAGGTGAAAATGTGGCAGAGACGGTTCGTAAAACTCGAACATTTTTGGGTCGTCGTGAAGCACCTTGTCGGACCGCAATACAGAAATTGGTAGAAAAATTCGAGTTGTCGGGACAAGTTAGTGATGTGAAGAATAAAACCCGTGCATGTCGCTCAAGAACAGCCGAGAATATTGCTGCTGTAGCCGAAAGTGTTGAAGAAAACCCAGGTTTGTCCATTCCTCGTCGTTCTTTGGAATTAGGCATTCCACAAACGTCATTACACTGTATTTTGCATGAAGATTTGGGTCTTAAGGCTTATAAAGTTCAGTTAACACAAGAACTCAAGCCGGCCGATCATCAACAACGTCGAGTCTTTGCTGATTGGGTCCTTGAAATGCATGAAAATGATCCGGAATTCCATCGAAAACTCATCTTGAGTGATGAGGCCCATTTCCACCTTGATGGCTTCGTCAACAAGCAAAATTGTCGCATCTGAGGCTCGGAAAACCCAAGAGATATTGTTGAAAAGCCTCTCTATCCTCAACGTGTGACTGTTTGGTGCGGTTTATGGTGCCGCGGGGTCATTGGACCTTACTTTTTCGAAAATGAGGCTGGAGCAACAGTAACGGTGAATGGATTGCGCTATCGACAGATGATTAATGATTTTTTATGGCCGAAATTGGATGGTATTGATCTGGACAACGTTTACTTTCAACAAGACGGCGCTACGTGCCATACAAGCAACGAAACCATTGATCTTTTACGGGAAAAGTTTCCGGACCGTGTTATCTCTCGATGAGGTGATCACAATTGGCCACCGAGATCTTGTGACTTAACACCTTGCGACTTCTTCCTTTGGGGCTACGTGAAAGAGAAGGTCTACGCCAACAGCCCAGCGTCGATTCAAGACCTCAAAGATGGAATTCGTGAGGCTATCGAGGACATAGGGCAGCCACTTTGCGATTTGGTTATGGAAAATTTCATGAAAAGGATATGGTCCTGTAGGCGTGGTCGTGGTGGTCATTTGGCTGATATTATTTTCCATTATTAACGGCATACCTTCCTCTTTATAATGAAATAAAGATCCGATCATTTATCTCAAAAAATGGCATTTTTCTTTGAATATTAAAATAACACCTCTTATTGGAGAACCCTGTATTATATTTTCGGTAGAATCAAAGTCAAAAATTGGATCATAGTGGTTTGAGATCGATTCAAAGTTCATCCAGCTTATAAGTTAGAAGGGGAATGCCCACTTTTCATACAACTTTAGGCCCAACACCTTCAGATATGAGAGATGTTTTAAATGATGCATTAACATGAACATATTTTATTAACAATGTTTATTTCAATGAATATGAGAAAAATGTTCACAACAGAGCACTAATGGCCATGGAAAACAAAACTGCCACAATATATGCAAAATGTAGTATCTGGGGTGTAGGTGACCCAAGTGCATGAAAAGTAATTTTCCGGGTGCAAAAACGTCCCGCGAAAGTTTTATGAATTGAGAAAAAAGTACACCACCCGATAGTAATCAGTAATACCTTTAATTTGATATGCAACATGCGGTATTGGAACCCCCCTCCCCCGCTGGGGGTTCCTACCCACAACCCTAAAGCTGAGGCGAACAGTGAAACCCATTTTCCGATAGCCCTACCGAGTAGAGCCAATCTAAGGTGCGAAAATCTAGTACCTCAGTTCGAATGAAAGAGGGAAATACTAAACAAAGTGAGTATGGGGATGGCTATAAATAGCTATTTAAGCCTCCGAGTATAGAAGTGTGGGTGCTCAAAGTTCTTCTCAAGGCCTAAGGAGCTTGGTTTTGTACTAGATTTTTTTTTCAAAATGTACTAGATCACTTGTTGACACCCCTCCCTTCCCGCCCTAAGGCTAATTGTTAATAAAATATGTTCTGAGTATCATAATGCATTGTTTAAGACATCTCTCATGTCTGGAGGTGTCGGTTCTAAAATGTGCACTCTCCTTTCTAACTAACAGGAAGATATCGATGAAAGTCTTTATTCAATTTTCCTCCAGGAGAATGGAGTTCCACAAGGTTCAACTCTCACAATTTTTGTAAAATTAAAAAACAAAATCATATTTATCAACAATCTTTCTAAATTACAAGATATGCATAGTTCCCAATGAGAAAAGAACACATACATTCAACCATATGCCAACATCTGGACCAAATTCAATGAAACAATGTTGCTCCAATATAAAGGAATTTGGAGTTATTATAATGTCTGCTGGAAAATGAATTTTTGTAGTAGCAAAAAATGGAAAACAAAAAAGATTTCTAACTGAAAACGAAAAATATTCATTTAGAAATTCATATCACCCAGGAACCATTGAATAAATAACTAACAAAGAACCGGGATATCGAGCGAATACAGTGTACGTGATTAAGCCACTCACTGACAGTCGGATGGAACTTGATTGAACTTGCTTTGACATTTCGGAAAGTAAACATTTTCAGAGTTGGAGGAATTCAGTAACTTTTTCAAGTTTAAATATTATTAATTAACATTAGAAATTTGAAATAGCGTTGTTTCTAAAGCGTGAAGTGTATATTTTCATCGAATTTTTGTGTTTTGTAAAATTATTGCTCACTAATACATTTAAAATTTTTATCAGCAAATGGCTTAGTTTTCGATTGATATACCACTTCCTAGTTATTTATACAATGCCATGAGCTTACAGGCCAACACAACATTTCAAAACCTAGATAAAATACACAACTTAACCAGGTTCTTGGCTTCTGAGCTAAGTACCAGCTTCCCATTCTACTGAGCAACTCTATTGTGGAATATGTGGATACTGTGAAAATTGTCGATTGTAGTAAGTAGGTCACATTTTTTTAGATCAATTCGTGTGGGAGAAATTAAAAACTTCAACAGTTCGAATTGTGTATGTGTGCATTTTTGTTGTATACATTATTATTAATAGTATTCTGATGGTAAGTTGAAAAACAATTGGCCTAGAATTGATCTCTGCGGTACCCTATAAATTAAATACAGAATTTTAGATAAAATGTATTCTAGCTTGAATCTTTGCAGTATACTAATAAAAAGCTAACCATCACTTTTATGATTGTGGAATGAAATTTTAGTTTTAATACTTAGTGAGAAAGTCTGGAATGAGAAATACTTTGATAAAATCGACCAGAAGAATCATTGCATCTTTAATATTTCTGGCAATTACCCATAAGAAACAATACAAATCTGATAGATATGCTTTCTGGCAATTTGTAAGTATTTTACCAATAAAATCCTAATTAATCTCGGATGCTTGCGACCCTTCTCTTATTCTTATAAATTTCTTAATGGTACATAGGCACTATCTATATGTATTTTCAAAATTTAAACATTTTTGTAACAACAAGAAACTAATTTCCTTATATTCACAAAACAAAAATCAAAAACAAAAAATATTAACTTATCTCAGGCAAACAAGAACTTGCCCTCTATGCCTCTCTTCTTCCATTATCAAACAACTCCACTTGACTTTATGAAATTCCGAGAGTAAACAAGAAAAAATTATTAAAAGGGGGTAAGTAGAGAGCATGTAGTTAACACTTTTATAAACTTTGCTTTGAGTTGTTCGTTGCAGTTTTTATCAATGCATTACAGAAGTGCTATGTATGTTTCTATGTGTATACATTTGAGAACAGTGTGAATCTAAAGAGCTACTGAAAACGAGCTGTTTTGAATACACGCATAGCATTGTTTAAAAATTAGCATGATAAGGAAATGGGCGATGCAAACATAACGTGTATCAAGTTCATGCTTTTAGATGAGTAGATTTCTGAACTTTTCGAACTTGCCAATGGTTGTCGAAAAGGTTTTATAAATTTAAACAAATTTTGTTTTAAGTTCATTAAAGCATACTGTGGGATTTATGTAGATATATGGTGGGGGAGGAGTTGAGGATTATTCGATTAATTCGAAAAAGTGCTGGTGGCCCAAATAAAAGGGTGGAGGTATGGAGACTCAAACCTCCGGTGAATTGACCATGTTTATTTTTTCTCATATGTACAGAATGATCTGATCTGGATAATAAATTCTGCACTAATGCAGAAAGAAAGAGGATGTTAAAAAGGTACAAAAAATTCTATGGGTGAGGGAGATATGTAAGGGTAAGTAAAATGTTTCATTTGATTAGAAGCAGTGGTTAACAATTTTTTATTAATACTTTTTTATGAATTACCCTTTATGTATAGCGTCTTACTGTAGCGTATACGGCTGGCAGGAACCAAGCCGTACTGATGAGTAATACGGTTCCTGCTAGTACGAAACGCCCGCTTTTGCATAGAAATTTTTTTTTTTTTTTTACAGTTTTTTTCGATTTCAAGTTTTTTTTCCATTGAACCCACACTTGTTAGAATCGGTCAAAGATGGTGAATAGAAAAATTTTAAGAACTTTTCTTTTTAACGATTCTAAATCAAATAGTAAATACAAGGGGGGAAAACAACCACCTCGTCCGAGGTTTGAAGCCTGGGTCTTCCGCGCTCCGGGCGACTCGTCTTACCACTGAGAGACAGATGTCTTTACCTCTTTACCCCAGACGAGGCGGTTGTTTTTCCTCTTGTATTTATGATTTGATTTAAAATCGTTAAAAATAAAAGTTCTTAAAATTCTTCTATTCTCAAAAATGTAACCCTTAATGTGATGCTACCATTCTGTCAAAGATTATGTCATACATATAAACGAGACACCCTGTAAATTGCAACTTGTCCATCATAAATAAGTAGGTATACGGTTTTTTCTATTATCATAAATAAAGTTAAGAATCAGAATTGACAATCAAAAAGATGGGAATGTCAACACGTCGCATGCGCCAAATACAGGGGGTTTTAGGCTCAGAAGTCCATAAGGATTCAGGTGATAACATCCACAAAAACAAGTAAAAATTGTATAAAAGAGCGGAGGACGGCTTTCAACCGTTTCGGAATTACAGGGTGATTAAGAAAATATGCTAGTTTTTCACACAACAGCCCGTAACTACCTTGTTAGACAACCTATGAAGGTGATTAGTACAACCACTTAACTTTCCAACGAATGTCGGTCGAACAATCACTCTACCCCTTCATGTCGCTAGTAGTTTATCTTAACGTTGGCATGTGGGTAGGCACATGTGTAGGATCAAATGAAAGGTAACATTCTGAGGTTTTCAAATCTTTCAAGAAAATGTATGGTTATGAAGCATTTTGATGGAAAAATCGTTAAAATTAAAACAAAAAAATAGAATTTTTTTCCAATTTTTTTTAAACTTATCTAGAGGTGAAGTGATGGTTCGTTGGAAATCTTAGACCATTATATGTATAACAAGAAAGTTGCAGGGTATTTTGTGAAAAACTAGCATATTATCTTGACCACCCTGTAACTCCGAAACTGTTGAGAGGGTCCACAGGCCATACAAGTTTTTTTTTGTCTTGTTGAGTACTATCATCTCCTCCCCTATGGATCTCTGAGCTGGAAATACTCTTTATTACGTAAACCCTCTAGCCCTCTCATATTATTAATCTAAACAATTCCACAACATATGGATTCACACAAAAATTTACCATAAAATTGTATTAACAAAATTTAAATTATCACCTTGAACGACATCTGTGTGAATGGTTGCGAAACTTTAACCACACCCCCCTCCCCCTCCCTTAGTGTTCCTGTTAATATATGCAACGGCAACGATGGATTATCTATCCAATATCAAAAGCGCTATAATTAAGATACTCAATTCTAATTAAATTGCTCCTTTCTCTGGTGTAAATTGAATTATTATTTCACAACCCTTATTAAGTTTCCCAAACAAAAGCTTCAGTTTCGCCGACAACAGGAGTGTTTTAATTAAGCTTCCCCACCACCCCATAACCTAACCTATCCTGGTTTCGATTCAGACGAAATACAAACACATGAAATTCGGGTTTTAATCAAAGAACTAATAACCAAGGATAACGGTAACTACATATGTGTACATACAATGTGCATATACGCGTGAGTTATAAAAATTATGAAATAACTCAAAGGGAAATAAAATTAAGGGGATTTATGAGTTGGAAATCCCATTGTTATTTTTTTTTTTATAATGAGCACGATTAAGTGGAATTTATCAAAATTATAGAAATATTTATGTAATCAGATCAGAGTAGTTTTAATTTCTCGGAGAGAAAAAATTTAATTAATAATTTGACTTAATACAATCAGACATGATTAAATTAGAGCTTCAAACCGTGACGAACCCGAAATATACGCCCATCTAATACCCGAACCACACATGTACATATTTGCTACTTACACCGAAGGCAGGCTTTCAATTTCAATATTGCAATTTTCGCTAAACCGCAAGTCTCGCTCTATATACTGAGAAACATCTCGGTATACGCTCGGTGTACACTCAGTATGTATAGAACATTGGAACTCAATATTAAAATTGTGAAAAATGTACGCGATATACAAGTTTATTGTAATATGACCTTAGTTATAAACCATAATCATTTATTACACGAACCTTTTACGGACATTATAGATACTTATCATCCACCTTTGGATATTGTGATTAATTTACGCAAAGAGTCTTTCCTACCGAAACTTAAAACGCATCGTCGTTTTGATCTTGCGAACTATGAAGAAATCACTGAATTTCTTTCCTCTATGAATTTTATATCCCTGCAAACTTTTAATCTTAATGAAGGGTTTACTAGTTTTTATGCGATTATTGAAAATTGCCTCAATAGATATATTCCTGTTTGGACAAAGGAAAAACGCGTGTTTCTAATGAAATTATACATGCTATCAAACTTAAGGAAAAATTTAGACGAAAGTATCAAAGAACCAGGCATCCTGAACACTATAAGACGTTTTCGTGTTTGCGCGACGTAAAACGTAAAATAAAAGAGTCCCACAAATTATACCTATATATTAAAAACTAAGAATAGTGTCAGATCAAACCCGAAAATATTCTGGTCTTTCACTAAGGATTTAAAATTGTCTAATACATTTCCTAAAGAAGTTTATTACGATAGTTGTGCAGTTAATTCCCCTGTAGAGATATGCAATACGTTTGCAGCTTATTTCAAGTTAGTTTACAATGATGACTCATACATTCCAAATAGTATACCAGGTAGTGGTACTGATTCAATATTTATCCCATCATTTGAGGTCGAAGATATCATAGCCGTGATTAATTCGTTGGACATCAGTAAAAACGCAGGTCCAGATGGTATTCCCAATAATTTTTTCAAGAAATGTGCTGACCCTCTTTCAGCTCCCTTACTATTTAACCGTTCAGTTTCTGAAGGTTTTATCCGCATCTTTTAAAAAAAGCGTTTCTATTTCCTATATTTAAAGCTGGTGAAAAAAAGCATGTGACTAATTATCGTCCGATAACAATATCCAATAGTGTTGCTTTAATATTTGAGCGTCTCATTTATAACAACCTTCTCTCGCAAATAAAGTCTATAATTGGCATTCATCAACACGGCTTTTCTCCTGGTCATTCCACTGTCACCAACTTAGCTATATTTACCGATCGAATAGCAATGGCTCTTGATAGCAGTAAGCAAGTGGATGTATTTTATGCTGATATCTCCAAAGCTTTTGATTCCATTAATCATAAACTGACTCTTGACCAGATGAAAAATATAGGATTTAGTACCTTAACCTTGAAGTGGTTTGAATCGTATTTATCTGATCGTCAGTTGGTAGTTGCGGTGGATGGCTTTAAATCCATATCATTTACACAAACGTCTGGTATACCTCAAGGGACAATACTTGGTCCTCTTATATTCATAATGTATATAAATGACTTATCAACGTTTATTGATTCCCCTTGCCTAATATATGCTGATGACACTAAATTATACAGAGTTATCAATATCGCTGATGACTGCAATGATCTGCAAGCTGATATTGTAAAATTTTTATACTGGTGTGAGAAAAACTTTCTATCCGTGAACATAAACAAATGTAAATACGTCTCATTTTCTAGAAAGCAAAATACAGTCCTCCTTAATTATAAATTGGGTATCTCCCCCGTAGAGAGAGTTTCTGAGATAAAGGGCTTGGGCGTAATCTTCGACAGCAAACTCTTATTTGATTCTCATATTAGTTATATAACCAATAAAGCCTTTAAGATGCTTGGATTTATCATTAGATGTACAAAATAATTCAAAAGCTTATTCACATTTAAAACATTATATTATTCGTTAGTACGAAGTCTATTGGAGTACGCCTCAGTCATTTGGAACCCTTTCTAGTCAGTATACATCGATAAAATTGAAAGAGTTCAGAAGCGATTTACACGTTTTCTACTTTTCAAATCAGATGGAGTTAATAGAAGCCTAAATTATACGGAAAGACTACAGCGGTACTCAATGCCGCCGTGGTTATCTTGACGAAATATTTTTATACAACGTTGTAAACAACCTAATTAATAGTCCGATAATCCTTAGTAAAATTAATTTCAATTTTCCATCGCGTAATACCACAGAAGTTTTAACATTTAGCCTCAATTAGGACGAACAAATTTAATAATGAAATCACCCATTGTAAGAATTCTAAAAAAATCATAATGAGCAGTGTTATGACATTGATCTCTTTTCAGATAGTCGCTCCTCTCTCCGACGCATTGTCCTCAATTTATTTAGTATTTTTCATTTCTTTTATAATTTTTTAGCTTATCTTTATTTTTTCATTTGTATGCTTCTAATATGTATATTTCGTAGTTAGTAGTTTTTAGTTTAGTTTAGATTAACTAGGTTTGCTTTGTATCACTATGTAAATTGATGAGTATCGTAGCTTTATTTCACACTCAAAATATGAATTTTACCCTTATATGGATTTTGTGATACATTATTTCTTCTTCTAAAAATTTAAATTTAAGCTGTTTTGTATTCAAACCTGTTAACCGGTAGTAAATAAGTGGAATTTTCTGTTTGCTATCCCATGAATTTCTTTAATAAATAAATAAATTATAGTGCAATGTTGACTTCAACTTTTTCTTACTTTTAATATTTGACACTTGTCATGTTGAAGTGCCTATTTTTATTTTATTTTCCATATAGACAAGTAATTTCACAATATTTGCTTGCATTTTGTACGTATGCCAAACTTTCTTAAGTCAAATGACAAATCAAATGATAAATCAAATGTAAGTTCTCTAATTAATTTTTCAGTATCGTAAACCATAAGTGTGTCTTTGAAATTTTATATTGCAATTGACATAATTGCAATATCAGTATTGAAATTGCAAGTCTGTCTCCGGTATTACAGTTCGTGAGCATGTTTAGCTAATATTGTAGGGGACACACAAATACATAGTATTGATAACAGGCCATCGATACAAGCTATACGCCGTAGTATAGCCGACCGTAGTATAATTGTTATAATTGCAAATTTTTTTTTATTTTTTGTTTTACATGAAAAATTCTAAAAAATTTTTTGCAAATTTATATTTTCCCGCAAAAGTTGATTCTTTTCTTCTTCGGTTTTTCCTTATTTTTTTATTTTGTTTTATTGACAGACGAAATCTTTGAAGCACTCAGCTTCCTCCTTATCCACTTCTAATTAAGCCTCATTGATTGTATCTCTGCCTTTTCTACTTTTAGGACGTATTGTAGTAGATTTTGATGGAGATGGTCCCCCCGCCGAAGTTTTTCTAGCTGAAAATGATGGCCCACCTGATGATGATTATGATACCTACTGGAGTAGAGCACTGTGTCCATATGATATGAAGGTGGAAGATTCAGCTACAGGTGAGCAAGCCTCGAAATCTAGTAGATCTACTCTAAGATATAGAAAGCTTGTACTCGAATTTGATTCATTTATTTTATAAAAATAAAACTAATTTATTGCATCTTTAACCCGTTTAAGAAATTTTCCTCGCCTTTTGTTTTTATCGTTGCACTCTCAACTTAATGAAAACATCTTTTCGAACAAATGTCACATTTTTTGTAACTTTTTCCTGCTATGTTGTAATAATGGCAGTGGTATCAGTAGAAAAGTGTCTCTACTAGGTTCGAATATTAGGATACCAGCAAAAATTGTTGTATTTCGGTATTAGATAAGTTCGCGGTATACCAGGTACTTCAGCTGGTATCCAATTATGTAGCATGTGAAGACACACATCTAATATACCACATAGTTTTCGAATACCATGGCATCAATACCACATGTGTGTCTGTGTTATAAATCTTTAAAACCAGTCATAATTTGTGCAGAATTGTCAATTTTCCTACAAATATGGGCATCGCCTTGCTCGTAGTGAAACTGAAGTGTGGCTAGGTGGGTAGATGAAGGGGAAAATGGATTCACGTAGGGCCGTCAACGGGTGAGGGGCAGGATTAGATTATTGAGTAGGCTCTATAATATGATAATGTAGTCAAAAAAAGATTTTATGCTCGTTTGTGGAATCTGTAGAAGAACCATAACCGATTCAAATAATACTCTCTTTTCCTGACAGCTCCACCAATTAAATCGTGTCTTGATACCACCCATTCCCCCTTCCACCAATCCTCCCAGTCTTTTCGAAATCCTTTGCCAATTCATCACACAACCCAGAACCATCGAACGCTCAAATTTTGTTAGGAAAGGTATAAAAATTTTATTTCGGTTCGGAAGATAAGAAAGCAAGCTGAAGATTATCGGAACATCATTTTTCTGTATGAATATTAGTTTAGAGAGGAGGAGCCATTCATATCAAACTTTCATCAGCTTTACGTAAGAACACTGCAAATATTTTAGAAGGTTAAGACTCTGTTGAGGCTCTGATGTGATAGTGAGGGAGTCTGTTTCGCGTCTTGTGAAGTACTCTCGAGGGTTTTGTGCGTTATGATGTGGGTGCGATGAGAGTAAGGTGGATGAGGACAGCAGTTAAAAGAGGGGATGCGAAAGATAAGTTGATGTGGGAGAGAAAGATAGCTTGTGGTGCGAGAGAAAGATTGATGTGGGGGAGAAAGTAAAGAGGATGGAAAAAAACATGAAATGGATGAGGAAGATGAAGAGGATGTGGGGATAGGGAAGATGATCGGACAATAAAGACACTACCAGCCTAAAACGTAACCAGCGCTCACCCCTTCGGGCTTCACGCTGGACCGAGGAAAGTGATAAAGGAATCGAAGATGGATAGAGTAGTTTGATTATTGTTAAGACCTCCGGGCTTCGCTTGGGGCCGTGTACTAACTAACTGAGAAAAGTGGTAAACGAATAGGGAATGGATGAAGACAAGAAAATAAGATGCGAGAGAAAGATAAGTTGAGGTGAGAAAGAAAGATAAGTTGAGGAGAGAGAGAGAAAGATGAGGTGAAAAAGGCAGGTAGGAAAACTGAGGTTTCAAATAGTCGTCGCCTTAGCAGCTTCCGCAGCAGAAAGCCTTTTTCACATCCTTCCGGTGGGTGTGTCGAAGATAAAAATGTAAAATGTAGAATATTATGCGGCAACATTTTGTGGGTCGACGAACGAGCTTATATCAAAAATATGTACATCATTTTTATTCCTGCCAACGAATCGACAACACGTGTAGAGCGATCCCCAAAAGCTGCTAATACTAATTAATTCCACTTAAAGAGCTTATTTCGCAGTTAAAATAATTACAACTGTATCCCACAAATATGGACCCCCCCCCCCCGCCTATGACACCGAAACCAACGATATTTTCCCAGCCTTGAAAAACGTTAAAATCTCAACAACAACAAAAATTATTCTTTAAAACGACAACGTAGATTCCAATAACTTTATTGTGTGAATACCAGACGTAGAGAGGAAATCCTAACTTTGTTATAAAACACCGCTAGAACAATGAGCGAGATTGTTTTTACCTTTATGTAAAAAAAAAAAAAAACACCCTCTCACAACTCTCCTACACTGACATATTTATACACACAGGAATATGGAACAATACAAAATATGTAGACAGACATGTAATGGAAAATTCATCTTTCATCTTGTGTCGAGTAGAATTTTTGGTATGCGTCAATAATAATAATAAAGGAAAGAGGCCTTACAAGACAACATTGTTCTCTTACACATATACATATTGCCGTCAGGGATGAAAAGAACAAAAGCCTGGAAACGAATGAAGAGGACGTTGTTGAACACGGTACTGCGGTTTTAATTTTGTTACCCAAAATAAGTCACTTGATGATGTCGTGGGTGTCGTGAGAGAATATTTTATCAAGTGCCTGCCATCAAGGATGAGATCTACTTCATATCATCGAGACTTTTTCAAAAAACAAAAAAAAAATATATAAAATAGTAATAATAATAATGTGATGCGACATAATCATCCCCACATATGTATATGTCGACATTTTTTATGGATTATGCTTGTTAGAAGGACACAAATTTTAACTGTCGTAAGCTGTCTTGGAAATGTACAGTTTACGAAACGTTTGCTATTTGTTGGTGTGTAAGGAAAAATTAATGAAAAATGAATATAAAACAAAGAAGAAGAAAATAATGCATAAGCAGAGAGTTCGTAAATGCTTCAGGCTTAGGACGATGAAAGACTTTGCGTGTCACAAACTCACACATACACACGTAACATTTGCATATACTTATAATGCAGAAATAAGCGATTCTTGTTTTTATATTTTTTGTTTATTTTTTTTTCTTACGTAATTTTTTATAATGTAAAGTCGTACAGAAAAGTTGAAAAAGGTAGCCATTTTGGTTAAGAGTAAGTACGCATATAACTTCTGTCAAAACAGTTTTGACAGGTTTTGTGGGTATATCCTATCAACTTTCAATATGTTGAAAAATCTTTGCACATCTTGTCTCTTTAGATGTAGTTTTATAATAATCAACTCATTTGTGAAAGGTATCATCGGCTGACAAATTTTCCTTGACTTACATACATGTTCCACGTCAAAAACTATTCTGTGCTTGTCTCTTATAAGAGGAGAAGAAGAAGAAGAAGAAAATATTCACGAAAGTGTAGAGAAAATATCTATAACTCATTATGAAACCATATAAATTCAATAATAAGAGCTTGTAGAAGATATCGTAATAGTCTAGCACAACTCCCCCTCTCTTCATCCAATTCGGTTACTGAATGTTCAAAACCTCGAATAAATCGCACCATGGAGGACAATGACTGTGTACATCAAAATGGCATCAAAGTTGGTCAGACAATTGCTCGTATATATTTTGTGATACTGCTTTTTATAGAATTTTAGTGTTGAGTTTACAAAATGTAGGTATGTATATTCGTTTCAGATACATACACTCAGCGAAAGTATTCTGAAAAAACAGGATGATTTTGAATTGGTGGTCTTAAATGAAACCATAACTTGCCATATCGACTCACTCGAGCATTGCCGCAATGTTAGATGCCTTTGGCTCCTTTATCGCTACATGCATGGTCAATGTTCTGATGAAATATCTAGTCTAATCCCTTGTAGATTAATTCCTGCACGCAATACTCGCACTGCAAGTAGCCGCGCCGTGTTCTTTTACCCTTCAAATTACTTCCGACCGTACAGTAAAATCCCGTTATGCTTCCTTATCCTGAACTGCGCGAATGTGTGGTACAATTTACCATCTTTTATTTTTCTTCCGACATAAAATCTGCGGAAGCTTAAGGAAGACATACATCGGAACCTCCGCCACTCTCCTCATATCCCCTAATCCTTTCCCTATCTCCTTCCTGCCATACTGTGCTTTGCATCATATAGGGTAACCCCTGAGCTTGGCTTAATAATATAAAAAAAAAATAGGTTGAAGTGTTACAAACAAAATATCGCATGGGAGGGAGTTAGGGGAGGATTTGTGACTTGGAGTATTTTTTTTTCTCAAAACACCCCGTAAATTCCTTTTTATACAACCTATGACGGTGATTTTCAGCTGAGATGAAAGTAAAACATCTACGCTTTGCAGCGAATGCTGAACCATCACTCCATCCGGCAAGTTTTTATGATTCATTATTTCGTAAATTTTGCTACTGACGATAGAAATCGCGCCTAAAAAAGGATCAGGATCAAATGAAGGCTAACTTCTAAGGTTTCCAAATTTTGCCAGTAAATGTAACTGTTATGAGGCATATGGCGGGACAAATCGTTAAAATTGTAAAAAATAGAAAATTTGGCAGGGGGAGGGGTGATTGGTCGTAATTCATTGAAAAAGCCTAAACTGTTTTCTATCATCTGAGCTCAATCATAGGTTGTATAACAACGAAGATACGGCTGTTGGGAGGAAAAGTACTCAAAATCACAAATTATCCCTAGGCTCCGTTATGAGCAAGGTTCAGAGGATGAACGGCTTTGAGAACGAAGAAAACATGAGAAAAAAGGAATAAGTTTGAGAAAGGAAAAAACGTATCAAATGATAAGAATGGGAATAAAGTCCTACTCCTTTCCACGAAAGTGAGAACCATACTCCCCTCGCCATCACTTGGATCTTTTTGTGATATAATTATACTTTATCATTTGATTCTTGCAACATTTCCCACCATTTGCACCTGAGTCAAAGGAATAAGCAAAATAAACAGTACTACTATCATCTGCAAAGCTATGAATTGAAAGTAGAAACCAGAAAAAAAGTCGGAGAAATAGTAGAGCCTTGAGATATATCGGCACAGATAGTTCCATCAAAGACTAGATTAGTTGAAAGATATTCAATACAGTATCTGGCTCAACAGGACCATACACAATAGTCTACAGCCAAATATGCTACAAACCTATACAAATCGGTAAACTTTATTATTTCCTCTCGAAAATTTTACATGGTGAAATTTCTATGGGTAGGTACAGTTATCTAAGGATTGCCACTATGAAACGTATCCACTTCCTGACCTATTAAAGTATGGAATGCAATTCTAACTGAACAAAAATACAGCGTTTTCTATCCGTTTTAATCGGACATTTCAAAGGAATCAAAAAATTAAAGACAGAAGTACTCTTTGGGATCAGTTAACTTGCAGAAATAATTCCATTCAAGAAGTCCAACACTTGGGATGATTTTAAATTTGTACGTTAGCTGAGGAGGGTACAGAATTTCCATCATTTAAACAATTTAATTACCAATGTCTGAAACCCTCCCATCCCCCCTTCCAAACACAAAATCATAAGAAAACCCTGCATAGAAGCTCTTCTAGGCGGCCATTTTTGTTTTTAATTTTTGGAGATAGAAGAGTTAGCACGATAGGTTCACCTCTACATTGTAACGAACTTGTATATAGCTAGACATTTTTAGAATTATTTCTGAAGTTTTTCATATGAAATTTTCCTTCGCTTATAATTCATAGTTACTTTTTGAATCGATATTATAAGTATGGCAATATAGATTCACTAGGCAACTTCAACGTTACCAACGGATTCCACTAGTCAGTACGTGTACAATAGAAAGTCCTCCAGTCACACCACTCAATTAGAATTAGGCAGTATAAACGAATTTCACTAATATTTACACATTTTACATTTCTAATAGGGACGCAAGGGAATAAAGCGAGTAATTGAATTCAACGCTAAGCTGTGTCATTTGGACACCTTACTCTACTGAAGCTAACCAGTGTCAAATTTCGACGTTTTGCAACCGGCCGAACTATTGGCGTTGTCACAGCATGAATGTGATCGCACTTTGCTAACCTCCCCATTCAAATAACTGCCATCTGGTGGCAAAAAGTCACTTACAGTGCACCATCTGATGGTAAAAAGTCACACATACGCTTTTTGCATAAAAATGGCCTAAATGTACCACGCGATAGACCAAAAAACCTGTAAGAATGAACTATAGGTGAAAGGATGGCCGTCTCAGTAGTCAAAAACATATACATATTCTGCCCCCCCCCCCCCAGGAAAGGGAATTCAGGTCCTATATTTGTAAGAAATAAAAAAATTTATACAAAACAGGAAACATGATGGCACTACAAGTTCAAACAACGACCTTCATATCTTACATATCATGTATTAAAAATATTTGAACAGTCTAGGAACCCCACGACTTATAAGACCCGAAGAAGTGTATTGTATTCACTAACTGAACAAACTTTAAGGACCTAATTAGCGGATGGGCTTGCTGCTGTGACGGATTATCTGCTGTAGCTCATAAACTAAAAAAAAAAAGTAAAAACTAAGCTAATTTCACCTAAAAAAATATATATAGAGATAGGCATTTTGAAGTGCTTCTTCTTATCCATAAATGCTTCAAATCCCTCATCCTGCCTCCTATTTATGGATGAATTAACAAATTTTACTCTCTCCCAACTGGGTATTTTCGTAATTTTTTCATAAACTCCTCTTAAGTACCTTATGTGACCTCATTAAATCTTGATAGAACCGTATAAAACCGGGCCTATATGACAGAGTTTTTAGAGCTTTATGGCATTCGATAGATAGTCGTTGTCGCATGGTTAAATTCAATTGAGCCTAGAGTAACATTAGCGTAGGTAGATTATATTACCTGCACAACCACACACACACACACATATATGTTACACACAAAGCGAGAGGATATATGTATGTATGTAGATACGCAAAGTTGGCTACCATCATGATATTATAGAGGTTTTCCAGTATTCGCGCACATATGCAAAGAAGATGAACGAACTCACTTCAGAATTCATCATGAAAGCTTTCAATTTTGTTTACTCTGGAGTTGAATAAATTATGGTTGGGCTTTTAGGGTACTTTCCCAGGAATCAAGTGAGCAATTAAGCCGCACATTTGTTGCTGTGGTACATACTTACCGTGCAGCAGTAGCAGCTCTTACTCTGTCGGATCGTTACCTCATCCCCATTATCTGAAACTTACCGTTTATGCTTTTAGCTCCCGCAACTTTTTAGACTTTTAAATGAGGAGCAAGTTTGTAAATTTTCTTCAGAATTGGTAATTTCAGAGTAGGTTTCCTCCTGTCGCAGATGAGATTAAGTCCTTTTTCAGATGGTATGGAATATAATTAGTTACAAAAGGTATAAAATGAGGGAGCGAGAATATTTTTTGAACCTTTTCTCAAACTCATAGATGTTATGAAGTAGCTGATTACATACATACATAGGTAAAAAAAAAAAAGAAAAAAACTTGTTCGTAATTTGCTCTCATTTCTTTTTTAACATTTGCGCGTCAATTTGTTTTATTAATTTTTCTTGAAAAATATTTTCTCGGCATTCAAATGGAGCACCAAGGCTTCATGAAATCTCTTACTCCCCCTACATACATATATACCTATATAGTGTGAGGACAGAATAGAAAGCCTTGAGCCTTGAGTGGTGTTATTACCCGAGTTAAAAGGTCGCAAAAGAATTCCAAGGATAAACAGAACGTGGAATGTTTGAGAGAAATTTATTATACTACAATTTTAATATCACATTCCTGTAGTAAAGCTTGTCAGTAGCAGCATAGAATACAATTACAGGCCTCTGACAGAGTATTAGCAGAAATGAGTATGGTAGGCATTTTCTTATAGAAGTCAATTTCTTGTTTGCCAGAATTAAAGGTATGTCTTGCTAGAGATGAATGACATAGTCTGCATCAATAATAAATTCAACATAACCTCTTTCAATCCTAAAAACCCCCAACGTAGGTATTTGATATTTTCTATAATATTACAAGCTCCCTCTACCTGGGAGTTTTATCTATCTATCTATCTTTTATCTATCCTAGTTGAAGCTAGGTGAGGTTGACGCAGATTGAGTAAATAAAACTAAACAAGAACCTGAATTCCTGAACTGAAGTAAATTTTCTTTTTAATTATATTTTGCCCAGCTCAAAGAGACACCCTATGATGCAAAGCACAGCATGGCAGGAAGGAGATAGAGAAATGATTAGGGGATTTGAGGAAAATGGCGGAGGTGCTGATGTATGTCACTCTTGAACCTTCACACAGATTATAAGCCCGAGGAAAACCAGAAGATGGTAGACCATTCCACATTCGCACAGTTTGGGATAAGAAAGCATGACGGAATTGTACTGTACGGCCGCAAGTATTTTGAAGGGTGAAAGGATGTGCACGGCTGCTTGCAGTGCGAGTATTACGTGCAGGAATTAATCTACAAGGGATCAGACTAGATATTTCATCGGAACATTGGCCATGCATGTAGCAAGTAAGGAGTGAAAGGCATCCAACATTGCGACGGTGCTCGAGTGAGTCGATGTGACAAGTAATTGTCAAATCGCAAATGAGCTTGTAGGCTCTCTATTGGACAATATTTAATGAAGCTAAGGCTGTATGACTGGCCCCCGTATTGTATTGAATTCTAGGTCTGATAGGACTTGTGGAGAGCGCTAGAATTTACGGGTTGAGAGATTGAGAAAGGAAGAAATAGTGAGAAAGAGAAGGACAGAGAGGGCAGAAAAAGAGAAAGATATATACACGAAAGCAACTCGAGGCAAAAGGAAAACTAGCACCAAACGAAATAGTTATGTTGACTGGCGATTGGATAGACTGTTATCTTATTAAGGTCTCAAGGTCCAATGGATAGCCAGTGTTTACACATTGTGAACAACCAATTAAAACCGTTCTTACTATCTTGAGCATCCTCTATATATGGTACCTACATGGATACAGTCTAGCGAAAGACGAGACCCTAGAAACTCAGGCATTTCAAAATAGTTCGAAAAAGTTTTTGAATGTAAGAAAACGTCCATATACAGGGTGTGCCGTACGTACCGCATTTCCTTTATACCATGGATTCCTCACTCAATTTCGAGAAATAAATTGTATGAGAGGAGAGCAGGAAAATTCACGGTTTGGGCGGTAGGGGAGTTTTGTGATTTTGGGTGCTTTTATCCTAATACCATGTAACTTTCTTGTTATATACCTTATGAAGGTGACTGGCATCTCAGGTGATAGTAAACCCTCTACGGTTTCCAGCAAATGCTTAACCACCTCTCTACCCTCTTTCCGTCGGCAGTTATAGGACGTTAAAGTAAAAAAATTGGGAAATTTTGCAATTTCTTTTTCAATTTTAACGATTTCCCTGCTAAAAGGCAAGACAAGGATAGCACTTTCTTGCAAGATTTCGAGACCTCCGAATGTTTCCTTTCATTTGATCCTGCACATGTACCTACCTAAATGCTACCGTTTTTGAGATACTCCCGTTTTTATGATGCATAATTTCATGAATTTTGTTAATTTGCGTGGAATTGCATAAAATTAGGCGCGATTTCTATTATTATTAGCAAAATTAATGAAATTATGCACCATAAAAACGGGAACATCTCAATAACGGTAGCATTTAGGTAGGTACATGCGCATAGTCAAATTAAAGGTAACATTCCGGGGTCTTTAAATCTTGACATAAAACTGTATGGTTATCATGCATTTTGGCGAGAAAATCGTTAAAATTGAATAATGAAATTGCAAAATTATCCAATTTTTTGAATTTGACATCCTATAACTGCCGACGGAAAGGGAGTAGAGAGGTGGTTGGGCATTTGTTGGAAACGGTAGAGCGTTTACTATCAGCTGAGATGCAAATCACCTTCAAAATCACAAAACCCCCCTACCGCCCACACCGTGCATATTACTGCTCTTCTTCCATACAAATTATTTTTCGAAATTGAGTGAGGAATCCGGGGTATAAAGGAAATGCGGTACGTACGGGACACCCTGTATACCTACATGGCTTAAGGTGGTATCCGGATCTTTCTAATGCTTTAGAAAAACGATTAACTTCGGCATCAACTTAACTCTTAATACTTAGTTTTTGTCAATGCTTTTAAAACCAACAAATCCGGAAGTATATCTGAGCTGCCCCATGCTTGACCTCCTCTCCCCTCATCCGCCATTGACAAGATGCAGTAGATAAAAAGGTTAACGATTGTAAAATTGTAAGACCAACACCAATTCTCACTTGTTGTTAATTCGGTGGGATGACTGAGGACTCAAGCTAGGGTTTGAATCTAAAGTTGCTATGATACCAGAACTACACTCTAGCTGGTATTCGTATCAAGCAGGAAAATAAAATGGAGAACTGAAGATGGAACCGCTCCGGCATTCAGAGAATGTATTCGCTTAGAATGCATACACAACAGTCAGAGAGGTTTCCTCTATTACAATGGCAGAGAAATTAAGTCTTGATTGGGATTGATAATTGGACACCAGGGAATTATGGCAAATAAAAAAACTGACCATACGCTGCCAGATTTGGCTATAGCAATTTAGAGTCTCCCTTGGCACCTTAGAGATCGTGCTTTTCATCAAATATCTATAGCATTGAACTGTTAAAATTTTACCTCACGCCGTATCACAGGTAATCTCTCCTAATAGTGCAAATAAATTAATTTAATTAAATCCTGTATACCTACTCTATAATTACAAGGACCTCTTATTCCATTTTTCATTTCTTTTAAGCTCTTTAATTCAAAGAAAAAATGTCCCCTCTAAAATAACTAGGTATAGGTGGGAGCAGCTCCAACTGCATTTAAATATGTTTTCCCCACCCAACCTCGGCTTTGTTTGTTCTCCTTTTTACATCATTCCATGATCAAATTTGATGAAATGTTCTCTAAGAAATTCCTTATCAATCGTTAGTCACTTTTTATGACCGAAAAAAAAATCGTCTTCATTCTTTCACATGTATTTAGTTGGTATGCCTGGCTGGAAGGAACTCCGGGGCCGTTTTGTTTGCTGTGCACAAACTGTTGATGTTTATCCTTTTTCGTCTAAATTAAGTTCTTAACTCTTGAGGGAAATCAAAATAATAAATAGCGCAGTACAAGAGGTGCGGGAGGAGAGGAAGGGATTTAAACTTAAATGGAATAAAATCTCTCGGTTTGGATTTGCATTTTGTTCAGTGAAAATATGGAAAGTGTTTCACAAATTTACTGAAATTTGCCTTATGATGGGAAGGTAAGACAACGTTCATCTTTGTTTTTAAGTTTACAAATTTTCCCCTTTTATGTAAATGAACTTTAATGGTTGAATGAAGTCAGTAATGATAATGGGTACACATAACTTTAAGACGTTAAGATTTAAGAAGAAGAAGAAGAAGACAAAAAAACCAAACGATTAAAGGGAGTTAAGAGTTAGCTGTCGAAAACTGCCAAAAATATTCATCATCATTAAGCTGATGGTAATCGGAGACAATTAAGTTTCGAATTAATTTGAATTCTTAATTGTATGTCAGATTTTATTTACTTAAGCGCAAAGACTTAACTATAAGTGCCATCAGAGTTATGTGGATTAATTACGAATTCGATATTCATTAATCTTACCCAAAATATAGTTATCAACCAGGACAATTGGTCTGCTAAAGTACAAATGAATACCATCTATGTGTATTACTGTATTCAATTCTAACACACAAAAATGGTATATTTATGTATACAGGCAGAAGAATAGTAAGCCTAAGATAGACTCTTGAGGTATACCGGAAAAACGACCACATTTTCAGGACAATTACAATCTTTATAAGATTACAAAGATTGGTGTCAACCAATCCAGGAGCTGACAAATAAAATTCGTACTATGACTACCAAGTTTTGAGAATAATCAACCGAATTCTTTTTATCTGAACTGAACGGTAACTTGTTCGGTTCGTTAACCTGAAATAATTTATTCACTACACTGAGCCAGAGCTGGTTACAGTAATTTTTTTTGTCACAACATTTGGCGGCATATTCAATTTCTGTACCGGTTTAAATCTGTCTAAGTTCAAGAAAATTGAGGTTAACGTCTGAACATTAACCTCAATTTTCTTGAACTTAATGTTGTGAAAAAAAATTCTGAACTAAACGTCAAAAAGAGATTATTGGTGATCAAAGTGTTGATTTTTTTTTTATGAAAGTACTTTTTTTATTGAAATTATTGCAGGAGAAGGTTTCTAGAAGACATTAGTCAATTCTACTCAATTAACAAGATTCTATATGTATTTTATTCACCACAAAACAAGGCTGGTTCAAGTATTCGACATGCGTGCATTCTTTTTAGTTCGCTCCTAATCAGAGCTGGGCAACAATTAAGTAAAACAAGACTTAGGTAATACTTAAAGTACATTTTCCTTACTTAAGACTTATTACACTAAATACTTTTGAAATGCCCTACTTAGTACTTGCACGTAAGTACTTGCTTCTATTTACTTGTACTTAAGACTTAGTTTTGTACTTAAGTATTTCTGAGTCTATTAAGTACCTACAAATATCTAACTCTTCGTAGAAAAGCAAACACAATCTCTAGCTCAACTCCTTTTTTTTTAGTTTTAAAGCACGTAAAGAACTGTCAAAGCATGTGCCGCACTGACGCGTCAAGGAAGAACGTTAGACAAACTAATAACATACAAACAAGACTGGGCAAGTAGAACAAAAACCACTAACGTCTCGCTCGAATATAAAATCGACGATGCCTCGACTTGATGACATAACCAAGGGAAAGTAGCAATGCCTCGCTCCAATATAAAATCAACGATGCCTCCACCTGATGTAGTGAAGGCCTCAATTTTTTTTTATAAATTTACTGGAAATTTTTTCCTTCGAATTTTTATGCATTATTGGAGGCGATAATTGGTACTTGGGCGGACCTCTAATAGTTTTTATGAATGTAACAATGAGAGGTGAAAGTTTTACTCTACGTGCAGTGCAGCGTTGAAAACTATAAAAAAAACTATAAATAGTAGCCACTGATTACTATACATTGCAAGTCTCATTAACTGGATGGTACACGTTCTTTAATCACAAAAGCATACATAAGAGGACCTTAGATTAACCGCGTCGAACAACGCCAATACACAGTCGCAGCAAGAGAAATATTTTAGAGAGCTTCCGAGGCTGAAGATATTGTGACTTTCTAGCTACTTGCATAAGACTAAACGTTTGCCAGAGTAAGGAACATATAACACTAAGAGAAACAGATTTAGTTGCAGTTTAGACAAAGATAATCCTCAGAGTACATCACAAAAACACCTTCCGAACTATCATCAGGCAAGCTCAAAATGCAGACCGCCTCAACTAACCTGGCTATTTATTATTAATTATGAAAAGACATTTAACAGCACTCGCATATGGAAAGCTCTCTATATGATCTGAAATTCTCCCAAAAATAATATACGTAATTCATAAATGCTCTGTACAGCAAACCAAAGTGTCCAGCTCTTTAACATATTCGATGTAAGTTACAGAAGTCGCCAAGCATTTTTTTACTCACCCGGCCGTGGATTTATCAGAATAACCTACAAAGTAAAATTTAATCCAACCAATGGTTATCAAGAGGATCATAGGAACCAAAAAAACCGGCAAAGTGATGACACGGGCAACTATCATCTGAGATTGCAAAGATGTTGTGATCCTTGCAAATTTTCTGGAAGTGAAGAGAACAATCAAGGTGGCATCCTATAAATGCTTAAGTATGGATGAAATTGAAGGCAGGTTTCGACCGGAAAACTGCACAAACAAATTTAGAACCACCGCAATAATGCATCAAGCACATTCTTCAGAATAAATTCGAGGAATTTTGCTGAGAAATTTTTCAATTCATCCATCGTACAGTCTTAGATCTAGCAATTTTGTTTTTCTTTCCTAAACTGAAGGGAGGAGCATTGTTCTGTTATGGCTGAAGAAAAGGATCCAGCTTTATACAGAGATTTGGAACGATGACAACATCATATGCAAAAGTGTCTTGATGTAAAAAAATCAAAGTTACAAAATTGCTGTGATGTGTAGGGGAATGTCGTCAGGGCTGGCTCGTCTTCTAGGTCGGCCAACTGCAATTTTTTCTAGTTTTGACCACTAGCGTCACCAATGTTCGAGCGCGGAAGAACTTCTCTCAGTATAACACCGAACTTTCAACCCATCCTCTGCTACGGCTGCACGGTCTTGTGGACAGCACTGACGAGGAAATGTAACCTCGATGTGCTGCCAAAAATCCAGAGAACCGCCTGTGTGGGAATAACTAGGTGTTTGCGCACCACGCCTATGGCGGCACTGGAGGATATGCTTGACTTATTGCCTCTGAACCTTTATTGCAGAGGTTCAGCGGGAATTAGCGCTGTCAGGCTGAGGGCGGGGGGATTGGTGAATGGAGAGGGGTTTTGGGCATTCCAATATACTCCACAAGATCGACTGTAGTGATTGCAGGGAAGGAACAGACTATTAAGTACCCATCTTGACTTTTGGTGGGGATGTCAATTCAATGATGCCCACCAGGAGTGACTGATAAGGAAAGGAGGTGGTCGTAACATCCAATGTTTCTATTTTTACGGATGCATCCAAGACGAGTGCGGGCACAGGAACTGGATTGCACTCTAGAGATCACCAGTGGCACGAGTCTTACAGACTGCCTGACAAATTCAGTGTTTTTCAGGCAGAGCTCGCAGCGATTTGTCAGGCGGCAATATTGATATACATGTGCAGAGAGCCCACACGGCACATTAGCATACTGATAGCCAGGTAGCCATCAAGCCTCTGGATGCTGTATTGGTAAAATCAAAATTGGTGCAGCTATGCAAGACCAGTCTTGAGGAATTGACTATAAGGCACAAGGTGACCCTATGCTGGGTATCTGGCCATAAGGATATCTCATGCAACGAGATGGCTGATGAGTTGGCCAAAAAGAGCTCCGAATTGGATAGCACCGCGGCGGTAGCTTTTGTCAGGATCCCAATCGGAGCTCTAAAAGAGGAAATCATCAGAGGCGTCTATCAAAAGGCAAGCCTCCGGTGGACCAGTTGCGATACCTGCCTTATTGCGAGGCAATTGTGGCTTGCATATGACAGGAAAAGGACAAGGAAACTGCTTAATGGCAGCAGGACAAATACCAGGAAGCAAGTAGGGGTTATTACGGGTCACTAGGCCATTGAGACCATGCTAGAAGACTGGGTATAGCGGCGAACGATTTCTGCAGGAGGAAATCTAATCCGTCCAACACGTGCTCTCCGAATGCCATGCTTTGATGAATAAAAGACGTAGGCTATTGGGTAGCTACTACTTTTCAAATCTAAGGAGCTGCAAAGTATAGAGTTTAGATATATCCTGAGTTTTCTGAGAGAAGCAGGATGGATCTAGGTTAAAAGTCTTAGATATATCCTGAGTTTCCTAAGGAAAGCAGGATAGATCTGGGGCTTTAAAGGTTATCCCATGAGGTAGGGCACAACGGAGATCTAAGTAATGCAGGCTAGTCGTCTAGCGGCACCGCTGTTACCTAACCTAACCTAACCTAACACGGAGCTTTTCGTGACATTACAGTTTTTGAACGTGAACGCAAAGCACGTGTTGTGCATTCAGTGGTTTGAAATTAAAAAAAAAAGTTTTTTTTAGTAGCAGTGAATACGCCCAGAAAGTGAGGAGAAAATATGCAATCGTCAAGGTAAGCATTGTGTATGTGTTGTGTGGTTAATGCTTGAAAACAAAGCAAGAGAAAAATTCAACCTTGTAACATATTTGGTTGTGTTGTCGTCAAGGTTGGTCAGTTTGTGTAGTCAGACAATGTAAGAGAGAAGTGCATTTGAAGTTCGTCAATATAACGACATTTGCCGAAAATGCAATTCCGAATAATGTGCCATTCAAATTTTGCTAAAAAAACAGAAAAATGCAACAAATTCAGCATTTTATTTCATCGCAATTAATTTTTCCAGGTTATTTTCAATCATTTCAGCACATTATTCGTCGATTTTCTGCCAACTTTGAAAGTATTTCACTTTTTTTTCACCCAGTCAATCTGCAATTTTCAGCAAAAGTCTACCTTTTCCCAGACCTTTCCAAAGATGTGGTTGGATTGACCAAATTCTTCCTTAAACAGAAGTTATGGACAAGAGTCAAAAGACATTTCGTTCCTACACATCGGACAGGAAAATCCGGATTGAAACTTTCATGATGTGGACCTTTACCCTTGAATATCGCAATTACGGAAATTTTGCAACACATTTTTCTGCAGATAGAATGAGACCTATAGCTGTATGCCAAAATAGCCATATTTAGATAAGCGAATTAAGAACGGAGCATAGTTGGGTACAAAAATCATTCTGTTTCAAGCTCTTTTAAACCCCGTAATTAATAAATTAGAGTATACTGATTTATAGAAGCAGTTTAGGCCTGTTTTAATTTTTTATAGACGTCCATTGAGGTTAGAAGTACACTATTGACATGCGAATTCATTAGGAAAATGTTCGTGTGCATATGAACCTGAATGACCTCATTTTACATTGGCATGCCACTAAGATTTTATTCTTATACCTGCCGCCTTAACTAATCAGACTGAAACTCTTTGAAACACCTCCAAAATATTGGTCTTTGATGATATGTGCCAACCCAACTGCCAAAGTACAATAAAACTCTTTCCCATGAATCGATTTTTTTTTTTTATAATTTTTTCTAATTAGTAACAATTTCCCTAATTCCCATATATTTTGAATTTCTTTTTAATTGTTAAATTACTCAAAGCGATTCTTTCCATATAAAGTTTGAAAGAGTAAAACTTTTCCTGGAATAAAATTATCCATTAAAATTGTTGAAGTTCATATTTTACTATTGAAGGTCCTTGGAGGATACTGTGAATCATGTATAAAAAAAAAAAAAGGTGTGCAGTGCACGTGCTTCAAGCTCTATGGAAATTTTAGTATTCTCTCTCTCTCTATCACTCTCTCCTTCCGATACTTTGCATACATTATTCTTGCATAAGTTTTAAGTAGAATTTCTTATCTCATAATTCATAGTTAAGGAAGAAAAGTTTCCTTTGTTTTTTTTTTTTAAAGGAATTACAGCTATGGAGCAATCGTATTATCACACGTTTTAGAAATGAGTTGAGAACTTAGTAAGTTTTTATTTGTGGAAATCGAAAACTTTTTCAACGCTGATTCATTCATCGTCTCGTGTCTTAATTATTAGTGAGATTACAAAAACTTAGTTTATCGAGTTCAGGTCAAACTGTGTATTTTTAATTTATGTTTATTCGGATTTTCTATTTAAGTAGCTGTTGGCGGCAAAGGCAGTAAAGAGTAAGATTGCATAAAAAAAAAAATAGTTTAATGCAATAAATTTTATGATGCCAGAAATAACTATTTGTGGATGCTAAAATTGACAGTTTTAAATAGGAAAACAAAATCAGATAATGTTGCTAAACATTTAAACTACTTTTGACTTGGATCATATATTATATTTTATCCATTTTTGATATCACTAATACCATTGATTTAATTATTACTTCTTTACACCTTTATTTCACATAATTTGTGATGTGCCGCAAGGCTCTGTTCTCAGTCCTTTGCTAATTTCGATTTACATTCATGGTTCACCAGGAGTCATAAAATTTTAATCTAAATATGCTGATGACTTTCAAACATTAATTATTTGTCTTCTGTACTTTTCTAGACTCAGCCGCACCAACACACGTATAATGAAAAATTGATTAAACATAGTTGTAATAATTTACTAGTGAATATAGACATATGTAAGTGCGCTCCAATAACCACTTATTTAATTGGAAGGAAGGCAGCTACAATCTACAATCCAGGGTATCCCAAAAATAAATACAATATTTTGATTTTTTGAATAACTTCTAAATAAGAATAAACCACGTAGATTTTTAGAATTAAATAAATGTCAAACAATGGATGAGATACTAGTTCCATCATATGAAACAGCTAAAAACTCATTTATTTGCTATACTCTATGAGATGAAGAGATTTTGCCATGGTGCAGACGAATTTGTGATCGACGTGGTGTTTTTAAACCCTAGATGAAATCATAGGGTATACTAAGTTTGGCATTTCCTTTGTGAAGCACAGAAATAATGTTTGTAGAGCAAAATGGGTTGAACAATAACTTGAGAACGGGTGCACCTACTTAGAAAGTTGAAATTTTGAATACGGGCTTCTAAAAAAAGCAGTCAATTTAAGTTCAATAAGTAAAAAAGCTAGAATTGGTCTAGTCAAGTATTCGATATTCTGAAGAAGTTTTAGTACATTAAAAAATCTCTTGGACTGATCGTTTTCACAGTATACGCAAAAAACCTAAATTTTTATATGGCAACACCAAGAAGGAGTTGCCTGATTTGGTCCATTTTTAAAATTTTATTTTCTAGTACAATGAAAACACCATGTACCAAATTTCAGCTCTCTACGTCGACGCGTTCTCAGGCAGTGGCCAAATATATTGTGGAAAACGACATTTTTTGTATGGCAACCCCACGAAGGAGGTGCCCGATTTGTCTCATTTTCGAACTTAATTTTTTTTTAAGTCCGTGTACAAAATTTCAGCTCTCTAAGTATACGCATTCTCGACTCGTGCGCACATATAGATAGATTTCATCTAGGGTATAAAAATGGGACAAATCGTGTAACTCCTTCGTGAGGTTGCCATACGGAAAATTCGTCTTTCACTGTATATTTGGAGACTGCCTGATAACGCGTCAACGTGGAGGGCTGAAATTTTGTACACAGTGTTTTCATAAAAATAGTAAATATAATTTCAAAAATGGACTAAATTGGACTTCTTGGTGTTGCCATATGAAAAATTTAGGTTTTTTACATACACTGTGAAAACGACCAGTCTTAGATGTTGTTATTGTACTGAAAAATTCTTCAGAATAAAAATTTCTAGGAAATTGACCACAATCACTTTTACTGTCCAACGAAGCATTCTAGAAATTGTATATGCGAAAACAGCTTCAACGATCAAACTTTCACAGAGAGGTGACCATACGAAATTACATAAGGGCATTCATCTAGGGCAGTGTTTCCCAAAATGTAGTACGCGTACCACCCGGGGGACTGGAATAGTTTGATAGGGTTGCACCGTGCATTGCCAGCGCCGAGTGTAACAAGCAGTTTACTTTTTTTCCGATTACAAACATTGAAAAATAGTCACCCTTATTATGGTTGTCACCTCACTTCAAGTGACACGACTGAACAAATTCTGAGAATAGAGTGAGAATTGTCGATGAGAAAAGGCAAAAGACCAAAAATGGAGAACATAGACAAAGAGAGAGAGGAGATAGGGCAAAACAATTTTTTGACCGCGTTACCCTCGCAAATAATATGCTGCGTTCCTTTTCTCGTTCAGAATGAATTTTTGCAATCCATGTCGTTCTTTTTCTCGGACCGAACGATTTAGTTTCAATCTGTCATCGCTTTTTTCGGACTCCGAATCGTTCTGAATGCACCTGAGTTTTTCCCGGATTCAAGCAGAACGATTTTAATTTGCATTCGTGTGTGTTTACAATTTGGACGAAGTGGCATTAGTTGAGTTTAAGTTGCCTTTGTTTGCAAATAGCTTTATTTTCCATAAACAACCATTTTTACGAATTAATACTTGCTTTTATCAAATGGAAGAAATGTCAAACACTTTGTTTCGGTGGGATGGCTGTGGATAGCTCGTCGTGCCAGGATTTCTATAAATGAAACTCCTTCAGTTACAATAAAATTCAGAAAAGTCTTTATTCAAGCAAAACAGCCGAACATTTACAAGCTAGTTTAATTTAAATCTACTTAGTTTCTTATGCTATATATAGAGGGGTGGTGGTAAGGAGAAAGTTCGCACGGCTTACCACTCGGGAACAAATTTCGGACTTAATATTAAAACGCCTAACGCTTATGAGAGTCACTATATTACCTAAAATCTCTTTCTCAGTTATTATAGGTGGAGAGACTAAGTAATGGTAAAGAGATCCTTCGTACGGCTTACGATTGCAACTGGTTACACACAACGTGAAACTATTGAATGTTTAATGGGGAGGTACGGGGATTTTATGCACGACATACTAGTGAAAATACCTACTGAAAATAAATTTGGAATACCGACGGCTGGTACGGGGATAGATCACACGGCGTACCAAAACGATATGTTAAGGCGGAATGGTTCACGCTACCTTAACATGACGGATGGGGAAGAGTGGTACGGGGAATGTTCACACGGCGTACCAGGGATATGTTAAGGCGGGATGGTTCACGCTACCCTTAACACGGCGGATGGGGAAGAATGGTACGGGGAATATACGCACGGCGTACCAACAAAAAAATGTAGTAAAGCGCAGACCTCACTACGAAAATTTAGAAATGCACGGGAATTATTCACACGGCGTACTAGGTTATCACTAGTGCGGGAATTTCGCACAACACTAGTACCTTTCAAAAATAAGTCTGCTACTTCACTCGTCGAGCTCGCTGACTAGACTGAAATCTGTGGTCGACTGGCGTGCTTTATATAGCCGGGGGGCCAGAGCTTCACGTTGACTGAGTGGCTGATGCTTCCACTGGTGGGAGCTTGTTTATACCAGAAAAGCTTTCAAGCTCTTTTGAAAAGCTTTACTTGTGTTGACTAGAACATGTGCTTGCGTGCTGATCATGCAGCCAGTGGTTATGGTAGATTTGTTCGTATGTGCCAGTGGCGTGGTTACTGGACGTAAATTAAAAAATTTTCCAGTGGTGGGCTAAAATAATTTGCTTTGAGGTAAAATTTGTAACTTCGTTACAACTTGAAATGGTTCTGTTTCGTTCCTTTTCTGTGAGCACAGCATTAAATTATGACATCGTTCTGTCGATTCATACAGATTCATTCAGAACGAGAAAAGGAACGCAGCAATACAGTTCATGAACGATTCATTGATATGTCTAATAATGTAAAACAAATGTTATTGTCGATATTTCTCAAAGTCGTTATTATGCATTTCAAGTCGATGAGTCTACTGATATTGCGAATTTTGCAAACGTTTGTTAAATATAAAAAAGGTAAAAAATGCATGACGACTTCTTATTTTTCCAGCCTTTATCACGGCATACAACAGGAGAAGATATCTTTAATGTCATAAATAAATTTATACAAGAGAACAAAATTGATCTACAGAAACATTTGAATGAAAGTGTGAAAATCAATAACTATACATGAAAAGCCGTCTTTTGACTGCACGAATTTTTTCACAAATGTGTGACGAATTTGAAAGTAGTCATACTCAGCGTCTTTTTCATACCGATGTTCGTTGACCATCTCGAGAGAAAAGACTAAACCGATTATTTCAACTTAGCCATGAACTTCAATGATAGATTTGAGCTAATAAACTGTTTACATGACTGGAAATGGCACTGTAAATTGGCATACTTAGCAGATATACTCTCTATTTTAAATTCTCCCAACTTATCTTTGCAAGGAAAAGAAATTACTTTGTCTAGCGTTCAAGATAAAATGATCGCTACCATGGCAAAATTAAATTTGTGGCAAGAGCAGTGGCAGAGTTGTTAATGGAGCAGTAGACTCGTTTCCCTCTCTTCATGAGTTTATAACAAGTTCGGCTGGTAAGATGCATGCCGAAGAAGAGCCATTGTTGGAATTAGCTTCTGAGGAATTCTTAAAAAACAAACAGTGTACTTTAAAATCATTCTGGTTGCAAAAGCAGAGAAAGTCCTGAAATACATCTTGCCTTTGCCAACCTCATATCTATGTGAAGTTGCTTTTTCAGCATTTATAGATATTAATTTTAGAAAAGGGAACAGGCTTTTGGATGTGAAACCACATCTCAGATTAAAATTAACAACCAGGTAACCAAATTATGATAATCTGTCGTCTTAACATAAAAATGTTCATCCTTCTCATTGATTACAATGAATCTTACTTATAATTTAACTAACTGATATAAGGTATTATAAAAATTGGGCTTAGCAACCAATTCTAGCTGTTTTAAGGTCGATGCACACTTACCGGCATAGCACGAACCGGCACAGATAGGCATCGACCGGCACCGGCATTTTTCGTGCACATATAACGACATAAAACGGAAAGGAAACTTTTAGTTAAGGCAGGTATCGCGAGAAAACTATAGAAAAGTGATCCCATGTTAACTTCGCAGCTAGACCAGCAACCGACTAATTCCGGTCTCGTTTTTAGCCACCGATAGCGACCGGTAATGAAGTTTCCGTTTCGTGCCGGTATCTGCCAGTGTCGGTTGATGTGAATTAAGTAACTTGTTTTTATAGAAAAATATTTTGCTGACTGTGCCGGTTCGTGCTGTACCGGTAAGTGTGCCTCGACCTTTACTTGCTCAAATTTATTTCAATACAGTCCATAAGAACAAGTGATAATGTACCATGCAGCTGTTCGTATGTGATTAGATACACAAAAAAAAGAAAAGCATAATTTTCTGATTTTTTTACCAACGTTTGGTCGATTCTGATTGTCCATTTAGTCGACTGGCGACGGTATATCCCGATTTCACATGAACTTTCTTTAGCGTTTTCTTTGCTACCATCAAATTATGCCGCATAAATCGACAACAAATAATTTTCAAACCCAAGTGATTAACTCAACCCTCAAAAATGCCACCATAACACGGTATACCACTCGATTGTTGTTCGTGTTATTAGATTACGCATAAAATTGATGTTTTCATCGATGAACAGCTGTGGAAGGATGACCTTCATAACGAAATTCTGCAAAACAGCTGTGAACAGTGCTGCTGAGGTATGGTGTGGGTGCTTTATTCCCAAATGGCTGATTGGGATGACCATGATAAATTGTATTTGAATAAAATTATGCGTTGAAAATGCTCGCATTTTAATTTCATTTCATTTCTTCAAATTCGTGCTAAAACTAAACCACAAATAATTTCTCCGATCTGTCATGAAATGTCATTTATCTCCAAAAAGATGACATTTAACAAAATTTAATGAAGTCAGATTCATCTCATTTCGGGTGTGTGGTTCGTATTCGCGCAAAAATATTGACGCCAATCTGCGTATAAACTTTATATGAAATCTAATTGACTTATAGATGCCGTTCACATATTTCAAGAATAAAAAGGATCCTCCGAATATTCCAGATATGGATTGAGATTCGTGAGGGAAGAGGACAGATAGAATTATTTGTTGAATTATTCTAATGAAGACCATTAAAGCTCCACGTGGGTGATTATAGCTAGTGGTGACTTTAGCTATAGCAAATTATTACACTTAGGTGGCCTCAGAATATATAAATTGGTGACGCATCTAGCAATTTCAGGTGACATTCATGTCGGATCTTTGTTTCGTTTTTATAGTATTAATCCAAGCTCAAGGAAGGAAGAAAGGAGATAATAGGTCATGGATTGGGGAAGACAGTGGAAGCGGTACTGATGTATATCACTTCGGAAGATTATCAAGCTATATTTAAGGTCTCTACTGTCATCAAAACTAAGGATGGGATTGAAGTAAGGCAAAGCAAAATCTTTAATGAAAATTAAAAAGAGAGACGAGAAGATAACAGAGCCCTGAGCTACACCGGCATTTATAGTATGAAGTTCACATGTAACGCCATCTATATGTAATACTAAGTGCTTCAAGTTTGGCCAAATGGGCAGAATGTAAAATATCTGGAACAACGAATCAAGTCTCATCACAATTGTGGAAACTAAAGTCAGCAAGTAATCAGATGAGCGTGCATATCGGAAACCGTATTGGCAGTCATTGATGAGCTTATGATTAGTTTCTATATAGTTCGTCAATTTGAAGTTATAATGATAGATTCAATTTAAGGGTTCATAACCTTCTCTTGTTTTTTTTTAATAATCTGGACGTGGCTAGTTTTCAAACAGTTTGAAAGACAAGTAGAATAGTTTGCGCAGAGGTTTAGCCAATTATGAGGCAAAGATTTTAATTAACAGTGACAAGAAAATATCAGGACCAGTGGCTTTAGAGACGTTGAGCGCCCCTTAAGGACATTGAATATATCTCTCGTACAGATGTATATATGTATTGGATCTTATACACATCAACACAGGAGATATGGATTACAGGTTTCCATGAAGTAAATATGGAAGGGGCCGAAAAGTTGAAACGAATCTGCAGCCAAAATATTACTTAGCTTTATCCAGAGAGTCAACAACCATTTCACCAATGTTAAGTAGTGTGAACGTATAATGTACATATATTAAGATTTCGATCTAGATTTAAAATTATGTTATCCAATAATCCCATTCTTCCTAGGAAAAGCAGATTCTATTTTGATGAAATTTCCTCGACGTACGTCGGCAGGCCTTAAAATGTATAAGTCAAAAGCTTGGATCGTGCAGTAGACTCGCATTCGCATAAGACGTGTTCCGATGTTTCATCCTATTCGAGACATAACCTACATAGATCAGTGAGTGATATGCCTATCAGATGTTTGTATTTGTTAAGTTTTCAGTGTATGGTTAAGACTCATGTTATAGTGTTCTGTGTTTATCGCTAGACAGCTTTAAAAGATCTAGGCTCTTCTTTGGTGAAGACCTTTTAATGTCTTGTGTAGAGCCCATGGTATACAGACATTAACAAGGTATGCCCACTAGATTTTTGACAGGTGATGCTGTGATTTCGCGGCACCAATTCATATGAAGACTTCAGAATTTTTATTTATACTATATATACAGGGTGTCCCATATGTACCGCATTTCCTTTTTACCCCGGATTCCTCACTCAATTTCGAGAAATAAATTGTATGGGAGGAGACCGAAAAAATGCACGGTATGGGCGGTAGGGGGGTTTTGAGATTTTGGGTGCTTTTTATCCTAATACCATTTAACTTTCTTGTTATACACCCTATGAAGGTGACTTGCATCTCAGGTGATAGTAAACAAAAATGTAAACAAATGCCCAACCACCTCTCTACCCCCTTTTCGCCGGCAGGTATAGGACGTCAAAGCCGAAAAATTGAAAAATTTTGCAATTTCTTTTACAATTTTAACGATTTTTCCGCTAAAAGGCAAGATATGGATAGCACTTTCTTGCAAGATTTCGAGACCTCCGATTGTTACCATTCATTTGATCCTAACCATGTACCTACCTAAAGCTACCGTTTTATAGGTCCTGTTTTTATGATGCATAATTTCATAAATTTTTCTAATTTGTGTGAAATTGCATAAAATTAGGCGCGATTTCTATTATTATTAGCAAAATGAATGAAATTATGCATTATAAAAACAGGAATATCTCAAAAACGGTAGCATTTAGGTAGGTACATGTTTATATTCAAATTAAAGGTAATATTCGGGGGTTTCTAAATATTGTAAATAAACTGTATAGTTATCATGCATTTTGGCGGGAAAATCGTTAAAATTTGAAAAAATTAAGATTTTTTTTTCAATTTTCTGACTTTGACGTCCTACAACTGACGATGGAAAACGACAGAAAGGCTGGTTGTGCATTCGTTGCAAAACTCAGACAGTTTGTTATCACTTGAGATGAATCTAGCCATGATAGCGTGTATATAAAGAAATTTACAGGGTGTAAAGTGGAAACAGTACTAAAAATCGTAAACCCCCCCCCTTCCGGCCACACCGTGCATTTTCCAGCTCTCCTCCCATACAATTTATTTCTCGAAATTAAATGAGGAATCCGGGGTATAAAGGAAATGCGGTAAGTATGGGACACCTTGTATAATGTCTTTAGCTTGCCTTAGTTACTGACAGTAAACCGTGTTTGGAGCGTCTCATTATTGAAGTCCATCTTTGATCCATTTGAATATGGATCCAGTTTTGAATGGTATGCTACACGGTATTGTAAGAGATATCTCAAAATGATTCCGGTCAAATGAGTGGCATGGATGCTCTTTTTTTTTTGCACACTGTGTTTGCAATTCCCTTCATTTTCTCAAGTGACCTGATACCCACCCTTTGAAGATCAGATGACTTTCAGTGATAGATTTCTATCTGTTTCCTCCATATTTGGTGTCTTTAACTTGAATGGCATACGGAGGTTATATTTAACTACCATATTTGATATCATATTCAGCATTGGATTTGCTTCTATTCGTTTGGTTCTAGTCCGTAGACTTTTTGAGTCTCATTTACCAATATCCATCTCTGCCAGGCCTCTTTTTCAACAGTGAGCTGAGTGCCGGTAGATTTAAAAGCGTTTCTATAGAGCGCTGGTAGATGTTGGGCATATTGCGCCAATTTTACTTACAATTAGACATGGCATTGTTAGGAGGTTATTTACCTTGATGATGGTTGTCTTTTGTGTACACTTGTTGAGATGATCATGGGTCTGACTACTGATTTGTCCTCATGTAATGCCAGCCAATTTTCTGCAGTTCCACAACGGTATAGTGTACTTTTCTGGACTGTCTTGTCACTGTGCCTATTCCACTTGAGGTTATCATCGAGAGGTATCCCGAGATATTTCACTTCTTTGGACATTAACAGCTTTTCACAAAAGAAGGTAGGGCTGACAATGTACCTACATAGAAAAATTGATGACGGTGTTCTTAACGGTTTTGACGAGACTGATCAGAAACGTTTACTGCCTTTACGGCTGGTCAAAATTCTTTATGTTCAATACTCTGTATGGATAATGGACTTACAGTTCCCTTGCGTGCAGTCTTGTAGGCATGTTTCAGAGCATATAGCAATAACAATAATTTTATTTCGGAAAATGTACACAGGATTACAAATCTTCATATTGTACTTAACATAGAGAGGTGACAGGGAAAGAACCCTCCATTACCAGTCTCCTAAATCTTGGAATAATGATATTACGGTTGCTGTGAGATAATGAGATTCGGAAAAACTCTCGAATGTATTCAGGTTTCCCCTTGTGAAGTAAGGTCTGTAAGAAGATCAGAGGTCTATGCTTTATATATGCAGGTAGAGAGCATTCAAGGAGCAGATTTTTATAGGCTGAGATATGAACATACCTTCTAAGAACAAAAATAAAACGGATGCAATCATTAAATGCTGCTTCAACTCATCGGAGACAGGTACTATCCAGTTTGGAATATATCATACATCCAAAAGTAAAGTGGAGTAAAATTAACGCTTTAACTAGCTTCATTCTAGTGTGTCTGTGGATAAGATTTTTGCACAGAGCCACAATCTTCGAAACCCTGTCTGAGTTCCTGTGCATCAGTTTAACAGTTGGGGCTAAAATACTGTACATTCTAGTAGTTTACATTCCTCCTGGTAGCCCTTCTGCTTCATATGGTGCTGTTGCTGCTGCTGTGGAATATGTATTCGATCTGGCGCGGGACTCGGATAAGATTGTATTGTTTGGTGATTTTAATCTTCCTGCTGTTCAATGGCAGGTTTCTGATGATGATGTTTCCATGGTCCCCAGTACATCTTCTGGGAATGCGCATATCTTCCTGGATGCTATTGCCGCGCTTGGTCTTTCTCAGGTAAATGATGTTAAAAATAATCGTAACAAGAGCTTGGACTTGGTCTTTACTTCGGATGCTTCGGAATGTATGGTTCGTCCTTGTGATACATCATTGGTTCCTATTGATGCATACCATCCAACTTTGGACGTGATAGTGGGCATTGACTGCCAGAGTGTTGCAATGTCCTCGATTGAAAACTTGCCGACCTTTAACTTTAAGAAAGCTGACTTTAACTTACTTAATTCTAATTTATCGTCCATTAACTGGTCATTTCTCTTAAACAATTATAATGTAGATGAAGTTACAGCACATTTTTATAATGTTATGTTAGATTGTTTAAAAGATTGTGTTCCATTGTCTTGTATAAGGAATGGCTCTTCGTCTCCTCCTTGGTACGATGCCGTACTTAAAGGCTTGCGCAACCTGAGAAATAAGGCTTGGCGAAGGTTTCACCGGTCTCAGTCTTTTGAAGACCCAAAACAATTTTTTTTGTTATTGAGGGGCGAATTTCGTATTGCTCTTTTGCATGCCTATGATACGTACTTGTTCAAGATGAGAAATGTAATCAGATCGGATCCTAAACAATTTTGGCGTTTTGTAAATACCAAAAAGAAATCCAATAATTTTCCTCCTGCGTTAGTATTTAAGGATAATACTAGTCATGATCCGTCTGTGATATCTAATTTCTTTGCTGATTACTTTAGTGAATCATTTTTAACTAATGACACTCAAATAGATTTTGCTTATTTTAATTACGTAACGACACTTCCTAAAGTTGATATCCCGTTGCTTCACTATTGATCAGAAATCTGTAGAGGATTCCATGTCCAAGCTATATCCAAGTTATTCCGCTGGACCAGATGGGTTACCACCTATTATTAACATTGCTGTTTAACCTATCACTGCGGCTCGGTAAATTTCCTGAGTTATTGAAAAAGTCGTTTATTATCCCAATTTTTAAGTCTGGTAAAAAGGAGCTTGTTACCAACTATCGTCCTATCGTTAAAATGTCTTGTATTCCCAAACTGTTTGAAGCTTCTTTGTATGAATTTCTGTATTTTCATTGTAGTAGAGCTCTTAATCCTCATCAACATGGTTTTATGAAGGGAAGATCAACAACAACAAATCCGCTTCAGTTTACATCTACTTGTATCGAATCGTTTGAGCGTGGTTGCGAAACTCACTGTATTTATACAGATTTCAGCAAGGCTTTTGACAAGCTTCCACACTCTCTTCTGTTATTTAAACTGAAATCCTTGGATTTTTCAATTTGGTTGTTGAATTCGTTATCATCCTATCTTAAGGATCGCAAGCTTAGGATACAGTTCCTTTCTGCTCTTTCTCAGGAAATAACGGCTTACTCTGGTGTTCCACAGGGTAGCCTAGTAGGGCCCCTGCTGTTCATATTATTCATAAATGATGTTTCTCATGTAGTCAACAAATCTGATATACTAATTTACGCAGATGATTTAAAACTGTATAAATATATCGAGTCGTACTCTGATTGTCTTGAATTGCAGAAGGACCTGGACAGACTTGTTGAATGGTGTACTAAGAGTTCTCTCTTTTTGAACATTGATAAATGTAAGCTAACCATTTTCTCTCGTAAGCGAGTTCCTTCGAATGATGTCTATACTATGAATGGTTTGTTGCTATCGAAAGTTGATAATATATCTAACTTGGGGGTATTGTTTGACTCTAAACTCACTTTTAACATCCACATTGATCACATTGTTAGTAGAGCGAACTCAATGCTAGGCTTGTAAAGCGCTGGGCAAAGGAACTTGATGATGTCTACATTACTAAAGCTCTTTTTACCACTCTTGTTAGATCCATTTTGGAATATGCCAGTCCTGTCTGGTCTCCCTCGTACAGAAATCACACAGAACGTATTGAGAGCGTGCAAAGGAGATATTGACTTTTTGACCTAAGAGGTCTCGAATGGAGGGATAGACTTCATCTTCCTCCTTATAACGAAAGATTAAATTTAATACATCTTCCTACTCTAGAAACTCGTAGGAAAATATATGATATAAGTTTTATTTTTCAACTTATGAAGGGTGACATCGACATGCCTTTGATGCTTAATAAAATTAAATTCAACTCACGAACTCGACACTTACGATCGAATGATTTTATTTACTTGTGCTCCCATCGCACCAACTATGGACACTTTGAGCCAATGTCTAGAATGTGCTGTACTTTTAATTTGAATTTTCATTCGATTGACTGTCACATCAATAAGTCCCAATTAAGAAAATTTTTTAAAAATTGTTGTGTTTTATAGCTTTTACTTGTATATTGTTTTTTGACCATTGTACTTAGCATTTTTAGCGAAATAAATAAATAAATCGAGCTTACATTATCGCAGCAGATCATGTCTTCGTTCATGGCAATAACCAGATTTACAACTTTTCTTAAGTAAGGTATAGCGACACCGTTTAAAAACACTGGAGGTATGTAATCTATATCATAGTAACCACTATAGAAGGCGATAGATTTGGATTTTTCGAGGTTGAGCAGCAACCCATGACGTGATGACCATTCAGTGATTCTGCGGAGATCGCAATTGATACGCTCAATACAATCCTCTAAGAGCCCCATAGGTCTACTTAGGTACAGTTGCACATCGTCAGCGTACATGTGCACAGTAACATCATGTACTACTTTGGGAAGTTCGTTGATGTAGAGACTGAACAATAAAGGGCCGAGAACTGATCCTTGGGGCACACCACGTAGAGTGGGTAACAAAGTCGATACGCTTTGTCTAGTTCTGAACATACTGATACCAGTCATAGAGAAAGATACTGACCAACGTTATTGCAGAAGTACTGAAATTGCACTCTAGAGATAGTATAGACAGTAGGATCCTATGGTCAACGCAATCAAAAGCCTTCGAAAAGTCCAGTGTTACCAGAGCGGTGAAATCGCCCTCATCAAGGGCAGCTCTTATGTCAGTGGATACTATTAGTACCGCAGTCTCACAGCTATGATGTAAACGAAAACCTAATTGGTATGGCGAAAATAACCGATTATTCTCGATATATTCAATAATTTGCAAGTACATGAGCTTTTCCAAAACTTTAGCTAGAAAATATAGGATACTGATAGGGCGATAATCACTTGGAATTTTTGGAGAGGACTTCTTGGGTATTGGCAAGACCGAGGCAATTTTCCAGCTTCGGGAAAAAGAAGAAGACGTTAGGCTCGTGTTCATAATATGCAAGATGTATTTTGCTATATACGGAAGCAGCAGCTTAATAAAGCGCGGATGTAGATTATCTGGGCCTATTGCTTAAGATTTTATAGAATAAATAGGAGAAACCAGCTCATTAAGGAAAACCGCACGAAAGGAAAAGTCACCTATAAAGGTTGTGACTGAAGATAAAGCCATGCCACTACTGTTTCTGCTGGACTGTCCGTGAAGAGTGGTGGAATTGTTAAGTGCAGTAAAAAAGGCATTGAGACTTTTGGGGTTATAATCACATTCGACTTTATCCTCCGCATAAACACCGGCCTTCCGCATATGGATGCAATTAATAAACGCGAACTGAAACAGACTCTCTAGCTCTTGGCTGCACTTATCATTAAAAAAAAGAGAGATACTAACTAGTTTTAAGTGCTCAATTGAACTACAGTTTAATAACAATTATTACCTCGCACACAAGAGACGAGATCAGCAAACATACCTAAAAACAAATCACAACTCATAATTACACTTTTCTATACACGAGTGTTATCTATACGCAATACAACAAGTCACAAGTCACAACTCATTATATTTAGTACACACTAACGCCGCACAGCGAGAATAAAAGTGGGTGCGTGCGGTTATAAGACTCCAAAATTGATATAGCAATATAAGAAGTCTCCCTCCTTTAACCTCTTTAAACTTGAACGCATGAGGCGTACATATTATATTTGCCCCTCCCTAGTTTGAACAAGACAAAGACGATTATACATTATTCAAGTGTACAGAAAGGGTGCCATTGTGAGTGGCTGTTTAACTTGTTCCACCTTTTGTCTCTGATTAAATTTCTCAGGGCTGCGTAAAATTCAGGGAAAAAAAAATAATCCAGGAAAACATATAATTCAGGGGTTAAGCGGAGGGTTTGTGGTGGGGGTGGGTGGGGTGAGAACTTTTACTCAAAGGAATTTCGGTTTACTTGGAGCGAAAACATGATGGGGTTAAATTGAAAAGGAATTTGCATTTGAAAAAGCGACAGAAATCGAAATGATAGGATTGGACGTTTGCATGTATGTAGAAATGTAGGTATATGTACAGGCGAAACCATATCGGATATCCATCAGATTCAAGTGTATACCTACTGTTGTTTGTAGGTTAGGTACATTCATATATATACGCGGATTATGTACACACACTTTTATACGATACTCCATAAAATACATATATACCTATATAAACACGCATGCATAAAGGCAAGAGGAATTGAGCTATGATGACTCCTTTGAAAAGGATTTATACCCAAAATAAGCGGGAGGGATTTGAATGTTTTTTTTTTAAATTTCGGCTTAGTTGGAAAGTCTTTATGTTTTATTGCTGGAAAACCAAGTTGGGAAAAACTAAGGAAAACATTTAAATACAAAGGGTAAAAAAGGGCAAAATATATATAATGGAAAGGGACTCTAACTACGTTTGAATCCTGTTTTCTTTTTATTTTGTTTACGTAAAAACTTTTCGTCTTGGATACCTACCTATAGGTTGCTTAGGAGTGGAACTTTTCTTTATAGAATTTAATTTAGGATACACCATACCCTTCTCCTTATCAATACCCCTTCGCCCTCCCCTCAACCGCCCCCCACCCCTTTCCTGACGCCTTATTATTTAAAACGAACGTCCATAGAAAATTGTTCAAGTGTTCATTGATAAAATGGAAGGAAGAAGATTTCTTCACAAATCCCAGCACCATTATAAATCGCAATGAAGGTCTTATCTTGTGTCCTGAATTCCATTCATTCTGAATTTGTTTGGTTTATTTGTTTACAAAATAAATCATGTATAGCGGATACCCTACATATACTCGTACATATGATATGTATATAAAGGACGAAATAAAGGATAAAATAAAATCTATGAATTTCATTATAAAGAAGCGTGTGTTAGTTGTAAAAACTAAATGTACCTATACACCGCGTATGCGAATATTTATTTGTTTGTATATAGTACTGGAAAAGGGAGTTTGATTGTAGAAAAATGATAAGACTCATTTTCGGGTAGTACCTTGTACATATATTGGTAACTTATCTCTCATATAGGCTGAAAAGTTTAAAAAGTCACAGTTCTAAAAGAAATCTAAATCAGATAATTTCTGGTGTGATAAGAGAAAATTTAGCTTCACTAATATATTCTTATTTTATTTTCTTCAACCTGACATTGCATTGGAATAGTCACTTAGACGACACACCACTGTCTTCCAGGCTGAAGTTTTCGCCATCGCAATGGCAGCGAAGATACCCCTTGATATGGACATCTATAGAAAGGACATTGATATACTTTCTGATATTCAGGCAGCCTTGACGGCTCTCAGTAGCCCTCGGATAAAATCTAAGTTACTGGCGGACTGCAGGTCGTCCGTGGATAAACTGTGTATATACAACAAGGTGTCTCTTCAGTGCGGGCTCCTAGACACATGGGGATCATGGGAAATGAAAGGTCTGACCTCCTAGCAAGATCTGGCTCTGGTTCTCCCTTTCTTGGACCGGAACCCGCCATAGGCGTTGTCACCTCGCTTATTGGGTCTCTAATCAAAATAGATGTTCATATGAAGCATAAGTAAAGACGGGCGAACCTGAGCACTTGCAGGTGTACAAGACTTTTTCTTGATGGGCCTATTAGGAATTTCTCTGATTTTCTCTTGGGTCTCGAAAGGAAATAATACAGAGCTATGGGTGGCATCATCACTAGCCACAGCTCGCTTTACGCTCATCTAACAAGGATGAGATTTGTTGACAGTCCTGAGTGTTTGTCCTGCCTGAGGAAACCGAATACTTTCTGTGTACTTGTCTGGCCTTTGCTCGGAGCAGACTGGATATGTTTGGGTCTGCCCTTCTATCTATAAAACCAGCCTCATCAAGACCTGATGAGCTTTATTAAGAGGACAGAAATGTTTTGGTGAGTGGGTCTCCAGCACGTTAGCAAAATGTCGTCCCCGTGCTTAGTAAAAAAAATAAAAAATCATATGCGTGATATTATAACAAACAGAGCTACCAAAACCAATAGAATGAAAGATTCTAAAAATATATCAACACCGCGAAGTTTCCAACGTGTTGACTGTTTTTCGGAATTAAAGGACGAATTAAGGCATAATACCCCTCGGACCAAATAGATTGTTCAACAAAAGATTGTCTTTAATGCAATAACTGTATATATGCACACTTTGTTCGAGTCTCACCAAGGACTTAGGACATTGTTTATGAGTTTTCTATTCTACATATTATATGGGTTGAAAAGTTAATTTAATATCTATCTGGTCGATATTTGTATGTATATTCCCACTCTATCAAAAAAACAAACCATTGAAAGAGATAAATAATAAAGTAGAAAAAAATAAAGAAAATAAAAATTTGCGAGAAAAAGGTCATTTTTATGGAAAAGTTTACGAATTTTCTTTCCGAGTTTTTTTTTTTAACTTTGATTTGAGGTTTTGGAGGATTTCCATGTTTTGCGATATTTTTTTCTTTCGGAATTTATATGCATTTAGGGGATTCATATGACTTATGAAAAACCCACACAAAATTATTATTGCGTAGTAAAATTTTGCTTTCAGAATTTTTTTTTATTCGCTTACAGTGGAGATGGATTCTGTAATATACGTAAACAAATTTTGGAGATAGGTATGCAAATCAATTGATTTTTATGGAAAGGTGTAGCCTCGAAATACCGGAAAACTTAGTGGTTACCGTGCATTGAAAATTTACAATCCCGGATTAATTTAAAATATTAAGGAAATGCTGAAGTAATAGGAGGTATGATATCCTAAAATATACTAACATCCAGGGGCGCACTGACGGAGAGGGGGCGAATGGGGCCAGCACCCCTGCCCCCAAAAGGTCAATATTTCTTAACGACAAAAAATAATATCATAATTTCTCCCATAAGGGGGGGGCAAGTAGGGTAGACCGGTAGGAGATAGGAAGATTATGGTGAAAATTTCCTGTCAGTTTCAGACGTAGATACTGCGTACAATACACGTCGCCATTTTTTATCGCCACCAATTATAAATTGTATAGTCTTAGGTTTCTTTTTAAAATTTTGTCAAAGCGACATAAATTGCGTGGGTTGTAAATAAATAAATAAATGAGTTTCATTATTTATGAAATTATGATTAATTTATTGAAGATAAAGAAAACAGTGGTTTTATGATCCATGTCGAGATTTTACCTGATAAAACTTTAAATTCAAGACCTTCTAAAGATGCAGTTCTTAAGAGTTCTGATGGGCGTAGGTTCCGACCTGCACCCCCCCCCCCCCGCCAACCAAATCTTGCGTGCGCCACTGCTGTCATCAGGAAAAAATACATTGCGTTTTTTCTAAAATGCCGTTGAAGAAATTTTCAAGATTACCTAAGTATATATAGAATTTCTAGGATTTTGAAATACATAATTTCGGATATTTAGTATCGAGATCCCCGGACTTTAAAATCCTGGAGTACAAAAACCGTTCAGAACATAAAATTCCGAAGTAAAACATCACAGAAAATACGAGAATACCAAACAAATTCGTCAAACTTTTTCAAAAAGATCAATGAAATTTAATTTATTATGCCTACTTAACCGCCTTATAATTACATTAAGTATATGATAATTCCGAACAACTACGTGTGCTCCGTTTTGAAGAAAATGTTGAAAAATCATGGTGCTTTATACTGTTACGCGCAATAGAAAAGCGACATCTATTGGTTCGGACATAAACAACTTTAGAACAAGTGACATTTATTGGCCCGGACAGTAAGCAACTTTAAATTCGGCGATTCGATGATTCTGGAATGGGACCTTCGGGAAAGTTCTGGAAAAATTAAGCTGCTTGTCACCGCCACACCAGGAGGCAGTCTTATCTCAGACAGCGAAGTAAAAGTAGTAAACTATTTGGAGTGCGATAAAGTGCTAGCGATAATTAAAGTAGATTTGATTTGTGATTGCTTGTGTATTTGATAAATTTGATAGATTTAAATAAAAAGAACTCGTGAATTATATTTGAAATATTGTTTTTTGAATAACGAACCAAGGCCACGCTCGTATCAATACGTTTGGCCAAGACTGTAGGTATGTGTTTTGAGAATACAAAATTGACTTAAAAACTTAAAAGACCTGGATTTGAGAACTTTGGATTATAAGAATATTTTTATGAAGGTCTGTTAATGAAATCCCAGATTTTAAAAAGTCCCCGGAAAATAAACTTCGAAATAAAATTGAAATTTTTATTTTCTCGAGAATATTTTTTTTAGTACATACTATCCTTGTATTTTTACATTAATATATATTTTACACTTCCAACAAAAGAATTTTAAGTCTGTTGGAAGTGTAAAATTACTTATTTTATACCAATAGTATTCTCATAGATTTTTACACTATTAATAGAAGTGCGTAATTATGTACTCAGTTTAGAGCATAATGTTCTTATAATTTTACATTTTTCTTAATCATTTTTAAAACATTTATTTTGAATTCTTTTGTTCGAAGTGTAAAATTACACGCTTTACAATATCTTAATTTTAATTTATACAAAATTAAGACCAGTATTGCGTGCATCGCTTACGTTATAATTGCGTATCACATAGAAATAATTATCGGCTCTTTAAATTTATAGGAACGGTCTTGTCGTTATAAACTGGACTTTAATTTAAAAAAGTATAACAAATAATATAAAAATTGTATTCTCAATAATAAGAGTTATTCTTCGATTTTTAATTTCGGTTAGCCATTCTCTCACAATTTGAATTTATTTTATTAGTTTATCCACAAGAAACTGGTCGACAGACTATCTGTCATATATATTCTATTATGCGATTCTTATAAAATTTTGCATATTAAAAGCAAGTTCGGTTTTCAAATTCCCCATCACTTTTAGCTTGTGGCGACGCTTTCGTCCCAAACTGCACATTCGATAGATTGGAAATGCCGCTGTATTTGCTATAAATAAATTCCATTTAAAATACCTTGAGATATCTTGCTGACGACAAAAAAGATTTAGTTAAGTAGGCCCCGCGAATTTGTAAATAAACGGAAAAACAAAAATTGTAAATATAATTCAGTCAGAGAGAATTTTATGTCACGCGGAAACCGAAAAGTATTGAATTGAATAAAATAACTTTATTAAAAAGGTACCGAAGTCTCATTAACTAAGGAGAACAAAACCCAGATTTCAGGCGACCTAACAAACACAAGAATTTGACTTAAGAGGACATCATCCATGCCCTTTTTATGGAAAATAAATAGATTTTCCTTTTCAGCATCTTTTAGCTACCATATCCTTACTGGCGAGTTGCAAGTGCTAGTGAGTACACCGAACGACATCTTAAACCATCTCTATCAAGTCGGCATAGGGTTGGCTTGATCATTTGGAGATTCTACCGGAATCCGTAATAGTGGAAACATCCAGCAGCCACGTTGAAATTTTTGTGTCTTAGTGGCAGTTCCTTCAGGACATATCGAGTCACATTGAAACTTCGGCCATCGTAGTGGAATTTCCTTCAGATCATATCGAGTAACGTGGAAACTTCTGCCGCCTTATTGGAAGTCTTTCCAGGTTACATTACTACTACCGCAGCTGTCACAGGTTCGCACTATTCTTGAACCCCCTGTCAGAAGAAGACATAGCGGTTAATAATAACCTGGATATCACCAATCCGACTACAACAACGTCCCCTACAATACTGTCCAAACTAGTACTTAGATTTACTCAAGCTAGTATCAAGTGGGTAGTTTCTCACTATCGGATCAATACCAAACTACTATCTCCTCAAACACAAACGAGTATTACTCACACTACTGGCCTTAGCCCACAGAGCTGCATTAGCTTAACTATAGCTAAAAGTTCATAACTTTTGGCGCTAGTACCATCTAGATATTTAATTTTTTAATGAAGCTTAAACCCTGTAAAATAGGTGCCTATAAATTTTGATAATATCGCTCCTATGATATCTCTCTCGCGATTGAATCGTGCACGCTATGCTCGCAAACTAACGAGCTGGTGGTGACTAGTCCACTCCTGCCAAGATAGTTGCCGTCGAGAAGGTGAAATGGTCAACTTCACCCTTCTCGTCTTTCAGAGCCTCGGGTTCAGATGGTATTCTGCCTGTCCCTCTTAAGGCAAATATACTGGGACGGCTCTCCACACGGACATAGTCTGCAACTCTCTCCACATGTCAAGCACCTCGGAGGCTACCTTGACTCGAAGCTGACATGGGGAGTGCACGTAGAGGAAAAAGTTTATGGGGCTATGAAGGTCTTCGCGCAATGGAGTAGAACCTTTGGCTGCACATGGGACATAAGACCGAGGGTTGTGCACTTGATGTACACGTAGATAGTTAGACCTATTCTCACATATGCCTCCTGTGTATGATGGCCGAGGACGCTTGTGGGGACTGCGATCCAGAAGCTTACGTGCCTGCAAAGGCTTGCCTGCCTGGGAATTACGGGCTAAATGCGATCTACGGCTCCTGCTACCCTTGAGGTCAACTTAATCTGCCACCCCCGGATCTTGTCCTTCATGATGCTAAAAGGGCTGTATGCAGATTGCGCAAATGGGGATGTTGGCAGGACGGCTGGACTGGTTCTTCTTATTGCTCTGTGGCGTGTAGGCTGGATCTGAAAAACCCTCTGGCCAACATACCACTTAATGCGATGGTTTCATACCTTTGTTTCAGGCGTCGGTTCTCTGTGAGTTTTCCTGTAAGGGAATCGTGGAATGAAGGAAGTGCCTTATCCAACCTTCCCCGGTTCGCTCTAAAAAATTTCACCAACGATTCTCTCACGAATGACGGCTCTTCTTGAACCTGATATTGGGATGGCGTACTCACACACCACTGTCTTCCAGGCTAAAGCCTTCGCCAGATAACCCTTGATATGGAGATCAAGGGAAAGGACATTGCTATTTTTTCTGATAGTCAGGCAGCCTTGATGGCTCTGAGTGGCCCACGGATAGCATCTAAATTACTGGGAGACTGCAGGTGATCTGTGGATAATTTGTGTATCCACAGCAAGGTGTCTCTTCAGTGGTTCCTGGTCATATCGGGATCATGGGGAATAAAAGGGCTGACCTTTTATCTATGGATGTCACTGATTCTCCGTTCCTCGGACCGGAACCCACCGTAGGCGTTGCCACCTCCAGTATCGTCTCTCTCATCAAAGCGGATGTTCATAGGAAGAATCAGCAGAGATGGGAGAACCTGAGTACTTGCAGGTGCACAAAACTGTTTCTTGATGGGATCAATAGGAATATCTCAGATTTTCTCATGGGGCGCGAGTGATAACGCTTCTAGCAAGACAAAAGGGATCTCTCGTCCCCCTGCCTTAAAAGATAAATGTTGCTTCTATCTCCTGATTACAAATGACTTGACACAACCTTCTTTTGCACACAAACTGAGATCAAATGATATATCACTTTCGATTCGAAGCGCATCGTCTGACAATTAAATTTTGCAATGGCAAGGGCTTACATTTCTGAATTTTACTTGTAAATCTGATATTTTTGTTCCCCTGCTGGCAAAATTACTCTAATGAGACAATGAAGTATTTTCAAAGACAATGAAATATTTTGGTCGTTTAAATGTGCAATCCCTGCAGCAAAATACCAAATTTAGCTTTATATACTAGAGCATTACTGAGTTGTGTATACATACATACATATGTGTCATGAAACAAGTCAGCAGGAAAATTTGGAATTAATGAATAGAGTAATTATGCTGGAACTATTTGCATTTTGACATGTTTGTCTATCCGTCCGTCTATTTGTATTCACGATACTTGAAATTTAAAACAAAACCCTAGGAAAAGAGAAAGAACCGGGATGCGGAAAAATCCTCTGAAACATGTACAGCAATTAAATACATTTCGCTCATGTTACAAAAGACAATTAAGACTTGCAAAAATTACAATTACAAACTTACTTTTTTTTCATAACCAGAAAGAAGGAAAGAAGAAATTAATGAATCATGTTTACCCGATAACCATTCAATTAAAAATCGAATGAAAAGAGCAAAATAGTTATTGATAACCTTTACTTCATAACCAAAAAGAAAAAGTTGTGAAATAATGGTTAAGGGTTAACAAACAAAAAAAAAATTGGCAGGACTATTTCTTAGACCCTAATCGAGGAAAAGATTGCTTGGGGTGGCGAAGGTAAAAAATATCTATGCGGAGGTTATACCTGTGTATACAGGGTGTTTCCACCTAGAAAACAAAAAAATTAATGACAGGAGGATTCTTATGAACTGTTTCGGAGTTACAGGGTGATTTAAAAGATCTACTTCTTAACAAAACACCCTGTATCTTAAAAAGTTTAGGGTCTACAATCACTGTCAAGAGCTCATTGTATGCAGAATTTCATGCCCTTTCCAACTATTGTTCAACCAGCCCCGTACTCATCTCAGGAGTTATGGTGGTCTAAATTAACAATTTCGGATTTTCTTACCTTTTTTTTTAGGCCAGCCCGTCCCTTTAACTCGTACACGAATTTGTCTGTCTGTATATTTCTTTTTTACTACTCTCGTAGACCCACTTTTCGTCATCACAGCGAGCTGAAGTTTGGCACACAAGTTCATGTCGCGTGACAATTGAATCTATCAAAATTTGAACCGGAAATTTCAATGGAAAACCCGAAAAATCATTTGAAAATTTAGTACAAATTTGATTAGTGATAAATCCGTTTCATAAAAAATTTTCCGATTTTTTGCGAAAAAAAATTCCGAAATTTTCTGACTTTTCCGGAAAATTTTCCGGTATAAAAGTTTTCTAAATTATGCAGGATCAAGTTCCCTATCAGCTGGCATCATTACTTTCTCTCCGACAATGGTGAAAACTTGCAGAAAAAATCGAGGAAAATTCATGTAAAACGCTTTTCTGGAGTTTTTCAGACCAAGGAAGCGTTTGAGCGTTTTACAACCTAAGATAAAGTTGTAGAGCGAAATGAGTTGCATAAAGTTGCTTTTGTGGAAAATTCCATGGAAAACCCGGAAAAGCGGAAAAATCATCGGACAAATTTTCATCGATATGATTAGTGATAAATCTGTTTCAGGAAAAGTGCAGAATTTTCCAAATTTTCTCGAATTTCCGGAATTTTCCGACTTTTCCGGAAAATTTTCCGACAAAAATGTTTTATAAGCTATGCGGAATCATTATTTTCCGTCCTACTGGCATCAATACTTTCTCTTCAACAATCATGAAAACTTGCATGAAAAATCGAGGAAAATTCATGTAAATTTTTTTAAAAAAAATCATAGTAATAGGAAAAGTCTGTTGAAAACATGGAAAATCGGGAAAATTCAGTAAATCAGTGTCTTTTCAGCCGTCATAAAATTGTTTTAAAATATCTCCATGCAGCACGTAATAACAATTTAGTTAACGTGAAAAAGGCAGAAAATAAAATAAGTAAAAAACGAGTTTTCAAACAAAACTGAGACCAAGCCGCATGAAAAAGTAGAAAATAAACTTTTCTTCACACACAGAGGTGGACTCAGATTTTATTCGCTGACGACAATCACCGATATATTTCAGTATGATCAATCAGAGGTAATAAGTGATTTGATTCATGAAGAGAAAGAATATTCAAGAGAAATGTCCCAATCAGAAAATCTGAGTCCACCTCTGTGTGTGAAGAAAAGTTTATTTTCTACTTTTGCCAAGCCGCATGGCCTCAGTTTTGTTTGAAAACTCGTTTTTTACTTATTTTATTTACTGTGACCTCTATTCTTTTTGCAAAAATGTCATTAACGATTAACTTTATTTAATAAAAACTGTAAACTGTGGACTCATCTCTTTAATTTGACTGTAACCGTTGAAGAAATATTAGCTCATAACCTATCCAAGTCATACCGAGTACGGGGCTGATTAAGCAGTCGTTGGAAAGGCCATGAAGTTCTACATACTACGAGCTCTTGACGGTGACTGTACACTCTGTACTTGTTAAGATACAATGTGTTTTGTAAAAAACTAGGATATTTTCTCAATCACCCTGTAACTGCGAAATGGTTGATACGAACTTCTGCATACCTATACCTACATAAAATCTGCAACCCTGCCATACAATTTTTTTTTTCTACATGAGTACTATCACTTCGAGCTCTATGGACCACCTAGGTGGAACTGGAAACACCCTGTTTAAGTAGTAAGAAGTATCAAATATACTTTCTCCATTAAAGGGTCTATGTTGTCTTTGGCATGCCAATTTAACTTAATTACAACTACAGTGTGTTAGCAAAGTAGAAAATTTTAGTAACTTTCATTAGTAAATTGGAGTATGGATTCTATCCCATCCAGAACACTGATATCCGATAGCATGGAGTTATGTACACATTTCACATAAATACATACGAGTTATATATGAATTTCAAAGTTTAACAGAAAGTGGTACAGTCTCTTGTGTCATCTCTGTGGAATATATTTAAGAGGAACATGTGTTCCTGTACATTTTGTCTAAGTTCTAGCATGAAAAGTCCCTATGAAAGTTTATAAACTATAAAAATAGCCCCACGTATCCGGAATAGATGTATGCATATATACATATATTATGCAAGATGTGTAGTACCTACTTATATAACCCCACACCTTGAGATTTTGTTGTCGTTATGCAACCGAATTCATGTGCATTACTTTCTCATCTAGAGAATTTCCTCTAAGCTTTGCCGGATTTGAAGTTTGGAAATAAAACGAAAAAAAGTAGACACCCACACACACACACACATGTTTCATGCAGGAAACTTTACTAAGGAAAAAGGATGTTCTACAGCAATGAAGATTTATGTGCCATCGTATTTCCTGATTTTTAAGAAATATTCTGAGGGTCATACCACGATGTGTATATTTTGAAAAGGAATTTCTCCTTTCATTTAAAAGCATATACGCAGTAGGTAATGTATGAACCACAACTGTACACAGCTGGAAAGTAGGCTTTTGTATCTAATCCTAGGATTTCAACAATATGTGGTTGGGTAGAATATTTTTTAAGGAATAGAAGCCACGCAGTTTATAAAGTTCAGTTTTAGTTTAAAGGCTTTGAAAATATTTCGAATATTTTACATGTTTTTTTTTTTAATACATCTATGGACATACGAAGTCAAGTGACTTTGTGATGAAATGTATTTTTTTTTTTGCTTTACCATCAAAATTCGATTATTTTTCGATATACATAACCTCCTTTTTTAGCTCGATACAATTTGACTAACGGCTTTTCAGCCTCTTTAAGTCTTAAAAAAAACAGTTGTTTTTAATTAATGTTTTATTTTTGTTATTGTTATTCTTTGTCCAACTAATTTATTTTTGTTTTACTTATTTTTTTAAGATATTTCTACAAAATGCCTACGCATTTGTTCCAGCGATGATCTCCACGTTCGAAGAAATTTTATTTTTCATCAAGTCATTTCTTTATGTATTGTTTGGAAAGAGAAAGAAGTCGCAAGGGGCCAAAAAAATCTAGAGAATAGTGTGTGGATGGGAAAGCTTTTCGTTGGGCAATTTTACGATTGTGTGACGTGTGAGCTGATGTGCATTACCGTGGTACAAAAGATAAAAGCGGAATTAATGCAGAATTGGCGCCCTATTATTCTGCATCAATTACGCTTTTGTCTTCTTTGGAGCAAGTTCGTCTGAAGAAATCCACTGCTTTGACTGTCCTTTCCGAAAGTATCCGGATTATCCGGAATAATTAGGATCCGATTTCTCAAATCCGGGTATCCAGATAATCCGAATCCTTGTATCCAGATCCGAACTATACGGATCCAGATCCAGACTAAGCAAAAAAGGCTCAAAATTTCCTCCAGATTGCATTATTTGATTGGGAAAATGGGAATTTATATGATTTAGATGAAGCAATGTAATTTGAATGAAAATTTGAGCCTCTTTGGCTTAGTTTGGATCCAGATCCGGATCCAAATCCGAATAGTTCGGATCCGAATTCGGAAAATGGAAATTTATATGATTTAGATGAAGCAATGCAATTCGAATGAAATGTTGAGCCTCTTTGGCTTAGTTCGGATCCAGCTCCGGATAGTTTGTATCCGGATCCAAATCCGAATAGTTTGCGTCTGGATCCAATTCCAAAGTTTGGATCCGGGTCCAAATCCGAATAGTTCGGATCGGGATTCGGAAAATGGAAATTTATATGATTTAGATGAAGAAATGCAATTCGAATGAAATTTTGAGCCTCTTTGGCTTGGTTCGGATCCAGATCCGGAAAGTTTGGATCCGGATCCAAATCCGAATAATTTGGATCCGGATCCAAATCCGAATAGCTTGCGTCCGGATTCAATTCCAAAGTTTGGATCCGGATTCGGAAAATGGAAATTTATATGATTTAGATGAAGCAATGCAATTCGAATGAAATTTTGAGCCTCTTTGGCTTAGTTCGGATCCAGATCCGGATAGTTTGGATCCGGATCCAAATCCGAATAGTTTGGGTTCGGATACAATTCCAAAGTTTGGATCCGGTACAAATCCGAATAGTTCGGATTCGGATAGCTCGGATCCGAATAGTTCGGATCCGGATTTCAGGAATCGGATTGTTTGCAGATCCGGATATCCGGATATTTGAAAACCCGGATCCAATTTTAAGCTCTGGATTGAACCGGAGCATAATGCCTAAACACTGTTTGGAAATAATCCCACAATTCAATTTTTGGTCAACTGTATCAAACGCGATACCCATTTTCTTTTGTTTTGGAAATTTCTTATGCCCAAATATTTATACAGTGTGTTTTCGTCATGAAGGTCCACACGTTAGGAGGTGATAGCACTCACCTAGAAAAGAAAAAAATGTCTGGCAGGAGGGGGAGGGGGTTATCTCAACCAATTCGGAGCTACAGGGTGATTAAGGAAATATAATAGTTTTTCACAAAACACTCCATGTCTTAAAAAGTTCAGGAGGTGCGTCCACTGTTAAGAACTCATTATACATATAAAGAACTTCATGGCCTGTCCAATAATTACCCGACCAGCCGACGACCTTCAATCCTCTCGGAGCTATGGCGGCTTAAAATAAAAATTATTGTTTTTTTTTACCTTTTTTTTAGTTTTAGCCCTATGGACACCTCTATGACGGAAACTCCCTGTATAGAATATGAAAAAACCGTTCGTCTAAAATGAATCTGTGGTCTGAAATCTCTGTCGTCAGTCGATAATCGTCGAATATAATATCATGGATTCAGTAGATGTCCTGGATGCTTTTACGGTGCATTCAGCAAAGTATGAACAATCCAATGGAGTGAATAGTGAAAATTTTATCATAGGTTCAAACTGTTAATTAAGTCTAGAACCATTCTGGGTGTGAGGTTCCACACGTAGTTGTTATGAGGAAAGGCATGTTCGAGGTAGATGTGCTCCGACAAAAGAGGCATGATGAAGTCTCAGAAAAGGCCATTTTGTTTAGGTGATACCTCAAGGGGTGAGAAGAGCTCAGTAATCATTTTAAGCTCTGTTCTTCTAAGGAGTAGGAGTTATTTTGTTTTTCCGCCAGAAGTGTCGATAAACTTTTTTGCCTGACGAAGTCCTTGTAGCCTTTCCTAATACAGTTATTTAGGTTAACTCCGACGTAATATTTTGAAGATCCATAAAATGGGTCAGGGTCGACAAAGGGAGTTGCCGCTCCTTTTTTGGCTAGGCCATCAGCAATTTCATTGCCTTTGTGGCCCTCATGTCCAGGTACCTACATCAGGATAACTTTTTTTCTCCTTGATAAATTTTTGGAGGGTTTGCAGACACTCCAAGACAATCCTTAACTTAATAGGAAGACGTTTAAGGCCTTGTGAGCGGCTTGAATGTCCGAGATGGCACATTCTTCTATGGCCAATACCACAGCTTGGAATAAGGTACGGGTAGAGCCCAGGCCCTTTAATATATGGCATTTGGGCCGTATACGCCCAGTCCTACTCCACTGTTCGTTTTGGAACCATCAGTATACCACACCATCGATCCTTGTTGGAAGGACGGTTTTGGAACGCCATTGTTGTCGATTTGTAGAATATAGGAATGCAAAACATTATTTCCGCTGGGCTAATATAGTATAGACAAGAGAGACTTGAGTCCTCTGCGCATATTATCTTTTAAAAATCCAATTATGTTGATATCCTTGTCCAGCTAGCAGGATTCTGTCAGCAGTCCCGTTAAACCTTGAACTAAATTCCTGAACAATTGTAGAAATTCAGATTTTTTTTGTTTTCTAAAACTCCTGTTACCTTTTCCTTTTCATTCCAATGGAGTTTCGCTTGGTTATCAAAGCATTTCGATAGTCTTTCTTATGCAGATAGGTTAGACTACCCGCAGATTGGTATGTAAAAATTGTATTGCTATTTTTATGATTTCCCATTCAACCGACAAAGGTCTGTAAACTCTAAGTTTTTTTTTTTTTGTATATTTATGCTGTTTGCTTATTATCACCTACAGGAGTACCATAGAAGTTATGAACATGGCCAATGGGAGGAGGGCTCTGCTAATTGTTTGCGTATTTCTAAATTAAGTTTTACGTTGAAAATTATCTATAGAAAATTAAATTTAACCACCAAAAAGTGTAGGGCTTATCAATTTGCCTGAAGTAGGGTACGAAATTCTTCTTTAAATTCTTCATGATGGTTGGTACATTGGAACTTGGTGATGGTAGATTTACATCTGATGAAAGCCTGTGTCATCCAGGACGAAGAAAGGTGTGGAATGTAACTTGCCACCCAATATCGCGATATCCGATATATCGTACGATATTTTTAATTGTTATCGATACAGTAATAATATCGTATGAGAAATATCGATATATCGGATTTCAATCATGTAACTGAAAATTTCAAATTTCTGTATGTACAAATTGAAAAAATCCTAAACTGAGACTGAAATGACTGAATGTTTGCTCTATATGTCTTAAACAACGCATTATGATACTCTGAGCATATTTTATTAACAAAATGTTTTCTATTAAATGGGGAAAGCTTTGGCGATCGGAGTATTTTGAGCGACTTTTTTGGGCTCGTGATTGTGCGAAATCGATGCGTCGTGGAAAATGACTTCCTATGACAAAAATGTTCACAACAGAGCACTAATGTCCCTGAAAGAAAGAATGGAACAAATATATGCGTAATGTAGTAACTGGGGTGTATGTGACCCAAGTACATGAAAATTGGGTTTCCGGCGACAAAAACGTCCCGAGAAAATCAAATTTTATTAACAACATTATTTTCAATTACGCTGGGAAGAGCTTTTGCGATCGGATGTATTTTGAGCGACTTTCTTGGATGAAAAAATGGACTTTTATGCGCTCGTGATTGTGCGAAATCGATGCGTGGTGGAAAATTACTTCCTATGACAAAAATGTTCACAACAGAGCACTAATGTCCCTGAAAGAAAGAATGGAACAAATATATGCGTAATGTAGTAACTGGGGTGTATGTGACCCAAGTACATGAAAATTGGGTTTCCGGCGACAAAAACCTCCCGAGAAAATCATATTTTATTAACATTTTTTTTTTCAATTACTCGGGGGAAAGCTTTTGCGAATGGATGTATTTTGAGCGACTTTCTTAGATGAACAAATGGACTTTTTTGCGCTCGTGATTGTGTGAAATCGATGCATCGTGGAAAATGACTTCCTATGAGAAAAATGCTCACAACAGAGCACTAATGTCCCTGAAAGAAAGAACGGAAAAAATATATGCGAAATGTAGTATCTAGAGTGTATATGACCAAAGTGCATGAAAATGGGTTTTGCGGCTGCAAAAACGTCCCAAGAATGTTTTCTGAATCAGGAAAAGAGTACACCGGCCATACCTTTAATTTGATTTGCAATAACATACCTTGCATTGCAATATAGGATCGGAGGGCTTTGCAGTTCTTTACCTGAGATTTGAGGTAATAATATACGAATTTAGTTCTCATTAGGTGCTGTGAATTTGTGATACCGTTATTATTTATATCAAAAACTATTACTTTTTTGAACACTTACACAGTTAAACTGGTAACACAAGGCCAGAAATTCCTTGCTTCTCTAAAACTGAAGCGTGTGGGTTACCGTTTAAGATGCACAAAAAAAGAGTTGGCAGCGCTGATCGGCTGACAGAAATACGTATTGGTTTTGGTTTGCTTTCCGAAAATCGGCAGTAATTGAAATATTGAATTCGGGCTTCCGCCCAATAAGCAGAATTTTCTCACAGAATTCCGCTGGAAAAAACACAGGCGATTGTGAATTGAATTGATTTGTAGAGTGCATAGCAGTAGAAAAAATTTTAAAGTACAGAGAAAATAATCAATTCTTACAAAACGTTAAACCTGTCAAACTTTTTTTGCGAATTTAACAAGCTATATTTAAACATTTTGCAAGGATTCAAGTCATGGCAGTTTGATTATTTTCTCTATACTTTCGAAACTTTTTTTACTACTATGCATCCTACAAATTATTTCTTTTTTAAATCGAACGGAAAATATTTGGATTTTTGTTATATTTACTTAATTAAAAAATACAGAAAGAGCGTTGAAATCGTTAGGAATTCCACATAGAATTGCCATGAAAAAGTCTGGGAATTCGATGCGAAAATAAGAAGGAAATAACATGGAAATCTGATAGATTTCCACGTTCAGTTCCATCTACCAATACAATCAAAGATTTGGAAACTCGACGCAGTTTCCTTCTGCCAAAGAAGCAGCGGAAATCCGTGCGCAAATAGTACGGATACCAGATAAACTCGTCAAAAATGGCAAGTAAAACTACCGGAATTCCATTCGAATAAATAAAATAAAAATCGGCTTGAAAATATCGATAACCGATATATATCGGAACGGAAATATCGATAAGAAATCTCGAAATATTTGAATAAAAATATCGATATATCGGTTAATTGATAATATCGTGAGCATTCCTCGACCCTCTCTTAAACGTGTTCGTGACTAACGATTGTTATGCCCAATCTACGCGCTACAAGCTACAAATTTTTGTTTGCAAACTACATGATGTTAGCTAGCTTCAAATGAAGCTGTAGCTGATATTAGGGAAATTTCTAATTTTGTAGCTGCAACTGCAATAACACCAACATGACAATGAAATAAAATTCATATGTTTCATGTCGTAAACTACAAAAGTATTTGAGACTAAATTAATTTTAAATGTTAATTATCAGTCAAAGCAAGTGCTTTTTACAAGGCTGATGCTATCACTTTAATCATGTTAAGTTGTCAATACTGATATGTAACAGATTGCACTTCATGAAGCTGAAATAGGGCTTCGTGTAGCTTGCCTTAAGTTGTAAGAAATGATTTTTGAGCCACACCTTTCTTCATATGCATATAAACTGGGCACAGTTGGGTTGCACAAGAACTTCATCCTGGATGACACAGGTTTCCATCGCATATGCAAATCTACCATCACCAACACCCAATGTACCAACCAGTACATAGTATATTTAACAAGTTTGTCTCACTTGTCTTATTTGTTTAAATAATTTATATATTTGTAGAATATAATTAATAACAATTTTTACAATTTCCGGACTTCGACATTTATGTATTTTATCATTTCTGAAATTTGTCACTTCTGGTTTTTGTCACTTCTGAATTTTCTCATTTCCGGATTTTGTCCTTTTTCTGGAATCTGTCCTTTGTGGATTTTATACTTCCGGATTTTGTCATGTTTCCATTTACCTGTACATCTTTTTTTCGTGAATGCATTCTTCCCTTTTTTGGGTTAACGCTTAGCCCCAACTTCTGTACATCAACTCTTCATCAAAATTTTAGTGCACCTTATAGGAGTTAGATTTTAGAATCTGATGGCAAGAGTACAATTGACGATGGTTAAGGAAAATAGTACACCGCCTAGTAGGCATCCTTTAGAAATCTCCACAGTCATTCATTTGGTAAAAATATCATTATGATCCTTCCCTGAGATTTTTGGTGGTCACAAGTCTATTCTCAACTTTTGCTATGTACATACATTGTACATAATGTATGTCACAACCTGATCATTCTCCATGTTCTGAGCAATGTTCTTAAGATTTTTATTAATTTCAATTCAATTTTCAATTTCAATTTATTTGATTAGGGCATTGTACAATGAAGATGCGGGATCTTATAATTAGTACAAGTTCAAAAGTATATACAAAATCAAAAGAAAAACAAAACTTAACATATCGAAACTCCAAAATATTGAAATAATGAATACATGCAAAAAAAAGAAATAATTGTACCTAATAGTAACAAGGAGTATGTAAACCTATAATTAAACTTAAAACTAAATAATAATTGCAATCATAAAGAAGTATAATCAATCGAGCTTGATGTAAATACACAATATACTAAGTTAGAAATTAAATAAAGTAAGGTTAGATTTCATAAATTCAAATAGTAGGTTTTTGAAGCAGTTAAATGTGAGGATCCCCAAAGAATTTCTCAAAGAAATTGGTAAAATATTCCAAATTCTGACAGCGTGGACGAAGAACTGGCTCTTTGATGTAACACAATTGGACCGAGGAATAATCAATGTCACAGTCCTGGTAGATCTAGCAAATTGTTAGAAGTCGTATAAATAATTAGGAGATTGAAACTTAATGACCTTAGCCAAGAACAAGGTACACCGAAACTTAAGGTAAAGTGAAAAACTGCATCCGAAAATATACGAGACGTATCGCGAAACATGATCGTACCGCCGAAGATTGTAAGCATATCGCACTATTGAATTAAAAGCGATATTAAGTTTATAGAAGTTATATGAGGCAGATGACCACAATGTGCTGCGACCACCATATACTTTTTGAATTGCAATATCTATATGGTTATTCCACGTAAGTGTTCTATTAAATATTACCTCCAAGTTTCGAGCGAATTGAGCAAAAGCGATAATGGAACCGTTGAGTTCAACCACGGCAAAGCTATTTAGATCAAGCAATGTCTTATAAATAACTAAGCATTTAGATTTCTCTGGATTTAATTTAAGTTTGTTCAAAGCTGACCACCTATTTATTGATTCCAAATCCTGATTAATACAAAACACCCCATCCTCACCCAAACCAATAGGACGACAGATTTATAATTGTACATCATCGGCATAGAGATGTAAACGAGAATGTTGAGGGCAGCCAAATGCATCATTGATGAACATAATGAACAGGATCGGTCCCAGTATAGAGCCTTGTGGATCACCCGAATTGACTGCTTTGAATGAGGAGAGCTTTTCAGTGGAAGAGACTGCCTGAAAGCGTCCACATAAATAGTCAGAAATCAATCGTACGGCATGTATGCTAAAATTAAAGTTGTTTATCAGTTTTAAGCAAAGTGTTTCATGATCGACTGAATTGAATGCTTTGGAAAAACGACCGCCGAAAACATATCATTATCCAAACTTTCTCTAATATAATTTGTAATTTTCAGCAGTGCGGTAATACAATCATGCTTTGCTATGAAACCAGACTGGCAACTATGTAAAATAGAGTTACTCAACAGAAAATTAGTGATTTGTGTACACATGATTTTCTCAATGATTTTAGATAAAAAGGGAAGAATAGAAATTGGACGAAATTCAGACGACCTTTTAGGGATAGGAATTACTTTAGATAATTTGAAATGGTTAGGGAAACGTGACATCATGAAGCAAGTGTTGACAATATGAGCTAAAGGAGAAAGAAGGGGACTAATCAAGTCCAAACCAATGGAGCCCGACTCTAAATTTTTAAAAACTTCCAATACCTACGTCTATTTCAGAAACTCTTTGGAATGAAAAGTTCGCATGCGATTGAGATGATGACAATGAAGAAAATGTTAAGTTGTATCCTGTGGAGACAGGAGGTTGATCCGACAAAAAGATGTCATTTAGGGTATCGGGATCAACTTCACAGTTTGTACTTTTAGTTGATTTTACACCCAAAAATTTAATATTTTTCCAAAGCTGCTTATTAGGAAGGTCGGTGCGTAGTATCGATGAGTAATACCTCTTTTTTGAGATGTAAATGGCATTTGTCACACGGCTGCGGAGAATCCGATATTCCTCCCAAAAATTGGAGGAGCGAAATCGCTTCCACATAAGGAAAGCTCTGTTATGAGTATGAATCAAATTAAGGATTCTATGTGAAAACCAAGGACACTGAGAATTAACCACTCTTTTAGTTATAAGAGGAACATGCCTTTCATGTAAGTATTTCAGGGTATCACACAAAAACGTTACCTACTCATCCACAGTAGTTTTAGAGTGTACACTATTCCATGGGATAGAATCTGCTTCATCCGACAACGCCTGGAGATCTACACGCTCATAACAACGATAGGTATATGTGTGGGATATCCGCACTCTTTCGAGGCAAATGTCATAAGTGAGCATTATTAAATCGTGATCCGAGATACCTGGTAATGATGTTTGATTATTAAAGACTACCTTAGACATATTTGATGTAAAGAAAGTATCAATTAGTGTGGACGAAATACTAGTGAAATGCGCAGCCTCGCTGTTAACACGGCGCAATGCAAGAGAGTATTAAATGAGCAAGACTGACCTCTAGGTCCAAGAAATTGGTTATTAGTGTTGGCATTAGATGTGATAACACTCTCTTTGTACAAATACAACGTAACGTCGGTAGTTGGTGTGCGGGCTGTCAGGAGATTGTCCAGGGCCGTTTTCCGACGTTGCTGGGTTCAGAGCGCTGTTCTAGCTCTGCGGTTCGGGCGGTATACGTTACACACACACTACTTAACCTACACTCACTCACTTACTTACAATAACTTAGGACTACGCGGCGTAGGTGCGGGGTAGGAGCGTGCGCTTAGTATTCCTTCGACCAACACGATGACGTGCGCTTGTCGTCAGAATAGCCAACACGGGAGGTACGGGACGGAGTGTGCGCTCACTATTCTTCTGACCAACACGATGACGTGCGCTTGTCGTCAGAATAGCCAACACGGGGGTGCGGGATGGAATATATGTGTGCGGTTACTACTCCTCTGACCAACACGATGAACGTGCGCTTCGTCGTCAGAATAGCCAACACGGTACGGGGACGGAATTTATATTCGTGCGCACGCTACTCTTCTGATCAGCACGATTAACGTGCGCTTATCGGCAGAGTAGCCTACACGGGAGTACGGGGACGGAATGCGTGCACTTACTAATTCTCAGGCCAGCACGATTCACGTGCGCTTGCCGTTGAACTAGTCAAGACGACTTGCGGATAGGACTGGACGGGAGATGTGTCTAGTCGAGCTGCTGGGAGGCAGCTGACTAATCTTTCGGTGCTCGTCTGACTTTTATAGCCAGTCTTCTGGTAATCCACTGATGGGAGTCAACTCTGTTCACTATGGAGTTGTCCTCTCGCGGTCGGATATTTTGATGATCGGTGATTGTAATTTTCGGTTGTGTTCACTTCGATGCTTGGTAATCGACTGAGTGATCTTACTACTGGCTGCCGGCTATTTATAGGCAGGCTGGCTGATGGCGTCGGGTGTAGAATGCTCCCTTCTACTATCACGCCACCAGCACGGGACACTACTGAGCTGCTTATCAGTAGTGTGCTCTCCTCTCGGCGGCTGGCTTACTTTGTTGCGGCTGCTAGACACTCGTTTTCGCTGGTGTCTAGCTGAAATGTATGTAACTTCGTTACAAAAACCAATCTACTCCTGGCAATTTGTAATGAATTAAAAACCAGTTTGATCATGTTTGGAATAAAAATTTTCGACGCGATCCTCCCATTTTCTTAACAGGACATTTATCTTCATCAACTGTGAAGGCGCCATTCGATTTTTCCATCAGCCAAATTCTGTTAGTGTATTCTTATGATACTTGCACTTGTAATACTACTAAATAGGTGAACATCTATCTTCTGGCAGATCCACTTTTAGTATTTCTAATTTATTTGTTGTACTTATAGATAAAATGTTCTTTATAGACATGCCAAGCATTTTTTGTTCCACCAGGGTACCTGATGGATTTACCTGTCTCTTGGAAAGTTTCAGTATAGCCAGATTTAGTAGCCGTTGCTACTAAGTTCTATATTATAGCTATGGTATTTTTTCTTGGTTGTACATACTTATATAGCTAGCCTATTCGTACAAGTATTTTTAAGGAGGTCAATAAGTGCACTCTAGACACACATATATACACACTTTGAAAGAAATTTTTAATGGGTAAAGGATGGGCCTTGTGTTGGGTGTTTATTTAATAACATGTTATTTTGACACCGAAAGGTCCTTCGGAAAAAAATTTACAGATAGATCCTCACGCTACGAAATGAATAGATTTACGCTTAAACAACGTTAAGAAATACTAACTAAAAAATTATTTCCAAAATGAGTGTTATGTTGCTCCGAAACAGTGCGAATTTTGAAAAGAAATTTGTAGATGTACGCAAATTTTTGAACTTCATGAGATTGGTATCCTAATTTATGCTAATTAATAACACAACACAAGTATTTCTCGTGCTCGTCCTGTAACGCTCAGCAGATAATATTGCTGCTGTTGCAGAAAGTTTTGCCTCAACTTGTCACAGTTCTTAGCAACTAAAAATTAGCCAGAGGAGAACTGTGAGATTGATAAAGACCTGGGAATATACCCTTACAAGTTAGAAATGACTCAGGGATTGAATCAAAATGACCACGCGCTTCGTTATCGCTTCTTTGTTTGGGCTTTAGAGCAGCCCGAAATTAACGTCGATTTTGCTTTTAAAAAAATCATCTTTTCGGATTAGCTGCATTTTCCCAACAGCGGCTATATAAACAAACAAAATATCCGTATTTGGGGCTCGGCAAACCCACAAGTATAGTCGTGGAGAAAAGAAACCACTGGTTCCTAAGCGGGTGTAACTGTTTGGTGTGGTTTGTGGAGTAGCGGTATTATTATACCATTTTTCTTGGAAGATAAACATTGTAATAACGTTATACCCTAGACACGCGGGACATATCAATGATCATTGACAGAGCAATGATCATTGCATAGCTCGTGTGTCACTGCAACATTGGCGCAATGGTCATTCGTTTCGTCATTGCACCAATTACACCCCCACAAGCTCATTCGTTTGCAATTATGCATTGCTTGTCATTTCTTTTAGCGATAATCGCGCTTTCAGCGGTTAGGAACTGCAAATTATTGGAAAAATCAGCTGATTTTCCAGCCATCACTGTCAGATGTCATTTGTGAAATTGGCTGATACATTTTTAAAGTAAATTTTGCATGTTTCTCAAATTATTGAATTCTTTAAAAAAAATTCATACATTATAAATAGAACAAGAGACGAAGAAAAAAGCAAGATTGTGGAAAACTGCTGAAAATTATAAGTTGTGCGAGCTGTGGCGCATTTATATAAAAGATCTGAGAAAGGCACGAAGAAATAGCCACATATACGCGGATATGTCTGCGAAATTTAAGGATATGGGAGTAATCGCCAGTATGCACAAGTGACACATTTAATGGGTCAAATCTAATTACGTGAAGACCGTCATTGCCGTGTGCCACCCCAAAACAGGAATGATCATTGGTCCGATTACGTAATTGAACCAATGATCATTGATATGTCCCGTGTGTCTATGGTATTACGGTCAACGAGGAAGGCTGTATGGAACATGATAACCTTTTATGACAGAAATTGAGAAATTGGACTTTTGCGAGTTCTGGTTCCAGCAATATGGCATTAGTTATGTGCCACAAAAACCGTTCAACAATTGAACTTTTGCGCACTTAAGTTCAATAGTCGTGTAATCTTCCGTTTTGGTAGGATGTTTCTTGAAATCCGTGGAGTTAAGATTTGAAACCGGACTTTTCTTTGTGGTGTGCCTTTAAACATCGATTCTATGCTAACAATCCAGAAACGATTCAGGCACTTAAGCACAATATTGATGCTGAAATAGGGCTTTACAAGGGCTTCAAGTTTATTTATAGCATTTTATAGTATTTTTAAAAAGTATCCAGCCGATGGACCACCTTTTACATATATATTTTTGTTATTATTTATAAGATTATCTTAATTAGATAATATTGCCAACACATTCTCTCGAAGAGAGTGGACATTATGTACCTACTACTTTGTAAGCTTTTAAAAAAATCATTTACACGTGAGCAAAAATTTAAATCAGATATGTATAGGCCTGTGCCCAATTGTAGAACAAAATTTCTAGTTGAGACTTTGAGCCTTATTCTGATATGTACGTATAGTCATTTCACGTAAGTAACAGTCATTGGATTTTCACGGAACTAACGGGTGCAATTTTATAACTCAAAAGGCGATAGATCGTTTTGTTTGTTTTTTTTTTGTTTTATTCAGGAAGTACTCAATTAAAAGCAAGTGACAACAGTCACATGAGTATCAAAATAGGGCACATCTACGTTTCATTTTGAATATTATAGGGCTCCTCCTAATATAAGTACTTCAAAAAATTAAAATCATCTTATCAACATAATTTCGGCCATGGCACAGCTTTAATGATTACCAGACAAAAATTTCAAATCAATCCGTAAATACAGCAAAACAAAAACTGTTTAATGTAGGTAAATAAAATTTGCACTTGCCTCATTCCAAATGGTAAATGCTGATTGATGAATAAAAATTTACATTCTTTTAAACTTTTCACAATTTTTTTTTTTTATTTAACGATTAAAAATTCTCTCCCACATAGAAAAAAAACCCTTTTCTTGGTTCTTTTCTCCTCTTTATTCTAGCTATTATAAAAATTTGAACAGGCCGAGCTAAGCTCTAGCAATTTTACACATAGCAGCACATCGCATAGACATGATATTCTAACACAGTTATATATATCTATAAGCGCCACATACAGTTATACGCACTATTAAATTACGTCTACTATAACCATATACACTTAAAAGAAGACTTCCTTTTACCTATTTATCTATATATAGGTATGTTTTACAACTACAAGAGTATTTGTAAGTGATACTGGAGATGGTAGAATTGTGAGCACAGGATGTTGCATTGTATGTGAACAGTAGTATGATTTTCTTCCTCTTTTAATTCTTTTAAATAAATACCTATACAAAACTTTTCTAGTTGAGCCTAAGTTTTTAGGCTTTTTTTTTATCAATTTTTTTTTTTATTTTACGGTTTTATCAATAAACGAAAAACTCGCGAATGTTACATTTGCTTAATGTCCCGCTATGAAGAAATTTAATTATTCACACTAATTGCCTACTTTCAGGCGAATCTTATCAGTCCCTAGAAGTATGCACACACACGTTTTTTTACAATTTTCAAAATAAACAAATGTCTAAAGATTTTTTTTCGATCGGACAATTTTAATAGAAAATTTTCACTTTTCACCTTAGATATAAGCCGAACTATATAAATACACTTTCATTACTCAAAAACGAAACCCATTCATTGGCGTTATTTTTCCCGAAATATTTGATAAATCACACAAAATTCCTAGATATACTTAGAAACAAAAAAAAAAAGCAACTTAGCATCAAAAACAGAGAAGGGTCTCCTTTGAAAAGAAAAAAGCTTTTCATTGCCGAGTACGTATTCTGTACAAATTCTCGTCCGGGACTGAATAACAAACAACCAGGACAGAATATCAGAGATTTTCTCAACATCACCTTACCAGACTCACTCCTCTCCCTGTCCTCAACTTCATGAAAGACTCTGAACTCATACTTTTATATATGAGTGGTACTACATATATTGAGATAAGAGAGAGAAACGATATCCTTTTGCTTCAGCTCTACACAGCAGCCGCCAGCGTCGTCCTGCTGATCTCCAATGGATGGGAAATTGGGGATGAAATGTGGTGAGAAAAGATGTGGAGAGTACACCATCAAAATGGTACCTAGCATAAGCTTTTACATTATAAGCATAGTAGTTTGTATTTGTGTATTATAAAAAATGATGCGGGTGTAAATAAGCTTTTTGGGGAATGTGAAATTTCGACTTCAGCAGTAGTTTGTGTATAGGTGTGGGTGCATGTGTGGGGGTGTGTAATGGGTATGTATTGAGATGTCCTTTTAACAAATTAGTGAATGAGGTATGAAAATAAAAACATTTGAATGGTTGATATAAGAACAAACCGCAGGGGTTGAAAACCATTTTTTTTATGTATGAATATGTGCGAATAAATTATATAAGTATGTAAGAATAGGCCAGGCGTAAATACATCCACAGTACATGACAGTATAACAATAGGTATGGCGAAACGTGAAAAATCCTGTCTAAATAGTATTTTTTCTCTCCTATGATTAAGTGTTACCAAAATTTGGGAAAAGAACAAATTTTATACAAAAAAAATTTTTTTTTGAAAAACGAGGTAAATTGTGCGATTGCATATTTTTAGGAGAAAAATGTATGAAATAAGCCACAAAAATCAGTTAAGCCTTACATCGCTCACTAAACAAAACAAAACAAGTAAGAAAGCTAGAATTGGTCTATTTTTTTAATAAAAATTGTTTTTTTTCTATTTTTCTCAATTTTTTTATTTTTTCAGTTCTTTTCTTTTTTCTATTTTTTCATTTGTTTTTCAAGTCACTCAATTTCGCTATTTGGGTCCTGTTGATGAGTCAAACCAAGACTTGAAACTTGCCACCCAAAATATAATGAGTTGTGTGATGAAATAACAAATTAAAAACATTTTTTAGCTTTTGCTATATACCGGAGAATCCAAAAAAAGTTCCTTCTTGAACAAATAAAATGAAGTTTGAAATTATACAAAACCTGGAAGTAGTTTGAATGAATTGTCTGAATCGACAATACGATATCATAATTTAGGTCTGTGCATATAGAAAAGGGGCGAAACACAACCATTTCAAGTGTTTAGCATCTTGTAAACAGGACATTAAGTAATACGTACAAATGGAAGTCGCTCTGCTTGAATCCGAAAAAAAATCAGGTGCATTTACATAGAACTATTCGGAGTCGTCCGAAAAAGCGATAACAGAATGAACAAGAAAAGGAACGCAGGAGTTATTTAATGTATAAATAAAAGGGAATGCCAATTTTAGGCCAGACACCTCTAGACGTAAGAGATGTTTAAATGATGCATAATAATACTCTGAACATATTTTATTTACAATGTTTATTTCAATTCCTTAGGTCCTGAGAAGAAATTTCAGCACCCACACTTCTATACTCGAAGGCTTAATAACTATTTGTAACCATCTCAATAGCCACTTTTTTAGTATTTCTTTCTTTTTTATTCGAACTGAGGTACTAGATTTTTCGCACCTTAAATCGGCTCTAGCTCGGTAGGATTATGTCCGATCGGAAGACGGGTTTCACTGTTCGCCTCAGCTCATTACCAGCTACAATTCGTAGAAGACAATTTTTCTCTGCTTACTTTTACGGTGGAGGTCGGAAGGCATGTTGCATATCAAATTAAAGGTCTCGCCGAGTACTTACGGATGATGTACTTTTTATCTCATTCAGAAAACTTCTTCGGGACTTTTTGCCGCCGGAAAACACATTTTCATGCACTTGGAACACATACACCCCAGCTACTACACTTCGCATATATTTTTGCAGTTCTTTCTTCCATGGCCATAAGTGTTCAGTTGTTAACATTTTACTCATAAGAAGTCATTTTCCACGACTCACCAATTCCACGCAATCACGACAAGTAGAAAAGTCCTGTTTTCACCCAATCGCCACAACTTTCCCCCCTTAGAGCTTTTAAATAATTAAAAAACTGCAATATATTTAGATTAGATTAGATTCGTGGGGGGATGTAAAGAATCTAGCCTCGCATTCACTGCGACCTGAAAGATCTATTGTGAGTCACCGTTCTAAATTATTCACTTTCTAGGCTAAAACCGATAATAAAGTTTATAGAACCATTCTGGGATTGAGATTCCACACGTAGTTTGGTTGAGGAAAAGCATGTTAGAGGTGGAGTAATCTGCGCCTGGATAATTTTACATTCTCAGTGACATCTTTGAACCAACCTATCTCCTGAAGCTATTACCATTATAAGGTGAGGTTAAGTATTCCAGGACAGCAACAGGTGTTCAAAGTGGTGTTCTGTGACTTTTTTTAAAAATTTCTTATTGTCAACACATAGAAACAATAATGAAAATTTTGTTAGAATCATCAGAGTATGGTCTTCTTGCACTACTTGATGAATTGAAATTGATCTCATTTCCAATATTAAATTAAATTAAATTCTACTCTTTTCATATGAAATTAAATTCTGGTAACACTATATCAGCTTCACCTATTAACATATTTTCTCTGCCGGCTGTTTCGTATATAAACCATCAAAACATAAAAAGAGTACATTCCTCTTATGCTGTTAGTTTAGGTAGGTCACTCGAAATTATAGGCGCGATTCCTCCGGCAGCCAAAACTGCTTATATTTTCTACATCCCACGATATATATGTTTGTGTGCTTAACTGCATACATCGAAAGATAATAGAATCAAAAAGGACGAAATATAATTTATACAGGGGCTGACGGGCGCGTCACACACGCGCATTACACAATTGAACAATATCAGAATAATTCGTCGTCAGGACTCATTTGTAGGCCAACATACGATTCCCTGAATGGTGAATATGTATATGTAGGTACATACATACATATATATATATATATACGCACAATTCCTTGAATCCCTTTTTTCAACAACAACAAAAAACTTTGCCTAAACGTATGCAATTATAACTAAACGGAGAATTTATACGAACGGCAGATTTTTGAATGGCTCGCAAAGCTCTCTCACAGGATCGTTTTGATTTCATTTGGCGCTCATCACAAGAACGAGATTACTTTTGGGACTTACAGATGCTGGTGGGGAGTTTTTGGAGGTGTAGAATTCTGATGGAGGAACAACAAGGAAAAGCTCATATAAAACTATTTTGGGAGGGATATCAATGAGCTTTTTAATTAGGATAACTAAAACGGAAAGTGTAAGAAGATACTTGACGCTCATTACCGTCGTTTAGGTTCACAGGACCTTATTGTATTCTCTTCTCTAATTAGAACCAGCTTTATGAAAAGCATTAGTTCTCCCCATCCTGTTTATGGTTATGCGTTTGTGTAAATATTATCCGTTTACGTCACTGATTTTATAATAATTATTCGACTTTAGGTAAGGTACTTATAGGTAGCCACAAAAATTCATATTTCATATAGGCATGTGTTATATGTACATACATGTATGTATGTACACGAAATGTCAATAGGTGGAAATTGTTCAAATTTTTGGTTTAGTAACACATTTTTGACTACTATTGATGAAATTTTCAGGGTTATTGTTGTTGTTTAGTAATATGTGGGTCATATTAAAATCAGTGGTAGGTATACAAAATCGTTATAAAACTATTTTTATTTTTTCGTGGCAGAGGGACGAAAGAGCCCAATCACGGAGTCCTTTTGTGTAACATGCTAAGCAAGAAAAGTTATATAACAATAAATATCGAAAGTAAAATTGGTAAGAGAAAAAAAAACACAGGACCAGGTCGAGGTGGGATTCAAGCTCATACCCTGTGATAGTAGGAAGCGTACTTACCGAGGCCACTATATTAAAATTATTGGTCGCAATTACACATGTGTAGACCAAACCAATCTAATTAGACTGCAGAAAACCAGTTTTATCGTATACTTAGATAAACAGAAACCAAACTAATCCTATTGAGCCATCCCACGCAAGTATTCTTGATGCAGTATGTAAACCGGTTTGTTAGGGAAGAGGTGATATCTCTTTGCGTCCTTTCACCTCTTCCCTAAATAACCGGTTTGCATACCCATTTGGTCTTGATTTTGCTACGAATTCTAACCAGTCTGATAATCACACATAATTAAAGTGACGATGATTTATAAACTGTTGGCTGGCACACATAAATTTGAAACCGAAGATTACCAAACCAGTCTTAATAATATCTAGTCTGGTCTACACCAATAACAAATACAGGGTGATTCTAAAATGTATACATAAAACCATATGGCAAAAAAACAGGTTGTTTAAAGAAAACAGCCCGAAATTCCTCAGAATTACAGGGTGGCCACCAAGCATATTCGGTTTCAACAAAGTTTTAACTCATATGTACCTACATACAGTGTGTTTCATAATTGGTGCACATAACTAAAGGGTTTGATAGGTGAGGTGGAGACAACCAAAATACTATACGGTGAAGGGGAAGTAAGACGCGTTGTTGAAGGGATTTAAAATGTTTAGTACTTTTCCACCTTACACGCTGTAACTTTCTAGATATACACCCTATCAAGGTGGGATTAATCTGAGATGATAGCAAGCTTTCCAATGAATGCCCAATCAGCCTTCATGTCACCTTCCGTCGGAGGTTGTAGGACGTCAAGGTCAAAAAATTGGAAAAAACTCCTAATTTTTTTCAAATTGTATCGATTTTCCCGCCAAAATGCTATACGATTCTTTTATAAAAGTTTTGAAACCCCGGAATGTTACCTTTAATTTGACATGTATATACCTGCCTAAATGCAACCGTTTTTTAGATTTTCCCGTTTCTATGATTCATTAATTTTCCTCCTGACGATAGAAATCACGCCTAATTTTATGCAATTTCACGCAAAATTAGCGAAATTAATGAAACTGTGAATCATAGAAACGGCAATATCTCAAAAACGGTTGCATTTAGTAGGTACACGTGCATAGTCATTTTAAAGGTAACATTTCGGAGTCTCTAAATCTTGCAAAAAAAAAGTATAGTTATCATGCATTTTGGCGGGAAAATCGTAAAACTTTGATATTTTTTTTTAATTTTTTGATTTTGACGTCCTACAACTTCCGACAGAAAGTGACATGAAGGATGATTGGACATTCATTGGAAAACTTAGACGGTTTGCTACCATCTCAAATGAATCCCACCTTGATAGGGTATATATCAAGAAAGGTACAGGGTGTAAAGTGGAAAAAGTACCCTACCCTTCACCGTATAATTTTTTCCTTGTCTCCATCTAAGCTATCAAACCCTTGAGATATGTGCACCTATTATGAAACACCCTGCATATGTAGAACTTTATAAGTGCAGTTTTCAAATTTTATTATGGTAATAAGACTTCTCTCCAGACAGCCAATTAAATTTGCAGATTATAGGGGAAAGTTTTCAACAAAACCAGTTCACCTTTCAAAATACTTTTGCCGCACCTATAGTCAAATTCCGTGAGTTTTTTATTATTATCCCGAACTGTGCGAATATAGAACAGTCTACCATCTACTGTCTTTCCTCCAATTTACAATCTGTGAAAGTTTAAGAGTGACATATATCAGCACCTCCGCCCTTCTCCACATGTCCCCTAATCATATCACTATATGCTTCTCTCCTTAATACCATGCTGTGCTTTGCATCATAGGATATCCTCTGAGATTGGTTGAATAATAAATGAAAACAAAAAAGTTAACATTCAAAATCCCTGTATTAAAACACGTCAAAATCTTGACTTCAAACATTTGTGAATTATGAGGAAGCAATGGTCGATGGGCGGGAGGAGGGGTGAGGGCGGGTATTAACACATTTTAGAGGAAGTTTTATTTTCTGTCCAGAACCCTACATTGGCAATATAAAATTTTATATGCGAGCCCAAGCTCTGTTCAAAACGAAAAATCTTGGTGGTCACCTTCTAGTATAAAGTTAAGAAATTAGAGGTGCTTTTCAAAATATTTTTCTTCAAAGTAGGCGGTTTTGTGTATACTTGTTAATCACACATGGTCTGAGCCGTATCAATATATATATCACATGCATTAAGACTAAGAAATTTTTCTATAGAAAACAGAATAATATGACAAGCTTTGAAGTGGTCTCCTTCCCACTAAGGCTAAAGCAGAATCAGAAGTACTTGGGGCTTTGGAACGTAGGCCTTAAAAGGCCCATTGTTCACCCTCCAGACTTATGAGTAATAACTCATAGGTCCCAATCGGGCGCTTTTACGAATTTGAGTATTGGCTCCCAACCCTCCTTGCCAGCTTCATGCAGCTCGTCAAGGAGGCGTGAGCCAAGGAATCTGTAACGTTTTCCCGAGAGGGCCGGACAGTGACAAAGGAAGTGAGTCACTGTTTCGGGTTCCTCTCCGCATCCTCTACATACAGGGTCAGCAACAAGCCCTATCCTGTGTAGGTGACCCCTGAGACGAGAGTGCCCAGTAGGGATTGATACCAGGGTTCTCAGAGTTGGCTTGTTTAACCCTAGAAGTTTATTTGATTCCTATATAGTTCTACCTGATGGATGATCCAACCAAAGGCGAGTGTTGACGATTGACCCAGGCTGAGATATTAAAAATGAGGTGATTTGGTGCGATTCTTATTATAGAGGGGGATGCCTCCGAGGATGCACCAAGACGAGCAAGTTCGTCCGCCTTTTCATTTCCGCTAATATCGCTATGATCTCGCACCCAAAGCAGTTGTTCCGAAAAGGAAGTTCAAGGTGGACTTGCATTTGAATACAAGTTTGGAGTTTGTAAATGGTTTTGACAAGGCTTTAACAGCTGCCTGACTGTACGAGCAGATTGCAATCTCCTTGTCCTCAATCTCAGAGTTAAGGAGATACCTTCCTGCTTCAAGCATGGCTTTGACTTCCGCCTGGAAAGCCGTGACATGGCTGTCCAGGTGTTTGGCAATTTCCACATCAGGCACCTCGCAGATAACGCCGGTGTTTTCTTCTGATTTGGAACCATCTGTAAATAGATGGAATTTTTGTTTTAAAATTACTTTTTAACATAGTCTCGACAAGCTGATCACTGTTCCTGTCAATTTCAGGTACAATAGACTGCACAAACTCAAAGATGGATTCATGTGGGACTCGTGTGCCGGTGTGAATCCAACTCTGACCGAGATGCAGCCTCAGCGCAATAATTGACACCCCCTTCTTGACATTTATATGAATGGGTTGCAGGTTAGGGATGACCTCAAGAGCTCCAGAGCTGGTTGATTTGAGAGCGCCGCTTACGCTTAGTACGTACAATCTTTGAATTTTCTCCAATATCATGATTGGCGAACTCCATTGCCTTCCACTACACCCCACTTCCATAGGTTAATATTGAGCGGATGACGCTAGTGTAGATCTATAGGATCATCCGCGTCTTAAGTTCCCATTTCTTCCCTATTCGCTCTGTCCTCCAGGTGTGGCTTCTAGCTTAGTTTTCTGTTTAATGTAATACCTAGATATTTTACCCTGTCCTTCAGTTCCAAATGTGTGGAGCCGATAAGGTGCAGGTTTAATTTGGGAATGTTCCTTTTCTTAGTGAAGAGGCATAGATCTGTTTTCAATGGGTTGACGCGAAGTTCGAAATCCGTAGCCCAGTCTCTTACTAGTAGAATTACGTTCTGCATCAGTTCACAGAGTTCAGATTCGTAGCTACCGGTAACGAGGATTACCAGGTCGTCTGCTTAAAAATACGGCTTTATATCCCATCCGGGTGAGTGTAAGCAGAAGGTCATCTATAAAGAGCACCCACAGCAATGGTGATAGTATACCGCCTTGAGTGGTGCCCCTCTGGAAAGTAAGAAGTACTTACAAACATTACAAAAAGCAGTGTCTTTTCAAAAGGGGATATTTACGTTCTAACTTTTTTTTAGGAAATCGAAAAACTGACAGTAGAAATATCAAAACTTTACAGAATAATAGTAGTACTTTGTAGGAAATATATAATAACTAGTTGGCTGTAAATTAATTCAAATAGGAGAGATTAAGGTAAAGATAGTGTGATAACGTGTGATATCATGCACCCATTTGCAAAACGGTAATACAATATTTGTGTCACATGAAATACCGAATCACTCAATCTGCATTTTATAATTGAGGGATATAGAAATAAAACTAGCTATGTCCATTGCCCTCATTCTGCCAAAATTGAGTTAGCATTGGAATTAAATTACGTAATCGTCTCTTAACACGTCATGTGTTTGATGAGAGATCTCAGAAATGATTTTATCCTAAAGTAAAATCAGTTTGAAATCTTGAGTCATTTGCAAAACCCTTCCATGTCCAACAAAAGTGAATTTCTTGTTACTGGCTTTCTAAGCTTTTACTCAAAAACGCTTAGATTGGACATGGCGAGTTTTATTTCTATACCGCTCAATTATCAGTGGGTCACACGTGGCTAAGGTATTTTTTCCACGGTAAAGAAATTAAGTCTTTATGTACACCATTTTCCGTATAGCAATAGGAAATAGAGTCAGTCGCCATATGTTTTTTATAAGAAATTCAGCAATATTAGCAGAAGCTTCTAGCATTGAATTCAAGATAATCCTCTTAAAAGCAACACAGTCAGCATAACTACATACCTTTTTCGTCTTTTTCACTTTATTTATTATTTTAATTCATCTGAATTCTCACAACTGGATAAAATTTCACATCCACAAATCTATCTGCTAGTTTTTTTATGCAGCTAACATTATTCAAAGGATGACCCTATCGCCTTTGAGAAATTCCTTTGACATTTTTATTTTATGTGAAACATTTTGCATCACTTAACTTGACACCCATTCAAAATGTTATTGAAGAGGATAAATTTAATCCCAATCCAGAACGTGTAATGTAGTATCTATCTAATATGTATCTTTTCCTTCTATTGATGTAGATATTTTAATAATGGACGGAAGGTATCATATGACTTGAACGATCAAGTCTCCATCATAAACACTTTATCAAGGACACTTTGCTACTGGCAGGGTAAGTCTTTCTAAATGTGAAAAATAGACAAATTGAATTTAATTTTTTCGTGCAAAGGTTTGCATCCAAGTTTTAACCTGTACGATAAGTACATAATAAGCACTTTCTGTTTGCACATAATTGGGCTCCCAAAGTACTCTTATTTTAATTTCCGACGAACACGGTTTTCCTAAAATATTTTTTATTTTAAAGTCGATCGGGGTGCTCACATATGAGCATCTAGTATCAAGTAGCAGAAAAAATCTAAATACATGAACAGTGGCTATTTGAAGTGAGTGTTTGAAAAAAAACCCTTAAGAGCTGATGTTTGTTGATTAGCCTTAAAGGTTAGCATTAGTTCTTAACTCGTCGAGTAGTCGATTTATCCGCAGAGTTGTACGATATTCAAGTAAAATGTAACTCATTAAATGTCCCAGTACCAGTACTTATACTGGAAATAAATTTACCAGTAAAAGTGAGTATTTTTAACTGGTACTGATGTGTACCAGTATTTTCCAGTACTTACCAGTACTTCCCAGGACTCACCAGTACTTGCCAGTGCTCGCCAGTACTGGCGAGTACAAGACTCCATTTATTGCGCATAGTGAAAATTAATTGTCGGCGACAAAGACTTGATGCTTATTATGAGAATTTTATTTCAACATAAAGCAAAGTTGGAGTATTTTTTATTAGAGTATATGAAAGAAAATGAGGAAGAATATGAGATATGAGATGGATTTGGAAGACTGCTATGTAAGTTACGTATGATTATGTGAAATGGAATTTATTTACTTTTTTTTTTTAGGCAGAGGACAGGTGACCCTATCCCAAAGCACGGAGGCCAAAGCGGCCCTTTGTGCTGTCCTGCTAGAAGGGCATTCGTCAAAACCTTCCTGTCCTCTTAATAAAGCGCATCAGGTCTTGGTGAGGCAGGTTTTTCAGCTCACCCGCAGATAGAAGGGCAGACCCTAGAGTATCCAGCCTGCACCGGGCGAAGGCCGGACACGCACACAAAAATTGTTCGGTTGTCTCGGGCTCTCCCTTCAGGCAGGACAGACAGTCAGGGCTGTCAACAACTCCCATCGTTGATAGATGAGCATGAAGTGAGCTGTTGTTGATAATGATACCAATCACAGTTCTACATTAATTCCTTTCGAGCCCCATGAGAAAATCGTAGATATTCCCATTCGGCCCATCAAGAAACAGTTTTGTACACCTGCAAGTATTCAGGTTCGCCCATCTCTGCTGATGCTTTCTACGAACATCCGCTTTAATGAGAGACCCTATACTCGAGGTGGCAACACCTACGGCGGATTCCGGTCAGAGGAACGGAGAAACAGAGCCAGCCCTAGCTAAAAGGTCAGCCCTTTCATTCCCCATGATCCCCATGTGACCAGGAACCCACAGAAAAGACACCTTGTTGTGGATACACAAAAGCCCTGCAATCTCCCATTAACTTAGATGTTATCCAAGGGCCACTCAGAGCCATCAAGACTGCCTGACTATCCGAGAGGATAGTAATGCCCTTCTCCTTGATTTGAAGACGGAGGCCATATATAATGGACTGAGAAGGCTGGGAGTTGACAAGGGTCTATGTGACTGGATCAACTCATTGCTTCTGAGTAGAAAGATTAGTTCCTGCTTAGGTGACGCTATTGTGAGAAGAGCAGTCTATAGAGGTACACCGCGGGGGGGGGGGGGGTGCTATCACCACTCCTGTGTGCCTACGCGGATGACATATGCATCCTGGTAACTGGCAAATTTCTCTTTACTATTAGTGAAAGGCTTGAGTATGCGCTGCTTAAGCTGGATAACTGGGCCAATAATAGTGGATTGAGGGTAAACCCCTGGAAGACGAACCTGGTCCTTTTTACAAAAAGGAGGCGGGAGCAAAGTTTCAGACTTCCAATGCTGGGTGGGGAGGATCTTACCCTCTCCAGTGAAGCAAAGTACTTGGGAATCATACTCGATTCCAAGCTAGCCTGGAAGGTTAATTTAGAAGAACGCGTGAAGAAAGCCAGAGTGGCAAGAGAATATTTGGCAGAAATTGGGGATTAAAACCCAAAGTGGTATTGTGGATGTACACAGCCATAGTTCGGTCCATCCTCTGCTACGGCTCCATGGTCTGGTGGACGGCACTGAGGAGGAAATGTAACCTGGAGGTGTCAAAAATCCGGTGAGCTGTCTGCATGGGAATAACTGGGTGTCTGCGCACCACGCTCACGGCAGCACTGGAGGTCTTACTGCCGCTAGACCTGTATTGCAGAGGTATAGCGGCAATTAGTGCAGTCAGGCTAAGAGCAGAGGAATGGTGGATGGAGAGGGGTGTTGGGCACTCTAATATACTACAGAAGATAGACTGTAATTAGTGCAGGGAAGAAACAGGCGGCAACATTGGTATCTATGTGCAGAGCGCCTCACGGCACTTATGCATATATACTAATAACCAGGCAGCCATCAAGGCGCTGGATGCTGCGCTGGTAGAATCAAAATTGGTGCAGTTATGCAAGACTAGCCTTGAGGTATTGGCTACAAGGAACAAGGTGACCCTATGCATGGGTACCTGGCCATAAGGATATCTCAGGCAATGATGGCTGATGAGTTGGTCAAAAAAGGCTCTGAATTGGATAGTTCCGCGGCGGTAGCTTTTGTGAGGTTCCCAATCGGAGCAATAAAGGAGGAAATCATCAGGCGCTTATTAGAAGGCAAGCCTCCGATGGACCAACAGGGATACCTGCCATATTGCGATGCAATTGTGGCCTGCATGCATATGACTGAAAAAGGACAAGGGAGCTGCTTAATGGCAGCAGAACAAACACCAGGAATCTAGTAGGGGTCTTACGGGTCACTGGGCCATAGGTGACCATGCTAGAAGACTGGGGATAGCGGCGAACGATTTCTGCGGAAGCTGTAAGGACTCGGAGGAAATCGACTCCGTCCAACACGTGCTATGCGAATGCCCCGCCCTGATGAACAAAAGAAGTAGGCCGCTGGGTAGCTACTTCTTTTCAAGTCGGGGGGAACTATAAAGCAAGGAATTTAGATGTGTCCTGAGTTTTTTGGGAGAAGCAGGATGAATCTAGGTAAAGAGTCTTGGAGATATCTTGAGTTCCCCAAGGGAAGCAGGATTGATCAGAGGCGGCTTGAAAAGGTTATCCCATAGGGACTAGGAGCACAATGGACCCACTAGAGGTCTAAGTGCTGTAGGCTAGTTGTGTTGCGCACCCTCTTACCTAACCTAACCTAACCTAAAGTGCTAAGAGTTAAACTGAAAGAAACTATGTAACCCAATCCCAAGGCTAATAAATAATCAATAATAAACACACCCAACATAATTCGTTCCTCTCACATACCATGCGTAATAACAGTTTGCAAAAAACAACTTTTATCGATGTTTGAAGCTTCGATTAATTAGGAAATATTTTAGGAAAACTAGTTGGGACGACCAGAGCGACCGATGGCCGATGACAATTGCATAAGCGTTGCTATATTGTGGGAATTCTCCCACTTTATGGGAATTTCTCAACCAAATTTTACGGCAAAAGGAAAAGGGAATTTTAATATTTGACTCAGTACATTTGTTGGAAAAGTTCTAAGAATATTTATTTTGCTGAGAATAAGCTGACAGATTTCTGTTTTCGGTTCTTCGCCCTTTTAATCATCGCCCTAATTAACAAATCTCGTAACTTCACTTTTTATCAAAATTTAGTTTATTAGACGCTGTGCATTCGAATGCAGACTCATAAAGAATATTTTCAGTTGTTACTGAGGGCAAAACAACTTACAAGATTAAAGGTGCGAAATGTTTGGATTCTATTCGTTCAATAAGATCAAATTTTCAAGCAGACGAAACAAGTTATGTGAAGTTTGTGCCAACGGAAAAGCATTTTTAGTTACACAATTCTACAAATTTATATCATTAATTTTTTAATTTTTGTTTTACCGTTTTTAGTAATTATATTTATGTGTATTCTTTTCGAATTTTTATATTTTATTTTTTAACTTCCATTGAATATTTTTTTCCTTGTTTTATTTACACGTATATTATTTTGTTGAATTAAATTAATTTATTTTTTTTATACTCATTTATTTTTAATTTTAATAGAATGGGAATTCGATGGGAATTTAGCTTTAAAAATGTGACCAAGTTTACCCATTTTCGTGGGAATTTCACGTTCGACAATCTGGCAACGCTGTAATGCAGTCATAAGATAATTTTTTCTACAATTTTTTTGCTCTCATTGATGTTACACAGTCATGTTGCAGCAATAAATACAAGAAAACGATTATTTGAACGAAAATTCTTTAACATATTCGCATTAAATTTTCGTTGATATTAATTGCAAGTCGGCTGTGATTTATTCCTTCTTTTGCTGAGTAGGTATTCGATTTTCTGAAATTATGGGGATAAAAATGTCTTCACCAATTTTAAACGCATCTTAGTACATAAAAGATGTGAACAAGTAACCAAAATTTCTTGCATAGCTCACGAATGATATTAATGGAAGGATTGAATAAGTTGATGAAGAGTAAGCGCGAAGAATCTAGTGAATTCCTGTATATGGATAAAAATTGCGATTTAGCTGGATTCAAAAATAGACTATTATCAAAAGACCAAAAGACAAGTCGAATAAGATTTAGACATCGTAAGTAAAAATGTCATTATGAAGAAATTGTATAAGATGGGCCCCAAAATAGATCCCTGAGGTACATCAGCAGTTAGACAAGGTAGCTAACGAGCAATAACATTACAATTACAAATTTACCTTAGTATGCTCTTTGCTAAGGTAAATTTTTAATTGTGATGTACTGCAAAGGCTTTCTTGAAGCCGAAAAAAAACGAAGATCGTTAGTTGATTGTTATTAAAGACTGTTCTTATGTCATAGTAATTTTTAATAGCGGTGTTTCGTAACAATTTGTAATGGAGTTCCTATCTGAAGCCGAAAAAAAAACTAATTTAGATCATCAGGATCTAACATTTATACCATAGATGAGCGATTTGTTCAGTGCTCTAGCAAAAAGAATCTCTTACCTGTTTCTATTCAGCGTGCTGTTCTATTCAAAGAATACGTAAGGGAGCTACACAAGTCTTCGGAAATTAAAATAGAATATTGTTTAAAAAAAAGCAAAAAAAAATTATGTAGAAATTGTTTCTCTTCAAAAGCAAAAATAAAACAATTATTTCACAAAAACAAAAAAAAAGAAGACCCTATTAAAAATATTGGTTAGATTTCAGTATAGCTCTAAGAGAACTCCAAAAGGAGCAATTCTAGAACATAGATAAGGGAGCAAGATAGAATTAATTTAGGCGCAATTATGAGTCACATATTTTGTATGCGTCAGCGTCCCATTTTATTCCATGTATGTATGATAGTAGGCAGCTCAGACCCGAGCATGCTGTGTTTGTTTTTTTACATATATTAATAAAACCATCGAGAAATGGCGAAATCAGTTAAATTGGATTTTTCAAAATAATTTTACTCCAAAATGCACAATTTCCAAAATTTTCAAAATTGATTTTCTCTAAAATCATTTCATTTCAGTAGGATAATTACAAAGAAGAGCATTTTAAGCTAAAAAGTAGACCTCCATTTATGATCATGCTGACCTAAAAAGGAGTCATCCCTTTATGATCATTCTAAGCTAAAAACGAGAGCCACAGTTTTGATCACTTTGGAGTTCAAAACGAGTTCTCCTTTCTAATGACATGCCTATGTTGAAAGGAGACCAAATGGATCTGATATCAAGCGCTCTCCGACTACTCTTAGAATGATCGCTTTTCCTTTGGGATGCGCTGTACACATAATTTAATAGGATTTTTAACAGTGCGAAACCTGTGAATAATGAAAATGTCTAAATTCAGCAGCTAATTCAACCAGAGCGGTCTTGTGATAAACTTATGGGCTATCTAAATAAGCTTACAAATAACAAAGCTCCTGGATGAGATCATCCTTGGATACCATAAAAAAATCTTTAACCGAGACATTTAATTCAAATCTAACATACAACCCGCTTTATATGCCCTGTTTTGAAATCTTGCAGTGTATTATCTATACGGTGTAGTGATGTGCACAATTTCACTAGCATTCAAAAACCACTGCGGAAATACAAAAGCGCTTTTGAAAAAGACAAAGAAGATTCTGAGGTAAAATATGATGGATGTTAGAGTCATTCATAGTCCTTGATATAGAAGAAATTATTATCATAAATACAGATGAAAACAAATCCTATAAAACTATAGCTTAACCAAACGAAAGTCCTTAATATAAAGTGTATAAGCGTTTTATTACTCTTTTAATTTTGTTCACATTAGATTGCTGCCAGCAGTACACTGATACTGGTATGTAAAATAAAAGCAATTTTTCTTAACACAAATAAATAAAATTTCATGAAAATTAATTATATTTAACAATTTTGGCTCATTGTTTTTCTTAGAATCAGAGATCGATTACTGAGAAAAAAACAAATAAATAGAATTGAGGCTAAAAATTGAGACCTAATTAAGATGAAGAAACTATGTCAAGTATATCAGTAGTACAAACTATCTCAGGAGGCGCACTTTTAAATTTATACAAAGTTTTATTTCATTTTTATAATATTTAGTTTTAATGAGAAAAACGCAATTCAAAATTCAATCTGAACAAAAATTTCTTTTGAAATCTTAATTGTCGAGATTATTGGCAGACTTATCTTCCTCTGACTTATACATAATTATAATGCACCTAGCTAGAGCAGTCTGACACTTTGTAATTTTTTTTTTTATTTTTTTTTTATATATATCTATAAAATTCTACACTAGAAACGAGCCAAATCCAAATGTTCGCTTAATGCTATTCCAATAGTATCGGTCCCAATTGCTCTTGGTGGCATCGTATTCACTTGCTGGAATACCAGTTTGTATCAATTGAAGTTCAGTGTGATCGCCCTGAAAAAGAATACAGAGACAAGAAATAATGTTAATTTGATTATTATGGATAATTAAGAAAATAAAGCTAAAGGCTATTATTTCACTACGAATTTTTTGTTCTAGTAAGGAAATATGTAATGCAATGGAACTTACGTGTGATGTATGTAAATGAAATTCATTTTATAAGAAAACACATTCATTTTATGGTCCAGGATCAGAATCATATCCAATAAAAAAACTAAGAATCATGCACACTTCATGTTTGGTAAATGGTGGCGCTACGCACAAAAAATACTCATCACTCACACTAATTCAGAACATTCACATATACTTTTTGCTCTTTTTCTATTAATTAACTGTTAAAGAACAGTGCCTTATTGCTAGAATCGAGACAAGAATGCAAAAAGCTACTATCACACAATATTACTCCACATAGAAGTTTGCACAGCAAGTTCTACTCCCAGTGCTGTGCAAGTTTGAATTTTTTGCAAGATTTTGAACTTCTTTGTAAGATACCAGCAATCGTCGCAAAAATTATTTAATTTTAATGTGAAAATTAGATATGAAAAAAATAATAAATTTTATAAAGAGGAAAATGGGACCAGTTAAGAGAACTGGTGTTTCTATTAAATAGTGTCAAAGCTTTATATTGAGTTGCTAGATGTGAGGTTTACGCAACAAAAGGAGAGAGTAAAATACTGATATAAGCAATTTTTCTAAGACTTTCATGGCCTTCAAATAAACTGCACTCTATAAATAGGTTCAACAACTCTTTAAATTGAATGCCCTCAGTTCACTGGAATGCAGGCATTATTTTCTGTACGCCTTTTATACAAAGGAAGTTTAATAGAAACTTTAATTATTGACTGTAGCAAATATCTCCAGAATCATTTCTTTGTTGTATATGAGATGTCTTTACTTGTTTTTTGCTTGTTATTTCCAAATTTAAACCTTTTAATAAAAGAATTTTCAATTACTGGATATTACTTTTAATTTTGTTTTTAACCATTATTACTTTATATGCTGGAAAAATTTGAGTAGTACCATTAAATTGAAATTTCTCGCATTTTTTGCAAGTAGAGACATCTTCTATACAACAGAGGAGGCACTATTACAGTCTATAATCAAAGATAGCAATCAGTTTAGAAATTTTTTATTGGCGTTGGGGCCTTTAGCTACTGACAATATTCCGAATGTGGTTTCATAGTCGATAGAATATGGTTATATAGCAGACTATAAATCAAAAAAAAAAATTTTTTCTGACCCGCAAAAAGTTCCTTGTTTAGTAAGTTAGTTTCCACTAAAGCCTTCAAATCCCAGGCTAATGAAATGAATATATTCATACCACTTTTATTTTCGATACAGAAGTAACATTTTAATTGGTACCTGACAATCAAATATTGATTACGGCTTGTGTGCCTCCCTGTGCTCATAATACTTCAAACACAAGCCTATGTTATCTCGATACATCTTAGAAATTTAATGTTAACCTAAAATATTTCGCTTGATAATTGTAGGATATAATTGCTACTAAAAGCTAAAATTCCATTATTGTTACGATCACTGTAGTTTGTAAGTACAGGACTTCAAATATGTCGCTGTAATACTACACCCGAAAAGCAAACCTTAGTTCCATCGATTGCCCCTTCAGATATGTCTGACAAACTTATGCGATTGGAACATCGAAGTCACATCGCGGCAGATAGTTTCATTCACTCTCTATTCCAGCAAGTCACTAATAGAAGTTTATAGTAACTGCAGTATGTCGCCAGAACTTTTTACCAGATTAGTTTGTTTGTTGATGCATAGAGGTTTAAGAGGAGCTGTTTATATTCAATTATATAACAATTTCTATTAACTGGTTTGGATTTCATACTTATGAACGCATCGAGGCAAAGTCCAAGGCAAAACTCAACAATATTATCACTGAGACGTGGCTCTTCCTCTTTGGTTATTTGGAATTTAAAATAAAGAATATAAATCAGTAAAGAAGTACCACAACCGAGTTCAGACGAGTTTTTAGACACCCATCGCTTTTAGTTTGTATTGAACCCAAACCTTGTCACCAGGCATAAATCAGCGCATGCGAAACAGTCATAACATAACGAACAAGCTAAGTATACATTCTCTGTTTAAACGCTTATGTACGCCTTTTTGGCACATTAGCCGCAGAAAACGTTTTCCAAACTAACATAAACAAAAAAAGACTAAAGTTTATAAAATTTTAAATTGATTATTCTCCCAGAAACTAAGTGTCTTACATTGGACGACTAGAGAATTTTTCTGTTTGCGAAGCTTCACTATAACTGTATCTTTTAATTTCACTAAAACAGAGTAAAACAAAGAAAAATACACCTACCTTCTCTTCAATATTGATGACTACATTTGAATAATGCCCAGTTGGCCATTGTTTTAGCCTCCAAGTTTTTGCAATTTTTTGATTTGGAATTAATTCTTCAAAATTACCGAACACATTACCTCCAAACAGCACAAACCTGCAAAAATAAAATAAAAAACACATTTGTAACCATCTCACTATTAAAATGGAAAAACAAAACTTACTCTCCACCCTTTGTTAGATCCATTTTAACAGGACCACGAGTGAAAGCAGTGACCATTTCTATTTTAGTTAAAGCTTCATAAAGGTCTTGTGAACGACAATGAAAGTCTATCTTAATCTTAAGAGTCTTAACATCTAATTTACAGCCAATTTTTGAATCTTGTGCTTTTCCAGGTAGTTCAGTGTCAAGAGTTAATTTTTCCATGTTAAATTTTTTATTGTAACCGGAATTAATAGCAGACATTCCGTCGGCCTTATGTTGTGAGGTTTCCTCTTTTTTAGGCAATATCAATCCCTTTGAGTATTCCTCTTTCAGTTCTTTAACATAAACGCCAAGCTGTTTCCGGATCTTGTCACGTCCCACATTATACATGAAAAGTTTCAATTTTTCTGAATCGGTATTAGACTCGTCGATAGTTATTGTTATTTCAATGTCATCTAAATCATTTTCTTCAGATAAATTAGGAATAGTTACTTTGCCACTGTGGGTTTCTTTTTCATTAGAAAGCTTCCCCGACCATTTAAGTACTACATTCCACTCGTAGAAGAATATTAGTTTCCCTTTACGGTTATTAGCTGTTGCTTCACCATCGAGTTTATCAATTTCCGTTATAACACATTCAATACCATTGTTGTCGGCTGGAATGAAAATGTGAGAAAACTTTGATTTAGTAAATAAAAAGCAATAAATGAGGCTAGAAAGCATATGCGAATGACAGAAAAATATTTTTAATTGAATATGCTCTTACGGGTGTCTAGAGTAAGAAAGCACAATCATTAAGGTTGAGAATCATTTCGAAAGGGTCTAAAAAGGAAGCAAAACTTTAAGCAGTCGAACTTCTAGACGATGTAAACAAAGAAATTCATGTGTGTTAAATGAAAATGTTAGGCAGAAAAAGCGACTGTAGTGAGCTTCTCGGTGTGTGGTTATCTTAAGTGATCAGGGGAATCGGAGCCGCTTGGATATTAAATTAAGAGAACTATATGATGCGTCGAGCATTTGAGAATTCCTAAATAAGGAAAGCTTTACTGCATATCAATTGAACAGTATGATAAAACGTCTATAAGATTAGACGAAAAAATCTTATGCTAGGGCCTCTCAAATCAAATCAAATGTTAGAAGTCTTCTATTGTGGGAGAGCTGATTCCGCCAAATTAAAATAATTTAATAAAAAGAACGTAGCTAAGGGAAAACCATATGGAACAAAAATAACATCAAAAGAATCGCATAAAAGATGCTACTAAATCAGAACCAATATTGGATTGAAACCAATAACAATTATGGAAGCACCTGGAAATTTCTAGAATGAACTGAAATCTGTTAATACACATGATCTAGTTAAAAGTAAACTTTTTTATCTTATCCCTAAATGAATTTATCAATAATCGTCCAGGTTATACAAAAAGTCACACCTAACAAATTTGCTGCAAATGCCTTACCAATTTTAAAATCCTTAAAGAGAACTTTAATTCTTTCCTTGGACCATGGTGTAGCGTTTTTTTCACTCCAATGCCAATTATTAACATTAGTTGCATCTGGACGTTCCTCTACAATCCATCGTGGATCACCTTCTCCCCATTTAGCCATTTTCTTGCTTCTCCTAAATCCTTGTAATGGCAATTTTTGAAAATTATATTAGGTCGAGGACAAGTGGCAAAATGTTTGTCTTCCTCACTTTTCCGAATTATACAGATTTATCACTTAATATCAATTAAGTTTTGACGTTTCACTTTATCGCAGTTTTGAATAAAGTTGTATTAATTAAATTTGTAATTAGAATTTTAAAATTAGATAGTTTATGGTCATTTAATAAATTTATATCTCACGATTCAATCCATCCGTCTTATTCAATTTGACAATCACACGGCTATGCGCTCGCTATTATGCGATTATTCGAGAATTATTTTCGAGGAATTAGAAATATAGTTTTCGATATTGGTATATTCTGAGATTTGTTTAAAGAATAAATTACAAAAGTAACTTAACGGGATATACTTTTAATTAAATATAACAAAAAATATATGTAATTAAAGATAATTATATTTTGCTAATATGTAAGGAGTTAGAATTATGGAAAAAAATCTTACCAACTCTTTACGAATGTATCCAAACGCAAAGTTCAGTGTATAAAAAGTTCGAAAGTTTTGAGCAAAATTTTAAGCAACTTGTCAGTGTCAGATACCATTTCCGTTTCCTCGTTCCTTCTTCTTTTGTGAAACGCAGCCAAAATGAAAGCTAAAGGACAGGTAGGGAATTAATTTTGTTAAAAATATGACTATAAGAATCTAGTTTAAAGTGAATTCACATTAAAAATGTTGTTTACTGAAGGATTTAACTGTTTGTTATTACTATATGTTTTTTTCTGTGCACTAGGAATAGCTATAAATTTATACAACATGTGATGCTGGCGGCTCGTGTTTTGAGTTAAAAGAAATCTGTGTTTTGCTTTATGTAAATATTTTCTGAGTGCACAAAATAAGTAAATATGCTTAAATAACTTATTAAATTAGAAATTATGATGTTGCAAACATTCAGTTACAAATTTTCATTTTCACATAACCTCAATTTCTGTTGTCAAAAATTGTATACTTATCACACTATTTCTTTTTTTCAGTTAAAGGAATACGAAGTTATCGGGCGCAAGCTGCCCACAGACAAGGAGCCTCAGACGCCTCTTTATAAAATGAGGATATTTGCTCCAGATAATATTGTCGCAAAATCACGATTCTGGTATTTCTTGAGACAACTGAAAAAATTCAAAAAGACTACCGGAGAAATTGTCTCTATGAAACAGGTGTATGAGACATCACCGATTAAAATCAAGAATTTTGGGATATGGTTGCGTTATGATTCCCGTTCCGGTACTCACAATATGTACCGTGAATACAGAGATTTAACTGTTGGCGGAGCTGTTACACAGTGTTATCGTGATATGGGAGCCCGTCATCGTGCTCGTGCCCATTCAATTCAAATTATTAAAGTCGAACCTGTTCAAGCATGTAAGATTAGGAGGCCACACGTGAAACAATTCCACGACTCCAAGATTAGATTCCCGTTGGTACAGAGAGTACACCACAAGGGCAATAGGAAACTATTCTCATACAGGAAACCAAGGACATATTTCTTGTAAGCGATTACGGTTACATTTTTAAGAATTTCAAGTTTTATGGAAAAAAAATTGGAGAATAAATATTTTCCGGACTATATATTATATGGTTTTCTACTTTTCTTTTTCTAGCTGTACCCAAGGGGTATGCAAGGAATTTTTCTTTATTACAGGTAAACCCGAAATACTACCGTACCCATTGTCAAATATACTTTGTGTGTTCTAGACACGTTCTAGAGCCCGCAATTAAGGCCTTTCTAAATACAGTTTTAGATCACAGGCCAGCTTTGTTATGAATGGCAACAGTAAGGTTCAGTTCCCTTGTAATTAGCGCCCTTTGACTTTTTATGACTGTCAGATCTGTTCCCACGGTACAGAAAATACGAGATATTCTCATTGAAATTTTGCAGCTGGTGTGCTGTGACTAATGTATGTATATACATTTTTATAGGAAAGACAACAGATATTTCGTCGCGTAATGTTGGAACATGGTTCATAATGAGAATACCTTTGTATTCTCTGTATCGTGATCTGCTCCAATATGCAAATGCAAATATAAAGTTTTATTGAAAGACCTTCGAGGCTATAACCGATGGTACATAGATTATCAATAGATTTCTTTACAATATCAGGTTAAAGGCTTCTGCAAAATATTTGAATATATCTGCGCATGGTATTCTCATGGCTAGGTCAATCGCCGTAAGAAGCGTCAAATCAAAGATTCTATAATAAATGAGAAAACACTCGTTAAAAACAAATTGTAACTGCCGCCTAAAATGAACGCAATTTTACTTTTAATGAGTTCAATACAAACACTTGAAAAATTCAAAGCCCTTTTACCAACCTTATTTGTTGCTGTATGACAGGGCTATCCTCTAATATTGTATAAGGGAAGCCCTAGTTTCTCTAATATATGTCTAGGACCTTAAAAAAAAGAGGAAGAAAACAACAGCGTAATGTACAAATCGATAACAAAATTTATTCAGCACTAAGTCCATATAAATAAAAAATTTAAAAGCTATTTTTTGTTTTGCTTTTAGTTTTTTGTATATTCTAAACAATTATTCACAATAGTTGTTTGATAGAAGAGACGAAGCCAAAATTTATCAATCCAAGGTACAAGTAGTAAACATTGAGTTTGAGTATTTCCCAATTTTCTTTGAAAATTGTTTTAAATCTGCCCAATTTATTGGGTATCATCTTCCGTTGTTCATCATAAACAGATCGAACACAACATTTCGACATCACCAAGAAAGCAGTCATCCGATCTTGAGTTTGCAAAGTTGCTTCAATGCCGCGAATTAGATCGTTTGTTTTCAAAACTAAAAGCATTTGTCGATCAACTTCTTCGAGAACTCGTGCAATATGGGGCAGGACTAGAGCGGAATTAGATTGAACAACATCTTTCTACAAATAAATAAATTTTTTATTTTGTTTTAGGTCCTTTTCTTTTCAAAATCATTAATGTAAGAAGTGCTAAAAGTATAAAGTAAAGCGAACGTGACATCGATTAAAATAGTAAAAGATCTTGCAAAACAGAAAAAGTGGAGAGCAATTAAACAAACAGTTTTAAGAAAAGACAAGTATAACTAAAGAAATCATTAATGGAGGGAATACCTCGGATAGCCTACAGCTTGTGGAATACTTTTTAATAAATTTTTCAGACAGTATGGAGTATAAGCCAAACTATTACCGTACAGGAAATAAGTTTTTTCAATCATGGAAAGAATCATTCTACCTAAAGTAATAAACACGATGTTTGAGGAGATTAGCACTATAAACATGCTACAGGTCTTCGAGAGGATATTAGATAAAACTACAAATTCTGCAAGATTTGGAAACCTTAGAATGTTGCCTTTCATTTGATACTGTCCATATGTACCTATCTATTATTATGATGCAATAAGATAAAGCCTTCTTAGCCCAGTCGTGTCTGTTTGGTCTTGAGAATTCCTGATGGATTCCTTAAATTGTCTTTATACCCATTTTGAGAAATATGCAGCCGGCATAGAACATAGAAAATATTGAAGTATGCGGATGTTGGATTTTTTCGTGGAACCTCATTTACCTCATTTTGCGCTTATCTATCTTCAGTTCAAGCTCACTTCGCTGGAAGATTTGGCTTACATTGATTTTGAATATTCTATCGACTTTTGCTTTCTTTTGGATTGTTGTCGAACGATTCTGTGCTTTAGCAAAACCCTCGATAATACTTCCCAAGCCATGAAACAGAAATCTATATGCATTGGGAGTCCATTCTCTAAAATATTCCATATTGATCCTTATGCAAGAGTGCCAAACATTGACATTATATTTGCTATAGAGCCTAAACTACTATCAATACAGGAAAAGTCTAGTAATTTACAGCTTGGTTCTTTAACTTCCCAAAGGCTGCACTTATTTAACCTTACTTAACAAAATAATCAAATAGTTTTGATTACAAAGTAAGCTTACCATTTTACGCTCCCTAACCACTGACATGTATAACATGCACCGCTTGATCTTCTATTTCATATGGGTCCACTTTTGTTGGCAGCGGTGTGAAAACTATCTTAATTTTAAGTTTCATTTTCTCTTTAACATTTGTATTACAAGCTCAACAAACTCCAAACATATTCAAAATTATTATTTTTGTTAGAAACTTATCTCCGATAAGATCAAATATTCCTTAAACTCGATTTTTAAGGAAGTAAAATTAAGCAATTTTTGTCTCCCTAAAAGTAGCTATGGGGAGAGAGAAAGGATTACAAATGTTATATTGCCATCTATTTGTATTCTATATATTCATTTGGAAATCCACTGAACTGAAATTGGACTATGGTGGATTTCGTATAGAACTTATTATTTCAAGTTCAGTGGAATCCACCGTTAAACGAAAAAGAGACAACTATAGAAAAGTGATCCCATGATAATGTAAGCCATTTCAGTGGTGTCAGCGGTCTATGTTATACATGTGAGTGTACCTAACTCTCAGTTGAGAAATAATTGCATTTATGTATGTGCAACCGGATTCCGAATCTGTAGCCAGATGCATTCGATTTCATCAGCCCACAGCATACCATGACGGCACAGCGTCATATACAATGATTACTCAGCTGAGTCTGTTTTACATAAGAACGCTGCAAATATTTTAGAATGTTAGGACTCCGTTGGGGCTGTCATGTGGTAATAAGGGAGTCTGTTTCATGGCTTGTGAAGTATTTTCGAGGGTTTTGGCTCTAGAGTTTCACCCTGTGTCTGTATTTGTTTGTGTGTATGCCCGCATACTTTCATATGGGCGGCCTCGGTTGCTTAGTTCGTAAGCGCGCTAGCTACATTCACTGGGGTCGTGGGTTCGATTCCCACCACGACTTGGTCCTGTGCTTCTCCTTCCACCTAGTTTCCTTCCATTTTCTGCATTTTTCCTTAGCCCTTGTGTTTTCTAAGGATATGTTCGATATAATTCTATATACTTTGTAATTGACATGTGTCTATATATATTTCTAAGGAAGAAGTTAGCTATTATTTAACGATTCTATAATAATATCTATAATTAATGATTCCACAAGTATAATGATGTCTATGATTATGATAATAATGATAATTAATGATTCTATAATGATCTCTATAATTTTTCTAATGCTTGCCTAATGTATGCATAGCTTGTAAATATGTGACATTCCGTCTGTAAGATTGTTAAAAATCGGTAGACTGAATAAATAAATAAATATGTGTGGGAGTGTCGACGATTTCTCAGGCAATGCCTAAATATATAGTATATTATTAAAATATTTGAAATATTTGTATGGCAACCCTACGAATGAGTTGCCCGATTGATACCATCTTCGAACTTATATTTCCATTGTTTAAAAAGGCTCGTGTACAAAATTTCAGCTCTCTATGACAACGCGTGAGGCAGTGTCCAAATATAACTAAGTTTTGTGTGTGGCAGCACCAAGAAAGAGTTGTCTATTTTGCTCCACTTTTGGACCGGTATTTGCAATTTTTATGGAAATACCGTGTACAAAATATGAGCTCTCAAGGTCGACGCCTTCTCAGGTAGCGTCCAAGTATATAGTGAATATATGTATGACAATACAAAGAAGATGTAACCCGATTTACTCCATTTTTGAATTTTGTTAGCATTGCTATGAGAACACCATGCGCCAAATTTTAGCTCTCTACGTCGAGGCGTTCTCAGGTAAGCCCCAAATACATTGTTGAAAACGAAATTTTTGTATGACAACACCAAGAAGTGGTTGGCGATTCCAATTTTTCTTCCCCTAAAAATCTTATTCGGACTATTACGAACATTTAAAAAAAATTTGCCAAATCGGTCCAGCCGTTCTCAAGTGATGCGATTACCAACTAACAGCATTTCATTTATATATATATATATATATTTTTTTTTATATAGATTAATGGAGATATTTTTAATTCGGTAAATTTGCCTTGTCCCTGCAAGTTAAAGGACTGTTACAATTTTTATATCTACACATTCCTTCACCTCATCCTTTAACATTCTTTAGAGTACTGAATGATTACAGGACGCTCTATCATTCTGGCGATATTTTCATTCATAATTTGGGAGAAAGGAAACATGGTTCTGTTAAAACATTTCTAATCTGAAAAAGAACTAGTTGTTAAAAAGTGCTGGACGAACGAAACATTTATTAGGAATTATAAGACCCTTTTGATTTCTGAAACCACTGACGTTATGTGAGTAGCAATTTCCTTTCTTGGAAAGGACATCATCACCTAAAAGGAGATTGAAGACTTAAAAAATGTAAGTAAATAAGTTTCACTCAAAAGACTCACGAAAACTTCATTTAACGTAGCAACGATTTTTGTAAATTTGCTTTATGAGAAAAGTGAAGATTTGAAGACTTTCGTAAAAACACAAATATTCCAAAAGAAGTCTGGAAAATGGCCCGAAACAGAAATACAATTGACCATAAATTTTTATTTTCTCCTCTCGTCGGTCTTGTACATAAGTATTTGTTACAGTCTGGATTTTTTTCTACCGTTCACGGCCAGGAAGTGCCATACTCGTTTTATTCAAAGCCATTTTCACCTTCAAGAAAAACACCCAGAAAAAATGCCATATATGGTATAACACAGATGAAAAATAATATAATAATAAATTAAAATTATGAGAAAACTAAAAAAGAAGTTTATGACTTAATTCGTCATTATCTTACTATCTTATATCTATGACAGTATGCATTTCTACACTACGCAGCCTAACTTTAAGGTGGCGCTACCTACCCATCTTTCATCCTGACCTTTCTTTTCAGTAAAGAAATCTACTTTTATATAAATAACAAAATTTCTGCTCTTTACAACCAATTCCAGAATGCTATTTGTTCTCCAAAAGATATACGAGGTCTTGAATTATACATAAGGAGTATTCCAGAAACAAATTTACACATTTTTTGCATTTTTTCAAAGGCAGATGGACCAGAGATATCAAGCTCGGTGGCCAAGGTGGCCATTATGCTAATTTGCTAAAAAGTCAAACGAGCTCTCACCAAAACCTTCCAGTTCGCTTAATGAAGCGTATCAGGTCTAGGCCAGGTAAGTTTTTCAGCTCATCCACAGATAGGAGGGCAGACCCAAACGTATCCAGTTTACTCCGGGCAAAGGCTGAACAAGCGCACAGTAGTCTCAGGCTCTCCTTCCAGGCAGGACAGACACTCAGGGTTGTCAACAACTCCCATCCTTGTTAGATAAGCGTGAAGCGAGGTGTGGCCGCCGGTGATGATGCCAACCACAAATCTGAATCATTTTCTTCCGAAACCCCAAAAGAAAGTCAACTGTAAAACTATGATAATTCAGCCTGCATTTTATTGCTAAAAAATTCTATAAATACTGAAATTTAAGTTCATATGAATCAGTCGGTTATTGGAAGCCAAAATGTCTCAAGTACAGGCAAGGCATATCAGTAGAAAAGAAGAGAGGGTCAGGTAGAAATCCAGGGTCTGTAGATTAAGAAGCTACAAGGTACAAAGAGTGTTTCTGAAGAAGAAAAAAAAACTGCATGAAGAGTGAGAAAATTTTATGAAAAGTATCTGACGAAACACGATTGTGTCGGATGAAGGCAGAATTTTCACAGATAAACTAGGCGACAAATATTTTACTGCAAAAAGTCAGAGCGGAGTACATAGAAAATTTCCAACAAAAGGAATAACGAAATTTAACAAGAAGTACAATATTTAGCAGACGATCCGTTCTTGTGGTTAACAAAGCAGTGAATTTATCGCTAAAGGGACAATAAACTGACATGTATACGTTAACGAATGGCTTTAAAAATGACTCTTTGAAAAAGAAATTTCTATGCAAAAGATGGCGTTTCATATCGTTAGGAACAAAGAAATTTCTCAAAAATGAGATTTATTTTAAAAATGAATGGAAATGAGCGTATAAAAATAACTAATATAATTGTTCTAAATGTAATAAAGGGCTTAATGTCTATCGAAAAAAAAAATATAAAGGAGAAATAAAATGTCTAAATTTTGTTTAAAAATTGCCATTACTTTTTTTTACTACAACCAAAAATATGTACATGGGTCAAAAAACTTTTCCTGGACCACTGCTTAATATGTATTGTAGTTACATGCAATATTATATAAGCAAATATTTTACATAATAATTAATCAAGTTCAAGCATAATAGATGATGCCTCCGTATTGATTCCTCTGCCTACGTAATAAACATATCATTTTCTAAATGCATTAGACATGCTAATGGTTCGCAAGGAATCTAGAAATCTGTTCCAAGAAATATCTTTTGCTTTTATTCCTTTGCTGCGCAAAAAACTCAAGAGACGCGGTACTATAATGAAATCAAATCTTTTGATCTTTGAAATTAACTTCGATTAAAAAATAAGAACTGTTCAAAGTGTGGTACTTTAAATTTCTTGCTTTATATAAGCGACTTGAAACAAGCAATAGTCTACTCAAAGTTCATACTATTTGCTGGTGAGACACTCATATTATGTAGTGGGAGAGCATAGCTGATACTAAAAGCAAAATAAAAAGCAATGAACTTAGGGCATGGATGGATAGCAATCGGTAAAAATAAAACAGCAAGTTAGATGTATCGATCAACGACAACATTTCCCCTCAACTTCTAATGTGTCCTATAATTTCAACTCCTTAGATTTTATATTTTCTTTCAAATAGCTTATCATTACACCAACACCAACTATGCACGAGCTTATGATTATTCCCAAAATTGGTCTGAATGTGTTGAAATTTATATTTAAGTGTGGAGATATTCCGCAATATTTAAGAGCTAGAATACATTGGTGACGAATGCTCAGCAAAATATTCTTAGGAATGTAGATTTAAATATAAGATTGGTCAACTACAATAGATCAGGTACTCAAAATTCCTTAATATGTATATAAGGGTTTTCAATTTGATAATAATAATTACAGAAGAAAGAAACCTAAATGTGTTTGTAAAACTTTGTATAGAGTATATTAGAGCTATGCCAAAGAAATGGCTTAAAAAGTTAGCATAAATGATTGTGTTGCTTTGTAAAAGTACACTCAATACTAATACATTATTATTATTGTTATTATAAACGCATAAAGCAAGCTCCCGTAACCTATACTTTAAAAGAAGAGAAAGAAAAAACAACCCTGCAATGTAAAAATCGATAACAACAACTTATTCAGCCCAAAGTCCATATAAATAAATAAAAGAAAAACTAAATCTAAATCTATTTCCGGTTTGTTTTTTTTTTGTATATTCTAAACAATTATTCACTACAGTTCCTTGATAGAAGAAACGAGACTGAAATTTATCAGTACAAGGTACAAGTAGTAAACATTGAGTTTAAGTATTTCCCAATTCTCTTTGAAAATTGTATTGAATCTTCCCAATTTATTGGGAATCATCTTCCGTTGTTCATCATAAACTGATCGAACACAACATTTCGACATCACCAAAAAAGCTGTCATCCGATTTTGAGTTTGTAAAGTTCTTTCAATGCTGCGAATTAGATCATTTGTTTTTAAAACTAAAAGCATTTGTCGATCAACTTGTTCAAGAACGCTTGCAATACGCGGCAGGTGTAGAGCGGATTTATATTGAAGTTCATCTTTCTGAAAATAAATAAATTTTTTATTACCCGATAACATCGGTTGTCATAGGTCCTTTCTTTTTCAAAACAGTTAATGTAAAAAATGCTAAAAGTAGAAGGAAAACCGACATAGCTTAGGTTAAAATAGAAAAAGATTTTGCAGGTCGTACTGCGCAGCCATAAATGAAATGAAATAAATTAACGTAGTAGGAATTAAGGGAGTCGAGAAGAAAGCGTAGTTTTTGAATATTTCGTAGCATTAATTTTTATTTCAGAAATACTGTTAAGAGACATTTCTGAAACATATAAATTTGTAATTTGAAGCACATGCCAATATGATCATCGGAACAAGTTTATGGAGTCCCGGAAAACGTTCACCATTAGCCCAAGATTTTTTCCACTTTCTACCTTACATATATTTCGCAGCTTAAACTCACCTCCAGCAGAGAAAAAATTGTACAGCAAGAATATTTTGAAAAAAAATTTTCTTGGCCGTAAGCTTGCTCGTTAGAAATCAACCTCAACCCAATTAAAATAATGTGTGCCTCTGAGATAACAAAAATTCAACAAGTTCCCTGACAATCAAAATGAAGAACACTGTCTAATTTCCATTTGGAGCTTAGAATGCGCTGTATTTTTTTGGTTTCGTGCAGTGTTCTACAGAACACAGAAGATTGCGATTTGAATTAATTTGTAGAGTTCATAAAAGTAGAAAAAATGTTGGAAGGATAAAAAAAGAAAATAATCTAGGTGCCATGACTTGAATCCTTACAAAACACTGACATATATAATATGGACTGCTGATACTACTGAAATTCCTTATATTATTTGACATTACTATGGGATCACTTTTCTATAGTTGTCCCTTTTTGGTTTAACTACTTTATTCCGCTGAACAACAAATAATAAGTTCTATACAAAATACACCATAGTCCAGTTTCAGTTCAGTGGTTTTCAAATGAATATATAGAATAGAAATAGATGGCAATAAAATATTTGTAATCCTTTCTCTGTCCGCCATACCTACTTTAAGGAGCAGGTAAACAAAAATTGCTTAATTTTATTTCTTTAAAAATCAAGTTTAAAAAATATTTGATGTTGTAGGAGATAAGCTTCCAAGAATAGAAATAATTTCGAATGCTTCTGTAATTTGTTGAACTTTTAATATGAATATTAAAGCGAAAGTAAGACTTGAAATTAAGATAATTGTCACACCCTGCCATAAAAAGTTGACCCATACGAAATAGAAAATCAGACAGTCAGTGTTACAAAACACCAAACCTGTCAATTTTGTCCCGAAATTTATCGTGCTATTTTGAAATTTTGCAAAGATTCACATTATGGCAATTTGATTATTTTCTCTATACTTTCAAAACTTTTTTTACTTCTATGTACAGATCAATTCAATTCGAAATCTGTGCTCTGCAGAACACTGCACGGACCCAAAAGAACACAACTATAGAGTTGGAGCATTGACATATTTTAAAAACGAAAATTAAAATAGATTTTCTTGAACTGCTGGATGAATAATACCATATGATTGAAAGAAGTCTTTCATATAATTTTCATGCACAAAAATGAAAATAGAGAATTAGCTGTAAATGTCCCATGAATTAAGAAAAAAAAGCAATCAAAAAATGTTTACCTCATTAGAAAAGTGTAGAGTGCGATCAATTCCTGATAGCACTGCTTTCCATGGACGTCCTGTTACCATACAAGCAAAAATTCCATATAATCTTCCATTAATTCCTAAATTCATGGCATGCTCCTTCATAGCCTCTTGATCAACTTTCAAAATGCTTAACCAAAGTTTTGAATATTCATAACGAAATCGATCATTTAAATTAGCATACAAGCCATGATCTAGTAAAATAATGTCTGTGCTGCCAGAATTGTTTTTCTTTACAAGAATATTTCCTGGATGCGGATCACTATGTACAAATCCATTTATGAAGATCATATCTGCATATAGCCTACCAAGTTTATTGGACACATCGAATGGATCGATGCGGTTTAGTTTATAATAATTCAAATCTGTTACATAACCACCATCCAAATATTCCATGACTAGTACACGATGGGTAGAGAATTCCCAATAAATTTTCGGTATTTTCAGCCATTTGTAATTTTTAAACATACCGGCGACCTTAAGAGAAAAAAATTTCGTGTGATTAAGAAATAATCGTTAATTTTAATAATTAAATTCAATACAAACCTTTTCGGCATTTTGTCCATCAATCAAGAAATCTAGTTCGACTGGAAGATTTTTCTTTGATTCATCTACCAACCATTGAATTTTAAAATCAGGAAAGACAAACGACATCATCTTAACAAGTATTTCCATAGTTTTCATGTCGACTCTTGAATTTCCCTTGACGTATGGATGTTGAATTTTAACTGCTACCACATCACCATTCTTAAGAGTTGCTTTATGTACCTGAGCTAAAGAAGCAGTCCCTAAGGGTTCCGGATCAAAGGAGTCAAATAATTCGCTGGGCTAGTGATAAGAAAATAAAAGAAAATTTCCAAAAATTATTATAAATTTACCATCGCAATAGAGTCTTATCAACATACGTCTTTTTTTAAATCCTGTTTAATAACTTTATACATTACTTCTACAGGATTTTTCGGTGCATCCGAGTGAAGTACTTTCATTGTATCAACAAATTCAGACGGTAGAAGGTATTCTAAGGCTCCAATGTGTTGGCCAACTTTGATGTAGACTCCCTTGTTCATACATATCAATTCGAGTAGTTTTTCTGCAGCTATTTTGTTGACTTTACTAATTTGATCTTTGTACTCCGAAGAGCTAGTATCCCAATCTTTATAGTACAACTGCCTTTTGTAGGTCAATCCAACATCAAATACTGTAAGTGCAGCCCGTCCGAGTCGAACAATTCCCAGTGAGTTAATATCATAATCATTAGCTCTTAAGCTAAGGGCTGTACTGATTGTTCCAGCTCCAATAGCAGAAAGTGCTATGACACTTCGAAACATCTGGGTTATGTGCTGTGGAATTAGTTATAACATTTTTATTAATATATTTATAAATAACTGATAACATATGTATATAAATTTGAAGAGCTCTGCCAAATATGGGACAATCCAAGTAGATAACAAATCAAAAGTAAGTTGCCTTAGCAAATTAAATACTGCTAAGCCCAAGGAGAGAAGGAGTTGAGCAAAGAAATCTAAGATAATTATCATCATCACTTAGTAGTCTATTCCAAAGCCTAGTAACACAAACCTAAAAACTTTAGACACATGGCTTAGTTCTTCAGAAATATTTGATCTCTCAGATGTGAGTGCACAAGACAGAAAAGCCGGTAGTTAAGATTTTGATCTAAAATAAAGGAATTGGCTTGCAAGAACATAAATATGAACACTACCAAAATTTACTTGATTCGATTTCCGTCACAAAAGTAGGGCAGCAAAATATGTAAATGTTCCAAAAATTCGAACCAAAATTATTTTGATTATAGAAAAAATTTGGGCATAACCATAAAAAAACAGTTGTCAACGCTTCTACTCATGCGCAAATCAGGCTCTGTTAATGATTTTTTGTAAAACAAAAAAAAAAAAAAGATTTGGACAAAACCAAAAAGCTATTCAACACCTCTTAGTCAGAAAGCTTCTCTGAATTGACCTTTAGCCTACAGCATAATATCCACCCAAGGAAGACGTGACTATTTTTAACCAATATAAAAATAATCTTCAAATATATTCAAAATAATAACCATAGAACAGGAGCCGCGAGTGTGCATACAAGGATATATAAGGACTTGATCAATACACGAGAGATATTTTAAGACTGCGAAATATGTCTAATTGGATTTTTTCCAGTCTGATTAACCCGAGAGCATTTCACAGGTTTTGACGGGATTTTAAATCATACTTCTCCGAATTACGTGGAAGGATATTGCGTAGTTGAATCAACCTATTCCACATGTTTATATGAATATGATGTGAGGGTGAATTAATTACCCAGAGGTAGGTGATTTAGAAAGACATCAATGCACACGCGAATAATTAGAGTAACTTTATTCATGCTAATTGGAATTTCTAGAATTTCAGCTTATGCAGACCTCGCAACCTTTTAATAAACGAAATCCTATAGGATCATAATAAATAAATGTTGCGTCAATCATTTCTTGAAACTTTTAGATTAGAAGAAGATAAAAAAGCAACGATTCAACTCACTAAAGAGGTCAAGTTTCTGGAGATTACTGTCAACGGGAAATTCATATGGAACTAGAACTTATCAGAGATCATACCTATATTAAGCCAGCATTTTATAATTCCGTGATTGCATGTAAACGAAAAAACTGGCTTTGAATCCGAAAATGTCCATTGCCCCTATATTATTATCGTTTTATTTACGGCGAGTTCGTTTGATAGGGATCAAAATAGAGAAAACAATGTAATGTATGTAAAGTTAGAACAACTACAGTGGATTACATGCATTTCGAGCCTATCTCCCCACTTCTTTATCTTTTTATAGGGTCAAATGCTACCTATGAGTTTAAGAAAACCTGTGGAGAGGGAGAGCCTTCTTCGGCGGAGTCAACTTCCCGTAAATAAAAACACAAACTGTGTTAAGCACCAGATAACTAGCCACTGTCATTTAAGTCCATACTTACGAAAATGAGAATACCCACAGATAATAACTACCGATTTTCGAGTTCAATAATGACAAAGAGATTCCTGAAAATATTTACGTTTGGCCATTAACAATGCACTGAACTACGTTCAGGTCCAGCCCAGGTTAGCTCCTAATATCTCTTCACATTTCTCTCCATTATCTCTTATGGGGCACGTATTAAAAATCTCATTAAAAATCTCAATTCGCTCATGGATACTTGCCTTCTTTCAATATTTGAATCACAAACAAACAAACAAATTAAAATTGGATAACCGCCTCACACACAAAATTTACATACAAATCCCGCGTAGCTCCCCAACAACTCACAATCAAGTAAAAGCACGTTTTACCAAATGTTTTTGTTGGCTATTGCAGAATTGAGAAAGAAATCAATTTTTTGTTAGGCGATTATCTTCTATTTATTTCTGATAAAGAATTCTGCTGTACAAAAACACAATTGATTGCTCCACCATTGCTGATCTAATGCTAATTAAGTCACAGACACTTTATGGTCAAATGTAATGCTCTTACTCTTTGATGAGACCGGTAATTGATGGTGTGCCTTAAGGAGCCCTAGCTCGTCTTGAAGTTTGAGGAGGTTTGTTGAAGTAATTTAAATCAGAAACTTAGGACTTCTTGCGTGGAATTACTTGATTTGCCCACCGCCGTGCAATATTTGCTGCCTTAATACAATTATCATGTTGCCTCACAATTTTACTGTTTTTTTTTATTTATACTTGGTTATTTAATCTGTTAGTCGAAAAGTTTGAACTATCTATAACTTTTTTGCTATAATGTAACCAGTAATATAATTATAATTTTAATTTTTCAATACTTTAGTTTGTATCTATAGTTCGATCTATCATGTCTACCACTAAACTGTGCTTTACTATACTACATATTCAGTTCCTATTATTTGTTTTTCTATAATCTAAACCTACATTGTAACTTTCTAAGATCTGCTCAGCGCTATGCGTGTATTTGGCACACTTAAATAAATAAATAAATGTTAAGCAATCAAGAAAGATCTTGGTAAGTTGTTGACCGGTGGTGGTGAGGAGGACGAGCTCAACAGATAGGTGGAAGCAGTATATATTGCTTCAATGAGATAAGTTTTTAAACAGGTCTTTCTAAGTTTTCTAAAACAATCATAAGAATATCAAGAACTTTCAAAAAGAATTTACATAACAATAAACATCAATTTAGTTGAGTCCCCTTGCCAAAGGCACGCATAGCGCTGGGCACATCATAAAAAGTTACATGGTAGATTAATACTGTAGCAAAATAAACAATAAAAGTACAGGTATAGGCACTTAGAATATATTACAGTCTAGTGAAATGTAGCAAACAACATAGCAGTACAACATCGTAGTAAAATAGCATAAATTTACAAGTATCGGCACTTAGGACAAAGCACCGCCTAGTAAAATATAGCAAAATAAAATTAAATAAATACATAATATATTAGCATTGTAGCGAGAGAAGCAATAAAAGTACAAGAATAGATACTTAGAACATAGTAAAGCCTAGTGATATGTAACAAATAAAATAACATGTAGCAATATTGTAACAATAACCAAAAACATATAATTATAGGCTCATAGATGCAGTACAGCATAACGAAATAGCAACAAATAAAGAGATAGCAGCAAATAAATGGAATAAAATTAAATTAAATAAATCATGCAATATACAACACGGTATATGCCGCAAGTAAAAATTCATTTTTTTTAAATTTATTTAATAGTGAAGGGCAAATAAGATTAGGTCAGGTTCAGAAAATCCCGGGCCACTGTCTTAAACGCGTTCAACGAAGCACTAAATCGAGCGTCCTCTGACATTTGATTCCAGATGGCTGCCCAGCGGAGGAAAATGTTCCTTCCACCATATTGTGAATGGACTCTAGGGAGGACAAGCCTGAATTTATTCAGGCTGCTCCAATTGAAGCGGTTGATGATATATCCAGGCATTAAGCCATGTCTAGCCTTGTATATCAGCTGCAGCGAGCTAAGCTCATACTTGTTGGCCAGCGGGCACGGGAGAAGTAGTTCAAGGAGATGGGGGGCACATGTGATCCTCGTTTAAGACGGAAGACATATATGGCGCATGCAATATATGCACGAGACAGTTTAGAGAGGTTACCACCAGAAATGGGGAACAGTACTACATCAGCATAAACATGCGGAATATTTAATTAACAAAAAAATATAACGAATAATGAATATTCTAATTTGATATAAAATTCTTATATAATCAGTGCATTTTCGTAATTTTGTACCTACTACAAGACATCGAATTGATAAGACATAACTGATAAGCTACGATAAAAGAAAGACTATTGCAAAGAAAAAAAAAACAAATATTCAAAGTGAAAGTTCCCCCCAAATCGTATACTTTTAATGTTTATTAATGAGATGAATAACAGCGATGACTAAAATTTCTTCTCTTACAAAGAATAATCGGCATATTTTACTTTTTGCGATAAAATTAGAATTAGACTGTTGGGAAGGGAAGGTTCGTTACATAAATTCTGTGTCCGTGATCTAGCTGTGATCATGACAAAATTATATGCAACCTTGTGAAATTATTCTGAAAACTAGGTGGGTACTCACCTATTAATCCAGTCAATATAAAAATCATTACACTATATTATCTAAATAAATACTAATAGCACTTATTTAAGCATTTCTAATTTGAAATAAATTTAGTTATTTATTTAATGGCACCTTGGCATTAACCGTAAATTTAGCTATTGCCAATTTTAATAACTTTCCCTACGAAATTGGGAGTTCGGATATCTTTTACCAAACACGCACCGCCCGTTTTACATTTCACATTCTTTTAAACCCACGACAGAGCAACGCTATTCCATTAATGAATTTTAAAGTCCCGATAGAAATTAGAAAAAAACACGTCAAGATACCGCAGAGTTATATGAAATAACAGCCTTACTCGTGGTATGAAGAGCAGATTTTATAGCAGAGATCCTATCTATCTAGAAACCAAATTCAGAAACTAGCTACGACTACGAGTAAGAAAGTTTCTTACTCGTAGGAAACTAGTAACATCTGTTTTTGACAATCATATTCTGCAAATTGCAATCTACACACACAATAGCAAAAAAGCTCCATGGAAAGTGGTGAAAGCTATCTTCAATGCTGCCAATGAACGAGAATGAATTTCGGGGAAGAATTTTTATAAGGTTTTCTTTTCCAGATACCAACTTAAGGAAAAGAAGAAACATATAATGTGTTTGTTTTCCATAATTGAAGCATTAATGGTAAACTTTAGACAACTTATTTTTATTCTTCATTTAATTCAAATGGTATTTTTAACGTGAACGCGAAGTTTTTTTAACCACCTTTCTTTCAATTTTATAATAAACGTTGTGTAGTTAATTAATTTTTCTGATTCGTAATTTTAATCAAATTTTTACAAAATTAGCAACTTGTAATTTCAACAGTTTAAATTTGATAATTTTGACCTCACATCATCGTATTATCATATAAAGATTGGAACATTGATCAAATCCGATTTCAATCATCATGCTTATGTTATGTTATGTTTGGTAAAGAATTATGTCTGTTTTCTTTTCGATGATTAAGAAAATTCAAATTCAAATTCACCGTTTATTTATTACATACCCCAGCATAAGCGCCACGGCACTGACTTTGGGTAAAGCGATTAGAGTATTATAACATAGAGTACATAGTTTGTTACAGAATTTATTTATTACAAACCCCGGCATGAGCGCCACGCAAATAAGCGTTGGGTATAGCGAATAGAGATTAAGATAAATACACAGTTGAGTATAACTAGAACTTAAAAAGTAGAACAATAGTTAAAAAAAAGGATTATTATAATATTAATTATAGTTGTGTTTTATTTATTTTTATTTATTATTTGTTCTTTTAGTTTTTAAGTTTAAGTTATCTATCAGTTGTTACTTTACCTTTTTCATTTGTTTATTGGTGTTTGCCATTCTACTTCTATACTTTAAGTGCCTTAGGCTCTCTATTGTTTGACTTCATTGTCTGACTATATTACTGTAATTGCTTTCTACCGCAATGAGTCTGTTCATTGCTCCTTGTTTGGTTTGCTAACAACTTTGTATTTTATCGATTATACCAACTAGCTATGACTTACTCGATGTACCTAACGTTGTAATTTAGCGAAAGCTGAGGTAAATAGCGTCTTATTTAAGTTAACATTTCAATGTAGATGACTTATGTGCTAATACTAAAATTAAATCTACCAATTTATTTAATTCATTTTAATCTATGACAACCTATTTACGTATTTGTTTATTTTTGATCACATTTGTGACAATCAAATGCATTGCTCTACTTATTGGGTTCTCTGATGTTGAGATTTAGTTCATTTGCGTCAAATTTATAAACTAATATCTAATAGTAATTTACAGAATATTTACAACCTATACTCATTTCAATATCTAATTTAATCCATGGTAAGATTGAACCTCTGGACGAATTACTACTCAATTTGTGATTTTAACTTACCCAATATATACAATGGATACTACATGAAGGTGACGATGAAAATCTTCCTCTTAATAACTTGACAACCTTGACAACGATGGAATCACTCTTCCTGCACTGTTTCAACTCTTGGTCTCAGCCAAATTAGTAATTTAAAGAATGACACAGGTAGGCAAATATCTATAGAAGCTAATTATGGACGACAAGACAAGATCATCAGAATTTAGCTGAGGGATTTGAAGGAACTGTGAAAAAATAAATCATGTCAATACTTATTATAATAGGTATTCATCTGATTTATTTTATTTAGAGAGCTGAAATTTTGCACAGGCTCTTTAAAAAAAAAATATTAATTTAAGCTCGAAAATGGGACAATCGGGCAAGCTCTGCGAAAGGTTGCCATACAAATAATTCGTTTTTCACTATATATTTGGGTACTGCCCGAGAACGAGCTACTATAGAGAGCTCAAATCTTGTACACAGCGTTTTTTATAAAAGTAGTAAAATTATAATTTCAAAAATGGACTAAATCGGACAACACCTCGGTATTGCCAAACACAAATTTAGAGCTTTGATGCATTCTGCGCCGATTCTGAATTTGGCTTTACTGTGAAAACGATCAGTCCTAAACGTTTTTATTGTACTGAAAAGTTCTTCCTAATATAAAATCATATGAAATTGGTTATAATCATTTTTAATGTGCGACGAACCGTTCGTATCTTTCTACATTGAGAGTAGTTACTACATGATCGATTATTGGGGTACTACATATGTTCCGAAATTTCCCGGTAGGCCTGTATGTTGTTCAGTACTGTTGCATTATTAGTTGATTAATTGAAAGTATTTGCTAGTATCTTCAAATTCTTTAGTTAGCCTAGAGCTTAATGCTTCTAAAAACTGTTCTCCATTAGTATTAGGTAACTTACATCTAGATGTACAAAACCTCACAAAGCGCGGTCCAACTAAAATGAGCTAATGGCCCTCTAATAGAAATCTCTACACATTCCCTCTCTATCTTGCTGTATTATGCCACATAAATTCTTCGCAATGATAGCTTTCTTTGGTTGAATAAAAAGATAAAGAGCTTTCAAAAAGTGATCCGGGTTTATATGGAGATTTTCTTATCTAGTTGTAAGTTGTCTCAGCTTATACTATGCAATAATTGTTAGATTCGAAATCGTATCCTTAATCATAATAGGGATTGCATTGATATTCTTATTATTATCATATAACAGCTATGTCGTTAATTCGGTTGCAAATTTTATGGTATTTCTTATAAATATCACTGTTCCTCCCCCTCGTAATAGCTATATGAGCTGAATATCGGTTGAATATAGGTTGGAGAAATTTGTTTCTTCTTGTCTAACACAGGTTTCCACTAGTATCACAATGTTCACGTTTTCTGATCATTAATTCAACTTTGTCCAGCTTATTTCTTAAGCTTCTTATGTTGGCGTATAGTATGCAAATATTTTCCACAGTTATAACTCAATGCGCTGTGATTTATCTCCTTGTGTTACTTCCATGAAACACAATTTATACACCTGGGGATGTTATAGGAACATATTATCTGCGTATGATGTTCCCCCGCGCATTTCGCACAACAGATCTTGTTTGTACAGTTACTTTATCTATATCCATATATCTGATAAATGAATATCTTATGATACCATCTTATGTATTTTATGTGCCATATATCTCAAATGAATATACCGATTTACTATTTTGTTAAAGGTTTCCCCGGTACTTCAACAATAAGGGTCCATTTTTTCCTCCCTTTGCTTGACATTTCCAAAGTATTGAGAGTATCTGATCATATTATTGGTGTGGCCGATGCCTATTTCAACCGCCACGATCATAAAAAAAAGCAGCTAATTCAATAACAAATTAGAAAGAGCAGCTCTTTAAAAACAAATAAAACTCTCTCTCAAAATGAACGTGATTCCTTTACTTTTTCACATGAATTCAATACAATATCACTGTTGGGACGATTCAAATCCCTTCTTTTAGCAGTCTTCTTTATTGCTACATTACAGGGGTACCCCTTAGTCGTATAAACTCATAAAAGGCAAACTCTCGTTTTCCATAATCTAGGTTAGCCGGTTTTCGAAATATGTACGCCTGCGATCAGCCACACTTAGGCCAATGCCATCACAATGGTCAATCTCTCTACCTGGTGACGATTGCTTTAACAAGAGGAAGAAAAAAGAACTACACTGTTAGACAAATCGATAAAAGGCGTAAGTTTGTTTATAAACTAATCTAAATCTAATTATTCACAACAATTGCTTGATAGAGGAGACGAGGCCGAAATTTATCAGTCCAAGATACAAATAGTAAACATTGAGTTTAAGTATTTCCCAATTCTCTTTGAAGATTGTTTTAAATCTTCCCAATTTATTGGGAATCATCTTCCGTTGTTCATGATAAACTGATCGAACACAACATTTCGACATCATCAAGAAGGCAGTCATCCGATCTTCAGTTTGTAAAGTTGCTTCAATGCCGCGAATTAGATCGTTTGTTCTTAAAACTAAAAGCATTTGTCGATCAATTTGTGCAAGAACTCTTGCAACTTGCGGCAGGTGTAGAGCGGAAGTATATTCAAGCACATCTTTCTGAAAATAAATAAATTTTTTATTACCTGGTTACATCGGTTTTTATAGATCCTGTCTTTTTCAAAATAATATTGTAAAAACTGCTTAAAGTAGAAAGTAAACCGACATGACTTAGGTTAACATAGTAAAAGACCATGCAGGTAACACTGCGCAATTTTAATGAAATGTCAAATTAACCTAGCATGGATGAAGGGGAGTCAAGAAGATCTCTAAATGATCTCGAAAAATTGTCGAACAGTAAAAAAGCGTAGTTTTTGGATAATTTTTATAGCGTTTTTACTTCAGAAATACATACTTTCAAAGTGAAGGAATTTTAAACTTTCCATATTCCTTTTATTTCGCAGTTTAAAAGCAGTGAAAAAAACGTTCAATGAGAGTACTTTGAATCAAGTTTTTTGGCCGTAAGCTTGTTCGTTAGAATCCAAAATCAGCCCAATTAAAATAATGCGTGCCTTTGAGATAACACAAATTCAACAAGTTAGCTTCCAATCAACGACATAAAACTTTCAAATTTCTATTTGGAGCTTGGAATGCGCCAAGTCTACATAGAGTTGGAGCATTGGCGTATTTGAAAAATGAAAATTAAAATAGATCTTCTTGAGCTACTGGGTGAGGAACTAATACCAGATGATTGGAAGACGTCTTTCATATAGTTTTCATTCACAAAAATGAAGATAGAGGAGTAGTAGTAAATATGCGATGAATTAAAAAAAATAAATCATAATCAAAAATGTTTACCTCATTAGAAAAGTGTAGAGTGCGATCAATTCCTGATAACACTGCTTTCCATGGACGTCCAGTAACCATACAAGCAAAAAGTTCATACAATTTTCCATTAATTCCTAAATTAATAGCATGCTCCTTCATACCCTGTTGATCAACTTTCAAAATGCTTAACCAAAGTTTTGAATATTCATAACGAAATCGATCATTTAAAGTGGCATACAAGCCATGATCTAGCAAAATAATGTCTGTGCTGCCAGAATTGTTTTTCTTTACAAGAATATTTCCTGGATGCGGATCACTATGTACAAATCCATTTACGAAGATCATATCTGAATATAGCCTACCAATTTTATTGGACACATCGAATGGATCGATTCCATTTAGTTTATAATAATTCAAATCTGTTACATAACCACCATCCAAATATTCCATGACTAGTACTCGATGACTAGAGAATTCCCAATAAATTTTCGGTATTTTCAGCCATTTGTAATTTTTAAACATAAGGGCGACCTTAAGAGAGAAGGATTTCGTGTGGTTAAAAAGTACTTGTCAAATTCAATAATTAAATTAAATACAAACCTTTTCGGCATTTTGTCCATCAATCACAAAATTTAGTTCGATTTCAAGACTTTTCTTTGATTCTTCCACCAACCATTGAATTTTAAATTCAGGAAAGACAAACGACATTATCTTAACAAGTATTTCAATAGTTTTCATGTCGACTCTTGAATTTCCCTTGACGTATGGATGTTGAATTTTAACTGCTACCACATCACCATTCTTAAGAATTGCTTTATGTACCTGAGCTAAAGAAGCAGTCCCTAAGGGTTCCGGATCAAAGGAGTCGAACAATTCGCTGGGCTATCGATAAGAATGTAAAGCAAAATTTCCTAAAATTATTATAAATTTACCATCGCAATAGACTCAACATACGTCTTTTTTTAAATCCTGTTTAATAACCTTATACATTACTTCTACAGGATTTTTCGGTGCATTAGAGTGAAGTACTTTCATTGTTTCAACAAATTCATACGGTAGAAGGTTTTCTAAGGCTCCAATGTGTTGGCCAACTTTTATGTAGACTCCCCTGTTGGTACATATCAATTTGAGTAGTTTTTTTGCAGCTACGTTGTTGATTTTACTAATTTGGTCTTTGTATTCCAAAGAGCTAGTATCCCAATCTTTATAGTACAACTGCCTTTTGTATGTCAATCCAACATCAAATACTGTAAGTGCAGCCCGTCCGAATCGAACAATTCCCAGTGAGTTAACATCATAATCATTAGCTCTTAAGCTAAAGGCTGTACTGATTATTCCAGCTCCGATAGCAGAAAGTGCTATAACACTTCGAAACATCTGGATTATGTGCTGTGGAAATAGTCATAACATTTTTATTAATATATTTATAAATAATTGATGACATACATATGCATATATTTTAAGACCTCTGCCAACCATGGGACAATCCAAGTAGATAACAAATCAAAAGTAAGTTGCCTTAGCGAATTAAATACAGCTAAGCCCAAGGAGAGAAGGAGTTGAGCAAAGAAATCTAAGATAATTATCATCACTTAGCAGCCTATTCCAAAGCCTACTAACACAAACCTGCAACTTTAGATCCTTAGCTTAGTTCTTCAGAAATATTTGATCTCTCAGATGTGATTGCACTAGACAGAAAAGCCAGTAGTTAACACTTTGATCTAAAGTAAAGGAATTGGCTTGCAAGAACATAAATATGAACACTACCAAAATTTACTTGATTCGATTTCCGTCACAAAAAGTAGGGCAGCAAAATATGTAAATGTTCCAAAAATTCGACCCAAAATTATTTTGATTATAGAAAAAATTTGGGCATAACCATAAAAAAAAAAGTTGTCAACGCTTCTACTCATGCGCAAATCAGGCTCTGTTAATGATTTTTTGTAATACAAAAAAGAAAATATTTGGACAAAACCAAAAAAAGTTATTCAACACCTCTTAGTCAGAAATCTTCTCTGAATTGACCTTTAGCCTACAGCATAAATCCACCCAAGGAGGACGTGACTACTTTTAACCAATATACAAATAATCTTCAAATATATTTGAAATAAAGCAAGGAACAGAAGCCGCGAGTGTACATACAAGGATATAAGGACTTGATGAGGACTCTAAAATTTGGTCGCCGGCTGGATGTAATAAGATGGAGCACAGTGGGTATAGTAGTCTATAGGTCAAGTTGTAAATTAAATGAGGCTAACTAGCAGAAATCTTTGACATATGAACGTACATCAAATTGAACCTACATAGAGGTTATCGGCAACGGGATGTATATAAACTTTAACAGCCAATTCGCGATTAGATACTGAATTTAAATTGCTTCACTTCAAAGCTGGTTGAAATTTTCGAGATCTCCTATCAAAAAGGCGAAGAAATTAACTTTTATGTGGGTACCAGGACCAGGCTATAAAACGGGCAAAATCTTCATTTATAGGAGACAATCACTATTGCGGTCTTTGGCCACTAACAATGCACTGAGCTTTGAATCCTACATATACGTCCAGATCCAGCACAGGTTAGCTCCTAATGTCTCTTCCTATTTCTCTCCATTATTTCTTATGGGGGCACGTATTAAAAATCTTAATTTGCTCATGGATACTTGCTTTCTTTCGATATTTGAAACACAAACAAACAAATAAATAAAAATTGGACAATCGCGTCACACACAAAATATCGCTAGCATAGCTTCCCAACTACTCACAGTCAAGTAAAAGCACGTTTTACCAAATGTTTTTGTTGGCTATTCCAAAATTGGGGAAGGTATCAATTTTTCGTTGGGCGATTGCGCATCTTTCATTTAGATGAAGAATTCTGAACAGCGCAAGTTGAAAGCAAAGCAAAAATGATAAGTTGTTGACTGGTGGTGATAAGGAGGAAGAGCTCAACAGGTAGGTGGAAGCAGCATTTCTTTAATTATATAACCTTGTAAACAGGTCTTTTTACGTTTTCTAAAACAAACAACAATATCAAGAACTTTAAATTTGAATTTACATAACACCCCAGACATGCGGAATACATAATTAACAAAAAAAAAAAAAATATTATGAATAATGAATATTTTAATTTGATATAAAATTCTTATAATCAGTATATTTTCGTACTAAAAGACATCGCATTGATACAAGCTACAATAAAGAGGAAAAAATATTCAAAGTGAAAGTTCTTCCAAAATCTCTTACTTTTCATGTTTATTAATGAGATGAACAATACAGCGATGACTAAAATCTCGTCTCTCACCAGGAACAAACGGCATATTTCACTTTTTGCGATAAAATTAGATAGAATTAGACCGTTTTGGGAAGGTTTGTTACATAAATTCTCTGTCCGTGCTCTAGCTGTGATCATGAGAAAATTATATGCAACCTTGTGAAATTATTCTGAAAACTGTAGGTAGGTACTCACCTATTAATCCAGTCAATATAAAAATCATTACACTATCTATATTATCTAAATAAATACTTTAAACATTTATTTAATGCATTTCTAATTTGAAATAAATTTATTTATTTATTTAATGGCACTTGGGAATTTACCGCAAATTTGGCTATTGCCAATTTTAAATAACTTTCCTTATAAAATTCGGATCTGTTACCAAACACGCACTGCCCGTTTTACATTTCACATTCTTTTAGACACAGCAACGCAATTTCATCCATTAAACTCACAACACAAATCGGTAAATAAAATTCGCAAAATAAACACGTCAGAGTTGTATGCAGAACAGATTACAAATCTCATCTTTCGAAATCAAATTCAAAAATTCTACGTCGACGTGTTCTCGGGCAGTGCCCAAATATATAGTGATAAACAAGATTTTTGTTCCCCGCCCGATTGGTGTCATTTTGATTTAAAAATTACCTTTTTTTTTTAAAAAAAACCCGGTATGCAAAATTTTAGCACTCAAATTTCAAACTGGCAATGACTTACGTACGCACTTAGCTCAACGGACTGAAATTTGGAGTGCTTACTTTTTCCAGTCTAAATTAACATTTTTTTCATCGCATCAATTTTGTTTGGTTTTCAGCGATAAAATAATGGAAGAAAATATAAGCACTTTTAATAAGTTCTGTTGGGACGTGAATATGGATTATTCTGATTGGTGTTTACGGCGCTAGTGATCGCACTCTGGAGTTATCGTGAGAACGGACAGACAGACAAACGGACATGCTCTACTAGAATTATTTCTGTGTGTTACAAATGGAATGACAAACTTAGTACCTATATCCTAAGCTTTCTAGGATATAAAACCCGTACTGATCTTGACATGGACATGGACTAGCAAGCTTTTAATAAATGAAATTTTATGAGATCATAATAAATAAATATTACAGGAATCCTTCCTTGAAACTCTTAGGTTAGAAGAAGATAAAAAAAGCAACGATTCAACTCACTAAAGAGGTCGTTTCTGTAGATTATTCTCAATCAGAAAGTCATATTGAACCAGAACTTATCAGAGGCCATATATGAAGCCAACCCACAGCATTCTATAATTCGGTATACGCAATTAAAGCAAAAACTAGTTTTGAATCCTCAAATAGTCTATTACCTCTATACTGCTATCGTTTTATAGCCACAATTACTTACGGCGATTTCGTTTGATTGTGGTAAAAATAGAGGAAACAGAAAACAGTATATGCAAAGTTAGAAGAACTATCTCGCTATTCTTCATCTTTTTAAAGGATAAACTGCTACCGATGAATTCAAGAAAACCTGCGGACATGTTGAAAAGTTTAAAAACTACTTAATCACCGATAAGACCTTAGAAATGGAGCTGAAGATTCTAAAAATAGTGATGGGTATGGTAGTCTATAGGTTAAACTGTAAATTAAACGAGGCAAACTAACAGAAATCCTTAACATAGAAACGTGCTTCAAAACTAACCTACAAAGAGGTTATCAGCAACGGGATGTATATAAACTTTAACAGACAACCTGCGATAAGAAATTAAATTTAAATTGCTTCACTTCAAAGCTGGTTTGGAGTTGTAAGTTTTTTTTTTTTTTTTATATGACGCTTAGCTCAGGCGATACCCTATGCATTAAAGCACAGCATGCTAAGAAGAAAAAAGTTAAAGGAATTAGGGAACATGAGGAGAGTGGCGGATATGCCGATGTATGTCACTCTTAAACGTTCGCAGATTTTATGCGGTAGGAAACACTGACAGATGGTAGACTGTTCCACATTCACACAGTTTAGGATAAAAAAAGCATCACGGAATTTTACTGTACGGCCGTAAGTAATTTGAAGAATAAAAGTATGCTCGCGGTTTGCGTGCAGAAATTTGTTACGTCTACTATCAAAGGTAAAGAAATTAATTTTTAGGTGGGTACCAGGACCAGGCTATAAAAGGAGCAAAATCTTCATTTATAAGAGACGATCACTATTGCGGTCTTATAAGGAAAAGTAGATAAATTTCAAAATAGAAAGGTTTTATATCAGCCACAGAAGGAGAGCCTTCTTCGCCGGAAGCAACTTCTCATATATAAAAACTCAAATTGTGTTAAGCACCAGATTCATTAACAACTAGCCGTCAATTAAAACCACACTTAAGAAAATGAGAAAAACCGTAGACGATAACTACCAATTTTGAAACGAAGAGTTAAATAGTGACAATCATTAATAATGCTCCTGAGGATATTTCCGTTTGGCCACTAACAATGCACAGAGTTTTTAATCATCCTAAAATCCAAGCTATAGCCTAGCTTCATACATCCAGATCAGGTTAGCTCCCAATGGCTCTTCATAGTTGCTTCTTTCAATATTTGATTCACAAACAAATAAATAAAAAATATATAATCGCCTCACACATAAAATTGACATACAAAATATTGCCAGCTCAGCTTTCTAACTAGTCACAGTCAAATAAAATCGCGTTTTACCAAACGTTTTTGTTGGCTATTGCAAAATCGGGGAAGGTATCAATTTTTCGTTGGACGATTGCGGATATTTCATTTATTTGTGATGAAGAATTCTGCTGCACAGAAAGCAGCGCATGCGCAAGTTGAAAGCATTGCCAAGATAAGCAATCAAGGAAGATCATAGTAAGTTGTTGACCGGTGGTGGTGAGGAGAAAGAGATCAACACGTAAGTGGATGCAGCATTTCTTCAATTATAGACGCTTCTAAACAGATCTTGTCTATCACCATTATTACAGTTGTCGACTCACCAAAGTGACAAGCAGTCACTCTCAGTTCACTTCACTTTTCGTATTGTCGTTGTCGAACGGTGTGACGTGACATTTTTCTTCAAAGCCTTATTATAGTTGTCACTTAAAGTGACAGATAGAATCAGGGCATGCGTCAGGGTATGAATTATACTTTAGACAAAATTGAGGTTTGTCTTATTTCGTGGTATTGTTCTTATTTTTTAAAGTGTTTAAAAGAAAAAAAAAATTATAAACGCGATGTATTTCAGTCCTTTAGCTATAACAGGTTGCTTCACCATAAAATCTATCATGACTTCAAATTATTTTGTTGTTGTAATTTTTAAACTAAAATTGAACAAAAAAAATTAATTTATAAAAAGCTATTGAATTTTATGTTTTAATGAACAACTTAGAAAGCCATTATAAAATTTATCATTTTCCGCTTGCATTTTCCCTTTCCTTACACACATTTAACATCTGTCACTTACAAAAACCAAGTGAGTAAAATTGTCACTTAATTATCACTTACATCGACATTTGTCACTTAATACGTCCAAAGTCGTATATTTGCAACAGATGTCACTTTAAACGACAACCATAATACCATTTTTGTGTCGTAACGCCATTTCTCACTTAAAGTGACAACGATAATAAGGGTGTATAATATCAATAACTTTCAAAATGAATTTACATAACACCCTAGCGTAACAACAAGCTTCATGACCTAGAGCGGCAGGTGCAGCAATTCAAAGTTGCCAAGCAATAATTTCTTAAATACTGCACTTCTACAACTACAACATTAAATACTTCATTTGAAGTATTTTTATTTGAAACTAAAATTCATAAATACGATGAATGAGAAGTGGGTTAGTTTTTATATTTTATTTATTAACGAAAACAATTTCTTATCTCGCAAGCCGTGTTGTCAACTAGTTATATTTTCACTGGATAATGTATGGGATCTGTGTAGTAAATAAAAAAAAAAAAAAACAAGAAACAGGTGTACAGATTCAAACTACTCTTCTAACATTTTTTGTACATATTTTTGGTATTAAATCTTGTAAGTAAATTCCTATTTGGGACAAATTATACACCAACAATACAAAAATAAATAAATAAACTAAAATACTTCATTAATATAGAGTAAAATATTTAAACCGGTAAACAGACTCAATGTAGTCATCGGTGGTAGGTGCAGTTGTTTTCGATTGGATAGCAAAGTGAAGGTTTGAATTTGAATTTGGCAGTGGTTCTTGTAATTGTCGCTGGTCGTCGCAATTGAGAAAATATACATTTTGTGTTGTGCCTCTAAATGCATATCGGATTTCAATAACAGATGGCATCAGTGTTTGTTAAGAATTATGTTTATGTTCTATTTTCGATGTTGAGATTTAGTTCATTTGACGAATTTATAAGCTAATACCTGTAATAAGTATTGACTCAAATTATTTTGTCCACGTTTCCTTAAAATCCTTGAGCTCAATTCTGATGATCTTGTCTTTTCTTCCATAATTTGGCCCTAGATTCAAACATTGTTGCTATTACACCATAGCCATGAGCCACAGACATTTATGAAGTCAACACAGCCTGAATGGTGATGTGATCCTTAATTAATAATTAACAGTCCCACCCCTAACCGATTAAAATTTGCCGTATTTATCTTTTCATTTTTCTTTTATTATAATTTCTTTGAATTTTACGGTCATTTATTATGTATAAGAAAATTGAGACATTTTACCTTTAAATAGCAAATAAAATGAACAACTTCATCTACTTTTGTGTACAATTTTAATATAAAACGACCACATAAAACATTATATAAATAGTAAAAAAGCTTATAAAATTGTTTCTTAACAGCTACATTCTTACAAGTTACCTTTGAAATTGTCTTACAATAAGCAGTCCATGTTAAATTTAACTATACATTCAATTATTATCTTTTCATCTTTCTGTGTAGTACGAGTAGTAGTAGCAGCAGCAATAGTTAATTTCTTCTTCTGCTTCTTAGAATAAACTTACTATTAGTAGGGAATTTTAGTTTTTAAATGCAATTGTTCGTATTGTTGACTACATTATAATATATAAAGAGACAAAAAGATTCATAGATATATTTGATTTCAACTGCTCTACAAAAGTGCAGAGGAGATAATCTTTGAGCATAAACATATACGAGGAAACATTATTTTTTATCTTCATAGGAAAATTTACTAAGCATGCAAATCACCAATCATATTTGTATACACACATATAACCTATAAAATGAAAATTAACTACATATATAGATTGACCTTGTTTATATCGTTTAGCGATATAAAGAATCTAAATTAGCTGGCAGCTAATGGTGCCAAATTCGACACGTAGCAATTGCTTTTTTCGTCGCGAATAAAATGATAAGTAGGCTCGAAGCACTAAATCTATGCAGTAAATTGACACATGCGATTTTTTTTATACTCATCTAAATCAGAAGAGTTTTGCAATTGATGTGAATTAATATTGAAATTTAGAAGCTTACATTAGTAACAATATAAAACTTTTCGAATAATTAACTCGTAGGCATATGGCGGAATAGTGAATTATTCTATGGAAGGTGTCGAAGAGTAAATCGTAGAAAGTTTTATGGCATAGACTTGATACGGTCGAAATGGACCAAAATTTAGTAGCGTATTCAAGCACTGGAATTAAATTTTTATACCATGAAAGTAATGAGGAAACGTGCGTAATACGCAATTATTTAGAGATTTAATAACAGAATAAACTTTTATCAATGAACAACGATTGTAACAAGAAGCAAATAAAAGATTTTTCCAGCAAGAGAAAAAGATACCGGTTGAAAAGTAATATGATAATTGCCTGTTTTAAAAAACAAATAAAATACCATTAAACCATTTATGTATAAAAAATTGTTCGGTCACAGTATATTCATTTACTTCCGTATCATACTTAATAGTTCCCTCTTATGGAAGAAATTTTGAGTTTTTTTTTTAATTCAAATTCTAAAATTCACTTTTCAGTAGTTTGTTCTAAGCTGTTCTACTGTATAAATATACTGTGGTTCGGTGGAGAAGTCTTTCAGCTGAGTAGAACCAATCAGAATGGCCTTAATGTAAACAAACAAAAGTTTGTTGGATACAACTATTGTTCATTGAGAATGAAGAAGTGAGATAAAATTTTTAGGTCGGGGCAAATATGATAGAGGAGCGAAATTGAGGGGGTGGGGAATTTTTACGGACCAAAAACGGAATTTTTACACTATATATATACTCCATATACTCTCATATTCTCCAGTTCCTGTATTTTGCATGCATTTATTCCGTTCTTTCTTTCAGATCAATGAGTACTTTGTTATGAACATTTTTCTCATAGGAAGTGAATTTGCACGATTTATCAGTTCTTCACAATAATGAGTTGAAAATATGCCAATTTTTGTACTAAAAACCGGTCATTTTTCAACCTTAAAAAGAACTGATTCACTTTTTTGCAGTTATCTCCGAAACCATTTATCAGACTCAAAACCTAATTAGATATCTAATTAGGGGACAAAATGTAGATACGATTTCATCCTACATACAAGCTTTAACGTGCATATTTAAAATCTTGCATCTTTTCCTATACTGGAAGACGACCAAATTGTCAATTTTCGCGTGATTTAAAATTGTTAGCGGGTATCTGAGTCACCAAAATCTATATATCTCCGTAACTAGTGCATATATATTCATAATTTGTTTTAAATATAGCCAGGATATAATTTAATTTGAAAATTCCTAGTTACCTAGGTACTTTCATAAAACACAACAAAAACAGGCAATACTTCAGTTGAGAACTTTTCCTCTTACTTTTCCACTAGAAAAACACCGGAGAAGTAACAAGTGGAATAGAAAATTCTCAAATTCTCAAAACAAATTCGACGAGTTGCAGAATTCTAAGTGGAGAGTTAACTGTCAAGACAACTCTCATTTCCAAAATTCCCCAATTATTCGTGTTACAGATCCGACCCCAGATGAGTTCGATTAGGTTCACAAGATGATGCCTACCCTTATAATGACTTTTTAGGTGGAAGGACGAGATAAGACTTCGTGACATATGTATGTTCTGTCAGCTAAATAGCACTCAGTCCAATTAAAAAAATGTTTTATAACAGTCAACGGGATAACATAGCTTCTAGCTGGGGAAATCTACTGATATCAATGCTTATTTTTGGAAAAGGAGAAGAACGATTTAATAAAAAGTATCCGATCAAGATAAATTAGGAATGCAGGATGAAAATAAATCCAAGAGAGTTGTATATAATTTGGAAACGGCCGATGAAGAGAAAGTGTGACTTATGTTATCAATCCCAAAGACCTTAATATAAAAATTAAGCTACCATGCCATCAAAAGTTCACATCCTTAGAGAAAATTTATAGGACGACATTAAACACACTTCATATCTTTCCTGGTATCACAATTGAGTAAAATTAAAATTTTTACGGTCATATTACTTTATATGTTGTTTAAGGTTGATATTCGTATAAATAGAAAAAAATGGAGACTATTTCAAAGCTACATCGTTTTGTGACGTTAGATCTAAATTTCAAGTATAATCTCAATTGACTTTGAATATCTGAAATTGAAAGGTAATGGATCTAGCTAAGAATAGTTTTTTTAATAACTATAGTTAAATGCGTTGCTGGTGTAATTGAGATACAGGCTCCTATACATATCTATGATCTGGATCCGTATTCGAATCTTACTGCAGCGACCACTGATAGTAAAGGCACTCAATCCACATGACAAAGTTATGGTGACGCGTCTACGCCGGGTTGTACATTTCTGAACACTTGGCCAAACACTTTGTAAACCTAACAAAATTAATTTTCAAATTCGCGTGTCTAGTAACACTTTGCTGAATGTAAAAAGGTTTTTGCTTTTGTAAAAGTAGAAAAAAAAATAATAAATTCAACAGCCCAGTGTCATCTCTCGAGCAGGATAAATAAAAAAAAATAAAGTCTTCAGTATTTACTGCAGAGCCACAAATCAATCAATCAATATTTTTAAATCCCAATTAATAATATATGTAGTCGTTTTTAGCAGCGAGCAAACCCCAATTTAGACCACCAGCAATCAAACTGATAAGCGCGAGTTACATATATTGACCTCGAGAATATCCGAGACCAATATATGAGAGCAGAAATAATGAAAACGCAAAAAATGCAACCTAAGGAAAGACCCATGGCATGGTAAAATTAAATTAACCATGTTCCCCCCGTAATGAAATGCTATGCTTTTTGGTTTAGGTTGCATCCACTCAGTTTGCACGAAAAATGGTAAGTTCCGCACTCACGGTAAAAGAAAACTGCTTAGTTAAGAAAAAGTAATTTTGTAAAAAGCTCTGTGAAGAAAACAAGAAATAATTTAAACAACAGTGTTTGTTTAAAAAAAAATTCCTATTGAAGTAGTCAGTCTGTCGAGAGCATTAAAACTGTCTTAACGGCATAATTGTAAAAGTGTAGATCTTCTATAAAAGGAATAAAGTTCGTTTTGTTTTTTTTTTATATATATGAAGTGTTCTACTTGATCTTCCTAAAATTCATTCTCCGACGGATTATTATGTTTTTTCTCTCCATCGCTAAGCGAATTATCTAAGTCGCGTGATATCGTAGAAGATAGATTTAACACGACCTTGCTGGTTCAAGCCATTCGGATGAAATGCAGCATTTCAACGATTCTACTGGTGTAATCGCTACAGACAGATTATCACAGAGACAGTCTGAACTGCTTGGTGTAGCTTGGTACATCATACCATTTAATATTGCCCCCTAGGACAAACTACTAGGCAGGTTGTGATTAGGACAATCTAACCACTACCATTTTGGGTGCTTGAACCGAGAGTGCATTAATCGAATTACTTTTCAGGGTAACTTATTCTGAGACCCCTAGTAGTTTTGATTCAGCAGAGTTCATCAGCAGTGAGACACATCAAAACAATCTCTATTTAATAGCAGCGAAATAACCACTGGAATTCTCTAGCGATACATTCATTTCTACAGCTCCTTTGCATGCCGATATTATACAAGCGAATACGCAGTTTGACCCAAACTACGGTTCATTAGAAAGCTCCGTATTTATTCCGTTTTTTATTGAAGTAATTTTAACAACAACGATTAAAAAACCACAAATACGAGCGAAATAAATAAAAATTTTAATCTTTCCGGGCTCGAGTGTGAATAAAATAATACAACTGTCGGTTAAATTTAGAGTCTGGAAATCTTTTCAATATTGATACGCGAGTTTCTCCGGCTTTTCGCTGTTTTTATAGTTTGTATAATTTCTTCTGTTTTATTTTTGTGTTTCTCCTTTTTCATGACTAAAATTAACAGCAACAAAATGGTTTCTGATTTCTTTTTTTAAAGCGAAACAATTTTCTTTTTGTATTTCTTAGAAACTGAACTAAATGTGTCTTTTTTTTGCTAAGCGTTTCTATGTTCAGCAAAGTGTTACTAGACGCGAATTTTGAAATTAATTTAGCTAGGTTTACAAAGTGTTTGGCCAAGTGTTCGGAAATGTACGACACGGCTCCACAAAATCTGAATGTTATGTCTACAACTTTTAAATATATTTCCCCAAAGTTTTAACAGTAGTTTTCTTATTTTTAAACACCAATATTTTGATGATACATATTTGTTATACTTAAAACTGATTTTCTTGTTAACAATTTTATATGTTTTTTTCTCTGGTTTTGTTGCAACACTTTAATCAAAGCCATAATACATGAAAATTGTAAATGTTTACATTGTTTAACACATTTCTTCGTTGGTTACAATTGAATTGTATTTTTAGCATTTAAAATTTTAGTCGAATTAAAACTATTTTCTTATATATATATTTCCACATTTAAAAACTGTTCATCATCATCTATACCATGTTTTACATTATTCTATTATTCAACTTTTATAATACTTTTGGTTAATGTTTTGATGTGTTTTACATGTTCGAAAATTCACACAATTTACTGAAAGTCATAATACATAGCTAAACATAAGTATAAAATCTACTTACATATGTGTTTCTGTATTGTCGCCTTTGAGCATTTACTTGAGAGTTAGTTAGGAAATACGTGTATTGAGAAAGAAACTATTATATTTGTGCGTTTCCAATTACGGCATCATTTTTCCCTAAAAATGAGCTTTAATAAAAATGTTTTTTTCTTTAACTTTTTTATACATACATATATAAAAGATCACAGTCGAGCATTAAAGGATTCGAGTTTTTTTTCTTTTTCCATAAAAGCGTTTGATATGTTTATTTCTACCTACTGATTTTGTATAAAAAATAAAAAGTTCTATTTACTACTTTTATGTTGATACTTATTATGACTTCCAGTTAGAATTGATACTTTACGCGTAAAAACAAGCAAAGTAATATTCAGGGGCTATTTTAAAATGTACCTCGTTTTTAGAAGGACTAAAAGTGTGCAGTGAGACATTTTGAAGGACATACATATTTCATAAAAAAGAAAACAAAAAATTAACCATGGTAATTACCCCTTCTGGGGGGATGCTTTAAGCTAAAATATGAAATGTAATTGGGAATGTGACTTTGTTTTTAGACCTCTAACAAGTTTTAAGTGAAATGATTTGTTATCTCTTCTCAGGGAAGACAATATCATTAATTGGATAAGCCTTTGACTGCGTTCAGAGGAATAGGTCATAACCAACTAGATAATTTCGTTTAAGTCTAAAAGCCTGGCTGGGAAATTAGATTAATTTTGTAATGAACCGATCCCTAATTAACGATATCTGACTTGTTAGACAGTAAATTAATTTAGGCGATAATCGACAATTTTGTATTAATTTCATGTAAAAAAACAAACCTTAAGGCTACGTTTACTTTCCACGCTACCATAACCGATGCTGCCACAACAGATTATGAGTGATCTAACGTTTGTGAGCGATACTGACTGATACTGATAATGGCACACTCAGCGGTTTGAATTGTTTTATTTATTGAATAGCACATTTTTGAGGAGATGATTACTTAGGAAGAAAAGTCAATTCAATATTCATCCCATACATTGAAACCGAGAAAGTTTAAAAGTGAATTTAAAATGTTATATGCGGACCTAAGAAATGATAAACAAGCATTTTTTTGAATATCTGCGAATGAGTTGATGATGTGGTTTTTAGAAGTTGAAATCCAGAAGCAAAATACAAATTTGAATGAAGCCGTAGAAGGCTTACAATAATATTTCGTTAAGATAGTTTATTTTCTTAAATTTCCTTGCTATTCTTCTTTTGAAATAATTCACGTTTCTCTGATACCACAATGCTCTTTGAGCACGAAGACTATTAACATAGATGCGGGTCATTCCGGAATGAACCACAACATTTGAAATGATGTATACGTCGAGTGTTTCGTATTTTTTCGTATCTGAAGTGTTTAGGAAGTCGATAAAATGTATATAAAACTTATGTTATAAGAACACTTGCGTTCGGCACGATCAAAAACATGTTATAGTCCTTTCCAGAATGCACTAACCATTTCACAAAATGTATACTCTGTTCTAGTATGCCATAAGACATCTAGTTCTTATGCCATCTATGCTATTAATCATCTTGTCTACGTCCATTTCACACGAGCAATCACCGGCTGGGCTACTAAATCAAACAGCCAATTTCTAAAATCTGAAAGCACGAATTCAGCTGTTATTAGATTAAACACAATAGGCAACATGAGTTTGATTTGGTTGCTCATGGTAGCCCGTGGTCGCCGTTAGCGTAAACGCAGAAGAACAATCGAATATATATTTACTGAGCGACTCCATCCACTCTTATTTTCATATCTGCTATTCCCCGAGAAAAATGTAACGTTTGCTAATCAGACCATATCCAGTATATTCAGTATACACAACTGCGGATTAAATGGCATGTAATCGAATTCACAGCTGTACTTGCCTGTTCTTTAATACTCCGATTTTTTTTTAAAGTGTTTTCCTAATCACAACAAAATGTTGACTCTGCTGCTAGGAATTTGATGCCGTTCAGTAGCAGTACCACTGCACCAATCTCTTGTATTTGTTGCTTGGGGAAATGCCAAGGTTACAATTTCCATAGATTATAGAATTACACAGGAGAAAATCTATAAAATGAAACAATTTCATGTCGTAACTTTTCAAAATATGGATGAGTATTAATGAAAGTACAGTGTGAATATGTGCAATACATTAGAAACAAATCATGGATATGTATGAACTTTATGCGAATCCAAAGTTTTGTTATGAACTAATAAAGCGATATTATTAATTCCTCGCGGCAACAATTACAAAATAATCTTTACCGACACCCTAGAATATATAATGCGCCCTCCTCAGGCTCAGACCTAAACTAATTTGCTATAGATAATTACGCAGAATACAAATTACAGATAAATTTTAGCTTGAATAAATCCTGAACAATCAATGAAAATTATTTCTTTACAGCTTAGCAAATATATTTTAAATTAACAAATAAACAAAATGGAGCCACATGCACTTCAAGTTATTAAAATCACTGGGCTTGGATGACTACAAAATCATCACTTCTTATGAAGCTTGGTTTAAAAAATATCGAGGAAACCTACTTTTAAAATAGCCCTACAAAATACATAGTGAAAAATCTTAATAAAAAAAAAGCTAAATTAACTAATTCGATATGCACATTTTGTACAAATGACAACTAAAAACAGAAAGGGGGAGGAATAGTATATATGTAATAAGTAAAGCTGGAATTTAATTTTTCAATGAATTCCCCGGAAACTTGAGCGCATGATTAATTATGATTTGGCGAATAATTGAGTTAACACGATGTCACACAGATGTCTCAGAATTTAATTTTAAAACAAATTTATTACTCTTTGGATCGACAACTTCCTCGGATATATTGAAATGGGGCAATTTATGAACGGAAACAATCAAAGACACATCGGTTTGAATTAATTGAAAAGTGCAATTATTTGAGATTGGTCGGGAAAGAAGGTCATCACAAATCAGTGACCACGCCTGAATCGTTTTTCTTTCCTTTTCACTTTGAAGAATAGGTGATTCAATTAAGTATGGTTCTAAAAAAGCACGTGGAGATAAATCATGTTTAAGGCAGTGAGCCAAATGTTTTAGAATACTTTCAAAAGTGTGACGAGGCTGCTGACGTGTTACTCGTAGATATTTCTGAAGTGCTCTTGCCATTGAGGGAAATACTGCCTGAGCCGCTTCTTGAGGATCAAGTGGTATAGCAGGAGCAGGTTCATTATGTATCCGTTTAATATGAGTAAAAGCTTCTTCAGCAGCTGTTATTAATCTAGCTCTGCGCTTTTTTACACGGCGTTCATATTCATGCTCTTCATAAAAACGCTCATTATGCGATGAATCTCTTCGGCGAGCGTTTGCTGCTAAAACAGCTCTACTTTGACTTTGTTGCTGTGCAGGGCTAACTCCATCTACATCGTAATACTTAAAGCTAGATGAAATTTGCTTTCGCTGAGATTTTGAAACTGGAACACGCTCCAAGTATGGATTATAAATAGGAAAATCTATATAGTATTTTTGTAGAACCCATACAGCTGCCCTTTGTATACTCAATTGTCCAATTGCATAAGATCTACTAACACCATCCGGTGATCTAATTACTTTAATATAATAAGTTGGTTGTAAATGTCGCAGTTCTAGTAGGACAACAGCAATATAATGTATAAATAAAAGTGTATCGACGAAATTTGTTGCATAAGCTACAAGAGATTTATAATCAACAGCTTCTCCTCCTTCGACAACAATTTTTGGACCGTTTGTAACTTGTACAATATAAAAGAGCCAATATGCAAACGTCGAGACTGTAACTAACAGGAATACAGTAGCTCTGAATAAAAATATACGTGGCATTGTAGCAACTGGTCGTCTTAAGAACAATGCCCAAAGTCCGAGAGCTAATAAAATTAATCTTGCTGTTAATGATACTAATAATCCCTTACATTCACTGCTGCACGCCAATAATTGTGTTTTAACAATGGGAGTCATATCTGCATGATCAAATGCTGAAGGAAAAAATCCTAATTTTGGCATCATTACCATCGCAATCGGAGAAAAAAATGAAACAAAGCCAAGGATAAGTGATAGCGATGATTCAATGTATCGCTGACAAGCAAATCCTATACCCGATTCTGCATCTCTACTCCATGTGTTGTTGATATCCTCCATGGAAATGCTTTGCTCTGAAGTATTGCCCGTAACAGCAGTCGTATTTTTCACCCCAGTTTTCATCTTGGGGTAAAATTTGTACTTCAATTATTTCTTGTCCGTCACGATTGTCATCTAAAATAAAGAAAATAAAAAAAAAAATTATGAGATAATAATAACAATTTTTTTATTAGTATAAAAATAGCTTTCAAATTCATACAATTTATATCGGTAGGTATATATATCCAAGTATTTTAACAATTCCTTAATTTGTATATTCTTTTACTTTTAAAAATATTAAATCTTCTTTCCTTCTTGATATGCAAGGGAAGCTTATTATGCATCAAAAAGTCCTTATAGATAAGTGAGTTCTGAACTCCCGCTACAACGGTAGCCTGAAGTTATGTTCTTCGCTGCTCAGGCTAAAGTGTTGCTGTCCGTAACAGTATGCATCTTTAATGTATTTCTGCAATTCACACTCCCTTAATTTAAAGATACATAGCTGTACGGGGGGGGGGGGGGGGGGGGGGTCTATTCATCGTCTACACTCTACAGGAGCACGTTCATGAAATAGGCTGCAGCCAGTCGTAGCTATCTGGTAGCTGATCATGAAAGAATTTAGACAGTGCCAGCTTCAGAATTGGCATCATTGTACTATTGGCGTTTTCGACTTTGCTTCGGAGTTAACTCCTGCCCTCTGAAGAAGCAAACACGTGTTCGAGTTTGCTGTGCCAGGCTACAAGTCATGACACATTTAACTCTTGGTGCTAGCTCTGTTAGCCCCTACTCTGATAAGGAGCGGCTGTAGCCCTACTAATACAACGTAATTATTGTCAATATATGAATCTCTGAATTGTTATTTTGAAATTGTGTGTCGCATTTATTTTGGCATAATCGATATAGTTTTAGATCTGGTTTAATTTTTAATTTAATTTATAGTATTTTTTGCACACGATAATAGCAATTTGCAACCAATGCTATATAGAAGTACCAGCAAATGATTTCAATTGAGACATTTGCTTTTTACAAGGTGAAAATTGTGAACTATCACTCAATTCAATGGAGTAAGGAAACTTCATTGAAAATTTCTGAAATTCAACCGCGCAAAGAGCCAACAATCACAGTCATCACATTTCCACAACGTTCAAAAAGGTTATTATTTTCCTCAAAATACTCTATTTGCTCACGGTAATGCTCTAATAAATTTAAAACTGCAAAAATTGTCAGTTTTTATTTCTCGTTATTGTTGTTGACATTTTGAATGAAAATAATAACACCAATAAACTCGGACACGGAGCTTAGCACTTGAAGCAAATGACACTTCGGTGCAGGGTTACGGTGACCCTAGTTGTCCCCGGTGCTATGCTTCGGTAGCAAAAACGAAAACACGATATGAGTTACATTTAATGTAACTACACAAGATTACATTTATGCGTTGCTTTGCCAACTGCTGCGTCTATTAAATCAATAAATGGCTCCCCACGCTCATGAATGGTTATCAGTATCACAATATTTTCTTTTCTTTTCTGTAATTTATAAATAAACGAAAATATAATACGTTTATGTTAGCTATGCTGGATAGCAATCTCAAGTCGGTATCGGCTGTAGCCGGTTTGAGACCGGCTACTATGATTTTCCGAACGCCAGGAACTGTCATTTATCCAAGTCAAAAATCTGGCAATGCAATAACATTTCCGATCGACGACGATAGCCACATCTGCTGGTACCATAGCTGTGACTTTTTCAAGATAAAATTTTTTTAACAAAATATACCCCTGCCTTCTTTAATTTTATGGCTCTTTATTGAAAGCCAAGTTTATATCAAGCATCTCCGGAAATCACTAACGACTCTTGATTCTAAAATAGCGAAAAAGTCTGTTCAAATGAGTATATAATCAATGAATAATTATCTTGACTCTGGTAACCTATGTAAATCTGCTTCAAGCCTACAGGTTAAAAACTTTGATAGCTTTGTTGGAGGTGTTGGACTAGAAGCAAGAAATAATATACAAATTTGGCTACTAATTTTTTGGACGATCACTTTACTTCTCTATCGGAACGATTATCTAAATAAGTCAGTTAATCTAGATAGTTTGATGCGTCACATCTTGTGAACCCGAGCAGTGCTACTCAAAATTGCCGTCAAATAAATTCAATTATTGCCTTTAATCTTTGCTCCACTCCCAAGAACCTTGCTGACATCAGACCTTATTTGTGTGAATTGTGGCTAGTGCCCTTTTTATTTGCAAAATATTTAAGAATCACTGCGAAAATTCTGGAAACGCCTGGATATAAGTTGCATAGGTTTGTTCACACGGAGACAAAAATAATGGTAATAACGCTTTTAGCATGATCACTGATGACTTCTCTAAGGTGGTCTTTCCGAGCGTTTTCAACAATTACATATAAGTCGATTCCCACATTAGTTGTTGTCCATTTGAGGATGACGGCGCGCTCCACGTTTTTTTAAGATTATTTATGGACAGAAGTGACATATGTATTTATATGAAGTAAATTACTTAACTATTTTTTTAAATTTTTGTTTTTTGTTTTTGGAAAATCTCTTGGGATAATATGGCCCAATAGTCTTTTAAGGTTTTCAAAAGCTGGAATTCGGAAACGAGGAGTAAAATTTCGATTCACTTTGCTAAACTTATGAAGCTCATTCCTTGCTCTAGGTTTTGCGGAAACGTTCAACGAAATATACTCTAAGACTTCCTTGAGCCTAACGTGTTCTTCCTGCTATACCACTTTCCTCCAATTCAGATTGGGACGAGCGGAAAGTACCCTGGGAATATATGTGGATTGGATTGCGAAGGCAAAAAATCCTCATCTTCTGACGAAAATTCCTCCAACTGCTGTTCCACACGTCGAATGTTCGTTGAATAGGAAATTTTTGTCTGATTTCCTGATTTAAAGGAGAAATAAAGAGGTTGCGATAGGATAAGGTAAAAGGTACTGTTGGGACATATAATCCCAGTCTAGAAAATCGGCTTACGCAGAAGAATGGATAATTAGATTCACAAACTCACTAACACTTCCTTTTTAATTCGAAAACAATCATAAAATTTTCAGCCAACTCGATAAAATTAGCAAATCGTGTTTTTTGATATCTTCAACAAGGTGGCGGCTGAGACATAGAGTGCATAGTTTTCCCTACAGAGTTTTTTGAAATTTCTTGCGACGTATTATCCCATTAGTACTCAAAGTGTTAATCTTCTAATTGTAGTTTCTAAATTGGCCCACTCTTATCTGTTCAATGTCCCGGAATGTTCAATGAAGAGATTATTTTCGCTTCCATTGATATTATATTTCCATCGCGCAGAATTTAACATATGTGTGGCCATTTTATCAAGCGTGTAGGGCTCACAGAAATTTAATCATCCTCACAAATTTGGAAGATACGATTCAATTAGAAAAAATTATGTTTGAACAGAGAGCTTATCTATGGAACTACTTGTCGGAATCAATTAGAAATGCTCAGTACGCATAAATAAAGAATTGAAACGGAACTGATTGAAGCCATTCAAATCTTACCAAGGTTATAAATTGAGTTTTATACTCTTTTTTGATGTTAATTTTCGATTTTAATAGTATTGTCGAAGTCGTCTTGTATGCCCAAATTGCATTAAATACCTCGGGGTGTTAATTGATTCAAAGCGAAAACTCAAAGATCATGCAAATTACATGTGTACGAAGAATGCAAAGAAAATCTGATTCTTGGGAAGAATCAGGAACATGGTCAGTACAAGTAATGAAATAAGGCTTTATAACGCACTTGTGCTTCCACATTTCACATATTGCGCAACGCTTTTGTACACGAGCTCTGAGGAGATAAAGGACAGGCTACAAAATTTATAAAACAAAGCCATGCGATCTTTTTTGAAGTGTAATTTGCGCACACCTGTGAAATATATGCTGAAAATTCAGAGTTGATTAAAGCAAAGCCTGTGTCAATGCAATGATTTTTATTTTTAAAATGAAGTAAAGGATGTTACCAGATTACTTGTATAAACACATGGTTACAACGAAGGATGCTCAGCCCTATAATTTACGAGGAAATGATGACTTCAGACTGGCAAGGTGCAACAAGAGTAGTACTCAAAATTGCTTAATGTACAAAGGGTTAAACTTTTTAATGGTCTTCCATACGCAATCAAGAGTGGTAATAATTTAAATGTATTTAAAGGAGAAATGCTTAAATTTGTAGTCAGTAATGTGCAATGAACATTCATATACTTTCATATATGTACATTCGTTTTTTATCCGAATTTGCTTAAAAAAAAATGTTCTCTCTTTCGTCTAAATTAACAGCTTTAAATTATACATCAGCTTAAGAATATTTTAAGTTTAATGGTGAATTCTTTTTACCAGAACAGCTACAGAAAAGCTACACAACGCCTCCTACATTTTCATAGAAGATTTATAAATGAAGCGAACAGTACAAACAAATTGACAGAACAATTTGTTCTCTGCAGTATATGGGAGTTCTAGAATAAGATACACAGCTTCTATGTTCGGTTTCTGCTCCGGTTTTGAACTTTCTTGTTCTATGAAAATTTGTGGTCACGGTTCGGAGCTAAACGTCAAATCGGAAGTAGGTATTTGTAATTAAAGTGGGGAAGTGTGGACATTTTGTGAAAATACAATTATTTTATTGAAGTGGTTAATTTTTTTTTATTAAAATCATAAATGACGAACATTTTCGGATATTCTACTTTTTTGCATTCTTTTTAGCTTATTCCCGTTTGGGGCAGGGCTAAGTTCGGTGTAGATCTGTCAGATTCTGGTTCAGTTCAGTGCCTGTTCGGTTTTGTTGAAAACAATTCACCATAAGATTGCAGTTATGTATACTCTGTCGTGAAAAGATATATAGTAAAATCTCTTTCCGCGATAGTGGGCACAATTTGAGAAGACTACCTATATTGCATGTTAACTCCGCAAGATCCAACTTTTGAATGTACGAGTTTCTAAGCATGTTCTAAAAAAACGTCTACATAATACTTAGTTCTGTTTCTATGTCGCATTGCATATTATTTCATCCGGTGTTTGGTATATGTTTAGTTTAACATACTAATACTAACACCGGCTAAGTGATGAAACGCATGTATTGTTGACCGTTTATTTATTAAACGTGTCCATGCAGCGAGCTTGTGTTAAGCTGGTTCTGATAGTCATTAAAATATAACGAGCTAATAAAATATATAATAGTTTTACCCCGTGGATTTTTCGGAATGGTAGGCACATTATTTGACATGGAACAACAACAGTTGTTTTAGCTGCAGCTGGCAGAACTAATGTATTTTGGAATACCACATCTTCCAAGTACAAAATCTTCGTCATTTTCATCACCCGCCTCTAGTCAATTGTTTAAAACACGATGTGATGTTAATTTCTCAAAGCTCATGTCGGGTATCAAGTTCACCACACAAAACATAAGACTCGTTAGCTTCAAAATCCTTCACGAACTACTGCGATTGAATGCAAAGAAGTGCCAACTACTCAACTGCCATGCAACCAATTCTGGATACATATGGACCATTCCAGACGAACATTCTTGATGCAGTATGCAAATCGGTTTTTTAGGGAGAGCTGAAAAGACGCAAAGAAATATCTCTGCGTTTTTTCACCTGTTCCCTAAAAAACAGCTTTGCATACTGCATCAAGAATACTCGTCTGGGATGGCCCTATGTGCTTAATCTTACCACAAAATTGCATCTGCATGACTTGATCAATGTTTTGTACCCCATGATTCTTTATGAGCAAAAGATAGCAGTTACGACTTTATTGCACCAAATTTATATATCTTCGAGTTCATATAAAATTAGACAGCATTAAGTATCTCTTTAACCGGGAATAACAACTTTGGGGATGATTTTAACCGAAAAAGAACGGTTAAATTAGTATGACCACATAAATAGCTCAATTTGTTAAAAAATAAAAAAGCTCAGTTAGAACTCGGGAGCTCCAAGGTCGTGATATAATTAGGCTATGGAGATTGCCGTTGAATTTTTTTTCTCTTAATGTAAGGTAGGTAGACATTAATATGTATTTGATTTGATTTATTCATTTTCTTTAACTATAATAATATCTCGCTCAACAATAATCATTCCAAAAAATGGATATACCTAACACAACGTACTGCAGCTTTTCACCATTTGTATACTTCCTTTCATCATTCCATAAAACTTTTTCAAGACATTTATTTTACCAGAAAACAACAAACCTGTTAAATTAACACTGGTTTGAAATGGAGCCATAATATCGGAACGTTTATTTCCTTTGGAATGAGTACTTCTGTGGGAATGTCTAGTTCGATCTCGATGATGGTGACTGCCTATAGTGCTTCCACCGCTGTTAGCTGTTGCGCTGTTGTGATTACGGGAACGCCTCGATCTTCCACTATGTTCAGATTTTATAGATTCGGTTTCCATATCAAACACATAAAAATCATATGAACTAAGATAAAATAACTTTTTATTGCAGTCGCCAGCATTCCTTGATTGTAATTTATATTTTTTTCTTCAATTTTATGTAAAAAAAAATCAATATTTTCTTCGTATCACTCATTGCCACTTTTACAGTATATTTTTTTTCTGATAACTACACAATATCTAAAAATAAAATATCATTGAAACAATATTTTTTCATTTCTGATTAATACTAAAAAAAATAAACAATAACTTTTATTCAAGATAATTGAAAACAAATTGCTTTCTTAACCATATAACAACACGACAGCACAGCAGAGGCCATTTTCACAAAGTTCATTGCATTCTTTTTGTTGTGAAGTTGTTGGTGTTCAGCAATTCAGCAGGCAATATTGTTTCTTAAATGTTGGCAACAAAAGCTGCGAAACTCACACATGTTCATTGACATGTCCATGCACTATGCAGAAGAATTGAAGGATTCACATTTCAGCTGTTTCTGTCTGACTGCTAAGAGCTAGTTGTGATTCTTTATTGTGTTTGGTGTATAAAGTTAGTTATTAAAATGTTGTTTATTTTAGAAATAATTAGCAGAGTATATTATATCTAAATTAAGGCTAATTATTATTTGATTTGTTTATATTATGTTGTATGAAATTTGTAAAAAAAAAGAAAAATCGGAATTTTTCCTCTTTTCAATTTTACTGTAATATAGGCTGTTTATTAAAAAAAGAAGGGCCTGAAGAAGATTAGAGTGACTCATCTATAAAACGATAATATTTACATTTCTCGGTATTTCCCCTTGTAAATAGCCGACGTGGCTTTTTTCAATTTGCTTAAGAACTTAGCAAGCCAGCATATATATGTATAGTGTCATGTTACTTCATGTGCCTACTTTTGAGCTGATAGCAGTGCCGGTTTGTTGAGTTCCAAAGTGCCTCAAGTCATTTATTACAAAATACATTGGAGTGAATTCCTCAGATTTTAAATATGAGCAAAATGGTAAGCATTGATTGAATACAATATCTTAAACAGTATATAGCATAATAACTGTACGTGGTATTCTTGTGTACAGAAGTATGTATGTACATAATATTATTAAGTGATTACGAAGGGACTTTTTGTAATATTTGACAGTTTATTTAAGTATGTTTCCAATTTTGTAATTTTTTCATTTTAGTCTTATAATGTGAATCTAGAAAAATTGCAAAAATTTTATATTATGCTTATATCCAAGTAAAGAGATTCGGTCGTAGCCAGCAGAAAACATTTATAAAGATTTCTGTTCACAATGAGCCTCCAAATTCTGATGCCATGACGAAATAAAGAAGGAAATTATAAACGAAATTTACTAGGTGTCTTCATGCTTTTATTTTTTCCATATTGGGCTGCCTTATCTGGCCTTAAGCCAGCAAAAATGTTTACAAACTTAATCAAGAATAGAATAGAAAGCATTTATTGAAGAACCTCAGCTTACGCTACGTTACAGCATTAGGTACATCATAATTGATAGAATCAAAGTTTATAAGAAAAATAAAGGAGCAACGAATTATTGCAGTAGAAATTAATATTAGTACATTTATACATTAAGATGATGACTTCAAGCAATAGAGAGCCAAAGATAATGAAACAAAATAAATAATAATAATAATGACAGTAATAAAAACATAAAAGCATTATTCAATGCTAAGAAGGAGCATACAAGATCAGTAGTGAGATTAAATGAATATACAGCGGCGCAATGTTAATATCACATATGAAAATGTGGAGTAAGAAATTTAAAGTACAAATATGAAATACTAAATATTAAGCCTTAACTTAAAATAAAATAAAAATTTAAAATTATTAGAATTCAGAAATTAGAAACCACATCGCATAAGATTCCAGACAAGAACACCAAAGCGCAGAGTGCCTCGGAAATGAGGGCTAGTATTTCGACGGAGTATACTCTAGCTTGCATTGGGGTCCATAAGGTGAAGCAAAGCGGTTTCCTTGAAGTGCTTGCAGGAGCAGAACTTTCGAACCGCTTCAGGAAGTGTGTTCGAGAGGCAACCCTTCTGATTTTTTCAGTTCAGTAGTTGTTTAGCAATCATTGGAAAAAAAAATAAGATATGTACCTACATTATGGTTTTGCTATTTCAAATTATGAAAGTTTTAAAGTATCTAAAGCTAAACTTGCTGGTCGCACATAGTGGCATATAGATTCCGAAGCTTATACTCCCAAGCAAAAAAGAAAGCACACCCCCAACATGATTCAATTGCCTTCTTTAAGACAAGCGGGTTAGTTTTCTCCCACAGATTCTCTATAATATTATCATAATAATAATAATAATACTTTATTAGCTCCATTTAGCTTTACAATACCCATTAGTGATCATAATAATACATTACGATAGTAATATATCTAACTTCTTTTAGATAAATTCAATGCATAATTTCTTAAATCTAAATATATTTCTTTCAGCTCTATCACATTATAACTTATTGTACATTTTTAATCCCTTATATAACAGTGAATTTTGAGATCTAATTGTACGGCAAAAGTCAAGTCTAAATTCATTGGCATTCCTTAAATTTATTGAGTGAATGTCCCCTACATAGTTCAGATTTCTATATAAATAATCAGGTAGTACCTTATTCTTAATCTTAAAAATAAATAACAACACAATAAAAATTATTCAAGTCGGGATCTGGCTGACCAGCTTAAAATTGTTTGCTGAAAAATAGTTCTTAACAACATTAGCGGCATGCAGAGCTGCAGTATTCTGTTGAAGTATGAAATTTTTGCAAGTTATGTCGACAGCATTGTTTTCAATCTGGATAAGATTAATGTAATCTGTAGAGTTCCCTATGACAGAAATAACCGTAATTTCAGTCTTGCTGTTGAAACCAATTCCTGCCTATACCATGATTGAACCTCTTCCCATTTGACGACGGTTTAACACTAATGCTTCTTTCCTCAAATCATACTAGTAAAAACTACAAACATCAGAGTCATGAAGGTTGAAGTTTTTTTCGTGTGTAAAAATCACCCTGTGCCAATTTTTCTTTCAACAAATATGTTCTGCGAGTTTTATGGTGAATTCTTTTCAACAAAACGGAACAGGCACTGAACTGAACCAGAATCTTTCAGATCTACACCGAACTTGGCTCTGTCCCGTACTGGGACAAGCTGAAAAGAATGCAAGAAAGTAGAATATCTGAAAATGTTTGTCCTTTAAGATTTTAATAAAAAAAGAATAAACCACTTCAATCAAATAATTGCATTTTCACAAAATGACCACACAACCCCACTTTAATTACAAATACTTCCGATTTGACGTTACAAGTTACGGTTCAGTTCAGGTGAAAAGAATTCCCCAATAATCTGGCTTTCTTATGGCTAAATATTAAATAGGGTCTCTTCAGTCTTAAGCTGACTGAATTTCGTAAAACACATCGAACATTTTCAATCTTGGTGTTCACAGTTCACACCAGCTTTCACCATGATTTTTCTGGCCATGAGGGGAGAATTTGATGCAATTCTGACAATTTTCCGCCCTTCAAGCTCTGATAATACTGAAAGTCTGCCAGGGATCTTCTTTTCCTATAGAGTTTAGGATCTTTAACCACATTTAGCATAGCTTTTTACTTCTTTTCACTGAAGGATCTAACTTTGAGATGAACCATCCTTGCATCTCGAAATTTGGCAATGCATTTCACTTCACTTTCTGAGAGTTTCATTCTATGCCCCATTTTACACTTAACCACAAAATTTTTGCAAAATTTTATTATATTTTAAATAAGTTACTTAATTCACTTTTTAATTAAGTTCAATCCACATACAAAATATCCATATATATATATTTTTTTACAACAATGCACACTGTTCTACCATTTCATATGAAATGAAAACTGTGCTATCTTTTTGCATGCCTCAATTTTGGTATTGTCTGCAGTTCCTTTATCACGTATTTCAGCGTGTATGTTACTGGGTCATAAGCATGTAACATTTGGTTTGTTGATCTTTTCAAATTGAAAAGTTTCAAGGGTGTGTCATCTTTTATGAGATCTTCCATATTTGCATAACTGTAGCCCGCACTTTCCTTAATACTTCTGAAACTGATCTGTAACTATAATGTAATGTAATTGTTCAAATATGCAAAGGAGAAACTAGTTGGGGAATTTTTCTTGCAGAGAATTGACACAAACCTAGACTTCTATACACAACGTAAAGATTCTATATTATTTTAATATTACCTTTTTTTTGTTGCTAATATTACCATCATACCGCAGCATTAATTTTTTTCTATGATTTTAGGATGAAGATCATGCTGCTAGACCATACCAGGAAGAGCTATTGGAACTTGCTATTAAAGAGAATGTTATCATCTATCTTCCAACTGGATCGGGGAAAACTTTTATAGCTATAATGGCAATGAGACATTTCTCAAGGGACTTAGAAGGGTAAGTACAAATTGTTTTTGCTTGATTTTTTGATTAAAAGGATGACTTTACAACTTCCAATAAAACTTGTTCCAAATTACATTTTTGTGTCATAGATTTCACATCTATGCTGCAATTCACTCTGGGAAACTTGCCAAAATTCCGAATAAGTGTCAATCTCTTACAGATCTTTCAAATATAATTCATATGATGAGTAACTTACAGCTACAAATTTAATTTTTCTCAAGCTTAAATCGATTTCCATATTCCTTTGCGACTTGCTTGATCACGTTGAAGCTGAGTATATCCTCAAACATTCTTTTATTATTTACCCATTCTTTTTTCGTCCGATGTGGCCACACCTACTATGTTTAACGATGATTTGGGTAGGTAGGGTCTTATATGGCTAGCAGTAATTAAAATAAATTGGTATCTCCCAGCTCATTAGTTACTCAATTTTGTCAATTTTTTAAACAATGGAGTGAAGATACAATTGCAGGTTTAAGAAATGCTTTAATCTGTGGTGATTATAATATAGGATATGTTAAAAGATAATGTATATAAAAATAGAATGAATCAAATATGCATTGATTGTGGACTAAATCAAATTAATTATAGTGAACAGAAAATTATAACATAGTTAAATATAATATGGAGCGTTTATTAAATAATTTCAGTGATATAAATAGGATAAGTGATGCACTAAATATGAATTAACAAATATCGGACAAAGCTTCAAAAAACAAAAACAAATAAGAGTGGACCTGAATAATCCATGGTTTAATAGACATTTACATTCGTTAAAAAATGAGAAGATAGATGCATATGAAAGAGCAAAAATAATAAAATCTGGAATACATTGGTTTCAATACATAACTAAGCTGAATATATATATGTGCAGAGCAAAGGAAGCAAAAAAAAAACTGTATGAAAGGTAAAATAATAGATGCGAAAGGAGACCAAAAAGGTATTTGGACAATTTTGAAAGATGTGATAAATTATAAAGACGTAAATGATATTAGGGAACATAATGTATAAAGATGAAGTGTTTAAAAAACGTGATGGAATATAATATCAAAACTTAAATATGTTTTTAGGTGGAAAGAATTGCTGAAATTCAAAACAAAATTAATAACTTACCGTTTGAATTCAAAGGGAATGAATACTACACCCAATTCAAATTTAAAGTAGTCTACTACTTTAGTATAGAATTAAATGTGTTGTCAAAATTAAAAAACAAAAAAATACAATTCGTGGTTAATAAAAATGTCCAAATATTGAAAGATGCTGATCAATATCTCTGTCGTATCATAGAAAAGATTGTGAACCAGTTGCTCACTGAGGTAGTTTTTCCATATAACTTGAAAGAATCCTTGATTACGCCTGTACCAAAAATCAGAGGAACAAACAAATGTTAAAATATACGTCCAATACACAGTATGTCGATTATCGAGAAATGTATAGAGAAATTAGTGCAAATACAATTAAAAGTATATCTGGAGGAAGACAAAAAAAAATTATTAATAAGCATCAATCATGGTTTAGAATGCAGCACTCTTCTGAAACACAACTAAATTACATAGTTATAGAATGGAACACCTTGATAGATGATGGTAATACAATAGTGGCTGTTTTTCTGGACTTAAACCGTGCGTTTAAAACAATTAACAGGGAAATTAGATAAGAACAAATCAAACCAACTTAGCGTTAACATAGGAGTTCCAATTTTATCCACCATTATCTTTATTCTATATATATATATATCACAATAATACTGCCTCTCATATGGACCATTGTGCAACTAAATATACTGTTGAACCGCTGGTGAATCTCGCAGGTTGCAAAAATGTCAAAACCGGGCTATGCGAATATTATTACAGAGAAACAGATTTGAATTCGACATATTACGTGACCTTATCTTGATGATTGTCTATCAAATGATCTGCTTCAAGGTTCTGATGTTTATTTTCAAGTAATAAAAATTATATGTTACCTAGTTATTTGGTGAAAAGTAAAAAAAAAATATGTTACCTGGTTATTTGGTGAATTTTGTTGAATATGTTCATGAGAAATATAAATGATTTCAGAGTTGTTAAATATAAGAAAGCTAGTACATAAAACACATTAGTAATTACAGGACTAAAAATGTATAATGAATTAACCGATATATGCAAGAATGAAATAAATAGTATTAGATTTAAGAGAAGCATTAAAGATATAGTAAAATAGAAGACGTATTAAACATCTAGTATATATTGTAATGTATACAAGGATTATATCTAATAAAATAGCAATCAAAAAATCAAATGGGATATATCATTCTTTAATATTTGGATGTTTAACATCACAAATACCTTCTCATCTAATTTCTTATTTTTTTATAGCTTGCTAAATTTTACTCTTTATATACAGATCAATCAAATCTGGAGCAAAACGGACCGTTTATGTCTGCAATACAATCGCTTTAGCCAAGCAGCAATGCGATGTTATAAAAAATCAAACGAATCTTAAGTGTGCAGTATATACCGGTGATCTAAATGTAGACAATTGGAAACGTGATAAATGGGAAATCGAATTCGAAGATCATCAAGTACGTATATAAAATAATGTTCATAAAATTTTCGATGAAAATTTTAACTCTTCACTCTTCTAAAGGTCATTGTTGCTACATGTCAAATAATTGTAGATGTCGTCCGTCATGGCTTTATGAAGATAACTAATTTCAATTTATTAATTTTTGATGAAGCTCACAATGCAAAAGGTGGTCACGCTATGCATCAACTTATGAGCTTATTTCAACATGCTCCATCAAATCAATTACCAAGAGTTATCGGGTTAACTGGGATTCTTATAGTATCACCATCGAAAAATACGGTCATTAAGGAATTGTTAGATCTTGAAGCAATTTTCCGATCTAAAATTGCTACTGTATCAAATATAGAAGAGTTCAAGAATGTTTTGATGTAAATGAATTGACAAAATTGATTTATTGTTTCATATATATATTTTTGAAATATTACAGATACTCAACGAAGCCGCAGGAAATATTTCTTAAGTACAATGATATTCAAGGGCAAGTACCGATAGTATCCCAAAGGATTGAATTACTTATTAATGAATGCCTTGAAAAAGTCAGTAATTGGAAGTCGGATGAGACACATTTCAAATTGACAAAGAATTTAGGCTCTGTGCGGGAGTTCAATCCATTGAAAAAGTTAAAAAATTTACTTAAAGATTTCCTATATCAAATGAAAGACTTTGGAATTTACGGTACATCGATTGCTATACTATCGGTCATAATTGAGTTGGAATTAAAAAAGAGAGCCGCAGAAACTATTTCCATGCGTAATATGTATCGTTGCTGCATTTCTTATGCGGATAGAATTCGCCACATACTCATGGAAAATTTGAATCAGCAAGATGAAACTGAGTCGGACTTAATACTTTTCAATTCATCTACCAAGGTTCAGGCGTTGTTATCGTATATGAAAAGAGTATTTGCTAAAAAGAAAGCCAGTGATATTACTTGCTTGGTGTTTGTAGAGCGTCGTATGACAGCAAAGAATTTATATCATATAATTAATCGTTATGTGACACATAATGATGATATTCCAATTAGAGCACAATTTATGGTTGGACGTAATAATATTTTGTCAGAGTCAATTACCACTATTCTGGACGATAAATGGAACAAACATGTAAGTGAATTATATGATTTTCAGCTTAAAAAAATATTTATCCAGATTAAAAGATTTAAATTTGCCTAACGGGTAAATTCAATTATGTCTGTGGTAAAATAAATAACAAACATAATGGGTCTCACTATGAAAATCACGTCATCTAATGTAACGGTTGTTTCTTGTTTTTTACGGGACTTTTGGTTTTTATTTTTGAGCTTTACGGGTTTTTATAAACAGTCCGTAGAAGTCCTGCGAAAAGTATATTTCTCACATAAATAAGGCCCAAAGGTATGGTCTATTAGAGTTAGGTCCGAATCGTATCGGTGCAAACCAATGATTGAGTATCTGCTGACAACAGTTTAAGCCTTGGTCACGCCGAACGCGAGTGCTGATACCTTCCGCACCAGAAACGAATCGAGATTTTGTATGAATTATTATCCCTAAAATGTGTTCTAGTTCCGATGAATAACTACTTTTATTAGTAGCACTAGTTGAAGTAAAACAGAGAAAAGTGATGAGGATCGATTCTATGCTAAAAGCAGCATTTCAAGAATTGCAAGGACTTATCGCTAATGATATAAGTAATCTTGCCGCAAGAGGCAACAGAAAAATTGTATTTTTAGTAATCTCCAAAATCGCAGCGCGGTATTATTCTTCTTCTTTATTAGTCAAGTATAAGACTCTAACAATAATAGCTCAAAATAAATACTTGTTATAGGTATAGTAGATATTAAAGGGTTTGCTAATTTCAACTTATACATTACATTTTACATATTTACATAATTTTCTCTTAAGGTAAATTTATAAAAAAATTGCAAACCGTTACACATATTTGAATTTTGCGTGCTCGTTCGATTCCATCAAACGTTACTGCCAAGGACAAAAGTTATAAAGTTGTGACTCAGCAACATAGCTTAAATTTCCCTTAAGTATACAGGTAATATACCATGGTGCATTTTAAAGATAAAAATCATCGCGTCATATGTAAGGCTTTGTTTAACATTCAACCACTTGGAGCGTTTAGCATAACCGTACTTAAGATTGGGGTGTATATACTGCATCTCAAAATCACCCGCATAGCTCTATTTTGAAGTGTTTGGAGCCTTACCTTAATTTCACTTGGACAAGCATACAGCAGTGTAAGAGTAAAGTGCCAAATACAATTCCAACGTTTCGATTCGATCCGATTCAACGGATGCATGAACACAATTGTTCCATTCGGTTTCAAAAACTTGACTTTAAATTTTTGTCAGATTTTGACTTTCCGCCTTACATTCATGAAAACATTCTCTTTTGGTAAATTTTTGGCAAATTTTTTTTTCTTCCACAAAAGCTTTTTCATCCATGTTTGATTATAAACAAATCTTTACAGATGATTTTCCCAGGTTATGTCAGCCGTAAAAGTTGAAATTTGCTCAACTTTTCTGTTTTGATTCGATCCATTTGTAATGTGACCAATTGCATGTATGTCTCATATAAGCAAATTTGACATTTCTACGAATCGGATCGAAATGGCGGAGAATTGTGTTTACCACTTAATGCGGTCAAAAATGCATTGTACAGCAATATTTCAGTTTTTAAAGATAGCACTGTTTTCTTCTTTTCAAAAACCCTATGGTTTTAGATAGTTTTTTACATAGTCCTTAAATTTTAAGTTATTGTCTAACAACGTTCCAAAATATTTAAAATTTTCAACACATTCCAATTCTCATCCATCAACCTTCAATAATATATTATCACACTTATATTAAGCTTCATAAACTTGATTTAGAAATATTCAATTTTAGTTTGTGCATTATCAACCACTCACTCAACTTCAACAAATCTCAATTTAACGTTCTAATTCCATTTCATTAATATTTCGCTCACTAATATATACCAGTATTATCAGCGATATCTACAAAATTTCAATATCTACTATATTGTTAATATACATCACAAAAAGTATAACACCCAAAACTGATTCCGGGTGTACTCCCAACTCAACATCTCCAGCGCTTGATAGGACATTGTTTACTTTGCCTCTCTGTTGTCTACCATCGAGATACGATTCAAACCATTTGTGGTCCAATCGAATTCCAAATAGCCATAATTTGTACTTCAGCACTTCTGTCCAAAGTCTCGAAACCTCATTTATAGTCAAGAAAAACGGCAATCACTGCCTTACTAGCATCTAATTCTCTTTTCCAGTCAACTACAGTCCTGTTTAGTACTTCCTCACATGAGTGACCATGCCTGAATCCTTAATGTTCGTTTGCAAGACTTTGATTTCATTCAAGATAAAATTGCAATTGGTCTGCTACATATCTCTACAAAATTTTCTCCATTAGCGGTAGCATATTAATTGCTCTAAGCTCGTTAAATTTCGTAGTATTACAAATCTCCACTGGCACAGCAATTGACTCCTTCCAAACATCAGGAATTTTCCGTTTTTCAATGAAAAATTTATTATCTTCATCAGGATAGGACCAATGATCTCTATAGAATTACATGCTCCATTTATATCTTTTTTATTGTTATACCTATTCATTACATCACATACGTTTCTACATTGCAATAACGGATATTGAATTTATCAGATATATTCAATTGTGGCAAAATACACTCCACCACACCACAGCTTCGATAGATGTATATATAGGGTCTGTCCGGAAAATAAGTTGAATGATTTTTTCCTGCCAACCCGGAAGGTTGCAGTGTTGCGATAGGTGGGAGAACATGTGTCGTGTTGACGGGAATATGCGGTAAATGCCACACACGGAGGACAAACTGCCAACAGCCAATTTTACTTGAAAACCCTTGAAAGGCTCGGAAACCGCGTGCTTCGTGTCAGGAAGTAAATCATGGAAATTAGGGACTCCATCACAACAGCACGCCATCTCATACCGCCTTCATTGTTAGCGAGTTTCTGGCTAGGCACGGTGTGGGAACGCTGCCCCAGCCACCATACAGTACCAATCTGTCACCAGCGGGCTTCTTTTTGTTTCCTCGAATAAAAAGAAATTTAAATGGTCATCGTTATGAGACGGTAGATGTCGTGAAAGCCTCCGCGACGAGGTTTCTGAAGGAAGTCTCCCTCAATGTGTTCCAGGAAGTCTACCAGAGCTGGAAGAATCGCTCGAAAAGTGTATTGACGCCGAAGGGTCCTATTTTGAAGTTTACTTTTATTTTCAATAAATTGCTCGTTACGGATTTAATTTTTATTTTTATTTATTTTATTTATAATGATAAGCAACTAGGCCTTTAGGCCCATAGTATAAAAACATGTTACTACAGCAAACAAAATGAGTGGCAGAAAAATAAAAATAAACAAGAAAAAAAATACTAAGATTAACTAAAATGAAAATTTTTTAAATATGCCGAGAAAACGCACTCGATCGATCGATATCCATTCCCGCTGCCCAGAGAGGCATTACGTAGAATGTACTAGTACAGAAGTGAGAACTGAGGATGCAGGTGCACTACTTATTGTCAAGCCGAAAGTGTGAAAGTTAGTAAGTCAATGCGCGAAATAAGGACGTAGTACGAATGGCAGGAAAAAATTGGATTAGATTAAATTAGAATAGAATGGATTAGATTAAGTTAGATTAGAATAGATTAGAATAGAATAGAATATAATGGACTAAAATAGAAGAGCATAGGTTAACGAAGAGCCAGACCAGCACGACCAGTTAAGACTTCCAATTGAGTAGCATTCAAAAAATCTAGAAGGTGCGATCTAAATGCCATCAAAGTAAGCGAGGAGTAAGCGAAATTCAATAAGTTCCAAATGGGAATAACACGAACAAAGTAGAAATTTTTCAGAACGTTGGAGGAATGACGCGGGATAATTAAATTAAATGGGAAACGAGGGGACCTAACAAACTCCAAGCTGGAAAACAAATATTGCGGAATGCGCCGTGGAAGATCGTACACATACCTGATAATTGAGTTAAAGGACGTGCGTAGTCTGTCAATATTTCCTGCGGAAGTTCCAGTGTATAGCTCCGCCCCATAAACGAAGTGAGAAAACAACAGGGCATGGGCAAGCTTCTTCCTTACAAATGTTGTCAGGTACATGTTGATATTATAAAGTTTGCGAAGACCAAAACCTACCCTGCCGATTAAGGTATTAATGTGGGGCGAAACGGATAAAATCACATCTAAGATGAAGCCAAGGCTGGAGACCTTATCACAATAGGGTATAATAACCCCATTAAGGGAGATGGGATCGAGAAGGTGCGTGATTGGATGACCAAAGAAGGCAATCGATTTCGACTTTTACTCAACTTATTTTCCGGATACACCCAGTATATCCTTTACACTATTAACGAATTACTCGTTAAATTTGTTTGCAATGGTTCTAACAAAAAAAAAAAACATCAAAAAATTCAACCATACTGAGACCAGTACTTTCTAGTCACCTGCATTATTTTCTAACTGATTTTTTATGTATGCATTTTTTGCACTTAATAATTTACGCTTATGTCTATTTCTAAAAAGTTTCTAATAATTCCAATTATTGGAATTGCCAAGCCCACAGACCACATTTTGTATCCCATTCACTTGCTTTAATATTTCCAATTCACATGTACACCACTCACAGTTCTTATCCTTAATTATTTTAACTAAAGTCATTTGTCTCATGTAATTATTAATAATATGGATGAATTTAGGGGATAGTTCCTCTAAATTTACATAGAATTCTCAAGACCCTCACTTACCAATTTGTTATCAAATATTTCTTTACTATATTTAATAATTCTAACTATTTTTGAGATAGTATTTGTCTCGTGGTCAGATATCTTAAGGTAAAGATACACGTTAAGAGATCTTTGGTCTCTCCGAAATGTTTACACGGCAAGAGACTTTTGTCACTGGAGACCAAAAAATTAGGTCTCCGGAGACCATAATAAAAAAGTCTTTAGAGACACGTCTCTGAAGTGTATACACGAAACTTGAGGTTTGGTCTCTAGAGATCTCCAGAGATCTTTGTTAATTGTCAATTGTTAGAAAGAATTATCTCAAAAGTTATTAATTTGTTAATACTTTTATGTTGCGGAAAAAGTGAAATAGCTTAAAAAATATATCCGTTGTGTACAAATTTTACGGGATGAACACATTTGTTTTGTTGTTTTGTTTTTTTTTCCTCAAAAATAAGCAGAACAAATTTTTTACCCTAAATCCATTATATTAATTATTAATTTTTTTATTAATTTCTTTGTAACAATTTGTCAAACTCACTTCACTTTATTCCTTTTGTTTTCCGAGTAGACCAACACTTATATGACCGCACCTGGAGACCAGTTTGCTTTAAAATTACACGACAGGAGACCGGAGACCAAAAAAGTCTAGAGAGAGATTTTTTGCATTTCCGAAGTGTATACATGGGTGGGTCTCTGGATATCCAGAGACAATAAATATTGATCTCTAGAGGCCAAAGCCTTTCGCTGTGTAGCTTTACCATTAGAAATTAAATCCACATCTACCCTTGTTCATTCATTTCCTTTTTCACTCTATATAGTCTATAAGAGTTCTTGAGTTTTCCGTTATTCTATTGGATTAGATATTAATTGTTTCAAGTTATCACCTTTGCTGCTTTCATATTAAGCTGCTACTATCATTAACCAATAAATTTATATTAAAATCACCTACTAGAAGCAATTTATTTTCATTTCCTAATAACCTCTTGAGCCAATTATTACAGTGCTTCAATTGACTTATCAGTTTGCTAGGAGAACTATACAGTACCGGTAGAGAGAAAACCAAAAACTCTTATCCTCTACTTCCGCATTTTTAAATTTAAAACGAATTCATTTTTTTTTTCTTTTTTATAAATATAGCAACACCACCGCGAATGTGAAACACAATTTATTGCTGTATAGTTATTAATTTCTACCTTACATGCATCAATTTCATTAGTTATGTGTTTCTGTGAGGGCTATTCCATCAGGTTTACATTTTCAAGCATAAGTTCCAATTCTAATTTGCCGCGTCTGATGAGGACTAATATATTTTTGTATGAGCAATCGCGCAGCAGCAACCGCACATACGGCGCACATTAGAAATGTTGTAAAAATATGATGTTTCTCGAGGATTTGGAGTTCACCTGAAATTGTATGTATGTACAACAATTAAAGCAATTTGTCAAGAAACAACAGTTTTTCCATTTACCCCATGTCCCACAAGAAACTAAGGGAGATAATTAATATTTAATTATTAAAAATTTCAAAAGCACATCATTGTCGCTTTGATGCAGAATTCACCTTCATGTTGCTGCACTGAATTCGGCTACATGGTGATATTCTGAATTTCGTACCAGCGAGGCTGTGATACGTTTTTGAATTTACTCAATGCCTGGAATGAAAAAAAAAAGGATGACGAAAGAGAAAGGTAGAGTGGTCAATTTTTGGAATCTAAAGATCGCCATACTATTAAATGTAAAAGCAAACAGCTTTTAAATAAAAAAGTATCTTTTCTGTTGTTTTCTGACATAGGTGGTTGCGAATCTTGTAATAAAGGGCTTTACACTTCGAAACTCAGTTAAAAAAATGCAAACCGAGAAGTATTTTTTTTAATTTAGAAGCAATTTATATGTTATAAATTTTGTCTGAAGAGCTACAAAAACTAGTTTTGTAGTTGAAAACATAAAAATATTTAGAAAATAGAATTTTCAGTTTTTGGTCAGTAAAACCGATTTTCGGGTGATACACAAAGTACAGTAACAGGCTGTCGATTTATTTTCAACTTACTTCTAATTAATATTGAACAAAAAATTTAAATATAGAATTTTATTTAACCTGGTTGACGTTTTTGATGTTCTTTTTTTTCGTTAAATATTACTTACTATTTATTTTCGCTATAAATACATTTTTTTTTCAGGTTCTGCAAAGTTTTAAACGTCAGGAGTGCAATTTAATTGTTGCATCTAGTGTTCTAGAGGAAGGCATCGATGTACAGTCGTGTAATCACGTAATAGCTTTCGATCTTATTAAATCTTTTCGTTCTTATGTCCAAACAAAAGGTAGAGCAAGACAACTTGAGAGCGTATACGCGTTACTTGCCCCAGAAACAAAAAGGACCGCCATTCTAAAACAAATTATGGATTATCGTGAGATGGATGCACAATTGAAAGAATTTTTAATTGGAAAAACTATCGATCGTAAAGCACCGTTAATAGAGCAAATTAACGAACAGTTTCAAATTGTTATACCACCCTTTGTTACTCCAATTGGTGCCAGATTAGAAGCTGATTCAGCTATTCAGCTACTTAATCGTTATTGTATGGGCTTGCCATCGGATTCATTTACTGTACCGAAGGTTGTTTGGAGTAAGGAAGAATTTGTAACACCGGGGAAGTATACTAAAATCATGGTGAAAGCTAGACTTCCACTACAATCAACAATCAAAGAGGATATATGTGTAAGTTTTTGCTTTAATAAAAAAAAAAAAACTAATTTTTCTTGGCATAATTACAGAGTGATCTCATGAGCAGCTCAAATTGGGCTAAAAAATCTGCAGCATTTACTGCATGTAAGCAGTTGTTTCTTAATGGGGAACTTAACAATAATCTGTTGCCAGTATTGGCACATCATATTGTTAATGATGTGAAACCCTTGTACTTCAAACATTGGGAAGAGTTCTCTACAGGTGAGTTTAATTTTTGTTTTAAATCTATGCAAAGTAATTCATTAGAATACGAGAAACATATTTCTAATTATTGCGAATATATATAAGTATTTCAAAAATGATATTCTAAAAGGCTTTGATTGTGGCTATCAATAAAAAAAACCTACTGAATGGAAATTTATAATAAAAATCTCATCTAATTCATATTTTTGTTATAATACTTTTTCAGATAATCCACGGACAGCGGGAACAAAAAAAAATAGACGTGTGTATAATATTGAATATCCGCCACAGCTTGTATCCGCAATGCCTCAACCTGAAGCAACATTTTTATTGTATACAATTACCGTGATACCAGAATTTGAAAGAAATGACGATAATCGTCATGTGGTTGATTTATTGGCAACTCCATCTCAATATGCTATTGCAACTACTAAACCATTGCCGAAACTTGCAGGGATGCCACTTTTTATGACTTATGGGAAAGTTAGAGCTAAAATTGCCAATGAACCGATCAGTATCACATTACCAACGGAAGAACTTACATTGCTTAGAAAATTTCATGTTATGTTATTTCGAGATATTTTAAGAGTTTGGAAGACTTTCTTTGCTTGTGATTATCGTAACGAGGAAAATTCATTTTTGATAGTTCCAACAATTGATGGAGTAAAAATAGATTGGAATTTGGTTAAAAATTTTCAAAAATTGCCACAAGCACGAGAATTATCCGAAGTACAACGAGCTCGAATTAAGTATGTTGCCAAAGATTTTGAGAATCGGATTATTAACACATGGTATAGTGTAGACGATACCGTGCGTTATGTTGTAGTGAAAGTCCGTCAAGATTTAAAAGCTCTAAGTCCATTTCCCAATAATGTGTATCCAACTTTTGCATCATATGCTGAAGAAAAGTACAAAGTCAAGGTAATTCAAGGAGATCAATTCTTGCTTGAAGTGAAACCTCTGACAGCTCGAATGAATTTTCTTTCTCCTGGTGGTGGAGAGGGCGGCGGAAAGAAAAAGATTCGAAAATTGGATGATATATTATTAATTCCAGAATTATGTCATAATTTCCGATATCCAGGCGATATGTGGCAAAAGGCTTCATTTATACCAAGTATATTACATAGAATGCATTATCTACTTTTGGCTGAACAACTAAGAGTTGGTATCAGCTCGTATCTCGGTTATGAATTTCCTAATTATACACCAAAGGATTTGATTTTCGATTCAGCATTAGATCGTTTAAAAGAAAAGAAAAAGCCAGAGAAATATGTTCAGGCACCAGTCTTTCCAAATCCAAGGGAGACTGAGGCTAAACCTGTTAAAGAGATTAATACGTTAGTCGATAATACGCTGTACAAATGGAAAGAGTATGAGGAACCCTGTGATATCACTCGCTATATGGATAAAGTTTTTAGAATAGAAGTCGATTATTATCATCAATTTATTACAAATAAGCTGTCTTCTATGCGTATCAAGGACAATGTTAATAATGAGGTTGTAGTTATATCAAATCGTCCAGCTATATGTGCTGTTCCTAACGATGATCAGCTTAGAATCGATATCCTACAAATTACTGATGCGGCTGCAAGTCCCGAACAAGGAGATTTACTTTCTGCAATAACTGCTGCATCTTCGAATGATGTGTTTGATATGGAACGAATGGAATTACTTGGAGATTCTTTTTTGAAATTCAGTATCTCACTTTATTTACTCCATCAGCATCCAACATGGAATGAAGGCAATCTTTCTTCTGTCAAAGGCCAATTCGTCAGCAATAAAAATTTGCTCTATCATGCCATAAACATTAAATTACCCGGAGCCTTAAAAGTAAGCTCATTCAATCCCAGAGATGATTGGCAACCACCGTTAATAAGTGTTCCTTTTAATGTAAAGGAAATACTTTTACGCGATTTTATTACTCCCACAGTACTATGGGAATTAAAGTTGGATGAAGATGAAGTCGAAAGTGGACAATGTAAATCGGAAACTCTCACAGATTTTAGAGGTCGCTTTCCTGAAACCACTCCGGATAGAGAGAGTGACCTAATTATTTACAACGATCGTAAAATTGTTTCAGATAAAACTTGTGCTGACAGTATGGAGGCAATCATTGGTGTATGTGTAAAGAATTTTGGTATTCAAAAAACCTTCTCCGTATTGAGTTTTTTGAATATTTGCTCAAAAGAACAGAATCTGTCTACACTTCTGGACATTAATTTAGGTAATCCACGATTAAGAACGAATATCACCGATAAAGAGGTTAATGCCTTCTTACTTAATTGTGAGGATCTAGAGAAAAATTTAGGCTATAAATTTAATGATCGCGCCTATTTGCTTCAAGCATTAACGCATCCATCATACCCTACGAATCGCTTGACTGGATGTTATCAGCAATTAGAATTCTTAGGTGATGCTATACTTGATTTTCTAATTTCAAGCTATATTTTCGAAAGGTGTAAACACATGGACCCTGGAAAACTTACTGATCTTCGGTCAGCTCTAGTGAACAATGTAACATTAGCATGCATGACAGTTCGAAACAAAGTTCATCTATTTATGTTATATCAAAATGCTGCCTTATCTCAAGCTATTTCAAAATTCGTTAATTTCCAAGAAACCCAGGATCATAAAGTGACAGATCAATGCCGTCTCTTAGTTGATGAATCGAATGTATCATCATCAATGTCATCATCATTGGCCGATTACGTTGATGTTCCGAAAGCGTTGGGAGATATTTTCGAGGCGCTCATTGGAGCTATTTTCTTAGATTCGAAAAATGATCTAAAGAAAACATGGGCATTTATATATAGAATCATGTCACAAGAGATTCACGAATTTATGCGAGATGTTCCAATTCAAATCGTTAGAAAATTGTATGAATATCATGGTGCTGGTCCAGTATTTAGTGATGGCATAGTTGATGATGACGTAGTGATGGTGAAATGTAAATTTACATGCAGAAGTGAAATTCGCGAGGTCTGTGGATTTGGCAAAAACACTGAACAGGCGAGAATATCATCAGCTAAATTAGCTCTACAACTTTTACATCAATCGTAAAATGATTTTAATGTTGGAAGGAATCACTTTTTAAAGATTTTAGGTTAAGGTTAGTAAAATATTAATGTTTTTTTATTTTGTAATATGGTATTTTGAGAGAAGTTAATGTACTGCAGCTGTTATAATTCGCTTTGCACGATATATTTGTATCCTATGTATCAAGATATAAAATCGACTCGCTAAATTAAAGGAACATTAGAAAACAGTAGAACTAATAATATTATATAGCGCAAAATTAGTGCATGGACAAGTCAAAAGATTTTTTTTCGCTTAAGTTTTTCATAATTTGGGTGTAGGTCATCAATTTCGTCAAAATTAGAACAGATCACTTTAATTATTGGTCTTATTTAGCGTAACTGTTATTGCGTTAACATTACCTAACAGGGTAATATATAAAAAAAGTAATTTCACCTTGGAATATGGGAAAAGTTAGACAAATTCTTGATAATGATTTTTTTTAAAAGGCAGGGGACGGGAGACCACATTTTAAGCACGGAGGCCATAGCGACCCATTGTGCTGTCCATTCACCAAGACCTTCCTGCCCTCTTAATGAAGCGCATCAGGTCTTGGACACGCACAGAAAAAGTGTTCGGTTGTCTCAGGCTCTCCCTACAGGTAGGACAGACACTCAGGGCTGTCAACAACTTCCATCCTTGTTAGATGAGCGTGAAGTGAGCTGTGGCCGATGATTGCAATCACAGTTCTACATTGTTTACTTCCGAGACCAATGAGAAAATCGTAGATATTCCCATTAGGCCCATCAAGAAACAGTTTTGTACACCAGCAAGTACTCAGATTCGCCCATCTCTGCTGATGCTTCCTATGAACATCCGCTTTGATGAGAGATCTGATACTCGAGATGGCAGCGCCTACGGCGGGTTCCGCTCCAAGGAAAGGAGAATCAGAGCCAGCCCTAGCTAAAAGGTCAGCCCTTTCATTCCCCATGATCCCAATGTGACCAAAAATCCACAGAAGGGACACTGTGGGTACACAACTAGTGCTTAGCATTACTTATTTGTTCAATGTCAGCAATGACGATTTTAAGTATTTCAGCTAATATTAGTGCACTTCAATCAGTTCCGGTATATGCATAAGTTTCTTTTTTTTATCTATCTTATCATTGCGGGGTGTTAGGTTCAATCCTCGGAGGGCCAAATTTAAGTTTTAGGAATTCAATCCTAGGGGGTGATTCTCATCTTTCGTGTATATCAAAATGTCAAAATATACGACAAAGTTAAATGAACTTTTCTTCTGTTTCTTTTTTGTTTTTTTTAATACAGTATTACAAAAATAGTATTTTAAGTTTGAGCTGAGATACTATAAGTGTTGAATATTTACTTATAATAGCTCAAAAGTTAAAAAGAAACGCGAAAAACCACTTTCACCGATCTATGTATGTAGTTTGCATATTTTCAAAACAGAAAGATGTGACTCTTCATCTTGCGATACATTGATATCATCTAAAAATAAAATGGGGATATTATTTATATCAACCTTTGTGACAATCTCATGAGCAGTTGACAAATTATTAGTCGTATTTTTTTTCATACATATATTCCGACGTTTATACAGTACAAATTAATTTTATTTCATTTTATGATAAATAAAAACGTGAAAACCGAAGTACGACGAAATTATGGTGATATGTCATATATACATATATGACAAAAATATACGACAAAGATTAGAATCTTTAATGAAATTAGATCATTTTATAGTTCTTTGAAAATTTTAAGCTGGTTGACTGTGTCGTAAAGTATGCTTTTATCGGTTGCTAAAGTTTGTTAGTGAGCCAGTTGTCTTGCTATTGCACAATTCACTTGATGCAGTTTCGTTTTCTTCACCAGCGAAACTGCTCTGATTATCTAGACTAATTGTCCGGATCAGGAACTGTTTAACTATCTCTGAGGGTGTCGACTTCCTGGGTCTTCAGTTATAGTGGGTCTGTTAAATGAGCTGTTCTAGGTTACTCTAGAGCAGAAAAGACCAGAAAACCGTGTTTCATAATGAATTCAGAACACTGCTCTAAAGTGAACTGAACTGTGTTTAATGATTCTAGAGCAAGATTTTTTGATCTACCTTTGTGTTGACAATTCTGATAACAATTTAAATAATTGCGTTGTTTATGGAAAAAAAAATGTCTGGACTATTCTAGTGGAATAATCTAAATAATAATTGTGTTTTGTGTGTGAAAAAAAACTGTTTCTTTACATTAATCTTGCATTAATTTAAACAATTGTGTTTTTTGGTGACAGATCTCAGAAAAGGGTGTTTCATGAGCTGCCTGCTCCTTTCTGCTCTTTTCTTCTCTACTTTTAATTTTACAGTTAGCTTAAGTTGAACTGCTCTACTCTGCTCTGCTCTCCTCTGAACTTTTGTCGAGTTCATTAAACAGATCCAAATTCAAAGGTGAGTCCGCCAGTCCAAAGTTTAAAGACCAATGTTCGTCGTGAGACTTGAATAAAGGCGGTCAAGTTCTTAGTCTGGATTGAGTTGAGTTGAGTCACTGGAAGGTGGATGTCCTGATTGGTTCTGCGGAACACGTACTATTAAGAGGAGTACGTCGTCTAGTTCCAACTGTACGTGCTATGACAGTCTGGCTACAGCATGGAACTGTGGAAATCCTGGAAGGCTACACCAGCGTGACCGTTTGGAAATTTCTTTGCGTTGCAAATTAGCGTAGCACTATCTTAAGATGAGTAGAACTCAGTAGCAAAACATTCTGAAAGTAGTAGTAGGTTTTAGTAGATGAGATTGTTTTGGTCACATTTTCATTCCTGTAGGAATGGCAAAAAGCATGAAGAACAAAGGATCAGTATAAATACTTAGTAAAACTCAAGGGAATAACAATAAGTATATTAAAGCTTCAATATAAATATGTATATGTATACTAAATACCAGGGACTGAAAATAACAATTTTTCATTTTTCTAACCACAAAATCATTTAGAAAATGTTATATATACAGGGTGTCCCGTAAGTCGAAGTCAAGCCGGAATCGGGTGATAGACCAAATCATAACAGTTACCAGAAAAATATAAAAAAAATTCTAAGTCATGTAGTTTTCAAATTATAGACATCTCTTTTTTTTCGAGAAAATGTACACCTTGTGATGGTTTTTTATCTCCTGTTGCTACAAATCTTTACTTTTTTTTCAATTTTATTTTTCTTATGTAATCCCGACTAGTGCTTATGTAACCTGCTGCTTTAAGTTCTAAGCCTACTATTCCAGCTTGGAAGAAAATGTCACATTTTGCCGAACCAAGAATAGTAAATTAATATTTCACCCAACTTTAACTGACTGTAATGAAAAAAAAATGTACTACGCCAGTTTGGCAAGTAACTTTAAAAGTTGACGCATTTAATATGGATTCTAAAATGGTATAACACTTGCTACAACATTTCTTAGATTACGGAAAAAAAAATTCTTTTCTTCAAGATACCCAGTGTTGAAAAATTTACCGTAAGACCGTAACATAGACTATTGGAAAGCTCCAACGATTATCTATCCACCAAAGATTAAATCACTATCTTAGGGTGTAACGTTCAGAAGTTACAGGGTGATCTATAAAAAAATACTGAAATATCTTTAAAGTCCCGTTATCCACGAAACCGTTGGGGTTCCCCCCACCACCCACCCATACAATATTGACTAAAAAAATATCAATTAGTTCAAGCATATAACATTAAAAAAATGCAATCCAAACAAAAGTCAAGGAAAGAACAATACACAATATAGTTTTAGTTTACTAATGTTAAATTAACAGTTTAAAATATTGTTAGCTAATTTATTAGGATTGAAATCCATTCTTAAATATATTCTTTATACAATAGCCCACTGTAAAAAAAGTAGGACAATTCCCTAAAATTTAAGATTTCTCGGATATAAGGAAGAGAACATTTATTATATTAGGTATTCTACATTTTTCATGGAACACTTACAAATATATTTTCGTTAATGTAATTTACACATTGTACCCCCATTTTAGGTACAAAAACCTATCCCTATTTCTGAAGTGTGGCAATCCCTTTATTTTATAAAAATATACCTAGAGAACGGATCGCGTTCATAAAGTAGGGTGCAGCCGGCTATGGTAGCTGTAGATGTGGCTATCGTCGTTTGGAAATGCAACAGCCAGATTTTTGACATTGCTAGATGACAGTTTTTGGCGTTGGGAAAATCATAGTAGCCGGCCTCGTAGCCAGCTACTGCTGGCACCAACTTGAGAGTGCTACCCAGCAGAGTTAACTAATGTCGATTTCCATTGATATTTTAAGAAAAGTGCACGTCAATCAATGAAAAACGAGTTCAATGGAACAACTTTTGACGCGATGAGAATGAAATAGTAGCTCATATCCGTGTAATTTGTCAGATTGAGATTTTCTGGGAACAATAACATCACGAATAACGTAAAAATAATGAAAATTGTAATTTAAAAGATTTTGGCGTTATTCCGGATGAATTTGGTAGAGTAGAAGTTGAAGATTGATTTATGTGATGCTCAATGACCTTCAGTTGTGACATTTCTCAAATAGATGTGTGCGTATTCCGGTGTAACACCGCCGATTTTTCGAGTGTAACACCACAGGCGTTTTGACGTACACTATTTCTAGCAGTGCAGGTCAATGGAACAATTTTGGTGTAATACTACAAGAAAAGTGTAACACTTCTGCTAGAAAACGTGATCAATGGAAATCGCTATAACACAAACGCATTACATTTGACATTTCTGTTTGTCGTTATTTTTAAATTACGGAAAATTAAATAAATGTTATAATATTAATGGCAAAGATAACCATTTATATGAATGAGCGTGGGGAGCCATTTATTGATTTAATAGACGAAGCAGGTAATAAATTGTGTTTTGTGTATTTACATGATACGTAATTCATACTCCAATGAATACATTTCTGGCGCTGGCAATGGCTAAATTCGTTGAAAAGGTCAGGTGCAGCTACACGTAGCTATGCATGGCTATGAGGTAGCTATGACTGGCTGCGGCTGTGGCTATGGCTGCAGCCGATTTCATGAACGCGCTCGTGGTAGCACAAACTGTTGCCACTGACTCTAGGGTAAAATTGTTTACTGTGCGTCAAAGTTAAGCGATTACTAAGTCTTGTTTTATTTCGCTTTCGCAAACTTAAAGGCTTTCTCACCTGGTAATTTCTGAAATAAAGTTAGAGTATCAGCTCCAAAATAAATTTGTTTCGGTTCCTTAAAATGGTGTTTATCTCTTGGATCAATCATGTGGATATAACTATCAGATAATTTTTTTTTTTTAAATAATACGAAAACCACTTGCTACATCTTGTAACAGTATATAAACCTTTGGCGATATATCTATATATTTCAGGAATGAAAAATATAAATCTTTATACATATTATGCTGGATAAGCAAGTCTAGAATGCCTTGTGCTACTTTTATTTGTTCTTTAAAAAAACAAGCTGTAAAATAAAACTTCAAAGCGTCCCAACTACGAAGAACCACATTAAATTAAGCTTCTCCATATTTGTGTTGAGCTCAAGTTTTCTAGTGTGGGAGCACAGTGCATGTATAAGCAACTAGCAGAGCTCTTGAAGGAGCAGTCAAGCTATTCTAAAAAGAGTGCAAATTTGTTGCAATTTCTTCGCGCTGTCATTGCTTTATGGTCGTTGGTCCAACTTGTTGTAATTTTTGTGCTTGCATCTCATTTGCTCTGCATTTTCCGTCCTTCGTTAAGGTCCTCCCCTTCGAGATATTATGAGGGGAATAAAGCTTCACTCATCTACACGAATTTTATACGATACTCGAATTCCTGTTTCATATATGTTCTAAGCGTTAAACCAATCAAAAAGCAATAGCAATGCGAAGTCTACACAGAAACACTTCTTATTTTGTCAAAGAAAATTGTTCTTGGCGAAAAACGAATAATAAAATTAGACAGTAGCACAATTTTTTCAAAGTCGTAACACAATTCAGAGGGTAGTGACCAATGACATATATAACAGTGACTGCCTGATTTTCTATTTCATATGGGTTAACTTCTTGGCAGGGTGTGACAATTATCCTAATTTCAAGTTTTACTTTTGCTTTAATATTCATATTAAAAGTTCAACAAAGTACAGAAGCACTCGAAATTATTTCTGTTATTGGAAGCTTATCTCCTACAACATCAAATATTTTTTAAACTTGATTTTTAAAGAAATAAAATTAAGCAATTTTTGTCTACCTTCCCCTAAAAATAGGTATGGGGGATAGAGAAAGGATTACAAATATTGTATTGCCATCTATTTCTATTCTATATATTCATTGGAAAACTACTGAACTGAAACTGGACTATGGTGTATTTTGTATAGAACTTATTATTTGAAGTTCCGCGGAATAACTAAGCCAAAAAGAGAAACCTGTAGAAAAGTGATCCCATAATAATTTCAAATAATATAAGCAATTTCAGTAGTATCAGCAGTCCATTTTATATATGTCAGTGGTAGTGACATAGTAGCACCTTAAATCATATAACAAAAAGGATAGGCTATGAGGTAGAAAAACTTAAGCATTTTTCTTCATATGGTAGAACTGCATCGATTTATTCGTTTTAGTCATGGAAGTAGTAAACTACGATATTTTCACACCGGGCATATAATTTAGTGGTTGAAACTTTATTAAGTATTGAACAAATTCATTAGAAGAAATCCCATTATATCGCCCAATTTTTTAATTAGTTTTTAAGTTTATAATTTTATAATATTTTTATAACTTTTTAAATTTTTAAGAATTTTTCTAGTGCCCCGTTTATTTTCTGACAATATTTTTAGGCGTTGCTTTTGTATGGCTGTTCTAACTTAAGGCGACAATGACAATTCAATTTTAAACAAATAAACCGGCATTGGAAAATGTTAATTTTTTTTTGCCACGGCTGTTTGTTTTTATAAATATTTCACTGTTATTTTATTTAAAACACTATAATTTATTAGTAAAACTTTTATTGTAAAATTATTTTCCACGACAATAACGCCGGTTGTTTCTGCAACACAGCACAGCGCACTTCATCACGATAATTCAAGACTCCGGAGTCCCGATTATATAATATCTCATTCACAAAGCAATATTTCACTATTGTATCTCACTGGTATTAAGTATAAACCACTTCTAATCACTGCTATAATACAAAATAACTAAAAGAAAAACGATCTTGTTTTTATAAAATCTGAAATGTCAGAAATAAATCAGAATTATCGAACTGACGAACAAAAAGACGATACCCCTCTTGTCATTTCCCCTCTGTGTCGCATAGCTATCCTTTTTGAGTATCACAAATATGCTAATTGTAGCATTTTGCTACTATCGTAGTATGTGGCAACCCTGGGGTTAGCCCACAGTATGACGGTGTCCCTATGATAACCTGGCTGAAAACTTGTCTCAATGTAAACACGCAACTCTTATGTTCGCTTATAGTTTCTGATAACTGGTCCTCTCGCAGAGAATCTAAATTGCGTGGCTGCTAAAATAAAATGTATATTTGTTAGACATAAAGGTTAGAAAGAATTTATGATTTTTCATGTAATGGATATTTATATTCTTGCTTTTCTTCCTTTTGTTCCATTGTTTGTACAAAATTAAAGGCCTACGTATCTGGTCGGTTAAGAGTTCGAAAAAGTGCGACCCAGTGCATACGTGCGCCACATGCTTCAATAAGCCTGCAGACAGATTTTTTCTTTTTTTCATTGTTGTGTATCCTCGTTGATTGTATTCTATAGTCTAAACTTCAAAATACTATTTATTTCCATTTCCATGTATAGTTTTAGAATTTTCGTTACATATATATTTCGTTACGTATGTAATTTATGCTTTCTATTTTCTACCTCTACAGGTCTTATATTCTGTCATCGTGAATCATAACCGTCTCATCTTTATAATCCACCGGAATTCTTAAGAATAAGAAATAAGAGTTTTTTTTAATTTATTTTCTCTTATATTGTGTATAGAGCGTCGTTAAATGCACTGTTAAGTTATTATGTATTATATATAATTTTGTTATCATCTTAATATTATATATATGTATTATTTTATGAATTTAATCTCATCACGGACACATAGTTATAGTTATATTCTTTCACATCTCTACAGAATAACTAAGTCAAAAGAGTTCCAATGAATTCAGAAATTTGAAAAAATAATTTAATTGGTCTTTAATGGTCTTTGGTATAGAATGATTTCCGCCTTTAAGTTGCATGCGGTTATCGTATAAAATTCAACTCATTTATGTAACGTTCCAAGTTAAAGTTTAAAATAAAACAGTAAATAAGCTAGAATTGGTCTAAGAACAACTTAAATGTACTTTTTTTTATTTTTTTTTAAAAGCCACTGCAAAATTTCAGACATGCAAAAATCAAAATAACTTAATATTATTATATTATCATATTATATTCTTTCTTTTCTTTCTTTTGTAACACACAAGGGAATGACAAACTTAGCAACTTTATGATTTCATCTAGGGTATAAAAATAATAAAATTGACAGCCAAGTAAGAACACCTACATAGCATAGCACCTATCCCACTTTTGGTTGAGAAAACCTAACGCAACAAATGCGCCAATTGTTTCGAAAGCGTTCTACTCTTCGTCGGCCTGTTGGGTATCGGGACATGAAGCAGACAAGGAGGGGAACTTCCTCCTCCGAAGCAGAAAAAACAAAACAAAAAGAAAAGGTGAAGGTGGTACTCGAGTTAATACAAGAGAGTAAAGATAGAAAATTGAAAAAGGAAGAAATTATAAAAAGTGTGTTTAGTAATAATGTTAAGTAGGTAATTGAAAGAAAATGTTTGTAGGGTAACAAAAAATGCACCCCAATCGAAGAAAGAATACCATAACAAAAAAGAAATAGGAATTCTACAAAGGAAGAGGCTGTACGAGACACTTAAGGAAAGCACAGAACAGAAAAATTCGCCGAAGAAAGATTCTGCACTGAAGTTGTACCACGTGAGACCAACTTCTCAATAGCAAATGTGGAGTGGAGATAGTTGTACACATATGCTTGCCCTAGTATAGATAACCATATTCATATAAATTTATTTATTTGTTTTGAGAGACTACCCTGGTAGACATATCATGATGAGCTAATCAATTAGCTCCTCATGAGCAATCAGATGAACGTACTAATGAAATTTATTCGCGTTTGAATCAATACCGGGAAAAAACTCATTTATTTACTTATTCACAGATAGTGTGCATAAGAATTGCATCTCTTTCATTTATTTAGAAATGTACGCTGTGCTTCTGTTTTGTGCATTTTACAATAATAGATGAGCACTTCGATGAATACATAATGAGTGTCACGATGAGTTTATTAATGAGCATAGCAATGACTGTCACGATGAGCTTATTAATGAACATGTCATGAGTGTCAAGATGAGTTCATAAATGAGAATCTGATTTTACGATTGATTTCATATATTTTTCCGAATTCGAGCTCCGATTGCAAATCAAACTCTGAGACGCTGAAGCGTAAGGATTTTGGCATAACGTCTTGTTCAGCATATAGGCGATAGTCTTTTTGGGGAAAATAAATCAAAAAATTTATTTAAAATAAATAATTTAAAAACTTAAATAATAAGTAAATCATTTAAAAATTAATTCAGTCATCTGACACGGTGATGACAAGAATAAATATTTATTTATTGCTGGTTTAGTATATAGGGAGCAGTTTCATGATATCCAATGAGCCCTTCGATGAGATTTAATGAATGCTCATCAGACGGTTCATCGGGACTTAAGTTTCTATATGTTTCTTCATGAAAACACCTTGAAACTTTTAAGTCACATTAGTATTGGTTTACATAATAACTGCCCCTTGCGGGGCAGGAGACAAAAGTGTGACCAATTTTTACTAGGGTAATATACGGTTTATAGTTTTTATAGCTAAGTAGAGAGCTCCGGAGAATAGGGGTAATGCATAACTAAAGAATTTATAAAGTATACTTTGAAAATATATGTACGTAAGCTTGAGCACTACTTTCAAATCCTATCTCTTGTATCCGTGACTAGAAGAAAGACCACACCGACAATTCAACAGCTTCAATGAAAGCTCTTGTTGCGATAGAGGATCAGAGCTACTTGGTTCCGTCGAAAAAGAGTTGATCTTTATGGAAAGATCCTCGTTCGGGAATAAATGTATATATTTAGATGTTCGTGGAACAAGGTAAATCATCTAGACACAAAATAAAATGTAAACAAACAGTCTGTATAGTTGCGTCCTCGCAGCACCATTACAGAGTGAAGCTGAAACCACCTAATAATAACTCGAAGGGGTGATAAGTGACGGAAAATTCAGAGAGAATGAGATGTAAGGAAAAAAAACCGGGAAGTAACAACCGGAAGCTTGAGTGATAAAAGAATGGCAGCGTCTAAAATATCAACAAATTTGCACCCCAGTGTTCCTTTAATCTATAATACAAATATTAAATAGGTATGGCCTGCCTAAGATAATGGAGCGCCATATTCCTTATCTGATTCATCACTTGCTGGGAATTTTTATAGAGCGAAGTTTTGATTTGTGTTATATTTGACTGAAACATTTAATACAAACATTCGTTTCTTCGGTTTACTAAGTGTTAATTATTGCGGCAAAACTGAAGTAAGGGCTGGTGGGAAAGCAATTAGAAAATCTTTGATTTTGGTACATATATATATTGATTGCTATTGAAATAGTTTCCGTTCCAGAATCTTGTTTGTTTTTAGATAGGTAACCATTGGAGCTTTCCAAGTTCCCCTTTTCTTCTCACCCGAATGTGTATTGATATTATGCCCCAAAAAAATCTAAATGCTTTACGGAGTGGACAAGCAAAATAATGTTAGTCGGTCGTGCCCTGCTTTTATAAATATATCATTGCCTCTACACTAGTACTGACGTTGTACCTGTCTGGTATGTAACAAATATTAAGTTACAGCACAATTTTTTATGAAATCTGTAAAATCACCTTTTTTCCACATTTGAAATTTATTGTAGAGTTATAATTTCAATGAGCAAAGACTTATTTACAAAAACGAAACAAAATATTCATTGTGTATTTAAAATTATGTTCTTATCCTAGAAGATGACAAATACGAATTTGTATAATATTAGATAGAGTTTATTCATTTAAGAAATTTAAATTCATGTGAATTTTATATTTTATACAATAATTAAGTCTTTTTCGTTTATACTTTAAAAAATATATTTTTACACATTCTATTTCAATCATAGATGAAATCATATACTTAGAAAATTAAAGGTCTAAAAGATCAATTATATCAGCAATATGTTAAATGAAACGTAGAGCAAAAGCACTAAGCAAAAAACGAAACAAGCGCCACGATAGTTATATTGTTCGATTAAAATGTTCTATTGTACCAGAAAGTTTTGCACAACATTTGAAGTAAAGTAATAGTTTTTGCAATTATATAACTTTGTAATTTAATACACGCTTAGCTTTAAGTATAAAGTATAAAAAGTATTCATTCCTTAGATTATAGAGCAAAAAGGATAGGCTATGAGGAAGAGAAACTTAAACATTTTTCTTCAAGTAGTAGTATCGCATCGATATGTTTGTTTAGTCATGGAAGTCGTAAACTACGATATTTTCTGAGTGGGCACATCATTTAGACGTTGAAACTTTATCAAATATTGAACAAGTTTTATAATTTAATGTCACCGTGATTCGAATCATTTTTCAGTTTATAATTTTATAATTTTTTTATATAAGTTTTTACATTTTTAATAATTTTTCTAGTGCTCCATTTATTTTGCGATAATATTTCTTGGAGTTGCCTTTATATGGCTGATATCATATAGACACCCACTGAAAATTCAATTGTAAGTAAGCATTGGAAAACGTTAAATTTTATTATCACAGATGTTTATTTGTATAACTATTTCGCTTATATTTTATTTAAAACATTATAATTTATTATTGAAACTATTAAACTCACCTGAAAAACGACTTCCTATGGCTATAACTCCTATTGTTTCTGCAGCACAATGCACTTCATCACCATAATTCTAGACTCCGGAGTCTCGATTATCTTTAGATCTCTTGCGCAAAACAATATCTCACTATTACAAAAGTATAAATCACTTTTAATTACGTTTTCACTCACAAAATCACTAAAACAGCACCGGAGTTGTTTTCGTAAATTCAAATAAATTCAGAAATGTCGAACTGACAAAAACTAAACATCCAGCCCACTTGTCATTTCCTTCTCGTGTCCACAAAGAAAAATGCTTATCACACGTCCACGAATTTTACACAGCATAACCTATCCTTTTTGCTATATAATCTAAGATTCATTCACTCTTTGTCGACAATATAACCTCACTTTTCAACTTGTTGAATTGTTTAACTATAGTTGTGCGATGGACCTTCTATACGTAATACATACGTTCTAACGGAAAGTTGGAATCGTTTTCACAATTTTGGTGAGTCCTTTTCTGTTATGGATTGAAGGTATTTCTTCTTTCTTTCAATCCCATTCATAGATTTGCAGATGACAGTACCCTTGATTAGACCCAATCTACATCGAGGGTTACCCGCTACAAGCTGCGAGCTATTTCAGCGTATTCTTATGAATAGCTCCCTATGTAGCAGTTTCCACAATATGCCATATGTACAAACTGCAATGTAGCTTGCAGTTTGTTGTTAGCCTTAGCTTCATGGAATATTGTCCAAAAGTGAGCCTTCGAGCTCATTGGCGAATTGGATATCACTCTTATTCCCATGTATCACACCACTTCACGTCAAGTGACACGATTGTGTAAAATTTATAGGAACACCTAACAAAAGAAAATAAAAATCAGCAACAGCTGCACCGAAAACACAAAGAAATGTGCGGTGAGCTCTCGACTTTTGTCACTTTCTTTTTCTCACTCAATACTCATAATTTTTTCAGTTGAAGTTGGTATATTCTTCTTCTCACTTGAAGTGAGCTAATAACCATAATGAACATTCATAAAATAAATATCTAGTCTGATCCCTTGAAGATTGATTACCCTTCAAAATTACTTTCGGCCGTACAGTAGAATTCCTTGATCCTTTTTTATCCTGAATTGTGCGAATGTGGAACAGTCTACCATCTTCTGGCTTATATTCTGCGAAGATTCAAGAATGACACACTTAAGTACCTTCGCATGTCTCCTCCTAATCATTTCGTCATGCTGTCCTTTGCATCATTGGGTATCGCCTGAATTAATAATATAAAATACATAAACAGCAATTCCATACCAAAACGATCAAAATATTCAATTTTCAGCACCGACCCTATTCGATTTAAATGAAACTTTCAGAATTAGTTAAGTATTCAAAAATATTGGATCCATATTTTTTTTGTTTAGCTTGCCGACCTGAGGTCTTGGGTGGTGATTCAAATTTAATGTTTATAGGGTATACTAAGTTTGTCATTCAGTATGTAACACCTCGAAATAATGATGGTAGAACAAAATTGGTTGGACACTCACGCATAATATTAAAACTTATTTTGATTTTTGCATGTCCGTCTGTCCGTCCGTCCTCACGATAACTCGAAAGCGTCTTCACTTAGAGAGCTGAAATTTTGCACATTGGCTTTTTTTAAAAAAAAGTAAATTTAAGTTCGAAATGAGACATATTGGATATTCTTTCGTACGGTCGCCACTGAAAAATTCTTCAGAATATGAAATCCTATAAAATTGGTTATAATCATTTTTTCTGTCCGACGAACCCTTATAGAAATATATGCGAAAAACCACTTCATAAATCATACTTGCATAGATGGGTGACCATACGAAATGACATACGAGTATTCATCTAGGGTATCGTAAGAATTGGTTTTGGAGCAATACTAGCTTTTTTACTTGTTTTTATTAATGTCTGCAAAATTACATATACACATTTTAGAATTTACTAAATAATATTGTTGTTTTTAGATACCTTAATGAAAAAAATATTATAATAATAGTTTTGTTTTATTATTTCATAAATTTGATCATTTTATTTTGAATATAAAACGAGTTTTTCTTTAACACTATTATCATTTACCGGTATAAAACTGTGGTACTTTTGAGTATCATATTTTAAATATTAAATGAATGCATTTGGTGCATCCAAGAATACAATTTTAATTGATTCCCCAAATATATTTAGCAAATTTCTTTGAACGTGTCTAAACGTTTTGAGCTAATTTATGCAAATCAAATGCAAATAAATCATTCAAATTAGAAATGATATTTATTAAAATCAGCAATAGTAACGAATTAATTCTGGTACATAATGTGAACTATAGTCAAAATTGAAATTGATGCAAAACTCTCTGGTACAATTCTTATATTATGTTGTCGATAAACAATGACATGAAAATGAAAAATTAATTTTACTGCCTTCGAGTATTGATGGAAGACTGTTTATATAGAGGTTACATAAAGAACTCTGAGAAGTTCTTTGAAAGATAGGCGATAAGTAGAAGCGAATTCTATTAAAATATTTTTCTTCTGAGAACGATTGGCTGTTTATTATAAAAATCACTAAACTTTAAGTTTTCTATAAAAAAAACTTGTGATAGAAAAAAAAATGCGCCTTGCGATTAAGCATAAAAAATATTTTATTACAGTTCTGCAGTTTAAGCTTGCATATATGTAAATGTTCTTAATTTGGGAATAATTTTAGTAAACGACCATATGTACATAATATATTTATGTATACATAGTTAGAGTCATACTCATTCAGTCAACGTTTTATACATGTATGTATATATGTATATGTTACTTGTGGGATCGTTGTAACTTTAATAAAATATATCCAAGAATGTAATTATTTTTGATATGATATGACAATAACAAATCGAATGAATTTCTTTTTATTTATAAAACTATAAGATCAATCGGTAGACAATCTTGAAGTGCAGGGCGGCACGCTAGCTCGCGTCGGCTATTGGCGGAGAGTTTGAGGGGGGGGGGGATTCCACGAAGATCTGCTGCTGTCACCTGCCATATACAATAAATTGTCGTGCCAAAACGAAAAAGCCGCAACACACCCGGTCCAGAAGGGACCTTTACATCACTTACCATTACCTCCTGTGAAGGCGCAGATATTTTGCCTTTTTTCTGCTTGCCCCAACCACCCAACGACACTGAGGGCAGAGTATTTTGTTTAGTGTCCCTACATGATCTGAAAAAGAGAAAAAGCAAACCTATTCAACCATCAACTCGAGGAGGGCTCCGGGAGAGCGAAGGAAAAAGAATAAACTCTAGAACTTCATTACGTTATAAAAGTACCTGTATTAATATTTTTTTCTTTTTACAAGTCAAGAGTTCGTACAGGAGAGCACACAACTAAATGAGATAAGTTCACTATTCAATACTGCTGCTGGTCTAATTCAACAAGACCACAATATTAGCTCTCAGCAGCCGTATTTAGTCACATTATTCAATTTCTATTTAGTATGTTACATGACATTGCTAAGCATACAAATTCTAATTTTCAAAATAGCTTCGATCTTTCAAAATTACGCAAGTATCACTGAACATGATTACTCGTTCACCGCTTAAGGACTAAAGATGCTGAGAGGACTAACGAGAAGGACCGATTAATTCATCAGATATGCATCCAATCATAGATCTTATGTTATGGATATCACTAAATTAATAAACAAATATTTAACGTTCTGAGTTCATGTTATGAGTTAACTAAGTTAAGTTCCGAGTACACGCTATTCTTACTTATTCTACAATTCCTACCAATTTAATCATTCTTTTCTTCCTTTCCTAGCTTCTCTTCAAGAATTAATGATTTCACCATATTCAAGACCGGTACTGGCTGGCATTACTCTACTTATACTTTGTCTCCTGCCTCAAAATTACTATTTAGGAGCCGCATTGGATCCTCACCCATACATATATGCGAGATACGAATGATAAAATAAAAACTTTATATAATAGCATGATCACAGTTGAATCTTGTACCATGGTTCAACATTGTCAAAACGGATATGTATACATACATAGATGTACGCTAGAATTAATTTTATTGCTCACGGACCTCAACGTACTGGTGTGAGGTTTTACATTGACTGCTATTCCTTGTCAAGAACTATATACTGTATGACACATAAAACTAAATGCAATGTAATAAAAATTATTCACAAATCTTGTTAGAATGTCTATTTTTCCTACGGAAAACAAATTTATTCTGTCATTAAAGAAGGCTCGAATCCCTTAGAATTAGTATGTTTTTCATCCATTTGCGAATTAAGGTATATTTCTCACAAAGAAACGCAGTCGCTGCACCAGTACATATTTTAGCAAAAATAATAGTTAAAAATCTTGCGTCATTATACACCATACAAAGAACAAGTAATTTAATAAAATGTAATTGAAATCAATGTGAAATCTCATGTTCTGGTGTGGCTGATTCAACGCAGAGGCGCTCCTGTGACGTTTGCAAACCACTGCCACGTTGCTATGAAAGATAAATTATATTTTTTTTGTGTTTTCCTTTTTGTTCTATTTGTTAAGATTCGATCCTGTGTCTCCGGTGGTGGCTACTCTACCTATTCCCTTCTTATCTCTTTGGCATAGCGCCTACAATTATCAGGACTACTGAGTATTCTTAAGATAGTTTCTACTTCGTGCTGTAGCGTGTATACTTGGTGCGATTCAGCCTGCCTTGGAATGGTTTTGCTTATTATTTGCTATGGCGGCCCTGGGGCCCCCTCAGAGCTTGCGACTCTGCTTATGGTATTTTATGCTATTGTGTGGTTACCGCGAATATGTTTGTTTATTGGGCTGGGCTGCCGGTGAATTTAAACTTCCGTCCGTATTCCCTGGTTTTTAAATTCTCGCGGGAAGAACTGTCTAGCAGGATCTCAGAGCTGCTAGCAATGTGAGTACTGGGTGTTCAGGCTAACTCTCAATTTTGTCCGCTACGAGAGTCGGGCAGGTTACCATCTAGCTAGATGATAAAAATCCGAATTGAATATTTTGTTGGAGCTATTTTTCTCGGGGAAATCAGACGAGTAAAAAATTTTCTTTTGTTATTTTCAATTTCCGAATTATGCTCTCTAAAAATCTGATCAAGAATAAGGTTTACTGATGAATTATGGGTGTTTGCTCTAATAATAATCTGCTGTAGGTTAAACGATTACTTGGGATCCGATGGATTTTTCTTCGCGTATGAAAATTTCCTTTTTCGGTTTAATCAGACACCTTCTCTTTTCACTGACACTTCACGAATTGATAAGAACTCTTCTTCTTCCTTTTTTCCTCATCGAACATCCGCTTTCAGTCGTCAAATCGCATAGCATCCGCCGTGTATCACATGGCGCAGCATACGGCTGCATGCAGTATGCTACGACCATAACACTTATCCCAACGTTGATTCCATGATTAGAAGCATCTCTGGAGGGCTTCTTTCGAAAGCGCCTTCAGCTGCTCTGTAGTGGCCCTCTAAATATCAAAAATAGTGTCAAAACGTTTTTCTTTTAGTGCATTTTTTTATTTTTGGAAAGAGCCAGAAATCGGATGGTGCTAAATTCGCGCAGTACGGTGAATGTTGATATACAGGATTTTTTTCTCCCAAAAACTCGCTGATCAGAAGCGAGGTGTGGCACAGGTCATTGTCGTAATTAAAGAGGAAGCCATTGAACCATTTTTCTGGCTTTACACGGATCCATGCGAGATGTTCAGTTTTTCCCTAAGGTGTTCAGTCAATCGCCTGTTTGAATGAACCGTTTTGCCATTTATTGCACGTTTTCGTGTGTTTTGCGCCCGGACCGTTGCTCGTTTTAAACTTGCTCATTTCGGCTTTTAAATCGCTCATACCACTTGTAGATAGTCTTCAGAGTAACCACATTACCGCCATGCACTGGCTTTAACAATTTCTGAGATTCTTTGACAATTTTTTGCAACATGAAACAGAACTTAATAATTAACACGTTCAAAATCTATGATGTGCGACAGACACTTCCTACTCTTGAAGCAACTTTTTCAAAGTTAACACTGACTTTCTCAAAAAATCAGGCTATCAGACGGATAACTGCAAATGGATATAGCATCAGCAGTTGCTGCTATAAAAATTCATTCACCATATTTTTTTATCACACCTCGTATATAATCTCCCATAAAATTTTCTGAAAGACAACCTTAATATTTTCATATTTGTTTTGTAGTCCTTTAATTTAATTTTATTGTAGCAAGTAGGTACTCTGGCCTTTCTCAAATTTATTTCTGAAAAATTCGAAGTCTATCGTTTGATTTTTCATTACTGCTTTTCCAAAAATAAATTATAGTTTACGTACTTAACTAAATAAAAAAGTTTCGTATTTAAACAAAAGTTTTATAAATTTTTCAGGCACATTTTAGCTGAGAGTCAGGCCATAACGACAAGCTGTGCTGTCAAACTGTTGCTACTTATTGCTTTGCTTGAAAAATGATTAGGTATAGACTGTTATTTCAACTCAAAAATTCTTACAATTTTGCTTAGTAACATATAAAAATGTTTTCATATTTCCAAAATAAAGTGAGGCTCGAAAAATTAGTGGAAAATAATTTTTCCGTACCATGAAAGAAATGCATCTTGCCACTCTCTCATATAGAAAATTCAATTTAAGGTAATCAGGTCATATGAACATCCATAGATGAGGATCACTGCAGATCATTGCATATATTCCCCTGTCATGATGAGTCGTCATAGTTATTTATATTGAATGGGAAGCACAATAAATGTATATGATAGAAAAATTATGGGAGAATCTTTAGAAACCAGCGACAGAAAGCTCCAACTTCTCAGGATTTTAGTTCATTCTTTCGGAACAGTATGCATAGATCACAGAAACTGAAAATATTCAGTAAGGTAAGCCGGTTGATTTGGTGGTGGGACCAAAGCAAACCAAAAACAAATAGATTCCACGTGAATAACAGAAATGTCGTTACACAATAGAGAGAAATGTGATTACATTTGTTTGTGAAGGCCATAAGCTTCACACTGATTTGAAAGACAGTAAGTTCCTAATGAATAGTCCGTTTCTTTTTACGTCCAACGTCTATAGAGTTCTATCCCCTCGCGCTCCGTGTCATAAAAATATTTATCAAAAAGCTTTTCACAATACATAAAAATTAGAAAAACAGAAAAAGCGGATTTTGATACGGGAAGACACAATCAACGCGGACAAATTGAAAGATCATAGGTACTTACGAAATATTTTTCAAAGGTCTCCCCAGAAGATACTATCCCATCCCACTTTGTGGAAAAATATGTGACGTCCTATACCTATAAAAAAATTAATAAACGAACTTATCACGTCCCCATTTTGAGATTATAGCAATAGTAAATTTTTTGGGGATCACCGTGCCGCTGTCGCTCGGCAAGGTAAGTGCTCCGAGATTAAACCATTTCGTTTTCAATTAGAATTTTACTTTGAAAAAAATGTAATTATTTCCGATTCCACCAAAAAGATCATTCTAAAAATTTGTAAATGTTTATATCAGAGCCAGAGCATCAGGGAGTAGATTTTTATAGTTTAGGTACATGGCTTTTTAGGATGGGAATTAAGAGTGACCCATTCTGGGTCAGTCACTTTTGCAGCACGATCAATCAACAACAATTGTGTGTCTAACACGCGATTCCTTGAGGTGAGCTGATAAAAAAAGTCCCCCCCCCCCCGCCTATCTTTTTTTAGGAGCTCCGCTTAGAAGTTACAGCTATTTAACGATTTTGCCAATATTCGGGGACCCTGATGGGAGTAGATGAGTATAACTTTTGAGTCACCCTAATTGGAAGGCGCATCTTGATCTGAAACACCTTGTATTCCTTGCTAATCGAGTCTCATCATCTTTTTTAGCAAGGATCAAATCTGCACTGCAGTGATAATAAAAATTTTACAGTAAATCGGCGGGCGGTAAAAAAGGATAAATAATATTTAAAAACCTGACGAATTTCTCAAAAGTAAAATTTATTATTACTAAACTGCAATAAAACGAGGACTGTTAATAGCCGTTAAATACTTATTCCGATAGGCTCTCGCTTTGTTAATTGCCTAGTAAACTAAAAACATGGACGGCTAGTATCCAAAAAAAACTTTATAACTAAAACATTATTCGAATTCATAGTCTATTGTAAAATAATTTATATTAAATAAATAATATTGCTCATACACTATAGCTTACACACACATACATACACATGCGCCTGCATATACATATACATATAGTCATATAGTATGTAAAGAAGACACACGCCTTATTTGTTCAGATCACAGACGTGTTTTCATCATTATCAATTGTTGATTCACCACGACTACTAAGTACGATTGCATTGCTTTCACCAAGGGGAGCAGCATTTAGGACAAGATTCTCAGCTGATCGAGAATTTTTATTGTTTCGCATTGATGACGATGTTCTAAGAACGCTATCCACCACACTGGTAGCAATAGCTGATGCGCTTCTTTCGTGTCGATGTGATGATCTTAAAATTTGTGCTACATCAAAAGCTGTAAATGATGGACTCGTCACCGTTGTATTACGATTTCTTTGGTCAGCTAAATAAGGCGTCACCGAAGCTGGTCGTCGTTCCATAGATTGTGTACGTTGTGTGCTACTATTATACAATGGCCTTGGACCGATTTCTATATTGATATTATTATCATCATCATCAGTAACATTTCCCGATGGATTTGATAAGACTGTTGAATATTCTGGTGGAAGACTAGAATCACGAATTACATCGACTTGTTGCTGACCAGATGTTGTTGATATTGAAGGTCGAGTTCTGTTGCTTGACTCTCCAAGGAAGCTAGAGCAAAATATATAGTATTTATACTTCTATTGCTTTTCGCGTATATAGGGGGACCATCATCTTACCGTCGAACACTGCGTCGAATACTTTGTCTTAACATTTTTGCCAATCGAGCACCGGTAGCTGTAGTATAAGATGGTGGTGGAGTATACTTTGGTGGAGCATCATCTTGAACAGATTGAGATTCCAAATTCGATAGATGAGTAGTAGGAGAAATATGTGTAAGTGGAGGATTATCATTGTTTGTTGAACGATTTCTACGATGAGGTAGTGGTGTTTGGGTTGGACGATAAAGTAATTGGATACGCTGTTTAAAATAAGAAATATTAATAATAAAAATATAGAGAAACGTGCTGGAAAATCAAATAACTTGAAGTACTTACGTCTAAAATATCTCTGGGTCCACTAGTTAAATAACGATAAATCTGAACAAATGCTGTAATAGGTATTAAAAGCAAGAATCCGATTTGTATTAAACCGCCGACTTTTCTTGCCCACAATCCAAAATATGATTTTCCTTTCCAATAGAAAAATTGATTTGACTGAGAAATCTTGTATTGTGTAATCGCTAAAGCTATTAAACCAATTGGAAGTAGAACATTCCAGGAAAGTGCAAGAAATGCTGACATAGATCCGGTCATATGTAAATCATTAACCAATACATCTCCGTTATATGGTCGACCACGTATTAAAAATACTGCAAGTATTTCTGCTGTCCATAATATTAAAATCCACCATGATCCTCCAATAATCAAATCTAGATAGTGAATAATTGAAAGACCCATTTCTGTTGCAAATGGTATACCCAAAAGTAGTCCAGTAACACAACTGAGAAGGACAGAGCTTGTTGAATTTCCTAAGGCACTTGATATTGGTTTCCACATGGCACAAAGTTGTGCCAATCCAAACATTAAAAACATTAAAAATGTCATTATGGTCCACACTGATGATATATAATCTTGTGTAGCTACGGCTACTGTTGCTGGAAAAAGTTCAGTTACTAGCCGCAACGCCTGATATCCACTCTCTCTAAATGGAATTGCTTGTGGACGCCTATAGCATTCACCTAAAACACTTGAATAGTGTGAAGTCCATTTAAGTGGAACAGATAAATGACTAGGAAGATTCGGTGTTTGATGTGAATAAAGAAAAACATACGAGTCAATGTGCTCTGTAAAAATATGAAAAAAAAAATAGTGAAAAATATTAAAGGCATAACTATGTAGGTAGAACTTACCATAAGATCCTGGATAGTAAATGAATTTCTTATTCTCCAAGATTTGAATGCATGCATAACCGAAAAGTGCTGCCATTGATAGTCCAAAAAGTGTTAAAACCACTACGATTATGGCATCTCTTCGGAGTACAGTTTTTTCTTCGCTTTTTTCACAAGATCGACTTGTTATAGCTATCACAGATGGGCCAAGAAATGTCCATGTTAAGAACGTCTCCTGAGCTGCTGCAATCCAAGTTTTTGAATTCACTAAGAAATCTTCAAAATCGGATGCTTGGAAAACATTCTGTTCGAGAAAGGTGTGTGTGAATTTATTAGTGATTTTTATTTATTTTTTTATATATAACATTATTTCTTACCTGTACACTAGAGAAATCGATTATATATAAAAGTTTGAAGCAAACAATTATGAATAGAGTTAATGGAAGTAAGGTTAAGACTAAAACGATTTTACCAAAAGACCTTAGACCTTTGCAGAGAACGATGAAAACTATTGACCAAATGATTGCCAAGTTGAATGCCAGCTGAAAGGGAAAAATAAAGAAAAAATAAATGTCCGTAAGAATGAGATTATTGAATATTTGTGTAGGTAGTTCCGTTTTTAATAATTTTTTTCTTTTTTTAAAGGCTAGAAGTCTAACTGAAGTATGAAAGTCATCTGGAGCGATCTAGTGCATATCTGTTTTATCTTGACGCTGAACATTGCATAAGAAAAGTTATTTAATTTTGTCGTGCAATCAAAGTAAGAATGTGACAGAGCCATCCAGTGGTATTAAGTCAGAATTTTCATTTTTCATAATACCTTTATGCCCCGATTTGAAGAGTTGGACTACAAGATCAGCCTCTTTTAAAAAGAAATGGATGTATAGCTTGCGGAGCCCTTGGAAACTTTCAATCTCACTGAACGAGTTTTCGGTAACTGGGCTTAGTCCAGTCAATAAGGGATTTTGTCATCTTACAAAAGGTAGAGTAGCAACTATTTTGATATATATTAATGTGGAATGTCAAAAAAGAAATCCAAGAAAATTTGACAGATGTCGCGCAGTTGGAATAGAGTAGCCGAAGGTGCAACACGTATTTGTAATTCTCTAAAGAAGTCAATTAATTTGTAATCATTTTATTATTATTATAACTTTTCTGGATAAATAAATCATAATTTTATACTTTAAAATTACCACATGGGGGCTCAACCAAAATAAGTTCAGAGCTAAAACAATATTAAATTGTGTACGCGTGTGAATTGAAAATGGCGGATCAAGATGAAACAAAGGGATTCCTGAAAACACTTTCAGTTGCAGAGCTGAAAGCAAAATTGCTGCAAAGAGGGGAAAGTGTGACTGGGAATAAAGATGCGTTAATAACCCGCATTCTAAATTTGAACGCTACACAAAAAACAAACAGAGTACAAGAAGAGGAATACAAAAAGATGGTGGATGCTGAAAAAGAAAAGACCGCAGAATTACAAAAACAAATTGAACAACTACAACTTCAACTTCAAAATCAAAACGATGAAAAACGGAGCAGCACTAGCAACGGCGAAAAAGCAGGGGAAACAACTGTGGTGAATAAAGTGAATAAAGTAACCGCTGTCAATGCTTCGTCAGGAGGGGAAGCTAGTGAATCAGATGTTTATGACAGGTCTGATGTTGATTATTTTAAAGAAAAATTTTATGAAAAATCAAAACAAAGATTTACTAAGAAGAAAAAGATGAAAAGTTTGTTGTCAGGAAACGAAGATTTAGATTCTGATGAAAATAAAGAGGTAAGATGTTCTACAATGATCAGAAATAAAGATGCTAATGAAGTAAAGATGTTAAAGAAGCCGGTGAAATTTACAAATGTTGTTAAAGATGCAGAAAATGACGGAAATATTGCTGAAAAGTGTAAAATGAAAAACATTGTAACATTTCGTGATGTTGAGAATGCTGTAGACATTTTTAGAGGGGATAACAATATTTCAGTGGAAAACTGGGTAGCAGATTTTGAAAATTTTGCTGAGACTCTGACAGAATGGAATGATTGTGAAAAGTTAATTTACGCAAAAAGGTTGATACAGGGTCCTGCATTGAAATTTGTTCGAACCCAAAAAGATTTAAGATCATGGAAGAATTTAAAAATGTTGTTGATTGATGAATTTGCCGACGAAGTGAATAGTGCCGCAGTGCATAAAAAATTACAAAAGCGATTGAAACGTGCAAATGAATCATGCAAAGAATATTATTATGAAATGCATACTATAGCAATGCAAATTGAACTAGATACTTCGTCGTTGATTCGTTATATTGTGGATGGCATTATAGATGAGTCGCCGGATAAAATTATTCTGGAAGGTGCAAAAAATATTTCAGAACTGAAAGAAAAATTTAAGATTTATGAAAAGTTAAAATTACGATATGATGCAGGTAAAAAGAAGCAGAATGAGGTTAGGAAAGATGAAAAGAAATTTGAAAAAAAATATGAGCAAAGAGATGATGTTGAAAAAGGTAGAGTACCAAATTGTTTTAATTGTGGTGAACGAGGCCATTACAACAGAAATTGTCCAGACGTAGCAAAAGGGCCGAAATGTTTTAAGTGTAATTTGTTCGGGCACAAAAGCAACACGTGTTCAAAGAATAATGAAGTTAAATCTAAGGTACAAACAGTTCGAAAAAATCAAATGTACAAACAAGTTAAAATAAATAATTCCAGTTTCATGGCATTAATCGACACGGGTGCTGAAATTACATTAATTAAAGAAAAATTCATTACGATGCTCAATTTGAATAATTTTAAAAACAAATCAAAAATATCTATCTCTGGTATTGGTACTAATTTGATGACGGTTGGAAAATTTGAAGCAACAGTGAGTATTGATGATTTTATTTGTAAAGATGGGGAAATTCATGCTGTCCCAAATAATGTAATGTCACCTGATGTTATAGTAGGCATGAACATACTTGATCAAGCTGACATAAGGCTAAGTAGTGAAGGTATACAAATTCAAAAACGATTCGAAGAAGATGATGAAACAATTGAAAGAAAAGCGTGTTTTTTGGCTATTGCAAATTTTATTGATGATAATAACGAAGATGAAATGCTAAAAAATTTTGAGATAGTTGATAAAAAAGTTTTTAACGAAATTAAAAGTGAAATTATGAATTACAATCCAAAAGAAATTAAAGAGACTGTAGTTAAAATGAAAATTACGGTAACCGATGATGAACCAGTTCATATGCCAGCAAGAAGGTTACCACTCAATGAACATCAGATTGTTGAAAATCAAATTGTGGAATGGTTAAACGAAGGTGTTATTCGAGTGAGTTCTTCCGATTATTCAAGTCCAGTTGTACTAGCTGATAAAAAAGATGGTAAAAAGCGATTATGTGTCGATTATCGTAAATTAAATAAAAAAATACACAAGGATAGATATCCGCTCCCTCGAATTGAGGATCAAATCGATAAATTGCAGAATGCTGTCCTTTTTACAACGCTTGATCTAGTCAACGGATTTTTTCATGTAGATGTTGATGAATTAAGTCGTAAGTACAACGCTTTTGTTACACCAAATGGATGTTATGAGTTTTTAAAGGTTCCATTCGGACTTGGTAATTCCTCAAGTGTATTTCAGAGGTACATTAATCACGTGTTCCGAAAAGAAATAAATGATGGTGTTGTTGTGGTCTGCGTTGATGATTGTATTATTCCATCACAAACAATTGAAGAAGGTGTCGTTCGTTTAAAGCATGTTTTACAAGTTGCAGCTGAAAATGGCTTACGAATAAATTGGAGAAAATGTCAATTTTTACGAAGACGCATTGATTATCTGGGTCATGTAATAGAAGACGGAAAAGTTTACCCGTCTGAGGCAATAACAGCAGCCGTAGTGCATTTCCCCGAACCAAAAAGTATTCGAAGCGTGCAGTCATTTCTTGGTTTAGCTGGATATGTTAGGAAATTTATTAGTAACTTTTCGTTGATTGCAAGACCGTTATCTGATTTGCTAAAAGATGGTGTTAAATTTGAATTTGGAGATGCACAAAGACGAGCGTTTAATGAGTTGAAATTAATATTGAGCAAGCGTCCAGTTTTATATATATTTAAATATGGTGCAACAACAGAATTGTATACAGATGCTAGTCAATTAGGTTATGGTGCAATACTTTTGCAAATACAATCAGAAGACAACCAGTTGCATCCTGTTTATTATTGGAGCAAAAAAACGAATGAGACTGAGCAGAGATATTCCAGTTATATGCTTGAAGTGCTGGCAGTGATTGAAGCCGTCAAAAAGTTTCGTGTTTATTTAATGGGTCAAAAATTTAAATTGGTCACAGATTGTAAAGCTTTCACACAAACACTGGAAAAAAAAGATATGAACACCAAAGTTGCAAGATGGGCGATGGTTCTGGCAGAATATGAATATGAGGCAGAACATCGTGCGGGTAAATTAATGAAACATGTTGACGCATTAAGTAGAAGTCCAATGGTGATGAATTTAACAAATTTGAATGATGACGTCACGATGATGAAGAAACTACAGATAGCTCAAAAAGATGATGAAAGATTGAATGCTATTAGTGAAATTTTGAAATTAAGCCCTTATAAAGATTTTGATATGGAAAACAATGTTTTAGTTAAGGTGGTTGATGGTATTTCATTATTTGTCGTTCCTGAAAACATGAAAGGTGGTCTAGTTCGAGAAATTCACGAGAAGGGGCATTTTCATTTTAAGAAGATGGCTGAAATGTTAAACAGTAAATATTATATATCCGATTTAAAACAGCAAATTGATAAATGTGTTTCAAATTGTATTAAATGCATACTGATTGAGCGTAAAAATGGAAAGGCGGAATGTTTATTGAATCCGATACCAAAAGGTGAAGTTCCGTTAGATACGGTTCATATTGATTTTTTGGGGCCGATGACGTCAACAGGAAAAAATTATAAACATTTATTGACAATAGTAGACAGTTTTACAAAATTCACCTGGATTTTTCCAACGAAGACGTTGACGGCTGATGAGGCATTGAAGAAGTTTGAAATTTTTACTGATTGTTTTGGATTTCCTCGTAAGATAATTGCTGATAGGGGTGGTGCGTTTGTATCAGAAAAATTTGGCGAGTTATGCAAGGATAAAAGCATTAGTCTACATTTAATAACGACTGGTACTCCACGTGGGAATGGTCAAGTAGAGCGGGTGCATCAGATTATAATCACTGTGTTGGCAAAACTTTCAATTGAGCAGCCAGAAAAATGGTATTTAAGAGTTGGTCAAGTACAGGCTTTTATTAATAGTACTTATCATCGTGCAATCAAGATGACACCATTTGAATTAATGATTGGGGTGCGAATGAAGGTGGACGACGATCTAGAAATAATGGAAATTGTGGAGGATGAAAATTTACTTTTGTTTCAAGAGACCAGAGATGAACGTCGAGCCTACGCAAGGGATCAGATTTTTGAAATTCAAAAGGGGAATAAGAAGACGTATGATAAAAACCGAAAAATTGCTGTAAAATATAATTATGATGATTTGGTGGCTATTGAGCGGACTCAATTTGGAACGGGGTTGAAAATAAAACCAAAGTTTTTTGGACCTTATCGTGTGACTGCTGTTGGCGAAAATGATCGGTATGATGTGGAGAAGGTTGGTGAGCATGATGGTCCAGTGAAGACGGCAACGAGTGCGGATAAGATGAAGAGATGGTCGGGAACATCATCGGGGGCCGATGATGGTCAGGATAGACGAGTGTGGAATGTCAAAAAAGAAATCCAAGAAAATTTGACAGATGTCGCGCAGTTGGAATAGAGTAGCCGAAGGTGCAACACGTATTTGTAATTCTCTAAAGAAGTCAATTAATTTGTAATCATTTTATTTTTATTATAACTTTTCTGGATAAATAAATCATAATTTTATACTTTAAAATTACCACATTAATATATATTAGCTGTGTCCTTTTGTGTACCTTGTTCTAGAACTCCCATATACTGGAGAGAACAAATTGTTCTGTCGATTGAAGTGAACTATTTGTAGGTAGGTACTATTCGCTTCATTTATTAAATTTTCTATGAAAAAGGTTTGAGGCATTCTTTTGTGTATCTTTTGTTCTGCCATGTTCTGTGGACACAAAAGAACACAGCTATTATTCAGTTCCGGGCCCTGATGAAAAATCCAAGCTTAAGACTTTAGGAGTGTCCGCGCGGTCCGCCATCATGGACTAGAGGAGCAAAGAATTGATTTTTTCAAAATAAAAACGGTTGATCCCACGACAAAAATGTAAAAATATAAATTTGAAGAAGACTAAATTCCCTAAATTTTTTGTATAAACAAATTTTTGTTTTTTTTTAAGTCTGATGTGTAACAAGTCAGAGTGGCGGAAACGTGAGCATTCTTCCAAAAAATCGTCCAACTTAATTTTTGCCAGGTAAATTTTGTAAAAATGATAATATTAATAATATTATCATATATGTAGGTATATATCACGTAGTTGCCACTGTCATGTATTACATGAACCGCTGACACCACTGAAATTACTTTCATTAACGTGGAATCACTTTTCCATAATTTTATCCTTTTGCTTTATCTACTTTATTCTGCTGAACTTCAAATAATAAATTCTATACGAAATCCACCATAGTCCAATTTCACTTCAATGGATTTTCCAAATGAATATAAGAATACAAATAGATGGCACTACAGCATTTGTAATCTTTTCTCCCAGATAAAATTTCTTAATTTTATTTTCTTAAAAATTAAGTTTAAGGATTAATTGATGTCATAGTAGATAAGCTTCCAATAAAGGTAATAATTTTGAATGTATGTGGAATTTCTTGAGCTTGTAATATGCATTTTAAAGCGAAAATTAATGGGAGAGGCAAAACTGCTGTATTCCGCGAATTGCTCGAAAGTGACCTAAGTAGCCGAAAACCTCCTGTTTTTACATACACTAGCGACTGTGACACGATATCAATCCTCTTCATTCCTCTTGTCCAAAAAAATCAACGACTCAATGCTGTGTCATTGGCATCTTCAGAGATCAGAATACCAAAAGAAGACATCGTAGACGCTGCAATTCACTTTCTCGTTGCTTTGTATAGTGGCAACATGGAAGAGGAAACCTTGGAAGAAGTCTGCTACCAACATTTCCAAAATTGATAATAAAAAGCAACTTCAACCAACGAAGGGGACTGAACGATATTATGCGTTTAGGACCTATCACAGAGTCCAAATATGGCGTGGAATAAAAAAAAATGGGGCTGTGGTCAGAGAAATCTGCCACAGATACCTTATTAAATGTCATTTCTTGCAATTGCAAAAAAGGATGCGGTGGAGGATGTGACTGCAGGAAAGGTGGATTGAAGTGCTCTGTTGTATGCGGATTCCACAATGATGAATCATGCAAGACTGCACCAGAAGTCATCATCGAGAACGATGACTAATATGAGGCAATGACATCGATGGAAGCCCAAATTTTCAGTGCGGAAAATGGGTAAGAGGATAACACTAATGTAGACAATTTGTAAAGGCATCAAAAAGCAAGAAATAATAGAAACATACTCGGGGACATAAATTACGGAATACGAGCTGTAGTCAGTTGCGAAAAAAGAACATCATTACATTAGGTCTACTGGGTATACCACAATTTAAAAAAAACCGCGCCGTCTACTCTACTTCTTCGTGGTGTGGAAATGAGTTGACTTTGAATTTACAAAACTATCTTCATTATGTAATGAATAGTTTTGTTCAAGAAAGATTTTTTTTGGGATTCTCCGGTATATAGCAAAAGGAGAATCCCAACAAATTCTTTCTTGAACAAAATTAAGTTTAACCCGGTAAAAAGTCCAAAAGAGTAATGAATAGCTACAAATTATTTATTAAAATGAGAAAAACCAGAAGATTTTTTGAAAGAATGTTTACGTTTCCGCCGCTGTAACTTGTTACACATTAAACTTACACAAATAAGTGTTTACACAAAAATTGTCGGCAATTTAGTCTTCTTCAAATTTAGATTCTTACATTTTTGTCGTAGGATCAACCGTTCAGGAATTATTTTGAAAAACCTAATTCTTTGTACCTTGAGTGACCGCGCGGACATCCCCCCCCCCCCACCAAGGTAGAAAACTTGGATTTTTTATTGGGACATCAAAATCATTTCTATTCTATCCCACCTTTTGTAGGGCAAAGGCCTTTTTAGTCCTTATTGACTGGACTAACTGTCCAGTATCAAAATTCAATTGAATGTAATAGTAGAATTTATCATCCACAAACTTTAGGACTGGATGAACGCTACAAAAAATTACAAGAGAGTAATTTTATGACTTGTAACAGTTTTACGGAGTTGACTGATTAATAAATAGATGAATTTCATTAGTAATATACACTGCATAGCACACATCAGTGCACGAGAAAGTATACTATTTTGAATGAGCAGCATATCTCAACCAGTAATGGTAGAAGATCAATCTACGAATTTAATTCGATAATTATAGGTTTGCTTGCACAGGGAATCATCAAAAGCCCCAAATATTCAGGAAGAAAAATATCTATGACCTGATTGTTGTCATCAAATATAGTGCCACTTCTGCTGACCTTTCTCTTCAATACGTATTCTGTGATATAGTCAAATAAATAACTTTTTTTAGCATCCAGCTTCCATCTTTCAACTCATTCATAAGCCTCTCCATGTATTTAAGAAAAAAATAACGAAAACCCTTACAACTTAAGACTCATATGTAATGAAATCTTCCACTACCTTCTCCAGGAAATAGGAACAAAACCCAAAGCAATTTACCTCATCTTATATATACTTACTTGAAATCTAACACCACCAGTTTCAATACGCCTTCCAAGTCCCAATTGCCATCGCTGCAGAACAATTCCATTAAAGTAGTCAGCTACAGTTTCTGTCAAATTATTTGTAACATTTCCAGGCCTTCGATAAATTGAAAAAGGCTCTTGCCATCGATATCGTTCATTTCTAGATATAAACGAGTCTCTAAAGTACACCAAGATCCATCCAAGACTTATAGTTGAATACAGTGCAATAATGCACTGTGCCAATAGCAAAGCTATACCAATTCCCTTGCAGATAGGACTAATCTTCCACATAGAGATGGGACCACTTTTGATTTTGGCTCCTAAGCACATTTGAAGCCATAACATCGGAATCCCGAAAATTATTGACAGGATAAGAAATTGAAGTAAGAAATTTCCACCGTAACTGATAGTTAAAATTGCAAATCGAGATATATTGAAAAGGCCTAGAGTACAGCAAAGGAGAGCTAAAATACGACTGAATCCATGTGGCCATTGATAATTGTTTCCTTGATCTATAGGAACTTGAATGTTGTCTGGATCCAAAGATGAATTTCCTGTATGTTGATTGCTATAATATAAGAATTAGAGAGATCTATATTAATGAAATTCTTGTTAGGACATTAACGGTATATAGAATAGCGATAACTTACCATTCAGCAGAACGTTCTGGACTAGCAGATACAACAGAACTGGATCCAGTACTTGAAAGCAATGAAATTGGACTAGGATTACGTGATGAACCAACTGAGCTAGGCTCTGATCCGATATATCGTTGACATTCACTAGAAACTAAAGAAGTTGTCGTTGGTATAGTTCTAGGCGCGGTTGGTATCACAGGAGCACTTCTTGGTCTTTCATGATTTACGATAATTCGTTGACTACCAGTTGCACTTGTCTCGGCTAAAATGGATATAACACGTGGATGACATTCAGCTCTTCTACCATATTGTCGAGGACGACCGCCACCATGAAAATTTTCTTGTGATGAATTATTTAAAATGTCATGGATAATATCAAGATGTGTGAGATCTTGTGCTGCTCGATATGTACAGCAATCACCTTGAGATAAACATCGTCTTACATCTTGTACTGGTGTTCCTCCTTCAGGATTTATATTATTTATTGTAAGTGGCTCTGATGTAACAAGACTAGGCATTCGAATTTCCTCTAGCTCAACAGATGCATTGGGTTCCATAATACTGTGTGATGAATTTAGTGGTTCATTGAAGCGTGATGTATCCGGTGCGTCATTATTAATTACAATCGGTTCATTCCCAGAGTTCTCCTTATGATCTGGAAGAACTAGTAGTGATGTTTTACGCATTGAATGACGGCGCCATGTTTTTGGGTGAGCTATTCGTATGCCTTCTTCTGAAATGAATGAAAGAAAAACAAAAAAAAGGTTAACTCTAAATTAAATGCATCCTACTTAATAAGGAAAGATGAACAAAAGAGTAAAAAAAAAAAAAATCCACAAAACACTTGCTTTAATTAATGGTGTCACCCATAAATGACCCGCTGGTCATCTCGAATTGCGACTAATTCTAATTTGTTCGTTTCATGAGTTTTGCGAATATTTCTTTCGAGGAAAATGTGTGTGTGTGTGTGGATATGTGTGATCTATGGTCAATGGTGGTTTTTTAAAATTCAATTTAAGGAAATTATTTTAATGTTTGGAACTTATTGTAACTAAGTAACAGGCCTGGTGATGTATACAGCTGTGGATATGGAACTTGGCCAAGGAAATAAAATACTAATGAACTTTGAACGTTACTCCTGCGTGAGAATAGAGAAAATAACTGTGCCTGCATTGAATGGTGTGTTTGGACATTTTTTTTTATCTACCATCATCCTGTCCAGGTGTGGTCAGCGCAGTTCGAGAGTTCCACTGGTTGTGGTGGTGTTTAGTTGAGTGGTTACGATAAGAACGGTTTGTTCTTCTTGAAAAGAGGGTGAATGTGAAATATCAATTTTGGTAGTACCTAACGAACTGTGAAATTGTAAACAATAAAAGAGAAATAATAAGCTCGCCCCCATGGTTGGTTATTGATATTAACATGCAGGCAGGAATGGAGTAAAGAGCATTCGTTAAATGGAGGAATATTTATTTGCAATTTTTCCATACAGTGGCGCAGATATCTTTTTGACTAGAAGAGTGTTTCTCTCAACTATGACATAAAAAGTTAATTATCAAAGGTATTTAAATATGTGCGCTTGCTTTTTAGAAATCTTCAAGAAGCCCTAAGTTTTGTTCAAAACTGGTGTACTGTACAAAAGTTCGTATAGTCAGCCACAGCAAAACAACAATTATATTCTTTACTAGAAGAAGGATAATGAGGAATATAACTCTCTGTCCTCTTTGGTAAGGAGATCTCAATGTCCAAACATAAGCCCAATTGGAATAAACATATTGACAAGATAGTCCAGAAAAGTACACTAATACTGTGGAACTGTAGAAAACTGGTTGGTTCAACATGGGGATAATAATCCCCCCATTGCCAAACAGAACGAATAGAAGCAAATCCAATACTGGACTTAATATCAGACAAATTGGTAGTTAAATACAACCACCTTCTACCATTCAAGATAAAGATACCAAATATAGAGGAAATAGATACAAATCTAGAAAACGAAACGCAGTCCGAATATGGAACACCGATCTGGATCTAAAACCGAAAAAGGTGTAGGAGCTGACATATATGGTGTAAAACCAAGAGCTTATATTTATCAAAGCCTAGGAAAATACGCCTAAATACTACAGGCCGAAGTATATGCCAGCACTAGATGTGCATACGAAAACCTCAGCTGATCATACACTAACAAAAACTTATACATCTATACTGATAGTCAAGCGGCTTTGAAAGCCATCTCATCAACCGAAGTCAAAACGAAGTTAATGTGGGAATGCATTCAAGTATTATAGCAAACCTTGGCACAAAGAACCACCTAACATTTCAATGGGTTCTAGAAGGACACTCGGGAGTTGATGGAAATGGTATCACAGACGTACTGGTCAAAAACGGAGCATCCATTCATGCCCCTCATAGGACCGGAAACATTTTGCGGTATGAAGATTACCATCCAAGACTGGTTGCAGAACCTAATGGATGATATGCTTCAGACAAGCAGAACCTTTACTTCACAAAAAAATAGCCTGAATATTTTGAGGATGTCTAAGAATCAATTCAGAATCATTGCAGGAGTCCTATCCGGACACTGCAAACTAAACAAACACGTGCATTGGATAGGTATATCACCCACTGATGTACGTAGGCAATGTCTTGAAGAGGATGAAATATCGGAGCACATCTTATGCGAAAGTGGAGCCATTGCACAATGTAGATTACAGGCCTTGACTCAGCCAATACAAAAAAAAAAAGGAGAGGCAAGGGATTCCTCAAACTATAGACCAATTGCCCTAACTTTGATTCTTTCTAAGGTTTTCGAAACACTCATCAACACCCAATTGATGAAATAATTTGAGGCTAACCAACTTATTAGCGACCACCAATACGACTTTCATGCTGGGCGCTCTACTAGAGATTTACTAACATTCCTTACCGAGCATTGAAAGCAGTGTCTCCTTAATTTTTTGTGAATCTGAAATCATCGTATTAAATATTTTGAAGGCTTTCGATAGAGTCTGGCATCCTGCTCTTTTAGCTAACTTCAGGCATTAGCTCTAGACCATCTTTTATTCTTAAAATGGATTGAAAGTTTTCTCTTCCACCGTTCAATCCAATTATATTGAGCAGTGTTAAGTCTGACAGTTTTATAATTAATACCGGTGTCTCCCTACCATTTTCCTCATTTTTATTAATGATCTGTTAGTTTCCACATTTAATCTTATTCATAATTTTGCAGACGATAGCGCCCTTGATTTCGTGTAGGTAGTCATTCGACTCTATGGATGATTCCTGTAGGAATGGTATAATTGATAACCGAAGCAACATGCTTAGTTCAGTAAACAATGACCTTATAACAATACTCGCTTAGAGTAGAGCTAATCGGGTCTTATTTAATGTTTTCAAAACGCAATGTTGTATGTTACCACTCAAGCGTACCCCAACACCTACTCAACCAATTTCCGTCGAAGGAGTAGATATCTCGAACTCGACATTCCTAAACATCTTAAGGATTGAAATATCCAACAAACTTACATTTTTGGTATTGCCAAAAATGCAATGAAATACCTAGGCTTCTTATAAAGATGCAAGAAATATTTTACTCCATCACACTTGGCGTAAATCTACAAGTCTCATATCAGTCGGCTTATTAGTGATGACATAACAATAGCAACTATTGAATGCCTTGAGCACCGATGTAATGTCGGATGTCTATGTTTCTTTTATCGCTACTTCTATCGCTATTACTCTGACGAAATCTCTAGTCTGATGCCTTGTAAATTTCTCTCTATATGCGTACCACACGAGCTGTAACCCGAGCTCACCTCACCTTTGCGAATCCTTCATAAGCAGAACAGTACGAGTGTGGAACCGTTTACCATCTTCTATTTTTCCTCCACAGATATGAACCGCAAACATACAGGCGAAATACACACCCATTTGACTCAATGCAATAATCCTTTCTTGCTAAGGCTGTACTAAAGATACCCTATGAGCTTTGGCAATAGTATGAAAAAAAACAATTCTAAATAAAATAAAGAAAAACTTTTAATCTCATCGCATTTTATAAATTTCAAAAACAGTGGTTGCCCTTTTATTAACAGCCATATTAAGTTCGTAGAATTTTTTTAAACCTGTATAAATATGTATTCCCCGGAAAAATGGAATCATACTATCATTCAAACCAGATGCCTTCTTTGGAAGATATGATGCCTGCCTCTAGCCTCTATATTGGAAAATTCATAGGATATTCGAATAGGCAGGTCCTAGGAAGGAAGGAGTTCAAGCTTTTTCGTGTGTTTCCCCCCAGCTTCCTTGGAAGGTTCGAGGATGCATGCCTCTTCATTGGATACTTTATAGGATATTTGTATAGGCATGACCTTGGGAGGAAGTACTTCAAGCTTTTCTTGTGCTTCCTCCTACCTGAGACAACTTACATCTAGATGTGCGAAACCTCACAAAAACGCGGTCCAACTAAAACGAGCTAATGGCGCCCTCTAATAGAAAGCTCTACACATTCTCTCTCTCTCTTACTGTATTATGCCACATAAATTCTTCGCAATGATAGCTTTCTTTGGTTGAATAAAAAGTTAAAGAGCTTTCAAAAAGTGTTCCGGGTTTATATGGAGTTTTGCACATCTAGTTCTAATGTCTAATGTAGGAGCTGAGCTACATTCCTTGAAACGAAAATGGAAGCAAAATCGACTTGACACCTACGCATACTGAAAAGATCCATTTTTGCATGGACATATGATTTATTTAGAAAGTTCTTCTTTCAATTTATTTCTTGTGTAGATTCATCATCACAACAATTCATAATTAATTTTACTTTGTGCAAACGAAAACGCGTTGCACTTGGTTTCACAAACGAAACAAGAACGAGTTTGAAAACATTCCTGAATTCGTTGAACTTTCCAATAATCTTCTTCCGGGATCAATAATTGTTCAGCTTTTTCATCTTTTTGGATCTTATTTGACTGCTTCCAAAAGTCTTCACTTTGAAGAGCTGACCAGATTTCCCGCTGGGTTCATTTTAAATTATCTCATGAATGAGTGTTTGTATATAGGCATACCTGTGGCTGTGGTCTCATCCTGCAATTCTGCTTAATATAAAAATGGAAAAAATATTGGGAACCTAAATTCAGTTGTCCGAAAACAACAAAAGAAAAATATGACAAACACTCCATAACGGTATAATTAATTACATTGCATTCAATTTTCTTCCTTTATTTTTAAAGTAAATGTAGGAAGAAAAAGAAACCACAAAAACTAAATTGGCTTTGCCTAAATGAAGAAATAAAAGAAAGTAGAAAAATCTGGGTAGATCTAGTACGAAAGAATTGCTCATAATAGAGCCTATAGTAGAAACTCTATGCCTGGGATTATTATCCTCCCCTCAAATGGCGTTCTGTAGCTAAGAACCATAAAACAATGACGCATGCTTTCAGCGACAATTAAATTAAAATGAAAAAAAGAGTGCTCTGCGCACAAGTGGTAGATATATTGCGCATTATGTAGGTACCTACTTTACCATTAGCATAAGTAATTAGACCGAGTCTCTTCATCTTCATATTAGCAAGGTTAACGCAGCAACTCTTATGACCAACAAAAGCCTTGAAAGTCTATACGTATTATTGCTAACACTTTACACACGAATTCTTGCTATTCAGCTTAGCACCTCATCTCTGAATAAAGTTTAATTCCCTATGCTCGGACATTAATGATGGGTTCACAGTTGGTCTTGGCAGTTGGTTTTTCGGGTCTGACTGAGCAGCCCCCTGAGTCTACTTAGCATCTTGATTCTATACGCGTATAAGAAAAGCATTTTATTTACCACGGTGCGATGAATACTTTTTTAACGGTGGAACCGGTTTTCGCTGTTTGTAAACTCATTTCTGACCTATAAAAAGCTTGATAATGTCCGATATTTTGTTGCGAATGCGGGGCCGTCATAGGGCACTACCACCACACCAATTATTGTTGCGGCTATTTTAAATTTTTGTATGATAACGGCTGACTCTCATGTTGTGAAGAGTGGAGCTTGACGCTTACTTCTACATGAACTATTTATTCTTTGCGTAGAGTAAAATAATTTTACAAAACAAGAAAATTTTAATTATATAGCCAGAAGAATCAAGTAATTAAATGGAACCGGTGAAATCGGATTGCAACATGAAAAGAAACAGAGAATGGAAACTGTGTAATTACAGAGAGCGCACTTGAAATATATTTCTTTTGCGATAATTACCATCTTACTATATCTTAAAAAGACTCTGCTGGGATGGGAATCTGGCATACTTACATACAGATTTGTCTAAATTGATCATCCACCCGTAAATGGAAATAAAATTTTTCCAAGTTTTCATTGAAATTATCCAGATTAAGTTAACATTTTAGTAGAGCTTGTTACACCTTCTTCTGCTCGGTTTCTTTAAAGATTTTGGGATAATTTCTACCTAAACTAGTTTGTTATGCTTTAGTCAATTTCTGTAGACTTTTAGTTGGTCATTAACTCTACAAATAGGAGTAAAGCTGAAAAAAATATGTGACTAACTGATGTTGCTGATTCTGGTTCTATATAGTTAATAAAATAAGGATGATGGAAGCATTAAAGAATTTATGTGCAAATATTTACTTTGTCGAGGTAAAATAGAAATTGTTAAACTTTTGATTTAGATTTTGAGGATATTGTTACAATGGGCAAAAAAAAAAAAAACTTTGGTTATAAAAACTAAATTTTTTTTTCAAAAAGTTTTTTATAAATAATGAATTAATTGTGATGTTTTTTCGGGATTATCTACCTTTTGAGAAATTGCATTTCAACCCAAAATTTTCTATTAAGAATTATAAAAAAACTTATCCATAGAACCAAAGATCTTACCATACCTCTAGCCTTTTTCCTTCAAATCCCTTTGGATAATTGATGGATTATTATTATTCTTGTAGTGGCGACCAGCACTCTAGTTAAAAGAAGAACTTCATACTGGATATTCAATAACTATTTGTTGAATTCCGAGCAGTTCATCAATGAGTTCATTGAATTCTGGCACGATTGGCAAGAGAGGAAAGCTGACTTTCCTTTTCTTAGTCAATGGTGGGATGTTGGAAAGCTCCAGATTCAGTCTTCTATCGAGACGAGTTTTAATCGAAGTGCCTATCAAGCTTCTAGCTTGTCGGGCGAGGTCTTTCGGGTGGCAGCTCTTCTCCCAACTCAGCCGGAGTTGATTCTTCATTTCAATAGAATAAAGGAATGCTTGGCAACCCAAACTTACAAGCACAGCTTGGAGTTTGTGCTGTGCGGCCAATCACGCTGGCTGAGGGATAGCGATTCTCCAACCGAGTACTTCTTTCAGGCGACTAGACGACGTACTATTTCTTGTGAGGTCGAATCGATAATTGATGAATCTGGACAAGTCCTCAACGGACAACAGCTATCAGAATATATTCGAGACTACTACAGTAGTCTCTACTCTGAATCGACGACGTCGACAACATCCTCGACCACTCATGAATTTCTTGAGAATATTCCCACTTTCTCTGAAGACAGTAAGGAGCTCCAGGATACAGTGGTCACATTGGAGGATATGATTGCTGCGACAAAGGATGTAAGGCGACACACCTGGTTATGACGGCTTGACTCCAGAATTCTTCATACGTTTCAGGGATTTATTAATTCTTGACCTTTTGGAAGTCTTCAATTCGGCGGTTGAGACACATTCAGACTTTCCTTCTAGTTGGAGGAGGTCTGTTATGCGATTGAATCCAAATAAGGGAGATTTGCAGAGGATGGGGAACTGGAGGCCAGTAACCCTATGCAATGTAGATTACAAAATCGTCTGCACATTCAACTGCACATAGCAACCACTATCGTCGGTGCAGGATAGCGCTCTTGTCTTTCGCTGGTGATAGCAGGCCACAGCATTTGCAACACTAGTCCACGGGGTTTCTCCTCGCTTTGGAACCGTGGCAAGTGCTGTGGGAAAGACAAGCGCTCCGTTAGAGATGCTAAGCTGAAGGGATGATGAGGGCAGTTTGTAGAAGTCTATGATACTACAGGCTGCTTCCGCGGGTCAACAAAATTATTCGTAAACAAATTCGAAATTTCTCTTTCGATCATTTGCAAAATTCTAGTTAGGTATCTCGGTAAATTTACGTGGAATACTTTTCTTGGAGCTGCCACTTATTTGTAAATATGGACTCAACTTTGGCTTTAAAACTTTATCTTCAAAATTTTTGTGAAAATTCTATTTTACCTTACTTTATATTCTTCTTTTAATCTCTCTTTTGTGTGTTTTTGTTGTACCATATTTAGTATCTACACCATTTGTTGTTTCCTTAGTTTTTATATAATTGTTTGAGCCTTTTGCGTCGTTTTTAGATTTAGTTAGTTAGAGCCTGGTTTTCTGTTTTCTGAGCCACTTTTACTAGTTTTTCATATTAAGAGTCATTTTATAACGTTTTTAATAAAGAATCATATATACATAAAAAAATTATTATTAGTATTTGATCGGGGGGGGGGGGGGTGCCAACAGAGTTCGCGCCTCTAATACAGTCACCGCGACCTATAAGATCATTTGTGACTTATACCCCTAAATACCATCGGGCGCCCATTCCAATTTAAGGGCTTTTAGGAAGCCTATGACGTTCTTGGGGGCCTTTTTTTTATATCATCTGGCAGTGGGGATGCTTTTCCTTTAGCCTTATGCGACACAGACTTTCACAGCCACACAGGATATGTTCAGCGGTATGAACGTCTTCCATACAGAAGCGACAAGTATCATCATCGACCTTACCCATCTTTTTAAGATGATAACTAAGCGGGCAACGCCAAGTAAATAGGCCTGTTATGAGCCTTTCTGCTGCGTGTGAGGAATGCTTTTGTTCTCTGTTGCGAGTACATAACAAGGTTTTCACTTATCTCAGCCCCGGAATATTTTCCCAGTGTGCTTTTTTAATCCCGTTCTCTCATCTGAACTGAGCTGAGAAGTGACTTCTTGGGTGTCCAAAGACGGGCTCAATAAACAGTAATCTGGATCCTTCGGTTGTAAGGCAGTTCGCAATCTTGTTGTCCCTAATGTCTTCATGTCCTGGAATCCAAATGAGCGTCAACTTGCTTACTTCCGACAGTTGTTTCAAGAGATTAAGAAAATCCCAAACAAGCTTAGACTCAAAATTAAACGAGTTTAACGCTTTAAGTGCTACTTGGCTGTCTGATATTATGTATGTATATTTTAGTTCCACGCATATTCTTGTGCATTATTTCGCGAACGCAGAGCTCTATGGCATGAATTGAGACCCCCAGTGCTTTTGCAAGATGACACTCTGCCTGTATATGCCCACGCCTGCTCTACCTTCCATTTGGACACATCAGTGTACCTTTTAAGAGATGCATTTTCAAAGGCTAAGTCCCCAGTGTGGCACTGTTGACTGACCCCTAGTATCACCTTGAATGGTGTTTCAAAGTTATGGTGGTTCGGCATAACGTGTGAAATTGGGTTCGGCAATAGGGTCCTCTAAGAATCCTTGGTGGACTTTCATCAGGTGGCCAACCAAATTGTTTGTGATCAGGAGATTTGCATTCTGCAGTCTAAATCTACTGAGGATCGTCTCCTTCCTAACATGCAAATGTAAAGGGAGTAGACCCAGTATAGCCTCTAAGGCTGCACGTACGCATGGCATAACTGTTAGATATATGAATGATAAGATTTCTGAAAACCCTGATAACCCTGAAAAAGCATCATGATAAATTAATTTATCCAATCTCTGCATTAAACAGAATTATTTCATGCTCAACAATAAAAATATACATATAGAAGCATGGTCTTGCTATGGGCTCAGCTTATTTTCCGTTTTGTGCTGCATTCTTAATGGATTCTCTTGAGAATATTCTCTTTAATTCTAGAAACCCTTTACTGAAGCTTGTCTTTATCTGGATAAGGTATGTTGATGATGTCTCCTTTATTTAATTCTAGAAACCCTTTACTGAATGAAGCTTGTCTTTATCTGCATAAGGTATGCTGGTGATGTCTCTTTTATTTAGTTGAGAGCAGACAGACAATTATAAAATTTTGTGACTCATGTTTTAAATAAATTAGACGACAGAATTAATTTTACTATAGAATTAGGTAATAAGAAACTAATTTTTTTAGAATTGACGATCTCAATAGAGAATAATAAAGTCCATTTGACATATTTAGTAAATATTCATTCTGGTGATAATATATGTAATTCCTTTTGACTCACATCCCTGGAATACGAAGATGGTGGTTTTCCACTTTATGCTAAATAAATTGTTCAATGTCCCATTGGATAAAGAAAAATTCTAAACTGTATTACAAACCATTAGAAAAATAGACATCAATAATCGATATATGTAGATCGAAAATAGTCCATAATTTACTATGAGTGAAACTACTAAAAGATGTTAAAAAGCTGAAACTAGCATTGAAAGAAAATTCCGGTTGAACTCCTGAGAAAGCCAATGGCTAGATGCAATATATCTCCAGCATTCTTTAATAAAAATATTATAAATAGTAATAATAATTTTTAACAACAAAGTAAGGCCTAACTTAGAAAAATATTAAAGCAGTGGGGATATATAAAAAAAAATGTTGTGATGTTAATGCAATTTACGTAGGTACAACTAGAAGATCTTTTAATATTCGATTGAGCGAACATATTACATGTTCTAAGTCTACTAACCGTTCTTCGCGCCTCTCAAAACATTTAAAAGAAACAGAACACGCAGTTACTCTATAAATGATTTTGAAATTTTGCATAAATTAAATTCTGATCGGACTTGGCCTCCTCATGGACCCACGACTTACATGTCGCCCTCACGTGAGCAAAAAATTTGCTCAAGAATCTACTATGGCCTCCAGTCGTAAATGCGGTCTCACACCACCTGTCACAAAACATTAGGCAGTCCTTGGTAATCGCTCTCATCATCCCGCATTTTTTCTATGCTGACGCTGCTTTCTATTCCCTGAGGGCCTCTGAAATAGCTAAGCTTAACAGAGCTCTCAAGTCCTGCGTACGATATATCTTCCATCTCAATAGGTATTCCCATATATGTATTTCCGCTGCTACAGCTTTTCATGCCCGACCCTCTTATCAAACTCTTTGAGCTTAGGGCTTTATATTTAATTCACAAAGGAAGATGGAATGTGGTTCCATACATAAGCGAGTTGTTCTCATGGAGCAATCTTAACACCTCCAGGCTGGTATCACAACACACACTTACTAGGTTTGGATCCAATAATCTAATTGGTCATGGAACCTCCCTTTGTTGGAACTCCTTGCCTGAACCTATTAGAAATACGAACTCCATAAAACAGTTCAAGGAATTGGCTTTAATGCATCTTCTAGACAGCACCTAAGTCCTGGTCCTATCCTATCCCGACAAATTCAATTAAATATATATATATAAAAAAAAACAAAAAACATTGAACTCAATTATTTTAGTTATTTTTGTCTAGTTGTTTTTATTCTGGTCGCTACTACATTGTGTTACATTGTTTTATTTTTATTTTATTCTGTTTTATTATTCTTTACTCTACTTTGTTTAGTTTTATTTTATGTAATTTTATTTTAGTCTATTTTACTCATCTATGTTCACTTTACTTATCTTATTTTACTTGTTGCATTCTCTTCATTCCATTCATTTAGTTATTCAGTTAATTTTATATGTTATCTTATTTCTCTCTGTTTGTATTTTGTTTTTTACTTTGTTAATCTTAATGTCAACCTTAATTTCATATTCAATCTTAATCAATTTCAATTTCATTTAAAAGAATTATTATAAGTCCTCTATTTGTACCACCTCGTTTATAATCCTATTACTCGATAGTTTCTGTTGCAGCGAGCTTGCCCGTTGTGTTTTTGTTGTTTTTCTTGACTTTGTACTCAACTTATAATACCGTTATCTACTTTATACTCGATGTACCTAACGTTGTAACGTAGCTTAGACTCAGATTCTTTCATAAATGCTTTTTCTATTCTATTCTTTGGATAAATATGAAATCCCAGAAATTAGAAAAGCTAGAGACGATGGTTGTTTATTTAGTTAATGATTAATTAAATTTCACTGATAGAAGCCCCCCCCCCCCCCTAAACCAGAATTTATTTGTAGCCTTTAATCTCTATAAAAAATTTATCTCTATGTTTGCATGTATGTACATATGTAAGCCACTAAGTTCAATGTAACTTAAGATAATGTCTTAGTCACACGAAACACGACGGCCTCTTTGAAAAAGTTTGTTTTAATTTTGTTTAACTTAATTCAGCGTTCGTGAAATATGTAACAAGTGTTTTCTTTCAATAATAAAATGTTAAAGAATTTATGTGCAAACAAAGGTGATATACATTTACTTTTCGAGGTAAAATTGATAGATTATGAAAAATTCAACGCTAAATCTAGCACCAATACACTTATACAGGGTGTTTCCCACTAGGAGGTCAATAGAGCGGGAAGTGATAGTACTCACCTAGACGAACCAAAAATTGTATGGCAGGGGGGGGGGGGCATATCAACCATTTAGGAGTTACAGGGTGATTAAGAAAAAAAGCTAATTTTTCACAAAACACCCTGTACCTTAAAAACTACAGAGTGTACGGTCACAGTTAAAAGCTCATTGTATGCAGAACATCATGGCCTTTCCAACGACTGCTCAATCAGCACCACACCCCTCCCCAATCACGAATTATGGTTGTCTAAACTAAAAGTTTCGGATTTTCTTACCGTTTTTTTTAATTTAACCTCTATCATTTTTGAAAAAAGATCGTTGACATAACTTTTTTTTTATAAAAACTGTAAACTGTAGACTGTCTCCATTAATTTGACCCATTACACCCCGTGTGTTAACTGTAGCCGTTAAACAGTTATTAACTCATCACCTATTCCAGTCACACCGAAATTTTTTATAGATCATACTTTATAACATCTGAACGTTACACCCACTGATGACGATTTAAACGCACGAACGATCTTGGAAACGGGGATGGAGATGGGACGTCAATGGGGATGGGATAGATTGCTAATCTTTCCAATGATCCATACATTTTTCGCCTCCCTTCTCCGTTTTGAAAGTATGACTCAACAAAATTTAAATTGCGGAATTCTAACTCGCTTTTTCTTATTTAACTAATATTTTTATCAAAAAACACGTGATCATTACTTGTTTTTCATATTGGATTTAAGAAGCACAAAAGCTTAGCTTTAAAATTACCTATCACACTCTCAGTCTGAACCCAAAATGTAACCCTTTCTGCTTTTTTTACACTTTTTCTTAATCTCTCTACTCAAAAAACAGCTTAAATTCGAGATTACATATTTCGAGAAAGCGAGTTCTTCGCTAACACGTTTGTAGGGATGCTTAGTGTTTATTGTAAAATTTCTTAGTTGCTGCCGTTCTGACAGAGGATGACTGATTTGCTAAACAGAAGTAAATCTCAATTTAAATAGGAAAAGGCGCAAGCATTTTTTTATAAAAAAAAATATATTATTTATTATACTTTCTTCGGAAAAAAAATGTTAGAAAACCGTTTATCTTTTGGAATGGTAGTTCGAGCTAAAATAATATTTTACTGTGGGCGCCCAGATGGCCTCACTGCCGTAGGCCAAGAAACTTTATTGTAGTAAGTAGGCTTAAGATAAGGTTACACAATAAAGTAATTTTTGAATTTGATTTATATTTATATATATTATAAAAGCATTTTTGTCAGCCGACAAAAAAAAATTCAAAATGTACTTTGAAAGCTTAAAAGATGTCCTAAGGAAAGTTTTCAAAATCGACAACATTTTTTCTCCTATTTAATTTTTCAACTTCAAAATTATTTTATCTATGTTCTTACAAAACATACAATCTCTCATGTAATAGATTGAAAAATTAAACACAAGTTTACAAATTCGGGTCAACTTTTGGACCCGAACAGATGAGAACGATTTTTAACGTTATTTGATGCCCTGAACTCAGATCTTCAATCCGTGTGTCAAGATTGGTTCTAGTTTTCGAATTCGCGCTAGGTGGCAGTACTGCGCTCTTACAACGGCTATCAGCTGACCACGTTGCATCGAACATCTTTTGGAACTTGGTTTTGTACTGTGATTGTGCTTCGGAATGTGTGAAAATGCAGAGAAAATGTTGCAGAGTCGATTCAAAGTGTTTTTGTTACGTTTGTGGATGTTATATGCTCGGAAAACGTGGAAAAATCATGCTGTAGTAAACACTGACAAGCCATGGGTACCGAAATTGTTTTGTAACGCGTCCAGAACAAAGCTGTACAAGTGGTCACTTGGTGAAAATATGTACTTTTCATTTTCTGTGCCAACGTTATGGAGAGAAGAGAAAAATCATGTAGATGATTGCTACTTTTGCTCAATGAATGTCGTCGGTATAAATTCAAAAAAACTAGCACGGTAATCGACAATTTTTTGCAAAATTAGCACAAGATTGGAGCTCGAATGTCTCTCAAGATACATTTTCTGCATTCATATATTGATTTAAAACTTGAGCTACACGAGCGACGAGCAAGGAGAGCGACTACATCAAGATATAGCGAAAATCGAAAGGCGATACCAAGGATTTTGGAACGAAGGCATGATGAGCGACTACTGTTGGACTCTAATGCGTGAAACAAATCCCAAGCAGTATAAAAGACTCAGTTCAACTTCTGTTCATTTCTGATTTATACTTTTCAATTCAATAAATAGTAAAATAATGAATTTATTGAATATTTCGAAAACTAGAACCAATTTTAAAAAACGGGCTGCTGATTTGGATTCAGCTCCCAAATTTACCTTATAAACAGTTTTTGGTTGCTCAGTTCCAAACATAACAAACTGGAATTTTGATTGCAGTATACTTTTATGGCGATTGTAATAATATTCTTAGTTCGAAAATGGTCATGGAATTTTTTCATTTTCAAGTCTATACTGGAACATTGGTTGGAGGTATTTTAAAAAGTTGTTCGAAATGTTCATAAATATCGCTAAGAAATTTCTTATGAACAGTTTTACCACTTGACGAGCATTTAAAAAAACAAACAATTGAAATAAGCATTCCATGAATTTCAGTATCGGCAAATAATTGATTTTAGATCAATTAAAAAAACTTTCTAATTATAGTTAATTTTTCGAACTAAAATAAAATAGTTTTATTGTATTGCAAGGTGAATGGAATTTAATTGGCCAAACTTGGAGCAATTTTCAATGTATATAAGCATCGCGAAAATTTCAATTCCGGTTTGTTTATTTATTCTCACACAAAAAACGCAATAATTTCAAGGATATATTTCATTCAGTAGAATTCTTTTTATAAACTAAAAACTTCGCTTCATTCTATTTAAAAAAAAAAAACAGTTTTTTACAGCAATATTTAGCACTCCCAATCTCATGATTCCAACATACAAAAGTTGTAAGAACGTAATTAATGCTTTTTTCTTTTTTTTGCTAAAAGTAGTCTAAAGAATGAAAAATAAAAAGAGGCACGTACTCGTAATATTGAGGGAGAATTTGAGTAATGTACTTTAAAAGCAAAGCAACAACGATGAACATTAACGAAAATTTATTTTTTTAATTACCCAAGAAATGTAATTAACCAGTCAATCAAGGGGGCGCGAGTGCTTAGAGATCGTCTGAAGTCTGAAATAATAATGGCGCATTCTGCGAAATATTTTAGAACGACAATAATCAGTATATTTAGAGTTTTAATTAAATTTTAAAATTGTAGATTTTAGACCTAGAATTTAGTCAGTACAATGATTCAAGAGGCATATGATTCACCGTTTCTCTTACATACCGGTTAATTAATTCAACAGTTGCCTTCTAAAGGTCACTGAACTTTTGTTAACCGATTTTGTGAAGTCACTATCAGGCTAGGGAAAACCAGTTTAGTCCTGATGACAAAATGTAATCTTTTAATCTTTATGGCGTTTTAAGTGCGAAGTTCAAGTATTAAATTTAACTTTAGTTAGATATATCATTTCTATTGTATGGTATACACGGTTTTCCATTAAGATGTGTCATTATGTATTTTTTACCTATGTAAAAGATAGACTTGTTATTTTTAAGAAGTAATAAGTGCAGACAAAATTGTTAAAATTCATTAGAATGATGAAAAATTTCCGAAGACAATTCAGCAATATGAATCTTATCAGTAAATTTGAGCCCAGATCCAGATCTGCAGTAAATGTTGCAGCTATTATTATTATTGGACTGGCAAAACGTACACAAGATTTTACTATCTTTTCAGTACAAAAAATTATGGAAATATTTTAAACAAATACATGAGAATACAATATCTAAAATTAAATTAAAAACCTACTAAAAATAGGCAAAAATTGGAAATGACTAAAATAACTGAAAAAGTATACTACTAAAAAAACAGAGGCAGAAAAATTAAAAATTAAATAAAAAGAAAATTATAACTGATATATATGAAATAAAACAAAATATTAAACAGTATTGAAAATTAAAAATTATAAGAAAGATAAAATTTATAAAAATTACGAAAGTGAGCTACGCTGTGAGACTGGAAAACAACATGAAAATAAAAATGGGCAAAATTAATTGAAAGCGTGGACCCTCATAAGATCCTTAAAAGTACCGACAGATCTCGCGTTCTGATAACTAGGAGGAAGATTATTCCAGAGACGGGCTATCTGGACAGGTATAAGAGACCTCAATTACTGATTTATGAAAACGGGGTATTACCACATTGTGCTTACGTTCCGAAGTTGTGTGCTGGAAAAATTCACGCAGATAATATGGTTTGCTTGTGCGTAATAGGTTATAAAAGTGAATCAGTCCTCTTTGCTTTAGATAATCTAGTATTGAGCAACCCAGCAGTTTTGTACGGTACGGTGAAACATGGTCAAACCTACGAAGTCCATAAATGAAGCGGATACAATCATTAAAGTTAACTTCCGTCTTTCGAAGACAAACGCTATCGAGTCTAGGGTAAATCAAACTGCCGAAAGTGAAGTAAGGTAGAATTAGACTTTTAATCAGTTTTGAGCGGATTTCGAAAGATAGAGTCAACAGAGAGCCAGAGCCTACGAAGAACAGCATAAACCTTACCGATAATTAACTTTGTACTGTCGCAACATTTCATATGTTGATTCAAAATAATGCCTAGATTTTTAAATATGGGTACCAAATTTAAAATTGTACCATTCAAGACCACAGGAGGTGAATCATGCGGGTCAAAAGTGCCATTATGGAAGACAATACATTGGGATTTGTCAGGGTTTAGCTTTAGGCCATTAACCTTCGACCAAATATAGATTCTCTCTAAATCGTCATTAATGCGAGCAATACAGTCCTCAAACAAACCAACAGGTCTGCTTAGGTAGACCTGCACATCGTCAGCATACATGTGCACGCTGACGTTCCGAACGGTTTCAGGGAGATTATTTATAAATAAACTAATTAACAAAGGGCCCAGTATTGAGCCCTGAGAAACGCCAGACAGAAGAGGGAGAGAACAGGAAGTATTAAGATCCACTTTCACCACTTGCTTACGATCGACCAAAAAGTCTCGGATAGGAGCGGCGGCAGAAGGACTAAAACCAAAGCAGCAATTGAGTTTCCGAAGAAAGATCCCAAGATCAACGCTGTAAAAAGTCTTCGAAGCCAAGTTGTTCTCATCTAGGGCAGCTCTAATGTCAGGGGACACTCTCAGTACTGCTGTTTCGCAGCTGTGGTCACGACGAATCCCAAACTGCCATTTGCTTAGGAGGTCCCTCGAATCCAAATACTCAACTAATTGCCTATTCATTAGCTATGGCGGGAATATTGTGGACGATCCAAGTTTTTCTAGCATTTGGACCATATAGCTAGCAAATAAGTCTGACTCTAATGTTTTTAAGAAAATTATCCTTAGCGATGAGGTTTTCATCTGCAAGAATATTTGAATAAACCGAACTTCCTTAAATTTGAGGCTCCGAAAATCCAAAAATTATTGTTGAGTAGTCACTTTATGCACAAAGAATGCTAATTTGATGCGGTTTTTGGGCATCATGGGCGTTCTTTGGAGTTTTTGAAAATGAAGCTCTTACAGCCATCTTACCATGCTTCTGTTAATAGACTGTGCTATCGCATCGCGTGATGTTGATGTATGCTTTTTTGGCCTAATCCATTGGGAAAAATAGCGCTCTAAGAGCCCTCCTGAAACACTTCCCTGGAAGCTCGTAGCGCTTCTTTTCCCTATCCCAGTTCATTGCTTGTTAACATATGCATGTCCGCAGAGGCAAGCGCTTCAATGCTGCTCTTAAGAAGCGCTCTAGGAGTGTTCTAAATGATGGCCGAAGAAGTTTTTTAAATGTGTTTTTTCGAAAGCTTTAATAAGCTTTTTGGATAATCATCGCAGTGCTTCTTCCTTAATCTCAAAAGAGGCCTTCAAGAGTGCTTCCAGAGAACAGCATTGAAGCGCTTGCGATTGCTTGTGCTTATTTGTGGTATTAAATTTTATATGAAGTTGATTAAATATATTATAAAAGCCAATATTCTCCCGTACCAAAGTTATTGTAGATTTTGGCAACAGAAAGAGTAAAAACTCTTTGGAAAGCTACCGCTTCAATCTACATTGAACTCCACACTCAAAATAAGAAAAGAGTTTCTTCACACAATTGTGGAAAAATCCACAGTTTAAATTCGTAGAAAATTAAATAAAATTAGCCCTTGTTGCTTGTTGTTCTGCTGGAGCTCATCAAATTAACTTATATAGAGCTTCCAAGCGATGGCTCTAGAAGTACTTGAGTTACTTATTTGCGTCTTTGTTTATTTTTCTGGTTATATCAGTGAATATGCTTCTAAAGAGCTGCCAAATGATGACTAGAGAAGCGTTTAAATTGTGCTCCTTTCAAAAGCGCTGGTTCCAAATGGGACACACAAGTGGCCTTTATAAAATGACATGTCACTGCGCAAATGTTATCTAATAATTTAGCCGCACACACATATATCAATAGTCTGATCAGCTTTGAATAAAACAATCGAGTTAAAAACTGATAGTCCTCTAAGAACATGTCGTCAAATAACATAAAAAGGAAAATAGATGAGGCGCAATCATTAATGTTGTAAGTTAAATGTTGGCAATCATTGGTCTCTCCGCAATTATACTTTTTACTAAATAATTTGAATAAAAATATGTGTGATTGTTACATTAAGCATTTCCGCTATTTCTTCCCATGATTTTGTTGCTGAATTTTAATTATGATATTCAATCCGCATATAGTCATATAACACAAGAAAGCTTTCTACGATTTGCAAAAATTTAATGTTATTTGCTGGATGTTTTTTTTTTACACTTCAAATAAACAGACTAGGAAACTTAAGATACGTCTGACATGCGCAACAAAAGCTACATCAAGTGAACTCCACAATACATGACATATGACAATCATTTGGCTAATTTGGTATGACTTTTGTGACGCCAGATTTGTGTGCGGCCTTTGAGGAGAGAACTAAAGGAGACCACATCTCATAGCAAAGTATATGTATGGCAGCGTAGCCAACAATTTTAGCCATCTTGATTTTGGCAGGGTGTTTGACTGTCACTTTTTTTAAACAAAGAGCCGCGAAGTGTGTTTGTTGCAGAAGACACGTAGTTACAAAAGGGATAATTTACTTTCTATAGGAAATGGTTAATGGCTATTGGACTAAGTGATAGTAATATAAAAAGGAGTTATATATGTATGCTCGAAGATTTAGATACAACAAGCCATGTTGAGGAAAATACTTTCAAAATACTTCTGTGGTAAATTCGGTAAATCCCACCGACATGCATATATAAGTAAATTCGCAAATAATTTAAATATATCGTCAGTGAGAGCATACTTTCTGAAATCAAAACTGGTGCCATATAAAACAGGAGATCAGTCAGTCCATTTATATACATGTCAGTGCGTGGTGCGGAAGATTGTGCGGAGTTTCTAAGAAATGTGTTTGAATTTTCGCGCCATTAATTTGTTGTGATATTTAAGGTATCAACAATTTTTAACGCCGCCTCCGGTACCCCGACAAAACAAGAAGAAGAACGATAGTTGCTACGCTTTTTTCATCACATGTCGCCTCCTCTAGTTCCCTCCTCGAAGTTTGCGGCGCACCATTAGAAATCACGCAACTAGCGTTTGCTAGATATACCATTGTCATGTAATGTGGCAAATGCCACTTATGTGCCTGCTTAAGATTTGATGCTATGGTATTATAGGTGGCGTATGTTTCAAACAGAGCAACAACGCTACATGTCATACAAGCAGAGAAACCAGGATTTTATTCTAGAAGAACTTTTTTGGGTTGAGTAAAAAAAAGGTTATTTTATCGTTTTTAATGCTTTTTAAATAAAACAATTTTTTTTTCAATAGATAAAAAAAAATTTAAATTTCGAAATTTTGACTCCAAATTCGAAACTTGCGACTCCGAAAATCATTAGATATCTATCGGTTTTGAAACGAATCAGACCATAAATGACAAAATTTGTCTGAAATTTCATAGCTGCAATATGAAATTCTAAATATTGACCAATCCGCAATCTCGAAAACCTCCTGATAACGATTTTGAGTCGAATCGAGGCATAAATGTTAAAATTTGTTCGCCAACTTAATTGTTTATTTTTTTTTTATATAAAAGTATCAAAGAGCATTGCCACATGCCAATTTTCAAGTTAATCGGATATGTTAAAGTATAGGTGATAGTTACATAATTTTCTTAAAATGTGAAGCTAAATAAAAGCGTGTTATATTGTGTTGACTTAGAAACGTGAAATTTTGTAAATGTAAACGGCTGTAAACTCATTCATACACAGTAAAAATAATCGATGTAGATTTACCCCTTTTGCTGGATAACATGAATTTTGAATTTATTTCGGATAATTTAAAAAAAATTATATCCCATGACGATGAAGTTTTAAATTTTTTACCCCGAATGGTGTAAAGATTCCTCTCTATATTCGAATGAGACTTGTTTTGTATGAAAAACTCAAAAATATTACCCATCCGGATAACAAAAACACTCAGCGGAGCTCTATCTAGCGGAAAGCTTCGAAACTATTTATTTTGAAACTCCATTCGGTGTAACTTAAATGTAGTCTTCCAAACAGAATTGTATATATAAACTCCGTTCGGTGTAAAATTCCACAGGCTCTATCGTATTTAGAAAAAATTATGAAATAGTGTCATTAGTAATTTCATATTTGTACATAAATGTAAGTAGAATTTAGTTTTAGTTTCGAAAAATCAGTAAAAGCTCTAAACCGGTTGCATCCTTTCTCCTAACTGTGTCAGCAGATATGCAGGACAAGTTATTAAACCCATTATTTTGGCCTTCTGGCGCTTTTACTAAATTATTTGTACCTTCTGAGTGCTTACCTAGAAATACACCTAAAATAAACAACGTTATTTCAAAAAACTGAAGTCGCTTTCCCTTTACTATCAAAATGTAAGGGGATTCGAACAAAAAACGCACACATCTGCTGCAACTTGTTTCGATATAGTTGCTTTCAATAAAACTGGGCTGTATCATTGTTATCGCGATGCTGAAATCCTTGACAATTCTTATCAATTTTTTAGAGAAGATAGACATTCTGTTTCGAAAGGTCGTGGCTGTGGCGTACTCTTCGCCTGTCAAACCCACTTAAATTGCAAGTTGAGCTTCCCAGTTTCTCTAACACTCTCGACATTGAACTTATAATTCTTAAGCTGCCTCTCTTAAAATATGGCTTATAAATAATTTGTTGTTACATTCCTCCAGACTCCATAAATATCATCGATGACAAAGATCAAAATATTTACGACCTTCTTACGTCAACATCTAATTTTATCCATGGTAAGATGGAACCCATTGACGAATTACTACTTATTTGTGATTTTAACTTACCCAATATGCAATGGGTACTAAATGAAGATGACGATGAATGTCTTCCTCTTAATAACTTTACAACAAGGGAATTAGTCTTCCTGTTCGCTATTTCAGCTCTTGGTCTCACTCAGCCAAATCAGTAATGTTAAGAATGACATGGGTAGGCAGTTGGACCTGGTATTTTCTATTGACGCGGGTAACTTATTAGTTGAACCTAGCCCAGTTATAATGTCTCCCGCTCCCCCTACTAATTACATATTGCCATGAATCCGAAAACCTCGCAAATTGTGACGAAACACATTTTAGAAAAGCTGACTTTTCGGAACTTTCCAGTAGACTTACCTCTATTGATTTCAACACATTGCTGCCTTGCAATAGTATTGATCAAGATGTTTCTAAGTTTTACATAATTCTTTCCGATTTATTCTCTTCTCATGTTCCCCTCATGGCGGCACGATTCAATAAAGAACTGAAACATCTTAAAATTAGAAAGAATAAATTGTAGAAAAGTTACATGACGGACAAAGACACAAGTCACAACAACTTCCTCACATCCTATAATAAGTTCAAAGAACTCACTCTATGATGAGTATATTCAAAGTATGCGTGCGAAAGTATTTAGTGACCCACGTAACTTTTTTACGTTTATTAATTTGAAGAAAAAACCCTACAGCTACCCCAATACCATGAGGTAAAAAAATTCTGCTATTGATTTTTCGTCTGAAATTTGCAATATCTTTGCTTCATTTTTTGAAAATGCATTTTCCTCATTACTTTTTAGCCTCGTAATAGCAACTTTAGTCATATGAACGATTCCCATAACGTTTCATTCACTATCTCTACAATTACACATTAGGATATACTTGATCATATTAATGGGTTTCCAAATGACTTCACAACGGGTTCCGATGCCCTATTTCGAAATTATCTTGCATGCCCAAATTATTTGAATCAATCATTTTCTCTCAGCTATTAATTTGCTGTAAAAATTTGCTTTCTTCAAACCAACATGGATTTATTTCGGGCAGGTTTACAACCACCAACTTATTGGAATTCGTCTCGGATATCATTGGCGGGTTTGTATTTATACTGACTTTAGTAAAGCCTTCGACAAGTTATCTCACTCCGTGATATTGTTTAACATGGAAAAATATGGGTTTCCCCTAATATTCCTAAAATGGACAGAGTCATATTTAGATAACAGAACATACCAAATCTATTTCCGCCATTCCATCTCTAGAGTCTTGAAAGCTTCATCTGGCGTACTTCAAGGGAGCCATTTGGGTCCGTTACTCTTTATTCTATCTATTGAAGATATTGTGAAGCACTGCAAAGTCTTGATTTATGCTGACAAGTTTAAACTTTTCGCTCAAATTAAATCTTTTAACGATTGTGAACAGGTACAGGGTGACCTCCACAAATTTTACGATTTTTGCAAAAACAATAATTTGATACTCATTATCCACAAATGTGAGGTTATGACTTTCCACAGGAATCAGAAACCTATCACTTATGATTATGGGTTCTCGGACTCCTCAATTCGTTGTGTTAGTTCTGTCTGTGAATTGGGTATCAAATGTGACCATAGATTGAATTTTATCTCCTACATAAACTACATGGTATCAAAGAGTAGTTTTATTTTGGGCTTTATAAAACGTTGGTTTCGACAGTTCTCGAATCGAAATAGTAATCCTATACCGCCGGAGCTTGGTAAAATTATATTTATGAGGAATAATAATTACATAATTACAGTTGCCAATCTTTCAGCTATTCCTAAATTTTTTAGGCTATTGTTTGTGATTCACTCAATTTCCACTTTAAACCGTTTATAGGTAGTGTCCAGCATGGTTTTGCTAGAGGTAAGTCTACAAATATCAACTTATTAGAGTTTTTTAAACACTGAATGTCGGCCATCGATGCAGAAAAACAAGTTGACTCTTATCTTCTATTCTGACTTTAGTAAGGCGTTCGACAGGATTAGCCATAATATATTTTTATATAAGCTTACTTTGCTAGGTTTTCCTCATCGGTTCTTACTTTGGTTAACCTCTTATCTGTCTAACCGTACCCAGTAAGTCTCTTTTCGTGATATACTATCCAGGAACATATTTAATGCTTCTGGAATGCCCCACGGTAGCCATCTAGGACCTCTATTGTTTGTTATTTATATAAATGACATTCACATGTTAATACCTCATACCAACATTTTCCGTTATTCTGATGACCTCAAGATTTTTCGAACTATCTCGAATGATGATAACTGTGCTCTGATTAAATCTGACTTGAACACTTTCTCCTCCTGGCTTTTTCTTCCTTTGAATGTTGATAATTGTTTTGTTATGTCTTATTGTCGTAAGTGTGTTCCTTCATATCTGAATTATTTCACCAATGGAAGTTTATTGTCCAGACTTAATAGCACTAAGGACACAGTATACATTTACAGTAGACCAGCTTAGAACAAACTACTGAAAAGTGAATTTTAGAATTTTAATTAAAAAAAAAAAACCTCAAAATTTCTCCCATAATAAGAGGGAACTATTAAGTATGATACGGAAGTAATGGGCGAACGGTAGAAAGTTACACAATCTATGAGAAGAAATATTAGTTTAATGTAAGTACACCTTACGACAATCTACTTACAAATGTATTGTTCCATAAACTGAACAGCTGTTTGACCATAAAGTAGTGTTCGTTCATAAAAATGCCATGGACAGTGCAATCTATGCAAAATGGCTGTAATAATGTTTGTGACAGATTGACAGGTCTACCAAGCCGAATGGCATGGGAAATGGAACAAATTGTTATTAGCGTTTTTGCTTGTCATTTTGCCCCTTTTCCTTTAGTACAAGTTTATGCTATAAGTTCTCTTTCTTCCACTTTAGATTTACATAGGAATCTTTGTATTAAAAATTGACTAGGCAAACATGTTGAAAGAGAAAGTATAGTCACATTATAGAAGCATCCTATTCATGTGACAGTTTTGACAGAGCTGTTCTACTATATAAATATATTGTGCTAAGGATCTGGGCGTTATATCTGAATCCAAACTTTCATTTGAAAATCATATTTTAAATATTGTCAATAGGGCAGCACTGCTTTGGGCTTTGTTAAGAGGTGGTCTTGTGAGTTTAATGCTCCTCTTATTACCAAGAGCCTCTATTACGCTTTTGTTAGGCAGATCTTGGAGTATGCCAGGCTCCATTTTACTCTGTCCATATCAATCGAATTGAGGCGGTCCAGAACAGTTTTCTCAAGTTTGCTCTTTGTGGCCTTCCTTGGAGTGATCCTGGCCTGTAGTCTTACCAACTTACGCTTATAGACTCAAATTGCTCTCCATCGACACACTTGAGCGGAGGGTTGACATTTCTAGGATCCTCTTTATATTTGATTGGTTTATAGTACAATTAATTTCTCTGAGCTGCTTCGCCTCCTAAATATCTCTGCTCCTTGTCGCTCCTTGACAAATCATGACTTTTTTTATTTGCCGTTTTAAAGCGTGTCTTGAATGGTCAGCCTACTTGATGTAGCTTTTTTTCTATTAATTCTCATTTTTAGTTTGTATTATTGTTTTTCTTTTTTTCATTGTAGTTTTATCTTACTCTTAAATCTAATGTGTTATCCTCATGTAATGGAGTTTTTCTTTTCCATTTTTCTTTTAATTTAAACCTTATTTAAATAGGATTGTACTATTTTGACCTTATTTTGTTTTAGTTTTGTAGTAGTCAGTCATTGGGTGTGTTCACCGACAGCAAAATAGTAACATAATGTCACTACCGAGTCACTACATAACGCTATCGTGCGTTCACTGTACACAGAAAATGACAGGTAGTCACTTTCTTTTACTTTCTCCCGCGTTCACTGAGACGGCCAAGAGTAATAGGTAGCGCGCATTATTTCACTACCCTTATTTAGGATAGTAAAGTTGTGCGATAATAAATTTTTGCTGTCAAAGTGACATTGATATGTAAATGGAAGCAGAAAATATATCAATTTTGGTTGATAAAATGAATATGGCCTGTGTGATGGGCGAAAATGTTTTTTTATTATAAATCAATTTCAATGCATTACTTTATTTATTTGTAATGTCGAAAAAAGATCATCTCGCAACGTTAACGCTATTTGCAATTTGACGTTCATGTTTACTTTTAATTTACTTAATTTTTGCAAACGTCAAAAATATTTGATTTGCTACGTTATTCTCTTTTGCGATCACTGCAGTTTGGTTACACAAGAGTCACCACTGTAGTGACTAACTGTCAAAGTAATTTTTTTGACATTTATTCACAACACAACGCTACAGGACGCTATCGTGTCAGTGACCGCACCCATTGATGAAATTTATGGATATAAATAAATAAATAAAATGTACGGACCTCATTACCTTTTCGGTGTTCATGGAACTCCTAATTTTTTACTGTGTAGGGTACCATATAAGAGAAAAAAAAATTATTTTTAACTTTCACTAAAAAAAGTGTCAGTTTCGGGGCTTTTTAATATTTTGAAGAGTTCTTCGGAATACTATAAAAACCTATTAAATGGATTTTACTGACCGACGAACTGTTTTAGGAAGAAATGAAATACATGCTTCATCTAGCTAAGTTCATAGACCAATTATAACGTTTTTTATAGTTGCGTATAAGAAACTGAACGACAAATGTTGAAGCAGCGGTGCGTTGCAAGTACGGTTGACAGTTAAGTTCGCATTAATTTTAACTTTCTGTCATATTATTATCGAATTAACCTCACAATATTTTCTTAAAAATTCTTCTATTCTCCTTTACGTACAGTAATAAAAAAAAAAAAAGAGACAATGGATGAGTACCTTTAAACTGAATTCATATATATATAACAAGATTATACTACGTAAATTTGGCAGTTTTATTTCCAACTGGATTTCAGTTGGAGTTTGTGAATGTACGTACGCGCGAAAACCACTGAAAATTGCTCCCAAGAAATGTAACAAACAACAATTTTACCTTACATTCACTAACCATAAATTAAAATGAAATAAAATATCATAAAAACGACAAAAAAAAATATACTTTTAGAGTCACGAAAGCGTGAAGATCATTGGCAGAGTTACTTATAGTTTTATGAAAAGATTACGATTATCTTACCTTTTATGTCTGTATTATTGGCACATTCATGTATCGGTCGAGTGGCAGCTATTGTACGGCGATACTTATGTCCACGTCTCAAGTACTGATCACTATCTTCAGATACTTGAACTGGATGATCGTCACCTATATTATGACTTTCTCGTGATCTTAACTTCTTTGGAAGGGTAAATGCTCGCTGAAATCTATTACCAATTGTTGACTTCTTATTACCGCAAACTTTCTTGTTATTCTGATTATCCGATATCATATTGGATTTGGTTGATTTATTATCATCAAAACTACTCATTGAACGACGATCAATTTCTTCCAGATATGCATCCAATTCTAGGAGACAATCTTCGATTTTCTCAGGTTCATCATGCACGACTGAAGATGATGAAAGCGATGATGTTTCTGTTGTTGTTGTTGTATGATTGTCCAAAATCGCATCGAGTTCATTGAGAATGTTGAATGCCTCCAAAGAATCTGGATTCGATGTCATTGAACTGGTTCGAGCTTCAGTGATCATTTCATATGGTTTAATAGGAACTGTTGTTGCTGTTGCTATTGCTGGTGCTGCTGCTGCTGCTGCCGTTTTTGATGTTAATGTTGAAATTTTATCATGTCTCAATGAACAATACGGATGAAAATGGTCAGGCTTATTTTTACGATCAAAAGTTGCTGACTTTGTCGATAGCCTCAATGATGATCGCTTAAAATTACTTAAACGATTTTCAATTTTCTCCAAAAGTGTATTGTTAATAGCCTCAGCATGCAAGCGATCTGTCTCATCATCACTAAGATCATAGCAATCACAAGCATTTTTAATAGACTCTGTTGAAAGATCGTTCGATAACCCGAAATTCATGCCACCACCACCACCGGATGTCCTCGCATAGGTGCCAGACTCTTGAAGTTTTTTATATGGCAAATTTGTGTCATCCGAATGCGTGATGAAACTTCTAAGTTTTTTGCTAACATTAGAAAAACCTAATTGATCAACGCATTTATTAGAACAATCTTCGGAATCTGTTGAAGAGGTCGTCGGTTGCCTGCAGCTTAAGCTTCTCGAGCGTGATGTTGTACAATAGCCATCCAATTTGGTGTCATGATTTTTGCTTGAATTTTCTTCATCATTACTACTAGATTTACTGCTTTCTGACCTCATTTCGATTATATTTCGTTACTTGTTTTTTTTTTTATTAATTTTATACCTGTGGACTGCTTTTTGTTGATCATTTAAATCAGATAGCCTTACCACCGTATGCACGTAATATATATGTATGAGCATATGTGTAACACTGCACAATTTTAGTAGTATATGCAAACCAGAAAGATGCTCTTCACATCGCTTGCTAAAATTTTCTTCCTAATCACTCTTTGTTTCACCGATTGCGCCCATAATTATACAAATTAATGCGTCGGGTATATTGCTTCACTTCCAATGATTCTCTGGTTGGTTAACATTCCATGAAGTCGACAGAAATTCAACGATCTGAAACAAGACATTAGAAAAGGATTTTATCAGTATATGCTTATATGTGCGTTTTTTTTTTTTTTTAATTTATGCATTTGGAAATTTTTAGTTCTGCTGATTAACATCTTATCAGTCAGGTGTGAATGAATGGAATTGAGTAAATATAACGTCGACTCTGTTTTATGGAATATAGTTATGCTTTCAGAAGATCTCCTTAAATTTCGGATGTTTGGATTTTTTCTATGAGTCTTGTGTTTATTATTTGCGAATATTACATTATTGGAAATGGAATAAAAAATATGATTTTTGGGTATACTTGCTCTTTTTCGAAAAAGTTTTTATATAAATTAATTCACAACCTAATACTGGACGCTTACACCTACACTACCTCCACTTTGAATAGGCCACCCTTAGCCTTAACACAAGCCCTCAAACGACGAGGCCAATCATCTATTGAATCACGGACGGTTTCTAAGCTTAAATTCGCCACAGATTTTATCAATGCTCGCTTCAAGCTTTCTAGGTTCCTGTGGCGGGACAAGCAGACTTTTTCCTCTAAAGGGCGCCATACACCATCAGTTTTGCCGTGGTTTTAAAAACCACGTTTTAGTCGAGATAAGAACCTAAAACGTGGTCAAGACTCAAGAAAAAGCCCCACACACCATCCAACTTGACCACGTCTTGCCGTCATCTTGTACTGTCCATTTACAGCAACAACATGTGACCAAACATTGTGATTATTTCATGAAAACCGGTTTTCACAGAAGCGCGGGAACATTTTATGAGAGTAAAACGTGAAAGCTCTGCCACTTCTCATTTTAGTCCAGTCAAATAAGCCGAAAAAATGCAAAAGATCGTATTTAATTCCTTTCAGGCTGCAATTTGGAAGGCTGGTGTAGGGTGGTCTTGGGAGTATTGTCACAAAAATGCATCTCTGTTGCACCAAGATAAGATACTCCTAGCCAAACCATTATAGAAACGGGATGGTGGCCACGCTGAATACGGGGAATCGCTTCTTCCGCTTCTTTACTGCTATGTGCATAAACTCTACTATTTTGCCTATTTACTTTTTCCTCGATGGTGAAAATTTTTATCATCAGTGAAAAGGATGTCCCGGTGCTTGTTGCTAGCGTATCGTCGCAGAAGCTTTTTTGATCTTTCCAGTCGTATTTTTTTTAAAGTAGGTGTCAAAAGTTTACCAGTCCTTTTACGATAAGCTTTTAACTTGAGATCCTCGGATATAATTCTTGACATGCTTATCTTGCTTATCTTCATCTGCTGAGCCATTACTTTTTGTCGTCGAATCGGATTTCTGCGAATTCGGGCCTTTACCGCATTTATGGCGGCTATTGTCCGTACAGAACGTGGTCGACCGGATCTGCTGAGCTGACCTCATTGTACCGTTTTATGGTTCGATAAATAAAACTACGTGTCAAATTAAGTTGCTCGAGCAATTTAAAAATGTCACTTGCAGAGTGATTGCACTTGTACAACGCAATGATTGCGATCCGATTTTCCTTTACGGTCTATTCCATTTTAATGCTTAAAGAAAATTGAACTAAATTTTATGTGTGGATCTTAATTCATTGGTGGAATCTAAAAATCGGTGCTGCCATTTGTTCTAGAATACTTAAGTATCAAAATTTCATTGCTAAAGTCTTGTGTCAGAATTTTCATACAAAAGAACTTATACTGACTGCGTTTAAATTTCCGGCAGTTTTTCATAGTATATTTTCAGTAGCCAAACTCAATATATTTGGTAATCAGCGAACATTTTTATAGGTCCATGTTAGGCCTAACGCGCACTGGAGACTTTTTGTCGCGCAACTTTTTGTTCACTGTCACCGTGGGCTAGCTTAGTACACACACAATGAGTAACTGTCACCCCAAAAATTTATGTTTTATATCATCATTCCCAGCAAACATTGTGGCAATAAAAATGGCAATAAAAACTGTGTTGCCCTTTTATTACCATGGCGATTTTTTCGCAATAGCTCGAGAGCATAAGTCAATTAAATTCCCGGAAACATTACGATTGGCCTACGAATCTCTTTCTTATTCCCATATTTTTGCACTTTTATTGCCTAGATCGCTAGTACTAGACATGATGAGAGCGAGACATACGTTATCGACAATATTTCAGTACTCTACCTGTGGAAATTGCCTCATTTACAGTTGTTCTTTCGTCAAGTGTGGTCGTCTAGAAAAACCAAACGAAAGAAGAAAAGGATATTTATCGCCACAATTCATATACGATGCAACATTTACCCCCGTCATGTTAAACGTAGGCGATAAAAATGCATTATTGCCGGCAATAAAAATGCTCGTTGTGGCAATAAGAAATTATAAGAAAGCGATTCGTAGGCCAATCGTAATGTTTGCTGGGTTCATCAATATAAATTTCGAGGAAGCAGCTGTGACATATGTATTTTTCAACGAAAGAAACGCTATTGGGTCTTTCGAACTTTTAGATGATCTAGGAAAAAATTCTTTGATATTTCCGTATGAGAATTGAAAGAGTTGATGATTTACTACTACAGATTTTAAGACCTGCTATAACTTATCAAAATACCAATATGCGCTCATCAATTGAATCCGAAGGGAGACTTCCTGCTGTAAATCTAAGGAATATAAACATTTTCATGGATATATCTTCCCACATTTTTATCTTCAAATTGCTATCAGAGTATTTCTTCAAATTTTTGTTGTATAAGGGTGGTCTCATTTGTACTTCTTGTATTAATGCTTTATTACTTATATATCTCTTTCACACTATCTTTGCAGCAGCCATTTTTCAAAGAAATATGCGTAAGTTATGCTCCCAAGCTCTACAACGTCTCCCAAAACAATTGCCGTCAATCGGCGACATAAATGTTACTAACTAGTGCGTGCACAATCATTAAAACGGGTGATAGTTCCGTCACCCAAAAGTTGCTAGCCGGAGGAACTAAAAAGTCTCCTTGCTGTCACATTCCATGCACGGCATTTACATTAGAGCCTATGGAATTGATGGTGGTGAAAAAAAAACCAGTTACGTAACAAAGCCTCCAGTACACGAAAGGCCTTAACATACTTTATGTTATTATTCCTGTTGATAACCCAAAGCATTTTAGAAAATATCTTCTGTGAAGGGCCCCCATATGCTAAAGTGCCCAGGGCACCCATTTGGCTAAAAACGACCATCACTGTATGAATCGTAGTAGATCCCTAATGAGGAATATTTTCAAACTGAACTTCAAGCATATGAGCAAATCCGAAATTTTCGTATACGAGGGTATTCTAACAAATTTTGAACCTGAACATGCAGATGTCGTTGAGCACACTCTTGCAAATAGGTAACCGATTCAATTCTTCCATGATGTTTACTTTCTAGTCCATAAATCCCATCATATGTGATAACGATTTGAGAACTCCTATAAATCTTTCAATTTAATTCTATTCTGTGCTATTCTTCCACGATTTTTTGCCAAAATTTGTCCACTTTCTATGCTTTGCTTATTAACACTATTTTACAGAACTTTGAATCGACATTTAATTTACGGGTACCTCAGAGTCTTCCAAACCCTATTTCTGTCTCTGTCAACCTTTTGCGACAATGTCTTTTTCTGTCTCTCCCTAGTATGTATGTAGATACTTTGCTTGTTGTGTGTTTAATCTTACAAAAACTTTTAGTGCACGTGCGTATTAATATTATGCATATTTCATGTAAATTTACCTCGAATCTAATAAGATACCGAAGTGCTTTACAATGGGTACCTAACCTACATAATAAGTACTAGACTAGATATGGCAAAAGAAAACCTTGAACGGTATAAGCATTTCTCCACTGTAAAACTAAAACATAATCTGTGACCAGGTATAAGGTCAGAAACCAAAGACCCTAGAAATTTCATGAATATAAATTTAATCAAAATAATAATTTCACAAAAGCGGAATGAAAAGAAAAATCGCTAAGACCTAACCAATCCAATGAGAGCTCATCCACAGTGACCTTGTATGCATCTTTTCATACAAAAGAAAAAAAAAACAACAAAAAAAAAAGAAAGAAAAAAAACTCTTCAATGTCACTAACCTACGTTATGAATTATGTCACAATCTTAAAAAATGACCACAGTACGGCACCACACACCTGTGTAATAAAATTAAAAGAAAAACACACCGGTCGACGACGACACGGTAAACTTAAATTAGCTGTAATTTGCAGAAAAAATTTCAGCGCGACAAATTATCGACAGAAAAAAAAAATTGTAAAAAGGTAAAAGTTTTTTTTTTTTATTTTTTTATTGTAAAACTAATTTTACATTTTACATATGGACATTGGCGCGCTGATAAAATGAAATGATATAATCGAACCGATTACCTTCCGTATATAGGAAAGTCGAAAAATATCGATTAGAGTGCGCGCGCAGATTACATGTATTTCGATTTGCTATGCGCTAAATGGCTGTGAACTTTTGCTGGATACTGTGAATTGCATTTCCAGGTGAATGTTGTTTACATATATCAATCAAAGACGTATGAAGGTACATTTATGGTATGTATATGGCATATCAAGCGGAATAGTACAGGTACAAAGACTTGATAAGTAGGTATATAGGTAGTTGATGGACCTTGAGGAATTTGACATTGCAATGGCAAGCTGCCTGATGGCCGCAGGGTGCTATATATAATAAGGAAAAGTACAAAAGAATCATGCAAAGGAGAGTTATTTTTTTTTTTTTTTTTTTTTGTAATTGGTTATATAGATTTGAAAAGAGATTGTGTATACCTAGTACATACTATAACTATTTTTTTCTATAAATCAACCTTCTTACAGGTCTCGCTGACAATAATTGATATGCTAATTACCTGAAGGTGCTAAGACGTCGTGGCATTAAGACGGCTGACTTTATATTTTGTTGACATTTAAATTCAAACCACTTGTAACGAGGTGGGAAAAAATAATTTGAAGTTTATTGTCAAGTGCACAATTCGAAAAGAAAGATTCAATTATAGAGTGTTCATTGGTTACATAAAAAGTTTTTTCCTTTAGTTAATGAATTATACAGGGTGTTTCCCCTTAGGAGGTCCATAGAGCGGGAGGTGATAGTACTCACCTAGACGAACCAAAAATTGTATGGCAGGGGGGAGGGCAATATCAACCGTTTAAGAGTTACAGGGTGATTCATAAAAAAAGCTAGGTTTTCACAAAACACCCTGTATATTAATAACTACAGGGCGTATGGTTAAGGGCTCACTGTTAAGGGCTCACTGTACGCAGAACTTCATGGCCTTTCCAACGACAGCTCAACCAGCCCCGTACCCCTCTCTCCTAAGAAGTTATGAAGGTCTAAACTAAAAATTTCAGATTTTCTTTCCTTTTTTTTTATTTTGACCTCTATTGTTTTTGCAAAGAGGTCATTAACATAACTTTTTTTTATAAAAACTGTAAACTACAGACTCTCCTCTTTAATATGACCTATTACACCCAATGTGCTATCTGAAGCCCTTTAAGAGTTATTAGCTCGAAACCTATTCTCAAACCTATTTTCAAACCTATTCTCAACGATAATTTGTTCCCTTAGCACGTCATTTTAAAAAATATCGTCTTTTTTCGGTGTGACCTGAATAGGTTATGAGTTAATAACTGTTTAACGGCTACTGTTAACACATAGGATGTAATAGGTCAACTTAAAGAGGAGAGTCTGCAATTTACAGTTTTTATAAAAAAAAGTTATGTTAACGACCTTTTTGCAAAAATAATAGAGGTCAAAGTAAAAAAAAAGGAAAGAAAATCCGAAATTTTTAGTTTAGACCTTCATAACTTCTTAGGGGTACGGGGCTGGTTGAGCTGTCGTTGGAAAGGCCATGAAGTTCTGCGTACAGTGAGCCCTTAACTGTGACCATACGCCGAGTAGTTTTTAATATACAGGGTGTTTTGTGAAAACCTAGCTTTTTTTATGAATCACCCTGTTACTCCTAAGCGGTTGATATTGCCCTCCCCCCTGCCATACAATTTTTGGTTCGTCTAGGTGAGTACTATCACCTCCCGCTCTATGGACCTCCTAAGGGGAAACACCCTGTATAATGGAGGTACAAAATTAAAATTCCTAGATATCACGATTTCAATAAAAAATAAAAAATTTGTCTATGAAATATATCGCAAACCAACTTTTACGGATACTGTAATTCGTTCTTCTTCTAATCATCCTCATAACATAAAGAGTTCTGCTTTTCATTCTATGATTGATCGATTGATTAATATTCCTCTAAGTAGGTTCAACTTCAAGAAAGAACTTAATATAATTTTTAAAATCGCAACTGGTAATGGTTTATCAAAAAGTTTCATCCATAAGTTATTAAAACAAAAATCTAGATCTTCTGTTCTTAGATTAGAATTCCTTTCAACCCGAAACAGAAGTAATAAAATTTGGAGAAAGATCCCTTATGTTGGTGGAGTTTCAGACAAAATGCACAAAACATTATCATCTCGCAATGTTCAGCCGGCTTATTTCAGTAATAGAACACTGGGTAAATTATTAATAAATAATAAAATAAAGCCTATAGTTCGGGATATTGAAAGAAGTGGGGTATATAGTATAAGATGTAACGATTGCGATGCGATTTACATAGGAAAAACTAAAAGGTCACTAAAACCAGATTTTTAGAACACGTTTCTGCAGCCAGAAACAATAGAACAACGTCTGGTTTATGTAAGCATTTAATTGACCTAGGTCACACTACATCAATTGATAACGTAAAATTATTACGTAATTTATATGAAGGCAAAGTTCTAGACAAATATGAAATCCTAGAAATTAAAAAAGAGAAAGATAAAGGCTCATTTTTGGTGAATGATCAGTTAGACTTTCGTAATAACAGTCCTTTAATTAAAACAAATTTCACAAAGTAATAAAAATTATGGTTCTTACTTATACTGTATTAAAAAGAGACATTGTAACACCTCTTATGTATGTATTAATGATTACTGGTTGATTTGTTGAATTTGTTACTGAGTCAGTTTCACAATATTTTCCATCGCTTGAGGATGCATAAATAGGACGAAACGCGTCGCATAACTTTAATCATTCAATAAAATTAAAGAAAAAAAAAATTTGTGGAACGGAAGCAAGTGTTTTATTTTTCCATAGTTTTTTTAAACATGAATACTATTAACAAGTTCCATCAAGTGCCAACAAAAACTTCAATTATTTATATAATGCATTCGTAGAAAACTTAATTTGGACAGAAATATTGTGTCATGGCACAACTTAACCTTCTTAAGGAATTAAACATTTTGCAACATCACTTATCCACCATCACTTTAAATAATGTACACATACATACATACATCAGCATTTAAATTCCTCCAGAAAATATTTAAGGAGTCGAAATGGTTCAGTCCGTTGCTCATGAAGTCTATAAATCCTTGGATTTAAAGAAATTTCTTTGAGTATAAGTTCACTTTTTCATCTCTCAAGTATCAGAAACAGATGAAGTCCCCAAATGTAGGCTCTTTCGAGGCAGAAGATCGAAAGTCATTAGCTGGCCATACACGAGAGGAATTTTCAACGGATCTAATCCACCGACACGCCCTGTTCCGCGGACCAATTCCGTATTCGTCTGGTTCATTTGTCCGGAGCCCTTTTATTAATTTCATATATCCAAAAGCATTTTTTCATTTAATCACTTTTCAACCCATTTGACTTCTCCTTCTTTTTTATAACTGCATCATAATTTAAAACAACTCTGCGGTACCATTTTATATGGCTAATCCGGCGTGAAAGGCCCCAGATCTTTCAAACAAGCAAGAAAGACCAAGTCCGCGGGTCAGATCCGTCAAAAACCAAAGAAAAACATGCAGTCAATTTTATCACGGACCTGATATATTGTAAAGCAGATATATCCGCGGACGGGGTCCGCTCAACAGATCCGCCACGTTAAGTGGCGACAGAGGACCTGATCCGCGGATCAAATCCGTACAAAATTCCGCTCGTGTATGGCCAGCTATTTAGACCACATCCAAGGGTTTGTTCCCAGGCCCTCTCAAAACTTACTACGCTTTGATACTCATTAAAAACGATTTCATGAAGTTCATTATTCGTTATTCAGCAATAATTGTCATTTGTACCTTTTTTTTTTGTAAAATAAATGGTTTTAGTGTACGTGCGCCGCAAAGTCTACTTCAACATATTGATATTGCAACAAAAATGTTTTTGGGAGCTATTTTTTCAATATGGTGCGATAGCGGCAAAGTAAAAATTCGGAAAGACCACATCGAAATCTATAAAAATACCAATTTTCATAACACTTGGAAAACTTTACTTCCAGGTAACCTCCTTTTTGAGCACCAAATGACTGTATTACTAGGACTTCACAATTTTTTTAGAGTATTATGCCTTAGACACACAGCACTCTTAATGAAGAAATAACTAATGACTCATTACTCTATAATGATTCATTATAAACTGCGGACACACAGCCATTTCTTAAATTAAGTTGTGCTGTCAAACTGGTTTTGATGAACTTATCACCTTAAAGAAGCAATATGGATCGAATTAACGCGATAAACTTTGTTTTTATTTATTTTATTTTCAATTTAACAATTTATAAATTAGAAAAACTTTATATTAAAAGGAATATTGACAATATATAATTTGTTATTTGCATTTCTTTACATTTCTTCTTCTTATTTTTCAAATCGGCAGATGCACATCGGAGCTCCAGATTTACATTATATGCCAAATCTAGCACATTTTTCCTCATTATAGCTATAATGAAGGAGGAAAACACTTCATTAGTGTACTTCATTATCATCTGATTTTCGAGCTATAATGACATATACTATTTGACACACAGCATTTTAATGAATAGTTAGTGCAAATGATTCATTAGTTCGTGCTGTGTGTCTAGGGTATTAGGTACTCCTCTCAAACACGTCGTAGTAGGTTATACCATAGCCACACAGCAGGATCTAATGAATCATTTGTACTAACTATTCATGAAAATGCCGTGTGTCACATAGTATAAGTATGTCAATATAGCTTGAAAATCAGATCATAATAAAGTGTTTTCTTCCAGCTATAATGAGGAAAAATGTGCTAGATTTGTCATATAATGTAAATCTGGAGCTCCGCAGTGCATCTGCAGGTTTGAAAAATAAGAAGAAGAAATGCAAAGAAATGCATATCACAAATTATATTATCAATATTTTTTTTTAATATAATGTTTTTCTCATTTGTAAATTGTTAAATTGAAAAATAAAATAAATAAAAACAAAGTTTATCGCGTTAATTCAATCCATATCGCTTCTTTAATGTCATAAGTATAACAAAACCAGTTTGACAGTACAACTTAATTAAAGAAATGGCTGTGTGTCTGCAGTTTATAATGAATCATTAGTTTGTTCTTCATTAAAAGCGCTGTGTGTCTAGGGCATTAGGTACTCTAATAATATTTTGCTTTAAGTTCAATGTCACTACTGTCCTTTTAATTGCTCAGTAGATCCATTACCTATATTGACTTATTTTAACACGGTGGAGGTCACTGAAGAAAAGGTTATGTTGCCCGTCCCAGAGAGAATTACATATTCAAGGTTGCTTTTCCCACTGTTAGTATATTTCTATTGCATATAGTTCAAGTCTTTTCGTCGTTTATTTGTACCTACATACATACATGCCTTTTTATGATATCAGCTTGACCTTTAACTCATGAATTCCAAGTCATCATTATACTCAAGGACTTCATTGGATATGTTGTATTACATCACTGCATCACTCACAGTATACCACCACAATATATCTTGCATTTCCACAAGGTGAGGAGCAATGCCAAATTGAGCAAAATAATCAATAGGTCGTCACCCTTTCTCAGACATTTTGCAATTTAGCAATTAACTGATGTTTCACTTTGAATGCAGCTCTTTATGTTGGATGCTTTAACGGTGATACGAGAAAAAATAACTTTCGGATACATTCCACTTAACCATAAAATTCGGAAAAAATTTAGAGAGATTTTAATTGTATTAATATTATTTGAGAACTGCACGAAGTCGGTAAGGAGGGTTGGGGTGATGAATTTTGTTAGAGCGTTCAGTTGGGACTTATGAACAATTGCTCATAAGTCTAGAGGGTAACCAATGGGCCTTATTGTGGCCTACATCTCGGGACCTAGCCCATATCCCAACCAATCCAATACAATATTATTAATGAACTCATTAACGAAGTCCGTCCATTTAAAATGAAATTTGTGAATCAGATGAAAGTCGCAAGTTTTTGTTATACTTTTCTGTGTCTATATGGAAATATTTAAAAAGCCTAGAATAAATAAAAAAATTCCCATCTTATCTAAAATTTTTGAAATTTTATTTTTCTACAAAATGTTGTCATATTTCAAAAACTTCTTAGTAGAAAGCACAGTATTCTTTATCCTGGCGAGATCCTAAATATTCAGTTAGAGGGCTGAAATTTAGGACGTTTGCCAAACGGGCTAAATGCTGGCTAAATTCCAGTTTGCATTGGAAATATAGCCAGCTAATTCCAGGGCTGTGCCAAACCAAAGTGGAATTTAGCCAATTGCTCAGCTGTCACTTTTATTTCAAAAGCATAGCAATTGTGTGGCATTTAAGATGGATTTGCAGGAAATAAACAAGGAAGTTATGGCCGTAATATTATTTTCTTGTATTTGTTCATTTTACAAATAAATACTTCTAAAAATCTTTCAAATAAACCGCACTTGTCAAATAATTAGACGAATGTGAAGAAGACGAATTAGCAAGCTCGAAAATTTACTAAATGGAAAAGTAATAGATTTAGCCAGCATTTAGCCCGTTTGGCAAACGTCCTAAATACAGAAGGTGCTATAGGCTGTAGAAATTCAAATCTGAATACAAAAAAAGACATTAAAGGACTCCGTTCCCGCAGCAGTTTTTTCTCCTTTATTGAAAAATACAGCTAAAAATTATTCAAATATATAGTAAAGATGTATGAAAATATATAAATGAAATATTGAATAGGTACAGATACATTTTTTTTGCTGGATGTTTACCTGAGTATTACCAAAAGGTAAAATTGAAAAAAATAAAAAATAAATAAATAAATAAAGTATATAAATGAATGCTAAAGGAATATGAAACTTTATTTATTTATTATTAGATATTTCAGCAATAATTAATTTATAGTTATGAAATGATAAATTTCAAAGCAATCCATGCAGAACTCTACGTTGCATTTTCTCCACATAGTCTTTACAGATGATGCGCAATTTTCCGCAGCACAACGGCGTCTTTTGTCGTGTGGAATTTTGATGACATAATGGTGCATGCCGTCAAAACAGGGATTACTATGCTCTACTTAAGTTTTAGGACGGCAATAACCGCCTGCCGGTTTGGGATGACCAAGGCTTTGGCAAAAACATTGTTGTGCAATGGCATGCCGAAACTGAACTTGTGTTTTCGAAGAACCTTTTTTGCGATGAAGCTGTCAGCCATTCTGAATAGACACATCTACCAGCCATGTGAAAATGAAGCACCACCACATCTTTCCTCTTACTGCAATTATTGCATTGCCACCCATGCATGGATTGTAATGTCCAATAGCACATGGACGCGGAACATTAATTCGTTTCCCTTCTTTTCTCGAATATCTTCCAATAGTCGAAACAGGATATCTTTTCATATATTGTTGTGAAGCTATAATAACGATGGCATTATCGGCCCATTTTGTTATGTAGATATTAACCCCACTGACTCTTGTGCTCACAATATAGTCGTGATCTTTCCTTTGCAATTCATACTTCAGTGGTAACGTACATGACTTAGGAAGCATATTTTGTCTGAAGGTTCTATAGTACCGTGGTAATTGCATTCCTTCAAACCCAATAAAGCTGGAATCGATGTAAATAAATTGTCGAAGTATATACAGAAGGGAAAAGACTTTATATGAGCGGCAAAATCATCTAACATGCAAAATAATGGCGAGCATTTTTTTCATATTTTGCAGGATAATCTGGATTGAGACGAGGATTTGATCCCTGGTAAATCTCAAAATTTATATCCTTGAAATGAATTGATACACCACATCTTGTACCCAAATCTAAGAGGTTTACCTCTAATGAATTGTTTATAGCCATGTCGACCGCAATACTCCACCATTGATTCGTCGTATGACAGATATTGCTCTGGTTTGAAATGCTGTAAGAAACGTTTTTTTCATAGCATCAATCAAAGGATGCAGTTTTCAGATCTTATCGCTTCGATTGTCTAAGACGTTGTCAATAAAATGGAAATAGCGACAAACATATTCAAATCGATCGCGTCTCATCACATCTGATATCATAACATTCATCATATCATTACTTTCGGCCCTATAATCCCTCTTTGCTGGACGGGAATAGTATCATCAGCATGAGTCAAATGCGTGTATTCCTAGCCATATATAACAGGAAAAAAAATTATAATTGGTCTATATCACCAATAATATTATACCCTAGATGAAAATAACACTTAAATAAAGGGAAAAACCAAAGGTTTGTATGGAAACACCAAGAAGTGGTTGCCCAATGTATAGTTTAGTTTACAATTTTTATAAAAGCACTCTCAACAAAATTTCGGCACTCTACGTCGACACGCTCTCAAGCAGTGTCCAAATATATAGTAAAAAAAAAATTTTTGTATGGCAATCCTGCGAAGGAGTTACTCGATTCGTTCCATTTTCAAAATTAAATCTACCATTTTTAAAAGGCCATATACAAAATTTCAGCTCTCTAAGTGAATGCGTTCTCGACTTATCGTGAGGACAGACAGACGGATAGGTCTATCATCAAAGATATTAAAACTAACTGGGAGAAGTCCTGGTTTCCATCTTTTAGCCATATACATAAAAATATTATCAGAGAGTTGGCGTGTGTTACTAATTTTTCTTCTTCTTGACCTCTTTTCCTATCAACGTTATTCTCTTAAACAATCTTTACAATTCTGCAGAGCTCTGATCACATTTTCTGTCGTTTATTGATTCTAGACAAAATTGCTTCAACAGCTTATCCCCAAAAACTCTTATTTCGAGTACTTTCACCGAAAGAATATTAAAAATCACCACGAAATATATCCCATAACTAGCACAAAAACCCAAATCGAACCAATTTTGAAAGCGACCGCAAGTTACATAATATACAAAGAGATTTCAGCACTTTTATAACCTTAAACTTCGCCTACTCTAAAATGGTGAACAGTGTTGATTAGATACGCAGACATCAATGCGGGATGATGATGATAATATAATAATGATGATGATGATGGGGTCTTCAGTCTTCAAGAAACAGACAACTGACTTATGCAAGACTATAAATCTGGAGAGGTTAATTAAAAGAGCCAACAAAACTTTTTAAATTTTTCGCCAATTTCAAGGTCTATACCTACATTTTGTAGCGCATAAACTTTTTACCAATATTGAAGCTCTGCGCTGCCGTGAACGAAAGTGTTTGTTAAAAAAGTGCGCTATTCTACAATGAAAAAGTGTAACAAATTAACCTTCGAGATTAGTTTTCATTTGAACTCGTCTTGATTACAGTTAAGTGGATATTCGAAAGTAGAAAAAAAAAACTCTAGTATTAGTATTATAGGAGTTTAACAGCAACAACAACAATAATAACAATCATTGAATTGAACGACCTCCTCAACCTGATTTGAAGGAAGTCATGAGGTACCTATCTACTTAATAAGTTTGCAATAGAAAAAATATGTCAAAATCGCATACTTAAAATATTTTTACCTCATTGTAAATGCAATTTGAAAAGCATGGGAATATGGATTAATAAAAATCTAGATATTGCTGGGGTCTGTATAGTTGTAAAGAGATATTTTCGCATGTATAGATGATATCTTTTTTTATTGGGCTTTAGAGAAAGCTATAAAACATACGAATTAAGTTTATTAAAATTCTAAAAGCGCAACAATTTCAATTTTCGAAAATTTTATTCGAATATCACAACTTTTAAAACAACACTGGAATCAACAAAATACTGTTTGCTAGAAAATTATTTTTGCTACGTTTTTTATTGTATAACTAGGTTCCATAGTAGCTCGCCATATTGAAAACGTCATCAAAGACGCGAAAATATGTATAACCAAAGCAAAAGATAAATTAATGAACATAATAAAGATTGAAATAATCTATAAAACCTTTTTAAATAATTATTAATGAATATTTTCATTGTATACATTTTAAGCCAATTTACAAATATGAATAAGTTAAAGTTCGAATATTCGAAATTGAAACGTATTAGTTTTTACAGTTAAGGTTTTAAATAAAGCATTGTTTTGTTAGAATATATAATTAGAAAAAAATATATATAACAAAAAAAAGTGGGGTAATATACATAATTTCGCCCCCTCTTCATATTCTTTATCTAAGGTAATTATTTTGATATTTTTTAATGGAGTCAAAAGCTTTCATTTATTTTCGAATTTTCGAAATTCGTTTCTATATTCACCGCCTGATAGATAGCTCGCTCCGTCAAATATTTTATGTTGTTATCAGTGTTGGGGGGAGGGCAATATGTATAACTATTAGAAATATTTAAAATAGATAGGCATGTACTTTTTAAAACAAGTAAAAAAGTTAGAATTGGTTTAAGACCAATTTTTATGATACCTTAAATGAATGCTCGTACATAATTTCGTATGATCAACTCTGCTGTACAAGTTTGATTGTAAAATTGGTTTTTTGCAACTATATAATTCTAGAACGATTCGTCTGACAGTGAAAATGATTTCAATCAATTTCATAGAATTTTATATTCTGAAGAAATTTTCAGTAGAATAAAAATGTATACGTAAAAAATCCCAATTATTGCATGGCAACACCAAGAAAGGGTTGCCCGATTCATACATTTTTGAAATTTTATATACTTACTATTTTTATGAAATCAACTTGGACCAAATTTCAGCTCTCTATGTCTAGGCGTTCTCAAGCAGTATGAAAATATATATAGTGAAAAACCAAATTTTTGAATGGCAACCCTACGAAGGAGTTACCCGATTTGTCCCATTTTCGAACTTAAATCTACATTTTTTTTAAAGCCATGTGCAAAATTTCAGCTGTCTAAGTAAACGCGTTCACGAGTTATGGTACGGACGCATAGACAGAGAGACAGACATGCAAGAACCAAATAACTTTTAATATTATACGTGGAATTATAAATGGAATGGGAAACTTTCAGACCTGTAAAATTCCAAGGATACAAGTACCAGTACTTGAACTAATACTTGAAAATTTTAAGTACCAGTACCAAGACCTGAACTTAAAATTTTTTAAGTACAAGTACAATTTCCGATACTGGTACTTAACAATTTTCAAGTGTAAGTTCAGGTACTGGTATTGCCTCTTATTATAAGTCCCACATATCCGCTTTTAAGTACATATCTAAGTACGCAACTAATGTCATCATACCACAAAATATATATAATATTAAGTTCTTGTTAATTATTTAAGTACGCCTTCTAATAATACAGCTATAGAAAACTCAAATCAGAAATTTTGAAAAATTTATAGCTAACCAAATGACTGAATGAGGTTTCCATTTACAAAATATCATAAAATATGTTGCAAAAAGGCTGGAAATGAAACAGGATCGTATAAGCTTTTGCTGTTATAATTCTAATTTTTGAAGTTGCTTAGGAACATAATTTTCGAAGGTGACTTCAATCTTAATTTCCTTGTTCCCTCTGGATTGTCCAACTCATTTTTGTTTAATTTGGACGCTCTTGATTTGCATCGGGTTAATGATCTGCCCACATACTATGCATGTACCTCTCCCTCACTTCTTGACATTTTTCTCACTGCGGAAATATCAAAGGTATTATTTTTTAATCAGATTTCCTAACCTATGAATTACAAACTGAAGTTCCTCGTGAGGGTACTACTTACTCTTATTACAATTATGGGGCTTTTAACTTAGATGCTCTGTGTAGTGATGCGGAGTCCTGGGATTGGAATAAGGTGTTTTTTATGCATTGTTTGGATGATCAATAACTCTCTTGATCTCTTACATGAAATTCATGTTCCTTTGGTCACGAGAACCATCACTAACCCTGTGTGCCCTTGGTTATCTCCTCGAATCAGTGATATGATATCAGCTCGTAATATTGCATATCTTAAATGGAAGAAGTTCAAACTTATTGTTTTCCTTGAGGAATATAAAACCTTACGCAATGGTACTATTTCAGCTATTCGCAAAGCTAAAAAAGCATTTTTATGAATCTAAACTTAATTCTAAGCTTCCTACAAAAATCCTTTGGAAAAACTTGCGGATTACTGGCATTAGTTCATCTCGTAAAATTAATTATGCCATTGATCCCAATTCAGCTAACAATGAATTTCTTCTGTCTTGTGTAGATGATACTGTTGACGCGCCATTATTTCAATCTCATGAAGCTGTGAACTATTCTTCTTCAGCTCCAATTTTTAATTTTTCTCGGGTCACAAATGAAGACATTTTTGCTGCAATTAATAGTATCAAATCCTGTGCGATTGGGGCGGATAACCTCAACCCTCGATTCATTAAGATGTGCTTGCCCTATATTCTTCCTGCACTCACACATATTTGAAACTCGTGCTTTACTACCAGTAGCTTTCCTCTGCCATGGATGGAAGGCCGCTAAAGTAATTCCAGTACCTAAAAACACCAGTTCGCATTGTAGTGAGTTTCGGCCTATAAGTATATTACCATTTCTCTCTAATGTAATTGAGAAAATTATGCACTTACAAATCTCTCATTATTTATTTTTGAATGGTCTTATGCACAAGTATCAATGTGATTTTCGTCCTGGGCATAGCTGTACATCTGCTCTCCTTAGAGTGACCAATGATATCGCGCGTGCGGTCGATAAAGATGAACTAACGGTACTAGTTCTGTTAGATTACTCCAAGGCCTTTGATACCGTTAATCATAGACTTCTTCACACGAAACTTATAAGGAATTTTAACTTCTCTTCTCATTCTGCAAAGTTAATTTATGACTACTTGAGCAACAGGTCACAAGCGGTTTTTTCAAATTGTTCTCAATCATCTTTTTTACCAGTGGTATCTGGTGTACCTCAGGGATCCATTCTTGGGTCCCTGTTATTTTCCATGTTTATAAATGATATATTTGCTCATATCAAGTATTCTAATCTGCACTTATATACTGATGATGTTCAATTGTATAGATCTAGTGTACTTGGCCTGATTGAGGACTGTATTTTTAGGGTAAATGAGGATTTGGAGGGTATTTACTTGTTGTCCTGTAATAATAAACTAAGGCTTAATCCCTCAAAATCTAAGTGTTTCCTGATACATAGGCGTGTACTAAATATGGATGGCTTTCCGTTAGTTTCCGTTAACAACACTGCTATTCCTATTGTTGACTCAGCTAAAATTCTTGGGGTGATTTTCAATAAAACACTTACATGGGATCTGCATATCAATTCTGTTGTGAGTAGAGTTTATGCAGGACTTCGTTCTCTATGGGTGTCTAGCCATTTCACATCTATGCCTACGCGACTATTTTTAGTGCGTACATTGTTAATACCTATTATGACTTATGGATGTGAAATATTTGGAAAGCTTGATTACAATAACAGAAGAAAAGTTGAGATTGCCTTTAATTCTATCATCCGATACGTGTATAGTCTCAGGAGATTTGATCATGTTTCTCAATTTAAGAATTCAATTTTGGAATGCTATATTTCTGTTTATCTGGATTAGCTACTGCTCAGTAATTTATTTAATCAAAATTATTATCGGTATCCTTACGACCTCTTGGTATTCTCTAGGTTCAACAGAACACATCATTTGTTACTACCGCGGAATAATTTCCTTATCACCCAACGCCTGTTTTTTTGCCATGCTATTAGAATATGGAATGACTTACCACAATCGATAAAAGGCATGAGCCAGTCCAACACTTTAACTACAATTAGAAGTAGTGTTTTTATTTTTCTTAATCCTAGTAGTTAGAATTGCTTTTTTTTTTCTTTTACTTTGTTATTTTTTGTTTTATTTTTTTTAGTTAATTATGCTCTAATTGTTTGAGTTTTCTGTCTCTCTTCCATTAGTATAGTACTTAGTGATATTGTTTTTATTTTGATTTTGAGCATTTCAGCATGTCAATTTCTGTCCTACTGTTACTCATATGTTGGGCGAATTGTCTTTCTATTTTACCGGAGGTGGTATGATTTCTTGAGATGCTGTCGAGATCCACATAACCTCTATTTGGAGTAAGTGCGTACTTTGGTAGTTAGGGTACTTAAGCTTATATACAGGACTTATGAGTACCAGTACCAGTACCTGACCTTGTATTGGGACTTGTACTTAAAATTTTTTTTTTTACTTGTGCAAGTACAGGTCTGAACTTAGTATACAGTATGATTTCATCTAGGGTATAAAAATCTACAGAAAAGATTCGCTCGCCAGATGCCAAGGCACAGTATACATGCCAAGGTCTAGTATTTTACAAATTTTCATTGATTTTCGATAGAATGATTCTGAAAGGTTTTGCGATTGTACATATACAACTTTCAAAACATATGAGAGAGCGACAAAGGATTGTTATATCGGAGATGTATTAAGGTTGATTGTAACGTTAGTATGTATACATATAACAGATTTAGTTTTCAACATTTATAGGAAACTGTATAGCTTTGAAATCGTGTCAGTTATCACCATCCTTATCAAAATTGCTACTAAATTCTGAAAAGTTTTGTATAATCAGACCTAGGTAGGAATTTAGCATTGTTATTTTCCATAATACCTTCCAACGTGTATTGTATTGAATTCTTTGACGAATTTTTTCCAACATAGACGGTAAATTCTTCTAAATTGTGATAGTGACCTCATAACAAATATATTATCGAATGAGGAAGTTAAGTAGTATATCACGATTTAGGATAAGCATAATCTCTAATAAAATCAAAAACTCAACAGTTTTCCCTTCATAAAGTCTGTCGCTTCATTTTACACTTGGCAGTTATTATACGACTCACTAAAAATCTAAGTATAGTACCTACATATGTACATACATATAATATCAGTGTTATTTATTGTGTGATAAATCAAAGCTATACATACATACGTGTGACATGAAACAGTGTGATAATTTTCCATAAAAATTTACACGTTTGAAAAACCGAAATCAAACCTAACCTATGTGGATGGATTTTAATTTAAAATTTTCTGCACCTCCCATATAAATGTCGCTCAAATGCTTAACATACTTATTAGCTTAAAAACATAAACAAAAGCATTTTTTTTTTAAATATATACGACAACCAAATGTTATAATAAAGACACCCATATGGCACATCCGGAAAGATAGCGCGGAAGTTTAATAAGAACTTGCTAAGTGAACGATAACAAAAAACTTATACGGGTCTGAGCGAAAACATTGCGCCAAAAACAATGAAAACTTATGAGAAATTTGTTTTTGTTTTATGAAATTTATTCTGGGCGTTTGCCTCTCTTGTTATTTGCAAAAAAAGAATTCAAGGCACGATCAAATTTCAGCAGGGAAATAAAAAGTTTTGTTGCTCTGCCATTATAGTGCTAGACACTACACTGATTCATTAAAGAATGTTGTCTAGAGAAGAGAAAAAAATATACTTGAAAGAATGTATTGAGTAATTAATAATAATAATAATTATTATTTTTATTATTAAGACATTTACAACAATTAGAAAAAAAAACAATATTTTGGTAATTTGCTGCTGTAGCATAGCATCCAATTATGAGGATTGAATGGAGTTCTAGGTGCGTTTGAAGAGTTTCATGTTGAAAATTGGTGATCACACTACTTTGAATCTTACGAGCTAGATGTGGCCAGGATTCTACGTGGGTGGAATTCTAATTGAGCTATAAGACAAAAAATATTGTGATTGAGGTGAATTTTAAGTCGATAAGAATATGGATAAGCATAGTAATAAAATCAGGAAAAAAATATATTGTACATAGGAGAGGCCTCACTTGTTGTTGCGTTGATCAGTTCACATGTATCAAATAACTTACAAAGAAGCATTAAAACAGCGATCGACTCTTATATCTTTTTGTACATATATAATTCCAGCGGCGTGGCGATGGTGTCTTAAGACTCATCCACATATAACAAATATTCCCTAAATGTTTGACAAACATTTGTCAAACATTTGTGGAATGTTTGATGAGTGTGGATGCAAATTTTTATAGTTTTGCATTTTTAAAAAAGTTTCAATTTAATCCAAATAAAATGGAAAACATTAGTTGTTTGTTAAAGTTTCTACAGTACTTTCAGTCAGTTTTCAACAGTTGTGGAGAGAACTCATTTTCGAATCTTGGAATTTTTAGTGAGAAAAGGGAGTAGATAACTAATTTTACGCACCGGAATTTGTGGGACAAATCGAGTGAAGAGTACAAGAACAATGAAAACATAATGAATCCTTCATATCAATTGGAAGTGAGTTATCAGTGGTTGCGGGTGAAGCAAGCAAAAAACTAAACTCATTGCTTACGCAGTACCGCCGTGAAAAATGGGCACAATGAAACAGAACAAGTGATTTTCTGCCATGTTAATACTTATTTGCTTGTAATACAACTATTAATGCCTCAGCTACTTTAGGAATTTTTGAAATCAACAGTTTTAAGACTGTAAACAAGTACATTAAAGAATGATAAGAATCACCCTTGCAAAAAACCTCAGAGCAATGGCCAGTCGTTCATTTGCACTTACACTATTTTGCCAGTTTGTATTTCATCTTATTATTCTCGGCCCGATTTTATTAACTATAATTTCAAAGTAACTTCGAAAACCGGAAAGATCCCTCTAATCTTCTATCTAAAAATGTTCTGTTCCACCATCTCCTTTTTAGCAAATTTTCCTCAAATGTTGAGGCAAGTACGACAAAAGATGCTGCAATGCACGTTACTTTACTCACTTGGAGAATACATTGTTAAAACTAAACATTTGGAAAATATTTTTCACATATCCTATCCTATCGGATGTTTGCCCAAGTTTTGACAATCAATAGACAAACATTTGTCAAAAATTTATCAAACATTTGTCAACTGCCTATAAATTGTTTATTAAATACTTGACAAATGTTTTATTTGCCAATGTTTGTTATGTGTGGATGCACCTTTAGAAAAACATTTCAGCCTATATAGGATCAAATATTGAATTCTATGTTTGATGAAAACACTCGATAAACCTCTTAGGGTACAGTATAGGAAGAAACAGACTATCAAATTACTTTACTAACTTTTAGCGAGGATATCAACGCAATAATACCCACCAGGAGTGATTGAGATGGGAAGGGGATGGTGGTGACATCCGATATTACTATCTTTACGTATAGACAGCCCGGCAAATGCAGTGTCTTTCATTCAGAGCTTGCAGGGATTTACCAGGCGGCACTATTGGTATCTATGTACAGAGAGTATACGTACGACACATTTGCATATACACTGACATCCAGGTAGCCATTAAGGCGCTAGATGCTGTGCTGGTAAAATCAAAATTGGTGCAGCTATACAATACCAGCCTTGAGGAAATGACTACACAGCACAAGTTGAACCCATGCTGGGTACCTAGCGATAGGGATAACCAAGGCAACGAGATGGCTGATGATTTGTCCAAAAAGGGCTCTCAAATGGATAGCCCCGTATCGATAGCTTATGTGAGGATCCTGAACGGAGCTTTAAAAGAGAAGATCATCAGGGGCGCCTTTCCAAAGATAAGATTCCGGTGGATCATCAGGGGCGCTTTTCCAAAGATAAGATTCCGGTGGATCAACAGGGAAACCTGCCGTATTGCGGGTCATTATGGGTCACTGGGAACCATGCTAGGAGACTGGTAATACCGGTGAACGATTTCTGCAAGAGCTGTAAGTAAGCAGTGCCATCTTTACGCATGGGCTCGCTGATCCATGGGGCCCCACGCCTCAGCAATAGTAGACCAACCGATAACTAATACTGGCAACTCTGTTTAGCTATGATTAAATTCTCCTAAATCATTTGATTACAAAATAACGCACGATCGGGACTTTTCCTTTAGTTTATGTTTGACTTTTGAACGGGGATTCCCCTCAGCGCCTTTTCTCTGGATTGAAAATCAATTTACTCGACTTTGAACTTGCAATTGGTATGTTTCCCGTGTTGTGTTTGTGATTGTATTTAACGTTATTATTCCTGTTGATAACCCAAACTTAATTTAATTTAAGTTCTGTTAAGGGCCCTCTCATCCTAAAGTGCCCTGAGCCTCAGCTTGGCTAAAAACGGCCATGACTGTAAGGATTCGGAGGAAATCGATGGATCTAGAGCAGTTTCTCTTACCTAACCTAACCTTAACTTAGGGTACAGTAATTCTAAATCACGGAATAAAGAAAGCTATAGTCTTCCGAATCGGATAGGACAATATTAATAATTTCGATTCCCTAAATGTTGTAAATTAAGATTTTTTCTCAAATAATTTGAATTTAATTTAAACTTAGTCTGTCTAGGGTATAAGCTTGAGTGAATGCGTTTACAGGCTTTTCTAGATACAATAGACTGTAAGAAAGAATTTATTGATTCTGGCCAAATGGGTTTATATAAGTTTAGTTTTGAGTCCAAACGTGAAAGAGGGTTAGGTACATAATATAGTTATAAGTGCTGAGAGTATTCCTCACAGCTGCCATAAGTAATGCCATGCTGTGAGAGAAGCTTCTCTAAATTGAAACTGATTAAAAATTATTTGAGATCTACAATATTCACGTTGAGAATAATAAATCTAGCAATTGGCTATGGCAAACGAACATGGGGCAGGTACAATTTAACATTAACGATTGTATTAAAGAATTTGCGTTGCAAAAAACACACAGAATATAATTTTAATTTAAGAAAGACGTTTTATTTTGAACCCATTTGAAATAGTAACAGAGGTCGCTTTTGGGCGGAGACCAAACCTGTCCAAAAGTACTGATTTTCCCTCCGTGTAATTGCAAACCATACCGAAGTGGTTGGTATTTTTACATGGTTGTGCCAAACGCTTCCAATTTGTCCAAACTGGTTTGGTCTTCGCCTAAACGCGCTCAGAGTATCACATATTTTGTTGCTTAGTTGCGAAAATAGGAGGGGGGGGGGCATTTTAAAGTTCACACTGGGTGGAAGAAATGCACACTACGCCACTGTATTGCATTACATCTTATTCTACTGCGCATGCGTATACAGACATAGTTGAAAGTAAACAATTACTTTCTTTTTTAAACCATGAACATTTTTTTAATTTTCAAGTTTTTTATCTGCAAAATTATCAAAATTTTAACTTTTCATCTCTTAAACCCGGCAGAAAGTTTGAAACTTGAACATCATCGTATTATGTGTGTGCTCATAAAAGTGAAAATGATAATAAATAATGTAAAAATGCGCAAATTTACTTTCCAGATTAAAAGTAATTAATTTTGTTTTTTCTGATTTGAAAAATTAAATCATCGAGTTACCTAACATTAATCTTACACGTCCAAGAGGTCGAAAACGCATCTATAATTTCTCACCTTCAGTTTTAACTATCGCACGCTTAACTTAAGCCTGTACGTGCATACATACATACATGTAGCTAGGTGTTTTTTTTATAAATTAAAAAAAAACACAAATTAGAAAACGCAGAGATAATTTTATCTCTTAGACTGTACGTCTACAATATGTACTCAAATAAAATATTGTAAGAGTTGTGTACGCCAGCCAACAAAGTGCATTACAACAGATTAAAAGTCAAAGACCTACGCGTTGTTCAGCACCTCAAAAATGGGGTCACTCCTATATTCACTATCATGATAATCATCCAATTACAGAACGATTAAAGAATTTGTTAAATTTCCAGGCACCACATACATAGGCGGTGCTCCTCCTTCTTCTATGATGGAATGATTACAGAGGCTCCATATGAAATTATGTGGAAACATCAATGTTACAGAGTTCAGTGGCCATGGATTTATTTGTAAGTCCCGGGGCGGCAGTTGTAGCTTCGCAATTTATGTTGAATTAGATTTGATCAAATTATACAGGCAGTCCCTATCAGTTCCAATGATGTATACTGGCCTGAATGCAGTAGGTCAGGTTTTCTTAGTGAAGCTATAGATATCACGTGATATGAGCATCACTATATATAATATATTTTGTGACCGCATTATATTCGATATTCGAACCACACGAAATTTAATGCAGTTCCGCGGCACGACAGTTATGACATCTATGATTATTGCATATAATCAAGGACAACTTGTAATAATCGGTTTGAGATTGCGCACTGAATGGGGTAAAGCGATTATAGATATAGTAAAGTGCCTGGGATTGCAACAAGATTTTTCTATGCGACTCCATTATATACGTAGATACTTAGATAGATAGATATGTTTAGGTATATAGTTATTATTAACTCTCATTTGGATGCATCAGGTTTATTCTAAAGTTTTAGTTCAGATCGTTTTAGTCATTTTCTTGTCTCGCATTCAGACTCAGCTAGATATAAAAATAGAAATGATTTATGTGCAGAATGGATAGACGAGCCTCATTGTGCCACAGTGCCCACCATTGGGTTAAAGAAAAATGAAAAATATTTTTTATAATACTTAAATGAAGCAGAAAGCGGTATGGAGTATGAAAGAAGTGGATTTTATTTATGATCTCAGCTATTTCTTCTTTTTGTTTTTTAATGTGGCTAGAAATGTTTTCAAATGGATATGCACTAGCGTATATATAGAGAGTATTACACATAGCTAAGCATTGAATTGAGGTGAAGGGAAGAGGATTAATTAAATCGAATATTTTTTATACGATAATGTATTGGTCATAGACATGGCCACAATCTATGACTTGCTTAGTCCTACATATCTTTATGCTGTTTTTAAGTCCATTACGGGCAAAAGTTCTAATCATTTTACCTATTTTAGTTCTTTTCAACTGTAACCTACCAACCCCTTGATGAAGCCCATTAGGTTTTGGAGCTCCTGGTGAGGCAATTTCCCAACCGAACAGAAAATCAGCTCGATGACAAATGTTTTAGCCAACCCTTCCATACACAGAACAGATATTCTGAATGTTTAATGAAAACGAATCGAAGAATTATTTGGTATTCCAGCTTTAAACGCTATGAAGATATTCATTCCAGACTCTCTCCCGTTATCCCACATAATCCTCCGCGGCTCCGAATGACCAGATACAGGGTTGGCAAGTAGCGATCGTATATCCGTAATTCGCATAGAGTAATATTATCTAGTATACAGTATATATAAGACAAAGTGTCTCAAAAGAAGTTCATAATCGATTAGCTTATTGAGTAAACGCAACACATCTGAAGCGCTTTGGAGCTCTGTGCGCGAGAATTTTACAAAAACGGTGATTCAGCGACTAAAGTACGGAGAAAATTTTGCAGTCATCGTGGTTTGTATAACTTAAATGATGCGCCAAGTATTCTCCTCATTCGAAAATGGGTCAATAAATTTGAAGAGACCGGTTTAACCCTGGAAACCCCGAAATCAAGACGACCAAAGTATCAGTATCAGTATGTTCATGACGAGCCGAAGCTTACCATTCGCAAACGCGCAATATGCGTAGAAAGTAGATCATCATTATACCGTATTTTACAGAAATACTTAAAACTACACCCCTAAAAAAAAATTAGTGCAATAATTAAAAAGCCTCAAAATGCCAGTCAAAGACTTCAATTCGTTAAGTTATTGAGCGCTTTTCAACATTTAACAATATCAGAACATGGTTTCAGTAGGACGGAGCCACGTCACATACGTCCAAAACCTCTCTACTACGAGTTCGTGAAATTTACCATAGCTAGCAAAATGGATCTCCAGGAGAGGTGGCAGTTTTGAAAAATCAAACAGAAAGTAAAAATTACAAAATTACATTTAAAAAAATTATAATTAGGTACCTGACAGCTTAATAAAGAAAAGTAATACATTTTGCAAAGTTAAGAAAGTATTACCGAAATTATAATCCGTGCATTAAAGTGTTAATATTTTGTTTATGATTCCTGACTGATCGTAAACAGTATTTCAAAATTGGTAGGACCCTTCCCAGAGAGATTAACACTAATTCCGGTGTGCCTCAAGGTAGTCACTTAGGTCCTCCACTCTTCTTGCTTTTTATTAACGATATACTAGTCAGAAGTTTCAAATTTACTGAATGTTTGATGTTTACTGATGACTAGAAATTCGTTTTAAAAGTCAATTTTGTGGATGATTGTGCACTCCTGCGTCGTGATCTTAATAGTTTTTCTCATTGGTGTTCTGTGAAAAACTTTCACTTAAACATTGGTAAATGTAAAACTTCGACATTTCATCATTTAGGTATCGAATCTAATAGTTTTTGATTTTCTTATAAATAGCAGTATTCTTCCTAGGGTTTTTGAAATGATTGACTTGAGGATTATGCATGATACTAAATTGTGTTAGATCCGCATGTTGAGCTTATAATTTGTAAGGCTCGTAGCTGTCTAGAACTCATTAAGCATATTTTGATAATTATAGATGTGTTAACTATTCTTAGATTTAATTAATAGATCAACTTAACAGATCTGTAAAATAATGTAATCGGTAAACAATTTAAAAAAAGAAATAATTAATATAAAAGTTCTATAGTGCAATCGTGTGATGCGCCGTAACGCTCAAGATAGTCTATCTTGGTTCATAGCAGTCATACTAGTTACTATCAGTATACCGTGGCGTTAGTAAACCTCTCAGTCTTAGGTTTGTGATCTCAACTTGGGCACGTAAATACATTGCAATACATTTGATTTCATAACACAACACCCCCTCTTTAAAGACGAACACTTTCATTTTCGAATCTACGTTTTCAATCTAGCTTAAAGCACTTTCACATCAAAAACAAGAATCGAAAAACTCAATTTATTTTACTTTAAAACAAGATTTTTGCTCCAATGATTAATAAAATCATGGGAAATAGGATAAACTAAGAATTTTACTGAGAAAATAGTTACATTTATTTCAGATTTTTAAGTAAAACACCGACCGATTTCGGCTGATAAACCATAAAAGTTGTGTTTTTCTTAAAAATCTGAAATAAATATTTCAATTTTCTCACTAAAATTCTTAGTTTATCCTATTTCCCATGATTTTATTAATCATTGGAGCAAAAATCTTGTTTTAAAGTGAAATAAATTGAGTTTTTCGGTTCTTGTTTTTGATGGGAAAGTGCTTTTACGTCGTGGAGACTTTTCGGGTTCGTGTATGTGTTCATGTCATTAGATACAGACAATCTTCGCCATTCTAAATTACGGATGAACCTATTCTATTGCAATACTTGCTCTGAAAATATTACGGGATATGGGATGGGTATCAGCTTTTCTGTTCACATGTTTTTGGATTACAGGAATATCGGATTTGGACCCCCAAAACTCTCAGAAATTACAGAATTAGGATTCCTGTATGTAATAGGTTTAAAAATAAAAGTTTCTAATAGGATTTCTACTAAAAAAATAGGCACTGATGTAAACAGTTAATGAAGATTAAGCATGATTTAAACATTAAGGGCTGTAAACACCAACGAGGATAATCCTATTTCCTGTGTAAAGATTATTCCTATCCGAGAATAGTCCCGCTTGTTTTGGTCGTAAACTCCAACTCCAGTTTTTGTTTATGTGGCATTAATTTCGAATATTTTCGGTATGTCGAAATAAAAGAGTAGGTATTATGTTTTAAAATAAGAAATGTTGAATACGCAATATAATGAACAAAATTTATTTAATTTTCAGTTTTCTTTTTTACATAATATAAAAAAAAATAAAAAAATTTTAGTAGAGAAAGAATTTAAGATCAGTGTATCTAACCGAAATATCGTTGCCACGGAAACGTGCTATTCTTTATTGCCTGCTTTAATTATCACTTAAATTCAAATTTTGTTCATCCATCACCTATTCGGAATAATCCTCGAACAGAAATTTTGCCCCCGGAAAATCTCGGATAAAATATTACACCGGTGTAATACGATGGATTAAATCTCGAGTATTCTTGGTTGGTGTTTGTGCATTACACGTGAATATGGATTATTCTGGTTGGTGTTTACGGCCCTAAGAAAGTAATTCACATTGATTCATTTTATTGAATTGTGGCGACATAATAGAAAAGCTATTATTAATAAACTTTATATTTGTTCAAGAAGGCTATTTTTTGATTCTCCGGTACAGTAACAAAAGCGATAAATTTTTTATTTGTTGTTCCAGCACACAACTTATTGATTTTGGGTGGCAAGCTTCAAGTATTAGTTTTGACTCATCAACAGGTCCCAAATAGCGAAATTAAGTAGCTTGGAAATACAAATGAAAATAGCCAAATGGCAATAAATGAATAAATGAAAAAATTGATAAAAATAGGAAACAATTTTTGTGTTAAAAAAAAATACAGATTAATTCAAAAACGATATAAGACTGTGTAAGCCCGTAATGGGCTGAAAAAAGAAGAAGAAAATAAGCGTTTCGATTTGAACCTCTTGATGAGTCAAAACTGATAGTGAATTCTTTTCTGTGACTCGGTGTAACCACACCGCCACAGAATCTGTCATTCCCGGCTCTTTTCTTCCCATCAGATCAGTAGGGAAGAAAAGAGCACGAGAATGGCAGATTCGGTGGTAGTGTTAACACCGAGTCGAAGATAAGATTTCGCTTATTAGACTTTAAGGTTACACAAGTCGGAGCTTGAGTTGAGACTGAAGTCTCCCATGAATGAAATCTGACGAAACTATTGTGTACGTACAAGCAAACCTAACGATTTTGCTATAGGAATGAATTAAAGTTTGAAAAAAATTCGTTGCGAGTAGAAGGGCAAAAGTTAACATCTGATTTTGTCTAGTTCAATTCCATAGTCATAAGTTTTATTTGTACGCAATAAGGCTGCCCTACAATAGAAGTAAATAACTTTATGAAATTAAACGAGACTGAGGTTTACTACCGAAAAATTGATGTTTTTATCCTAAATATATATCACATTCCGTAAGGGTTATTATTTTGATATTTAATGTTTTCAATTTTAAAAAGTGGTAAAATTGAAAAAATTAACAAATGAAAGTTGAAGTAATTGAAGATTTGTGCTTTCTCTTAATTCGCAGTACCATTTTTACTCCATTTTAATTTTTACATTGCACATTTAATCATTTAGTAATAATTTATTTGTTTGAACACATCGCGTTCTTACGGAATGAGCGATTCTTAGCGCACTATACTTACGGAAAATTTGATATTTAAACTTAACGAAAGTTCCCCTCACACGAGTTAAAGTTAATTTGTGTACGCCTGTTAAATTGAAGGGCGCGTTCGCTTTGCGTAAGTAAATGTACTTACGTACACTTCTATTGTAGTTCAGTCTATAGTTTCGGCCGATTTCACTCATGCTGTTTCAACTCAAGTTCCGACATTCGCCTTTAAGCTTGCCACCCAAAATCAATGTGATGGAACAACATATTTAAACATTTTTTCGCTTTTGCTGCTGTATCAGACAATTCAAAAATAGCTTTTTGAACCCGGTAATAAATTATAATAATCGTGATTATTAAGAAAGTAAGTTCTTATTGTATTTTAGTGAAATAATTTTTCTATATATATACCTACAATAAAAACACAGTCATTGAATCTCATAATCAATGATTAGTTAGGTATTTCCGGAGTTCCACAGGGCGCAATTTTATGACCGCTTCTTTTTAGGCTGTCGGTGAAAGATATATTGAAAAATATTTCAATTATATTTTTATATAGTAACTGAAGCTTACAGGCTGGAAAGTTTTCTGGCCAGGACATTGACCTCTGTTCCTTATTATTTACCATCCAGAAACTGTATAGGTAATTCATTAGCATCAAATTGTATTTTAAACAAGACAAATCCTGAAAATATTTGGACCATAAGTCATCAATTTGTTTTACCTACATTAAGTTTTATTGTTTTGTTTACCCTTTGTCTTCATTTACAAAAAAAAAGAAGAGAAAACTCTTTTCTTCTTACATAGGTACATACCTACATACATATATATGTATAGTTGGGATATTATCCATTGCTCAACATATACAAATTGAACTCTGAAACTAAATCTTAATCCCACATGATATCGAAAAAGGGAAAAGACACAAAAACTAGGTAGAGGAGATACCTTGTACCTCACCTGCATGCATATAATGGGAAATAACTAGTTGGATGCAAGAAGATAGAGCTCTGATACATCGAGGCAGGTTAATCTTTCGGGTAGAGACCGGAGGGCGGAGATGTACATAGGTATAAAAAGATTTCTTCTGAGCCCAGCAGCAAGCAACACAAAAGCGAATGCGGAGAAATCCGCAAATTAAGTGAAAGATACTTTTGTGTAGAAAACTTTAAGAGAAGCGCGATAGTTTTTTCTCTCAAGTATGGATGTCATCATGAAGTGCATGCACCCAGAATGGAGGTTAACGACCATTTTTGCAATTACCATATTCATACAATGCGCAGTCGCAAATGATTTTATTAGAAAAAGCACAAATCTCATATCTTGTTGTCTACAAAAAAAAAATACATTAAATCTCTTTTTTCAGAGTAAACTGAAAAGAAGATAATATTTCGCAACCAGGTTTCTATCCAGATGTTATTCTGGTTTTTTTCTTGCCTTTTTTTTTTTGCAGATAAATACCTACACATATCACGACAGTAATTAACCGTACCCACTAAGTAAACATCGATCGTTAATGTGTGTTATTCTGAAAGTTTGTTTCTTAAATGTTTACCATTTCTGGTAGCGTAAAGAATATATGCAAATGTTTTTCTTTGCATAAAAAAAAAACAAAATTGAGCAAATTTATTTGTATAGCTAAATACCATGGGATGAGAAACAAATAGCTTACCAGGAAGTAATTATAATTCAATTGTTTCTCTTAAACACTGTAGGTGTCCAAAATCATAAGTAAGATGAACGAACGCTGCAGGAAGCTTCTTTTATCCATCAATACTGGCTCGCCGCATATTGTCAACTTTCTCTAGATTTTTGTTTCTGATTTATGTCTATACGTGTGTCCTCGATAGTTTGAATCAACGAAAAATAAAACAAAAACAAAAAACAAATCTTTGCCCCAGTTTTATATGATTTTTATAATATTTTCGTTTATTTATCCCTGGAAACACTTAAATCACCACACTCGCATTCTTCACACTATACATCACTTGAAATAATTCGTTCGCGTTTTATTATCCGCGCATGCGCAACACACTTGAAATAAAAATTTACCGTGTCTGTCTAGGGCTTGTCGTCAGCCCTTTTCTCCACAGTTTTCAGTTAAAAATCAAAGAAAAAAGCGTTTTTAATTCGCGGATATTTGTGTAGAGAGCTCCAAGCCACGATACCGATCCCAACGCGTCAGCGACTAAATTGAAACTGGTTTCTTTCTGAGGTTTCGTTTCTTTTGTGGGTTGCTCTGGGGCTCTGGGCTGGTGGCATATAGCATAGAGTAGTAGGCCCAGCCGCCTGCGATTAACAGAGCGTTGTTGTGGCAAAGTACTGCGGTAAAAAGCTCTATAAATATAATGCAGACGTCCATCTCCATACCACATACCGACAATAGCAATAGTATTACACCCGTAAATATGAAAACCGCGCTGCTACATGTTGCTGCGATTCATATTAAAAATCATTGCAATCTGTAGTGCAACTTGCAGTCGAATGCACATTATACAGTTGAGTGACTGTGTATAGAAGAAAATCACATTTAAACTTGATTCAAATTTGCCCTTATTCCATGCGATCGAGTCGCTTAGTCTAATCACAATGAAGTATGATCATCGATCATACATACATAACTGCTTCCAGCAAGATATAGCTATAACAAAGACTCTAAGTTAAAAAATAATAAAAAAAATTCTTTAAGATTTCACTTTGAATTGGTGTTAGTATAATTATGCTGCAGCTCTGTATAGTTCTTTCCATTATAACTTTAGATGATTTTTTAAGCTCATAACCTGACACCGCCGTTACTAAGGATGATAAACAGAGGAGCACGGGTGGCGGATAGTAAGTAACTAGCATAAGTAGGTATAGTACATAATTGGAACTAGTTTGTTTGCTCTAGATTTGGTTCTTCCAAAGAGGTAATAGACCTTAACTTAATTTGAAACTTGTTGAGATACAAGAATATAAAACCACAACCTTTATTTTGCCGATATCAGCTGATTTGATTTGAGATCCGTACATAACATATGTGGTCTTATACATATATGTAAAAGTTATATATATGAGTCAAAGCTACACACTGGTTTTCATTCATTTTTATCCGAGGTTTGCCTTTACGATCACTCTTGAGAGACCTCTGTAATCAATCAAGGCGATCAAGCATTAATTATAATAAACGAGTGTTAAACGAGCCCAATGCAAGAATTTTTGGTACTGAATCTCTTTTGGATTGGATTGGAATGCAAAATGACGTAAAAAAAGTCGATTATAAACTTTTAAATATGTAGGTGCCTGTCAACCCAAAAAGGAAAGTTGAAATCTTTCATATTCTATTGTAGAACCATGATTGAATTCATGGTGAAAGATCATATAAATTTTATGATACGTTTTCATTGTTTTCATTTCACTTCCTGTGCTTGAGGCTGTTCTGCAGTTTATTGTGTATAAATGTCGAAATGATTTATATAAGGAGTTTCTAAGTGAAGTAATATATAGTAAGTAGTTAACATTCCAAAAGTTCAAGTATTTTGGTGGAACTTGATAAGGATAAGGTTCCTCACACGCATGTATCTCGGTATTAAAGCTTCTGCTGACTACGTTAAATGTTTAACAAGTCTCTTTGTATTATGCCATCATGGGCTATCTCTTCTGTTGTAATTGGGATGATTGTCGGTGACTTTGGTTCTTTGATATCTCTAGTAAAAATTTTAATTCTACTAACCAGAACCGGACTGATTTAATCAATTTTACATTGTCGCCAACATTATCACTATTATTACATAATAAAGACTTCTGATGCGTTCTTCTCCTTTTTTATTATCATTAAAACACTTTGCAACCTAATTTTTATCGGTCCAAAAACAATTTTCAATTTTTTTTTGTGAGATACATACAATCACAACCAAAAACAGATATACATTCCGACCTATCGATTAAGTCAATCGGGTGCTCAAATAATGAACTTAATGATCCAAGTGCGCATACATCCTTCTTTCTACCGTTGTTCTGTATGCATAACAGCCTTCGTACAGGGATGAACTGAGTAATTGCTGATATGTCCCCATACCTGACACGCCGCTCCTAACAATCCTCCCGGTAAACTCCTCAGTGGTAGTCATCGCGACGTAATAAGCTTACAGCGGAAGCCTCGCCATTCTTTGTCAGAAAAGGGGGGTACTTCTGTTGAAATTCCTGTGCAATGGTCTGCCCTGCAGTTGGGCTAGGCCAATTTGCAGAATATTTTTGCCGGCGTTGACGTCCCGGTTCCACGTGGTACGATAGTTTGTACAAAACTGGTACCTATGTGGAGACCGACATGGCTTCGCCGGCTCAAAACAAATACTGCACAGCTTCGTTGTGTGGAACTCATCCACTTCGAGGACAGAACAATGCGATTGAAGGGCCCGCAAAAATTTCGTACTAAGACTGATATACTACAAATTTTTCAACGGTCATTGTCTATGAGTTGGTTTGAATTCTCTAGAATGTAGTTAAAGATACACGTACTATATGTTACTTCAAGAAACATCCTCCAAGAAATGAAGCCGGTTCTAAAATTTGGGAAGCGAAATGGGACTACTATCGAACTGAGTTAGACTGGAATCAACTTTCAAGTTTTTTGGCATAATTTGTGTAAATTGTGGGTGAGCTGGGGTTTGTGGAAACGAAAAGAATCATCAAAGCAACTCGAGCCCCAATAATCTGTACGTATACTTTTTGAGAATTTTGTCAGAGTTGAATTAACACTCTCTGCCAACAGAGAAGTTTTTAAAACTTCTTGCTTCTTTTATCATCTCTTAATTGAATTCCATACCCTATTCATTGGATGCTTACTTATCTCAATATATCTCTGGGCTGGGGAATACAATCAAGAGCTGGTTATATTCAAAGGTAAAGATACTAAACCACTTATTTCAATTGAATAATAAATATATACACACGTGAAATATATATAACTGCTTAAATAATTTATTTTTATGACAAATATCAAAATCAATTTGTCGGTTTCTTGCAATAAATGTAACAATATCGCATAAATATCCAAGAAATCATACATATTTTAGTTTATAATCAAATTAACAACATGAACTCTAAGATAAAAATCACAAATTCTTTCCTTCTCTAGTATACATCTAAATCAAGAATTAATTAAATAATTCAGTTCAGCCAAGATCCACAAAGTGCTTTTCTGTCCTACTACATCATGACGGAAAAGCTACTAGAAAAAAAACAGGTATTTGTTACCTACAAGGAATTATATATGAATGTGTGTAGGATTCTGTGTATTGTATTGATTACTCAGGAACTTTTGATATGATTTGGAGGGAAATGCTGATTAACAAAGTTATTGAAATATGAAATCCCTTTCAAGGAACATCATTTTTACATTCTAGTTAAATACATATACAAAAATATTCACACATCGCAATATCAACTAAAAATTTTAAGTGATTAATAAATATATTATCTTCGACTTTTATTAAAAATAATTAAAAAAAAAATACATTTAATGCCAATTATCTAAGAGACAGTTTGAGAGATGTTGTGTAAAGTAGGTAATACGCAGTTTGATCAAGAAAAATCTGTGCTCGCCCTGTATTTCTTTTTTTCCTATACGTTACATTACACACTAATTCTCTCTAATTATTTTAAACTTTTGTCAAAAAATTTGGCTGTGTTATGCTTCCTTCAGCTAATGCCTAATGGACTTTCTTCGTGTATCCTTTACCGCAACAATCTTCAAGCATGTTTCCTTTATAACAAGGTAATACCAATGTCTATTCCTCTGAAAGTTTAGATTTCTTTTCTATAATGTTCTTCCATTGACATGATGGTTACATGATCTATTTGACTCGTCCATCCGGTGATACTCACGTGCGGTTGTGTACATATATACTTATGTCCAAAAAAACTCCAACCAATAAGTAATTCACGAGAACTACCGAATTCATCGTCATCGGAACAAATCGCTCAGTCGCGTATATAGTACCTTATTTGCCTTTTCCGGAGTAGCATAACACATAATGACAGTCATATTTCTCATTCTGGTGGTGATCAGCTAATAAGACTGGACTTAGCTTCCTCGAAATTTATTATATCCACGTTGTCTCTGTGTGGTTGTAGTGTTCATGAATTACTAGTCCAAGTAGGATTCTCCACTTGCGCGAATACGGCAATTTAGCACTATTCCGATGATGCCAGAACTTTCTTCGAAAACAAGATTTTGGATGTTGTGTCCAAAAATATCAATCCATCTAATTTGCGAGAATTTCAACCTATCTAAAACGTTATTGAGTGCAGGCAAAATATATTTTACAAAAGGAGGGTAAAATGAAAAATCAATCGACAATCGGTATCCTAAATTTGTTGTGGAATTTAAAACAAAAAAAGAAAAAAAGCTAAGCTAATTAAGCAAAAATTTATCCAATTAAAAAAAAAGGTTATCTGGGCACCAGTAAACACAAAACGCAAAAACATTAGATGGCGTTATTCTTCCCTTCCCCCTCCTATTATCGTATTATCTATCACCGTATTAAGGAAAAACATAAATCTCAATTATATGACCAAATATAATGGAATCTGCGTATTACATGTCTGTTGTAGGTACTTCAATATAGCAATGGCCTGTTCTTCAAAAGAAAACGAAATAAAACCTCATATCTGAAGTACACAATAGATAAAACAAAAGGTTACTAAGAATAGGTTGAAGATTTACAAATTTACCTTAGCCTATACATAGATGACGCTGATGTGTCTCAGATAATCCCTTGTACACTTCCGTATTTTTTTTACTAGTACTGTACTAGTACATGAAATAATATTACTAATTTTCGTTGTAAAATAGTTTTTTTTTTTATATAAATAACAAAATTTGCTTAACTTTTTTCTAATCACGAAATCTTAACCTATAACTCTGCTTGGCTGATCTAGCAATGTATGCAATAAATCCTTGTTCACGAGCGCGATACGTTCACAAGATTGACAGCGGGTACAACTTAATTTGTTTAGTTTTGTGGTTGCAAGGAGATATTAGTGGGAAATTTACATATATTTATATTTATATATTTACATATTATAGTAAATTTCGACATCACCGACATATGATTACAAATGTTAACTAGTTAAGAATAAAATTGAACGAAACTAAGAGCATCCGTGCGTCGAATTATTTTATCACACGAAACCTAGAAAGAATAAGCATGTTTAGTTACTATATTGTTGCAGCCAATCAGAGCTCTGTCTCTTGCGATATATTACTCTTGTGAACAAGCCTTAATGATCAATTGCCATATTGGCTGGGTATAAAAAACAGTTTTAACATAAAAATCTTGTAATTACATTTTTGAATGTTTTATCAAATATTGTCGTCCTAATAAACTAGAATATAGAGTGATGCAGCATTTCGGTTAAAGATTTTGATTCCATATAGTCCATTGTCACTTCATGATAGGAAAGTTCGTACGAATCCCTTGATAGCAGTTCTGCAAAGCGGGCACATTTCCACACCAGAAGCACATTGTACGCAGGTAACTGAAATAACAATGTAAGGGATGGAAATAATTTCATCATTCTCTTGATTTTACATCAAAAATCTTACCTAAATGTCCACAAGGAAGAAAAACTACACCAACCTCATCATCCATGCAAACTTTACATAAACGTGCATCTTTTAGCTTACGATTCTCCTCCTCCAAAGAGATCTGTTTTTGTAGATCAGGAATAACTTTTTCATCCGATGATACTATTTGGTCAGACATTTGCTCTGTTTCAGAAGTTTGTATAGGACTACTATTCCTACTAGGCGTATCAGGTACAACATTAGGACTATATTCGAAATTGGATCGTGGTAATTCGCTTTGGACTTCATTACTAGATTGGATAACATTCTCAGATTCACGTTCAGGAGGATCTTCATTATCGCTTATTGGACTGGTATTATTATCTATTAATTCTCCTTCTGCCGATGTATTACGTGGAAAACAAATGTTATCTAAAATTCTCGATACCTCACGAACAATCGATGAGCTCTGTTCACTGAGATCATCCTCTTCTTCATCTACTTGCCCCTCCAATACAGCTTCAACTAAATGTTCAATCGTTTCAAATGGTCTTCCAAAATACTCCAAACGTCGTCTTGTAGCATTTCTTACACGACCCACATTCAATCCCATTTCTAAAGCTCGTCGTACTGGTTCCGTCATCATAGCCTCATCTATTGTCATAATCTGTTCGAAGTTTTCACTTGTTGTCTCATCTTTTGCAGCAGGTTGCCTACCTTTCTCTTGAACTTGTGTAATATATTGTGGACCTTTAGCCAATCTTAGAAATTGACAATTTGGAAACCAACGTGCATGTTCAAACCATGGATCATCTTCTTTTTGCCATGATCTTAATCCACCGTTACAGTGAAAACATTTAACATGATCATCAACTTCTTGATAGTAAAATCCAGCTTGCGCCAATATTTCAGGTTTTTGAATGTCAGTAATAGGCCATCGTGTAAAAGTTCTTATCCTTGCATCTGGACTTGCATACTTTGGCTGCCGAGCTGGAGTAATATGTTGAATTCCCAAATCATCACTACGCATTTCGATTAGAGGACCCAGTTGAACACGAGGGCAATTTGGAAAGTGTCGTTTATGTTCAAGGAATGCATTATCTTCTTCCCTCCAGTTTTCTAGAATTCCATTACACCATGCACAACGTACTTGATCATATTTGTTCATGTAATAGAAACCAGCTTTGGCTAAGGATTGAGGAGAAATATTGGGATTCTGGAATAATAAGTAAATTGCCATTGTAGACAGGTTTCTTTTGTTTTTGTAATAAATTCTGTTAAAGTCAAAGTTGTTATTATTATTTTGCATTTTCGACTCGGAATAGATATCGTAGTCCAGTTACCTTACAGAAATGTCGCAGCATCTGCTAGTAATATCCTCACCTCAAACTCGGAAAGCAAGTGTTCTACGGTTTTTGCTAGCTCTAACTAAACAGAGCGCGATCCATATTAAGAATTTTTCACAGAGCCTCTGAAGTGAAAGAAATGGCCTAGAGCAGAGTTAAGATGGGAGAGTATTTAGAGGCATTCTGCTTTCAAGGACAGTGAAGAAAAAAATATTTTTTTTTGTCTTAATAATTCAATGCAGCTATTAGGTCGGTTTATTGCATTCTGTCGGCGGGCCTTATAAAGTGCGATTCAAGCACTAATCCATATCTGGGTGTCTATCATATTGGAGAAAATACATAGAAGCAGGAATTTTCAAAACATTGTTCATGACCAACTAAGTACATAAATATGATTGTGGTTCAAAACAATTTCATAAACTTATGCAAAATGTATACCTGAGGAAAGATAGAAGAAGGTTGACTCTTCCACATTCGCACAGCTTGGAATAAAAAACCATCACGAAATTTTACTGTACGGGTGAAAGAAATATGAAGCGTAAAAGGATGTGTGCGGCTTGTAGCACGAGTATTGCATGCAGGAATCACTCTACAAGGGATCAGACTAGATATTTCATTGGAACATTGACGATGCATGTAGAGATAAAGTTGTGGCGGTGCTCGAGTGAGTCGATATGACAAGTTATGTATTGCCAAACCGTACTACAAACCATACTACAATTGCAGTATATATACTACAATTTTCATCTAAAAAAGTCTGCATCTCACTAACAGAATTCTACTACATATTTCATGTGAACCCGGTTGCGGTAAAATTTTACCCTAGCCGACAGCCGATTTAGATATTTCTATTCCACTACAGCCGATTTTGAGATTGAAGCAAACTTCCTTGGTGGTGAAACGAACGTTTCGTTCGGTTAACGCACTACATGACCGACGCTTGCCCGGCCCGCCAATCAGAACCAATACCAGCCAACCAAAAAGTTTTCTTTATAAGAATATCACATATTATCATGTATAGCGAGCCTGCGCGACAGCTTTTCATTCGATTCGAGAAGTTTGCTTTGAATTGCAATTATGCAAGTTAGTTTGATTGTTTTTTGATCTCTTTTAATGTCGAAGTGTTGTTGTGTAAGATTCTAATACATTTTATCTATACCTTAATTGGGGTCATCACTGTGTCCAATGAAGCTAAGGCCGAGTAACCATCCCCGGCCCAAATATGGGATTTTAAATCCATTCAAGGTCTAATGTAGAAATTTGTAGAGGAGCGCTAGATTCGATGGATAGAAATATTAATGCCAAGAATGCATAAAGACGAAAGCTTGCGAAAAAGTTAGACAAGGCGGCTGCAATGACCCTGTTTAGTTGGGTCAGTATAAGATGCACTTTGTGGTGCCCCAAAATGCCCTTCATGATTACATCAATCAACTTGCTGCCTTCAGTCGGTGTTACATATACATCACAAATGAAGTAAAGTAAAAATTTCACACTGCAAAGCTTGAAATTGGAATGATCACGTGACTCATAATGCCCAAGAGCTGCCTGTGAATTTTAAGTTGTACTTCATTCCTGCGCCCGACCATCATCCTACCAACCAACCTACCAAGTTAAGTGCGGTAGGGGCAGAATTACTGACTCATCTAAACAGGCTGACCACGAATATTTCTAAAGTTATGCAAATGCCATCTGGTGGCCCGAAATAGCGAAAAGATTTGAAAACTTATAATTCATCATTTTCTCGAGGAAAAAAGGATTGAAATTCCCACCAAAACGATAAAGTTTTATTAATTTTTATATTTTTAACCATTCAATTTTCGGTTATTAGATGGAGTTTGCTCCATAAATGGATCATTTCTTTTCAGTAACAAAAACCGTTATTATTGGTTGACCCATTTTTATATGGAAATTACTAACAAAATTTCATTTCTACTAGATTTTCCAACTAGTTTGAAATCAATTCGCTTAGTAAAATCTAATTCTAAAATATTAAGCCGGATCTCCGTGTTTAAATAACCGGCTGAAACCAGGAAGGCAACCCCCCCACAATTGATCATTTGCAAAAATCCGAATTATTATCTACCAAACTAGAAAAATTAGAATACAGAAAATTACGTAAGCCAAAGCTCCTAAGATTGAAAACGTTCAAAACTGGTTTAGTTATACTCTAAATCGAATGCAAAATGTTTTCAATGTTAATTAAATTTCCCACAGTTATAGGTGGGTAGGTTATACATATATTTCCATAATGTTTAAGCATAAAATTACCGGCCAATTTTTGAACGTCGCCAGACGGCAAATCTCATTCGTTAGATCACCTTGAAGTACTACGTCTTGGGTTTGGGAATTGTTCATAATAGTGCAACCTGTAATCGGAACATTACCAGAATTAGTAGGATTAACTACAAAAGGACACAGTGGATCCAGTCGTCTGTGCCTGACCATTGTCTGCAATAGATAATAAATATTATGTCATTACTATCTAGAAGTATCTACCTTTTATTTATAGTGCTCCACACACGAAAACAAAACTTACCTGATCACCGTATTGCCAATCAGAAATTTTTCTATTACACCAATTACATTGAGTTTCAAGGTAATTCCCCGTTGCAAAAAATCCACCTCTTGCAAGTCTTATTGCATCAATTGGAGCATTATTTGGCCAGAAGTGATAAGTATTTAAGCGATTTATTTCTATGTTCATATCAACCATATTTTTATGGGATTCTTATGGAATATATATTTTCAATATTTCACACTTTCGTAGACTACAAAAGATTATATACGCGATAATAGCTCTATGTGATATTTGCCCTTCGAAAGGATATATGTAATCAATGGAAAACACAATACATTTTGGTAATTTGTTTACTTTATTACTATCAATGCAGTCACTAAATATAAATAAAACGTTTTTTTATGCAACTTTCACTGACAACGGAAACTATTTCTTGCAATGCAGGGTGGATATCGCAATTTGTTTTAGCGAAGCTACAGAGATAACAGTTTCTCAGAAGTTGAACCAAAATACACACCGCTTTCACTATAATTTGTTGAAATTATAAAATTCTACTTAACTAAGCCATTGAGAACTGTAATTATCAAAATTTTAAAATATTTTTCTGATCTGCTCGCAAGAATGTTGACGTCTGCCTAGCTAGAAAAAAATTCCAGTCTCTGTCTGCAAGGTATGTCGTCTTGTCTGCATAGTGCGCAGCGCTGATTACGGTTAAACAGCAGCGGTAATATGCATACAGCTGACGGCAAGATAAATGTCAAACGAGGAGACATTTGGAGATTTTTTTGCGCAGGGTTGAGTCGAATGTGGTAAATGTCTATGATGTGTAAAATTAAAAATATTAGACAAACAGGTATAATTTTTGGTATTATTTCGCGTACTCTGTTATTTCTTAAGTTGAAAAATATATACTTGTTAAGTATATTAGAACTAGTTTAAATTCTGACCTATTGTGAAGGCTAGAAAAACATGAAAAATATTTCTTGAATTTATCACTTTGTAGGATGATGGCATGATGTATTTGGACAACTTAGATATTCTACATGCAACATTAAATGTCAGAAATTGTACGAAATGTATTGCAATTCGTGAAGGTGTGCCGGGAGCAAGCACACGCAGATACCACTAACAATGTACAGACCTTCTGTCACAGTAATCAAACACTTGTAAGAGGTAACCAGCCCTCACCCTTGATACTATAAGTGGCCAGACATACGAATAAGTCGGCAATATATTCTTAAGTAGTCGAGAAGACTCGTGTTCAGTTCATGTGTTTTATAGCCTCAATAAAGTTTCTTTATCTTTATCTTGTATTGCAATTCAATCATATTTCATTTTTAATTTCATGTAAATAGTATACAAATTAATAAAAAGCTTAAAAGTTATATTTTAATTTAAAAATTTATTTTTATACTCGCTTCCAGTGTGGATTCAAACCATGACGTTTGACATTTCTTATCACCTGTTTGAATGATAACCAAAAGTCTAATAAGACTTTTTGCTATCTTCAGCTGTAAAGTGTGTAGAGTAGACCCCCAACGTAGCTCACGTATCCATCGCTCGGGTCCACGAAGGAAAGATTTTTAATTAATTTATTTTTTTTAAATTTAATTTTTAAAAGTTTTCCAAGCATCATGGCAACGTTCTCCTTTGCTAGTAAGGTAAGTTGCAAATCTAATTTTCCTAATTGCTTATACTTTTTTAAGACATCAATCCTTATGTTGTTACGTTGCCTGTGATCTTTGACCAGCATTGACCAGCTGTTTATTGCAAATACTAAATTGATTTTTTTTCTCTCGGAATTTTAGATTATTGCACGCCATACAAGACAATTCAGTACAAAAATAAACGATGTCGTTATTGTATCGGCGGCTCGGACTCCAATGGGCAGCTTTCAAAGTTCATTGGCACCATTGTCCGCATCGCAATTAGGTGCTGTTGCTATTGAAGCGGCGATTCAAAGAGCAGGAATCGCAAAGGAAGATGTACGAGAAGTTTATATGGGTAATGTAGTATCTGCTGGACTTGGACAGGCACCAGCACGTCAAGCAGCAATATTTGCTGGACTACCGAAAAATGTGTGCTGCACTACTGTGAACAAAGTTTGTTCCTCTGGAATGAAATCAGTTATGCTTGCATCACAAACATTGATGCTAGGGCATTCTGATATTATTGTTGCTGGCGGTATGGAATCTATGTCGAATGTTCCATACTATATGAAAAGAGGTGCTACTCCTTATGGTGGTCTAAATCTCATTGACGGTATTGTCTTTGATGGACTTACAGATGTCTACAATAAATTCCATATGGGTAATTGTGCTGAAAATACAGCTAAAAAGATGGGAATTAGTCGTAAGGAACAAGATGAGTATGCCGTAAATAGCTATAAGCGGTCAGCTAAATCCTGGTCGGATAAAATCTTTGAACCTGAAATTGCACCTGTAAAAATCCAACAAAAAAGGAAACCAGAAATTATTGTATCCGAAGATGAGGAATTCAAACGTGTTAATTTCGATCGTTTTGGTCAGTTGGCAACAGTATTTCAAAAGGATAATGGCACTGTAACAGCAGGAAATGCATCTACCTTGAACGATGGTGGTGCGGCTCTTGTTCTAATGACCACCGAAGCTGCTGAACGCATGAAATGCAAACCTTTAGCACGCATTGTTAGTTTTCAAGATGCCGAAACAGATCCAATTGATTTTCCTATTGCTCCAGCATTGGCTATACCCAAGTTACTTGAAAGAGCTGGCGTTAAGAAAGAAGATGTTGCTCTATGGGAAATTAATGAAGCTTTCTCTGTAGTTGCTCTGGCTAACACTAAGAAATTGGATATAGATCCTGCTAAAGTTAATGTCCATGGAGGAGCTGTATCTCTAGGACATCCTATTGGAATGTCTGGAGCTCGTATCGTTACACATTTGGCGCATGTTTTGAAGCCAGGTGAATATGGATGTGCTTCGATTTGTAATGGTGGTGGTGGTGCTTCTTCAATCCTCATCCAGAAATTGTAAGATATAAGTGAATAGTGAAATATTATATTTTTTTAATCATCGCAGCATTTATGCAAGAGAGAATTTATATTTTGTTATTATGTAATAAACAAAAAAGAAAATTGTATAAATACGCTTTCAGACGGTTTTTCTTTGCGTCTGCCTAAGCTTTTCTGTTTCTTTTTGTTTTCAGATTTGATCCAACACCACCGGGTATGAAACCGATTTTAACCCTTTTCACCAAAAATCCATGTCCACTTTGCGATGAATTAGTACTGGAATTGGAGCCGTTTCAAGGTGAGATCGAGTTGGAAAAAGTTGACATCAGTAAGAAAGAAAATGTGAGATACCTGAGACTCTATCGCTTTGATATTCCTGTTCTGTTTTTAAACGGGCAGTTTCTCTGTATGCATCGATTGAATTCGAACCTTTTAAGGAGAAAATTACAAGAATTTAAGGATTTGTTAGATTTAAAGAGATGATTTTAGTAATAAATTTTAGGGAGTGGAATTATGTAACCCGTTGCGGCTGCTCTCTATTCAAGCGTATAGAATAATATGAACATTCCTCCTCATTTTTGTTTGCAATTTGCGCATGTTCCTATGCTATTCTATATTGTAGTCAAGCGAGTTTTGCTCCTGTTTCTAGTCAATCCCAGATTTTTATGGTTTCGACGAGACTGGTAGGATTGCAGTGTCTTAAATATTAAAAATTAATTGAATTGTTAGGATTGTTACCTTGAATTTGGTGATTAATATACCTTCAAGAAGGTAATCACTATTCGTGGTACTAACAATGATACAGCTGAATGAATGTGAAAGGTAAAAAATGGTTTCACAAACAATCTGTTTTGATCCTAGTAGATTTTAATGTATTGCTTGCTCTAAAAAGCATAATCGGTTCAATTCGTCTAACAGCCCCAAAAGGTTTGCGTATGGTACAAAGATTAAGAAGATATGACACAGGTTTTCCAATAGAGAATTTGCTCTGCATCTTGGTGAGATCGATTGAAATCGAGACGAGAGGAATGTCTACCAGGAAGCTATAAAATGACAGTTTGAGAAGACAATATCTTCATATCCATGTAAAAAACTACTTTGTCAAACTGACTGAATACATTAACTAGCTTTCACATTGCTAGTAGAATCCAGATCAGGAAAATATGATCCTTCAGAAATGCTATAGACATCAAGTCCAAATACAGTCAGAATTGTTGGCTGTTACTATGAATTTCCAACGGAAAAAACATGGTGAAGAATGAAAACAGTATCTGAGAGGTATAGAAATAAAACTCGCTATGTCCAATCTAAGCATTTTTGAGTAAAAGCTCATAAACCAGTAGGAAGAAATTGACTGGCTACTGTAAGGAAAATGTATCTTTATATTAATAAGCATTCATCAAACTCTTAGTTTAAGATAGTTTTAGATAGGTTTTAATAGTCTTATTAACTTAAATGTTTCGGACATAGCTAATTTTGTTTCTCAGTCAAAGATTTGGCGCATTTTGTTTCTATCAAAATTGGACACGGCCGGTTTTGAAAACAAAGGTTTAAAAGAAATAAGGAAAAGCACTTTATTATAAGAAAATATAAATAGAAAAAAAGATAAACTCAATTCTATAAAACAAAACAACAAATATTGCATATTAATAAGGAATGTTATAGCCATTGAAGTACAACTATATACTTTTTAAACGGTAGTTTCTGCTTCTACTCTTTGTTCACACAGGTTGTCTTCAACTTGTTCATCTCGTGCTCCTTCAACTTCAACTTGTTCATCTTCTACTCCTTCTTTGTCAACGACGTTTTAGAGTATTGTAACGATTCGTCTTCCCTCCAATTCTCTCCAAAACGTTTTTTTAACAAGGTGTTCACATCCTTCAGCTTTTCCATTTTAAACTTTATATTTGATTGGAGCTCACTTTTTCTCATTACTGAACAAGATTTAATTCCTTTAAAAATGCCTTTAAATTGACCGACATCAGTCCTGTAGATTGGCTCTCCACGGATTACAATAGACCCAGAGTTAGTCCTTTTAATAAACAAGCGTTTCGCCGGGTTAAATTTAGAGGGGAATTTGAATATTGCCGAGGACATTTCTTTCCAGTTGTTAATCTTTGTGTCTGTTCCATGTCGAATAACTGCGCCATACGTTTTGAATATTTCTAAATATTCCTCCGGGTGAATGATAGTTTCCTTCCATCTAATGACTTGTTCGATGCGGCCGAAAACCCGATCAGGAGGGATAAACGAGTGCCCCACAACAGGAAAAATTAAAGTAACTAGTAAAATATGTCCCTGGACATCATGGGAAAGCCAATACGAGACCATCGTCACCAATTCACAATTCTTATTTTGGCCCCCACAGCCGTCTGACACCAATTTCAACTCTTGGACATTGCTTGGAATTTGTGTATTACATAGACGATGATAGACTGCAGAAGCTATTTCATTACTTCCCTTAGGCGCATTTGTTTCCTTCTAAACATATTGGACAACATTCTGTTTAGTTAGACCTGAGACAACTTACAACTAGATAAGAAAATCTCCATATAAACCCAGACCATATTTTTGAAGCCTCTTGAACTTTTTATTGAACCAAAAAAGCTATCATTGCGAAAAATTTATGTGGCATAATACAGCAAGAGAGAGAGAGGGCCATTAGCTTGTTTTAATTCGACCGCGTCTTTGTAAGTTTTTCACATCTAGATATAAGTTGTCTCAGGTTAGACCATCCTTAGTGGTCCCACAACACATCGTAAAATTATAGTAATATAACTGTCGTATTAATTTTTTTTGACAGTTATCCTTGTTTCTCGTAGGATATTGTAAAAATAAAAAGCCGCTGCCCTAAGCTGATGAATTCTTCTTTCTGTTATTGATTGCGTTTTTTCAATTTCAGTTTTTGCGTGCTTATTTTTTTCTTTTAATGCAATACAATAAGAACATACATCTGTAGCCGGCGTACCGAATCCAATGTTGAAATTTTTATTGAAAAAATTCCGAAAATAGGAAGTTCTTACCTTTTAATTGTCGGCTACCTCGTCATTATAATGCTTCCAGATTTTGTTAATATTTAATTCGCCAGACACGTATTGCCGGCTAATAGTTTCTTCTCTGAAATAATGCTTATCTATCTGTTTCAACTGCTCAATAAAAGTTTTCATAGAAATTTTCTTTGTTAAAAATTTTTCGGCATAACGGTTACCTCCTCTCTTTTCAATGGAAGGTAATCCTATTTTTAGATGTACCTTAGAATCTCGTTGAATCCTATTTTTTGAAACTTTTAAAATTCCAAAGAAAGTTTGTCTGCACACTGGAACTATTTAGCTTTTTCGTTCAGTAGGCATTTCCAAACCTCTTTTAACAAAGTACTTGATACTGCATTGCTTCTTGGTTTCTTGACTCTGAAGATCCTTTCTTGATCTTGGCCTTTTTGGAAATTGAGCCTTTGTATATTTTAAGAGGAAATTATCTTGTGCAATTTTATTAGGAACATTGTTAAATGATTCCCATGTGTACACATTGGAAAGCTCCCTTCGAATGAGTGCAAGTGGCTGCTGTTGGCCTTTCATTTCTGGAATATCTTTAAGAGTTTTAATAATTAAAATGACATCATTTCTTTAAAATTTAAAATTCCTTTTTCTTCAGATTTTGTTTCCATTTTTCAGGATTCCTTTCGCGCTTTCTTCCCTTTTCTGGAGTATATCGAATTCCTTCTTGATCCATTGCAAAAAATGAACAAATCTATTGACGCAGAATCACAACCGTGTCCTCTTAAGCAGCCGGGCCAACTGACTACACGATACAATATTGATGCATTAGATGCAAATAATGGGTTTTCACCGTTAGCTGGACATAGCTAGTTTTGAAAATAAATGTTTGTATATTCATTTCGAGAGTAGGAAAGAAACAAGTTTTGCGACTAATTGGACGTGGCAAGTTATGTGTCTCATTCTGTTGGACATGGGAGAAGTTTTGAAAATGACTCAAGATTTCAAACTGATTTTACTGTAGGGTAAAATCATTTCTCAGCTTTCTCATCAAACACATGTGTTAAGGCACTTTCACATCAAACACAAGAATCGAAAAAATGTAAACCGAAAAACTCAATTTATTCCACTTTAAAACAAGATTTTTACTCCAATGATTAATAAAATCATGGGAAATAGGATAAACTAATAATTTTACTAATAAAATAGTATACTTATCTTAGAATTTTTAAGAAAACACAACTTTTATGATTTATCGGACGAATTTTTCCGCCGAAAAAGTTTTTCGGCCGATAATACATAAAAGTTGTAGTTTTCTTCAAAATCTGAAATAAATATAACTATTTTCTCAGTAAAATTTTTAGTTTATCCTATTTCTTTAGATTTTATTAATCATTGGAACAAAAATCTTGTTTTAAAGTGGAATAAATTAAGTTTCTCGATTTGCATTTTTCTGTTCTTGTTTTTGATGTGAAAGTGCCTTTAAGACACGATTACGTGATTTAATTCCGGTGCTAACTCATTTTTGGCAAAATATGGACATAGCGAGGTTTATTTCTATACCCCTCATCTGTACTAGAGAAGTAGTAGAAAATTACCGAGTTTATTAGTTTATTTTGTAGTAGGTACCTATATGTCAATTGAAATTCACTTAGAAAGCGTAAAAAGATTATTAGAAATGTCTCTGTTGAAAAAAAAAACGGATTGTGACGGAAATTTCATAAAAAGGAAAGATGTTACAGATTTATTTTAATCTACTAAATCTAGAGGGCAGTGTGATAGTTAATGTCCATTTTTCCACAATTTTTTATTTGAAAAAGGCAATGATGAAAATAATTAAAGTATTAACAAAATTTGATAGAAATTTTTTTTTCCAAATAAACTGTTAGTAATATTATTAAAATTATTTAAAAAATTTGAAAAGTATTGTTAATTACTTGAAATATAAACATGTTCGCTTGTGTTGTTCTTTCTGTTCCACTCTGTTCAGTGGCCACAAAAGAATATGACTAGTGTGTAAATTTAATGTCCTGTGTCCAAACGCCGAAAATTTGTACATAATACAAACCAAATAAAACGATGATGCGTAAAAAGAGAACTACACTTCAAGATATATTTACTATGCTTAATAAAAACAGCAGCATTTCATCTTTTTCCAATTTAAATTCTATATTGAAGAATTACTCGACAAAGGAGTATTCAGATTTTATCCATTTTAAACTAAATAAAACTCCCAGTTTATTTGAAATTAAACGAACATTTTTTTTCTCATTTTTTTTAAAGTGTAAAGTTGTTAAATTTCGAAATACATCTATTAAACGTTAGATGTCGCAGTATTTAATTGATGTTGGGCGGCAAATAGAAATATCCCGCTCGCGCTAAAGTCACAAAAATGGCAACTTTGTCTGTCAAGTCCAGTTCCAGTCAGCCAGTGCACTCAAATCAAATCCAAGCGGCTGGAGTAGGTAGTTTGCAATTGTACAGCTGTTTGTCGTTTTTGAGTTTAATACAAATTCGCTCGCGTTTTTCTCTGGTCGGGGTACTGGAAAAGAAAAATGCTTGATATCAACAAGCGTCGATGTGCGAGCAAAAAGTAAAAGAAAGAAACACAATTGCTACGACGACGGCGAGGGTAATTTTAATTTTGTGTTGAATAAATTTTACTGTGTTCCGTGTAAAAATTGTAAATAAATTGCGTCGGGTCTAGTTGTATCGTGCGGTGAGTCGTCGTGACATTAGGTGAGCCGACAGCCAACAAAACGAAGGGAGCAGAACGGAACACAGGAGGAGTAGAAACAAAAGATCCCGAAATTGCCTCGGCGGTATAAAAATTGCCGTTTGTTTTCTTGATTTTCTGTTGGCGCTCAGTGTTTTATTTTTTTTTTAAATTGTTTAATGTAGTGATCAACGTGTGAATAATGATTAGTGCTATAATATCTCGTCTAGCTATGTAAGTATATTGAGTATATTGAGATCCTGGAAACTTTTGTGAAAAATCGAAAATGGGGAGCCCCATCTCAGTGATGAATTGATTTTTATCCTTCTGTCAAATTTTTAATTAGCATCGAAAAGGGGGTCTCCGATGTCTTCGCTGAGACATAAATGGCAGGCAGGACAGCTGATTTTTGAAAAATTTCTGTTCGTTGACATTGCTTTAGAATTTGCATTTTAATTTGGGGCCCACATCCTATAAATGGTGGTTTGCTTTGAAACAAGTTTTATTTTGTGTGAAATCATCTTGGTTTGTAATTTACTTTGAAGCTATATGAACTGGTTCTAGCGAGGACCGTAGATATTATCGATGATGAAATCATGATCCCGTTTACTACTTTTGTAGGCACAACAGAGATTAATAAAATTGTGAAATATCATAAATTATTGTTATCGATTATTCGCTAGCCTCATTCTTTCTTTAGAATTGTTAGCTACGTTCTCTCTACTCTGCCAGTAATGTATTCTTGCTAAGGCCCTCAGGGTCATACACAATTTACACAAAGAAAAACAATCAAAGAAAGTGTTCTAGACTTTCAGGCGCAGTATTCTGGCGACAATGACCATCGCATAGTCGTGGGTGCATTTTATAATTGATTGGGGTTTTGCATGATAAAGAAGCTGTCGTTTTTAGCCGTTTAGGAACTTACACATCGCTAAGCCAGTAAGCATACCTAAGCCAAACCCATCGGTCCCCACTGGACAATTTCCATATAATAGAGATTAAGTTATAACACAAACAGCAAGTATTGTCTTCATACACGTCACAGGTCACACATGCTTTCAATCCATTAAAGGAAATTCAAGTTTAACTCGCTTATTATTCTTCATAATAAGCTCAAATATACATAGACGTCTTCCGTCTCTGTTGTCTTAATGAAGCTCTTCCATATTTCATTGGGCAGTGACCGTGAAAATTTTCTTCCAAAATAGGTTTTTGCACAGTCCAGCTGAGCGGAGTCTGCAATCTGAGCTACTCTTTGTAAATGCTTTGAAACTAGACTGATTACAGGTAATTTCCGTGACTAAGGCAAGAGATTTGAGTGCTTTTAAATAAGTTTTGAAATTATTTTTCGAAACCTTGCCGGTAGTAGAGGAAATGTACCTTGAATTATACACAGAAAACGAAAAAGGCAATTTGTTATTTAATTATTTTTCTTTTAAAGATGACTCATAAAACTGTAACTTTTCATGGTTTTTGTATAATTCGATTTTAATTGCATAATTAAAAAATACGGGAGGCGTGCGTAAAGCAGTATTAAGTGAATTAGCACATTTAAAAATGGTTATTTGCTATTGAGGAAAATTTTGGAATTTTTAATGGATGCGTGTCGTCATTGTACCGGAAAAGTTGAATAGAGGCAGTCCCTTAGGAACTCCTTGACATTAAATGATAAACGCATGCCTACCAGTTTTTATTGCACATCTCTTCTTTTAATAATAATAAATACAATAATACCAGAAGCCAATTAAGAAAAATATGTCGGCCTTGAAATAATATTGCCATTAAAAAATATCTTTGAAATTAGTTTTGGTCGTGACGTCGATATTCGTTTTGGTCGTGACGTCACATTAAGATAGACAAAAATGGTAATGTTAGCCCAAATTTTAAATTTGCTGTTGTTATTTAAATAATGTCAACTTTTTAATGTGATGTACCTACCTAGCATCAGTAATAACTTGTAGAAATTGAAATCTTACTGTTGCTCGTGCTCTTGGCATTGCATTTCAGCCTTAAGGGGTTAGCACAGATAAATAATAGCTATAGATATAGGTAAAAGTGGCATGAAAGTGACCTACTAAAATACAATCCAAGCAATCTGATAGTTAACCTCAATAGCCGACTGATCTCAGTTGAAAGGAAATATAGACAGAAATCTATAAATTTTGAAGATAAAGTGGACGAGCGTTAGAAGGAAATAGATTAAGGGTGACTCAAATGCAAATTAATCCTTAACATCAGAAGAAAAATAAATAGTTGTCGACCAACATTATTAACCCCTTTATGTATGATTAAATTAAAGAAATTTTGCATATCAATATCATTTAATTTCATTCGATACATACATACATACATACAGTATCCTTCACTAGACTAACTTAACCTGTAACCCTTCCATGTCAATTAACAATAATACGTAGTAATGATCAGTTTTTATCTTAAGTGCATCCTTTTCAATCCTTAACATCCTTCCACTTGACATCTAATCAAGTTCTAAGAAAATCTACCTGATTCAATAATCTCCCTTTTCACCTAAACATTATTATTTATGATCACCTATAAAATTTAAAGAAATGAATGAATTTTTTAATTTTATGATTTTTCTGGGGTTCCAGAAGGACTTTTCCTGGTTTACTTTCTAGCTCATTTTCCTAGTTTTGTTATTCTTATAAGTCCTATATCTTATCACTACAAACAAAAACAAATTTGCGAAAGTTAAAACTTGTTAAATAGATCCTCAGAATACTTTTCAAGTTAATTCAACAAGGAAAAAAGCTGAAATTGGTCCATTTTCATAGGTTTTTATATTATGAAGAATTTTTTAGTCCAAAAAAAATTGAATTTACAATTTATTTGTGCGCTTTCAGCGTAAGCAGCTGAAAGCAACGTGTCTTAATAGGCTAGTTACAAATTAAAAAAATACAAGAACGAAAATCATCTATCTCGTTAGCTCAGGGGTAAGAGCAGGCGCTCGGAAATCGGAAGGTCCCAGCTTCAAACCCCGGACGAGGCGGTTGTTTTTTCCTCTTGTATATTTATGATTTGATTTAGAATCGTTAAAAAAAGTTCTTAAAATTCTTCTATTTCTCCACGTAAAAAACGTAAATTTCTGTATGGCTACACCTTGAGGAAGTTGCCCAATTTAGTCAATTTTTGGCATTGCATTCACTATTTTTATGAAAACCCAGTGTACAAAATTTCAGATTTATGTCGACGTGCTCTCAGGCAGTGTCAAAATTGTAGTGAAAAACGTAATTTTTATATGGCAACCTTATGAAAGAGTTACCTGATTTGTTCCATTTGTTCCGGACATACAAAAATCAAAATAACTTTCAATATTATGCGTTGCGGGTATATGGGCGAAGCGCAAACTAAAAATTAAGCTAGTCGAAAAAACTTTGTGAAACGCACGTCTATTGGGGATTACGCATTGTTCTAGCACATAGCTTTACCTGCTTTATGTAATATATACCTACGTATATTTAGATGACTATGACTGGCCTAACATTTTCTTTTTATTATAATACGTATGTTGCTTTCCTCGACACTATTTGAGATATATTGACCGTACAGCATAGATTCTGGTTGGTGATTATGAATATCACTTATTCTGATTAATACCACCCACGTCCGTCAAAAATGCAGCTTTGCAGATTTTATTCATGCATCTCTATTTTTGATCCTGTTCTGTCAGACGACCTAAACAGAATAATGCTTAATTCTATAACAATAGGCGTGCGCTTCACAAACTTGTGCTTGCGCGCTAGTTTAAGTGCTTTTATCTGGCTTGTGAGCTTTGCAATGGGTGCGTTGCTTCGGTTGATAGACTGGACTAACATCTGCTAGAACTTACTCATCTACGAATTAGTTCCAAAGAGAGACCAGTTGTTGAAAATTGTTGTGTTCTTGAAAGCAGGATTTGGTCTTCCAGGTCGTATGACATAATCAAACCTTCTTCCAAAATGTTGGTATAAGTATCATCTAGTCCTCTAGGTCTAGGGTATAAAAATGAATATCTTCCCAGGCAGTCGAATCAAAATCCAACCTAAAGTAAACATGGCCGCTCATACACGTTCAGTTAAAGCAACAGCAGCAGCAGTTTTGTGCAATTACAAAGTGAGTTGGAAGGAATTAGATTAATGCATTTAAGCTTGAATATTCAACTTCTCCCTTTCCAGATCGCTTTAAAATCATAAAGAACTGTACAGTATTAACTGCGAGCATGTGTGACCGACTTTAAACTATGATTTGGTGGGCTGGGCGGGGCCCGATTATTGCACATAAAATTTTTCAGTGAATTCCTACGAAAAAAAATCAATGAGCGTTCAATAAATACTTCCTTGTATTTCCTGTTGTCGCATAATAATTCTGGGACGGGATTCCAGTATACTGCTGTTCGATTGATTCGAGTTTGCAATCATTTATTGATTCCGATTATTGTTAGTGGTATTATTGATGTTGACCGCATATGTGTCAACAATATTATTTGGTTATACAGTCACAAAATTTCGTGGACATTAACGATAGCAACTTGTGTCAAAATCTTGTCTGAGAGCACCAATCACAAAACTCTGCACAGACGGCAAACGCAAAATGTCTAATCTCTTAATCCGAGCACATTTTATATGAAAATTGACAGAGTCGATCTTTTCAGTGGATTTAGCGCCTGCAATCTACCTTCGTAACAGACGCTGCGTTTCATTTCCTTATCAATCGTTGTATGTTGTGCATTTTGCAGTACTCCCTTGCGTATCTCTAGTGGAGGTGATACTGTTGCCAATGTTCTTCTGTTTTAAATCTTGTTTTCTATCAGACTCATTTAGATATCCATTGCTTTTGGTCTCATTGGACGTAATCTAGGCTTTCTTTAGCAGTTGATTTAATGGCACTTTTCCTTATACATAGTGCAATCTTTGTTAATAGTTAATTGAGATTCCCACTCGGGTCATTTAATTTTACTGGGCAAAATGCTTTCACCACTTTGTTTTCCGTCTTCTAGCATATCAAGCCATATTAATTTCAATTGTTATTTCTTATTTGAATGTGTAAATTTGGTAAAAGCAACGACTTTTAATAATAATCCCATTACAAATCACATCGGAGGAAGGTGCGATAGACTACTTTCGTAAAATTGCAAGCCACATGAGCTCAGTCGGCACATAATAATACACCGATATTCAATTTTGATGTACGTTTCTAGTCAAAACTGAAAAATTTTCCTTGTGGACCCTCTAATCATTCTTAACTACTTTTTAAAAAGAAAACATTTCTTTCCCACGTTCCAGATTTTGTGACATGTTGCAATACATAAAACTGTGAGCATCACACATTTATTAGCATAATTAATTCAAAACAATCGAATTTTGGATGCTTGAAACTTTGTCAGCCCGTCCAGTAATGAACAGTGGTTTTGAACTTGCAAAGTGAATAAAAATATATTTTAATTAGAAAAAGTGTTATTCATGTTATTCATGAATGTGAAGAGTTAAATGAATTATTAAAAAGCTTATTACAAGTCAAAACGTCGACCTACATGAGTAGATTACTGCAGAGAAGAACTCTAACCGGTTTACATATGCACATGCAATTTACCAACTTGTATAGGGAAACTGACACTGAGAGACATTTTTCGAGAAAATGTTCTTCATGGGGTGAATGAGTTGTTGATTCTGCCCTATGTCAAATGGTAGTCTTGTATATAAAAGGTCTAGACAAAATGTTAACAACCGTTTAACGAGCCTCTCACAAGCGAATGTATAATAAAAATGTACTACCTAAAGCATTCTGAAAACTCTGATGGAATTATAGTGTAGAAAATTTGTTATAACTCCTGGGCGCGATAAATGTTACCTGAGAATTCGAAAAGTAGAAGACGTCATCATTTTTACATTAAATTATCTCTTGGGCACATACCTACATTTCTCAAAATAGTTTTTCCTTTTTTTAAATAATTGTCATAAGAAAGGAGACTAAGGTTATTTGATTCTTTGAGGAACATGATGTAAAGAAGAAGACTTTCACCCTGGTTCTTATTAAAATTTGTGCGACTGCTGTAAGAGAAAACTGCGGTGTCATGAGCGGCTGCCTGATGAGGAAAACTGATGTCTTGAAGTCTAGTTCTGACGTCCTGAAAGCCTGCTTAATCCAGGAAAGTGAGAGCCTCTTGGAAACGATGTCCTGGAAACCTGCTTAATGCAGGGTATTAGTGGCTTAAATATTCGATATAGGCAATGATGTGTCCTGGAGGCTTGGCTACTGGCCAATCAAATGTTCGATAAACAGCCATATTAAGGTGAGCAATTTCCAGACCTGAAATGAGTTTATAGCCCCGAGTTTGCTTGATAAAGACTGGAAGCTAACGCAAGGTCAATCTGTTGAGCAAGTATACCTGTCCGGTCAAGACTGTCCCTATGAAAGTCTGAACGTGTGCTGGGATCAAGCCTACCCTATACCGCCTTGAAGTCTGCGAACAGACGAGCTACAATGCTGGTGTTGTCTGCAGGTTAGCTTCTTATAGTCGGGACTAAGTCGATGTGGTGGATGTGTATACAGCAGCGGAGGGGAGCCCGGGACTGCGGGAGGAGTCAAATGTTTTCGCAGGAGATCTCTAGTGCGTTCTTGATAGGCAGAAAGCCTGGAGTTTGAAAAGAAGCTTATTTTGTGGTAGCATTAAACAAAACTTCGGTTCATCGTTTGTCAGGTCCTGTTGGGGTTTTTCCTTTATTTAGTGTAGCTATTACTGTTGAACCTGTTTATTTATTTTTATTTTTTTTATTTTTTTTATAACATCAGAATAATTTGTGTTATTTTTTCCTTTACAATAAAGTGAAGGGCTACCCTGTAGATAAAACGAGAAACACTGTGACAGCATAGACAAATGTAATGTCTACAAAGGCTGGGAAAGTAGAACAAAAATGTGCAACGCTTTGCTCGAATATAAAATCGACAGGACTTGCTGACGTAAGCAATGGGGGTACGACAACAATGCCTCGCTCCAATACAAAATCAACGATATCTCGCTCGAGCTCGACTGATGTAGGGAAGGCCCAAATTTTTTCTTAAAAATTTACTGGGAATTTTTTCTTAGAAATTTGCTGGAAATGCTTATGCATTATTGGAGGCCGACAACGGATGCTAGGGCTAAACTAACAAGTTTTATGAGCTGACACGGGCAGTGAGCAAGAAGCATTCATTTTTTCTGAGAAATTTACAGAAAATGTTTCAGCAGAATTTTTATTCAGTATAGTGGAGTTATTTTCAGTCAGATACAATACTTTCATGTGTGCCGTTGTCGGCCTCCAATATACATTAAAATTCTAAGGAAGACATTTCCAGTAAATTAACAAATGAGGCGTTGTTGACGTTCGAGGCATCGTCGATTTTGTATTCGAGTAAAGCGTTGCAAAGTTTTTTTACTTGCCTTATCTTGTTTGTCTATGGTGATAGCTTTTCCAATCACAACATTGTGAGCTCTGTCAACTTTGGCAACTCACGATAATAACTTTGACAGGTTCTAGTTGATAGCGTTAATTGGGCTATAAGCTTGAGGATTCCAGTTATTGTGTAATAATTTACTACAGGAAGAATAAGTTTTTTTACACTTTTTACCGTAAAAATTGCATGCACCAAATGATAAAAAGTTGTCTCTTAAAGCCGACGGCCTCACCAACTTTGCCTTATATATTCTACAGAACTGTCAAAGCTCGTAAGGTCGGTTAGGTTGGAAAAGTTTTTCTCGCTTAAATTTTTCTTTCTACGTTCAGCAAAGTGTTTCTAAAAGCGAATTTCGAATTAAATTTTGTTAAGTTTACAAAGTGGTTGGTCAAAGTTTCGGAAATGTACGACACGGCTAGATGGAACAAAGTGCTATTCCGTTTATTTTCTTAATTAAATTTGAACTAATAATTTACAAAATGGAGAATAACAAATTGTCTCAACTTTTGAGTATTTTTGAGGTGAAAATCTATTAATAGGTTTCATCAAAACATAGTTTCTTAACAGATCTGGTTTCTTTAGTACCAAAATGAAAATTTTAAAATATGTAGAACAGAATTTTAGTACAAACACCACCTTAATTAGTTTAATATTAATTAAAAATTCTTTTTGAAACTGTTTGGATCATCAAAATATGTAGATTTACTCAGATTTATTTTCAACTGGAAATGGGGGACACCATTAAAAGTTGATTCGCTTGGTATACCTTTTAAGGAGTTTGCGTTGGTAGCGTTATTTTTTTTTGTTTAATCAAGTCTCGTCAAGAAAGTTTATTCAACTTAAAGTAGCGAGGCAATGAACTTTCTTATGAAAGCTAAAAGTTGTAAAAAGACGACTCTGCCAATAAATAGTAAAACAGTTTAAGAAAAAGAAAAAAAACATTCCTTTTACGATATTTATCCCAAGTTTATTAAAATTCAATTACACAATAATATTTCCTTTTAATGAATTTATGGCATACTTACTATGTATATATGAGGGTGAGACTCGAGACCGTTCAATGGTTAGTCAACAACAAAAAACCATTAAACAAGGAGTCCCTGATTCAAATTTCGAGCTCACATTCGTCTCTTTTAAATAGAAAAGATACATAGTTGGGTACTCATTGTAAAAACTTGGGAAATTAAAGTGGGATTCCTCTTTATCCCTAGGTACATTCATCGGATTTATGTATTAAGTCTTGTCATTCCATTTGTAATGCATAGAAACAATTGTGCCACAAATTGGATTGGATACCCAAGAATAATATCAAAATATATTTTGATTGTTATGTCATTTCACATGTCGAGACCGTATTGATAAAAATCTTAGGTCTAAGTTCGAAAATGAGTAAAATCGAAAAACTCCTTCGTAGAGTTCTCATACGATAATTAAGTTATTTTTTACGTAAATTTGGTTACTGCATGAGACATCGAGACCTCAAATATTGTGTACGTGTAATTACAATACATTTTAAATAAATTTTTAATCTGGCCACCTTGTCGTAGAATTGCTATTCAAAAATCCTAATTTTTCATATATGTATAGTAGGTATACTATAGAAAAACGGTTAGTCTAATGGCTGATTTACATTACTCGAACCTGCGATTTTACTGACAAAGTGAGTGAGAGGGTCTTATTATTTTGCCCTATTAGAAAAAAAAGAAAAAGGTGATCGACTGTGAAAACATTATTTCCCACTGTTTTATAGCGAAGTATCACTTTTGACATTTCATTAAATTGTTAATTGTACAAATTAGTCAGACCCACTGACATATATATAAATGGACTACTTGATCTCCTGTTTCATGTGGCACCAATTTTGATTTCAGAAAGTATGCACTCACTGTCAATGCTACTAACTGTCGTAAATTGGTGCTATATTTAAATTATTTGCGAATTTACTTATATGTATGTCCGTGGGATTTGCCGAATTTACCACAAAAGTATTTGGGACTATTTGTATCGTTAAATTTTAATTATGAGTTGAAGTAAGTGTTTTTTACAAGGATTTTTACAAGCAATTCCTCGTTCCTAATCATTACAGTTCAGTGGGAAAGTATGCTCTCACGGAAAGAGACAGGAATATGAAAGTGGTGCCATTTGCTTTCATGGATTTTAGGTTCAATAAGCAGTCCATTTATATACATGTCAGTAGTCAGACCTCAAAAAAGAAGAAAAATCAATGAATATGAGGAAATTCCTTAAGGAATATATTTGACAATTTCACATATACATATTTAGTTCTATTTAAACAAAATGATAAAAGCAGAAAGTCTCATTTCAAATCAGTTTATATAAATATAGATTTTATTTCTATGTTTACAACTTTCTAAAAATTACACACCAATTTCCTTGGTCGTAATAAGATTTAACAATTTCAATTTCATTCACTTTTTCTCACAACTTATAAGGTTATTTTCTTGAAAAACATGTACGCAGAAAAGTACAATCATTAACCTCGCTGCTAGATTTTGATTTTATTATCCAAGGCACAAATACATCCTGTTCTTGAAATTGTGTTCCATTCATATGAATTGGCAAACTAACCTCCGGTTTAGGTAAATTTGGTTGAAGCTCATTTACCAATGATAATAACCGTCAAAAGTATCAATTCCTCTTCCTGGCTTACAAAATTTTTAAAAACAACTAATCCTGGAATCGCTAATTTTCACAATTTTTCTCCTCATACGACTTTGCACGGTATAGAGAATACAAAATATTCTCATTAAAATTTTGACACATTCCGGCCGATGTGCTTGCATTGAATAAATAACTTATAAGGAAACGGCATATTAGGTGAAAACCTAAGCCACTCGGCGAAATTTTTTAGTGTGCTGTGTTTGTATTCGTTTCGTCATGACAGTAATGAAACCATGACATTTTGAAGAGGGACATTTTTTATAATCCAAATTGCTATGTAAAATAAACAAATTTTTAGCGCCCCCTTATTTTCAGATAATTTTTCTTGGCGTTGCCTTTGTATGACTGACATAATTTAGCCACCAATGACAATTCAATTGTAAACAAACATACCGGCATTGGTAAAAAAAAGTTAAATTTTTTTCCCATGGCTGTTAATTTTTCTAAATATTTCACTTTTATTTTGCTAGAAACACAATATAATTAATTAGTAAAGCTATTAAATTTACTTGAAGAATGCTTTCCCACGACAATAACTTCGTTCCGTTCGTTCCTATTACCTATTCCTCTATTACATAAAATATCGTTCACAAAAGAATATTTTACACTTATTTCACACTACTATTAAGTAAAATCCTGTTAAATTATTTATTTATTACAATATCGCGAATTCAAATCCGAGAACTTCTTTTCAAAATTATGAAATGTCAGAAATGTTGAACTGACGCAAAATAGCCACTAGGCCCTCTTATTACTCCCCCCAACCTTAGGTCATACTGTCATTGAATTGCTTAAACACGTACACTCACTGTATATTTATTCAATGTGTGCTTGCTTCAATTGTGTGCGTGCCATAAAATATACTTCTGGCTAGAACTTTTTATGGCTAATTATGGCAGTAAAAATTTCCCCTACGTTTCGGGAAGTTTGACATTTAACTCAGTAAAATTTTGCTGGATTATCTCTTGTCCTTATCGTTCTAAAGTATTTTCAGATAAGGCGAAAATACTTACTCTGTTTTCTAGCAATGTTCGAGTAATGTAAATTAGCCATAAGTCGTTTTTAATGTAGGTCTAGGTACTGAGGGGTTTTTTTTTTGGAAAGTATGAATTTGATTTCATTTTTACTGTTCAACCAACCGTTTTTGAAAGGAACTCAGATAATTTAACGAACACATTTTCAAAAAAACAAGGAAACTATTGGTGAATACTTTTCAACAAATCCGAACAGGCATTGAACTGAACTAGAATCTGTCAGATCTACACCGAACTTAGTCCTGTCCCGAACGGGGACATGCTGAAAAGAATGCAAGAAAGTAGAATATCCGAAAACGTTCGTCCTTTATGATTTTAATAAAAAAATAAACCACTTCAATAAAATAATTGTATTTTCACAAAATGTCCATACATTCCCAATTTAATTACAAATACTTCCGATTTGACGTTTAGCTCCAAACCGTAGCCACAAATTTTCATGGAACAAGAAAGTTCAAAAGCGATGCAGAAACCGAACATTATAACTGCTATGAATAGAACATACGTTCGGACCCAGTTCTGTGTCAGTGTGGTGAAGAAAACACTTTAGATTTAGGAACCGAACGAGTTACGGTTCAGTTCAGGTGAAAAGAATTCACCATATATGTTTACGGCACAATTTTGTAGGTACAGATTCATCGATTATCTTAAAAACGACCTTACGTGTACATATGGCAGCTTTAAAAGGAGTTAGTGAGGCGCAATTCTGCCAGGAGGAAAGTACATGCAAAGGGAAAGGCTGCATATATGTATGCTTCGTGCTGAAAAAACACAGCTAATCTGATCTGTGATGATTTTGCGTGTTTAGAGCGCAGCCTGCATGTATATAGCCTAGTAGTCTAGTCATGTTATTAGTACATTTGGTAAGCTATAAGATTACCGGTTGTAGAATCAAGCTTCTACATGGAGAATTTACTCTGGTAGTAAGTATGGCCATATAAGGTCATGCATAACGAAGCCATACCAACTGGGTAGATATAATGCTAACTTGGTACCACGCGGTTGAGGAACCCTGGATAGTTCTAGTATAGTAGTACTATTCACCTCAACATGGAGAAGGCCCTCTTGATGGGAGCATCGTGGTGCATGTGGTAGCCCATATGCGGGCAGAGAGAGAGAGAGAGAGTGTCTGAATCTTGCATCACTTAGGCGGATATTCTTCTTTGAACAGAGAAATATGTTCTTTGAATAAATGGCGTACAGCATCCGAGGAGCTGAAGGATGATCGCTTACGAATGTATATGCTTAGATATTTGGCTTTCGGCGTGGAGTTGCGCTAAATCAACCGGGTGCCGTGACCCATAGATGGGCAGAGATTTTAGATGGGTGTCGCTTTGACCAGTAAGTTAATGTCAAGCATGCACTGGCATAACTGGTACTCATTGGCACAGGATATACTTTATTTCATGAGGGCGCTGGTTATCGCATTGTTACTAATCCGAGCATTAAGACTGCCGTAGAATTAAGGCTTCATAGCTGGGTGTCCACGTAAGACCCCGACAGAATCTTACATGTATATATGTATATGGGAATCAGAGTTAAAATATACTTGTTAACCAGTGAGATTTAAATGTCCATACTTGAATTTCTAATTGTGCCCTCTTTAGGTACATATATCAGCTTGGTGCCAGTACCTTGTTCGATTCTCCTCTTAATTTCACTTTTTACGGGGAAGTCTCAATTCCACACACACGGCCATCCTGATATGACTTCTGCTTTCAGCTATCCGTCGATTTTACTTTTTTAATTGCCTTTTCTATTAATTTTAAAAAGTAGAAAAAAAACTTTTGATCATCGACGAGTTTCGTACTTCCATACTTGATATTTCCAGCTCTGTGCATTGTGGCCCAATTGCAGCACATCATCTTGTCAAATTCTGCTTTTGATTTAATTTTCGCGAAAAAGCCTGATCCTACATTTGTGTATGCAGGCAGTCCACAAGGAAACGATCAATTTGGACTGATTTTGGACCCGCGTATTTTTGGTTTCGATGAAGATAAAAATAAAAAAAAATAGGTGGGTGGGCTAGTTATTTTCGTATTCTATACAAACTTTGAAAGTCACATTCCATTCATCGGAGGAGATGATCAGGTTTCAAGGTGATCGGTTTCTGTGGAATGGTTGTATGTACGATTAATACGAGTTTTGAAGGAGTTAGAGTTTTAAATGCAGATCTTTATTATCCTAGTCTTGCAATAGTTTGTAGCTAGTTTTTTTTAGCTTCTCAAAGCCGATTGACTTTCTGCACCCATAATTAATAAACAGATTTAAAATCTCCAAATAGCAAAACAACTTAACTATGATTAATCATTTATGCTGCGTTCTTTTATATTGATCTGGTTCATAGGAAACTTAAAAAAAAATGTTTGTAGTTAGCCAAGATTTTACATATGAGGCAAATTATCAAATTGCGATAATATTCCAGTCAATGCGGGCTTTTGCCCTTCGAGAGGTGGTGTAGTTGTTATTTTTATATATATTATTTAGTTCCGGGCCTCAATGGAAAACCCAAGCTTCCCCCCTATGGTAGGGGGGGGGTGTCAGCCATTTTGGTTTAAAGGTACAAAAAGTGGTTTTTTTTTTCGAAATAATGCCTCAACGGTCGATCTTACGACAAAAATGGCTGATACAAATTTGAAGAAGACAAAATTCCCTACATTTGAAGTTCTGCATACAATGAGCTCTGTAAGTGACACCGTACACCCTATACTTTTTAAAATACAGAGTATTTTGTGAAAGACTAGCATATTTCCTTAATCACCCTGTAACTCGAAACGGTTGAGATACCGATCCCCCTTTCCATTAAATTTTTTGTTTGACTAGGTGACTACCATCACCTCATGACCTGTGGACCATCATGCCCGAAACACCCTGTATAAGGGGTACTATACGTAACACATGTTTTTAGAAGAATGTTCATGTTTCCACCGCTGTAACTCGTTACACATCCATCAAACTTACAAAAAAAAGTGTTTATACAAAAAATGTACGGAATTTAGTCTTTTTCAAATTTGTATCAGCCATTTTTGTCGTAGGATCAACCATTGAGAAATTAATTTCAAAAAAACATTTTTTTGTAACTTTCCAAGATCGCGGACCGCGCGGGGTCTGCGCGTCTCGACCCATGGGGTGAAAGCTTGGATTTTTCATTGGGAACCGGAACTAGATAACATATAAAAATCACAACTACCCTACTTTTGTAGGGTAAAGGCCTTATTTAGTTAATATTCCCAAGCCTTCAAAATAGAACCTGAATAAAATATTGTTAGTTTTGTGATTTTTTATCCTACTCATCGCAATTTCTTATGAATTTAGAAAACTCTGTACATTTATCACCTTTTTTGATGACCTCCCGTCAATCGATAATCTGCTTTGATCCGGATCAGGAAAAAAGAACGCGGCTAATGTTTGCTTAAATTGAAATTTTGTTAAATAACGAAACTAAGCTGAAAATTACTGGAAACATTTTTTCTATTTAAAACCATGGTTTAGAAAATGCGGGGCGAGTTACATTTAACCACTTATAGTCACTTTAAATACATTCAATTTTGCATATAACATAGGACTTACTATGGTGCTATCATTGTGTAGTGAGAAAGAACTCTGGTTCATGTGGCTTGGGAAGTATCTCTCGTTGATACACTGGAATAAATCAATCGAAGCGAAAAGCTTTATTTATTTATTTTTTTTAGCAAAAAACTCTTCTTACATCAGAATTATATTTCTGTTGATGCTAACGCGACGGCGCGGACTGGCGAGCTCTTAAGAGAAATTTGCATAATTGTAAAAATTTGTTACTGCCTAAAAGTAATTCAATTCAAATTCCCACGTGTTACGAATATTTAGAATTTTTTTTTATAAATTATTTGTGGTTTACGTTTGCGTATTGAAACCATGACTATAGAACAGTTCTAGTGCTAGTTCTAATATCGATAAGAGTAGGTTAGGTTACAGTTGCAGATATCGTAAAAGCATATACGACCAGCCACACTTAGACCATCTACATATATGCTCCATTGTGATGCTCTCGATAAGAGTAAGAAATTAAAAAGAATTCGGGGGAGTGAATAGGAATGTGAATGGGTTTTTATAAAGTTTCACACAAAACCACATTCCAAGTTATATGTGAAAAGAACGGAGAAAAATCTTGTTGTGGGTGGATTTCTGGCAACCCAATAGTCACCAGTCACCACTACCCTAATTGGTACCCACAATGAAATTATCGCATAGCTCTGCTTACGTTAATTTCTTGATCTCGGATGACGACTGAGATTGTCACGAATGGAATCTGCGAAGTGAATCGCATTTTGCAAATTGGAATCACTTTAGCGTGAATTGCTTCTGAATTAGAGATAACTTTTGTTGCTGTTTTTGTTATTCTTTTTCTTTTGTACTTAGGTAATATAAAATTTTTTTTACGAAATTAAATCTTGTTAGAATGCCATTAATCATGGTTTTAAAGAGTTGTTCTGTTTTTTGGATCGTATATGATTTTTTTATTTTATTTTGTTGAATTTGAATAATTTTAAATGTCAAGAACTGTTTATTCATTTTGGGTTAACTATTTCTACAGAAAAGGATTGGCTGTTCTTAAAATATTTTTGGAAGTATAATTCTATGTGTATAAAGAAACATTGATAATTTCGCCTACAAATATATTTTAAATTCGACGGATTTTTTTTTTTAATTATATAAACTCTCCATATTTGTAATGCTTTTGCAAAATGCGGAAATGGTGAATTTAAAGGTTGGTTTTTGTTACGAATAAATATTTTGAATCTTTTTCCTAGTTCCAACATACCTATCCACTTCAATAATGTAGTCCCTCGAGAATAATGGGAGATTTACATAGTTAACTTATTGCAAGTAGATTTGATTGTTGGCAGTCCCCCGATTGTTATCATTTTCACAGCGAAAATCGTACTTTCACCAATGCCAATACACTTTGCGACGTTCCCAGCGGAAAATAGATGTGCTCAAAGATGAATGTTAAAGCGCTTCCTAAATGTATCATCGTTCATATAGGTATGTATGTTTAACGTGCTCCAATGTCTGTAGGAGCACTTATAGGGAATGCAAAGGGACTCTAGAGAAAACTTTATTCAAGGTATAAATTTATGTGTTCTGAATGCGTTCCGGTTGATTGTAATTCTGCACGAATTATATGGGCATGATGCTAAAAATATTTTCAACATTTAATTAATTAAACGAAACCACACACCTAAACTAACTACTTAAGAATGAAAATTCTTCTGCGCTTTCATATGCATATAAGTCTTATCTTTTCAGCTGATGAATAATTCTAAGATCAGTAAAGAGATTTGCTTCTGTAAAGATTCCTTTGTGTATCTTAAGAGAGCACTTCGAAAAAGATATTTTCTGGCTTTGGTATGGAAGCTCTGTCCTGTATAAATATTATGGATAGAAAGCTGTCGTGGTTTTACGTGAGCATCTGCCATTATGGCTTAATCTCACGGCACTCTTAATGCATGGATTGAGACAAGCGACAATCAACGCCCTTGAGAGACAGAATATAATTTATATTCTGTCTCAGCAAGTACCAGTTTATGTCAGTGCATGCTTGACATAGGACTTACTGGTCAAAGCGAGACCTACCTAAAATCTCTTCCGATCTTTGGGTCACGGCACCCGGTTGATTTAGAGCAACTCCACGCCGAGACCCAAATATCTAAGCATACATTAAATAAGCGACCATCCTTCAAATTCACGGACGCAGTATGCAATTATGACAAAAGAACAAACTAAACAGAGGTTTAGAGAAAAATGTTCGCCTAAGTCATGTAGACTCAGATAATCTCACTCTGCCCGCGATATTGGCTACCACAACCACTACGATGCTCTCACATGATCATACGATCATGAGTACTCCCAGTGAATCTTACATGCAGATCTTTAAACGTTACTGGTACCTCCGTTCGGGCTTAATCATATTAGCACTTATAAAGTGACAGCAGTGAACCACGAGAAGGTTATGATCCGCCCTTTAGGCTAGGAGAGGCTTGAGACTAACGCCAGTAGTCTTATAGCATACCAAGGTACAAATACCAAGCTGTATACTAGGTCATACACTTGCTAGGCTTCACTAGGTACACGAACTTTCATCAGTAATCAGATGTACAGGACCTCAGCACAACGAAGCACGGTGCACATATATGGCTTTTCACATCCAGTTATTCTCCCTTGGCAGCTTTGCGCTTCACTAACTCTTTGCACCGCCAAAAATTATGGATAGGTCATACTCCACTACTTTTAACGAAAAATGTTGTTCATATTGTCTAGTCTGACTACATTGAGTATGCAATTTATATGTTCTGGTGGTCGTTGAGGAGAGTTGATCAACTTTTTCAAAATGTTAGTCCAGAATCTGTTGAGAAGTATTTTTTGTTTGTTTTGTTATATGAAGTTTTTGTAGCAATTTTTTATCATTAGCTACCCGATCCAGGATTGCAGAGAAAACCGACTATTTTACCTCATATTCCCTATTTCAACTTTATTATAAGTTTTCATAACTATCTAGAGAATTTAGGTTGCATGATCTTGGCGGTCAATTGTAGTCGTCGTTTGATCAGACGACGCGACCTGACAATTTCTGTCGCAGTAGTATTGTGTATAGTGAAATTGTTTTGCTTAAAGGACAGAACTTTGATGTTCATTGGTCCTACAAAAAGTTTTTAATCATGCTCCGACAACCAACACCATTGACTGTCTAAGTAACAGCGTTTTTTTCATCATCCATCTTAAAAAAAAAACGAAAGATCCAATTATGCTTTTAGACCATCATACCCCGTAGACACACGGGATATATCACTGATCATTGACGGAGCAATGATCATTGCATAGCTCGTGTGTCACTGTATCATCTGCGCAATGGACATTCGTTTCGTCATTGCACCAATTACGTCCCCACAAGCTTATTCGTTTGCAATTATGCATTGCTTGTCATTTCTTTTAGCGATAATCGCGCTTTCAGCGGTGAGGAACTGCAAATTATTGGAAAAATTAGCTGATTTTCCAGCCATCACTGTCAGATGTCATTTGTGAAATTGGCTGATACATTTTTATACCCTAGATGAAATCTATAGGGGTATACTAAGTTTGTCATTCCGTTTGTAACACCTCGAAATAATGATGGTAGAGCAAAATGAATTGGACACCCATGCATAATATTAAAAGTTATTTTGATTTTTGCATGTCCGTCCGTGCGTACGATAACTAGAGAACGCATATACTTAGAGAGCTGAAATTTTGTACACTGACTTTAAAAAAAAAAAAGTAAAATTAAGTTCGAAATGAGACAAATCGGGCAACTCCTTCGTTTTCCGCTATATATTTGAGCACTGCCTGAGAACACGTCGACGTAGAGAGCTGAAATTTGGTACATGGTATTTTCATTGTACTAGCAAATAAAATGTCAAAAATGGAATAAATCGGGCAACCCCTTCTTGGTGTTGCCATATAAAAATTTAGGTTTTTTACATATACTTTGAAAACAATCAGTCCTAGACATTTTTATTGTACTAAAAACTTCTTCAGAATAAGAAATTCTATAAAATTGGTTATAATCCTTTTTTCTGTCCGACGAACCGTTCTAGAAATATATGCGAGAAACCAATGCAAAAAATCAAAATTGCTCAAATGGGTGACCATACGAAACTGCTGAAAATTATAAGTTGTGCGAGCTGTGGCGCATTTATATAATAGATCTGAGAAAGGCACGAAGAAATGCCACATATACGCGGATATGTCTGTGAAATTTAAAGATATGGGAGTAATCGCCAGTATGCACAAGTGACACATTTAATGGGTCAAATCTAGTCTGTCAAATCTAATTACCTGAAGACCGTCATTGTCGTGTGCCACCCCAAAACAGGATGATCATTGGTCCAATTACGTAATTGAACCAATGATCATTGATATGTCCAGTGTGTCTAAGGGCCGGTTTCACAGTTCAAGTTTAAACTTAAGATGTGGTTAAAACTCAGTTTATCTCTTCAACACAGTTTCACAGTGGTAATTTAAACCTCGTTTAAACTTAGTTTAAACCACCAAAATTGAGCGTTTAAACTCAGTTTATCTTTGAATGTGAATGAAGTGACATTTCGATTTGACACTTGCTCAATTAGATTGGTTTTTAGACAACATTTGTGTAATTATACAATTTGTGTGATGAATTCAGACCGGGAAGATATTAGCAATGAAGAAATTTCGACGACAAAGGACAATGTGAAATCAACCAAATCATTTTGATGAGTGGGACGGGAAGGATTTCAGTTTCTCGTCTGCGCGCAATCTGTATGCCTTTCAACAAATTTCATTAATAATGTTGTGTTTCTTCATGAAAAAGTTCGTCGTGCGTTTCAAGGAGTCTTTACTCATTTTCGTAGGTTTAATTAATTTATTTTATTGTCACAACGATTTGGCCGGCAATATTTTGACTGCAAATGACTCACAATAGTTTGCTAGTTCACAATTGTACAGAAAATAGCTTGTTAGTTCACAATTCCATAGTGCTGCCATATTAAAAAAGGTCGAACACTGTGAAACTCATTTTGGTTTAAACTCAGTTTAAACTACGAACGGAGTTTAACTAATCCTGAGTTTAAACTCGAACTGTGAGACCGGCCCTAAGTAACACGAAACACTTGACTTTTCGCATTTACTCCTCATAAATCTTTCTTATATTTTTCAATCCTACAATGTGGTAGCAATTTTGATTTTTTACTAATCCACAAAGATGAATTGAATTGATTTTATTAGAAAAGTTCACACTTATTCTCGGATCCATTCAACAAACTCACGATGCTGCTGATAATAAACCTTAGGCTTCATTTTTTAGATTATATTGATCTTATAAGGGTGTAAATGTAAATATCCTTTAACAAAATTCACTGCATATTAGATTACGAAACGGTCCACGTCGAATTGGCGTATCTAGATCCTTGTCCATAATTTCACGAACAATGGCAAAGTTTAAGTCTGAGCAGCTATTATGAACCTGCTGAGGACTTTTGATTTAAGCTACAGTTAGTTTGAATTACTTGACGAAATTTGAAATATGATTTTATACTCCTACCTACCTACCAAAATATTGACGAAGAGCACGGGTATGGACGTTTTCCTCTCCAATTTTCATAATAGTCTGTGATAATTTGAACGCGTTATTCTGTTGTATGAATGGGAGTAAATTTTCTACAGGCCGACGTAAAGTATTTCCCGCCCCTTTTCGAAAATGATACATATCTATTTGTTCCTTGTTGTACTGATAAACATAAAATTGCTGAACTTTATTAAGTTATACATAGTATAAAAAAAACTAAAGTTTTCTGAGGAATTCCTCCTTCCTTTTAGATGAGTGGTGGAGGCTAGATATTCGGATACTATGGGAGAAAATATAGGTAGGGCAAGTGATTTGAATGTTGCTGATTTTTACTGACATCAGTCGATATTTTACTTTCAAACTAATTAAGTTGGGTTACTTTAAAATATTAAAAACGAACGAACGAAATTTTGTTTCAAAATTAAGCGGCGGTCACACTGATGAAGTATGAAGTATGCAGTATGCAACACTCAGTATGCAGTTGCGACTGAAATTGCGTTGTGTAATAGCAGTAGAAATCGCATGCAGCTGTCGGTGCTTGTTGCTAGCAGTATTTATTAGTGCAGTATGTGCTGAGAAGTTGAAGCGATATGTCACTTAAATAGAAAAGTTCTTCGATCTATTTGTTTGTCGATTTCTGTTTAAAAAGAAAAAGAAAGAAGAAAACATTGTACATTTTTTGTTAAAATGGCTTCCAATATAAAGTTTATGGAAGTGGTGGAATACTGATTTTGCGCATTCTGTAGAAAGCTTTGAATTTGTCATCATCCATAGACTCATTAGCGACAATTGCTGAATTACGCTACAAATTTTCTCTATAAAATGGCAAAATTTAACAACTTGTCCACAAGGTGCTTGCGGCGTCTTAAAACCACCAAAAAGCTATAAATTCTTCATCCGATGAAGACATTTTTAGTACTGGTGTTGCACTCAATACTGCGTCAATTTGAACAACGTCGCAACCTAAAGTAAGTACTCTATACTGCATGTTGCATACGGCATACTCCATACTTTATAAGTGTGACCGCCGCCTTAGTGCAAAGTGCAACCTGTGGAGACTACTGTAAAAGGGATAAATTGGAAAAAGCTTGGAGAAAAATTTCGTCGTAATTTGGGAAGATGTTTTCTTGCGAAATTTTTATTTAAATTATACTCCGTACTGCAGAGTATTAGGGTTTCTGCCGATACGAAACCCTTCTTCCAATCAATTTTTGAAGTTCAAAATTGCAATTTACAATCGTCATTGGCATGGCTTCCTTTCTCCATACACGGAATATAATTCACCTTCCAGAGGCGTTGGGCTTCCTGGATTTTATCACTTATTGTAAATGATAGTTGGCCTTTATCGTTTATCATGAATGATGGCTAAATTTTATTATTGATCAAGATTGTTGTATATATGTAGTAGTTGTATGTATACAAATATTAAGCCAGTCAGTCTTGATCTAGCATTTGGAGAGTCGGTCTGAATCATTAGGTAGTAATCACCTATTTATATAATTCTATCAATACATGGTTCTTGAACTAATAATAAACTAGGCCTTTAACTGAGGTTTCTTTTATTTTAAGTGCTTGCAAATTTGGCATACAAATCAGATCACTTTAAGTGAATATAGCATTTCGTACTGATGTGATGTTCTCGCAATATATCAGTTGCTGATAATTTTAAAACTTAACCATCCCCACATCAGCACATCAATAGTCTGGTGTGACACTTGCCTAGGAGATTTCAAGGAATTCAAAATTAGATGTGATTCACTGACATGTATGTACGTATATAAAATGGTCTACTACTTTTTTCTTATTTCATGCGGAATCAATTTTGTTGGTATGGTTGTGACAATTCAAGTTTCAAGTTTCGTTCTTGCTTTAATATTCATATTAAATACCTATACAAGTTCAACCAATTCAAAACATATTCGAAATTAATTTTTTTATTGGAAGCTTATCTCCTATAAAATGAAATATTCCTTAAACTCGATTTTTAAGGAAATAAAACTAAGCAATTTTTGTTTGTCTAACTCTGAAAGTAGAGAAAACATTAAAAAGACATATTGAATTGCAATCAATTTCTATTCTATATATTTATTTTAAAAACCACTGCAATGTGGTTGATTTCGTACAGAACTTATTTGAAGTTCAGGGGAATAAAGTACTTAAACCAAAAAGAGAAAATTATAGAAAAGTGATCGGATCACCCTGTAATGTACATCGTTATAGGTATGAACTCAAATATCATCACAAAAACGGAGAGACGAGACATCCCTTTTTCCATTTCATCAAAATTTCCAGAATTAACCTCTCAATTTACCTCTAAATGAGCTTTCTCAAAGTAGAGACCTAGCTAAATCTCATTTTCAACCTGAAACATTTTATATTCGTCCGAATTTCATCAAAATGCCTCGAAATGAATTTTCTGAATGTCGATATTTAGCTAAGTTGATTTTTCATATTGGAAAATTTAGTTTATCAAAATTCAGGAATTTCCTCTAATTACCGCCTGTAGGGAGCGTAACAGGAAAAACCCGACTTGTATTCAAAAGAATGAAATGAACATGTAAAGACCGGGGGGCCTATTCTTGAATAACGAAGGCACATTCCGTATTCGTTATACTGTCAAAACCATTCGGATTCGACACATGTGGTATTCTTGAATTCCGCATTCGTATTATATACCGAACGCAAACCCCTCGTTATTTAACGAGTGAATTCAACCATTCGTTATGCCAAACGAAGAGTGAATCAGCTGCTACTTTACGGCTGATAATGGGAGATAAAAGATGTGCGAAAATTTCATATGCTCAAAAAACTAAACTTATTGAGTTTTCAGTATTAATTTTCATACCCGAAGCGCAAAGGAACTTGAAAAGTTTTTTTATGATATTATATTCGAAACAAAGCTCATAGAAAATTTCCAGATTTGGCAGGATTTAAAATGTGTGGTGAAAGCAAAATCTCCGGTGGCAAAACAAACATTTGCATGGCACTGGTGGAGGTCCTCCTGCAATATTTTTTTCTATTTAGCGTTGAATTAAGGGTGCAGGAATTGATTAACGATCGACGTAATTGATAGTCCATAGATTCTTTAACGATTTCAGACGCAAACAATAATGACAATTCACTGAAGCTAGCCATTGTTTACAAATTTTATTTTAAAATATGAAACAGCTGACAATATTCAATTTGTAAATTGACAGATTTAATCTTACCACACTTGTTATGTTGAAAAACTTTTTCACCACTTCGATATATAACGATGAGGTTCAATAATACTAACGGGGTATTAGATTCGTTATCAACCATTCGTTATATAACGAATTCGTAAAACCCATTCGTTATTCAAGAATAGGCCCCCTGGGCCCCTATTGTGTATTCTCACTCACTTATGACTGTATGAGAGAAGTCACTCACTTCGATCTCACTCACCCACCATTTAGGTATTCTAGAAAACAATTGGAATGAGATGTACACTGTTAAATAAAATAATCCACCAAATTCGTGGTGAATATTTTTGATGTGACTTTATATTTGCTATCCATACAGGAAAATAGTCTTCTAGTAATTCTTACCATCCCAAAGGCTACACTTGCTTATATACCTTACTTAACAAAATAATAAAATAGTTTTGATTAATAATTGCATGTGTGTATGTACAGTCGGATTTCGAATCTGTAGAGGCGGCTATATTCGATATCATCAGCCCACGGCATGCCATGACGGTACAGCGTCATTTACAATGATTACTCAGCTGAGAGTTTTTGTTTGAGGAATCGTAGGCATTTTCAGATAAATTTTTTTATATAATTTTGTTAGGAAAGGTATAAAAATTTTATTGGAGCTATTCAAATTAAACACAAATGGCCGTGTCGAGTACTGCGTATACCTTAAATACCCTCTCTAAATGAGTATTTGTCCCACTGACCACTTCATAAATTTACAGGAGCTTTCTGAAAGTGGAGACCTATTGCTGAATTATTTTCTCGCCCCAGAAAACAGTATATTCACCCTATTTTATCTAAATTCAGTTTTAACCCCATAAATACCCTTTGTATGAGTTTTTAACCGAGAAGATGAGTTTTCTGATAGTCCCTTTTTCACGTCGGAAAATGGTAGATTCACTCACCTATGGCGTTGTTCGAAAAGTAATTTCTTTTTTTCACAACTACCTTCACAATTAAGCTGCATTGTCATTATATATTTTGACAGCTGATATGTCAAGAGCTTGTTCGTGAAAAAGTTTCTTTGATTCTGCGCAATAGTTTTTGTTTGCTGCCCTATCAATATGGATATATTGGCATAATTTACTTCTTTTCTCTCGATGCCGATCAAGCAAGACAAAATTATTCGATGCGTTTGGAGAAGATGTGTTGACAGAACGCCAGTACCAAAGCTGATTTACAAAATTTCGTTCTGGAAATTTTCATGTGGAAGATCCACCACATTCTGGAAGGTTAGTTGAAGCTGATGAAGACAAAATTAAGGCATTGATTGATGTAAACCGCCGAATAACAACTGGTGAGATCGCTGAGAGATAAATTTATCGAATACGACCGTTCATGATCACGTGAAACGTTTTGGTCGCCGTATTTGATTGATTGATTGATTTAAGAGGTTTGGGACCTTTTTCAGGTCCCCCGAACGAAGGCCAAGTCAAGGCGCATTGTTCACCCCCTAGACCCATGAGCGATCGCTCATAGGTCCCAACCGGACGCTCTTATAAACTTCAGTATTGGCTCCCAGCCCTCCTTGCCGGCATCATGTAACTCTTCCAGGAGGTGTGAACCAAGAATTCTGTAACGTGTTCCTGAGAGTGTCGGGCAGTGACATAAAAAGTGGGTCACTGTTTCGGACTCCTCTCCGCAACCGCTGCATATAGGATCATCAACAAGTCTCATCCTGTGAAGGTGGCTCGTGAGAGAGGAATGCCCAGTGAGAATGGACACCAGAGTTCTCAGGGTTGGCTTGTTGAGTTTTAGGAGCTTATTTTGTTTGATTTGAGTTTGGTGTACCCCACGGTTCCTTTGTTGTCCTACCCGTGGGATCTTCTAACCAAAGGCGACTGTGTTGGCGGTCAGCCCAACTTGAAATGATTGAGACAAGGTGTTTTGGTGCAATCCCGCCATATTGGTTCCACATGTTTTTACAGAAAGGAATTTGATCCGTCGCATAGACGTCTGTGATTTGCTTCTCAAACAGCTCCTCAAACTTAAATGGGTTGTACTAGCACACCCTCCATATTCTTCAGATCTGGCACCTTCGGAATTATTACTTGTCCCAGTCTCTATAAAATTTTGTAGACGGCAAAACCTTTACGTACGTCAAAAATGACTTGGACCAGTTTTTTGCCAGCAAAGATCAGAAGTTTTATGAGCACGGAATCATGCTACTGCTGGAAAGATGGAAAAGGTATTGGAACAAAATGGAGAATATACCTTGAATAACCCCATAAATGAGCCTTTAACTCACTAATTAACATCTAAATTATCCCCTAAATTAGTTTTCCTAAATACAGTAATTGTTCGTTTGATAGTGTTTGCTACAAATCACCTTTAGTGTCTTGTTCTTGCTGTGTTCCAATATATATTTTACTATTGCAATCCTATTTAATATGAAATTGATTGATAAACAAAAATAACACGAATTTTGTTATTGTACACGTCAAAATAAGAATCAACAAAATTTCAATCATTTTCTGTGTGATCATTGAACAGAGCTAATGCTTGCTCGCATAACTGAATAAAACCATTAAAAAATTGTGCAATAGAAATAAATGCTGCGTGAAAAATATGAAAATTAAATCAACGCAAAACTATTTTCTTGGCGATGGGATGGGAGGGGGAGGGTGGTATACATTTTATAAACTTTCCAAAACGAGATAATAACAAATGCAAAAACATACGCAGTTCAAACAAAGATCAAATCTTGATTTCCATGAGAATAGAAACGACCGAATCAAGTACGTTTGCTATACATAGATTATGTTGTGAAAAAATATTTCATCACACACGATGATCATGATTTAAGAAGAATTTTTTTCTTCGACCTTTTCTCTTAAGTTATTCACTCCATTTAAGGAATGAATTAATTTCCTAGCTCGAGAACCCCCGAGAAATACTATCCAATCCAATACAATTCAAGTTTTACTATCCTTGTATTTCTCCTTTGTATTTATTCGCGAATAAAACTGCGCGAGGCGAGAGTTGTGCTGAATCATATTAAATCGAGGCAAGCAACATTAAACGCCAATTGTCCAGAAATAGATAGCCACAAAATCCCTTTGTTCACACGACTAGAAAAAAAAATAGATAGAAGTGCTCAACACTTTCTGGCAGTCATTGTTCATCTTCTAGAACTATATTAGACCTCGGAGGGATGGAAAATGCTATTCAAGGCAAGGCTAGGTTTTTGATAGATAGTTCTAATAGTTTTTTTTTTATTATAATTAAAATGGATCATCAGTTAAAAGATTTTTGCTTGCAACTGCCATCTGACGGAATTATTATTAATCCTCTCCCTCTCTGTAGTGTTAGTAAGGTATGCTGATAGATGCCAAAATCAAATACCTTTAGAGTTGGCCAGTGGATCGTAGCTTTTGCTATACTGGATTTTTATGAATGATTCGCCTGAAATCACTCCCATTCCCAATACCTCTTATGATCTAGTTGTTGAAAACCAAACGCTTTTGTTTATTTTTGGGAACAACAACAACATCATCTGGTCTTGTCTTGGTCTATCTTTGAGCGTGGAGGAATTGCTTTCTTGACTGACTGCGATCGTTATGCTCGCGGAAATATTTTGCTTTTTTTTTATCGCTTGAATAAATACTCGTCGGTCGCTTTTATTTATATTTGGTGTATTTACAAAGATATTTTATCGTTCAAAAGCAGCAGGCATCCAGCCTGCTGGAGAAATCTTGTTTACATATTTTGTCAATAAGTTGATGTATATATGTAAATGGCGTTATAATCGCATAACCTCCCCATGTACAAAGATAGCTTCAGAAAGAGTGGTCTTTTTATTAAGTGCAATCAAGATCTGCTCTACATGGATTTCAGTCAATTTGTTGTTTGATGAAAATGCCACAGTATTGCGCAGGCGCATACTGCAGTTTGTGGTTTCTTGGTAAAAATGTTTGTGCCTTTCGTGCATTGTCAGCACAATTCGTGTTTGTGATAATAGAACTATAGTGACTGGGGCTTAGTTGGGTTTCATTTTTCGATTTGGTGTACCGGAGAGTTTTTTTTTCTTTAATGAAAACCAATAATATTTTTAGATTTTGTGTTGCGTAGTCGGTGGTGTAATTGATAACATATTGCATATTATAATCTATGGGTCTGAGTTCGAGTTCCAATGGCAACAATGAAGATACGCACTAAGAGGAAAAACTACACTATGTAATCCTTTGCAGCTTCACAAACAAATAAAAATTATAGTCATAATTTCGTTGGGGATTAGCGTAGACATGGTCTAAATCATTCGTAGTTTCATCCATGTTCCTGGAAGTAATAAACTTTCAATATTTGAAGATGCCTTTCCAAATATTTCGTTGCTTTCTGAGTTCTTTTTCAAGAACACCGTAAGAATTCTGCAGTTGTCTATTTTGGTAGACGAGACCAAACATCTGGCTTATTATCATATATCAGGGGTGGCCAAACTTTCGAAGTACGGGGTCTACATTACAGTTCAATCGGTTTTAAATAAAACGTAAAAACCTCTACCAAAAATCTGTAGATATTTTCGAATGCTCCAGATTTGAAAAATACTTATGTCGCACCAACTATAATCTCTTCGTCAGTCACAATAAATTCAGCATCAATTAATTGGCTGATGTTAGTAGATACTCTGTAAATTTGAATGCCTTCGTTAAAAGGGAACACCATGAAAGTGATGACTTCTTCCTGAGTTCCCAATACTTCGAACTCCACGTGTTCGGCGAAACTTTGGAATCCCCGAGTTTTTGGTAGTTCTTCAATTCGCCTATTCTTAGTTGGGATTCATGCACCTGAATCTTTTCTTTGAATGTTTTAACTAAACTTTTCATATCAATCAAAGTTGTCTTTCCTTGCAGACTTAGGCGACGCATGACAGTGAAATGCCGTTGATTTACAAAAGAATTTCTTCTTTATTTTTGCCATACAAATGTCGCTGCTTTTGATTTTGTGCCTGGTTTCGTAAAAAAAGATTGCTGTCCACATAAACCAGTTTTTAACTCACGTACCTACTTCTATTTTTGAATGCTTTTAGACATTTTTTTTAGTGCTACACCTGAGTTACAAATAAGACAAACACATTTATCCTTGGACATAACGGTAACCGATAATGGTAACGTTTTTCCGCACTCGACAGCCTTGCCCGCTCATTTTAGTCGCTATTGATGTCACGCAATAAAACAATAGTCAGAGCAAAAATACTGACAGAGCTAAATACTAGCGGACTATACTGAAACACAAAAGCGCGTTCTTTATTAGTACGGGAGATAGAGAGAGAGAGAGAGAGAGAGAGAGCGAGAGAGATAGAGAGAGAGAGAGAGCGAGAGAGATAGAGAGAGAGAGAGAGAGAGAGAGAGAGAGAGAGAGATAAAGAGCAAGTGTGATTGGTAAGTGAGGCGAAGAAATGACGCCATGTTGGCGGGGTGTGGGTTATCCCACGTGAGGCGGCACAATTATCTGAAAAAGGAAATTTATTGTCAGTTTTATTCAATTGATTTTCTCTCGCGGGCTATCATGATTTTCTCTCGCGGGCTATCAAAAACGTCTACGCGATCGACGTCTTGGCCACCCCTGTCATATATCATATAGATCTAAGTATTTCGGATTTCATCATACATTGCTTTTCCGATAAAAAAAGGCACGATCTAAGCAGAAATCGCACCAAAGCATAACTTTTTAAGCCTGTGCCATTTGGGTTCATATATCTTATTGATCCGTTATGTTGCTTAAATTTGAGCTCTTAACATATTTCAACTTCAAATTATTGAAAAATTTACATTTTCCATATATCCATGTCTTGAAATTTGAGATTGTCAAATTCTTCATTGATTTGGAGTTCCATAGCCTCGACAGATTCGTTTACCTTGAACATAACTTCTACCATGTACTATGTCAGTACAGATACAACTCTCATTTTGGCCAAGATCATCCCATAGCTTGTTAAAAAAATTTCCGACTTGTTCTTGGTTGTCGAATTATGGTTTCTCAAATTCTCGACACTGTTCAAGTGTGCCGACTATTATTAAACGATCCTCTACACGTTCGTAATAAGTTTGATGGTCTCTATTTTTAACTATCCTACACTTCGGCTAATATCTTTGCCCTTCAACCAGGCTGATATGCTTTTCATGAATGACTAACTTTACAACGAAGACAAATTTAGTACTACTCTTCACCAGAGAAGACGAAAGCCTGATTACCTTAAGGTCTCGAATAAAAAGCTGACAGGCCTACATTTATGCAAAATCTGGTTGCAGGAGGACTAGATGTGCACTTTGTCCGTTGATGATTGGAGCGGTCGTTTCGAGCCAAGAAGCGTAGACTGAGAAGATAATTCTTCCAAACAGTCAGCTCTGTAAATTTTCATGATTGGTTCCGTTACAGATGAGATGTGTGGATTGGGCAGGTGTTAAAGTTTTATTTTTTGAGTCTGGCATTGAAGTTGTGTATACTCGATTTGAATCGTTGTCTTCCTGAGTTTTTCGCTATTAAAATGAAAATATACTCAAGTATCAAGGAGAAGTATATCCTTTCAGATTGTCAAGCCACTTTACGGGGCGGAGAGAAAGTTCACATTAAAAGATTTGCTTTTGATGTTTGGATGAAGTCAATAAAGAGTTGTGGTCTGCGTAATTACTGGTCACATCGTTCTCCACTTTTATATTTTAAAAATTTGTGGCGTTGCTAATCCGAAAAATTTCTGAGCATTTTTTCTACCCTCACCAGGAGGGATATTTTATAGTTAAATAGGAATGGAAATGTACAAATAAAGTTGAATCCGATTCTGTTCGCAGTCTGCTTACAAAGTCTTGCAGTCTGGCTTACTTCACTGCATTTTTACGTATTTTGTTTTTGGCGTACTTAACTAACTCAAAGAAGATTCAAAAACTGCTATCATTTCTAGGATTAAATCGTAAATGTAACTCTGTCGTGTCATAAATTGGCAGCTGACTTCAAGTATATACATAGTTTCTAAATGCATACAATTTCCACAAAAGTTTGACGACTTTTCAACACATTTTTATAAGCCAACCAAAAATTCAAGGAAGTTAAATTGATTCGGCTCAAGATGTTACAGTTATCTCATCCAAGGGACTGTATATAGCAAATCCATAGTAAAACATTTATCTAAAAATATTTCAAAATTAATCTTTCCGAAATGAACAATGATGCGCGCTAGTTTCGCGCTAGTAATAGAAACCCCAGGCGCAGAATCGAATAAAATTAGCGTTTTGATGCTGCATCCTAGGGCGGTCATTATTGTTGTTGTTGCTGCTGTTGTGTTAAAATATTTTTCCTATATGTATACAGAGATCATGACTACCTATATACATGCATACATTCGTCTACTGGTTTTTTTGTTGTTTTTTTGTGAAGTTTGAACTTCTTGCAATGATCATTCCTCGTCAATAATTTTCATGTTCAGACCGGTGTTGATCCTACGATGAAAAATGTGCAAGTATTTTCGGTGTTATTTTTAGTCGAGACACATGCGCACATCTCAATTTCAATTTGCTATAGCCCAGCAGCCTTAAAGTCTTTACGCTGCTTGTTGTGATTTTTAGTTCATCTTTAGATTTTCTTCAAATCACTCGCGTTTTAAAATTATAAAATTCAAATTTTCCTTCATACTTTCCTCTACTCTCTCCCTAACATACATTATTTTTTTTTTTTGATGTTAATATGGAACTGAACTATTTGTTTTTTGGTTAACGGGAGAAAATAATGTCTTTTGCCAATAGAAATGAATCCTTAGTTTACGGAGAGATGATTTTATAATCCAATCGAAACGTAGAAAAGAAAAGAAAAAAAAAATAGGTGCCTAAAACGCGATTTCATTAAAAAAAAAAAGTCACTCGTTCGTGTGCGTGCTAAAAACAAAAAACAAAAAATGCGTCGAAATTCCTATTACGAAACGCAGGCTATTCCTTCACAGTTAAGCAAAAATGTCGGTGATTTAATTTATCGTTACGAGACAAAAAATGGGCCACATCTTCAGGAGATTTTGTCTTCACCACATTTGCAACGTGAGTTGGAATTGTACTATGGATACAATCGTTCTGATATAAATGCTGAACTGATGCGAATCAAACTACAACAGCAACAACAACAGCAACATCATCACAATGAATCACTGACATCATTGACAGATTCAGAGTGTTTTAATGACGATCAAGAGCATGAGGATTTAGTATCAACGGAAAAAGTCGCCAACAATTTAACACGATTGGGTCGATTTCTGGATTTTCTAAGTCGTTTACCTCTTCCACTATCATTCACTGGGATGGGAATATGTTTCCTCTTAGCTGTGTTTATTTGTCCAAGAGCTTGCTGTGAAAATATATTATTTCCTGTTTTCAGATTGGCATTTGGAACACTTTATCCAGCGTATGCATCTTATAAGGCTGTGAGGACAAAAAATGTTAAAGAATATGTAAGTAATTTTTATTTAATTATTATTATATTTAAATATATTTTTAATTGACAAGGTGTGGCTTTTTTTTAAAATAAATGTTACTACACACGATAAAAATTTTCGACTTGAAATTTATTTAAAACAAGTAAACAAAAACCATCGAAGATAAAGTTCTTTTAAATTTCAACCAAGTAGGTCGGGAAAATTTATTGATAGAATTATTGAAAAAGCACCGGCTCTAGTATTGAACTCTATGGCACACCAAAGGTAAATGCCCTTTAATTGGGTGGAATGGAACCGAAAAAGATTTTTTGATATACACAGAATCTTTTATAAAATCTTTAGAAAAATTTTTAAAAGCCTCAAAGGTATTTATATTTTTATAGAATGGATAATTTTTTACAATTTAAATACAAAATTTAATGAAAATTGTGTTTTACCGCATTTTCTCGTATACGAAATTAAGTAGACGAAATCAGAATAGTTTTTATAATCAAATACCAATACGAAAGGTCTGACCAAGTAAGACTGTAGTTATATGTGTCAGTAAGAATGTGTAGACGAGTTCGTGAATAGGATAAACACATCAATTAGATATTTCTAGAAAGTAGACTAGAGTTGTTGTATGCTTCACTATCAAAAGCAACTAATTATGTAAGAGAGAGGGCGCAAGAATATATAAAAGAGTAGATCAACTCAAGTTAGATTTAGTTGCGTACATCACCAATGATATTCTGACAGATGTTGACAGTTGAAGTTCTTATGAAAATAGAAGTTAGAAAAAGAAGATATTGTAGAGGGAAATAGTAGTGCTACTTAAACGTGTATCGAATTGCATTTGCGTAAACGTACAGGAATGTTACGCAATTATGGGTAGTTCGATTTTTGAAACACAAACACAAGCTATACGATTTTGTGGGGGAAAAAATTTATGTAAGCCTCTCCTGTAGTATTTTCTGATTCCTGTTTTTTTTTCAGAAGTTACCATGAAAATTTAAATGGCGTGACATCACTTAAATGTCAAAAACTTATTTATTATCCATACCTTGTAGGTTATATGTATACTGTTGGTATATTCTACTGAATGAAGTCAATAGCTCAACTCGTGCTAGGTTTCGGCAGGCTGGCATGATTCTTGCTAGTTCTGTGAAAGTAATTGGAAAGGAAGGGAAGGGGTTACAATAATAGCCCATGCATGCTGTAGATTAAGAAAAGTTGGAATGAGGAGTAGTGGAAATTTTGGGAGTCACTATTGACCTATTGTGATTATTGTAGAGGACGCGATGGTAACTGATTTTCTATTACGGATATACCAATTTCATTCCTTGGCATCAAAGTTCAAGTATTTAGGTACCCCCTAACTAAAAAGAAAGAAAAAGAGTGAATGATAATGGGTGCCGAGACTCCGGAAGAAAATAAGAAGAATTTAGTTTTTCATCAACATAATTAAAATGAATGTCTACCATCCGTACATACAGGATGATTCAGATCAAGATACCTTCCGGTATACCACGCGATTCCTTGAGGTAGGCCGATCAAAAAATTGTTCCACATACCCCCCACCCCTCTACAAATCTTCTTTTAGGAGTTGTGGCCAGTTAAAGATTTCGCCAATATTCGTGAATCCTGAAGGGAATGAACGAGTATAACTTTTGAACCACCTTATAGATTTTGGTTATTGTTGGCATATTAAATAGCAAAGAATAGTAGCTGTCGAAAAGTGTATTACCCTGTATCTTTCAATTAAGCATCTTTAAATTATTATTTTGATTTTTTTACACACAAATTTCATAAATACCGTTATTTATTTCAAAAACTTTCTTCCCTGTAACCCATTTATTGCTTCTTATTAATGCCCCTACTACCCTCTATCACTGGAAAAAAACCGATTGCCAATACCTGTATCAGTTTTAATACTGGAAAAATACAGGGTAATACACTTTTCGACAGCTACTATTCTTGGCTATTTAATAAGCCCACAATAACCAAAATCTACAAGGTGGTTCAAAAGTTATACTTATTCATTCCCATCAGGGTTCACGAATATTGGCGAAATCTTCAACTGACCGCAACTCCTAAAAGAAGGTTTCTAGGGTGGTTGGAGGGGGGGGGGGGTATGTGGAACAAATTTTTGATCAGCTTACCTCAAGGAATCGCGTGGTATACCGGAAGGTATCTTGATCTGAATCACCCTGTATGTATGTATGCAGGGTGTCCAGTACTTATGTATAGTATACAATCTCTTGCAGGGAGATACTGATAGATAAATATCATTAAGACAAGTCATAATTTGTATGGAATAGGGGAGTTAAATTCGGTTTTTATTAGCAGTAGGCGACTTACGTTTTTGGCTATTTTTTCACCCAACTTCCTGTAACATTTTTAGTAGACTTTTTATGTTATGTATAGTGAATATAGATGATAGAGAAATTTTCGCCCATTTCAGTGAATCCTCAATTCTCTCTCCCCTTCTCTTGTTATAGAATTTCAAGCTTCAAAAAATGGGGAAATATTTAGATTTTTTTAAAATCAAAAATGCATTCTGTTTAAATTGATCTAAGCACCCTCCATACCCAAAATACAACTCGTTTGCGGGTTTTACACCTTTTCATAAACATCAACGTTTCAAACAACAAAATTGAGTGACTCGAAAAACAAATGAATAAGCAAAAATAAGAAAACTAGAAAATGTTTTAAATATTTTTTTATTTTTTCTAGTTGTATTATTTTTTCTATTTTTCTATTTATAGGCTTCCGTACCCAAAGGGTAAAAACGGGAATCCTATTACTAAGCCTCCGATGTCCGTCCGTCCGTCCGTCACCGGGCTGTATCTCATGAATCGTAAATTTTGTACAATGGTACGGAATCCGTCGTGTGCGAGTCCGAATTATTTGATGAGTCAAACCAAGACTTAAAATTTTGCCACCTTAAATAAAAGAGTGTGTGGTGGTGGTGGAATAACAAATAATTTTTTGCTTTTCCATTGTACTGGAGAATCCCAAAAAGTCGCCTATTTGAACTACTTTGAAATAGAGTGGAAGAGGGAAGAAAATTTATAAGGTATTGCAAAGCTCCAACGAGACTATCCATTTAATACATTAAAAATAATCATAGGGTGATTAATAAGAAAATAAGAAAAAATTCCGTATCTTCCAAACCATTAGGATTTATCCTTCACCTAGCCACAAACTATTTTTTTTTAATTCATGACTGGACAGATGTCAACTGTTCATAGAACACCCTGTATATTATAACAGTAATAAATCTCAATTAAACTGTCATTTATAAGTTTAAAATTGAGTATAAGTAATGAATTCAAACATCACTCCTAATTTACTACTAGTGTAGAGGCTCATATAATTCCATGATCCAACGTGATCGGGCTATGATTTTGGAGTGGCTTATCAATTTCGATTCCATTGAAAATATAGATCAGGGATGAAAATAAGTGCTCTTGAGATAGAGCAAAAAAACATTAGTTCTACAATTAAACGGCAACGACAACGTTAGTAATATTTTTTTTTTTGGTTTTTCAAATCACAAAAAAGTATTGGTCTTAGAAATGAATTTTGCGGTACACCATAAATAACGCTATACAACAAATATACAAATCATGGGTGCTTTCTAGTATTGCTTTTTGAATTCATTAAAACACATTTGAAAAGAATTTTATTAATAAATTAAAATGCGTTATTCAAACAAGTTTATACTCTGTAGTGGATACAAGAAGAAACTCCTACAAAAATTACTAAAATCAATAACAACAAGAAAAAAAAACAAAAATTGCAGACAAACTTGAATAAAGCCGGATATATTTGTTTTTTTTATATGAAGATTTGCGCCTTTATTGTCTCGGTGAAATCATAAATTGTCTACTTTTCACACCCTCACATTTCGTACATATTTCGCATTAAATTTTTTTCATTTCTCAAGTGAATTATAATTAACTAAATTGAACTATGACTTTTTTTTCTACTTATAAAACATAACCACCCGCGTTTTTCCCATTAATTAATTGTACATAAGTAAGTGCCGCAAATTTTTTACATAAATTAATGACAGTGTAGATGTGATCAGCTTACGAAGTTATATGCCATATATGGCATGTAAGCAGAGTTGGCTAGCATAAATCACAACGACTAAATCATATGCATATTAGTCAGCGCAGTTAACGCCAACGGTCTATCATCTACTGACTACCGGCAAATATATCACATAAATAGAAAATTAGACCCTATAGCTAAGAAAATATTCTTCTTAATAAAGCATTTCCGTTCGCCATTTGTATTTTTCTTGCAAACTTTATCTAACCCAACACACAATGGAGTGTGCTCGCACAAAAAGGAAAACCACAACCGCGAGATTATATTTTTGGTTTTCTGGGACAGAAATCCAATTTCAATATATATAATTAGTTCAGTGATGAACAAACAAAAGAAAATTGGAAATATTGCGTGCAATACCGTTACAATCCTCCTCATTTATTTTGCGGAATCTTCACGTCCTAAAAGTTAATTACACGACAACTGAGGAGAGTATCTAATAGCAAGCAGCTTATTACAACATTATAAAACAAATACGAGGAGCACGCATGAGCGCTACATATTATTGGGGTACTACATTCTAGCTAGCTAGCTAATAAAAGTCTAAGTCGGTTGCGGCTGCGCTGACGGCGACGGTGCTAGCGGATAAATTAATACTTATTAAAACAAATTTTCTAATGATTTTAACGAGTTATCTTTAAGAAGTATGGAGAAAATTGCACGCGCATAGAATGCTTTTTAGTTTTAATTATTTTGTTATGATCGTGTTTCTTGATGGTGGTGTAATAAGGTCAGAGTTGTTTTGTGGAATGGGTTTTTTTTTTTAGCCTACATATGTACAGGAATTACTTTATTGGGTTTAGATAAATTAATGAAATAGTGAAGGATTTTTGTGTTTTTGTTTTAGTATAGTTAAGAACTATCGATGTTCTGAACGTTTGGCATTAAATAGTTCACAGAGCATAGACTTGGTTCACAATATAAATCACGTAAATGCAAACAAGTTACCTCTATTCCTGTTTACATCTTAGAGAGTAGGTTAAGCCTAGACTTAACTAATAACTCAATTAATTTTCAACTGTTCAATCCTCATCGCTATGATAAAATTAATAACTTAGCTAAGAGCTAGACTGGTCTTGAGGAATTTTCTGATCAACTGAGTACTTTCAACAATAAAATCGATAAACTGATTAATCATGTGAATGTTCTGAGCTTGAATATGTGAGCGTTGTCATCGATGACGTTTATCACAGTTTAGGAAAAGATGAAATCGATATTGTGTCCCATCTGACGAAAATTACCTCATATAAACCAATGAAGAGTGAATCTCTTCAATTTGAATTTTATTCAAACACTCAATAGAAACACAGATTCTGTTCACGTTATATCTTGTCTTCCCGGCGAAATAAGACACCGAATTCTAAAACCAACAGTAATTTTCAATGTTAATTTCAGCTAAGACTCCTAAGTACGTTTTTGTTTCTTTCCCGATATCAGTGATGAAGACGTCCAATCATGTCTAACATATCATTGAAAATTTTTAGACATGAACAGGCATGCAGTTAAACTTCATACATCCAAACGTCATAGTTGCTCTTTTACATCATCGTTCAAGGTTCTCATTTCCGAAATCACTTTTCATGAGATTAGATTAGATGCATAGATGCAGACGTTAGCCTCGCCATTTACTGCGACCTGAAAAATCTATTGCGAGTCACCGTTCATGTTGAGTAAGGTCTTGACCGTCTAGATGAATATGTAAGGGTGAATGCTCGGGCTATCGGTCACTAAGACACTAATCGTTTGGTTTTTTGTCTACAACAGAGACCGATAGCCCGAGCATTCACCCATACAGAGTCACCGTTCTGAATTATTCCCTTTCTAACTTGCGTGTATCAAATTAAAGGGGGAGGGGGGAGTATAGTAGTAGAGTGGCGGAGTTTGTTTTTTGATCCTGTAGTCTGTTAATGAAGGCTAGAACTATTCTGGGATTGACATTCCACACATAGTTTCGTGGAGGAAAGGGATGTTAGAGGTGAAGTAATCTACACCTGGCTAATGCTTCCCAATTACAGAGTAAATGTTCTGAAGTTTCACGAGCATCCTGGCAGAAGCGATAGAATCTCAAGCCTCAGCCAAGCCCATCTAGTTTAGGTGATACATCACTTTTCATTACATTAATTTAGCCTCACATATCAGGTGTCAAGGGTTTCCTATGAATGATAGGATTGAAACTGTTATTTTGTTAAAAAAAAATCGTCAGCAGACTATACATATTTGTAATATGGCAACGTAAATTATCTTTGCTCTAAGACAATGTGGCTCTATGTATGTCACCTCTGCTGATTCTTGTCTACTTGAGTGAAACATTCATTTGTTATAAATTTTTGAACGTAAGGTTTTCAATACAGATTTTCATGCTGTTTGCCGTGATTGTCATTTTGATGCAGGGTAAAGGAGATCTGTTTATAGTTCATTTCTTATCATTCTTTGTGGAGACTGTGGAGATTGTAGACGTATTTCGATTTTTGTATAACTTTTGCAGCCTTTGTATGATGGTTAAAACGAAAAAGTTCCTAGAAGTTGACATCCAAGATACTTGGCTTTCTGACAATACTTGGTTTCACCTTCACAAAAACATTAGAACTCCTATTCTGTAGGAGAACAGAGCTTAAAACGATCACAGAGCTTAAAACGATCACAGAGCTCTTCTCAGAGCACTGCTTCGCGATACCGTACCTAAACAAGATGGGCTTGACTGACCCTTCATTCTACCGCTTCTGTTAGGATGCTCATGAAACTTCAGACTAAATACTCTGTAATTGCCCAAGCGGAGATAACTCCACCTCGAGCATTCTTTTTCTCCACCAATCTATGTGTGTAATTTCAATCATAGAAAGGGAATAAATTGAAGAGAACTCACAATAGATCTTTCAGGTTGCAATCCACGAATCTAAATCTAGCAAATATTAAAACAGGTTCGACCTAGGGATCAATATTGGGACCGTTGTTGTATATCTTCTTTACAAATGACATAAAAAAAAAAATTGTAGCCGGTTGGTTTTGATGTTTTTGTTAGTTCCAAAAGTCAATTAAAGTCAATTAAGAAGAACCTCCTTAAGCATGAATATATAAAAATTCTGTCCTGAATAGATTCCGAGCACATAAAGTCTAAGGATGTGTGTGGGGTATTAGTGCATATTTTGCTAACGACGAGGGGTATACTATGAATTAGCTGTCTCTTAACTAACCACTTTCAATCTAGATTTTAAATATAAAACTAAATTTCATGTTTGCACAGGCAACATAATTTCAACCGGAGCATGATAATAATTCTTCTTCCTTATATATTTTAGGTAAAATGGATGATGTACTGGATAGTTTATGCATTTTTTACATGTATAGAAACATTTACGGATATTTTCCTAGCATGGTTTCCATTTTATTACGAATTCAAAGTAATCATAGTGCTTTGGCTGTTATCGCCAGCAACCAAAGGCAGCTCAACACTTTATAGAAAATTCGTTCATCCAATGCTCACACGAAGAGAACAGGTATGAGATAATTTTGTAAATTTTATAAACTTTTCTATTTTTTTCTTTTCTTTTCGCTCTATAGGAAATAGATGAATATTTAAATCAAGCCAAAGAACGTGGCTATTCAGCTGTTTTACAATTTGGATCGAAGGGCGTAAATTATGCAACAAATGTTATCATGCAGACTGCTCTTAAGGTATACAAAGACTGCTACTGCTTGCTTGAGCATGGCAGCTTCGCTAGAATGCCAAATAATCATTTACGCTCACGTAAACGCACCTAATCATAATTGTTCATTATATTTAAATTATTTGTTTATTTATTTATTTATTTTTATTTAAGAACAACTAGAACAACAACAACAACAACATTATTTATATCATTTTCTTTTTTAAGTGCCTGTCAAAAAATTTGCTTGAACAATAGAAGAAATAATTTTATATTTTGACTTCTTATTATTATTTATTTTTGGCAACCTAATTGACGTTGCGTAGCTGCTGTTGCTGCTGCTGCAGAAATATTTTAGAGGAGGCTCTGTAACATTCACTCGTACTCACATATTCCGAAATAATTCTTCGAAAATTTTGATTACGTCTCTCATGTAACAATTACTATGATTTTTCAAGTTTAAAATTTTGTCTGTATATTTATTGACACACGCTTTCGATATTGCCTTTTGTCCAGAGAACTACTCATTGTTTAGCATTGACCGATTGTGTCTGTTCTGTTTTAATTTAGCATTTTCAGCAGGTATCTATCTACCGGAAAAGAACAGAAAAAATGTTGGGGTGGCGGATATGTGGGGTATACAAAAAAAAAAAAATGCGTTGTTATAAAGTTTACTGAACCATGTCCTGAGACAATGCACATATTTACGTTTATTGTGCGCCTCACTTTCATGGCCGACCCTATCTGGATTTGAATGGTTCACTGAATCTCGTGTTCATGACCATTTACCGGTACGATGGAACTCTGTGTCATTTCTATAAAGCTTGGAATTTTGTCAAGCATGTGTGTGCAACACGGATATAATTAGATTTGAAGTGCATAGCGTTTGATTTTATTGTTAGATGAGAAAATATTTTTAGAATTTAGTCAAATTATGCAACTGTCACAGCAAAAATGTTGATTTGCAATATATTTTCGTAGATTAGTAAAATTCAATTAAAAGTATTGAAAGAGGAATAGGAATCTAATAAAAATGAACGTGAACAGATTTCGAGTCCAACAAGAGACAAAACGAACATTATTATTACAGTCCAATGGCATCCATCATACATGAAACTTGATTCTATTATAACAGCAAGTAGTTAACAGCTTTCTTGCGATTGTTGGGCCTTTGTCGGCGTAAGCTGGATACTCTGGGGTCTGTCCTCCTATGAGCTGAGAAGCTCTCCTCATAAAAGAACAGGAGGGGCTTAGCAGGTTAGCACATTGGGCCGCTTTGGTCTCTGTGCTTGGGATCCCTCTCCCCTGCTCCCACTGCCTTGAAACAAAATATAGTTAACAACCAGCCTATCCTTTGTTAATGCGTTTAGTTCTCGACATTATAATTATTTTATAATATGTAGGCCAAATAAGAGGAATTTGAACTTCTCTTCTTTAGGGAGTACCTATCCTATATTGAAAGCCTTGGTCAGGAAGTAAGCCACTGGAGCAGACCGAAAATTGTTTTCACATTGGAATAGTCTTTAAGAATATTTCTTAATAAAAATTTAATTTTTATGTGCCCTCAGTTAGAATTTTAAAAACTCTAGACCATTATCAAGCTGTTCAATAATCAATCAATGAAGATAAGTGCATTATTTACATCCAGTTTTATATGGAGTAAAAAATAGGAGCGCCGTCATTGATTAAATGGAAGGAGAAGTTGGAGTTTTGATGAACTCATATATTGCATAGAACTGGACTTTCTTTCGATTAATACTGTACCAATGGTAGTGATATTAGTACAATCATTTCAGAAAATTCACAATACAGAGGATTCGGCCGCTGATTTATGTAATATTTTTGTAGAAAACAGTTAGTACTCCCTGAAACATAAACTTTATTGCCTGTTTTCTTAGTTGAAGGTACAAAAACAGATGCAAGATTCTGATAACCCATAAAGCACGTGTATGCTACAATTTGGAACTGTCATTTTTCAAAATAAAATTAAAGATGAGTTAACCTGTTCCAATTAGTTTTCTTAGCTTTGATGTGGTGGCACTAGACTACATTTTGTTGATTACCCGCTCAACTATGACTAAACTTGTTGACAGAGCGGCTTGAATCTCAGTGAGATGTCTTACATACATTGGTGTAACAAGACGAAAGAAGTTACAAGGGTTACGTCAAAATTACTCGAAGCACTGATAAAGTAAATCTTAATGAATGATCTTGAAATCAGCCACATTATAAACGATATCCAGTATAAATCCTTGCTCTACAGGAAACTGCGACCATCTTTCAAAATTAAAATGTTGGATCTCTCTTGATTTAAGGCTTTATCTTTGGGCACCAAATATGAGTTTTACTGAATGATGACATTGGCTGGCAGGTGAGATTATAACCTAATCGTTCCAACGACCAAAAATTTATCTCTAAAGAATAAGGAGATTTGGGGAATGGAATTCTGTCACACATTGGCAAAATTTGTGCACGTTACCATCAACTGATATTATTGTCTAAAGATAATTTGTTTTCTTCTACCAAAATCCCTCTTTTGATATTTTGCGATAATGATGATATTTTCCGTTAATTCTTCGCCGAGGACTGGTTTGGTATAAGTATGAGATCATCTGTTTGGGATGTGGTCAGGAGTGAGTCACAGGGCACTGACATGCACAATATTTCAGGCCAAACTTGAAGAGAGCTTGTAAAAGTATAAAAGAAGCATATTATTCCATACTAAAGCTGTTCTCTATATCAAGAATATGTGATGTTTAAAAGGAGGGAATTGAGTGTGTTAAGTATCGACAAATTTTAAGATGTTGCTACTTGCTCGGTTAGGACGTACAGCAGAAAAAATATCGCGAGTTGCTAGTTGAGCTTTGAATCAACTGACAGAATGATTATGTAAGTTTGCTACGGATAGCGGACAACAAAGCTTTATTTCATGTTTCCTTGAAAGACGTACCTAGACAAGGTGTGCTAAATTCGAACCTGGCTTACGGGTCAGCTCATATTATTTACGATAATTGCTCGGTACTCATTCACGAATCCATAACAGAACTATATTGTAAATACATACATCTTCTATGGATTCCGTCTAGCTTTCTTTCCCTTGCATCCCGACAAAAAGTTATCTGAAGGAGGAGGATTGTCTGTCTGAAAGCGCAGGATATTCACTTGTTTCTTTTGATATGCACATCAACTGTCATTGTCATATCCAAGATCTCAGCTTGAAAATGATCTCTAAATACCGAGCGAAAAAACAAGCACCCGTTGCGACCCCTTTATTTATGAGTGATCCATTCGTGGAGACTTACACCGCTGAATGTGGACAGTCTGAAGTATCGTAGTTCCTCCACGGTTCTACGATTCCTTATCAGAGAAAACGCCCGGCATATTATTCAGCCCAGAGGACTATCTTCTACAAGCCTTAATTCCGTGGTGAGATGTATTCTAGTCTCATCCCTATACCTTGATGAGAGTACATTCTGGAAATAATATCATTTACTTCCCGAATAATTTACCACAAATCTCAACTTATTACTCTTCATCATGAAGCAATAGTTTCTCTGCCTGGTGCTGCAATTTTGGACATACTCTGTATCGGGAGGAGGTAGAATTGAGTGCTTTGCAGTTTTAAGAATTTTTCCTGATATTGCATTGGATCGAGATGTCACAGATCTACTATCAGCTAATAATTTCAAACGTTTAAAAATGGTACAAAAATCAATCGGTACAGCGCAGTGAATAACTCAATGAGCAATATTTTACGTGTTACAGAACGTCCTGTCTTTTTTTTTGTTTCTTTCTTATGCATGTCTTCAAACTCTCTCTCATGTAGACACATTTTTATATAATTTTTTTTTGTAATTTAATTTTTGTTGTTGTTTTTGTTTTTGTTGATCCAAGACACTCATCCACATGGTATACGTTCTCTTTCTCTCTCTCTCTCTCCCTATATGCACAGACATTTCAAAATGTGGCCATCAACAATCAAGGCGGCATGATTCAAGCAAGTCGCTCCGCTTATTCACTCTCTACAAATCTTCATAATCATGATGATGTTACAGATGCTTCGATGCCTAGATCCCGATCTTTAGATATTGTCAATCCATTAAGTGTACAATTTGAAGGATCCTCAGAAGATGATGATTTTAGTATTGACCAAAGACCTCTTATAGTAGAAGTGAATGAAGATGATGACATTGATTTGGGCGCAGCTAGAGCTCGTGCGCCTCCAAAACGGAAGGCTAAATCAACTATAATTCCGAAGAAGCACACTAGTAAAATAGCAGTTAGGGGGCGACGTAAACTCAAGCAGGAACCTGATATTGACGTCGATATTGAGTGAAATATTGTATATTGCCAAAAACAAACAAACAAACAAAAAAGCAAAAATTATATTTGGGGGAGAATCAAGTACTCAGTGAGATCGTTTTGAGTATTTCAAAACGGTATCTTCACTGATGTTATTTTTGACTTTCCTGGAAAGTGATCGTGCACTCAGAAGATTTTATTTCTTCTTCTTTCTCTTCTTATACTTCTGAGGTGCACTTTCAATCACACTTTTGACATTCATTGTATTTTAAGTTTTGTTTTTTTTTTGTGTTTCTTTTTATAATTATTTTTATACTTTAGCTCGATTTTATTAAGATCTCATAAATGTAGTTGGCGCTAATGAAATGCATTTTGATATAATTATTTCTCACATTTCTAGCTGCTCTTAGGCTAATTTTTTTTTTAATATGTAATTAAGCGTCTGCCTCAACATTTTGTTACCATTTACGATTTTTTTTTGTGAATAAATAAAAATCGTTTAAGCTTGAATTCAGTTTTTGTTTTTTCTTTTGTTTTTTTTTCTAATCATTTTTTTTCTGACACCTATAAAATGTCATCCAAATCCATTACCTATGTACCTGTTGCGGTTTTATTGCTACTGCGCTGACAAGATTCTGCACAACATTAATTTTCTTGGTTGGTACGTCTAATTTATTTATTTATTTATTAATTTTTTTAACTAAAATTACTAAGTAGTTTGTTGTAAAAATAATTTGTATTTTTTCATTTTTCCTTTGCTTGCAAATATCTAACGCTCTTTGTTTTTGTTTTTAACTATTGTAGGGAGGCGGCAATTTAGTGCAAACTATTCGAAGGAGTTACAGTCTGAGCGATCTATCAGAACCGGATGTGCATAGAACGCAAGACGAAGTAAGTTTTTTGTCGTTGTTGTACAATCAATTACTATAATTTAATTTAATTTTAGTTTTTAAATTAGTAATGAATTGTATAAAGCCTGGGAAAAAAATGCATTCATATTGGATGCTCTTATAACGAGATCTTGGCTATTTACTTTCAGGCTGATATTTCTGACGTGATGGAACCTGTATCAATGTTATAATTTTTTATTTCGAACTTGTTTGATCAATGATCCCGATTGTCTCTGTTTTAGAATGTTTTAGAAACTACTGGCTCTATAATTGAAAAGATATCTACTGATGTGATCAAAAATCTCCCCTAGTTTAGATTCTGTAAAAATATCCTAAAAAGAAAGGAGGATTAGTTATGCAAACATGCCGAGCATACATATTGCGTGACTTCACTGGAAGCTATACATATATGAAAAGGATGTGGAAAGTATATGAAAAGGATGTGGAAAGTATTCAGCTTCTTTGTTGTGAATACCTAAATCTTGGTAGGGGGGGGGCTAATTAGAAATTTACTTCATCTGTGATTTTGGGGTAAATATCAGACGATGAAAGAAATGAAATCAAAGGATTAGCAAGACTACTCATCAACTCTTTTGACTGTATCAAGTCTTCGCGTTGGATTCAACTAATATTCTTGGTAGCTTCCAATAAATGAGGTGATATCAAAACGAATAATTCTAAGTTTTAAGTGTGACAAACTGAAAATTATTTTGGGCCCTGATACTCTAGCCTAACCTTAACTTTTGTACTAGTTTTGGAAATGTAAATAAATATGTCATCTGGCGAATGCGTAACATTTTATCCTTACCGCAATAAACTTGTGGAATAAGGGGTAAATGTTCACCACCTTCCTTTTATCTTTTTTCTAATTTCCAAATATGTACTAACTTTAAGGAAAATTAGCATCCACTCACACAAGCTCATCCTCTACATTCATTATTTAGTCTTGTGGGTTTTGTTAAGGACTTCTATACAATGATGTGATTGTTTTGAAAGCAGTTAAAGCCGGTTACAGAATAAATTTACTGTTTCCGTTTTCTTCTATTTCTTTGTATCCTTTTATCTCTTTAATTGTAACCTTTTTTCTTACTTCTTCGAAAATACAAGGCACATTAATCTGACTGTAGTCTTAAAAGAGAAGTCAACTTTGTGTGGGCATAATGTTCGTAACCTAATATCTTAAGGCTTTCACATAATTTTTTCCTTGAGAGGTAAGTGCTTTTTATAGATCTTTTTATACCAGAATTAAGAGGCCACCGGAGAGAATGGTGGTGGTGTGAAAAAGTAAATAAATTCCATTTTGAGCGGTTAAATTTGGAGAAAGATAAAAATAGTGTTAAAGTAGTGTTACTTTTGTATAGGGAAATCCCAAACATCACAACATTTACACTAAAATTGTGGACCAGTTTCCCAAGAAAGGATTTCTTCACTTGGGAAGGCTCTTATTATTACTGTAGAAGTCAGAGTATACGGAATTGTGGAAATATGTTAATAATAATGGATTACCGTCACAAATTTCCTTGATTTGATATACAGTCGGGGACAAAAATATGCGAACGACACTGAAAAAGCAATATAATTTGATTTATCCAAAAACGTCAGAACCACAGGGCGAATTCAAGTCCTGCTCCTGTTATTTACTCTGTCTGAAGTTGAAACTGACCGGTGGACAAAAGTAAGCGAACGATAATTTAAGTTATTGCATTTTTAAAATTTTTTTTCAAATATTATCGCTTTCAGAATTTATAATTAGCGGCAGGTAATTGTTTGTTCACTGTTTTGTGTTTGCCTGTTATAAAGAGCTTGTATTTTAACCAGCATTAGTTGCAATGGTTAAAGCTAAGGAAATTTTTCAGGATACTCGAAAGTTAATAATTGCTGACCATAAAAACAGACTTTCTTTATATGTAATTGTAAAAAACCATGAAAGAACAGGAAGAGTTTCGATTTTGAAGCGCAGTGGACGGCCGAGGAAAATATCTCAGGCAGAGGACACATTAATAGTAAGAGCAAAACTTTGAAGAATTCAGCAATAACTAAGACAGAAATTCAAGAGAAAAGCGGTTTGGGCATTTCAACAAAAACAATTGCAAGAAGATTGTAAAGTAGAAAGCTTTAAAAAGTTGTCTCGGATGTAAGAAGCCTTTCATTAACAATAAGAATAAGAAGAAACGATTGAAATTTGCAAAAGAACATTTCAGCAAGCCTTTGGTCTTCCGGAACTCTATTGTGTCGTCGAAAGAAGGCAAATCCGTACTTTATGCTTTAAAAAAAAACGAAATCGTGTTTGGATGAAACCTGGCGAAGCATTGAAGAAAATGAACTTACAAGCAACCAGTACAGGATGGCGGTGGGTGTTGTAACGATATTAATTATGAGGTTGCTTTCCCTAAACAGGCATAGGTTTCTTAGAAACTTACCACCTTTTTATTGAAGAAACTGCGGTTTTCTAATAATTTTACTTTTCAACAAGATAACGACCCGAAGCATACTTTGGGTATGGTGAAGCAATATTTCAGGGAAATAGGCTAATTAACGTTTTAGAAAAGCTTCCGCAATCTCCTGATATTAATTTAATCGAGAACAAATATTAAGAGTTACCATGCAGGATGTTTGTTTCCTTATAATTATAAAAATGCAATAATACGAATTAATTTTACCGCATAAATTATCGCTCGCTTACTTTTGTCCACTTCTTTCAACTTCAGAGTAAATAAGAAAGCGTTATATGAGCAGGACTTGAAACCGCCCTGAGGTGGTTCATACACCAATTAAGAATTGTAACTATCCGTTTAGAATCGCAAAAAAAGTAGCAACATTTTTGAATAAATCGAGTTAATGCTTTTTCAGTGTCGTGCGCATACTTTTGTACCCGACTGTAATTCAGCGGTGGTTAGTGGTAAAGTCTATCAATTAAGAAGTTCTGGGTTTAAAACTACATTTACAACTTTTTTTCGATCCTCTTTCTCTCTCTCATGTAAAAATAAATTGAAAGCACATTGTGTACCATTGTCAAAAAACAGTTCCTCTTCGTTTACCTTGAAGGCAGGGGTAATGGGAAGTGTTCTACCACAGGTATAAATCATGGATTGATCCGTAAAATAAGACAGCTGGATGGAGAGAAAGTTAAAAAAAAGTCACAATCATCAGGTCTTTGTTTCAGAATATTCCTTGGATCGCTCGCACTTGGTGAGACCTAAACCGTCTTGCTTGATTTGTCTTCAAATGGGGGTGCTTTTATCTTTTACCTCCTCAGCGGACGTGTATGACTTTTGTTTAGTAGTTTCACAAAAGCTGTAATAGTTTTCTTTCCCAAACACCGTTCATACTGCTGGAAGAGGACATACATATACATACAGATCATTCGCATATGCTCGCAAAATAGATGGGAAAATGAATTAAATATGTATGTAGAAAAGTAACAACATATAAAATATGCCAGATGTGGGGTAACAAGAAAAATTAGGTGCCCTTGATTTGTTATGATGATCCTCCTGGGTGGGAACTTAAACGTATTGAGATCAGTATAAAGATATTCATGATTTATGCTGCGCAAATATTTTGTACTGATTCCCATCAGTCTCCGTTTTCTTGTGGTTTTTAGATGTTGATGCTTTGTAGATGATTTTCTATTTCGGCCTCCTGTTCCTCATCTTTTAAGTTCACCTTTTTTTGATATTAAATGGATGATAATAGATCACCTTCAACTATAGAAAGGAAATTTCCATCCGTCTAGTCTACACAGCTGACTGGAAATTGAAACCTTCCCGAAGGGCAGTAATCAAAAGAATCCTGAAAAAAATAATATTATAAAGACATCTGTAGTCAGGATATTTGAGGCCTTAGGTTCTTTTTCGTTGTGGGCATATTATATATGATGTCCCTAAATTCCTCAAAGGTATTAGGAATTACCTGATGGTGCTACCTGCACTCTAGAGTACCATTCGCGTAGAATATAGTCAGAAAAAGTAACAAGAATTGTTGTGAGAACAAAACCTTAGTGTTTTTCCAGCCTAATGACTTTAATCCTGCTACTCTGATTAAAGCACTGAGAAGCGCCTAACCCTTGAAATTAAATAATATCGGACAGCTCAGTTGATCAATTAGTTTTCTATAAAGATTAGCCTCTTTTGATGCCTCTATATTACATGACGTGAAAATCTTTGCTTTTTCTTTTCAGATTGACGAAGTTGTAAGACCTCAAAGACTACAACGACCGAGAAGTCAAACAGTGAGATCTTCATCTGGTGGACGACAGACGAGCATGTATTTTCCTGAAGTTGATGTTGAACCAAAAGTTCCCCCAGTTAATTACAAGTAAAAATAAAATCGAAATAAATTTTATTTCATTGTGTAATTAATGGTTTTTTCTTATTATTACATTTTTAGCTATATTCGATCTTCAGAAGATATAAGCTCAGGATATTCCAGTGCAGAACCAATATCAGGTGGCTTGAGTAGAACATCTTCGATGACTAATACTACACGACCTAGATTTAAGGCAAAAAGGGCAGAGGTTGGTTTTCCATTTGCTAATTCCGGCCATGAGAGATATTTTTTGAAAATTTAATTTTTATATTTCGATTTTTTTTCTCTTAATTTTATATTTTAAAGGACCCAGACGATTATCATGTTGGAGAAATCAATCAATCTCCTTTAAGGGCTCCTGATTTTATAAATCCTTTACATTCTCCTTCCAATCCTAGTAATTTAAGTCAGTTGCCAACTTATAAACCCATTGATGTTCTAGAGAACTGGAAGGATGAGGCATTTTTCAACAATCAACAATATTATCAGAAACAAGATGAAGGCTCGTCGTCAAATGCTGGTGGTGGTGCTGAAGGGTCTTATTATGGAATCGATACAAGAAATATGTCACCTGATAAGTTTGAAAAATATCTACTTTTCTGTAAATGGATGGAAAATAATGAAGAGCCTAAAAATTGTGATGAGAAAGTAAATCAAGGCTTAGAAAAAAAAGCTAATAGCACTGAAATATCTAAAAGACAAGAAGACCAGCTCCCTAAGTTCACAGAAAGTATAAAATCTGCTCAAAAGCAGATTTCCGAAGATGAATTTAAAGATACAGTTTCAACAGCAAGTGGAGATGAAGAATTTGTTGATGTCATTCCTGAAAATAGGGATAACGTAGTTTCTAATAATTCTAAAACTACTCTTGAAAAAGGTCAAACTATTGAGGGATCTTCAATAACATCTACAAGCGCGAATATGGAAACAAATTCCCAAAAACCAGATGCATTCGCACATGTAGTGATTTTAGATTCTGATGATTCCCATCCTAATGAGAGCGCCATTAAATCAGAAGAGGTACAAACAAAATCGATTGAGCTGTCAATACTTGATGCTAGTGATGCAGAAAAACAAACAGATGATCTTCCTCCTAAAGACATAGAAGTTAAAAAAGATACTTCGATGGAATCACAAAATATACATTCAAAGTCTAACACACCAAAACTTGAGAGTTTACTGGAGGATATACAGAAACAGGTGCAGTCAACACTATCCGAATTTAAGACTACATCAACACCAGAAGTTACTGTTTCTAATATCAAACAAGAATTAGATAACTCTAAAAATTCTGCACTGGATGAAATTTCATCGGAAATGATTTCAGATCTTTTGAAATGTCGTGCCAGTCATGGAAAAGGAAAAGCTCCCGAGCCTCCAAAATTATCACCACAACAAATAGCTTCCGAAGAACAAAGTCGATTAGAATATCAAAACCGTCCAACTATTTCATCCTATGATTCAGTTCAATCCTTAAAAACTCCTGATCCGTCTAAACAATCACATAATATTGTTGATCCAGTACCTAGATCCCATTCTCGTTCTCCTTCTCCTAAGCCTGAAGGAAAGAAATCGAAGAAAGGGCTCTTAAAAAGTTATCTTCCTTCGTTGTTTCGATCTGAGTCTCCGAAGCCGACACAAAAAAATTTCGATGACTACCATAAAGAGACTCAGATTTGATGATGAGTAAATCGGTGTACACAGGTTGCTATACCCCACTAAAAATGTCATCGCTTCCCCAGGCAAGCCTTACTGTGTTTTTTTTTTAGATTTTTTTTCTGCTTGAAGGATTTGATTGATTGCGTTGTTGGATTTTACTTGCTCTTCCTTCTAATTGTAAATTGCTTATTGTCTCATTCTTCTGGTGTATTGCTTCAGCTGAATGCTAAATGTGAAATTGTATATATTTGCAATATTTCCCATTATTATTCTGTGCATCATCACAACGAGAATAATTTTGTTTTATGTAACTTTTAGCTAACTCTAGAATCTTGGAGTTGAGACGGTTTCTGTCAGAACCGTTCTGCTTTAAGTAGTTTTCTAACATTACCTGTTCGACTGGGATCCTTTCGGATTATAGTAGAAGCCCTGTTTTGTATTGTTGCTGTTGCGTTTTATCGTGTGGCAAATTCAATTTATCTTCTATCGTATATCTACTCTATTAGAAAGGCATAACATGGAACACTTTCCATAACGTGTGATTCAGGGTGCGTCAGACATAAATTTAAGAAAAAGTTAAGAGAAAGAATTATGACATTTAAAATGGCACATTCAAGTAGTCTGGCACTCGAGGTGATTTTCAATCTACTCTTGTTCAAATTCAGATTAAGAAGGAGGCGGTCAGCGCAGCTATGAGATTGAACTTCAATTTATCCTATGGAGCGAGAATTTCACATAACTCCATCCTTGATTTGCACAGAGTATTGTGCCTAAACCTTGAGACAATGCTAATTGTCAACTTTAGGGTGATAATTCCTATTATGGAAAAATGAGACTAGCACTCTGCGCTTCAGATTTTTGTACACCTTAACTTTCTGATGTCACTGGAGCGGAAACCTTGGTGTGGAAGTGAACATTCCATGATCTTCTGAAGTCAAGGCTATCTTAGAAGCAGAAAACAAGGAGGTGTCCATCTGCTCAGACCGTCCTGCTACTGTAAATACCTTGATCAAACCTTTTGTCATTTCCAAATTGGTAATTGAGTGTAAATTCACCCTGAAGTCCCTCGCTCAGTACAATTTGGCTCTTTTTTTTCAGAAAATGGAAAGACGGATTAACTCATATTATTTCGAGCTAGCTCGTAGGTTCAACTCTCTGCACACAGGACGTGATTATCACAACAAACTTAATTTCAAGTATTATGGTTTTGGTCGACTTTAGTTTGATGACTCCACCATGGCTAGAACAACCAAGAACAGTGGTACAGGTGTAGTTAAAGTTGATCAGTACTTATTTCTTCGATTTTCCTGTAAGTCTTAAATCGGGTTGACTAGTTTTTGATGGGCCGTTAGGAGGCCACCAAGCATATCATTAGCATAATCGAGAAATCGGTTTAATGAATTCGTAAGATTGTTGAAGAATCAAGTATTCTGTGGTGTGACCTACCGTCTTTATGTCGTACCTTTTCATGCCACGTTTTCCGATTTTCAAGCTAGTTTTTTAATTTACCATCGTTTTATCTAGCAGAAGGTGACATTCAACGTTCCTGTAAAGTAGGATATAATAACTACATCATACTTGACGGCATTGTGGATTATCGATGGAGTTTATACTGGTTTAAAAGGGCGCCCTTCTGCGCTCTAAGTTTTGCTAAGTTTTATTGTCGATCCATATCTTTCGATCACTTTGAGCATAAGATACGTACATAATTAGCCTTTCTTGCGCTGTAGCTTGATGAGTTACATTCCATGCTCGGGAAGATGTAGCTGATCTAGATACCGAAATTATGTATCATTAGTATAGAGTTCTTTCTTCTGATTCCGTAAGATATGTACATTAATTCCTGTCAGCTGGAAATGTTATGCTGAACTTTTCTTACTCTGTTATTCTCTTGTTTTACACAAATCGCTCCAAGGTGGTGGTCATTTTCTTTAAGCTTTAGGACGCCTTTTAAGATATTTCTCCATCTTTGACCAACAGTTGTGTGTGGCCTAGCATACGTTCAAGTTCCTCGATTTGGCAATAACTATGTTTACTTTTCTATGATTTTTCTGATTAAAAAAGCATGTACAAAAAAAAAACTTACTGCGGCTTTTGTGTGAGCTTTGTTCAGTCTCTATTTTACTCACTTGAGTTTCCTATCTAGGAACTGTATACTCATCAGTATGGTTTGGTTCCTGCCTGCCGTATACGCCAAAGTAAACAGCCAAGCTGTCCTCATATATGTATGCGCTTAAAATAATTTAATTTTTAAGTGTGAATTATATTAATACTGTGTATTTTACTTTTCATTTCATAGAGAGTTATGTTATGAAAAACATTCATAGCGAATTTGGTCAATACGAAATTGACCAAGTTTACTGCTAAATCCAGAGCTCGAGAATTTAGTGAAAAAACTCCTTTTACATCGAAAAATGTCTGCAAAAGAGGACGTTTCGTATCGGCAGGAACCGTATACTCATCAGTACGGTTTTGTTCCTGCATGCCGTACACAGTATATAGTTTTGAAGTGCATAAACTTTAATATTAAACTTCTCTAGGATAACAACAGCTTTCGACATTTATTGCTACTACAAGAGTTGATTACAATATAAGATGTCTTATCTACCACAAAAATATATTTCGAATACTTGAGATGAAATCAGCAAAATCTATATCTGTGGTATTGGAAGATTCCACACACCCATGTGAAAACGTCAGTTTTCCGGACTTTTTAATAGAAAATATACATTCAAAGGCAATCTTTTGTTAAGGGTTAATCACATTTGCGACGGCCGACACTATAGCAGTAATAGGAATAATTTTCTCTATGAACGTCAAATACTCTATTGAATTAAACGAGTTGCGACTACCAGAGGGGCAGACAGTCGACGACTATTGCAGTCATAGGCACAATATTGCCTCTACTAACGTTTTATGGAGTGTATAATCACATAGGAATCTGCAATCGCCGCAATTGTGTTTAAGCCTTTAGATAATTTGCCGGTTTTTGGCTTTTCACTACTACTCATTTTGAAAATGACCTAAACTTTGATTAGTCTAGGCCACTTTTGATGTATTCTCCATATAAACGCCATCTTCCGGTTTTACTTTAGTTCTTTCCAATCACAACTCATCATGCATTTTTTATACCTTAAATGAAATCTATAGGGTATACTAAGTTTGTCATTCCGTTTGTAACACCTCGAAATAATGATGGTGGAGCAAAATGGATCGGACACCCACGCATAATATTAAAAGTTATTTTGTTTTTGTATGTCCGTCCGTCTGTGCGCATGATAACTCGAGAACGCGTATGCTTAGAGAGCTGAAATTTTGTACATGGACTTTAAAAAAAAAAATAAAATTAAGTTCGAAAATGAGACAAATCGGGCAACTGGTTCGTGGGGTTGCTATACAAAAATTTCGTTTTCCACTATATATTATTTGGACACTGCATGAGAACGCGTTGACGTAGAGAGCTGAAATTTGGTACATGGTGTTTTCATTGTACTAGCAAATGAAATTTGAAAAATGGACTAAATCGGGCAACTCCTTGGTGTTGCCATATAAAAATTTAGGTTTTTTACGCATGCTGTGAAAACGATCAGTCCAAGACATTTTTATTGTACTAAAAATTTCTTCAGAATACGAAATCCTATTAAATTGGTTATAATCACTTTTTCTGTCCGACAAAGCGTTCTAGAAATATATGCGAAAAACCACTTCAAAAATCATACTTGCACAGAGAGGAGTGACCGCACGAAATTACATACAGGCATTCATCTAGGTTATCATAAGAATTGATCTTAGACCAATTCTAGCTTTTTTACCTGTTTTTCATAATTTTTTCATAGTAATTGAAAAGTTTATTCGCACTTTCTCCAAACATTTATCTACCTATAAAAAAAACACTACACTTTTCCATATATCACTGTCATCATTTCCTTTTTACTAAACAAAAAAGAAATGTTTTTATGCATTTTGATAACTTGAAATAAATAATTAACAAAAACAATCTGCAGCTCGCTCGCTCGTCTATTGAAATTCCTGTTGATATGCGTTTCTATTCATATTTTTCTTTTACTTTTTTGTTTGTTTTCAAAACCATTATAAAAACTTATCGCTGAGAAAATACAAAATTTATAACAGTTACGTTTATCTTTTTCTTTACAGGAAAAAATGATGTCTGCCAGCTACTCAACATTACCGCGTAGTAAAAAATCCGATAAATCCTTAAAGAATAGGACCAAATCTGATAAGTGAGAGAGGAGCCACCTGATATGCGGCGGTGACAGACTGTGGTTTATTTTCCTTTGGACACATTTTTGTTTTGTTTTTATTTTTAAAAGGAAAATTAGTCAAAACCCTTTAAATTTAAAGGATCTCATTGTTACTAGTTTTAAGATCAAATCAATAGCAAACCTAACATCTCCTTTTAGATTGTAAGAACGAGATGATAATAAATTGGATTTGTTTTGCTTTTGCTCTCTCTATATACCAGATATTATTTTCGTGAGCACAACAGCATCCCGAAAAGGGTGTATTCTGATAAATATTTTGTGATAACATGCGTGGGTTACAAGACACAGAAGAAACGAGGGGAGATTGTTTTTTATTCCTGTGAATAACAGCCGTCTGAAATTCTGGTCTGAAAGACACCCAGAAATGTATCATGTTAAAATGGAATTGATAACAGCTTATCACAAAATCATCAGTTTTGAAAATGTGTGTGTGAATTTATCCTTTTCTCCTCATGACATTATCATAAAAATATTATTAATTTTGATGTGAGTGCATTAAATTGTGCGCCCATTTTCATATCCCTGAGTGAGTCGTATTTAGGGTTGTAAAATTGTTAATGGCGGATGTATTCCGTGTTTTTTATAGTGGCAATTTTTTTATGACACCTAAACTCAGGTCGGTCGTAGACTCCTTTCGCGCCCCTTATATTTTTATCAGGTGAAATTATTTCAATTTTTATGGCATTTTTATGTAGGTACTTCTGCCGCCAACATTATTGATGGGATATTGAATACGATAAGGATGGGCATACGAGAAATGCGATTGAGGATGATGTGCAGATTAAAAAAGGATAGAGATCCTGTTCGAATTTGTAGCAGGACAAAAAGTATTGTTTAGCCGTCAGAAATGATGTGAATTTCATTAATGTTTTATATCCGTTTTTTTTACTTTTTATTTAAAATTGGTTCATTGATTGCTGGCCACAAGAAAGCATACAGACAACATACTTCACTGGAGGGAGGCTGTTTGATCTTATCCTGATATGATAAATGAGTCTGCTCATTTACAACCCTGTTAAGACCTTTGTAATACGTTATCAACTTATAGTCAAGAGGTTAATTGATTTGTTATTGCTTTTTTTTATGCAATCGTAATTATTCTTTGTTCCGTTAAGTTTTAAAATTGGATTTTAATTAATATATTTATAGACGAAAGTGCTTAAGAGATAATTTTGTGATTGGAATGTTGTGAAGGTACGTGTAGGTATATAAGCGACGGAAATTTTGTATAAGTTTAATTGAAAAAATGTTAACGTCCGTAGGATCATTGATCCCGAATTTATATTTGTATTTTAAAATCAGTATTTATCTTAAGTTTTTGTACATTAATTTTTATTTACCTACTTATTGTCGTTATGGTTGTAATTTAATGTAATTTTAACATTTAAGATAAACCTTACCTGTTGGTCAGTGCAACATAAGCTGTAATTTTGTGGCAATTATTAGCTACTACTAGAGATGATAGGCTACCTTTAAGCTATCTGCCCTATATCACTTGACATAAGTAGATAGTCCCACAGAAGATAACTTTTCAAGACTGATAACAGCTAAGCTGACTACAATTTGTCTACGTATCTTGCCTTTTAGCACGTGTGTCAACATAATCTTGCATTTTGTTGTCCGTGTCTAGTCTAAAACAACCCAACAGAGTTTTAGACAAATTAATCTTTATTCCTATGAAGAGATGCAATAGTCAGCAGTTGTAGAATTCATTGTAGCAGCCAACTGTAAGCACTGACAATTGTATTAGCAGAGGAGACTTATTCCAGAACTCTCGATCCAATAAAAAAGATTGTCAATATTGACAATTTGAGTATACAGAACTCGATAACGACTCTGAACAATCGAGACAATTTATAAAAGCCATTTTGAAGTTCTGCAGTCGAACAGATGAAAAACGTTCAATATTTGGATGCTTGTTCAAGGATAGAAATGATCGTAACATAGCCATCCATCAATCCTCCACCACATTTAAAATGGCATAGACAATGATTAACCAAGTGCTACTTCCAGGTAGTTACCTTCAGGATCACCCAGGCAGTTTACTTAGTTCGAAATTTAAAATTTCTAACTTTTTTATGCACATGACTGAATTCAAGAATATCAAAATTTAATCAAATCGACCAGCTCCATCTAATCGAATGGGGCATTATCGAAATGAGTTCTGTAATAAGCCCCCAGTTCTGTATTACCACAGACAAACATTATCCAGATTGTTGAAAATTGGCACCAATTGAAATTCATTTATTTTGGGCTGGTCACAGCATTTTATATGGTGAATTTGATGGTCAACTGGATTATTATACATTTCTGAAAAAATTGCAAGGAAATTCCTTCCACACCAAACAGTACTTTTTTCCGAATCTAATCGTATTTGATGCAAAGCTCTTGGATTTACGGCTTCCTTATAATGCGAAATTTATTTATTTACATGTCCGCTAAGATGGAAATAGGTTAAGTCACTCGATAAGTATTACCTACATTTTCCAGGTTTCGAATAGAACTACAAAGAAAATGTGGGGTACACTCAGCCCAAACAAAATAAACATTTGGCACTATACAAGCCAACCTTGAGAACCCTAGTGTCAATTCTCACTAGGTACTCTTTTCTCATGAGTCACCTTTACAGGATGAGACTTGTTGATGATCCTATATACAGGAGTCGCGGAGAGGAATCCGAATCGGTGACTCACTTTCTTTGTCACTGTCCAGCTCTCAGGAAAGGATTACAGATTCCTTGGCTCCCACCTCCTGAATGAACTACATGAAGCCAGCAAGGAGGGTTGGGGGCCAATATTGAGCTTTATAAGAGCATCCGATTGGGACCTATGAGCAATTGCTCATAACTCTGGAGGGTGAACAATGGGCCTTGTTGAGGCCTAGGTTCCAGATATCTCAACTTCTTTTCAATCCAAATCCAATCCATTTGCCAGGTTTAGAATGGTACGATATGATATTTATACCTCCGACACTCTCCGTTTCTTATCTCCTTCCTGTCATGTTGTACTTTGCATCAAAGAGTATCTCCTGAGCTTGGCTTAATAATAGTATAAGAAAAGGCATCGTGTATAGCGTGAATGATTTGGATTCTGTGTGGATACAGCTTGAAATCAGCTTTCAGAGGTTGTCAACAATTTATGCCCAATTTAGCAGAACATTTTCTCGTTGATGTTTTCGGACTCTTCAACATTGACACCGCTACAGCAGCAATTCATGAGTGTTCTACAAATCCGCTGACCTTTCATTTTCAAGGTAAACATAAGCGATTTCCATAATTTTCTGCAAGGTAAATATAAGCGATTTCCATATTTGCTGTGATTGTTACCTTATCCATAATAAGCCATCAATAAATTATTGTGCTATATGAAAAAAAAAAAGAAAATGTCAAAAAACAAAAAAGTTATAACAAAACAGAATGGGAAAAAAAGCGTTCACCCCACCCAGAGTACCAGTCATTCTACAATTTGGAGAATTAGCTAAAATTAGGATTATATTCTTTTTTCAACTTTGTATGACTTAGTGATATGAACAAAGGTAGCTTGGTGAATATGGATCTAACCTTGTTAAGATTGTTGCAGTCTCATTCTTAGGGAAACATACATGAGGAAGAGTCCTTTTTAATTCAAAAAATTAAAAAAAATCTGTACAATTATGAGAATACGTAAGAGTCAAAGGGTTTGGCGTAAATGATAATGTCAATGGAAAATTCTACACACTCAGCCAGTATATGTGAACCGACTGATCTTTTTGTTAAAAAAAAGTTCGCCTGCTTAGTGTAAAAGAGTCTTAATAAAACTCACTTAAAAAACATGTCATCTCAAATCATAACCTTCCAAAGATTTTTTCCTTTAATTTTTATTTTAACTGAAATGAAATCCTGATAAATAATATTGTGGTGCATGACGCACATATAATAATACAGGGTGAGTGCTATAATATCGTTCGTGAATAGATTTTACAATTATTATTATTATTATTATAAAAATTCTTAAATGTAGTTGTCAAAGAATATTTTCAAATTTAAGTGACTAAGTCCATCCCAACCTAATCGAGAATTTTACGAATTTTATTCGCCTGTTAAATGAAATTAATTGAAGCTCAAGCGTACATACTTCCTGAGGGGAGGAACGCGTAATATGAATTCATGCGTTTTTCTTTGAAAATTTTAAATTAGACAAAAGAAAAAGAGTTTAACTCGAAATTTAGAAAATATAAATTTAGAATAAGCCAAAATTAGCAATTTCGTGTACGTGTTACGTGCTAATTTATATATCGATAAAAACGGCACTCTGTTCTTTACATAGGCTAGTTAAATAATTGTATCATAAAGGTAGAGTGTAAGGTGATTATATAGAGATTCGAAATAATAAAAAACAAAAGTATTTCCTTTTTATGAAATAATATGTACAAAAGCTGTTTATTTATTTATTTAATAGGGTTTCAAATATAATTTAAGTTGGCTTATGGTTCATTCTATAACTAGAACCTTAATCCATCTCTTGAATGGTGAAAGTAGTTCTAGTCATATGGATAGAGATACATAATATGCTTTGTGTGGTTCAATTCTACGGCCTTTCTTATTCAATTTTTATTTCTCGGAAAGTACCTTAGTAAGTTAAGCGGTGAGAGTGCCAAAATGTATTAAGCATACAGAGATTCATATGGCATGGAATTATATTTCTGTGTATACCTGATGAGGATTTTAATTGATATGGAAATATTCCTCTCTTCAACCTAAACACTTTTTGTTCGACGAAGCGTCTGTCTTCAAGTTTATTTTAAGGATAGCTGATATTTTTTCAAGCAGTCTGATGGCGTTCCTTCCACTCTCATAAAACATTATGGTACGTCCATCGGTTCTGTTTTGTGTTATTAATCTTCAATCTGTGGTCTTTTTCCGAAAACAGTCGAAGCTTTCTTTGAGAAGGACAACAAGTGCGACATTTCTAACTACCGACCTGTCGCTAATTTAAGTTGTATATTGGTAAGATATTTGAAGCCATGGTTTGCGATGCTCTGAACTTCCACTGCAAGCCTTTCTTGCGCTCTTTTCAGCATGGCTTTATGAAAGGTAAAACTTCTACGACTAATTTGTTGAGTTTACTAATTTCTCCATTTCTTGGCTTTGTCCTATTTATCTGATCGCACGCACTGAGTTATATTCCGACGAAATAGATAATACCTCTGGCATTCCTCAAGGCATCCATCTCGGACCACTCCTTTTTATAATTTACATCAGTGATGTATCTATGAATTTGACTAATTCAAGAATACTTTGCTGTACTGACGGTGCTTAAATCTTTTTCATTGTTTCTAATGAAAACTGGAATTTTAAACTTGGAGTTAGACACCTTTCATAAATGCTGTGTTACTGGCTGTGTTCCTTTCAATATCACTAAATGTACTGCTATGTCTTTTTCTCGGGAAAGGAGATCTTTGGACTTTAGTCATATTTTGGATGGATGCTTATTAAATGGACTTGACAAAATCAAAGATTTGGATGTCAGAGATGGTCAAAGAAATTTAATGATCCATTCATAACGACGCGACGATCCTTTATTGCACATTCCTTAGATCCCTTTTGGAGTATGCCAGTTCGGTCTGGCCTCCCCTTTATGCTGTCTACATAAATTGCATCGAGACTCTGCAGCAGAAATTCGTTTGATTTGTCCTGCGAGGACTTAATTTGGAGCACCCTGTTATTATTCCTGTTATTAAATGAAAATTGCTGCACATTTACGTTTTATTCAGTTATCTTTCAATATTTCAGGCGTTCGATTCGGAAAAAGTAAAACCATGGTTTTTTTCTTTTTTATATGAGATTGCAAAAATTGTTTGATCAACGTAGGTAAGTATGTATTTTATGGAAATACTCTAAAGCTTCATTTTCAAGCCATTATATCAAAAAACAAAATGAAAATGAAAAAGTCTGGCTAGTTATTTTCTTGCCCGCCGTCAGCCGTTTTTTAAATAAATTGATGAACGTGCGTGCCCCGCCCAGCAAACGTCTTTAAAGTAGCTGCGAAATTTGCTTGATCGACTTGATTGACTTAAATCAAACGGTTTGATTCACCTCTCAAATATCTTTTTTACAAACGTTAATCATTTTGCTTGTCAAAAAAGTAACGTAAAAGTGACATTTTCAACATTAAATTAAAAGAACTTTATTATAAAAAAAAATTGAGAAAAAAATAAACATTTAAAATCCCACTCAAGTGACAGTTATTTTTAAATATTTTTAAATGTTTGTATATAGCGGCTTCACTACACTTAAAAGCTCGTCAAATTATCGTTTTACGTGAAAAAAAAATGTTTTGTTATCCACCTAATCAGACGATTTTCGAGTCTCGAATTGCATGATTTTTGAACCTCATAAACTTATCCGCAATGTGAAAGGATGTAGTTAGTGAAACGTGTTGAAAGTGATATGATACTGGACGCTGGAGCTTTTCTTTCAACAATATTTGGAAGCGGAATTATTTGTGCTATTGCTGATTTTAAATGATTTCGAATTTTCGTGTATACCTATAACGCTTCATACTCTCTAATTTTAGCCATCTGTTAGGTAAGCTTGCTTGTAATATGAGTTGCTACTGGTGATTTTTTTGTCTTCCAGTTAGGTTTTGCTACTTGTGGAATTTAATCTGCCCACCCTAAAGTGGGTGCTTTTTCAACGAAGATAAGACTTTTATGATTCTTCTATTATCTGCCCCTCACCATGTTCGGCACGGCATTTCATTGATCACATATTTCATTCTCTGGGCTGATGCAGTTCTGTAGTTCTGTGGCAAAGCAGTATGCATAATGGATCAGCGCAATAGGAAATTTTTGTTTTTTTAATTTCGTCTCTTCTACCGATCTTGGGAAATCTATCACCCAGCAAAAGCACTTTTTTTGTGATTCTGCAACTACTCAGTATTTTAGTGGTCGTGTCGTCCTGCTGTGTTAACGCCTTTATATATGAAATGAAATGATTTTAATTGCTTTAAATAACAAGAACTGGCCTAAATGTTTTTGTTTTGATGTGTAAATTATGAAATGTGTGTGTGTGAAGTATATTTGAAACAGTTGTCTTTTTTCTGTTTGTACTCAAGTAAAATTTGCAATTATTAGCATTTTCTATACTGTAAAATGGCGTTTTTTTCAGGATAATTACAAAATTTAATTTCTAGTGTGTGTGTGCATGTGTAATTTTTAGTGTAGCAAGTGTTTTTAAAACGAAAAAAGAAATTTATGAAAAGGAAGAAATTTCAATAAGAAATGTCAAAATCGAAATGGCGCAATCGGTGGTGTGGTGGAAAATTTAGTGGTGTGTTAGCAGAGTGCTGATTTCTAATAATTTGGTGGAATTATTTTTCGCCATTTTGAAAGGTATGGATATGAACTACAAAAAAAACAAAACGGGAAAAATCTCAACCAAGGCACGTAGTGAGGACACCAACTTACAGAAACACTCAACAAGTGGGAAAAATTTATATTGCTTGAAGTTTTTTTAAACACAGGAACAAGTGGATTTTTGAAATGGGAGTAAGAAGGAGTAAGTTTATATTTTATTATTATTTTTTCTTCTTCAAACAAATATTTATATAAAAATTACTTTTTATATATTTCTCCACTCCACTTCTTTTGTCGTAATGTACATAAATGTAAAAATATATACAGAAGTATATGGGACAAAATGGAATAAATTTTTCTTCTCTTTGTTGTTGTTGCTGTTTTTCAGCACAACATAAAAAGGATTGAAAATTAACATTGATTGAATGATAAAAAAAAAAATTATTTTGAGTTTGAGATCCTATGATGGTCGCGGTACTCAACTACCCTTGATGAATTTGAAATTTTATTAAGGGCACGAAAGATTCCAAGCACGGAGTAGTGCTAATCTGCTAAAAGCACCATGAACCCTCATCAAAACCTACCAGTCCTCTTAATAAAGCGCAGCAGGTCTGTGAAGTAAGTCTTTTAGCTCATCCACAGATAGGAGTGCAAAACCGAGTGTATCCAACCTTCCCCGGGAAAAGGCCGGACAAAAGCACAGAAATTGTTCGGTTGTTTCAGGCTTTTCTTCCAGACAGAACGACAGACACTATTCTTTTTAATGAGCTACAGCTCTGCACCGTTGCCTTCCATCCGATGTCTCACATTAGTTCATTGTTGCTTTTATATATTTGTGGCCCAATTTTGCCAATATAATTCATTCAAATTTCTTCTCGAGCTTAGAAACTATTGTTGGATTATAGGCGGGGCATGTTTAGGAGAAAATTCGCAGTTTAGTCGCCCATTCCGATCACCATTCGATGAGATAACTCACTCATTTCCTGATTTTGCAATGTAACCACATTGAATAAATAACTGACAAGGAAGCGGGACGACGAGGGAATCCGGTGTATGTGAATAAGTCACTCACTGACAGTCGGAATAAACTTGGTTGGACTTGCTTTGACGTTTATGAAAGTAAATATTTCAGAGTTCTGAGAGTTTAGCGAGTTTTCAAGCTTATTATTATTATTATTGTTAATAAACATTACAAATTTGAAATAGCGTTGTTTCTAAAGCTTGAAGTGTATATTTCATTCAGTTTTAGTATTTTGTAAAATTATTGGTCATAATACATTTAAAATTTCGGACTATAAATTTAAAATTTCTGTGAGTGAGTGACTTACGTTTTCATTTGATATGTGGCTTCCTTGTTAGTTATTTATTCAATAAAGCATTTTTCGTCCGTGTAGAGAATTAGGTACAAATAACTGTAATGTGTTTATATGCGTTTTTTTATTTAATCGCCTACTACGGGTTGTATTGGATGGTTTCACATCTGATCTTCATCTTATAAATGCCGGTGTGCTCCAAAGCTCGGGTATCTTTTCGTCCCTCTTTTTAATTTAATTAATTTTAATTAATGATCTGCTTTCCCTTACTTTTAATCCCATTCAAGCCGATGACACCTTTAATTTCGCTTACCCTTTTGGCACTCTTGCGGACTCCAGAGGGAATGCCGCATGCGTTAAATGATACCGCATGATCATTGAATAACGATCTTAATAATATCCTCGCTTGGGGCAAAGCGAGTCGCGTCGAATTCAATGCATCTAAGACCCAAAGCTGTCTTATCTCATTAAAACAAGATCATAATAATTCTTCTACTCCCGTTTCTTTTGATGGAGCACTGATTTACGATATAGCATCTTTATGCATTCTTGGCATTAAATTTCCAGTAAGTTAAGCTGGACATATCAAATCTTATCTGTTCCCCAAGAAGCATCGAAATGTCTTGGATTTTTCGAAAAGATGTAAGAAATATTTCAATCCGTCAAATCTAGCGCTCCTCTACAAGATCTAGAATGGGCTACAATTCCTGAATATGGGCCGGGGCTGGTCGCAATTGGTGGCAATTACTTGTCATATCGACTCGCTTGCTCAGCGCGGCAATGATGGATGCCTTTCGCTACTTTATCGCTACATGCATGGTCAATATTATGATGAAATATCTAGTCTGATTCATTAGAATAATTCTACACGCAATACTCGCGCTGCAAACCGCGCACACCCTTTCACCCTTTAAATTACTTTCGGCCGAACAGTAAAATTTCGTGATATTTTTTTATCCCGAACTGTGTGAATGTGGAACAGCTTACCATCTTCTGTCGTTCCTCCGGCATACAATCTGCGAAAGTTTAAGAACTACATTCATCGGCACATCCGCCATTCTTCTCATATTACCGAATTCTATCCCTATCTCCTGCCTGTCATAAATAATAATATTTCTGGTGTGGTATACAAAGTAGGCTTTATGGACCGCCACCATTCATCATATATTTTAACTTATGTTTGATATGCTGACCATGTTAAAATTGTCTGTACAATTTCAAAAGAAATTTGTTCTTTTAAACTCGGGCTTAGAGGTGTGTTCTTTGTCATACGTCAATGCCGTTTGTTCTTTAGGAGTTCATATTTATGCCATAATTTTTAGAGCTAATGCGGCTTCAGATTAGAAAATCATTTTTAGCAGAGAAGCAGTATCAACTCAGAAATAATGGAGTCAGACAAAAATAGGTTCCAAAAAATAATTACCCAGCTTTTCTGAACTAAGTCCATAAAGCCACAATAAAAAAAATCACAATGTTCCTATACAGATCCAAATATAGTTGAGGAGTAAAAGCGAAAGCGAAATCCTAATGAGTCTTGATAATCGTTTGCGGTCCCCACTAAGTCAAATCCAAATCCTAGCCTATACAGAAGACGTGTAGCGAGGTCTTTGAAATTTCATTCAAGAACGGTGCCAATATACGCTCTTTTAATCTGATAAAATCTTCTGATTAAATTCTACGCCAGTAAAACAACTTAAAACCCATGACGAACGCTTTCAGCCCGTGTACATAAATAATTCGCTTATTTTCGGTAATTTAACGCTCGATTAATTCCTTTGATAGCATCAATGTCACGCCGCGTTTCTACACTGTCGTGATTTCTCATGTTAGTAAATCGCAAAAAAAAAAAGAAAAAAAATGAATAGCTTGTCATCATCAATGAACTTCTCGATGCTGATGTTGATGCTATTTATGTCTGCTTACCAAGATCCCCTCGCACCGCCAACATGAAATTTCATTGAAAATTTGCCTAAATTTCGAGCTTTTGCAAACAAAATGGGTTCTAATCGAGAAACAAACCATCGGGCGTCTGTATACGCCTCATAAAACCTTATCAAATGAGGTAAGAAAACCTCCCCCGGGGGATGATTGTCGTCGAATTGTTGATACAGTGATTGTGATATTAGGCCAATTCCTTTTACCCTGGTTTTCTTCCCAAATGAAGTCAATTCGAATTTGTTGGAAATTATTTTCTAATGACTGAAGCACCCCCACAGTTTGGTATCAGAGTGACATTAAACCGGAATAAAAAAATTTGGAAGAGAAAGTGGTGGTGCGGCAGTGGATTTTCGGAAGGAAAATAAGGGAAAAGAAATAAGTAAACAACCTTTTGCAAATAGGATCCCACTCTTTGCCTTAAGGATATGTGTATGCTATCAGATCACAGTACCCAAAGACCTTCCTGATTTCTGAGCCATATATATAGAGAGAAATAGAGAGAGGGAGAGACCGGATCTTTAGAGTTTCAAACTTAACTTAACCTTTTCAGTTTTTTTTACTCCTACAACTATTTGACGTGGATTGGAACACAGACTAGATAAACAACAATCTGATTTCCTTGCCAGGTATAGGTACCAGTACCACTATTCAACTATACTGTGGGGGAATTGTCTGGCTCCCTTTATTGGGGATCATGTGAATGTAAACTCATTCCTTTGACCTATTTGGGATCAAATTTTGTAGCCGTGATTGAAAACGAATAAGATTGTGTTTACCAGAAAGGGAATATCCAGGAATGTGTTGACTTAGGCGGTAACTACACTTCAATTTATTCTGGTGTTGTTGTATTGCTGCTAGATGTAAAATAAACTTTCTGACGAGATTCAAAAACTGAGATTATATAGATATCCTTTGGGAGTAGGGCAAAAGAGGGGTTTATTGAGCATAGCCATGTTATTCCTGGAAATTTCAGTTTCTTGAACTACTCTACCTTCCGTCGTAGGTAAAGTACTTCCTTTCAAATAACCAAGATACATATAGGACTAAATGGTTAGGTACATACTTATGACCTTGACCCATGACCAAATATCGGAGTACGAGTACAGAACTCAACTCGTACTCCGATATTTGTTAAGTAAGCTGTTGAGGTAATTGAGATGAGCTATATACGAGATTTTATAAACAAAAGTCAAGTGAATGTATAGGAGGTGTTCGGTAATATCTATATATCACACTCCTTTCAGGCACATCGCACATCCCACCAATACTCAAAAGAAAAGACTGGAATGATTTCTTTGTTTGTCAATGGACAGTGTGGTGTACGTACTTACATGTTGTTAGGGCCCCCAACACTGTTGAGGTTTACTGTGAACTTTTACTTTGATGAGGGAAGGGAGTATGATAGCTGCCCGCAGCGTTAGTTGATTGCTTTTTGGCAATTTGGGAAGATCAGGAATGTTTTCACCTCTCGGGTTTATCTTAGCTAAAACCATTTGTAACTAAGTGAGTGCTCTAGAGTTAAAGTCAACCGAGTGTCACCTGGGCTGTAGCTGGTGCTTATTAAAACTTGAAAGCACTCCAGGAGACTTAGTTGACATTCAAATAAATTTTTTGAAGAATTCCAAAACTATTCAATGGTCGCCAAGTTGTCAGACATAATGCTGAAGATCAATTAAGTTGAGTACCATCTTGATATCGGAAACTGTCACAGCTTGGTGAACACTGGACGGCAGTAAAAAGTGTTCCGCCTTTGTGCAAGCTTGACCTCGGACCGCAATTAAAATAATGGTAATTTTCAAAGTTGCATCTTTAGACTTTAAAAAAATACCATAACCTGCCATTATATCTGTGAAAGACTCTGAAAGAGTCATCTGCGAAGACCTGAAAGTATTTTGTCTCAATCCATACTTCAATGGATTTCACGAAGAATCAGCGGTTGAATTGTAGTTCGGACATCCAGCGTCCAGAGGATTGATCATGCTAGACTGCTGTTCTACTACATCATGAACAGAAAAGTTTAAGTGTCAACAAATTCAGATTTCAGAACTTTTATTCGAATGCAATACCCTTAACCACTTGGCCTGAGGCATTAATTTGATACGATATCTTCTCTTTCGTGTGGAATTCGTGTACAGAAACTCTAACAAATATTGGAATTTGTACTTGGATTCAAGCGCAGAGAGAATCGAAGGTTCATTTGGGTTTGGGCGTATGAAGCAACATGAGGCCCAAAATCGAGCCTCCCATATTGGATTTATATGGCGTCATAAGACTATCATCAAATGGGGCGATGTTTAATGTGGGTACGACAAAACTGACCAGTATACAGAGCATAACCTGTCTAAGCAGCAGTGGAGTTATAAGTATCGACAGTGGCACTAGAAACACTGCTGAACCTAATAGGTCTGAAACTAAAAATATAAGAAGCAGCACCCGGTGATGTGTTCACGATTTTTAGATCTTTGGAAAGCTCATACTAACGACGATTGGAAATTTTTTCGACAAAAATAGTATTCTGAACTAGTAATGGACTTAGACCATATGTCGTGGACGGGACTTCCATCCACAAACCCAACCACATTGGAGGATCGAAATACCTGCAATTTCTGCAACTAACCTCAGCGGGGGACTAGTCGTCTGGTAAGCAGATGGATCCAAAACTGGCACGGCTTTCAGGGTTAAATGGTTGGAAAATTCACATTACTTTATTCCCAATTTGACACAATTCATCAAATCTATCATTCATGAAGAAACGCGCGTAGATCAATCTTCTTCAGAGCTCCCTCTATTATTCTTATCGCAACCCTCTCTTACGGTTACAATTTGGCACTTCGTATATGGCTGCATCCCCTGAAGTAATGAATTATATTACATCAGCACTTTATTGGAGTATATAGGATGAGGAGAAGTTGGAAGTCTCAGAATTAATTTCAGAAGCAATACATTTTCCCTATACGGTAGCAACGATATAGGCAATGTCAAGTAAAAACGAGGGTTGCAACACATGGCTCGAAGCGAATATTAAAAATTCAACATTGCGCCGGCAGCTACCATAAGAAGTCGCGTAAATGCAACAAGGGGTTCGAGATTGCTTCTATTTCAGTATCAGCCCCACAAATTATGGAATTCCTCTTAACTAATTTCAATGCAAAGGAAGCAAAACTACAACAATCTCCTCGACGGTTGCACCCTGCATTTCTACTGTAACTTTGCAGTTGGGATCCAGGTCTCATACTCCTTCCACCATGCAAATTGGATTTTCAATTGGAATTGTTCCCCGGAGGGGAGTAATTGAATTCATGGAACAAAACTAATGTTTTACCATAGGTTGGCGTTTTAAAGGTGGCTGGGGCGCTCCATGGTGGTGGTACTAATTGTATCCTTTGTTGGGCTTAAAACAAGAAAGCAGTTTTTGGTGGGGCTCCAATATATACGACTCTTTGCTATCAAAGTTTCAGAAGTTCAGATGATGAATGAGGATGAAATTAGAATGAAGCTCAGTTGGCAGGTTTAAACTATTCATTGAGGGTGGGCCATGATGGTTAAAGATGGTAAAGATATTTTTATTGCCGGTAATTCGATTTTCTTGTTATTAGATCGCGTTGTGTTTTAGGGATTCTCACTTAATGTCTCCACAGACCTAAGAATTCTATTTCCGATGGAATTATTTTGCTATAGGCGACGCACGAAAGTATTCCACTACGAGCTTTTTCTGACATACTTAGATATTCGAGGGGAATGGACGGGAAGTGTACGCGTCGGTTGTGTTGAATATGTTTAGTTGCAAATGAATTTCAGTAGCTAAATAAAATATGTCAGCATACTTTTAATTATTACCATTACTTTCACCAATGATTTTCTTCTGCAGCTGTTCTATGCTTGTAAACACATCTCAGACTGGGTGTTCCTATAAGCTACACGTTGACGTACTTTGATTACATTAAGGTCCCACGATGACATTCATCCTGCTCTACGTTCGTCGAACCTCAATTGGCTTGAAAGCTATGTTTTTCATCTAAAAATGTGAGATCAAGAATTTTTAATCCTGTCATGGAATCGTTCTTATAGCTGCGCAATGAATAATACATGAAAAAATTCATTTCTCGCCCCTTCCATTCGAGTTCTTCATTCTTCTTAAACGTAAGTAAAACGTTTGATATTAAAAATATTTCAATCACATATTTCAGCTTCTCGTTATGAATTTTAGCTCTGAGTATAAAATTTTCATAAAGGATCACTTTTCGGATATTAACAACGATTAAGAATTGCCAGATGCATTTTGTATTTGAGCTGTTTGAATCTACTTCCTACACTACAGAACAAAATTCATATGTAATTTGACTAAGATTCGATGGATGATAGAAAATTTTCTCATGTTTATTCTAGTGAATTCTTAATGAAATGTAAAATTACATTCTATTTGTGTAAATTTTATGTAATTTTTAAGTCTACGAATGTAAGAATTTACAAGCAAGGAAAAGAATGGATGTAATTTTACACCAATATTATGTAAAAATTTGCTATTGTTTTGCATTTTGTTCAGACTAGTCCAGTCAGTCGTCGTAGTTACGCCTGGAATAGTCGGACTTCACCGCGCGCATGGAAAACTTGTGTGGAAACGGGAGGTAGAGTCTTTGACAAGTTTTTGTTTATGTGGATTTCCCAGGAGAACTAATTCATTGTTTGTTGTTAAGTATGTTTACGTCACATTATCCCTGATGCTTTTTGGAACTATTTTGTTTTCCTTCCTTTTGTTAAATCTGCTGCCGTTGAAAGTTTTTCGTTTTCGGTGCTTTCTATTTGTTGTTCCAAATTTGTGTTTATCGCCGTAACTTGGCCGTACGGTACATGTTTATCGTGTCTTCTTCACACCATCTAGGAAGATTTGGGGCATTTTCCCAATATTCACCGTTCCAGTTTTGAGATATGATCGAGAGCATTTCAACCCCGAGATTCGACATCTGCAAGCCTGTCCACAATTTCCTTTGCATTTGCGTTTGAGTGTAATCATAGTGTCAGAAGTGTGTATCTGATGTAGCTTTCTCGTGATGGATACTGAGCCCTTCAGGTCCACTCCGGACTCTGCATTCTATTCGAGCACCATTTTTCAGGATCAAGCTGCCTCCCAAGCAGTGCTGTCGTTTGAAAAATTTTAAGAGTAGTACAATTTGCTGCCAAAGCGGAGTACTTTTGGGAAAAACGGAGTACACGACTAACGAAATTTAATAAATTCAACTTAATTAGAATGGGATGTTCAGAAATCATATTAATGTGAATAAAATTCATTTTCGTTAAAATTATTCATATTTAGATTTTTAAATAAATCTTTATATGTCTCTTATTATTACATTATTCATATTTTTTTTTATATAGAAACAACTGGTTATTATTTTAAGATTTCCCCATAAATTTTTTTTTTTCAGCAGTAAGAATTTCTTAAGTTTAGTAGACAGCTGTTGATTTAAAAGAAAGTAAAAGTAAAGCAAATCAATGCAGGTGTATACTAATAAAATACATTAATTTCGATAATTAATTTAATTATTGAAAACTTTTGAATTTTCAAAATATTTGGAAGGATCTTAATACAGTCATCATGCAAAATTGTATTGACAAATTCAGTTTCTTTAGTTTTTCTGCATTTCAAATCTTTTACAATATTTGTATCAGTAATGCACAGAAATAATTTTGGTAGAGCAAAATGGATTAGACATCCTTGCATAAAATTAAAAGTTATTTTGATTTTCGCATGTCCTTTCGTCCGTTCATCCATCTCCACGATAACGTAAGAGCACGTGTACTTAGATAGCTGAAATTTAGCATATGGTAACTCCTTCGTAGGGTTGCAATGCAAAAATTTCGTTTTTCACTATGTAACTATATAATTTGATATTGTCTGAGAGCGCGTCGACGTAGAGAGCTGAAATTTTGTACATAGTATTTTCATAAAAATGGTAAATATAATTTCAAAAATTGACTAAATCGGGCAAACCTTTCTTGGTGTTGCCATATAAAAATTGAGTGTGAAAACGATCAGTCCTATTTCATGTGCAGAAAATTTCTTCAGAATATGAAATCCTATAAAATTGGTTGTAATCATTTTTTCTGTCCGACGAACCGTTTTAAAAATATATCAAAATAAATAAATAAAATCAAACTTGCACAGATGTTGGGTGACCATAAGAAAGAAAATACATACGGGAATTCATCTAGGGTATCGTAAGAATGGGTCTTAGACCCATTCAAGTTTTTTTACTTGTTTCCAATAACTCTAAAACATAATTTAGAAACCCACCTGTCTTTTATAAGGCTGCGTGCATATAAAGCAACATTTTTAAACACGCTTAGTTTGTTTATTATAAGTAGGTATTACATTTTTTTGGCGACAAAACAGCTTCCATAGAATTTTCGAGAATGGTTTCTTGACATATCCGGTCTCTAAATCTGACGCTATACTAGAAATTATGTTTTCAATATTATTTATGTCTATTTGAATACATTTGGATACATTTATCATATTCATATTGCTTGCACCACAACCAATACATTTTATACTTTTATACTATGTCTATAATATTACCCAGAACTGACTTTAGTACTTTACCTATGGACATACATTTTGGATGCTTTGACACTTACTTCTCCATTAGCGAAAGTGATTTTGATCAGATTAGATTTGTACTCTGCACTTCACAGTTCTGTATGAAGTGTATGAAGTCTTGTTTCCCCGGTAAATATGGAAAAGTTAGTAAACTATATATCTGAAATAACTGAGGTCATTTATAAATAATGGTCGATACTCGTTAGGGTCATTCCACAGGATATCGATAAAAATTCGCACTTTCCTAATCCGACCATCACCAATCTCGTTTTTCTTCTGCTGAAAGTTAAGTAGTTATGAGATAAGAATACAACTATTTATTTTTGTGCAGTGCCGTATGTAAAATTCGCCGAGTTTTGGTCTGCTGAGTTATATAAAAAAAAAATCATAACTTTGGTTCTGATTATCACAGAGACATGACCTTTGGGTAATTTTTAAGATGAAAGTACATTCCTTGAGGGAAAATTAAAAAAAAGATATGCCTTGAAGAAAAAATTAAGGATACTAAATATATCCTTTATTCTTGAGTATCTTCAAATGCATTCCCTTAATTTTTCCTTGCGTTATTTTTAAATTAATGCTCATAATGTTGTTAGTAAATGGTTAAATTTTTAAATTGGGATCTCAATGGGGTTGGAGACGAGAATTTTTTTTTAAGCCCTTGTTTTTTAGGAAAAATGTCATACAAATCTATTTTGTTATCCTTGATCCCGTAGTAAATTTTCACCAAGGACATATTTTTTGTCTTCTCAAATGTAACCCTAGTCCATTAAAAAAAGAAACAAGAATAATCTCTCCTCGAAACCCATTGAGATTCCAATTTAAAAATTTAACCTCTTACTAACAACATTATGAACATTATGAAGTTCTTTGAATTTAGTATTTTGCAAAATTTGTGCTCTTTAATCAAATACCACTGTTTCTGTGGAATTGCCCACAAGAAGTCAAAGACCATATCTCAATCAGATCATGCAAACTAAACTGTTGTTATATTAAATTAAATTAAAAAAAAAAAAACTTATACAAAATATCAGCTTTACTGACGAAATATTGCGTTAGTTTTTCCACAAAAGAAGGCAATCTTAATCGTCGTCCCTAAAATTGTCCACAGAGATTGTGTAAGATGTAAGTTGCTTGAACCGTATTTTGAAAATTGGGAACTATTCTCAAGTTTTTTCCTTTGTGTCACAAATTTTATATTGTTTTATTACAAAAAATCAACGTTTTTACAACACTTGAATTAAAGTAAGCAAATGATATAGTTAAGTTAAATCATTAAATACCTTCGCCGAATCATAAACAAAAACCCAACTTTCCATGAAAATTTTACTGTTAATTGGACTTAACTTTTGTGAGAAGGAAAATGAAGAAAATAGGAAAGCCATAGAAAAAGGCAAAGAGCGATTAAAAAAAAACATTTGCTGGACTAGAATAGAATTTTCTGGAGTAGGGAGCGTTCATTATTCACTTCATAAACATCAATCACAGCGTTTAACGAACGAATCAAAATGACTGACTAGATAGGTGTAATAGGCTAAAGCAAATCAGATTAATAGATTTTATTTCTAAAATGTAGGTACTATGAATGTATAGTTTTAAATAATGGTGAATAAAAACTTTTAGAATATTTGCTAATAACATATTAGGAGTTTTAAGTATGAAGAAATGAAAAGCGGAGTACTTTTATAAAAGGAGTAGTACCGGAGAACATTATTAGTTCTCGGAGTACGAACGACAGCACTGCTCCCAAGCCACGTTTGTACTTGCAGGTATACGTGCGGAAACTGTGTTGTTTTACCGCGTTCGAAGTTGGCGAAATAGATGCAATGTTGCGGCAAAAGGCATAGGCGACAGCTAAGCGCGCTTCGGTCTGTAGCATGTACATAGGTACGTGAAAAGAACAAAAATAAAAAAAAAACCATGTTGTTGCATTTTTCAAGACCTACAACTTTGATGCCTTACACTTTACTCGTAAATGTGACCGTTTCCGAGAAGAAAAATAGGAAAACCAAAAAAAGGCAATTTCGAAACAAAACTACAATTTTGACGCGAAATATTTAAAAAACCATTCATCGTATGAAAAAAATGCTCATGTACAAAATTGTAGTACTTTTGAAAATATTTAAAACTCTTTTCAAAACTTACTCCTCGCTTGAACTCGGCTCAAACGATGTAGAAGGATTCAAGGCTCATAAATATGTTTTCCAAAAAATCGATATGTAATTAACGAAAAATTCAAGGATCATCTTCTGCCATTTTCTCGGGATACTTTTTGAAAATTTCTTCAGATATATTTTATTTTGAAGGTCCTGCGTCAAAAGTATTCGGTTTCGTACAATTCCGAGATAAAAAATATTTGATACAAAAAAAAGAAAAACAAAATAAAATAAGTAAAAAACGAGTTTTCAAACAAAACTCAGGCCAAGCCGCATGAAAAAGTAGAAAATAAACTTTTCTTCACACATAGAGATGGACTCAGATTTTTTGATTGGGACATTTATCTTGAATATTCTTTCTCTTCATGAATCAAATCACTTATTACCTCTGATTGATCATACTGAAATATATCGGTGATTATCAGCGAATACAATCAGAGTCCACCTCTGTGTGTGAAGAAAACTTTATTTTCTACTTTTTCATTCGGCTTGGGCTCAGTTTTGTTTGAAAACTCGTTTTTTACTTATTTTATTTTCTGCCTTTTTCATGTTAACTAAATTGTTATTACGTGCTGCATGGAGATATTTTAAAACAATTTTATGACGGCTGAAAAGACACTGATTTACTGAATTTTCCCGATTTTCCATGTTTTCCGCAGACTTTTCCTATTACTATGAATTTTTTTTAAAAATTTACATGAATTTTCCTCGATTTTTCATGCAAGTTTTCATGATTGTTGAAGAGAAAGTATTGATGCCAGTCGGACGGAAAAAACATGATTCCGCATAGCTTCTAAAACTTTTTTGTCGGAAAATTTTCGGAAAAGTCGGAAAATTCCGGCAATTTTCGGAAAATTTTCCAGAAAAATTGGAAAATTCTGCATTTTTCCTGAAACATATTTGTCACTAATCATATCGATGAGAATTTGTCCGATGATTTTCCCGCTTTTCCGGGTCTTCCACGGAGTTTTCCACAAAAGCAACTTTATGCAACTCATTTCGCTCTATAACTTTGTCTTAGGTTGCAAAACGCTCAAAAGCTTCCTTGGTCTGAAAAACTTCGAAAAGCGTTTTACATGAATTTTCCTCGATTTTTTCTGCAAGTTTTCACCATTGTCGGAGAGAAAGTAATGATGCCAGTTGATAGGGAGCTTGATCCTGCATAATTTAGAAAACTCTTTTACCGGAATATTTTCCGAAAAAATCGGAAAACTCTGCATTTTTCCTGAAACGGATTTATCACTAATCAAATTTGTACCAAATTTTCAAATGATTTTTCCCGATTTTTCGGGTTTTCCATGATAGATTCAATTGTCACGCGACGTGAACCTGTGTGCCAAATTTCAGCTCGCTGTGATGACGAAAAGTGGGTCTACGAGGGTGTCGAAAATAGTAAAAAGGAAATATTTGTATAGACAAATTCGTGGACGAGTTTAGGGAATGCCCTCAAAAATGGCAAGGCATGGAAATTTCAAAGATTTGAGTTGAAATTTTGTGTAATGGATTTTTATTATGTTTTTGTTTTTTTTTTTTTTAGAAATGCATTAGAAACTTTATCTTGTGAATTTGTTTGACTATTATGGTAAACTGTACGTGTTTTTATGACATGCATAAGTAGGGGGTTGCGACACTAGGACCCCAACCAAATCAGAAAATTTTATGCTTTAGATGTAAGTTCTTCTGGTTCTCTTGGTATGTGCGAAAGCATACCGCTTACCAAGAAACGAGACTTAAAACCGGGAACGGCGGTTACAATTGCAACAATACTAAGTATTTTTCTTCTAACTGTAAAGCTAGTTATAAAGTCAGTCAAACATCGGTGCTCATGCTAACTGCATGTGCCTACTTATAAATTACTAACCAATGTGGAAGACCCAATCTGGAGGATTAACAAAATACAAAACACTTTCACATTAATTATATTAAAATCCTAACAAATCCAATTCAGAGATAGATAAAATATGAAATTGCATAGGGTTGAGGGGAAAAGGTACCAATACGTGTTACATTCAGAAAATATGAACAACAGTTCAGAAGTCCAGTCCAGTCCAGTTCAGCGATTAACATGAAAATGTTTTGCATTTAGAGAATGTTTTCATATCGCCATCAATCCTTAGTTCATTGAGTTCATAAAATCCGATAAAATCTGACCTGATAACGTTTCGGTATAGATGGAAAATTATTGAAAATAATTGGAGCGCATTGTCTCCTCGCATGCACTTTACCAAAATTAAATGGAATTCTGCTGGTGCTGGTGGCTAGTTCTATTTCTATATCTGATTTTGACAATTTTATTCGGTTCAGTGGTTTTTCGTGAATCGTGGTCAAAACTATGAATTTTGCAAATGCAAATTAATGAAGTTCTAACGTTAGTTGCTACTTTCATAATGGGTTTTGATTAAAATCCTGAATTTAGCGTTTTTAAATTTTCTGTCGAAACTCCAATGAATTTTTGTTCGCTTAATTTTTAATTTTATTCAAATCATAATTTACTAAAGCCAGTCATTAAGGCCCCTTTTAAATTTTAATCTTTTTTTTCCTATCGGTACATCCTGCAATCGTAAAAGTCTTGTAATCCAATTTTATAGTCTCATATAAAGCTATTACTTTGCGCGGAAGTAAGCGTGGTAGGTCGACAACCTTCCCCCCATACTGGGGCGGCAAACATGGGGTCCATTGCTTTTATTACGTATCAAATCCCCATCTATAACAGAGTTAGCTCACATCATACATAGAAATGATTCATAAAATCATAAATCAGATTTAGTGCGTCCATTAAAATGTTTCTATTATAACCAATAAACCAATCACAGCCACGATATAAAGTTTGTGGTACAGTAAATCTTGCAGGCTGTGTGGTAAATATCAAATGAACTGAAATCATATTAATTCAGTTTACAAGACTGCGGGCTTAATATAAAAAATAAAATTAGATTTATGTCCAAAGATGAAAAATGCTACATTGCTAAGGGCACTCACAACTTTTATATGACCCAAAGCCACTTCAGTCCAGGATCCAACAACATCTCCCATCCTTCACAAAATTGTTGTATGCAGTTCACTTAAGCTGAAGAGTTTTATTTCCTCAAACGAATCAAGGATAATGTTTTGATTTTATATTTTCGTGTGAATCGAGTTGGGAAAGGGCAGTTTGATGATATTTTATATAATTGCTGCAACTGTAAAAACCACTCATTAGTGGCGAGTTAATTAGGGGTAGTAGTTTGTATGAAATACCTATGCAAGCTGGTGGTTATATGGTGCTAGTATAGGGTGATTTTTTGACCACTTTTTCCGGGACCATATTTATTCAAATTGCAGGGATTTTAATAAAATATTTCTCAATTAAGGGACCATCCATTACGGCAAAACTACAAATTCTATCAACCAGTCAACCGAATGGAATTGTGTTAATATAAAAATTCAATAATTCCACTAAGCAGTGTTCGAATATAAAAGAGGACTGCAGTATATGCAGCACAGCCTGCCCATTCTAGAATTATCTTTCAGAAACATTCATATTCATAGGATTGGAATATTAAATAAGGAAATTCGATTAGTTTCGCTTAGAAATGGAAAATATTGGTTGAAAAAAAATCTGTTTTTTAACAGAGCTCGCCATATCATGTGGGGACTCCTTGAAATTGAAATTAAATATTTTTCAAATTTATATTCAGTAGAAATATCTATATTTGCTTAGATAATTAATCAAGACGAAAATACAAGACAAGGAGGACTTAAGAAGAGACTTACGCCTGGAACAGAATACCGCTCATATGCGGTGATGAAGTGTCAAAATCACACCCACCAAGATGCTGAACAGAATGGATATTGGTGGCTGCGTCCAGATGACATTTCAATGCCTTTTATCAATTGCCACATTAATTAATAGAGACCGCAAAGTTAATTTTTTTTAAAGCTTTTTTAACTCCATAATTGAATTTTCTTTGAAACTTCATGTTCAGTATACAAAATTTTAAAACAAACAAAATATTAATCAGCTGTCAAATGTCAACGTACGATAATTGCTTTGAGAATTGAAAGTTGGCCAACTTTTGCGTCAGACACCGTTGGCCACGTTTATTGCGCAGGGCCGCAGGGCTTACTTCATGGTATTGCCAAATATCACCGAATATTCAGCGAGTAGAAGGCGAGAACATGACGTGTAAGGTCATGGCCACAACAGTGCACCGCACCAAGCACCGCACATTGCATCGCCCTGAGCTTGGTGTGTGATGATAAAATTTATCCCTTATCTCAAATAGAAATGGCCACAGTGGCGCACCGCAACTTGCATTGCCCCCTGCACCAACCATTGCACTGAGCCTAGCACTGCACACAGGAAGTGAGTTGTTATTTATTTTGTGCGGTGCGTTGGTAAAATTTATCCCGATAGGGATGAACGATGTTTTAGTAAATTTTCTTCTGTGGAGTACTTTGGTAACATTTATCGCGAGTAAATTCAGTAGACTTATATATGACAGTAAAATATGGACCCTCTTGGTCCTGCTTTCTTGGATGCGGAAAGAGAAAAACTGCAACACCTTACACGAAAGGAAAATACTCTCAAGATGCGGATGGAGAAAAATATAGACGACAACATCACATTTTTTAATAGCTTGCTAACATGTTAATTCATTATCTCCTTGGCAAAAGATACGACTTCGAACTAAAGTTGTGCAACTTCTCGTGGAAGAATTTCATGATCATGATATAGAGCCTAGTAAGGGTAACCACCCCTGGATCTTGTCATTCAGGCAAATGCCAAAAGGACCGTGTGTAGATTGTGCTCATGGGGATGTTGGGAGGTCTGCTGCACTTGATCTTCTCATTGCTCTCCGACGTATGGGCTGGACTTGGAAAACCCTCTGGCCAGTAAGCCACGTGATGCGATGATACCTGAGCTTCATTTTGGGCGTCGCTTATATGTGAACTTTCCTGTAAGGGAATCGGGGACTGAGGGAAGTGCCTTTTTTTTCAATGAATTTCAGTCTAACTAATAAAGACGACAAATTTCCAGCTTATCGAACCTTCCCCAGTCCGCTCTACAAATTTTTACCCACGATTCTCTCACTAATAAGGGGGCTGACATTGGGATGGAGTACTCACTTCGAAGCCAAACCACTGCCTTCCGGGTTGAAGCCTTCGCCATCTCAATGCCAGCGAAGATAACCCTTGATATGGAGATCAACGGAAAGGATATTGCTGAGTGGCCCTCCGATAATATCTAAGTTACTGGAGGATTGCAGGTAGTCTGTAGAAAAGTTGTATATGCACAACAAGGTATCCCTTCTGTGGGTTCCTGGTCACTTGGAAATAATGGGGCATGAAAGGGCTGACGTTTTAGCGAGGGCTGACTAAGATTCTCCGTTCCCCGCGCCGAAGCCCGGCGCAGGCGCTGCCACCTCGAGTATCGGGTCTCTCATCTAAGCTGATTTATAGGAAGCATCAGCAGAGATGGGAGAACCTGAGTGGTAGGTGCACACAACTGTTTCTTGATGGGACCAATAAGAATATCTCCGATTATCTTATGGGGTTCGGAGGGAAACAATATAGAACTGTGGTTGGCGTCATCATCAGCCATAGCTCACTTCACGCTCATCTAACAAGGAGCGGAGTTGTCGACATCCCTGAGTGTCTATCCTGTCTAGAAGGAGAGCCTGTGACAACCGAACACTTTTTGTGTGCTTGTCCAGCCTTCGCCCGGAGTAGGTTGGACACTCTAGGGTCTGCCCTTTTATCAATAGATGAGCTGAAAAACCTTCCTCACCATGACCTGATGTGCTTCATTAAGAGGACAGGAAGGTTTTGTTGTGCAGTGCTAGGTGCGGTGCGGCGTTGTGGCCATGCACTAAGAGATGTACAAAAACGATAAACGATATCCGATGATGAATATTCGGTATTTGCACACGTTCCGGCTACAGTCGATATTTTTGGCCCGAGTGAAATGGCTACCGTACTGAATAATTTTATTGAAACTTTCGGTGATATTCGCGAGTTGTGTGAGACCGACTTTAAGAACGTCAATGCATACAATAATTGATGTCAAAAATTTTCAAGAATGGGCGACTTAATTTTATTTGAAAATATTGCATTATCTATGTATTTGCAAAGTTTTAAGCAAATCTGTTTGTTCAATGTGTTAAAAATTGATATAGTTTAATTGCAAACTACGCATGTATGTCAAAGGCTCAGTAGAAGTAGATCTGTTAACAATTTTTAATAGAATAGAAAACTCATTTATTTTCAACCCCGCCCACAGGTCCATGTCCTAGAACGTTGGGTATCTCGATATTAGAATAGTGTACATTGATAGATTCTTAACTAATAGAAAAATACAAAATGCGTGCCGAGTATCTAGAACATCGAATCTGGAAAAGTGGGTCAAAATTTGATTTATGTACTTTCATTGAAATTACGCATTGTTGCCAATTGTCAAGAAAAATGGATCGGTAGACGTGGGTGAACAATTGATTTAATTTCTTCGGAATTACGCATGCGTGATTATTGTGATTGTGATCATAGAAACACCCTTTTTGCTGAAATCAATCCTTTATCTACCATATCTGACGTATCTTTCGGATTATTATCCTGCTGGCTGACATATCCATCAAACAGGTATTTTCTATTTAGAGAATAGCAAAATTACTTGCATTAAAATATGTCGATATTGGAAATTATCTTCAACTCTACACGGAAAAAAAAATTATTTGAAAAGATTGCAATTTTTTTTGTTTAAGTCTTAAAATTTATCAATAATTGAAAAAGTCATTTTCTCCCCCTTTTCTAGGGCATTGTTTTATTTGTGAGTATTTTAATACCTCTGAAAGATTAGATTGATTTATATACTGTAAACAGGTAAAATCTTTTATTTTCCTCTTTCCTTCTATCAGGCGTATAAATTATGCGCAGTAATGCTAGTTTTATTCCATAAAAATGTATTCACCTCCATTATTCGATTCAAATTGAATTTTTTACTTTATTACGCCACAACTAGATGTCGCCAGGGGCGGATTTCCCTATAGACCGAGTAGGCCTGGGCCTAGGGCGGCAAAACTTGGTGGGAATATTTTTTTTTTAGTAGACCCACACGTCAACGTTTAAAAATTTTATTAACTTATTAATTTGAATGGAATTTTTTGCTGTTTGAATGATTTTTGATTTTTTCTTGTAGTTGTGGGTATTTCATTACATTTTTATACTTTTTCGTTTTTTTAAATAAAATAATTCGTTGGAAAGTGTTATTTTTAATTCTACTCCATTTTTTTCAAATCTACTCCGATTTATGAGGCAGCCTACTCCGCTAATTCTAGCCTGGGGTCCCTTCACTGGATATAGATCATTCAATTTTTCGTGTTTTACAGGGAGTAGGGGGCGGCAATCTTCCATAGGCCTAGGGCGGCCAAGTGATCAAATCCGCCCCTGGATGTCGCTACAATTACTACAATGATGCCTGCCATACTATCAGACCTATAAATTCGCTCTTAAAGAATTCAGCTGAAAAATTAAAATTAGAATGAGATCCTTGCGTCCTTCCTAAATACAGTTATAGTTTTAATATCCTATGGACTTAAGCTTGTACACCAAACGCGATGACAAGTTTCATTTAAAAATGGTGTAATCGGAGTGGTGTTCGAAATCGGAGGTTACATCGCAGGACGACATAAATAGATTTTTTTGGCGACACAAAAAATATTTGTAGGTGTCGCTTGGTGTCTCATACAATCCAATTAAGGGAGGGAGGGGAACAATACAAGTAGTCCGGAAAATAAAATGGAGATACAGAAAATTTCGTGTTTACAGTTCAGTGCCATGAATAAATACATTTTCTGATTTAATGCTGGGTGAAGTGCTCACAATTGAATGCAGCACTTAACTTACAGCTCGAAGTAATTGAGTGCACGTGAAAACGGGCAAGGTGGGCTTTTTGGAAAATTAAAAGTTTAAAATTATGAACCCTCGCCAGTTTTAATTGAGCCCGCACTAGTTCAGTGCTGAACTTTTTGTTATTTTTTAAATTGCAATGAAGATTCAGTATCGACTGAAATATTTGTTTCTGGCGGCACTGTATATGAACGGCAAATAATTTTTTTTTAATTTCCGTTGAGTTGATTGAGTGTAGTCCAGGTGCAGGCTCAGGATCCACCTACATGTACAAACGTATTCGGAAGTTGGGAAAACACCACGACTTCTGGTGCTGTTGAATTGTGGTCAGCAATCACAAATTGGAATGAGGGCGTTTAATCACTATACCTATGGGTCACTACAGGTATATGTACACCTAGCAGAGGATTATGAGTTTTCAACACCAGTTGTTTTACTATTGTAATGGGTATTAAGTCCATATAAAACCACATATTGGTTAGCACCTGCAGCCGCCGGGTGCCGGGGTATATTGATCGCTTTTACTTCATATTAAAAAATTGCTTCGATTAATTAGCGGTCTTGGGAGGGGAAGCTGTTTTAATTGTTTTAATTTGTACAAAAAATATATTTATAGGAAAGAGAACTTTTTGAAGCTTTTTTGACGATTCGTTTCTCATTGGTGGGATTTTTTCCTTTTTGTAATAAAAAAAAAAAAAACATCCATAGCAATTAAAATCAAATTTCCTTCTTTCCTTTATGTCTAAAGGAACAAAAGGCATCAAAAGGACTGAATTCCATGGAGAAGATAGGATTCCAAGAAACCCTTTTTTCAAAAGTTTCAATCGAGTGTAAAGTATTAAAATTATATTTGACAATATGGTATCTACGTCTTTAGACACCACAAGTTGTCCTTTCTCTTTTCCTTCACCTATATCGATCTTTTTTTTGAATGAATTTAATTTAATTTAAAAAAAAATGTGTCTCCATTGCTGCCGAGGCTGCTAAAAATACAGAAGGATAAAAGCAAGAGAAGAGGTCATGTTCGAAAGTACTTTCAATTAAATAAATTTCTTGTAAAAAATCTCATCATTAATTCCGGCCGAAGACAAAGGCCATTAGAGAGAAAGGACACTTTTAACAAGATTAGCCACTAGGGGACAGCCAAAACGATGTGATGAGCATGTTAGTCCTTTCATTCTGGGAGACGATCCTTGTAGACCATCTTTTTCTAGTATTTATATGTATATACATAAAATTTCGTTCAGTCCAGTAGGTACTTATAACATCAAGAGAAAGTTTTTCTGCTTTTTTTTAAAGGACGACGGTGTGTCGCTTTTAATTAGCATAATCGTCTTAAGTTCTCCTAGAAATATAGAAAAAAAAATACTAAAAGAAAAAGTGCAGTAGAAGATAAAGAGGGGTCTAAAAATTGTGGTTTTTGGGAAAAAGAAAATTCTACAAAATTTTCCCGGAAGAAAATTATTCAATTAGTTCCAAAGATTTACATTTCAAATTTTCTCTACACATTTTACCTGATGACATTTATTACAGATTTTTCCAATGGTATTTATCTCCGAATTTTATATCCTGAGGATTTTGTGGGGGGTTTGAATGTTGGCATTTCTCTGGTGAATGCTTTAAGTGCAAAATGTTGTGTTATAAATGAAACTCCCCTCTTTTGACTGTCACTCTGACAAAGTGTTTACACAACTTTTCCATCCCCTGATGGTATTTTTATTTGGAGTGAGTTAAAAATGTGTTTTACGCGCAAAAGAACTTCAAAAATTTTCTCCGTAATAATTCCCTAACGTCGTAACTTTTGGTTAAATACAAGTCAACATTTTTGCAATGTATGGAATGGAATTGTGGTTAGTAGAGATGATGTAGTGAAAGTGATGTTCTCTTAGATTTCTGTTAAGAAAAGCTCTTTTCTGATGAATTTCTATTGAGGAAGCTTTCGAAAAAGCAGAATTGTATAAAAGAGGTTTAATAAAAACAAAGAGATTTCTGGTAAGATTTCAAGGGATCTTCTCTGGGAATTCAGTGGCAGCACGTGTTTTTTGTGATACCACGTCGAAATGGGTTGCCATCATACTCATGAAACATTATTTATGGAAGATGTGTATATCGAGTTATGCACAGGACCAAGGTTTAAGTATGTAATCTAAAAAGAAATTTAAGTTAAACTTAAAGAATTGTGATATGATGTAAGCTTGATCAAAAGTAAAGCAGATCCCACCATTGACACTACAATTTCATTTGTTTTTTTTTAAATTTTATTTCCGTTTATGTTTCTGTATAGTCACATTATTGCACAATAAACTCGGTAACTAATTACATAGCTGTAAGAATAGATAGTATCCGATTTTGTTGTCAACAGTGGACCCATCTATCAATTGTTGAAAACACGTTGAAGAACTGTAGCGTCCCGGATGATTGAACGAAAGCTGTATGCTTGTATAAAAAACTAACAAACAGAGAATGGAGAGTTTATGATGGAGGCTTTAGATGAGCGAGGAAAGAAAAAGAAATTAATAAATCAAACTCGAATCTAAGCCAACTAAATTTCTGACGTGAATTGAGGTGTTGTTGAATAAAATTTGGTGTTTCTGAGCAGCATATCATTTCTTCAATAATAATTTGGAAACTTTTCTCTTACCTCGACTAAGTTTTAGCTTTATATAGGATGGACAGTGATCTAGAATAGAGATTAGATGATTGGGTAGATCTGTTGAACCAATCTAATATCCTCTGCAGAATTCACGTAGTTTTTATTCATTAAAAATTATCTGTAACTGTCAGCACGTTTTTATCTGTAGTCTTTGGCGTCATTGAGAGTCGAAGTATTGCTTATCTTACTAAACTCTATGTCGAAGACATTATAAATTTGTGGTAAATAAATAACTACGCCATCACAAATCGAACTCGTCAAAATACATCAACACAAGAGTTCTCTTGATGTTCGCTTCAATTAAGAATAATAATCCAAAAAATCGCATATACATACATATATTCACCAGGTTTATCAAACATATTCCTGTCCGGTCCCTAGGGAGAAAAATGATCACACAATTTCGGAAACGCCGCAAATCGTATGTCAAATATTTGTCACACAAATGATAAAAAAAAAAATTATTTATGACCTTTTCGAGCCTTATTTATTGTAGTATTGGTGGTGGGTATAGGAACTTCCCATACAAATGGCATCAAGTCAAGTCATGCTATATCTTCAAGAATATTGTTACTCCCAAGTCAAATCTAATACCGTCTGTCGTCGACTCTCCTGCGCCAACAAGGAAAATATGAAAATAATTAGAAAACAATTCTCTCCTGTTAAAAGTAAGTGGAAAATGTTTTCCCATTGGTTTAGAAATGTCATGGTGGGGGTTGACTTGCTACCAGAAGCTTAAACGGAGAAAATGATGACATGCGATGCAACCATTAATCAAAACCATTTTGAAAGTGTTTAGTGCTCCTTGCCAGACAGAGCTGGTCTGGTTTGACCTTTTTTGTTTTAGTTTGGTTTGTAAGGAATTTTAACAAGATTCTGGCACCAGAATGTGTAAGGAGAACTGAATCTCGCCCCACACGTCTTTGATGATTTTATGATTTCATTTAAAAATTTTCCGTTGTTTTGACAATTGCATTGATTTGTTGTGATGATGTTTCTATGAAGGTGACAACATTTATCATAACGCAGGGGGGATATTAGGACAGGACTCTTAAGACGTTTTGTTTAATTTGAGAAACTTGTCGAAATTATCGTGACATGGTACACTCGAATCCCCATGTAAACCTAGTTTTTATGAAAATAATCGTCTTGCAGAAATTTAAAATTTCACAACCACCAAAAATTATTGCGGAACCCAACTTTGAATGGCAACATGAATGAGGAGTGGGGCGAAACAATTTCACAACAGTAACGCAATTAATTTGAACAATGAGAGACTTGGTATGATATGTCCGTCATCCTGACGATGGCATTGAGTGCTCTGAAAAATATCAAAAACGAACTTGATGAATATTACTTTGGAATACATCCGCTCTGCCTGTCCATCTACCTGTCAAGTGAAGAGCAAACATTCGCATCCAGTTATATTTATAGAAACAAAACCTAGGGACAGGACATCGTTATTAAAATGAAAAGGAAGGAAGGAAGCCTGCGGAAATGGAGTTGAATTTGTGTCGGGGTATATCTTTTGACGAGGGTATATTCCGCAAATATTGACATTTTGTGTCAATTTTCAAAAGGAAAAAGGAACCATAGTCGAGTTGGATCATTTCAAGCACATAATACGACGAACAATTTTGACTATGGTGTCCAAGGAGATGGTTTTTTAAGATTCATAATGATGGGAGTTGAAGAGACCTCTCCCTTATGGAAGACAATATTCTACGTTTTTTTCATTATTATTGCCAAATTTCTGCCAAGTATTGTATTGTATCCACTCTATGTATTGCTTTTAGTTCTCGTCTCTTGTCCCTTCCAGCAACTTTCATATGATTTCAAAAGGACATTGGGGCAATCCTAGAATAAAATTTATCTGCCCTACGATGACGACGACTGTCGGTAGCATCCTTCCGAAGGACAAATTGCTTGAAAATTGGATTCTGATTTTCATTGGATTACTCTGGACGATTTCTTATTTTTCTTTTTTTGACAGACGACTGTTATGTGTTTATTGCGGTCCATCTTTGTCGTGTCGTCTTCAAGTAAATTGTCCCCGTCGCTCCAGGGTGGTAGTGATGGAGCTACATTTGTAGTTATGTAGATGATGTGGATAAAAGCCCATGTTTCCTCATATCTTTGAATATGTTAGGTAGAAGAAAAAAGTTTGCATATATGGAGCGAAGGAATTTACTCTGTTCAAATTGCTTTTCCAGTTTATGTAATTAATTTTTTCAATGTTGAACTGTTTCTTTCATTCTGCGCTCCCTATTTGCTTCCGTAAGTTTGATCCTTTTTTTTTTGGGAAATGAAATGAGAAATTTTAGAACTCAGAGGGAAAACATTGTCATGGGATTGGATTTTGAGATAGGGACATTTCCGCAGACTCAAAGTAAATAAATTTTATATGTTCTGTTTTTATTACTCTTTGGAATATGTTTTCCCAAAGTGATATATGGAAGCAAGTGATTTACTCATTTCTGGGAATGACAGAGGTTTTTTTAAAGAAAATAAATGGGTTTTCGCATTTAAATGTCAAGATTTAGAGAAATAATAAATTATTTCAAAACATTACCTACACAATGTGATAAATTGCCAATTAAGGAAAGGTGTAATATTCTGGTCACCATTATATTGCCATGTCGAAATTGAAGAGAATTTTTCTTTGGAATATACATAGAATTTTTGTCAACGGGCTTTGTTATTATTTATTTGGTTATATGCAGTTAATTCTGTATTGCGCAGCTCTTTCTAACGGAATAAATCACACTTCTGGTGTTCCTGAGGGTAGCCATTTTCGTCCACCGCTTTTTTTATAAATTAAATAAATTTGTAATTGGAGAACCCCTCACAATGCCAATGATAGCTGGCAGTATTTTCCATATCTTTTCTAATGAAAGCGCGCGTGTAATTTCATATACGGATTTGTATACGTTTTATATATAGATGGTGTTCTATCAACTGCCTGTCAATATATATTTAGATTTTTGCCGTAATACTCTTCTTTTTTTTAGGCTCCTATTAATGCAATCGTTGTCGAGGCTTTCACTACTTTGCATTTTGAACATAGATTGTTTAGTGATTCGATAGCAATACGAATATCCTTAAAGAATTGCATGGGTACTTTCAGCAAGGGGTGCTGTAAAATTATCCAAGAAATCTCTAGATTTATTCGCATTCTGTTAAGGCATGGTTATGAAACCAACGTCAATAGAACAGGAAAGCGAAATTTTTAGACGAGCAGAGCTTACTATTTTAGAATCATTTCAAACCCTCAGTAATACATATACAAAAATTAGTTCGGGTTAAGCTCACATTCCGAATTAGAATTTTTAAGTGCATCCCATCACAGGGAGCAGGCATTTTGAACTTACCGTAGTGCATGTGATGCATAATGTGGCATAAATCCAAGGACCTTAGTTGTAAGTTGTGTCTGCTACGGGATATCGAGGCCAACAAAGACTGTTGAAGGCTTTCCTTAATTTGCTAAGAAATACACCCTGCATTTTCGAAACTAGGCACATAAGTTTTGGATAACATTGATACAGCTTGGAATTCAAAAACAATTTATGCGCTTCCACGTTCTTGCTTTTAAATCACTTCTGTATGCCTTCCTACTCCTTTTGAAATAAATTTCGGAATTTCAACTCACGTTTTAGGGTTCCGTACCCAAAGGCTAACAACGGGAACCCTATTACTAAGACTTCGCTGTCCGTCCGTCCGTTACCAGATTGTATCTCATGAGCCGTAATAGGTAGACAGTTGAAATTTCCACAGACTGTGTATTTCTATTGGCGATATAACAACAAATAATAAAAATAAAATTAAAAATTGAAGGGGGTCCCCATACAAGAAACGTGATTTTTTTGGCGATTTTTCCTCGCTTTATTCTTATTGATTATTATTATTAAAAGTAGGCATTTTTTTTCAAATGACAGCATTATGGCAGAAACACATCTAGGCCTCGAGGCTTCCTCGACGAGTTGTCAAAATTTCCAACACGGGTTTTTAAATGATGCAACACAAAACCAAGCCAGCAGCAAGCCTCAAGGCTTAGCCGCAAAGCGCACTTTGCTCAATGTTGGAAATTTTTCTCTCTCAGGCCTACTTCTGTCAACAGATGTACTATCAAAATTACAATGACAGCACCGAGCCCGGTGGTATCATTTGGTTTTCATTTCTCTGAGGCAAGCCTGGAGGCGAGCTGCGAGGAAGCGTGAGAGAGGCCAGGCCTGAGGCTTGCTTGGATATGTTTCTGCCATTAGTTTTTCACATGACGCCTACTCTCATTTGAAAAAATAAATAAAAACTACATAGTGTTAAATTTTGTAATATGGAACGGAACCCTTCGTGCGCGAGTCCGACTCGCACCACACCAAGGCCCGGACATGAAGACCCGCCCTGTCAGACCTGTCTCGACCCTTTTTTTTTAAACAATTGGATAAACCAAAAATGTTATCGGTATTTTTCATTTATCATACATCAACCTTAGAAAGTAAACAAGTAAACTTAGAAATATCACAAATAAGTACGAAATTACACGTGAGCAAAGTTCGTCGCGTGTAAGCATACGCAAAGCATAGGTACATACAGCACAGAGAATGAATTGGGCCTGATCTCCTCTGTTGTGGATCTTAAATAGCTGTTCATTTGTTTTAGCGCTAAAAATGGCTGTTCTGTCGAGCGGTTTGACCCTGGTGTGCACAACAACATCCGCAGCGTTATTTCCACATTTGGATAAATACCCAAAAGCTCGTTTCCAGGATGTATGTATTTGTATAATTCCAGGGCCGATAATGTTTTTCCCCGTGTAATCTTAGTGGACGACAAATGAACTCGTAGGTGTAGACATTCGTTTCCAAAAATCCCGTGTAAATTTCCTAGATAGAGGGCTTTCAAGTTCCATGCGGCCTCGCGGATAACTTGAGATTCCAAGCTGAATGTAGCTTCATGAGAAAATCAAACTTTTTACTCAAGTTCTCGTAAGCAGAACCAGGTCGCTATATTTCTGCAATTAACCTGTCGATAATGATGTTGAAAACGCTAAGTCTGAACCCATTCTTGCCGAATAGTGGGACTTCGAGCTCGTTTTCTTTTACTTCATCAATTGAGAATTTGCCGCCCAAAAATTTGCAGCTTTGCTCTGCCTATTGGTAAATTCGCCCCTGTATGCAAGAACAATAGAGCGAATTAAAGAAGTTTTTTTTTAAAGTCCGGTGTCATCGGTGTCCTTCGCGTGTACCATTTCGGACCTTGGCGGGGTCCCTTACAAGGTTAGGCCCCTAGACAACCGTCTAGTATGCAGGCATAAGCTCGCCGTTGCCCACAATAGTCTTTTGTGCAGAAGTAATGAGCCCTTCATGCATGTCTTACAAATTTCGCCGATACTATAGGCTGCTTCATAAAAATGAATGAAAAATTTCCAATATAATTGCTTTTTTTTTGGCAGGGAATTCCGACTAATAGGGATCTGTTCATGTTCTGGCTAGAGATGAGTACAGCTCTGTTTTAGATACTCCGGCTTCACCTCTAGAACGATTTGGTTACGAATGGTTATAGCCGAGCTCACTGAGAGATTCAATTTTGTGGACTCTGACTGATAGAGGGCGCTGATAAACGCGATTTTTGTTAATGTCCGGCAATAGCTAGTCGCCGTTTTTAATCTACTCCTGAGCTCTAGTATAACAGAGACAACTAGCTATGCTGGTAAATATCTTTAACCCAGCTTACGCGGTGTTTGTTGAGTAAGATATCTTCGACGTATCAATAAGCTACTTCCCAACGTACATTACAACTAGGCAAGTATGAGGGAACTTTGTATCAAATATGAAATGAAGAATTTCTTTTGATTCGCAAAGTGATCTAATTTATTAGTCACTAATAATTTCGGACACCAAAATTTAAACAAAATTTTAATGCAATTGTTAGTTGCAATCACTAGGAAAAATAAAAATGTTTCTGAGCACCATAATCCGTCTAGAACGAAATACAAAAATCATATTAGATCTCAGCTGAAAGCTACTATCACTAGATTGCAGGGAACATGAAACCACTTATGGGAATGCAGTACGATTAATCACTCACTGCCACAGGGAGTACAACTACCAGACACGAATTAACCGAGCTCTTGCAGGATCTGATTTGACGAAAGTAACAAATTGCATACACTTATGGTGTGTTGTATGCCTTAGGAGAGATTACAGGGAATAGGTTTCATCCATGAGCTTCCAGATAGCGCCTATCTTCTCTACCGTCTCAAGTGCGTGTTCAGTAGATGAATTTTAAGCCAAGCAAGGTTATTTGCAAATTTTTCGAGTCCATCTTCAGTGTATAACCTAAGAGTAGGTATCCATACCGCTATAGCCTCTTTTGTAGCTAACTCTGGCTAGGATGCTACAGGCTTATTGTTGTGCTTGATTAGTGTCGTGATATTTCGCTTATTATTTCCATTTCGTATAAATGCTGCTTCAAGTAAGGCAAGTAATTTTGATAATAAATCATTGAAAGAAATTATGAGAGAGGGTTACACGCATTTCTGTTACATTTGATGTTGGAGAATTTCTTTGATGACCGATCAAAGGATGTTATTCATTCTTGAGATGGAAATCTATCAAATGGGATCCTCCTGACTGACTTACTCTATCACCTGGTATATATAGTAAGACCTCCACGTCAACCATATCCATGAAATTGCAAATTAAGGCTTGAACTTTGTTTGCGCAATTGCCACGATTTATTTGACATCAAAGCGATAATAGTCCGCTTATGAGCTCTTATGATGCAATTCGGTTTGCATTAAATGCATATGGACAAGACTAAAGAAGGAAGTGACTGCAAACAAACGCTTTGTGTAATTTATTGTCTCTATAAAGATTTAATGTGTGTCAGCCTATACCTGGATATATACCTAGTTGCATAAATACGAGTAGATCGCCGCCAGTCAGTTCTAAGTGAAGCGGAAAAATAAAATCCATGCTCCAAGTCGCACCTTAAAAATGCTCCCCCTCAATGTTGGACTGGGTTGGATCGGCATCGGTTTGTAGACTTAGTTGAAAATGGGATATTCATTGCCTTTGGGGAACCCGTGATTGCGTCGTGTTTAATTTTCTGCAACATGTCGAATATTTTTCTATTTTCTTACATTTTGTTGTTGTTGTTGTTGTTTTTCTCGAGCCTGTTTTAGATACGTTTCCAGATATTTCATTCATAGAAAATCTCATCAGAATGTTTCGCTTGGAGGTTCGTTTCGGTTTCATGTTAGTTTTAAGTGAATGAAAATGGAAATTGCATGAGAATATGAATGCGCAGGTCATGCTGAACAGTATCCAATAAAATAATTCGCGGATTAATTTTGCCCTTAAGCCGGTAGCTGTAGATTACGGATGGAAGATAACAAATTGTTTAATTTTCAAATTTATGTAATACACGGTTCATACACACATTTTGTAATTAATGTAAACATGAATCTTTCTTGTCTCATGTTTTATTTTATGTTCGCTTTACCCATTAATATTTTTTAATAATTTGGTCTGGAAGACATGACGATCTCAGCTAATCTTGGAGATGGACCAATTTTAATGTGGATATTGGAATTTTGTGGTTTCGATTGTTTCATATACTATCGTCACTTTGCCAGTAGTACAACGACAACGGATGATATATACTGTGAAAACTTCTGTAATCCCTCTTGGGACATATAGAGCTGGGCAAGTATTAAAGAAAAGCTACTTAAGTACAAGTACAAGTACCGAGTACTTCAGCGTAAGTACAAGTACCGCATGTATGAAAAGTACTTGTAACTAACTACTAAGTCTATAAAAAGTACTGAGTACTTTTTGAAGTACTTTTTTAGAATTTTTGTACACTGGCCGTAATATAATGAAGTTTATAGAGTTCAGTTTATATCTATTAATAAATAAATACCTTTTGTAAACTATAATATGTATAGTAACCAGTGGCTACTATTTAAAGTTTTTTTTTTAGTTTTCGGCGCTGCACGTAGAGAAAAACTTTCACCTCTCATTGCTACACTCATAAAAACTATTAGAGGTCCACCCATGTTATGGAACTACATATAGTGAGTGATTGCTTTCAGACGTTAAGTCCAGACTGCCAGCATGAGCTGACAGATCACTCGACGGACAGCGTTGACTGCAGGGCGGCACGCTAGCTCGCCGCGGCTCATTGGCGGAGAGTGTGGGGAGGTTCCACGAAAAATCTGCAGCTGCCGTCAGCCATAATCAAAAAAAAATTCGTCGTGCCTACAAACAAAATGCCGGCACACATTCGGTCCTGAAAGGACCCTTACGTCACCTACCCATATCCAGTTGAAGGTGCAGATATTCTGCCTTCTTTGCATGCCCCATCCTCCCATCTGACTCTGAGGGCAAGATTTTTTCAGAGTCCCTAATTGACCTGTAGAGAGAGAATGTAGCGAACCAAGCAACCTTCACGAAAGAGGGCTCCAGGAGAGTAGAAGGAGAAAAGAAATAACTCTACGGTTCCATTATGTTATAAAGTATATTCATATTGTCGAATTAGGATTGGGTAGGCAGTTCGCTACATATTTTGAAACTATACATAATTATGCAAGCTGAATATGCTTCACAAAGGCGGTATGTATAACTTTTTATTAATTTGATGAATAATTAATCTAACCTAGTTGTGCTAAATGGACTTTGATAAGTAATGGTCTAAGTGGTATATTGCTATTAAAATGATATACTCTTATCCTAAGCGGTAAGTAACTTTTGTTTTAAATGTTATGCATACGTATCTTAACTGAAATTGAATTTGACAGATAATTTCGGAATTGCATACAACTATTCAAATTGGTATGTTGTACTTATCTGACTCGTCGACTATTCTATAAGCGATAATTAACTATTTATCTTCCTACTTGGTTCTTAAAATTTGTATATACTCAGTTGCTATGACAGATAGTTCACTGAATCGGTAAGCGATTCTATGAACTATAAATATCTATTTAACTTCATTTTTTTTTTGTTCTTTTAATTTGTAAGTATAACTATTTGCAATGGCTGGTAAAAATTAATTATTGTAACTATTTGGTTAAAATTTCCAAAATGAATATAAAAATCGTAATACTGATATCAAAAACAATAACAATGAAAAAGATACAACAACTTACAAGCCTTGGATTCTGATGGTCCACCGCAGAGGCGCCTCCGAGTCCGAGTATGTCCCGCTTGCCAATATTTGGAAAATTTATTTGATTTTGGTTAAAATTAGAGTTATCTAGAAACACTATGATTACGTTGACTTTCTCCCATTCTCTTCAACTTAAATACATTGGCCTGACCTGCTGCCTAGAACCGACTCTTATTGTTGAGCTATACCATGTAACGCTCGAATTGATGAGGTAGTGTGACATTCCGTAAAGTGAAAGAATTTACTCCTGATGTTAAAATTCAGAGTGAATTTTTTTTTATTTTTTTTTTATATATAGCCTTTCTTGGAACTGAAGATCCGATACACTATAGTTGTTGTGTCTTATTTACAGAAAAACTTGATTATTTCTTTTTATAATTCTAGCAAATCATTAGCGACAGACATTGAATTGTCACCAGAACAGGGTTCCACTCGCTGGACACTAATTTCATTTGTATTTTATTATTCGATTTCGGACCGAATTCACTGATTATTGCAACTTTTATTAAAGTTCGTCTTTATGCCAATCGTCCGCGTTGTTAACTCTTTTATTTCTCGCAAATATTTTATTCACAGTGTAGAAGCGGCGACTTTGCTGCTGCTGGAATTTCGCCGGATTTGTTTGAATTTTTCTAGTGCTGAAGAGGATAATAATTTTACAAATCGAAAATAGGGTATTAGGAGAGATGAAAAATCGTTTTAACTTACGTGCGGGGTTTAATTCCTAGCCGATGTTTTTCGAAAATTCTGGAGGTACACGGTGAGGAATATTTGACGGGACAGAGATGATTGTCTTCTTCTTTTCTTTCCGTCAACATGTCACACCGAGCTTGAGGAAACGCACTTCTCTCGGTCGGGGTGCGTTCAAGTTTTCCGTTTGACAGAAGCCGGCTTGCATGCTCGCTTCAGTACTTGGTGTAGCATATTGATATATGCAATACGCTACGACCATAACACCCAAGCATCAATTGTCCCCTGCGATAATGCATAAAAATTCTAAGGAAAAGTTTCCAGTAAATTTCTAAGAAAGAATTGAGGCCTTCCTTACATCAGAGGTTGAGGCATCGTCTATTTTATATTCGAGCGAGACGTTACTGGTTTTTATTCTACTTGTCCAGTCTTGTTTGTATGTTATTAGTCGAATGTTCTTCCTTGACGCGTGAGTGCGGAACATGCTTTGACAGTTCTTTGCATGCTTTAAAACTCAACAAAAAAGGAGTTGCGCTAGAGATTGTGTTTGCTTTTCTACGAAGAGTTAGATATTTGTGGGTACTTAATAAAATCAGAAATACTTAAGTATAAATCTTGGTACTTAAGTACAAAACTAAGTCTTAAGTACAAGTAAATGGAAGCAAGTACTTATGTTCAAGTACTAAGTAGGGAAGTATTGAGTAATAACTCGTAAGTAACGAAAATGTACTTTAAGTAGTACTTAAGTCTTTTTTTACTTAAGTATTGCCCAGCTCTGATGGGGACATAAGCAGTAGTTTCTGAAATATTATTCTCGTTCAGTCTTAGATCTTCAAATTCGGTTCCAGTCTAGGCCATGCTTAGTAATGTTTTTGCTGTTTTGCTATAGAGCTTATGACCTATTCAGTTTAACTTTTTTTTTCGTTGTTGACCTTGTGGTACTTCGAACATTCTACAAAGCTCTCAGTTCGATACTTGGTATCTCTGACATATATTTGGGATTTGATGCAGACACTTATTTATCAATGTTCATAAAAGGTATGTTATCTACGTCTTCTAGGTACATTTCCCAGCCATACGTTATAACCGGCTTTACATTAGAGCAGAATAGCCGAAGCTTATAGTTCCAACTGAAATTTCCTTGTGATTCCGTATCTATCTCAAGTTCGTTGAAACACCTTTTGCTTTACTTTTATGTGGAGTGACGACCAGGGCCGGATTAACCCATAAGCAAACTAGGCAGCTGCTTAGGGCCCCCGTAAAATTGGGGCCCCGAAAATCAGGCGTTTAATTTTTTCCAAGTATCAATAAGAAATTTTAAGTCAAAACAATATTTCAATTTCCATAAAATGAGTCTTTCTTAGCCAGATAAAAGAAGTTGGGAAAATGCCTTTTTAAATGGGGGCCCCAAAGATTAAGAGTATTATTTGTTTTTAGTTTCAACAGGAAATTCTGGATCAAAAGAACATCAGAATTCCCATACAATGAGTCTTTTCAATTGAAAAAAGTTTGGATAATGACTTCTGAAGTGGGGCCCCTAAGATCAGGCTATTATAGTCGTCAGAAAAGTGCCGAAATTAACGACATACTTTCAACCCTCTACATCGCTGCCGAAGAATCCTGCTGGTGCGTCGAGCGTGGCGGAAGAAGACGGCGGGCAAAAAATTCTAAGAACTAAAAACCGAAAATGATGGCGGAAGAAGACGGCGGGCAAAAAATTCTAAGAACTAAAAACCGAAAATGTGGGGATATATGGTTTTCATCAAACAATAGAAAAATTAAGTATAAATGTTTGTACCTTGTTGACTGCAAGTTAGTTCTAATTGAGGAGCGAAGACGTTACATCTCCAGAGTTGCTTTTAACGTTTTTAAAAGTTGATTGAGTGTTAGAATGTGTGATAAATACGTGTAAAAATGACGAGAGTTTATCCGAGTGGATCACGAAAACGGAAACTAGCCGAAGAAAAAAAACAAAAAGATGAAGAAGTCGTCAGAAAAGTGCCGAAATTAACGACATACTTTCAACCCTCTACATCGCTGCCGAAGAATCCTGCTGGTGCGTCGAGCGTGGCGGAAGAAGACGGCGGGCAAAAAATTCAGGAACCACCTCTCGCTGTTGACAATAACAATGATGCAACAGTTCCAAATCTCGCACACCGAGGAAACAGGGACAATGATTCTGGAACGTGGACTGAACTCTCTGAGGATGATATTAGCTACTGGACAAATGAGGGACCACAAAAATGTCAACACCACTCTAGTTCGTTGGAAAACTCGCGGAGAGTTTTCCAAGATGGAAAACAAACAAGATTCTGCTCTCGCAACATTTTTAATGGTACCAAGGCCAACGGTGAAAAGTATACTCGAGAATGGCTGCTGTATTCTCCGTCAAAGGGCGACGTGTATTGTTTCGTTTGTAAACTTTTTTCATCTAATGTTTCGTCGCGGTTGGTATCTGGATTCAGTGATTGGCGTAACACTTGTGTCATTGATCAACACGAAAATTCTCAGTCTCATAGAGAAGCAATGCTTGCATATTTGATTCGACGAAAGGGATTGGGCATAAAATCTCAGTTTGATGACCAAATGGAGGAAGAATTTAAATACTGGAAGCATATCTTGCACCGACTTGTATCTGTCGTTCAAACATTGGCGGAACGAGGACTGCCTTTCCGAGGTTCAGATGAAAAATTTGGATCCGTGAATAACGGGAACTACTTAGGATTGCTAGAACTTGTCGCTAAATTTGATCCGTTTTTGGCCTCCCACATTTCAAATTATGGAAACAAAGGAAAAGGTAACATTTTAATCATGATTTAATTTTCGGATCAATTTTCCACTGTATGGTTAATATATTATCAATGTATTGTCAATATATTATTAATATATTATTAATGTATTGTCAATATAGTATTAATATATTGTCAATGTATTGTCAATATGTGACCTTTTTCAAGAAAATTTACTATATTATAGATGAATAATAATCGTATACTTTTCATTTTTTACAGGGAATGTGTCGTACTTGTCGAAAACTATTTGCGAGGAGCTCATTGAACTAATGAGTCAGGAAGTCCGGGCTGCGATTTTGGCTGAAATAAGAGCTGCTGGATATTTTAGTTTGTCCGTCGATTCAACTCCTGATTTATCTCACATTGACCAGTTGTGCGTCATCATAAGATACGTTTCACCGTTTGATGATTTGCCTGTAGAGCGATTTTTAACATTTTTAGAATTAAAAAGTCACGTTGGAAAAGATATTGCGGATGCGGTTTTAAAATTTTTGATCGAAGACTGCAAACTTGATTTTTCTAAGTGCAGAGGGCAATCCTATGATAACGCAGCAAACATGTCCGGTATTTATAAAGGGATGCAAAGTATCATTTTACAACTCAACCCATATGCAATATACATTGCGTGTGCAGCACATTCATTGAATCTTGTCGGTCGTAGTGCAGTCGATTGTTGTTTGGAGGCTGTCAACTTTTTTTCGTTGGTACAAACAGTTTACGTATTTTTTTCTGCTTCCACACAGAGATGGAAAGTACTAAAGGATCATATCAAAGATGAAAAAGTTTTGAAGAAACTCTCAAACACGCGGTGGGAAGCACACGCAGTTGCCACAGATGCAATTTTAAAATCGTATCCTGAAATTCTCGACGCGTTAGATTCTATTTCGGAAGATAAGGATCAAAAAGGGGAAACGAGACAAGAAGCAATGAATATTGCAAAAAAAATGCAAGAGTTTGAGTTTGTTTTCATGGTTACGATGTGGAATGATATTTTGCATCAATTTCATAGGACATCACAAGCCCTTCAAAATGCAGAACTTAATTTGCAAGTTTGCAGTGATTTGTATAAAACGTTAACTTTTTATTTACTAAATCTCAGAGAAAGATTTGATGAATTCGAAAACAAGTCCAAAGAAATTTTGCCCGACGGTGATTATCGGGGAAATGGTAACCGAAGACGTACTCGGAGAGTACAAGTCAATGATGGTCCAGCTGAAGATGCTGTTTTATCTGCAAGGGACAAATTTCGCGTTTCGACTTTTTATTTCATTGTCGACATTCTTCAAGTCGAGATGAAAACGAGAGGCGAGGTTTACGAAAAGCTGGCAGACAAGTTTTCGTTTTTATTAAAAATGGATTTAAGCAACGATGAGTTGTTTGCCAAGGTTGAATCGCTTGTCGCATCGTATCCTGAGGATTTAAATTCAAACCTTGCTGATGAATTACAACAATTTCACCAGTATGTTCGTTTAAAAATGGAAAAGGATCAAAGTATTAGTGCGAATTTCACTGATTTTTACAAGATCATTGTGAATGATCAACTTCAAACAGTCTTCCCTAACTTGGAAATCTGCTTCAGAATATTTTTATCATTAATGATAACAAATTGTTCTGGAGAGCGTTCTTTTTCGCAGTTGAAAAGAATAAAAAATCCTTTAAGGACAACGATGCGACAAGATCGATTATGTTCGTTAGCTCTTCTGTGTATCGAATCGGATGTAATGCGTCGCATGAATTTTGACAAATTGATAGAAGATTTTGCTCGTCAAAAGTGCAGAAAAAAGAAGGTTTAACTTGTAAGCGATCGTTTTTAAGTATTTTTGTAAATAAATTTAAAAATGAATTTAGTTTGAATATTGCTCTTTCAATAAATATACAACATAAAAATAATTGTGTCTCACTTTTGCATTCATAAACAAAAAAAAATTATTAACAATTAAATTAAATAACAAAAAAAAATGAGGGGCCCCAAATCATTCACTGCTTAGAGCCCCACTGACTGTTAATCCGGCCCTGGTGACGACCTCTATCATGTCCAATCATTCGAGAATTATCCTACTAGGAAAGCAGAAGTGATCTGACAACTCCAATTTATATATTTTTGCACATTTCTTTTGTCTTCGACGGACTTAAGGTGAGACTAGTTTACTATTCATTCAACAGTTTTGTAATATTTCGTTAAGTTCAGGTGATCTACTATGCAGACATCTTCGGCTTAGTTCAGATCATTTAAACTTTTTGTAAATCTCAAGAACATCTTTCTTTAATTACAATAAAAAATAATACCGGTAAAAGTTGACATCCTTATCCTTGTCGTACTCTTGAACATACATTTGAAACTATTTGACACTCTTTTATTACGTATCTGGATCTGGAGTTGTTGTATAACAACTAAATAGTTCGAAAATAATCCATAAAGGATAGGTAGATACAAGAGATATTCTGTGGATTATTTCAGGATGATCTCCAAGGCGTTAAAGTGATCTTTGCAGGATCGTCAACTACTAAGTACTCTTTTGACTGGAGTGCAGTTTTATTTCGAATTGACTCGGCAGTGCAATATTGCTCTCGATCAGTCTGGTCGCAAGGTTATAAGATCTCTGTGATCTGCCTAAGACTGTTTACTGGACATCGGGTTTTTAAAAGACAATGAACATGATTTGCCACGGTATGTGCATATGTATGTATTCTTTTCAAATTCTATATGTGATGAATCAAATTTTTTTGAGACGGAAAATATTTTCGTTACAGTCTATTATTTCTGAGGATTTTTCTGTGTTCGATCTACTGCCAGGGCGAGATTGATATCATTGGTTGTCTACTTTGGATATGTCCTAAGATTTCTTGTACTGTACTGAGGGTTTGTTTTTACTTGTTCGTTCCACTCTTGGTGTGTTATTGATTTGCCTGGTGTCATGACACCTATTCCTTGCAGCTGTGATTCTCAGGCGTTACTTTCTATATCGGATTCTTTGAAGAATACTTCTCCACCGGCAGTTGATGGATATATCTAAGATCCGTTTGATTTCATATTCTATCATTTGGTGATATTAAGTTCGCATGGTCGATCCTCCTCCTTTTGTCGTGTTTACACTGGTGTTTTACTGTTGAATTACATACTCAAGGTCGATATTATTAGAGCCGATCTGAGCACTCATATTTCACCCATTAGAAAAACGATGTCTCCCCTTTGGAATGGATTTGATTGCATGTCATAAAAAAAAAACTCTGAGCATGCGAGAAGTTATGGCAGTGATTATGACATTCGATATGACATTTCAAAACGATCTACCGATAAAATCATGAAAATGTAGAAAACTTTATTCAAAACAACCAACTCAAATCTGCACGTTCAGCATTCAGCGATATATTTCTTCGCTTTGTAAATTTAAAACGAAAATCATGTTTTTTCTCTTATTCCTGAGATTTGAAAGTTTTCGCCACCCATTAATGGTTAAAACTCGATAAACAAGTGCCAGATTCATAAAATCCAAACAAACTTTTATACAGATTTCCTCCGTGGAAGCTTTACCATTTTGTCGTTATATATCCTCCCATCGATCCTTTTTTTACTTTTATCCAATGAAATAAGATTTCTTTCAAATTAGTTGTCATTTTCATAGGCACTTTATTATGGTGGAGATTCACTTATTTTTTATGCGTATCTGTCTTTACTGCTTCGCTTTCGACGTCGTCGTCGTCGGTCCGATTACAATCGAAACTTTTCCATTTTATGGGACAAGTTAGTCCCAGAGGCCACTAACAAGCACATAAAGGACCCCAATAAAAGTTTGGAAAAAAACAAACATAAAAAGTAGCATGCGAAAAGTAATACTATGAAGCTCAAGAAAGATGGCGGTGGATCTAAAGAGATGAAGTTATACTGTCGATTTTTATAGTTGAATCCTGTTTTTTCGCATTTTTATTTTCCCAAATGGGGGTTCTCTTGTCTGTGATTGCGTGAGTCTGTGCTGCTGCTACTGCAACAGTAGCGTAAGTTTGTGTCTTTCGAAATTTATGTGACACGACATATACATAAATTATTGACAAATTGGCATTGAAGAGAAAAATTGGGATTTTTACTAGGAATCTATTGCCGATGGGTGTTCAATGGGAGGGGACTTAATTTTCAGTTTTTTCATCTATAAGAATAGCTTGATATTTACTATTGTCTTAGTCTTACAGTAATATTTAGAGTAATGTGGACATTAGAAGTTATTAGGACCATTGATGGGAGCTGGTGGGACCCGAGGCCAAGCACATACCGACACATTAGTAATGTTCATTTCGTTCAAACTACCAAACCGAATCATCAGGTGATTGTCATAAGCGAAGATTGGAGTACACATTTAGTAGTACACCCTAAAGTCGCAGTTGCTACTTCAAAGCCACTCCTCTATCTCTTGTCCTTCTCTAGAATGTTGACCGTTCTAGAAATATTGTCGATATCGAAAATAGTTGTTCGAAAGATACTGAATGCACGAACTAGAGGGGATAACTGAGACTTCAAACTACGTACTCCCATCTGTGTGTGTTATATGGCGCCACCTGACAATTATGTTCTCCATAAAATCAGTCCGGGAATATTTCTTGTAACCAGAGCTGATAATTTTTTGCAAGTTTTATGGTTTGATAGTGGTAGCTTCCTTTCTAAATACCTTTCCGCACTTTAGGATGAAAAAAGCTGCTTCTTAATATTCTTGCTATTCAATAGATGGCGTAACTGGTCAAAATATCACAAAAATTTGTTTATTTAAGTGTTTTTGTTGTCCCAATTTTTGGATTAATAAGAGAAAAGTCTTGCACAATTTACTATTCAAGGATGATACTTAAGTATTGTGACAGTTACCGTAATGTTACTAAAGAGTTATAGCCTCCAAATTTAAATGTTTGGAGATCGTAAAGTGAAGAGATCATTTTCCAAGGAGATACTCACATTGTGCAAATCATTATGGTTTTAAAAAAAATTGGGAAATTGATTTAACTTCCGGTGATGGTGGTTGTGTGCAAAACACATAAAAGCAATTCTTTCTGCATAACATATAAAAGTACCCCCTCTTCAATTTCACTTTATATCACAGGTATTCTCCCCTAAAAGAATATATTTTAGGGTAAGATTTAATGTGTAGAAAAACATTTGTCGATTTTTTTGGGAACTGAGTTCTTCTGCAAAAAGAAGCTGCTCAGCATATTAATTTTGAAAAAATTGCAATGAGAAGTCTTTAAAATAAAATTCAACTCAGAACTCAGTCCTGTAATGCAACCTAGAATTAACGTGAATATGTAGGTACACGCCTACAAATAGCTCTATTTCCCTCATGAGGTTTGAGTAGAATCTAGAAGGGGCTTTCCAACTCGACTCCGTGTATAGATGAGGAAGTCGAATGACGACGAGACAAGAATATCAGAAATTTATTAACAGAAGGGACGGAGGTGTTTTAAATAATTTCAATGACTAGAAGTACCTTGAGGGTGATTTATAACTCTTATCGCCAGGGATTTATTTATACATTTTTCTACCCCAAAATAAGATAAAATGTTTGCCTTCGAAGCATCCTTGATGTTTTTGCCGAAAGAGTGTAAAAATGAATAATGTTATTTTGAAATTTCCCATTTGAAAGGGAAATAAAGGATAACGAAGACGTGGAGGTAAAACCGTGTCTTAAGTAGAAATGTTTTTTTTTTAAAGACATTATTTCAACGGTCGATAGTTGCCAAGACTGGATTGTAATTGTGATTACAAGACATTACAAAAATAGCTGTGACCAATGAACAATAGAATAGTTCCAGATCTAGTTCTCTATACAGACAAGAGTTCCGAATGGAGGAAGTGGAGTACAAAGTTTTGAATTAACAAATTTTTGCATATTGCATTAAAAAAATTGAGAGGCTTTCTGTCATTTTGTTCTATTTCTTTCACATGGTCACAAAGTTACAAATTCAGTAACATAGTTTTTACAAGATTTTAAAAATTATGTTACAGAATGAACACAACTTTCATTTAACAATTACAGCACAACGCCAATGAACTAACTTTTAAAATCATATCTAATTTCGAACACTGTGTTCATTTGGTAACATTTCTCACACGCTTTTATCAATACGAATAAAACGTTAGCTACCAATTCGTCTGCGCAAAATCATAATATTAGATTAAATGTGGTATTACAAACAAATTCCATATTTCAGAAGTACATATAGTCTAGGTGTTACCACTTTGTGACCATTTCTCAGTTACAAAACATTAATCAATACTCTCAATCTTCAACTCCTCCAAATTTAAAATAGTCTTGAAAATAAATTTTCAATTTTCTCTGTATTCGGTGATGATATTTTAAGAAAGTAAATCCCATAAAGCACTGAGGTGACTGAATAAGGCTGGCGAAATTGGATTTTAAATACAGTTTCCAAGCGAATGCCATGAAGACTATGAATATGCGTGTGGCGCTACATTTGCAGTGAAGTATAAAGATAAAAACTTCAAAAATAAAATGAAAACAAAAATTTATTGAAATTGAAAATGGTGGCAGGGTTGAGTTCTGATCAGATTACAGATGAATTATGAGAGTTCAATTATGTGTTGTTGAGTGGAAAAATATTTACAGAAATCGCTGTAAACAAGATGATGCAGAGGTCAATCTACTGGAAAATAACTTGGAAAATGTTAATAATCTAGGGTCGGCTTAGTTTATTATAAATTTAACATTTTTGTCTGTAATTCTAATTACATCTAAATGTATTTCCTTGAAAGTACGCCCACTTATATGTAAATGTTCGGACTATGGAAAATGTTGTAAACTTTGCCATTTCAGTAACATTGTTTCGGTTTTGTGTTTAAATTATAAAAATATTTTGTTATAAAATGTGGATACAGTTACAAATCTTTGGTTTGATTTGTTGTGAAAATTTTGGTAACATTTGGTAACAACACGTCGACACCATTTCTAAAAAAACAAAACAAAGACGAAAAGAAAATTGAATCCAGTTTATTCACTTATTTCTACATAGTGGCGAGAATTGTGTCATGTTTTTACAAAAAATTCAGTAATGGCGACCAAATTGTTACATTATCTTTAAAGTTTTACTCGGAGCATACAGGGTGTTTCCTCCACCTAGCCAAGGGGGGGGGGGCATATAAAACGTTTCGGAATTGCAGGGTTATTAAGGGTCTAGAAATTCGAAAAAATCGATTTTTTTTGTTTTCATATTTTCAAAGTTTAACTATTTAAGAATATGCCTACAAGAGGATTTTTCAAATTTGTATCTTTATATTTAGGGTTCACTTGCATCCAGCTGGTAACAGTTGAATTCTAACTTCCAAACCACGTGGACATATGGACTTTAAGGGGTAACGCCACTGTAACGGCTAAAAAAAATTTTTTTCTCGCGAAATTAAAGGTGTTTGACTAAAACCTTTCGAGAGTATTATCGGGCATACATTGAACTTTATTGATAAATTTTTGACAGCGAAAAAAAAAACAAAATGGCGGCTACACAGCCATATTCCCGGGACATGTTTCGGAACAAGTTTGACGCGCTTGGTGTCGACCTCCATTTTCAAAGGAAAATAATATTTTTCTCGCACCTTTTTTTTCTTATTCTAGAGGATTTAAACTATTTTTTAAGTCAATAAGAAAAAAACGATTTTTCAAAATATTTACAGTGGTGTTACATCTTAAACGCGTTTTTCTCGAAACTGCCTTTTCAAGACGATGCCCACGATTTCTCAAGTTCTAGTCGACCGATTTACTTGAAATTTTCTTGAGAGTCTTCTTTATAGACTTGTCTATGTCCGGAACTAGCCGCATCCCCAAATCTCAATTTTTACTATTTTTAAAAAATTCGAAAAAGTCAAAAAAAGTGGTATAAAAATTGCTTTTTTTTCAGGCAGCGGCCATTTTGTGAAAAAAGTTTTTTTCAACTTTTCCCTAGTTCCGGACATAGCGACATTACTCTAGACTAATAATCTTCTTTTTTTCAGATTGCTAGGCGGGTTGGAATCGTGGGTGCCAATTTTTTGAGGCCCCCACTTCATCAGCTGCTAATTTTTTGAATTTTCAACTTTTTTAATTTTTTATTTTTTTTTCTGTATTCTTGTAATGTTAATAAATAACTCATAAAAAATGGATAGAAAAATATTGATTGCCTTTTTTTTACGGCACTTCAAAAATCACCTAAAATTCGGGCCTCTAGACTAGAGTACCCCTTTAAGAAAATATGCTAGGTTTTCACAAAACACCCTGTATCTGAAAATGTACAGGGTGTACGATCACCGTCAAGAGCTCACTGTATACAGAACTTTATGGCCTTTCCAACGACTGCTCACCCAGACGCATAAACCGAAATTTTTAGTTTAGATCCGATAACTCCTGAGAGAAGAGGAGTATGCGGCTGGTTGAGCAGTGGTTGGGTATGCTACTGTAATTTCTACATGGTTGATATGCTCCCCCCCCCCCCACCCCTTCCTACCATACAATTTTGTGCTTGCCTAGGTGAGTACTATCACCTCCCAGACCTCTATGGACCACCATGGAGGAAACACTCTGTATAACTAGAAAAAAGAAAAAAATACTTGGCATAATATTCATAACTAGTAGCTGTCAAGAAGCAGATCAAGTTCATCTTCAATTTTCACCTTTTAACTTCAAGGTAGATTATGTAAAAGGTTTTCTGAGCGATTTGGTTATGGTTAAATTATTTAATGTAAGTTAAGACAAATAGGAGAACTTCAATTTCATTTTACATGACATACGGTGATGGGCATCTTACATGCCAAACAAAAATAAATCTGTTATACTAGTCTCATCCATGCACCGTAATGAGTAAAAGGCTGAGTAGATGTTCTAGATTAAAAGTTTTCACTTTACTGTACAGAAAAAAAAATCGTAAATGGTCGCTGATTATTTTTTATGTGATTTTTCAATAATTATAGCGATAACAACCACAATTCCGATATCCTTACATTTTCCAAACTATACCTACTACAAAAATATTGGACGGAATTCCAATATTTATACAAACAATTCCAACACAGAACGATGTCTTTACTTGCTCCGAAATTTTACTCTGCTCTATTTTGATATTCCTAGGAAAATCTAGCGAATTTCCATAGAAATTTTATATGAGATAAGAATTGGAAAAGCAATGGTCAATTTTGGACAATATTTAAAACTGTTCTTTGATTTGTCTATTATATTTTTGAAAAATTCCGTATATGAAAACATATGGAGAAAGTGTGGACATACTGCAGAAAAAGTAGAAATTGAAATCTTCACTTCGTCCAAAGAAATCTCTACTCTTTCCTTTATTGGAGAAACAGCGAACGGTAAATTTACCGTTTTTTCAACTTTTTTTTTATTTTATCAACTTTTCCTTTTTATTTGTTGGGAAAAGTGTGAATTAACTGTGATTTGGATATGTTATGGATATTATTCAGAACGAATCTGCACTATATCCAGGCGTTATCCAATGAAATTCCAATGTTTTATTGTTTCTAGGAAAAAGTGTTTAGGGTTTTGCTATGGATCTGAATGGTGTCGTGAAATCACATGCATTTCGTGTTGTGTTCTTCTGAGTGAAGTGAGAGTTTCGTATTAGAAACCAATTTGGGAAATTGATAAAAACAAAGGTAAGAAAATTTCTTTATATTTAAGAAGTCCATTTTGAAAATTTTCTCAACCGAAATGATATCCAACCTTACATGGAATAAGATGGAACGGGAAAAAAAACTTGTTTTAAGAAGAACCAAATTTACTCAATGAATTGAAGGTAACAATATTCTTGTTATCAATAAATAACCCTAGTAAAGTAGCATTTTCTATTGACTTTTAGAATTTTGCGTGGAGAGATTTGATGTACAACAAGGGATATATTCGCAAGATATATTTCGCAAGACCCTATGTAGATTAAAAGACTTCGTAAGGAAAGAAGCAAACAGAAGAAGAATAAAGTAAGATATAAATTTAGTTATTTTATTACTTTTAAGCCTAATAACTTTTTCGTTCACAGAGAAACTGGAGGAAAAACACGCAGCACTGAATAAATTTAAAATTTTTTTTTTCTTTCTTTTTATAATTGAATTGTTTTTTTTGTTTTGTTTGAATGAATTTCTTAAAAATAAATTTTATTTTGTTAACAATAATATATTTAAAATGCTTTTTATTTATTGTAGTAAGGAGAAATTCTGAAGTTTCTGATTTCTAAAGAATTTCTGTGGAAAAATTCTGCAGAATATCCGAACAAACCCTTCATAGAGTGAGTATCCGTGGAATATACCCGCTTAATTTTCAAAGACATTGTTCTTATGATTTCTGAAGAATTTCTGTGGAACAATTCTGCAGAATATCCGCACAAACTCTCCATAGAGTATCCGCGGAATATATCCGCTAAGTTTCCAAAGTTATTGTTCTTATGATTTCTGATGAAATTCCTTGGAATAATAACGGCATACTTTCCTCGGACAGCGTAACTTTTGCTTTTTTTGACATTCTTGGGAATATTCCATGGAACTGCTTCTTCGGACTGGAAAATTTTCTAAGAATATCTGTTGAACGTCCTAAGGCTTGGTTTCTAGGCAAGTACTGGACTTTATAAAACTGACTGCAACGAAGTTGGATCCATGTCCAAATATGAAATTACTAAGAGAACTGCTCATGACCAATTGGCAAATTTTTTCTTCTGGGACGGGATTATTCTAGAAATTCTAGCGGAGCCGAATATGGACGATTCCAGGAAATGAAAGAAATATTTTTGGTAAATTAAAATCCATTGACAAAATGACTCCTACCCAGGGGTGGATGGGCCCAGGGGGAAAAGGGAAATTTCCCCTTGGGCCGGTGAGATTTATAAAATTTGGGCCGGTAGTATTAAACCAACACTTTTATTTTAAAATAAAATTTTTGAAAAAAAAAAAATAGATTTGGGTCGGTAAAGTCAAAACTATTACCTAGATAAAATTAATATTTATAGATAGATAAATTTATTAAGTTATAAACATTACCTTAAACGTCAGGTACAAAAAAAAATTAAAATTATTAAAATAGCCCAAAAAAAAAAAAAGCCACACATAAAAAACGATATGCAAACAATAAATATAAATAAGAACAACACAAATAAATATCATCACAAGTCAAAATCAGTATTAAAGAATTTATTTACAAAATAACAACACTTATTAATTAAAATACTTTTCACAGATTTTAAAAATGCTTTAGGATTTTTTATATTTTTTATTGACTCCGGAAGATGATTAAACAACTTGGGTCCTCAGTAGTTTATGCTTTGTTGCGCGAATTTACACGACAAAAAAATGTAACGATATTATTGCTAAAATAATACCAATACTCGACATTTGCGGCTTACAGCATTTCTTGGAATTAGCATTGAATGAAGAGTGCATGGCAACATGGTATTTGAGCTGTGCCCCGTGCGCTAGAATTCCTAGATAGGAACCGTCTATTAATACAAAGAAATATTTTTCAAAATGAGTTCCTCGAGTTCAAAACATAAGGGAGGTGCAGAAAAACAAAGAGACAAGAAAAAACAAAGGTTGACTGATCAGGCAACGAGATGTCTCAAGTTGGAAAGTTTTTTTAAGAAAAAAGATTCTGTTTCCGACGCAGGGACATCTCCCATGTACTCCCAATGAATCATTGTTTTATTGAGTTCTCAGTACATGGTGTCCGGATTTAGATGTGTTCATATACGAAGCACGAAATACCTGTATTCTTAACTAGCCGTTATTATTCTGAAGTGCTACTGTTTTAAGACTTAAAATTTGGCGCAAAAACATTTTTGATCGTTCTTTTAGTTTTTGAGCTAATAGATGATTTTGGAAAAATTAATAATTTTGCAAGGGTGTCGTATCTTATTTAGTAAAAGAGATATCGAAATTCTGTAAAAATATTTTTTAAGCCACTTTTCTCGTAGATTCACGTGAGACGTCAGGTGATTTGTTTTAGATTCTGACTTTTCATCTGTGAAATTCCATCATGAGGACCAAAAAGTTAAATACAGGCCTGGATTATTTATTTAATTTTTTGTCATCTTTAGGCATATCTAATCTAATAATATAATAATAATATCTTAGGAATCGCCGCAAATGCAAAAATTGAAAGATGATGTTAATGAGACGCCTGTCGATGATTCAATCCTAACTCAACTAACGACAGATTCAGGATTGAAACATATAATTGTCTGTTAGATTAAGTGATTGAGTTCATGAAACGACGCTTTACAAATAACACAAATTTGTGCATGAACCTCTCTTTTTTGGATCCTAAAAACTTTGAAGACATAAAACAGAATAAGATCCCAAATATTCTTCTGGAAAATCTTTCACAAAAAATTATGCCGTTCAATGATTCAGCAACACCTGAGCAATTGCAAGAAGAGATTTTCACCTTTGCAAACAACTGGGAAACATTAAAATCAACATTGGAAGAATCTTATGAATTTTTCCCGAATCTTGGACAATTCTGAGGAAAATCACATTATCAGCAAAAATTGCCGAAATTGTGCGAGCTGTTGCTATAAAACTCTTATTAAATGTAATTTATACCAAGAGGCTTATCCTGCATTGGCAACAGCATACCAGTTTCTTCTGACGTTACCAATTTCTCAAGTGGAATGTGAGCGTTCCTTCTCTTTGTTAAAATTTACCAAAAATAGACTTCGGAATAGATTGTCCAATGAAAATTTGGAAGCCTTCATATTGGTGAGCACAGAAAAAGCGAATTTGAGTACAATAGACAATGAAAATGTCATTTAATGCTTTCGCTCAGCCGTCTCCACTGATAAAAAAGTTGTTAATGTTTTAGATCTTTATTTTAATGAGTCATTTTTTGAGTTTATTTTCTGTTAGTTAATTTTTTTACCTTATTTTTTGTTTGATTGATGTCCGTACCTGAATAAAATCAAATATTTCATAAGTAGCCGTATTTTTTTAATTCGAAATTTTTACTTTGTGGCCACTATTATTGATGAAAAAGAGTTATTATTATTCTTATTACTCCTCAAAATTTTTCCCTACGGCGCCATTTTCTTTGGGCCGCTTCGTCTAATTTCCCAGGCCAGTTTGTATCACCCCATCCACCCCTGCTCCTATCATTTGTTCAATCGAGAAAGAAATATTTCTTCAAATCACTTTCGAGAAAAATTTTAGTTTTTTTTCAAAATATCGCAGGATAGAAACTATTCCAGTAAGATTTCAGTTCAGACTTTTCAACTCCAATGTAGGAACAGTCTATTGCTAAATTGTTGCAAATCATCGAAGGTCACCCAATTTAAAATTGAATATTTTTGTAAATAAATCCAAAAGACTGGGCCTCAAATAAACGATTGTGTAAATGTTATGCCGATAAAGGATCCGATGATCTATATAGTCCCAGATAAGCGAAGAAATTGTATAAGGAAAACAGCGAAGTACCTATTTAAAGGAAATAATTTTGATAGAGATTCTGATGTTGTTGCAAGCATTAAAGTCAGATAAAAAACAAATATTGACGCATTATTTTCCTTATGATGATGCGAATCAATAGAGAAAACTGCTTATTACCATGGAAGTGTCTGATCTATTACAATTAATTTTTTAAAAAACTTTTGCATCACGTAAACTCATCAGCTAAGATCTTGTTTCTTAGAAAGTTTTTCACAATTTCTGTGTGTTTCATCCACATTGAGCAAAAAAAAAACCCCGGAGACATTTTTCCATTACGCTCTGTAATCTGAAATATCCTTGAAAATCCTACAAACTTTCAGTTTATAAATTCTAAAAAATCTCTACCCGGTAGCTGCTGCACGTATGTAGTTATTTCAGTTCAGTGCCATTTTCTGCAACGCACTGGAGCATCGGTTTGATGAGTTCAATTCGGAACACAAAATATGTTCTCAGCAGATTTCTTCCAGTCAGTAAACATCAGAGAAGCACATTTAAACGGAAATGCTTCCGTCTATGTCATTATCAGATTCCCAATATTCCCTGCTTGGATGACTCCAAAAGGAGTTGATTTCTGTTCTAGTTTACATCAGGTGAATTTTTACCTCATATGTAGGTGTCATAATACGGTTGATTGGCTTTCCCTGAAGTCCTTGTGACAGAAACAAGATTTTTTTTTCTATTTTGGCATCTCTGTGAGTTACCGGTGATACTGGTAAGACAGCTCTAATTACATACGAAGAAAAACATCCCTGCGACGGCGGGATAAATTATATGATTTTTGCCGTCTGCATTGCAGGAGCAGAATGGCACAAAATAGTTTTCTTAATTTTGTTTTAGCTCCGCCACTATGTGGTTGGTCCTTTTAATTTAACTGGACAGACAGACAGACGTACATATACAAACATTTTTGGCTTCTGGTTTTTCATTAGGATTGTCCTTTCATGAGCACACACTTAGGCGCTGGCGTCATGGGAAAAAGGTTGCATTTTTAGTTGTGCACTAATTTTCTTTACGGCTGCTTAGCGGTTACTTCTGCTACGGCGGTTCTAATTGCATCAACCACAATCCGTTGCTGCAAGGGTTTTTTTATGCACCCTTACCCAGATCCTTGATGCATATATATAGCGTGGCTGAGATTGTTGGTAAGAAGGGTAAAAATATAATTAAATTCGACTAATTTGAGTTGAGCAAGTTAGTTTTGGTGGTCAGAGTTAGAAGATTGGATTCATTGAGGCTGACAAAAATTTGGTTATTTAAATTAATGTGACGGTAAACATAAGACCTGCGGGTTTCTATGGGTGTTGGTGTTGGAGGATTGCAATTTTCACGGTTTCATTTCATTTGTAGTTGAATGAAATTTTTATTAGATATTTTCTTTTATATAGTTCAAGTATGACTAGCAATGATATCATTTGTTGTACTGGAACACTTTCTGTGAGTAAGATGTAGGTGTGCGATGATAATAAATGATAATAATAATAATAATTTATTTATGGGATACGTACACAAGATTTACAATCTTTTGTTTGTACTATAAGATTAATCGGAGCTAGAAATCTAACACTCAAAAGCATATATCAAGAATTCAATAATTAAAGATAAATCATAAGCAATATAGAAAAATTATAATGATGCTAATAATAAATAAAATAAGATAAGACTAATAACTAAAGAAATAAAAGAATGAAAAGAATAAGAATATAAAATTATAAAATTAATGATAAACAGAAAACAGATGAAATTCCTTAACTCACGAATGCATCTTTATAAGCTTCTTAAATGCGTTGACAGTACCAGCACTCTGAACATTTAATGGAAGACTATTCCAAAGTCTGGCAGCCTGAACAGGGGAAGAACTCTCCATGACCTATTTGCTGAATCGCGGAATTACGGAATGTTACGAGTGCGTGGTGAATTCGATAATTTGAAAAATTCCCTAAGATATTCAGGTGCATCTCGATTCAATATATTGAAAAGAAGAGTTAATGCTCTTTGATTAAGGTAAGAATCCAGGTAGCATCCAAGCAGTTGGGTTCTATATGGTGAGACATGGTCAAATCTATGGAGACCAGAAATGAAGCGGATACAATCACTGAAGGCAACCTGAATCTTACGGGCACATACACTATCTAATTTTGGGAAAACTGCGCTACTAAAGTACGGAATGATTAATGCTTTCACAAGCTTCATACGAATTTTTCTTGGCAAAATAATCGCTGAAAGCCATAACCTATGCAGTCCAGCATATACCTTTCTGATCACCAGAATAACGTTATCGCAACACTTCATCACACTATTTAAAACAATACCAAGATTATTAACCCTATCATGTAGCGGCAGTATAACACTGTTTAAAATTATTGGCGGAAAATCAATGTTATCTAGGAATGAGGCGTAAAAAGTAAATGCATTTCGATTTAGCAGGGTTGAGCACTAGCCCATCTACTAACGACCAATCGCTTATTCTATCTAGCTCAGAATTCATTCGCGCAATGTAGTCCTCAAGAAGTCATATAGGCCTACTAAGATATAATTGCACATCGTCGGCATACAGATGCATTTTTGCATCTTCTAACACTTGTGGGAGGTCATTTATAAATAGGCTAAACAATAAAGGGCCTAGTACTGATCCTTTAGGAACACCACGGAGAATGGGTAACGAACCAGAGATTGCTTGTTCTACCTTAACTCGCTGCTGACGATCAGATAAAAGCTCTCTAACCAATGTAATGGCAGAAGAAATGAACCCAAACCTGATGGAGGGCTTCTGTAGAAGTAAACTGTAATCAACGCTGTGGAAGGCTTTTGAGAACTCGAGAAGAACTAAGGCGCTAAACTCATTCTTGTTTAACGCAGACCTTATGTCTGTGGACACTTTTAATATAGCTGTTTCACAGCTGAAAGAAGAGCGAAAACCTGATTTCCAGAGCGTGAATAAATTATTGCTTTCCCCGTGCTCGAGAATTTGTTTATAAATTAGTTTCTCCAGAGCCTTCAATAAAAAGCACAAAATACTTATAGATTGGAAGAAAAACTATATCAGATAATTGAGAGGCTCTTGTCAAATTAATGTCGAAGGAAAATAGAATGATGAAAAATTCGACGGAAAATTCAAAATGATTTTAATATTTGAAATATTTTTAATATTTATTTAGATTTTTACTTAAAAACAACACTAACGGCTTATTATAAGCACTTTGAACATGTCAAATGCACTTTAATAACATCTCAGAGGAAAAGCTAATTACTTATGTCTATAAATCTGAAAAATCTAAAAAGCAGTGGAGATAAAATAGATCCTTGCGGGACACTTAACTTACTTACTTTAGGTCAAATAATAATTTTTCTAAATTTTGTTAAAGTCTTGCAATTTATATGAATGATATTGAAAAACTTCACACTAATTTCCTATTTTGGCTATCTGCCAAGGTTCTAAGAGTCAAGCAAGTCAAATATTCAGAAGCTGTTGCATAAGGTGTCATTTCATCTCTTTGTGGGTATCTTGCATTTTACACCAAGATGTGCAGCCTTCTTGATAGCGCGTATGCGAGATAAATCATTTTTGGATATATGCAGGTCCTACTAAAATGCATTGAGGCTAGAATATATCCCTGCGAAACACTATCGTTAACAAGAAGGAATTGGTCATGGTCCACGTTTCCTTCAGGATTTAAAATACATTCTAACAAATATATTCAAATTTTACATTTAATTTCATCTCATCCCTTCGCAAGCTCTAATTTGATAAAATCTAATTGAGAGAACACAAAAAACAAGGTTTTAACGACATACAAATTCTGGTCTCTGACAAATTTTGCCTCTGATTTTCATTTTCGTACCACGCCTCATTTTGTATTCACTTAACAAAACTCTAATTTCAATTTGTGTGTATTTTCGTCGCGGCAGCTGAATAAGTGCCGCTTTCCCTTCCATCTTCTCGAATTTTCTCTTGTTTTCTTTTGTATTCCAACCGCCAACAATCTCCATTTTATAAATTCTAAGTGCTTTAGCAGTACAACCTTGTTCTGGTATTCCGTCGAGCTATTATGGAAAAAAAAATTTAATTCCCCCAGGAGGAGGACCAACATCCCGAGCGGGTTTTATGCACTTCTCAAGAGATAAGAATAAAACGACAATTTCAGTTTTGATAATGTGAGAATATCAGGCGCAAACACTATTCAAACTGGAGACCATTTTCATGATTGAACTGATATCGTCCGCCTCCACAGCATCCTTTCATCCATTCATCCATGCCCAAAAGGAAAATTCCCAGCCTTGTTAGAACAATGAAATTACTTCGAAGTTTTGATTCATGTGTTGCAATCCTCTTTCCGGGACTTAAAGCTGAATCATCCGGATGCCACCACCGTCGATTTATTTTTATCGAATTTCGCTTTCAATTGTTGAGAGATGTTTAAAATGCTCGCTACAAGTGCAGAAAGTGGTAGGGTGGTGGAAGGCGGGTTACGATATGAATCGGAATCTGAACGAGTTACATGCAAAATGTTGGATGAGTATAACGTTATTAGTTGTAGCGTTTGTTTTCGCCATCAGTTTTCATTGAAAAACACGTCCCGAGTCAATATTTGCTTAGGCTCCTCCTGACAAATCATCATCATACAAAATAAATATTACAAGGACCATTCATCCCCCCACCTCAACCCCAAAGAAGTACAAATGTTTTCGGATGATGCACAGATCGCGATGTGTGTATGAGTGGTATTGACTATTGTCAGACCATCTATGATTGTTTCAGATAATTCGAGAGTATATCCTTTGGGTTAACAAAGGTACATGGTAGATTAGGGAAAAAGTGCAGCTACTATGTGTATAGACCGACTGACTATATCATCCACCCAATCCCTGTGCTTGTAATTCTCTGCAGATTCATCCCAGCACGTACCGCAAACATTTAGCAAGAATTAATGTCAATTTATTCCATTTTCAGCACCAGGGAATTTTTCAAGCCCCCAGCTTCGTCCATAGCTCCTATTTTGTGGTGTTGCTGCAGTAGCTAGAGTCCATCCTGTGCAGAGTTAGCAGTGTGTTACCACACCAAATTGTTGCTACTGATGTAAGCGATAAGTGGTATGGCGTACGCCACATTCAAGTTGCCTGTGAATTGTTCAACGTTTCGCAAAGGAGTAAAATAATAGACAGGAAAGATTAAGGAAGGTCCAAAGGGAAAGGCAAGGAAATATAATAGAACTGCCCTGTTCCTGACATGTTCGACAAAATATTAATTTTTTCCTCTTACATTATGCATAGGTTTCTATGAGTGTGTGTGTGTACATCCAGCTCCTGGAAGGATCCATCGGATGACCATTGCGGCTGTAGAGAAAGACCAATAAAAGTGAATTGTAAGCGCAATTTTTATTGGCTAGACACGTTGATACCACTACAGAGAGTTTTCTTTTCCAATGTTCATTCCCGTTATCTAGGGTATGATTACATGCACCGTGTTAACCCGTGTAAGGAGTCAACAGAAGGGTTCTGTTTAGGGTAATGGGGATAAGAGCCAATAGTTGTTTTGTTGACTTTATTTGCATGGATAGAAGATGCCGCCCGCTGGCAGTTATATAGATAGAAAAGTAATTCTAAAGGGATGAATACCATGTTGACTGTATCATTCATAGGGAATTTTTTTGGTTATGAAAGTAATCGAATGTTGTTGTAAGGCACGAACAGGAGCATAATTGTGTTTGCCAGGAACAATATACTAAACGAAATTTTTCTATGATTTATTACTCTTCTTCTATGGAATGTGTTGGGTTAAATATAATTGAAAAACGGTTAGAGAGATTGCAGTGAAGCCGTCATGTCTTTGACGAAAATATATTTAGTTGTTAATGGAAACTAAAACCGGGATGAAATCTATTGATTACTAGACAAAAGGGGAGGGGGTTAGTCTACATGATTGCAAAAGTTCAAATAAAAGTATAAGTGATTTAGTGCAGAGATCGTCGAGTAAAAGTATTTCTATAAATATTGGTTTACGCAACGAAGCAAGCAAATGCTTAACATGCAAAGGTAAGAAGAAGAACAATAAGCAATTCTTAAACTTTCGTGCATCGAGCTTCTCATAAAATAATCTGCCAGACAATTTTGAAAGAATTTTATGGTAAATGAATACAAACTCTTATGGGCGACAAGTAAAAGTGTTCTAGTTGTTCGATTATGGTAAACGTACGTTGTTATTAATATTTCATAATTAAAGGAGAAGAACTGATGTTTTCCATAAATAAAACAAATGCTGTTAAAAATCAATATCAATTTTCTTGTATAGTTTGAATGAAGTCTTGGATAAATGCCATAAATAAAGGAGGTTTACTGATACACTAGCTGATACACTACACAATTGTAAAAAATAATATTAGTAGAAGCACAGGTTAAAAATTACTAGTAAATATTAATGATCGATAAAAAACTTGTTTGCGGCAAGTGAAATTTAAATGTTATGCATGTATGTAAAAATAGAAAAGTAAAAATGTTTGGGTCTATTTAAAAACTCTTTCATTTAAGCCATTTATTTTTCAACTGCTTTATTACTTCAACATACCTATGTATATATGAACAGAGCGAGGTAAGAGTTATGCAACCAATTAGTTTCTAGACTGATATCGATATTATTTAAGTACGATTTCACAATTCGAATACTTATTTTTAACGGTTTGCTTAGTTAATTAGTTCGTATACGGTTATGTTATTTCTTTCTGCCAAGATCCCGTTATTGTTTGGTTAAATTTAACGAAAAAAAGCTCACGGATATTACCGTGATAACTAACAAGTTGCAATTACTTTTAGGTCGTCTTTTCGTTACAATAAACCTTTTATTATTAACAAATTGCTTTCGATATGTTGTTCATTCGTTTAAGGTGCAGTCTAATCGTTAGATTAACTATCTTGTTCGGTATTACTTAGTTCGTTACTGTTACTGATTATACATTAGTAACAGATAATACCAATTTCTTGTAACAAAAGCATTGCTGTATTTGCAATTTTCTTAATGATTTTGAGATTTCAAATGATAAAAACTGCAACGCGTCAGCAGCTCTGAGGCAAATAACTATAAAAATCATTCATAAAAGCAAAGCTGTCAAAAATATAAAATTTCACCAATATAACCAAACAGTTGAAAATTCTCAGAGCTGCAACATTTTTTTTTAAATTGTGATTTTGACCCAAAAGTTACATTGTGTTATCTTTCTGAATCTACAAGGTTTAAAAATTAAATGACAACTGACAGAAGAGTTATTCTAACTAAAATGGCCGCTCATTCAATATCTTAGAATATGTAATAAAACTGGAAAGGGTAAAAAAGAAGACTAAATTATAGCTAGATACTTGGTCGAAATAGAAAGATATATAGATAGATAGATAGCGAGAGAGAGATTGAGTCATCTGAGAGAGAAAGTTATAGGTAGAGGGAGATAGATAGTGCTACAGAGAGAGAAGGAGAGATTTTTAAGTAAATATTTTCGGGAACAAGTATTTGTTAGAAGTAACTATACGGTTAAGCATGCGAGATGAGGGGAGATATTGTCTTACTATTTGCGCAAGTTTCGAGTGTCGAGGTCAATTGCATACCGAATCAAAACTCTTCTGCTTTTTATACCCTAGATGAAATCTATATGGTATACCTACTAAGTTTGTCATTCCGTTTGTAACACCTCGAAATAATGATGGTAGAGCAAAATGAATAATATTAAAAGTTATTTTGATTTTTGCATGTCCGTCCGTCTGTCCGTCTGTCCGTCCGTCCGTCCGTCCGTCTGTGCGCGCGATAGCCCGAGAAAGCGTATACTTAGAGAGCGGATACGGACTTTAGAAAAAAAAGTAAAATTAAGTTCGAAAATGAGACAAATCGGGCAACTCCTGCTTGGTGTTGCCATATAAAAATTTATGTTTTTTACGTATACTCTGAAAACGATCAGTCCAAGACATTTTTATTGTACTAAAAACTTCTTCAGAATACGAAATCCTATAAAATTGGTTATAATCATTGTTTCTGTCCGACAAACCGTTCTAGAAATAAATATATGCGCAAAATCACTTCAAAAATCAAAGTTGCACAGAAGGGTGACAATACGAAATTTCATAAGGGCATTCATCTAGGGTATCATAAGAATTGGTCTTAGACCAATTATAGCTTTTATACTTGTTATGTATTCTTATAACCATAATTTGTTAAAATTTAATCAATGTCGTTCCGAAGAGTCATTGAAGATTTTACAAAAGATCATGGCTAATCTTCATGCTGAATCTCGTCTAGCAACTCCACAGCATTCGACATTTAACGAATGGCTGCGTCATTTTAAAGTCTATTTAAATCAATAAAAGTTGCAGTAGGTGAAAGCGTATGCGATCAATACTTTCTTTGGCTCACTATGTATATTCAAGTGAATTCTGAGGACACATAATCCAAATGAGAAATTTCTTCCTCCATAGTTAAAAATAATAGAAAGCTCTAAATTATTTAGAAACCAGAGGAACAGAGAGATCTTACAATTCTATCTAATTCATTGTTTACAAAACACATAGTCCTTAATAAATTACAGTAATTGCTACGACATATGAGACATGTTGTTCTTTAATTAATAATCATTTTGTGAGACTGACATCGATTTACTTACTCATCAAATATTCTGACAATAACACGAACAGCAGCAAAGTCAAAAGAAATCGATAAACAGAGAAGATTAACTGTGGCCTAATCATGTCCAATTAAGCAGGTAGCAAGTCAGCAGATGCCTAAAGATTTATGACAAAAATTCCAATTTCGTAGTATATTTGCCATGACCCATGACAGAAACCATGGTGTAAGCTATCCAACAGGACTCTATCAATTCTACATCTGTTGGGGATGATGTGGGTTTTTGTCCATTTGTCTTTCGTAGATCAGCTGAAAAAAGTAAAAATGATTAATACAAAACGTGTAATCGCTTGTTTTTGTTATATTTTGTTTCCGTCGATTTATTCAATTAGGCTGCTGTGGGATTACTTTATGAATAGAATCAGCTGGAACAAAGGCGAAAAACTTTGTTTTGATAGTAATGATGTCAGGTTGTAAGATTTTTATCATGATGTATCTACATAAGTTTGAAGATTTTAAGTTGGTTCGTGGAGACAGGAGAAATTCAGTACGAGGAAAATAGGTTTCTTTATATGTATAATAACTGTAAATGTATATGCTTACGTATGTTTAAACTATTTTAAATAATTATTGTATAATAAATCTATGCAATTCTGACATTAAATTTGAATCACAAATACAGCCAGTTACGATGCGTCACAAAGCGAGCAATTTTACACTTCAATAACTTGAACTAATTTTGTTACATACTTGGTTATAAATCTTTTTTATAAAAATTTATAATATTATAAGAAACATCTTAAAAGATATTCTAATTCGATTTTTGTGCATACTTTTTGACTGCCTAACTAAAGAGCACTCAACTATCTTTCACTGAATGAAATCCAATCCAGCTATGGGCATGATTGCATCGAATTCGATGGAAAATTACACTCTTAATTTCTCATAGTTCCTTAGTTCCTTTAATTTAAGCAATTTGTACGTATTCTTATATTTGTTCATATTTGGATTGTAAAATTGCACCGAATTTATAGAGTAAGTGTAAGTAATTTTGTGAAATTGCACGTGCGCACTTTTTACTTTTGAACAAAGGAAAATTATGAAATCATATTATTGAATGATGCTCCAAGATGTGGTGGTGGGCATTGGGGTGAGGGGGAAGTTGTTGACGACTTTATAGTCCTTGGTGAGAATCTAACTGAACAACATAACAACATCCGCCTTATTAATGGTCCACGTTCAATATCATTAGCTTGGACACCAATTAAAGAGAAAACTATTACAGCTTGCCTGCGTATTATATTCAGAAACATGGTAGCATCGTAATTTTATTTTCTAATTGAAGATGTCGGAAGAAGAAACTGAAAAAGAATTTTATAAGCAACTGAATGAGTTATTTAACTAAGAGAAATGATGACGCAACGAAAATTCGATCGCAGAAAGTCCATTGAAAATAGCTAACGATAAATTTCTTAGTTTTTTCATAATATGTCATACAAAAATCATGAAATGTGGCATATTTTCATTCCATTTTAATTTTCCACCATACGAGGCACTTGAAATAAACAAACAACGATCAAAAATCGATAACTGCTAACAATTTTATTAGATTTATGAAAGCGATAATTTCCAAAAATTCATTGTATGATCCTAAGACTCGAACTGTCTTATTCCCGGTTACAATCAGCACTGTCAGGCTAATGGCGTGGGGTTGGTGGATGGCAAGTGGTTTCGAGCATTCCAATATACTCCAGAAGACTGTTGTAACTGCAAGGAAGAAACAGATTAGCTACCCTAAATTTTGGTGGGGATCTCAATATAAAGACGACCACCAGCATTGACAGGGGTGGGAAGGAGATGATAGAAATATCCGATATTTCCACTTTTATAGATGGATCCAAGATGAATGCGGACACAGGGGTGTGGATAGTGATGTGAATATATTTCTTCAAATCCACTTGCGTTTGTCCAGGTCCACAGGCGTTTATAACTGGGGAATTCGATGCCCTGAGAACACCTTTACCGGATTCGTCTCTAGTGGCAGCTCGTTCAAGGAAGGAACTCTTCTAGTTGACTGAGCAGGCCTGGGTGTCAGCAGAAACATTGAACCTGTATTCGGGATAGATAGAGAGGGAAAGTTGGACTGCAGCGGAACGCTAGCCCTGTCGGGATTTCGGTGTGGTCTGATGCAGGTCGCTCCTTGACAAGGGACGCCTTCCCTGTCAATACTGTAAGCTAAGACGGCCTTTGTGCCGGTCCGCGGAGATGAGACGTCGGCCCCACCAGTCCTCGGCGACTGGATTAGTCTTCCAAAAGCTACTCCTAAGTCTGTGGAGGTAAACAAATTACTGCGGCTTTTGCCGAATGAAAAGCCAGTACTCGGGATTCCTTTAAGTCTCTTTATTGGGGCAGCTTATGTAAATTTACAAATGTGTAATCTAGTGGTCAGTCAATAGAGCTGGTCCGCTCGACTTGGCGTTCTAAATTAAACTAACTTACGAGCTAACATTATTTAACTTATCAACTAAAAACGCCCACTATCAAAATTTAAGTAAAATATTCCGACGCCGCACAAAGTAGATTCTGGCGACGGAATTCGCCTGCCTACTAAGAACAAATATAGCGGCACATATCAAGTGGGCGAATGTGCGTTACAAATGGTGTGGCCGTGTCACCACAGGGGCTGGAGCGTACTCCAGACAACGGCAATGGCATGAATCCTATAGACTGCCGGACAATTCCGTGTCTTTCATGCAGTGTTTGCATCGATTTACCAGGCAGCACTAATGGCATCAATGTGTAGATAGTTCTAACAGCACACCTGCATATACACTGACAGCGAAGCAGCCAGTAAGACGGTGGATACTTTGCTGGTAAAATCGTAACTTGTGCCGTTATGCAAAACCAGTCTTGATGAATTAATTACATAACACAAGGTGACCCTGTATACTGGGTACCTGGCCATACGGATATGCTCTGAAATGGATAGCTTCGCAACACTAGCTTATGTAAGGATCTCGATCGGAGTTCTAACAGAGGAGATCATCAGAGCGTTTATAAAAAACGAGCCTCCGGTGGATAAACAGGGAAACCTGTCGTATTACTAGGAAATTTTAGCCTGCAAGTAAGAGGACTAAAGAACTCTTAATGAGTAGTAGAACTGATCCCAGGAATTTAGCAGTGGCCATTGGGCCCTAAGAGACCATGCTAGTGCACTAGGACTAGCGATGAACGATTTTTGCAGAACCGGTAAAAATTTGGAAGAAATCGAATTCGTCCAACAGGTACTTTACCAATGATGAATTAAATAAGTAGGCTATTTAGTAGCTACTTCTTTTCAAATCTGCAAAGTAAAGGGGTCAGTTGTATCATAAGATTCCTTAAGGAAGCAGGATAGATCTAGACAGTTTCAAAAAAGGTTATCCCATGAGGTCAAGGGGCGCAATGGACCTGCTGGAAGTGAAGCAGGTTGGATATCTCCGGCAGCAACTCTCTTACCTAACCTAACCTCTGCCCGTTCAAACTCATTTGTGATGTTTTTCGAGAATAGAGCTAATTCTTGAATTAAATTCGCATTAAAATACCTCCAAATTTTAATCGATCTAAAGTTTATAGAGGTCGCTACCTTTCTGTAGTACCATGATGGTTTTGTTTGTTAATCCATTAAAAACCACTCTGACTTTAGAGTAAATGGCAAAAGTTTAGGCTCACTTCCCCCGATATACATATTTCGAAGGATATCTCTTCTGTGGGCATTAAATATAGCATAAAATAGAGTCTTAGTTTTCACCCCCCCACCCCAACATTACAAAAACACTCCTCAATTTTAACACTATTCTCTCGCTTGAAGAAGAGAAAAGTCAATCCCCTATTAAAACTTCCACAACGATTTTCAAACACCTCGAAATCCATTCCCACATATTTTCTTCCTGCCTTCTTAAGTCGAAAGTACTTTGAAATAGTTAGATAGAAGTAGCGCTCTAAGTGTTCTCAATGTGCCCTATGCATCTGCACGCTCTCAATGATTTTTTATCCTTCACCGTATTTTTTATCACTTTCTCATACTACGGGAAAACACTTTAAAATAAATCCAAACGTCATCGCTACTGGCAGAGTAAACGTCTTACCATTGAAAGTTTAAAGTTCTTCCATCAACGTCGTCATTTCATTCTACACAGATTTTGTTTTAATCTGATTGAAGTGGAGACGGTATAGGGGGCACAACAGATCCCATCAATACTTCGGAGATATCAATTTTCGCATATTATTTGCTAAATCTGTAATTCCCTCTCCAGTGCCACCGCTACAAAACGATTTAAACTCATAAATGCCGCGTCAAGGACTTAAATCCTATTAACATGACATCAAGAGGGGCTTATACCTATGAATGTAGTTGCATGCATCACACGCATATGCTCTGCATGTATGTATTTAGCCAGCAAGGAGACGATGTTCTCATCAGGAAAAAGGACGCAAATTGGATTGCCTGAAGATAGCAGGGATTACTATCCACCTTCACCCGCCGCGGTAATGGGCTTCTGTGTTTGTTTCGATTTTATTGGAAAACTTTTCTGGAGTCGCTTCCTTTTTAAAAAGCTGATTTCGTTCGTTGTTCCTTGAGGTACAGAAGGAAAGTGTGAGAAGACGCCTTAGTCTACAGGATAAATCCTTTCAGTAGTGCAAATTTAATGCAAACGATGTTAGTAGTTTGGAAAAGAAAGGGGGGGGGGTACGGGTGGAATGGTCTGGGACGTTGATGTGATTGTAAAAGTTTAAAGGAAGCGACGGTAGTTTTAATCCCATTTGGGTTTAAAGTTGGGAGTTCAATTGAGGTTAACCTCATGGGTTTCATTGTACACTAGATTTTGGGATTTTTTTTATACGTTTTCATGAAATTTAAGAGTTTGGATAGATTTTCGAAATTGAACATGGTGGGAGGAATTTAAGGATTTAATTTACTAATAATTGATAAGAAAGTCTAGTAGCATTGTGTGGAGACTAATTCAAGTATTAGTCTGCATTAAAAAGTGACTATCATAGATGTCGCTACTGGGATGCATTCTCTATAAACCCAAAAATAGGGAGAGCCAAGCCGAGAATGTTTATTTAGATAGCAGAATTCAATTCAATTTATTTATTTTATTTTTAATTCAATTTATTTTTAATCAGATGTACACGAGAGTATTTTTACTTCTTATAACTAGTACACAAAAATAGTGGTAGCCAACATGTGGAATAATATAATATAAAATAAAATATAAAATAAGACAAATTAATTAATAACTAAAAGTAATCCTATGAAACAAATAAAATAATATAGAATGAGAAGAAAATTATGAAAAAATATAAAAATAAAAGTAAAAGATTAAAAAAAAATTGTTAGGAATTTAAAGAACAAAACAAGGATAAAAAAGACTAATGAGATTGCTTGTGAATTATGAACAAAATTGTAAATATGTTAAGTTGATTTACTGATTTACCCATGAAGACCCTGCCCCGCTACTACCGAACCAATCCCGGACATACTTCTGTTTAAAAATTCCAATTTTTAATAATCTCCTTGAATTTAACAATCGCACTAGTGCGCTGAAGATTTGTCGGCAGACGATTCCACAAACGCGAAGCTTGAACGAAGTAAGAGTCACTTTGAACAGAATAATGGAAGACAGGAATAAGTAGATTAAAATGCTGTTCAGAATTCAAGAATCGCAGTTGATTGCTAAGGTACTCTTGCTTGCCTGTATAGATGATTTTATGGAGAGAGAATAATAGCCTTCTCTGACGGTGCTCATTGAGAGAACAACCCAGCAAGTTGTTGCTAAGAGACGAGATGTGATCAAACCGTCTAAGTCCATACACAAATCTTACACAGTCATTAAAAGCTATATTCAACCTTCTTAAGCAAATGGAATCCAAGTGTGGAAAAACTAAGCTACCATTTGTAAAATAAGGTAGAAGAAGTGATCTGACCAGCAATAATCTGGTGCCAATTGGCAGAATACTGGCCGATAACCACAGCCGCCGAAGGCCACCATAGATTTTACCTATCATATTGCCGATATGGTCACAGCATTTCATATTCGTACTAATTAATACACCAAGATTTTTGACACGTTTAGAAAAAAGCAGAGTAAAATCATTTAAAGTGACAGGTGGGAGATCAGAGAGCATAATATTATTCCGGTAAAAGGCAATACACTGTGACTTGAGTGGTTTCAATTTTAAATTAGTATTAGTAGCCCAACGAGAAACATTTTCCAGGTCGGAATTCATGCGATCTAAGCAATCTTCTAAGAGGCCGATAGGTCTGCTAATTTGAAGTTGCACGTCATCAGCATATAAATGAACATTGCAATTGTCAATTGAATTCGGCAAATCATTTATAAACATATTGAACAATAACGGACCCAGTATGGACCCTTGTGGTACACCGCAACTTAGAGAACAAGCACTTGATACAAGATCACCAACTTTCACACGTTGAAATCTTCCTGATAGAAAACTACCGATGAGAGCGACGGACGGATTTGAGAAATTAAAGTTAAGCATTAGTTTAGACAGTAATTTTGGATGATTAACTGAGTCAAAAGCTTTAGAGAAGTCGAGTAAAGTTAAGACACATAGATGATTCATGTCAAGTGATTTTCTTATGTTAGACGTGACTTCAATCAGTGCCGTTTCGTAACTATGCAAACGACGAAAACCAGATTGGTAAGGACTGAGGAGGTTACGACAATCCAAATATTCAATTATTTGAAGATACAATAGCTTCTCAAGTACTTAGCCAAGAAACAGAGAATACTTATAGGGCGGTAATCAGCTGGTTCCTTTGCTTTTTTAATCTTAGGAACCGGTAAAACTATTGCAGTTTTCCATATAGAGGGGAACTGAGAGGTGGTTAGACATGTGTTAAAAATCCGTCGCAATGGCTCGATAATCCATGAGAGAAGAATTTTCACAAATCTGGGGGAGATTTCGTCAGGTCCTGTGGCATTGGATCTAATAGCCAAAATAGCATTTATAACTTCATATTCATCCACACATCTAAAACTAAAATCATCGTCATTATCATTACCCGAATCCAAAGTACGTCGATGGCTTGAAGATGCATTTTGTGTGGAAGAAGTTTGCAAAGAAGAGAAATGATGGTTGAATAATTCAGGATCAATATCGCTGACGGAAATATCTTTGCCATATACACCTGCCTTATGTAGGTTAGTCCAAAGATTTCTGGTACACAAATTTGGTGAAAATTTTGCTCCATAGTACTGCTTCTTGGCTGCACGAATCTTTGTATTGACCTTATTTCGCATAACCTTATAGTATAATCGACTTTCAATGGTTCTTAAACGTCGAAATCTGCGAAACAAAAAATCTCGTTCTGCAATAAGGGATCTAATTTCAGCTGTGAACCATGGGCAACCAGCATCCATCCTGATACTACGAACATGTACAGGAACAAAGCGATCATGGAGATAATTTAATACATCATAAAAACTTTGAATCTGATCGTTGACAGAGACGAGAGCATTAATACGAGCCCAGGGCAATGATTGGCATTCTTCATCAAGTGCAGCCATATTTATATTCTTATAATTACGAAAGCTAACCATTTTGTAGAGAGGACAATTTCTTATATTAAAGTTGTAAGTAAGGAATAGAAAGTCGTGATCAAATATGGAAGGAGAAGTAATTTGGTTATGGTACAAGACTGCACTCGTATCTGTAGTTAAAAACACATCCAGAAGCGAAGGGTTACTTGAGTTGAAATATGTTGGTAGATTATTAATAACATTCAGGTGCAGAGATTGTAACAAAAATAGAAAAGATTGAGCCAAACTGTTAGAAAGTAAAATATTTACATTAAAATCTCCTCCAATAACAATGTTAGAGTACCTGTGGGCTAAATCACTCAAGATTTCTTCAAACTCAGGTATATTAGCGGGTGTAAAGCAATTTGGCGGGCAGTAGACTGAAGCCAATAAACATTTTTGTAAGCCATATTCAATCTCAACACATAGAAATTCTAAGGGATCTGCAACAGAACTTCTTATCAAACGAGCCTTAATACCTTCGCTTATATAAGTATATAGCCACACCGCCCCCCATTCTGCCAGACTTATCATTCCTGAAAATCCTAAAGCCAGGTAAAGCAACCATAGAAGACGAGATTTCTGAGCGTAGCCAAGTTTCGCAGACTAATATGACATGGATATTAGATCCAGCCAAAATTTCAGTCAATTCATCCATTTTAGGTCTCAGGCTTCTAGCATTCAAGTTAAGAATATTCAATCCGTGTGACTGTTTACAAAGTATGTTTAGAAGAACTCTCACCCCGCTCATTGGGAAAACAGCTTCTCAAGTAAACAAAGAGAAAAGAGAGAAAGAAAGAAAAGTAAGCTAGAAAAACTAAAACTAAAGTATATATCACACATAATAAGCAACATTTCATTTAAAGATACTGAAACATACATATTTCAAAACCAGTAATCAAATTATATAGAAAGTAACGAACTAATTCATGAAAAAAAGCTTCTTATTCCCGGTCCAAAGGCAAAGTAACGAGCGACCGCAGCTGATCCAAGTGACTCACACGATGAGACCGACCTTCACTCCCCAGCTTAACAAACAAATGACCCTCACCTGTGTACGCAGATTTAATTTTGCCCCTCTGACGCAATCGCAGGACTTCACGGAGCATAGCACTTGTATTAGAAGTGACACTCTCTCATGAATAAATACAGGGCTTTGAGAGGAGAAGCCATCCAGATCCGACAATCGCATTTGTCCGAAAGTTTTCAGCGCAAGTAAGAATGCCCGCCGCTCGCCAGAACATGAGAATTTAGCGATAATTGGGGTATCAGCAGCTATATTTAGACTTACCCCAGGTTTGCTCTTTACTCGAAAAGCACTTACATAAGCAGATGGTGTATGCTGAATGCGTGCACAGATATTTGATAAAATATTTCCATGCCTTTCATTTACTTTGGAGGGGACACCATGAATTACTACATCACTCGCACGCTGTAATTGGCATAAGCTCTCATTTGTTTCCTCCAGAGCAGAGTATTTCGCCTTCATGATGTTTATAGACTGTTCAACGGCATCAAGTCGTTTAGTTATTGAGCCAATGATATCATGAAACTTGGTCATACCCTGGCTGGCTTCAGACTCCAGCAGAAGCCCATTTATTTTAGGTAGTAATTTGGCGACGATTCCGTCAATAACAACATCTGATATATTATCAATGCTGGGAGAAAGAGGAGCTTTCGACGAGATCTTTGGAGCTCTCTCGGCACTTTTTGCCAAGAGTGCAGCATCAGAGAGCGGACATACTTCAATACAAAGAGAAGTAGCAGCCTTAAGGCTTAAACACAATTCCGACGACAGACGACAAACGACAACGATATATCGCTGTCAAACTTCTAAAACCACAGCATCTTATGCGAATGCACCAAATTGCGACGACCGACGTTGAGCGATCGACGACATTTTCGCCGGGATTGATCAGTTTCTAATTTTGCCGTCGTCGCTGCAGTCCTACCAACAAAATTAATCGAATGAAATGGTTGTGGCATTCACTTTTGTCTTTTTCAGGTGGTAGCACGCCGCGGTAATTTTAAAATAATGAGCTTTGAGGAAAAATTGATCGAGGAAATGCGAAATCCGTAAAATAATTTATAGTTTACAAGACAGGCAAGACAAATGGACAAAAAAGACGAGGTTTGGATGGATATTTCAAAGCGTTTAATTTAGTTAATTTCCGCATTTTCAGTTTTTTTCACACTTTGGTCCATTGCATTTCTTTCAATATAATATAAAATATTTCTTGATATAAATCTCCTTTTAAAATGCTCGAAACATTTAACAAATGAAATTTCAATATCTTCTTCTTTCACAATCGTCGCTCACCGCCTGTCGTTGCAATTGTGTTCCCAATTTTTCGACTACCTGTTTCGCAACGATATTTTCGCTGTCGTCTGTCGTTCTGTCGCTCTGTCGTCGGAATTGTGTTTAAGCCTTTAGTTGAGTTTTTTGTTATTCTCTCAGCACTTTTTGTCGACATCGAGGGAACCGTTTAGATTTCACGTTGAACTGAACTTTATGTGACAAACGAGTACAAAATCTTTGCAAATATTTAATAGAAACCGATGTTTTCAACAGAAACCAGGAGCCAAAGCAAAAGAGTCCAAATACACAACATGGAAGATTGAAGTGACCGTAAATTAGATAAATATCGCCAAAAATCACAGAAAACACCGGAGCAAGCAAAAGCACGTCTATTCCGTTTCACTCATATTACTGAACAGAAGGCTCTTAGGATTTTGCCACATAAGACTTTGTTGAAGAAAAGGTCAGGGTTAAAAACACAATAAACAATAGAATAGGGAAAAGATTATTGTGATGTGAGGTTTCTAAAGTCTTTAACTCAGCTTGATCATCTAGATATCCTGGAAGAAGTCAAAAAGTATGGATTCGTACATATTCGCTGCGGTATTTTCTTCTCTAAGGACAACTAAAAATGTTTTCTACTCTTGAATCCTTGATCACCTGAAGGTATTGACGGTGTCTTTCCTGCAGTATTACACAAAGGCTTTACAAACTACTAAAAGTATATTTATTTATTTTTTATTATATTTTACTATCTGCTGTCAGTAGACGACAATCTTATTGTGGCGTTGCACTTCTACATGTTGGAGCAATGACATTTCAAGCCCAAACTGAAGAACTCTCCTTGTCCAATTCGCTTGAAAAAATCCCTGGATTGGCAGGCAATCACATTTTTTAGTAAGCGGTGTGTTGGGGCTGTCATTCATCAGTTATTAGAAAAAGGAAGTATATTGAACTTTTCAGTTGTTGCCATTGGTTAAACCCAAGAATAACAGTTGACGCCTCTGCTCAGAGTGAAAGCCTTACAAATGTATAACTCCTCGCCAACCGCAATACTGGAATACTGTTCTACTGGATATTGTGGTGCTAGTGGAAGGCTAGTAGGTAATGTGGAAGAGGAAAATCTATAAAAGTCGAATGAAGCTGACTGCTGGAGGCCAAGGTATCGAAGTGTAGCCTTTCCATTTTAAAGTTTTTACAATTTTTCTATTTTTGAGCAAAGTTGTTGTGTCGGAGAACTTTATTACTAATATTAAAGACTTGGAACCGAGATCTCTTTTCTAATGAACTGGATGGTAAGTCACTAATCTATTTGGATCATCTGAAGAGTCTAAAAATTTCAACGATCTTTAAATAAATCACAGAGTTGCATATCTGAATGCCTAAACATCAAGAGTTTTTTTTTTAATTTAGAATTTATCTAAGCATAGACTCCACCATGCTTTTTGGGGTTCGCTTTCGGCTTATTACTTGGTTGGCAAATTTGGTTGCTCAACTATATTAACTGAGTGAAAACCTCTAGGTGGACAATTTCTCGTCTCTATAGAATGAAATTCAAGAAAATAATTTCAGCGAACAGAGAGGTCTCATCAGTATGGTTATATCTGATCTGACCATAGAAGTTCGATGAACACCTCTAAGTAGATAAATGATTCCAATTAAATCAGTATATATTTACGATAGATCCATCAGGCATACCAATTTCATTAAAACATTCGCCCACTTGAAAAATAATAATCTAAAATTGGACATTCCACAGGTGTCTGTGATACTTCCTTCCCAATATACATTCCAGCATTTCACAAAAAATGATAAATTAGCCCCAATAACTCAATTGCTCAGTTAGTTCTACGTTTCAAGAAACGGGAAGCAATTTTGCCTGCAATGAACGTGACTGGACTTAAACGTCCTTCATTCCCACTTCATGCTTAATCGTCCATCACAAATTTTCCAGGGTATCCCAAAACCCCGATTACGAATATGACCAACAGTAGTGTTGCTGCACGCTAGGGTCGTATAGTACATTAGTTCGAATTGAATCATTTTCAGTGGGACAGAGCCAGAGAAGACCTATAAATAAAAAATCAGACACTTAGCAAATTGAAGTACACCAGGCGGAGCAAAAAGCCACCACGAAGAGTTTCATTATTAATCGAGGTTGGTTCGATAATGGTCGCATAACTCTGTCAATTGAGGGACGAGTCTATTGGCTAAAATGTTTTATCTGCAGTGGCTATCTTGGTTGTTGACAGATTTATGTAAGTCTGCATATCTGTAGAAGTTATCCTTGTGCAGAGATTCATTGGCCAGACTAGACTCTTCTAATGGCAAATCAAATCAGCAAAAAAAAAACAAGAGGAAAAAAACATCCGGTCAATGACTCTTTGTCGGAATTGCTACATACCTCTAAGATGAAGCAATATGAATCGGCCTACACACTATGTACCACAGAAAACGACTGATCTTTTGGACGAATCACTTGTTACGTTGTCCTCAGGTCCATTAAACGCACCTTAAAGGTATCGTCGACTTGAGTGATTTATACCAGATTCAGGGTAGAATGGATCTATGCTAGAGAGAGAACCTCTACTGTGAGCTGGAAACCGCTTTTAGAGCACTTGCAATATTCTGTAAACCACAAATCTTTGTCATTGATTGCAATCGAATGCCATATTCATCTATCCATTATGTATCTGAAGATTGATGCGGGCTTGGGGTGGAGGATTCTGGGTTTCTTTTGACACAATGAAAAGCTACTGCTAACATTGATGCTGTCAATTTATACCTAAGAGTGGTACACGTCTTCAGATTTCAGCAGTTTTAAAAAATTTGTTATTTTTCAAGAGATTCCATTTTTAACTAAGAATCTTCTGTTGTTGATTGTTGTGAAACGGAAATTCTGGGTTGTAGTTAGTTGTTGATTAAAGGTGGAGGACTAGACATTGCAAGTATTCTGACTACTTTTGGCTAGAGGTCTGTTCAGACAACGCAACAAAACGTGCTAATTGTACTGTCAGTTTATAAAGATTTTAGGAGGTTAGGCGAGGTAGGAAAGGGTATAGGCACAAATTCTTGGCATTTAGGTTGGAAGAGGATAACTCTGATTTGCATATCAAAGTATCAAGAAAGTATCAAAACTGGAAATCCAAGTACCTCGAAAGCCTGCATTCAAAACCCCGGAATCGAAAATCCCGAAACCGAAAATACGGAAAACAAAATATTTTAAAAATTAATTCCCGGAAACTAAAATGCCGGAATTTGAATTCATTAAATTGAAAATCTCCGAACCTAGATTCCTGGTATTCAAAATACCGGAATCTAAAGTTCCGGAACCCAAAATGTTCGAAAAAACAAATTTTAAAAATCCCGGAATTGTTCTAAACTATTTCGCATTTAGTAGTAGTGCACTTTTCTCAATATTCCGCTTTATTCAAATCCCATTTTCTGATCAATCCTGTTTTATGAATTCGAGTTTCATTTAAAACATTTAAAAAATGGAAAATAATGGAAGGAACTCCCATCCCACACGTAGCAGAACTCAATTCGCTGCACTCATAAAAGTCCATAAGACTACACACTGCAAAAATGTCATCAGTGTTGCCTTAAAACTCTCACGTACCAGCACGCTAAAAAAACTGCACAATAGAAGCAGAATAGTTGGTTACGTTACTACACTGCCCTCACGTGGGATTTCGAGGGAAACATTCTAATTTCGAGATCAGACAAAATTGATTTTTTCTCACAGATCAACTGTGTCGTGCCCACTCACTCATCATATACTCTTCTTCTTAATTACAGGAGTAAGGAGAAAGGCAAGCAGAACACGGGAGCGTAGCTACACTGCCATTTTGAAATATTTTATTTTATGAAGTTTTTTATTATATTTTAAGTTTTATTGAATTTACTGAATTTATTGAATTTTAACTTAGTATTAAGCCTGAATTGAGAGTGAATTGTGATATTAGAGATAAGAACTGAAATAGCACAAATTATTAAATAAAATTTTATACTTTGAATTAAAACTGAGTTATCTTTTCAAAACCGGCACCCCGTCACACATTATAATACAGTCCACTACAGAAGAATTTTCATAAACCAAAAGAGATTTTTTATCTTTTGCCTTATCTTTAAATCCAGTTTGGTTGATTTTAATCGATACATTGTTATGAAACAAGGACTGCGTCAGGAAAAAAAGCCGAGCACCTATCCCCCCTTCATTACTCATCACCAGGTGAGACTTGATCTATAAAAAGGTGTGCACTTATAAATGCAAGCCATTAAGTGCAAAATTCTTATGCGCAGTAAAAATGGAAGTCAGCCAAGACAAACGCCGCAAATTAATTCTTTCCGCTCATATGCAAAATCCGAATATGTTTCAAAGAGGCTTAGCTAAAAAGTTGAAAATTCCGAAGACGACCATTCAAAATGCTCTCAGTAAACTTCAAAATTCTTATAGTGTCCAGAGAAAGTCCGGGGCAGGAAGGCAATCAAATTCGATAGACCAGAAATTGGCCAAAGAAATTGTAGACAACTTTAAATGAAATGTCAAGAGGTCGTTGAGAGATATGACTGATAACGCTGGAACGTCATATATACTACGGTCCATCGAATTAAAAGAAGAAAAGGCCTACGAAGTTTCCATGCTCAGAAAAAACCGAACAGAACACCAGAAAAGAACCAAGTTGCAAAATCCATGGAGCCGAATTTTGTATGAAAATTTCCTAACGAAATTCGGGTTAAGTGAAAACGAACTTCAACCAGTTTCTAGGACAGAATATTTATATGGCAAAAAAGAGAGGTAGTGCAGATTCCAAGTTTAAGAATCGTCGATGTACCAAATATACCGGTAAATACTTAATTTGGCAGGAAATATATACCTGTGTCCAAAAATCATCACCTTTCGTGACAACAGGCACAATCAACATGGATGTGTACGTTAAGGAGTGTCTCAGAAGCGTTTTCTTTCATTCTTTAGAAAGGATGATGCATCAGCTTTGTTTTGGCCGGATTTAGCAACTTGCCATATATCGGCAGAAAATCGAAAGATTTCAACGATGCCCAATGCATACTCGTAGTTGGAAGCGAATTCTCCAAATTTTCCAAAACTAGGACCAATTAACAAATATTGGCCTAATATTGACAGAAAATTTAAACAAAAATATAAAACACTCTGCTAACATAGGCATTTTTAAGAGGCAGTATAAAAAAGCGTCCGATACGTTCCATACTGTCTGTACAAAAATTAATAATGAAACGTAAAGCAACAAGTTCACCAATTTTATAGCACGTAGTAGGTATATCATGTCGATTGTGTATAATGCAGATGATTAAGCAATAGTTCAATAAAAATTATTTGATAACAAAAAAAAAAGGTTTCTCTTGTTGCTTTCATTATTCATAGGTGCGTGTGTTTTTTTACATAGTCCTTAAATTGTTCAGTGTTCCAAGTTTATTTCTGCTAGCTATCATCAAAATTGACTCCGAAATAAATTTAGCCTGTGCTGCAGACATTTTATAATATAATTAAAAAGCAGGGACCGAAAATAACTGTTATTATTTTTTTGTGAGCGAAAAAACTCTTTCATACAATTTTCTAGGAAGTAGCGTAGTACAAAAGGGGTCTATGTCCAGCACTTAGACTAGCTGCCTACGTTGAAATCAAGAAAGTTTCGATTTTATTATATAAATCTAATCCAAACTGTTATTGTAAGACATATTTTTTATATTTCAATTTTAACTGTTAAAAAAAATACTTATATTATTTTACAGCGATATAAAACTCTTTGCCAGAGTTTTACATATTTCGTCTATTATAAGAATTAAAAATTTGTTTTATTTTTTTGCTCAGGAGATAAAACTCATAATACGAGTTTCCTCATATTATTATAGTTAAAAATGAGTTTTATTTTTTTCCTCTGGAAATAAAAATTATCAATGGACGTTCTATATTTTTGTTGTCATATATTTGTTAAAACATACAATTTGTCAGTTTTTTTAAACAATTTTGTATAGCAACCGTACGAAACAGTTGGCCGATTGGTCCTATTTTTGAGGCCAGCCATTCCCTTTAACTTGTAGACGAATTTGTCTATTTCTTTACTATTTTCGACACTCTTGTAGACCCACTTTTCGTCATCACAGGTTCATCACAGGTTCATGTCGCGTGACAATTGAATCTATCAAAATTTGAACCGGAAATTTCTATGGAAAATCCGGAAAATCGGGAAAAATCATTTGAAAATTTGGTACAAATTTGATTAGTGATAAATCCGTTTCAGGAAAAATGCCGAGTTTTCCGATTTTTCCGAAAAATTTTCCGGAATTTTCCGACTTTTCCGGAAAATTTTCCGGTAAAAAAGTTTTATAAATTATGCAGGATCAAGTTCCCTATCAACTGGCATCATTACTTTCTCTCCGACAATGGTGAAAACTTGCAGAAAAAATCGAGGAAAATTCATGTAAAACGCTTTTCCGGAGTTTTTCCGACCAAGGAAGCGTTTGAGCGTTTTGCAACCTAAGACAAAGTTGTAGAGCGAAATGAGTTGCATAATAATTTTTACTCCAATAAATGTTTTGAAAAACTGGTAAATCAGTGTCTTTTCAGCCGTCACAAAATATCTCCATGCAGCACGTAATAACAATTTAGTTATCGTGAAAAAGGCAGAAATTAAAATAAATAAAAAACGAGTTTTCAAACAAAACTGAGGCCAAGCCGCATGAAAAAGTAGAAAATAAACTTTTCTGCACATACAGAGGTGGACTCAGATTTTATTCGCTGACAATCACCGATATATTTCAGTATGATCAAACAGAGGTTTAAAAGTGATTTGATTCATGAAGAGAAAGAATATTCAAGAGAAATGTCCCAATCAAAAAAACTGAGTCCACCTCTGTGTGTGAAGAAAAGTTTATCTTCCACTTTTTCATGCGGCTTGGCCTCAGTTTTGTTTGAAAACTCGTTTTTTACTTATTTTATTGAACTTAAATTTAAATTTTTTTTAAAACGGCCGTTTACAGTGAAAAACCAAAGCTATATATAGCAACACCAAGAAGGGGTTGCCGATTCCAATTTTTCTTCCCTAAGAATCTTATTCGGACAGGTTTATTTCTTGAGAGAAAAAATAGAACTCATTTTTAAATGTTAAACCGAGAGAGAAATATAAAACTCAAGATAAGACTGTTATTTACTTAGAAGAAAATAAAATTCTCTTTTTAACTATTTCATTTGAAGATAAAATATAAAATATTAATAACAAAGTGTTAAAACCAGACTTTTAAAATATTTCTTATAACTCTTTCGGTCCCTGCTAAAAAGGTTTTTTTTTTTTTGAATACAAGAATTCTATTTATATAAGGCAATATCGCCGCAACTACATGGAGCAAACCAAGTTTTGGTAAAATTGATTTTGATTTACTCTACGTGGTAGTGTTCTTAGCCAATCCAATTTTAAATACAGTTTTTTGAATTTCCGCACGTGTATCACAACAATTTTCAAAAAAATATTTGAAACTATTTAATGGGATTCATGCCCTATGTGTAAACAAATTTGATTTGGGGTAAACCAATACTAACTTTTGTGGCACAAATATGATATGGAGTAAACATGACATGATTTAACTCGATACATATATAATTTAGAAAAAAGCTGATTAAAGAATTTAATTTAACTTCAGTAATAATCTCAAAAACCGTACTTAACTCAAAATATTAAATTTGGTGGATGGGGCAAACCAATATTCAGCGGATGTTCTGTATTTTGGGGTCCGAAATTTTGAGGTCCGTAATTATGACTTGCGAGATAATCGGTTTCGAGTTTTTATCTTCCAAGATTTGAATTTCCGGGATTTTAATTCCAGGATTATGAGTATTAGGATTTCGTCCTCAAGTTTATAAAGGAAATGTTCTTGGCTATCTAAATTTATCATAATCATTGCTCTCTAAATTGTATCTCTGGGAAATCGTTGAGGTCCAATTGAGGCTAGGTACAACTCCTTTACCGAGGTTTTCGTTGAAATCTATTACATCTTAAAGTTTTGGCTGTATAATCTTGGTCAGTTTGAAATAAAATGTGTAGTTTATACCAAATATTTCACGATTTCGCCTTAATTAATTTATTTCCATCAGCTAAATAAACACCAGGTGGCAAAAGAAAGAAAAAATCTGTTATTTTTTATATATTCTTCAAGAACTCTCAAAAATGAGGTCCTGCGTATGTGCTCCCTTCATTTTTTGAATTCCATAACATTTCTTGCAGAATTAAGTTAGGCTAAGCTCTTATTCTTCTCCCGACTACACAATACGAAGTCTGCTGCAAGCCGATTCATTGTACTTTACTTGGAGTTGAAACAATTGTTAACTTGCCTCTTGCATTACATATACGTGCAACTATGCTTGACTTTAAACTGAATCTCCCTACATCTTCTATAGCTAAACTTAATCCATATCCAGAAGTAATCATCTACAACTCTCATAGATTTAGAAGTTTTAATACCATAGAAAAGTATAGCGCAGAACGGAAGTCATATCAACCTCATTTAATTAATTTCAGCATGTGTACTCTACGGGGAGGATTTAATCTGCTGGGGTCGATACAATGCACTAGGACCGCTTTACTGGCCTAAGTAATTCACAACATGATTCCTCTGCATCTAGTGTAAACAAAAAGATAACAGGAATCCAGCAGTAGGAGTAGTAGTAGCGTGTTGTAATTGTAACAACCCACAAGATGGCAAGAAGTATGAATTTCTATAGCTCCCCAGATTTCATAAGCTTGAACGATCAGAAAGTTTCAGTGGCTCCATTTATCCAGCATCCTCTTGCTAGGAAATGACGTGCCTAGGCCACCCAGGTTTGGGGAAGTTTATTTGGTCTGAAAGTTGGATAGAGACGAGTTTCGATTTATATCATCCCTTGAGTGATACGGTAACGGAGTGTCGAGGGTGAAGCGTGTTTCCAGAGCAATAATAACAGAAGTATAGGGAAATCCGATAACAAGATAATGCAAGACATAAACTGCGAGAACGATAAACGCAAACCACACACACTTGGGTTTAATAGCAGCCAAAAAGCTTTTAACCTAGGCAACTAGCTGGATGCTTTAGGCTTCCGTCGGTTTGGCTTTTGCCTTTGCAGTTTGATATCCCATTGAAGGAAGTTGAGGGTCGCCTTTATATCATGATTACGTTTCCGAAAATAATGCTCTTGCTGTGATTACAGAAAAGTCAGTAGATATGAATAATGGCAACATATGGCTATCGAAAAGCTCCTAGAAACTTCATTGGTGTTACAATAAAACGGACTCCATGTCCAGAGAAACATTGGATGACGTTTAGTCGTCTTAATCTTTGGCATATGAACATCAGCCCAGTTTGGGAGAAAAAAAAGATTCGGATTATGTACATACTCGTATATGTACACCTACTATATACTAACTTGTGTTGATTGATAGTATTGCTAGCAGTAAAATTACCTAATCGACATTAAATTTGCTTAGTTTTTGTTAAGGTGGTCGAATGGAAAACTTCTGCAAGCAATGGAGAGGATAACAATGAAAACGAAAAAGTTGTTGGTTCTATCTTTAAACTTAGTTTAAACACCTTTTAGTTGCTTAGTCCAATATAGGAGCTACATATGTAAGAATTACGTAACTAGTTCCTCGAAGGTTATCGGTATGCTTTATGTTTTATTTCACAATTCTAACCCCTCTTTATAACGTTTTGGTTTGCTAATTTCTATATATCGAAAAATAAGTTGTTTACCAGCAGATTACTAAAATGCAACGAATATGATTTATTCTTTCCAGCTGCATTTCATGTGTAAAAAAAACAACTTTAACCCAAAAATTATGATGAATATGGCTTAGATTTTTATATAAAGACTGTAGACTTGCATTTGTTAGGTTAGGTTTAAATTAAAAAAATATGGTTTTATAAAATTTTGTTAGACCACACCAAATATCTTGTTTGAATGACAAAAAAGGGAGAAAGAAAAATTTAGACTGAGGTGAGAACCAAGAAGTAAACTATGTTTATGGTAAAACTTTTATCATAAAAGCAAACCTTACAATTGTAAGACAGCACAGGTAAGAAAAGCAATGATATAATGATGAGCTCGATAAAGGCATTTGTAACCAAGAAGTAACAAATGTTGACTTTTACCGATATTTGGTACTTTTTAGTTGTGTACTGTCGTCTTCATTTTCGAATACATTGGGTACAAAACCCTCATTTAATGTAAGGTAGTAAGATAATCTGAAACGAAAGATTTATTAATTTTTTTCAGTATTTTTTGGTTAAATTTAACCAATTACGTGCAGTAAAACAAATGTAAGCAAAAACATATAAGTTGCAATCACTTTTGCTTCACCATTTCGCTACAATAAATATTTTGCTAGTTTTGAAATAATTATAGCTAGATTCTAAAATAACTTTTTAGTTTTAGGTTGGTAAGTTTAACTAACTTATTTAATATTAGTTATGGAACGATAAATTAGTAAGAAATACTTGCAATACCATGTAATAAAAAAGTAACGTATTTTATAATTTAATAATGGTTCTTAAATTTTTATTTATACAAACTTTTATCCATCGAGCTGTATAGATTTTTAATGTAACTTTAACTAAAAGGTTACATTATGTTGTTTGTGCATTGAAATATGTTAAAATTTAGTTTTTTTTTACCACAGAGAAGTGCCATAACATAGGCTCAGTCAGTCTTAGTGAATTTGAACTTCGGGTAGGTGGATATTTTCAAATATCTAGGAACACGTGTTTGTAGAAGCCCGCATTTACCATTCTTTACTTTAATTTACTCAAAATTAAAGGACCCTATACCCACACAAGAAGCCAATAATGTTGTCTACAAAGTTCCATGTGAAAACTGCACTACAGCATATATAGGACAAACATAAAAAAAACTTAAAACCAGACTATCACAACACAAACCATACATAACCAAGAAAACACCACGATCCCCTCCCATACAATAAAAACCGGACACGTATTCGCATTTGATAATGCGACAATTATAAACATCGAGAAAACAAAGCAAAACGCGAATTCAAAGAAGCATGCCACATCTACATGGAAAAAAGGAATCTAACTAATTTATTCATTTTTTATTAATTTAATTTAATTTATTTTATTAATTCTGTGTCTTGACACAGATTTAATAAATAAAGATTACCAACACAGAAAACTGAAACTTGACATCACAACATGACAAAGAATTCAGCACACCATTCATCTGTGATCCCTTAAATAAAACATTAATCTAAATTTTACCTATTTATTTGTTTAAATTATTTATTTATTTATATGTTCACTTAACGTTTTTATCATATTTTTAATGTGTAGTTTTTTGTGAAATATGTTTCAATAATATTAAAAAAAAAAAAAATGTTCATCATACCAAGAACAAAGGTGAGAACATCAAATATTTTAATTGTACGTAATACTATCTTGTATTCGAATGTAGCTAACTCCTGAAGAAGGGTACTAATCAAGACCCGAAACGTCGAGTGAATAATAAAAAAGCATAATCCAAAGATCGGAGTTTCCTTTAAAAAAAAAATATCCCAAACCTTACATCATAGACCCGATCAAAAACATAACCAGCTGGAAAACTCCAATCAGCTGTAAACCAACCATTCTATGACAGAAAAATAAACGAAAATCGCTGTATTTTCAAAAGTGTTCTAGAAAAAATGGAAAGAAGTGGTTCTAAGATAGATCCTTGTTGAAATTGATTTAAACTCAAAAGAATTCATTGATTATAAATCCTGTGCTGCACAAATATGAGTTAATGGGAGAAGATAAATGTCAGCAACAATCTGATGGATGCAAAAAAAACCTACAATTCACTTTTCCACCACCTCAAAATGCACAAGAGAAATAATATAAATTTGTTACTTATATCCTGTCCCTTGATAACATTCTCCCCACCACACTAACTACCACCACTCTATTTAACAAAGATAAATGTTCACTGTCCTTGAAATTAAAACAGAAGTGAAAATTATAAGTAAATTTAGTCTAGACAACCATTCTGCTGGTGGTAGCCCGTAAAAAACATCTTCCAAAAGCTCACTTTCACCACCGCTATAGTCACTTAATTGAAAAACTTTTGCCAGCCGCATACTGAACCGAAGTGCAAGACAAGTGACCTATCATCATCATCTACTTTCCACACTACTATTAGTCCTTCACTCCAACTTCCTCTACTTCCTATATCTCCAGGTCGACCATAAATTCTCGACTTTAAACTCTGAAAATAAAAATTTCCGGGGCACTTCCTTACAATTTGCCGGCCCTTTTGTGCCTAAGGAACTTCAAAAAAAACTCATTGGGTCCGAGGTCATCGAAAGCGAGTGAATAGTAGCAGTAGCAATGAATGTCGTGAAGAAAAGGACTATCTTCATTGCGGAAGTATAGCGAGGGCGAAGGGTGGGCATTTTTTTGCATCCAAAGGGGGCGGGAGACTACAAATGTAATGCAAAAGGATCGTAAACCCCAATAAAGTTGTAACCATCATGCTATTCTATCCGCTCCGTATGAGTATAATAAAAACATTGTTGAATGAACTTTATATTCTGTTGGAAAACAGGGGTTCGAAGGGGAGGAATAAAGTGAAAATTGCAATAAACCTTCAACCTGTTAGCTGAAAAAAAATGAAAGAAAAAATCAACAAAGCGTTTGTGGGTGCATAAAATTGATTTGTAGCTCGTTTTGTTTCCCAACCTCTGGAGGTAGATAAAACTCTATTATTTCCCTCTGGAAGGGATGTAGTGCAACATATAGCATTAGGGAGGTTAGGTTATGGATAACAAAGAAATAAGTAAAAGGGTGCCTGCCTCCATACTATCCAAAGAAATGGTCTACAACCCCTACACAGTATGGGTATTCCAACAAATAAACAAACAAACAAATTGCTCTATTGAGAGAATATGATCGACCACGGTAAAGGAAGAAATCTGGATAGGTAAGCAGTAAAAAAGTTTTTAATTAAACCGCTAGGTAGTGCTTTCAGCGTATTTAATTAAGAAGATGGCATTCATGTGTGCATCAAAATGTATATTGTGCCTGAAAGTTTATGAATGTGATAAGAGCTGTAGTTCTATTATTTGCCTGTTCTTTAAGAAGTCTTTTAAGTCTGAAATAAAATTTACATTCGCTTAAACTATTTTGCGTGGGGTGGCCATACACCGTCACAAATCATATGTAGATGGCAGCACAGACGACGTGATGAAAAACTTAAAGTTTTTCAAGAGATTGTCAAACAAAAACGTTGTTCCCTGAAAATGATTTATTTGAGCATGGATTTGTGGTTGTTGACATAAACGTTATGTTTTAGCCTTGAAATTATTTACAAAACTTCTGGTAGGACGAAGAAGGCGCAGGAAGGGTGGGGGGGGGGGGTGCAAAATTTAAATCATGTAGGAAATCATACTCAAGTTGGTGTATATATAATAGTTATATCCACTTGGGTAGCAAGCAAAATTGATACTAAAAAACTGAACAAAGTGCTCTGTTTATTTTTTTTTTGGCTTTATGAGGCTTGCTGAAGAAGTTAATGGAATCCATTTTGCAATGGAAATTTTGTAAAGAATGTCAAAGGAAGAAAAGGGGAAGCATTTAGTTTTGAAAAGGACGTTCTTGACTAAAGTACAAACGGCCCCCATTTCTTATGTGAAGAATAAAATTTCTGTCAAAGGGAATCAAAACACTTTTGGAAAATATTTTGCTTTATTGAGAGCTTTTTACAAAATTTTATGTTGGATTTGGTAGAATGGAGGATGGTAGGGGAGCGATATTTTAATGCATTTCTGTTAAGTGTAATGAAAAATTCAATAAATTTATAACGAAGTGTAAAAGGCACTAATTTTATTGCGGATTGGGAGTAGGTTTGGCCATTTGGTGTATTGTCTAAGTATATAGGAATTTCAATAGGCGATAAATCAATATTTGGAAGAAGAAAATTTGGAAGGGTCGTCTAATAAGACACAGGGGAGCCTATATTAAGGCATAGGAAATACGGATTTTGGAAAAGTTTATTGGGGTCACAATTTCAAATAAAAAATTGTCACCTGGAATTAAATGATAAAAAGTCAAGTGACAACAATTATTTCAAAGTAGGGAAGGTATGATTACCACCATAATGCTGAACTCTGATGACTTATTGTGAACCACATTACTTCTCAGTGGTGTTAGAATTAATTTTGTATAGAAAAACACAACGAGAAAATGCTAAAGGAATGGGCGACTTCGACCATCGGTCTCAGTTCAACAAAAAGGTCGACAAAATGGAAAATAATATTATCCATAGCAGGAGCGAATAAAACTGGCTGACGAACCAAAGAGGTAAGTTCGATTGAAAGATGTTCAGGTCTATCGGCATCGATATATGTACAACTGCAGAACTTTACTTGAACATCCAATTAGCTAATTTCAACAGTTGCCCAAACTGATATCATTTTCATAGGAAATTTAAATTTAGTACCTCTTACTTGATAGATAAATAACTGAGCTAACTCCACCCGACTTGATAGACCAATAACTAATCTAACTCGACATAATTCTGTCAGCAGCTGTATATGACTAGCTTTTTGGTACTAATGGTCGTCATTATTTGTGAATTAGGTGCAGTTTGAATACAAACAAATTTTGTTTTAGTTTATTTGTTTTGAGTTGTTTATTTAAGGGTGTAGATCGATCAGTAAAATCTAAGGGTACCATAACGAGATGGATTTCATGAAGATAAGTATGAATCAAGTATAGTTGCTCCTGTACCAATATTTCGATGTTAGGAAGCAACGTTGGGTATTCCAATATTTTTCCAATATTTTACAGATTACTAGTAAGTCGCTTGGGTAGATCGAAGTAAAAAATGCTTCAGTGATTCCATAAAAGTTCATCACATGTTATTTGGACGAGACTTTGATTCGTTCTTTTAGTTTTCCCAAATCAAGAAGTTTCATCACAGTTAAGCGAGTCCAAAGTGTTGTCAAGTGAATCGTTGCCAACTTTTTTCATTGTTGTAGACACATTGTTATGATTGTAAATTAAAGAAGCTCCACAAGAGTGAAGTGAGTCCGAAGGGTGAGAAAAAATAATTGGTTGCCAAATTTTTTCATCACTCTAGAAATATGGGCACGATTACATTAACAATTCATTCATTTGAAAATATCGAATGGTGCACGACGAACTGTCGTATCGGACCTCTAACAGATAAGGTTTTGACGGCCATTATAAAATAATAAAAAATAAATTTAAAACATTCATCTGACGAACTTAATTTATTATACAATTACTTATCACCGTAGATAATTGCACACCCGCCAATGGAAAAACAAACAGATGCCAATCTAATGATTAAAATTGACGCCAGGTAATCAAGTCGCAGGCAAAATCACATCAATTAACTATCACCTGAGCACCATCAATATAAAAAAACAAAAAACAAAAAGGTGAACGGGTGAATAAATTATGGTCAAAATCTGTAGCATGTTTCCCTTACGACCATCATCAACTGCTCTGCGGACAGGTCTATTAATATGCAAATTGTTCGGCAATAATTATTCCTTGCAGCTACCGGCTACACAGACCCAGTTTTAAAAGTGACTTCATTATGCTGAGTTAAAAAATTCTGAACTGTGGTCATTTGATTAATTGCATTTAGTGATTGGACTCGATTGAGATGATGCGGCATATAATTGGAAAGTTTTGCTTGACAGAGGAAAGCACTATGCGAAAATGTTTTTTGACCATTGACCATTGAGATTCTAATTTCTCCTGATGACCAGTCAGCTCAGTGTGGTAGCATAAGAATAAAATTTCCTTCAAAACCATTGCTAAAACTCTTTTAGTAGATAACGTCATTTTCCTAAAAAAAGTCTCCACTTGTTTGTATTTTGACTCTACAGGAAGCGAATTAAAGACGTCGCTTACAATAAAGAAATCTTCGAGTTAAAAAAAAACCCAATAAATCTAATGCAAAAGGAATTTCAATGAGGCGTAACGCTTTGCATAGCGAAAGAAACCCAGATCGGCGGCATCCAGAACCCTTGCCAGCCACCAATCAAGAGGATGAGGAAGAAGCTCTAGAATATAGTGAAATCTCGAAATGCGAAGAGCAGTACATCTTATGATAATGGGATTACCTTAAAGAAATACCCATCCAAGTCTCATCCTTTTTTGTCCTTTAATTTTCCTGTTCTCATCCAATCCCAAATCTTTGGATGTACTTTCTTCGTTCATGGCGTATAACTATCTCTACAGAGTGGGGGTGCCACCAGTCCACGAAGACGAACACTACGACGGCTATATTACTGACTATATTGAGCCAGAACTCAAGGACTCTCAATGTCTCCATTAAAAGATTTGTTTTGCTTCAAACAGAAGAGCGTAGGCAGGGAGTTGCTTTTAAGTTAATTAAAACACGCTTCTGGCGTCAAATCTCAGTTCTTCTCCTACACTTAGTAGAAAGTTTGAAATGGATAACGTTACTTAATCCAGTCGGTTTGGCTCTCTATAGATCTGGTACGCGGAATCACAGTTATATTTGTAGATATGCATGTACCTCCTGTAACTTAATGTAGGTATTATAACGACAATAGCGAACTTTTCTTGACGAAAAACGTGGGTAGTAGTTATAATAATGGTGGACTAGGCAGATGCAGGAATGACGGAAGGATATAGAAAGACGTAGAAAAGAAACAAAGCATAAATGTTGCTGTAATTATTTCCGAGTTAGCCCGCAATCCTTAATTGCTATTCATAATCCTGGTAGCAGACGATTACAAGATTGAGAAATGTGGGCGAGTGTCTTAGTTAATTTTATGGATTTGAAATGACTCTGCGAGTTGGAAAGAAATGGAGATTCTTTAGAATTTACTTAATTTGTGGGGAATGTAAATAAGGATTAATCTCGATCAAGGACAATAACACCAATTTCAGAGAAGTAAGGCGGAATTTTAGTTTTATTTTTTGGATAAACTATTTTAGACTAATTCTTTTGGATAAGTTTTGTTTGGTTAACTTAAATGCGCCTCGGTTGATTGATGATATTTAAAAATTGTTTCAATTAATTTTAAATATGTGTGCTTTCTGCGCCATCTGTTATAAATTAATGAAAGTAATTTTAATGAAAGAAGTTAGAAAATCTTCTCTCTATCTTAAGTTGATCCATATGAATGGAGAGATTCTAAATTTTAGCTTGACTCATTCTCTTGACAATTATACCGATTGCGATTAAGTATTTATCTAGATTTTGCTATCAGATCATTTTACTGAGTATGCTCGCTTGGGGTAGACATACTCTGGTTTCTTTCAATATAACAAAAATTTTTGATACACCACTATGTCGTCTATGATCTAGAGTACTTCCTAAAGCTCCATATCATACCTGGAATTTAGCTTCCTTATTTGAAGCAAGATTCGCCAATGTTAAAAAAGAGAGTTCGATTGACGACGAGGCGATTATGTTTCATATCAACTCGCTAGATGTCGAACATAAATTGCAACGGCTTTTGTGCTGTTGTCGTTGGTTTCGAGTTGAGCTGTTCATCTAAGTATAAAAATATTTTCGGCTGAGATCATCTTTTATCCAAAGCTTTTGTGAATGAAGTTGGAGCAGTTTAGTAATATCCGTTTATCCTCGCACTTATAATTGTCGAAAGTTAAGACTAACATCCATCGACATATTCGACATTTATTCGGCTTATCATCTAAGTGTCTGGTGTGCGTTTGTCCCATTTTTGCGTCATAGGTTGAATTTGTTCAACATCGAGAAGCATGGAAATCAAGCGCTCTTTTGTCTAATTTTTGCTCTTCTAGTGGAATACCCTAACCAAAAATGCCTACCAGTAACCTGGTGAGTCCCGAACAAAAGCAGAAGAAAATTGGAGTCTTCTCAGTCGTTACTTCCAGAAAGGGTAGACCTCCCGAATTATCGACCTGTAACTATTCACGGTGACAATGTAGCAAACCTGACTAGAAACAGATTGAAGAGGGTTCCTCCTCAGGCCATATTTTCCTCGTTGATTTCCTGATACATGAGTAGACACAGGAAAAAAATTGAGTTCGTATATAGTCAGTGTTGGACTGGACTCGTTTGTTTTTTGTGCCATCATTTATCTTCACCATCACACTTATAATCCACAAAAAAGTACCTACTAAGAAAACATGTGTTTAGTACGGGACTCTTGTCTAGTTTTAAATGTGTCTACTAATGATTTACCGAGAATTCATCACCATAGTATCGTACGGCATGAAGACTAGAGTATTGGTTCAGTATATCTGAAATGTCTGTCATTCCATGGTCAGAAACTAAATAGAAAACTAGGAAAATTTACTTTAAGTACTTGCGGTATCAATTCGATTCAGCCAAATCCGCAACCACAATAAAACCGATCCTTCATTACGCGACTCCTTTCTTAAGATTTCAATATTCTCCTTCAAATTTGACTTCACAGATGTTCCCATTCGATCATCATTCCCGCAAATAAATATCAGAAGTCATCATTCAATGAACATCTGATGAAGGATCCCATCTTATCCAGGAATAGATAGATATTGGACATTTGTAATCCTCTCAAGTTATAAAATAAACGATTCTGACAGATCTAAGGCTACTGAGAGAGCAATAAAGAATTTTCAAGTGGCAGATGAACTCACTTAAAATCGGTTACAGTGTCTGAACCTGGCTTCAATATAGATTCCATTCCAATAACCTTCCCCAGTCGATTCTTGAATTCTTTGGTCTTGAGTATGAATTTTATAACTCTCTCCTACCTCAAGATTCGTCCTGGTATATCTTTGTATCTGTTTCCCAATTTCTTGGGATAGCTTAGCCCGATGCTTTTAATTGTTCTCTGACGTATAATTGAAAAAAAAAAAGTTGTCGGACTGCTCATAGCGTGTGCCCTCATCAATTTTGCTGCATAAATACCAAACAGTATATATATGTATGTTTGTAGTCCACTCAGTCCGGGTTGTGTGTGCTCCATTCGATTTTTTCATTTTGTTGGCAACTATTCAATTGTCTTCCACCCCGATAGGCTTCTGAAAGGATCCAGAGCGAATTCTTATTTTTTCACTTTTCTGGGTATCAAATCCTCTATAAGGGCTTGAGACTCATTCAATAAAGTATCTTTCGTTGAATTTTCAATTTGCATTGATGAAATATGAGATCCTGTATTAGAATCGGTACTCAAAGAATTTTTTCCTCAAGTCTGCAGAATTGCATGGATATTTCAGCTCTTGTTATAATATTTAACATAAATATCTCGAGATCTTCCGAGCATAAATTCGTTATAGTGCGAGAGAAAATCATGGATAATTTTGGGCTGACCTGGATTCACAGGAAATTTGCATCCGGATTTGTGTACTTTATCCATGACACCTGTTATAAGATGAACATTTAATAAATCGAAATTGGAGTGAATCATGAACGTGGATGGAATTCGTTAAAATTGTTTTAAATTAAATTAAAGCTTTTTTTGAGACTGAAATTGAATCTGAATTTAAAGTAATTTGACTGTAAAGCAGATAGGTACTTTCTGGAGTGCAGGTAAAATCAAGCAGCAATGCAAAAAAGGTTCCCAAATAAAAACGTAGTTATTTTCCAACATTAATATAATAAATATAAAATGTCTTAGTCACAAGATAGACACGTTACGTAATGTTCAGTCCACATACATATTTGTATATCCCTCGTTGAAATACCGCCATCAAATTATATCCCCCGATGAAATCACCTTGTCCTAAAAAATACAAAAAAAAAAGGAAATAACACAAAGAATCAATGTTCTATATGTATATAAAACTTATCTGATTCCTCAACGTCCTGAACAATTAAAATCCATCTCAATCCTGCCTACAGCCGTCCTACATATTATTTGAGCTGAAATTAAGGTGTAACGCCACTGTAATTTTTTTGAAAAATAGTTTTTTTTCTAATTGGCTTAAAAAATAGTTTAAACCTTCTAGAATAAGAAAAAAAAGGTCCCGTGCGAGAAATTTTTTTTTATCCTTTGGAGGTCGCTACCAAGCGCGTCAAACTTGCTCCGAAACGACTACCTGAAGCCTGAAACACAATTGGAGCTTTTCAGCCAACTTTATCGCCAGCTTTCTTCTAAAGCTGACAGAAAAAGCCGGATTGAACACAGTTGACAGTTGAAATTTGAAACTGGGATTGTAGACTAACGGTAAAGTATTGTTTACCTTCATTTATTTATTTTTTCCAATAAAAAACTATTCTCAAAACTTTAAACGCGTTTTTCTCGAAACACGGTTTTTCAAAATGGCACGCAGCATAACTCGAACAATTTTCATATTTTCGACTTGTAATTTTGACCAGATGTGAACATTAACATTATCTAGAGAATGCCGTACGGGATTTTCAATAAGTTTATTTGTTGATTTTTTATTAACAAAAAACCTGCCGTTTTTTTCGTCAAAAATCAAACTTTTTTTTTAAATTAATATTTTTACAAAATCCGTACGGAATTCTCTAGCTATAAGCTTCTAGATAAATTTTTTTTTCGTTTTAGTCTAGATTCAAATGTGCACCAGTGGTGCTGCGTGCCGCGGAGCCCTACAAGCAAAACATGTCCCGGGAAGATGGCTGTGGAGCCGCCATTTTGTTTTTTTTGACTGTCAACAATTTATCAATAAAGTTCAATGTATGTATGTCCGATAATACCCTTAAAAGGTTTTTATCAAACACCTTTACTTTCGCGAGAAAAAAATTCGTGAAAAAACCTTTTTCTTTTAGCCGTTACAGTGGCGTTACCATAGAAAATACAATAATTATATATAAATTAACCAAAAAATATCCTAAATTTACCAAATCATATATCTCCAGCATATATACATTTTTTGTAATGTCATCTAGTGACATTACGTCAAACAGCTGGTGTCGCCATAGTCAAAGGTGAAACAAAACGAACCAAGCGTTGCCAGGGCAACACATTATGGAGTTGGGACATAGCTGTTCACGGCGGCTATAAAAAGCCGGGAGCCGCAGTAAAATCACTATTCGGTTTTCAGAGTCTAATATGAAAGCATCCTCCACAAGAGTCTAATCCTTGGAACAAAAGTATAATTTTGTTTATTCCTACATATAGAAGTTTAATTCTATTAAAATCCACACTCCCAAAATCTGACACTTGATCCCCAATCATGTGACAGAAGTTTAATTCTGCTTCTTCTTCTTTTCAGAAACAAATCTAAGGAAGGGAGTGTGGGCACAGCAGCGTGGAGTTTTGAACTTACCACAACTGAAATTTTTTACTTGAATTTTTAACTTGTCTGTTTTCTATGCATTGTTGAATTTTTACTGGATTTTAATAGAATTAATAGTTTTTCTCTTTTTACTAGATTTTAAGTTATTATTAAATTTGAATTTTGAATTAAATTAATGAACTGTGATATTTAGGTTAGGATATTGAATAAAATTTATATCTGAATTAAAACTAAAGCTGAGTTATCCATTTCCAAACCGGCACCCTTAATTTACGTTCGAGACTAGATCTCACACGTAACTTTGTGTCCATGTTAAAAAAAAAATTTAATTTGTTTGCGATTATGGGAATATGAAGTTTTAAGACTGCTGCTAGCAAAAGGTGCATTCAAATCATAAAATGCATCACAAAATATTCTTCTCTGGATTCCTGGTGTTCCGACACAAGACGACTTTTATATCTTATACAAAAACAGTGAAGCGCATATCCCCAAAAGTGTCAAGAAATAAAGAAAATTTTTCGAATAAATTCCTAAGAATTATTGTCGGCAGCCAATAAAAATTCTAAAAGAAAATTCTTAAAAACATTCCCAAGAAATAACTTATTTTGTTCACACTGACTACAAAAATCATTAACTCAGGCACTCGAAAAATTAAATTTTTCTGTAACTTTGTAGCTCTGAAGATTTTCCTCTCAGTGTTCCCTCAACGATCTTTATTGGAATGGTCATTCTCGAAACATAAAAGGAGATACACAAGTTTGTCAGATTTTAACGTGGTTTATAAATATTAGGAACTCCAAAGATCATACATATAGTGCACTCTGCCAATGATCGATATCTGTAGAATTTTACCACATATGTATGTTGATAGTATATGTAAATCGTTGAAAAAGCGCCCAATATTCTAATATTTTCCTGCGTTAGGTCCCACGCCTATATACGCATATATCACGAATTTTCTTATAATTGTTCGGTAGATTATGGATGGTAAATAGATCCGGGATTTGAGTAACCCAGTATACATAATCCCGGAGTACTGGATTCTGCAATGCAAAATCTCGAAGCAAAATTATGGAATTAAAAAGCCTGCATATCTCGAAGGTAATGGGACGAAATGAAAATCTTTAAAATGCCAGCAAATAATAGTCCCGACTAATGAAAAATGCCGCTTAAGTCCAGACTTTAGTTTTTATACTTGTTTAAATGAGGCATGCTACATTGTACCCGGTAGTGAGGCACTAATGTTATACCGATCTACTGATAATCATTTGCATGTTGCTGATTTTTACTGACATCAGTCGATATTTTATTTTCAAACTAATCAAGTCGGATTGGTATTAAATATTAAAATTGAGTGAAAGAAATCTTGTTTCAAAATTAGTGCAAAGTGTTGAAAAACGAAGGTGCCTGTGGGAATCAACGTGTGCAGCCCATTGCAAAAGGGATAAATTTGAAAAAGGTTGGTGAGAAATTTCGTGGATAAATTGGAAAAGATATGGTATGTTTTCTTGTGAAATTTTTTATTAAATTATACCCCGTACTGACGAGTATTAGGATTTCTGTCAATACGAAACGCTCTTCTAATAAATTTTTGAAGTTCAAATTTGCAATTGACAGTTAAATATTGTCCTTTGTCGTTTATCATAAATGATAGTTAATTTTCCTTTACATGTACATGTCATCAAAAAATCACGAATTCTCGACTATATTAATAAGTGTATGATGGAAATATGTGTATAACCCACACAATAATTACACTTATTTCAACTTTTTCTTCCATTTTTTAATGATAAAAGCAGCAAAAGCTCTTCCTCCTCCCTGAATTTCATTTTAAGTGCTTGCGATTTTGACATAAAAATCAGATGACTTTAAGTGGATGTACAATTACCTACTGATGTGGTGTCCTCGCAATATATCAGCTGCTGATTATTACAAAACTTCACCATTACTACTACATCAGTAGTCTGGTGTGGCACTTGCCTTATACCTGACCGATTATAGTTTTGAAGCTAGAAAAGCAAGCGCGAGTGCTTGATACTATTTTTCAATAAAAATATAAAGCCAACTCGGTTTTTTAATTTTCTAGCCAAAAATAGCAGGTTTCAAGGCTGGCTATTTTATTCGAGCTACGTTGATTTGTTTTGACGGGGACCAAATTTCGTAGAACAGAAAATGAATATTTTTTGGATTCCCATTACTTAACAAGATCGACATCGATGTCAATACACGATGTCAACCACTGACATGTATAATATGGACTGACTACGTTCATAGATATACACTACAGAAAGTGGGCTAACTTCTATATTGCTGCAATATATTCATAGATACTGAAAATCGAAAGGTTTTATGAAAATCAGGATTCAACTTCCCGCCAATGGTTTGTTCAATGTTGGCAACGACGTAAGAACTCTTTTTGACACAAGAAATTGTGCGCACAACTACAATCAAACAGTGGGCTATTTAAACAACTGATGACTCGCCTTATTCCGTTACCGCATCGTAGTGCCGACAAAATGTATGAAAAGCAAATAGAGTTTCCATATCCGAATTATTTTTAATAGAAAAGAATTTTATATTTTCTAAAAAAATTGCAAACCGGCTTGAAAAAATAATCAGTTTCAAAGCTGTTACTTCCAGCTCGAAAAAAGTAAAAGCCTTTACAGAAATCGTAACGGGTCCCATTTTGGTAATATCCACTAAATTGCACGATCTTAATTTATCCCAGTTTTTTCAGTTTAAAATTTTCAAAATATGAAATCCACACCGGAAAGATGTGACTCACATAGTCAGCCTTAATTTAAAGCTGCGGTCCATTAGCTAAAAATGATCAATCGGACATGTCACTTGAACCAGTGGTGACACATACCGAAGACTTATTACCTACTTATAGCTCAGCAGCTGAAAGTTGTATCTAGATCGTTGTATAGCTGCACTGGATGTTTAATAATCTGAGGATGTGCTAGACCTAAGTACTACTGAAGGACGACTCTACAGCAGCGGTTTCATATATGGTGGAAATGAGGCCCTGTAAAGAACTGGTTACTTCAGCAGTAAATAATCCAGAGGACGCAGCTTTTACAGTAAAAGTTCGCCCAATAATTGACATAAGTCGGGGATATCCAACAGATCCAAACTTCTATTGAGACATACCAATTGCACTTGATCTAATTCGCGTTTTACTTGAACTAAGCTCTTATCAGCCTTTCCTTAAAGATAGCTTTAAATATTTTCTATCTATGATCGATTCTAAAAATTGTGAGTTTGATTCCTGTATGGGAAAAATAAATAAAAATAGAAGCAATTTAGAATTTGTACCTACCATCGTTACTGGTTAATTCCAGCTGAAAGCAATTGTGGCTTAATACGCTAGATAAAATTGAGAAATGCATGAGGAACAAGTAAAAAAGCTAGAATTGGTCTAAGATCAATTCTCATGATACCCTAGATGAATGCCCTTATGAAATTTCGTATTGTCACCCTTCTGTACAAGTTTGATTTTTGGAGTGGTTTTTCACACATATATTTCTAGAACGGTTTGTCGGGCAAAAAAATGATTATAACCAGTTTTAAAGGGTTTCGTATTCTGAAGAAGTTTTTAGTACAATAAAAATGTCTTGGATTGATCGTTTGCAGAGAATACGTAAAAACTCTAAATTTTTATATGGCAACACCAAGAAGGATTTGCCCGATTTAGTTCATTTTTGAAAATGCAGCTAGTCGAGGAAGTGTGAGCCAAGAAATCTATAACGCTTTCTCGAGAAAGCCGGACAGCGACAAAGGAAGTGAGTCACTGTCTCGGGTTCCACTCCACATCCCCTACATACAGGGTCAGCAACAAGCCCTATCCTGTGTAGGTGACCCCTGAGACGAGAATACCCAGTAAGGATTATACCAGGGTTCTCAAAGTTGGCTTATTTAACCTTAGAAGTTTATTTGTTTCTTTTCGGTTAGGTCTGCCCCACTGCTCCTGTGTAGTTCTACCTGATGGATGATCTAACCAAAGGCGACTGTGTTGACGATTAGCCCAGGCCGCGATATTAGAAAAGAGGTCATTTGGTGCGATCCCTTTTGTAGAGGGGATGCCTCCTAGGTTGCACCAAGACGAGCAAGTTCGTTCGCCTTTTCATTGCCGTTAATATCGCTATGATCTGGCACTCAAAACACCAATACCCTGTTGTTCCGATAAAGGAAGTTCAAGGTGGACTTGCATTCCAATACAAGTTTTGAGTTTGTAAATGGTTTTGACAAGGCTTTAACAGCTGCCTGGCTGTCCGAGCAGATGGCAATCTCCTTGTCCTCAATGTCTGAGTTAAGATGATACCTTCCTGCTTCAAGAATGGCCTTGACTTCCGCCTGGTAAACCGTGACATGGCCTTCCAGGTGTATGGCAATTTGCACATAAGGCTCCTCGCAGAAGACGCCGGCTCCGGTGTTTTCTTCTGATTTGGAACCGTCTGTAAATATGATAGGGTTTGTTAATGGCTGATGCACGGAGTGTGATTCCCATTCTGCCCTAGATGGAATTGTTGGTATAAAATTGCTTTTTATCATAGTCTCGACGAGGTGATCACTGTTCCTGTCAATTTCAGGCACAATAGACTGCACAAACTCAAAGATGGATTCATGTGGGACTCGTGTGCCGGTGTGAATCCAACACTGACCGAGATGCAGCCTCAGCGCAGCAATTGATGCCCCCTTCTTGACATGTACCTATATGAATGGGTTGCACGCTAAGGATCACCTCAAGAGCCCCAGAGATAGTTGATTTGGCGTACTTCATTGCCTTCCACCACACCCCGGAACCATAGGGTTTGTTTTATTTCAGAAAAAAAGTAAATTTCTCCTACTCGACTGGTATAGATTCGTAACACGAATGTTTTATGATATCACATAATCGGGAGAAAAATCCTGTAGCAATGATTTTGAAAAATACTGGGATCACACGAAATGGATTATTTGATATTTTGGAATTTATTTTAGCGAAATTTGTTTTTCAAAATTATGTTTTCAATATTAAAATCTTGGATTTAATTTTCGGGAAATCTGGAAATTTGTATTTCGGGATTTTTCTTTTCAATACTTTTATAACTTACTGGAATGTCACAATTAACTTTATTTGCGACGAGGCTATTAATTTTGCGATTACTTTTGCAATGATCCGCATTTATTTCTGGACATCTACCTCCACCTCGCGATTTCTTCCTGTTAATGATTATTCCAAAAAACTCAAAATTTTTTATTTGTTTTTGTTTTTTTATTATTTTTTTTTCCACTTACTTAATCGATAATCTTAATCGATACTTGGGAGATATAACGACAAATCTCAACTGTTTCTTATAGCAACGAAACAGCGAGGTAATGTTGTCAGCATTTTGGTAACATAAGTTTTTGCTTTCTTCACCTTTTAATGAAATTTCAAATCCTTATCGTGAAGTCTAAGAGACTGTGCTTTCCTGAAAGTATCTAATCGCTCATCTCCTGAATCCCCAACATTTTGTTCTTTCTAATTCCACCATCAATTTAAGGAAGATAATACCTTCACACACTGAGATAAAAGCAGTAACATAAGGAGCTCAAGTTCTTTACGAACATATATAGGTACTGTAGGTATGCGAGAGGGAATTAATTTGTATTTGTTGACACCTTCGCACGTATGTTGAAGTCTTATCAACACGAAACATAACTGCGTTAATCGGATTGTGATGTCTTAAGTCCCAGAAGAGTACAATATCTGAGAAAGTATTCATAAGAGACATTATCAGCAGCTCCCTAGCATTATGAGATCTTCCTATCTTAGTGTCCATGGAACCGTAGTAATTGGAGTCTTCTCCAAATATATCCTCAGCAGCACAGTCCAAAGTCCCCTTCTTATAAGGCCGGGCTGATACACAAAAGATGAAAAACGATGAAGAAATTGAATAAAGTACAACTAAGAAGTTCGTTAAGGGAAATTCTTTTGATTTTGATCTTGAAGCGATGATAAGAGGATACGTTCCTACTTATTAAACATATTTGAACAAAATAAAAAAGAACAAAAAACATCAAAGTCATAAGCCACTTGTTCCGCTCCATTATGAGTTCTGTAGAGTCTTTTTGTTGAATTTCGTCACATCCTTTAAGACGCTTTAATTTCACGCACAAGCATAAAACTACATCCAAAGAAGTTCCCCAATTAAATCAGAATCCCTAAAAGAATGTGTCAAAATGACGGTAACCTTAATCCATCAACGTGGCTAGCTTTTCGGCCATTTTCTTTAATCGCCTTACGTCGGGGTAATTAAAGGCCATTCGGGTTGGGACAACCTCATGACTGGCGAGGATTTTAATTTGTCAACACTTAGATGATTTTGGGGGATTGCAGAGCTATTAAGTGTGCGTGGTGATTATAGAACGGAAAATGTCTGACAGCTTTTTTTTTCATTTAAATTCACGTAACATTTATGGAGCGAATCCTCGACCTCAAAATTAACCTGTCCTACTACATCGATTTTGTGGTGACGCAGTATTAAAACTTTGCTAGTATCTTGCTTGAGATTTTCGGGACTTATGTACGAAATTTATGAGACCAGAACGTCCATAGAAACGAAAAATCCCTTACGTTTGCATTTTCATAGATTCAAATAAACACCAATCCCTGATCCTCTCCTGAAGTATGTAGGTATCAACAGCAAGGCAAATCTATTCCTGTGGCACCAAAGTCGACAGAACAAGAAAAAAATCACCTGATCAGCAACTTTTCTGTCTCCCCTTCAGGATTTTCTTTTTTTTTTTACATATTTTCATATTATCGAAGTAGAATCTGCCGGGACGGTGATGATGTTGTTGTTGTTGTTATAGATGGTTTACAGGAAAAGGAGCTTCCCTTCCAACTGGCATATGTAGGTTAGCTAATCCCTGAAAATATATGTGCGATGTGGTGCGTTCTTACCTCTAACAACTTTCACCGAGTTTGAATCGATTAAGAAGGCAAACGTTATGTTTCGCCAGCCATAGATTTTCTCTGTATTCAAGTGGTGGTTGACAATTTGGTGGGGAATGCCAAAAAACGAGGAAAACGGGAGGTAAAATACAGTTAATGGCTTATCCAACCATAAATTAATTAAGTCCTAATAAAGGAACGTGTCTGTCTGTAATTCCCGCATTTGTTTTTTGTCTTAAGGCACGTAATATTTTCTCGCCGAGGCCGACTATAGTGCAATTCCGAAGGAGATCGTAAAATTTTTTGTTATATAAAATTTCTTGTTGTCCCGGATTCCCAGGGATTGCTAATGTGGTGAAGGAAATATAGTGGTTGGTGTTGCCTCACCAGTCATCATGGTCTACTCCTGCGGTTTGTTTTCATTATTAGTGGCAGAAAAATTCTGCCTGGTTTGTGACATGCCCATCTTCATCTTCCATCAGGATTATTTAAGGACGATGGAAATAATTTTTTTTATATGCGTATATAGAATAGTGCTACTGCTGTGGTAGGTGGATGGAGAAATTTTGCTGCTAACTTTCTCATTGTCTTATATTAGTAGGAGAGAAATCATTTTATATGAAGGCATGGACATGGGTGCTTTTACTTCGAAATTCAATTTGCATCAATTTTAAGACTAAAGGTACCTGAAAATGGAGTCAATTTGAAATTAAGAAAATATATGGGGAGTGAGTTTCTTTGTGCTCTAGAAAGAGATGATTTCTTTACACTTCATTGAAATAGGTGAAGAATCTCAGAGAAATGTACTTAAATTGGTTGGTGCGGTCGGTCTATTTATTGAAGAGTTTCACCCCATGAGGTTTAGAAACAATTGAATTGAATTGTTCTTCAGAGTCATTGTAAGGATTCATCATAGATGATTAGAGATTAGAAGGCGAATAGTTCAACTACAAATTGATCGTATATATGTGTGTGTGTAGGTAGTGGCATGTCAAACTGTCAGGCATTCGCTGCCCAAGTAATAATTAAAACTAAAAACAATAGTGGAGTTAGAAATAAATCCAGAGAATACTCAAAGTTTAACGTTAGATTGAATGTGAGCTGAAAGCCTAAGCTATCGATTTTGCAGGGTATTGAATTAACACTGTTTCAAGAAACAGATAAATAAACTGAAGAGTAATGGTCCGAATATGGATCCTTGAGGTACTTCCCTCACGTATTAACAAAAAAAAAAATTTTCAAGAAAACTGACTTATGTGCAATATTATTTATGTAGAGCTCCTGAAGAAAGGCCGCACCTGGACCCGAAACGTCGAGCAAATGAAATAAAAATCTATCTTTAAAACAAAAACGATCGGTGTTTTCCTGAAAAAATACCTAAAAATCCGTCATCTATATCAACCCGATCAAAAATGTAAAAAATCAGCTGTAAACTCATCTAGAAAATTCCTACGGAATATACTGAAATTAAGGGTTATATAAAATAAGTAAAAAACGAGTTTTCAAACAAAACTGAGGCCAAGACGCATAAAAAGTAGAAAATAAACTTTTCTTCACACACAGAGGTGGACTCAGATTTTTTGATTGGGACATTTCTCTTGAATATTCTTTCTCTTCATGAATCAAATCACTTATTACCTCTGATTGATCATACTGAAATATATCGGTGATTGTCAGCGAATAAAATCTGAGTCCACCTCTGTGTGTGAAGAAAAGTTTATTTTCTACTTTTTCATGCGACTTGGCCTCAGATTTGTTTGAAAACTCGTTTTTTACTTATTTTATTTTCTGCCTTTTTCACGTTAACTAAATTGTTATTACGTGCTGCATGGAGATATTTTAAAACAATTTTTAAGTCATGTTTGGTGCCGATCCGAAAACAAAAAATTTTCGAGTATCAAATCGTTGAAGAACTGCAACGGTTTTCTGAAATTCAAATTATGTTTTAAACAGCGCTTTTTAGCTGTATTCCAACTTGATCCCATATAACATAAATTTTCCCGATTTTCCATGTTTTCCACAGACTTTTTCTATTACTATGAATTTTTTTTAAAAATTTACATGAATTTTCCTCGATTTTTCATGCACGTTTCGTGATTGTTGAAGAGAAAGTATTGATGCCAGTAGGACGGAAAAAAAATGATTCCGCATAGCTTATAAAACTTTTTTGTCGGAAAATTTTCCGGGAAAGTCGGAAAATTCCAGAAATTCCAGAAAAATTGGAAAATTCTGCTATTTTCCTGAAACAGATTTATCACTAATCATATCGATGCAGCTTTATGCAACTCATTTCGCTCTACAACTTTGTCTTAGGTTGCAAAACGCTCAAACGCTTCCTTGGTCTGAAAAACTCCGGAAAAGCGTTTTACATGAATTTTCCTCGATTTTTTCTGCAAGTTTTCACCATTGTCGGAGAGAAGGTAATGATACCAGTTGATAGGGAACTTGATCCTGCATAATTTAGAAAAAAATTTTGCCGGAAAAGTCGAAAAATTCCGGAAAATTTTTCAGAAAAATCGGAAAACTGCATTTTTCCTGAAACGGATTTATCACTAATCAAATTTGTACCAAATTTTCAAATGATTTTTCCCGATTTTCCGGATTTTCCATGGATATTTCCGGTTCAAATTTTGATAGATTCAATTGTCACGCGACATGAACCCGTGTGCCAAATTTCAGCTCGCTATGATGACGAAAAGTGGGTCTACGAGAGTGTCGAAAATAGTAAAGACATATATAAATAGACAAATTCGTGTACGAGTTAAAGGGAATGGGCCTAAAAAAAAGAAACGCACACACGGCATTCGATCTTTTGTTTTTGTTTTGTTGGTAGACAGAGCAGAAGCACGGAAATTTTTTTTGTGTCATTTTATGTATATTCAGCAGCTGCCACTAAATTTAGTCTTGCTTGGTGAATTTGGCAAGCTTTAGAAAGTATGAGCTAAAGGCCTGGAATCTATCTACATTGTACAATGGCCTCGCATTCGCATAAGACGTGCTCCAATGTTTGATTCATAGATAGCCTTAAAAGATTCAGACTCTTCTTTTAGTGAAGGTCCTTTAATGAATTTTTTGACTTATTTAGAGCCTATCATTGAAGTCCAGCTCTGGTCCATTTGGTTCTGGATCCAGTTTTGTATGGCAAGACTTAAGGTATTATAAATGATACCTCAAAATAGTTGCCGTCTGATGAGGGGCATGCATGTACACTTTTGGACAGCGATTCCTATCTGCAATTACCTTCATTTCCACCCAGTGCCACAGTTCGTTAATGCTTGGATGCATTTCCACATTAACTTGTATTGACCTCAGGTGATGAGATGGCTTTCGTTTTGCTATATGTATATATGTTTTTATTAGTGTAGGATGAGGTCTTCGTATGCACATTTGGCATACCTCTGCCTGGAATATTCATCCGTATTTTCCTAGGCTTTGATTGATATGACCTCTTGGCCTATTACCACCATATATTCCTCCTCCTATACATTTTTCGGTTTTAGAACCGTCATTGTACCAGATCAGGCCCTCGTTTTCTAGATTTGTATCTATTTCCTATTTTTTTCGTATCTTTATCTTGAATGATAAACGGAGTTAGTATTTAACTGCCATTCTATCTGATATCATGTCCAGTATTGGCTTTTCTTCTATTCGTTTGTAAGCCATTTACCCAATCTCTTTTTCTACAACGTTGCTGAGTGCCGGTATATTCAATAGTGTTTCTAGAGCACTGGTAGTTGTTGTATGCATTGAACTCGGCAGTAAAGTGCAATAATTAATTTTGTTTAGTAGATTTGAGAATTTCGAAAGAATCTACTAATGCATCTTTTTTTGCTATCACATTGAAATCAGTTATTAATTTTGTGGAAATTTTTTCGAATCTTTTAAGCTCGTAAAATGGACATAATCTATTACCATTACTGTAGTGCTGTTAACATGTATAAAATCCATCGAAAATATGACACGAATGATTATGATAGTCGTGTGATAATTTTTAAAACAAGTATAATCTCCGGATGGTAGCATTTTTTACCATAGTAATTAACAAGGGCGGGCACCGAAGCTTTTCATAACCTTCATCAAGCAAATTGCAATTAACTAAAAGATGTTTTTTTTCCAAAAAACTTCATGCATACAAAGTAATTACCTTCAACCCTTTGCTCTTATAACCCTTTAATTTCTACTTGAAAAAAAACTTGAAGCTATAAAATTGATGCAGCTTTAATTCATAATATTTTTTCGAAACTAGTAAAAGTCTACGGAAAATTCACAAAGGAAAAAAACACATTTCTTCCTCATCTCCGACATACATCTCTAATGAAAACAGCATTGCTTTCGTTGAAACTGTCATTGCAATATGACGTTTTAAAGGTTTTTCTGTCACCCTGTACTTTTTCGTTTTTTCTCATCTTCTGCAACTTCTGTCGCATGCAAATTTTGCAGCTATCCAAATTAATGGATGGACCCCACATGTGTATGGAAAGAAGTCGCATTAGAGGGAATTTTACCCGGAGTAATCTTTCTATGGAAGAGGGAGGATGTTGGAAGCAAAGCAAGTGCAGTTGGAAAAGTGCTAGAAATTTTGCTGACAAATTCCAAATAGGAATAAAATTGCAATAAATATAAAATTTAGGGAACCAACAATAGTCAGGAGTCAAGGAAATGGAAAAACAAAAACATCATTGGCGGATTAAAGCTAAAATTTATTCAAACCCGGATTAAATGGGTTAAGGATTTTTTAAAGATATTTGGAGCTGAACAAAAAAGGGGCTGTGAATTTTTTAACAGGTATTTCTTTTAGAAAATGGAATTGCAACCATCCCACACAGTTACGCACAAGCTAGTTGCAAATTAGAAATTCAGAAAACACAACATAATTTGCCTCCCATAACCGTTTTTGTCACCACATTATAACTCTTTTTTTTTTAATATTTACCAAAACCCATTTAACGTATGCAGTCCAGGGGCTAGGGTGCAACCATTTAATCCGTTTCGATATAAATGAAAATTGGTAAAGTGTGAATGGGGAGCAATATCCAAAGTGTTTCTATCATCAATCCACCACAGACTTAATTTTGTGTATCTTGAGTTAATTAAAAGTCTCAATGAAAATTTCTGTCTGGCACATTCGTTTGCGTCCTTCTTTTCCCTCTCTCTTCAGAGATTTAATCCGAAAGAAAATGCTACTATCAAGGACATTTCCACAAAATCGGAATCTGGTGCTGCTGCTGGTGCTGAACACTTTTGCTCGGTCATTTATCTGAAGAGGATGGAGACGACAATTACAAATTGCATTTGGTTTCAGTTAATGTTCGTTGTGGTTGCCATACCAGATCTGGCCAATTCAAATAGTCCCAAAGGCCCAACTGGCTGAAATTCTAGAGGAATTTCATTACTTTTCGCATCTTAAATCATGTGCGTCTTGAGACTTTGTCCATTCGTTCGTTGGTGCCCCATCATCTTCATCATCATCATCCCAGGCTTATTATGGTCCTTTTTTGCATGTATGTGTTGTTTTCTTCTTGATTAGACTCGAATTGAAGCATCGCCGCAGAGACAGAGGGGGGAAGGCGGTTTGTAAATTGGATGGCTGCCCAAGAATTGAATAATTTCGTTGATAACATATGGCTGTTAATTGGGAAATTTATCATTGTTAGAAGGTTGGGAGGAAGCTGTTTAAGTGGCACACGAACCTAATTAATTAGATTTTCGATATGACTTTGGTTGGAAGGGGGGAGGGGAGAAACTATTGAATCTTGACTAAATTTAAGATGTGGTCAAGAATTACTCAATGATTTGGAAGATGACGTAAACTAACTACAGAAATATGTTTCTTGAAGGAGGGATTATTTTAGATAATGTTTGAATTTCAAACCTGGCCAAGGAATCCAAATAGTAAATCCTCCTTAGATATGATAACAGTTGCCGAATAATGATTGAAATATATGGCTTCAATTCTTCAGACTCTGTTTTGAACTGACCTGCTTAATCCGAGCCGAATTTTTGGAAGCCTCTGCTGTTTTCGGAGCCATAAGTTTCGCTGCATAACAAGCCGCTAAATTTGCCATAATGGTAGGGATTCTATTTGAGGATTGACCATTCATTTGATGTCTGACAGAGCCAAGATGGTGAAATTGCAGTTAAAAAATCTAGACTGTGCACGGTGGGGTGGGGGGGGGGTATCAGGGGGTCATAAATACTATTGTTATTGGTCGCTTTCCGACTTATAGTTTCGCCAAATTCAAACGGATTTTTCTTTTATTCGCTCACCATAATTTGTCCCTTTCCAAGGTTTGTAAACACTTTGTCTACCTTTAAAAAATTATGTCTCCAAAAAATCTTGTATCTGAAATATTCGAAAAAAGTCTTGTCAAAAATAGTAGATCGTCCTCTCGGCTTGTTTTTGTTTTTAAATGTTGGTAATCCCTTCAAATTACGAGAGTTTCGAAATGAAAGACTTTTTTGTTTGTACCAAAATTGAATGAATTTTTCGACATAGTCTCCTAACTAGTTTGATACATTTTGTCCAATAGCTTTCCAATTTCTTTAATACTTCAAAACAAAACACACCATTTCTCGAAACCCTGGTAAAAATAAATAGGCTTCTGATTCGGAGATGATTTTCACATTTGATACTATGAAATTGCTCGGTGAAACATTTTTTCATATTTGGTACGAGAAAGAAGTCGCAAGGGACTAAATCAAGAGAATATGGTGGATGGGATTTGGTAAGACCCAGTTTAGATAGGTCAGTATGCTGCCTCTGCCCCACGAAATCTGTAGGTAGGGTGATGGTACATTTCTGCCCCAACCCTAATCTTACCAAAGAGTTTTCGTGAGGATGAGGCAGCATTCTGTTTCGTCTAAACAGGGTCTAAGGAGTTTTCGTAGCGTAACTCGATAATTTTGGCCATGGCATTTATATATGTGTGAGAGCTGGCGCATTGTCGTATAATGTCAAAGAATATTTTCTTCGACACTTTCACATTAATTAAGCAAAAATTAGAGATTACTCTTAAAGATATTTTTACCGGGGCAAAGTTATATCTGTTCAAGAAGGCATTTTTGTGGATTCTCCGGTATATAGCAAATGCTAAAAAAATGTTTATTTGTTATTTTATCAGACAACTCATTTTATTTTGGGTGACAAGTTTCAAGTCTTGGCTTTTCTCAATTTTTTGTTTTTTTTTTTATTTTTTCATTTGTTTTTCAAGTCACTCAATTTCGCTATTTGGGACCTGTTGATGAGTCAAAACCAAGACTTGAAACTTGTGACCAAAAATAAAATGGGTTGTGTGATGAAATAACAAATAAAAAATTGTTTAGCTGTTGATATACATATACCGGAGAATAAAAAAAAATGCGTTCTTTGAACAAATATTAATTTAGCGTGAAATAGATGATTTTTCATTTCTCTACTGATTTGTTGATGATTGTGAGTGACATGCGACTTTCAGAAAATTGTGGCCATGACCTTTCTAGACAATGCCTGCTTTTTTCTTTGCTCTTTCATTTGTGAATACATTGCAGTGAACGCGTTTCACTTAAAATACAATAATATTAATTAAATAGAGTTTGATCCGCCACTGGGTGATTCGCCAATAATATTTTTTAAATCACTGTACTAGTGATACGAAAGTAGTAGAAAAACGTTTAAGTGTATTAGAAAGCACAACTCTCGCACAGGCAATAATTAAGTCATTGCTATAGAGTCAGTCAGTAAGTAGTAATCCCCGCATAAAAGGACATGAACAAGGGCCCAATTTTTTGTGATTTTAAGCGGGTATTACTTATAATCAACAAGTCCGATTATAAACACAAAATGTGCTTTTATAAAAATCCCCGAATAAAATCACAAAATAATCGAATTTTTGCTAGTAAGCGATAGCCGACTACAAGCACAATATATGCTATTATAAAAAGTGCGCGATTTAAGTTACAACAAATGAACTATTTCTTATAGATTAGCTGCTTATACCTAAATTTGAAAAAATAACATAAATTTGCCAAGAAATACTTTTATTCAAGAACAATATATATAGAGGCTATCGAAGGAATAGTGTCTAGCGGATGTCTAGAGGTAGAGACCCATTAGGGGTACCCGAATAACCACATGTATGTTCTACGATTTTGTTTAGTTTACGTATTATGATTTTTTCGTGATTTTTTACCAAACTACTAATTCGAAGACATTTTTGGTCTAATTGAGACACGTTACTGATTTTTTTTTCAATTTAGTTGACTGTTAGGACCACCCAATGCAAAAAATTTGATTCAATAGCTCATACCATTGCACCAAAAGAAATTTTTAAATTCCATGTAGTTCAAAATAATAAAATGTCTTAAATCTATTCGAACTGGTGTGCTAGGTTTTTCGCACCTTAGATTGATTCTAACTCGGTAGGGTTATATCTGATCGGAAAACGGGTTTCATTGTTCACCTCAGATCATTATCAACTGCATTTTGTAGAAGTTGTTTTTTTTCTGATTACTTCATACCTAAATGATGCCATATGAAATGAAGTTTTTAAAATAAGTTTGGTGTGAAAAAAATTATTTGACTTTTTTTTTAAATCGGCCTCAAGGGCTTTGGCACATTTCATTATTTTGAATTTTATGTAATTTAAAAATTTATTTTGGCGCAATGGTATGAGCTATAGAATAAAATCTGTTTGCATTGATTGGGCCTAACACTCCGCTAAATTAGGAAAAAAAAATCAGCAATTTGTCTAAATTATTCAAGTCGCTATGACCAAAAATGTCTTCGAATCGAGTTAGTAGTTTGGTAAAAAATCACAAAAAAAATCATAACTCGTAAACTACAAAAATCGCAGAATATACATGGGATGACTCGGGTACCCGTGCGGTTGATCTACCTCTGGTCTTCCGCTTGACACTATTTCCTGGGACACCCTGTATATAATGTATATGAGAAAATACACCTATATACACCATTAGATTCACTTAAAATAATCAGAAATATCTTTTTTGTGCCTTGGACTTTATGGACATTTCTATAAATTATTCTTTGAGTAAATTTAGGTTTTTTAATTCAAGAGAATTTGCAAGTAAGTTATTGTGCACAACGTCCAGCGCAAGTATCGCATCCTTCCGGCTTGATACCTTATCTGCAGATGCATCACTTTCATGAACCTCCAATATTTCTTCATCACTATCATCTACTATCTCTTTGTCTGTTTGTAAATTTTTCAAAACATTCCAAATTTGTCATCACATTTTAGCTACTCGTTAAACTCCTCATATTCTATACGCAATTCAATAACCTTTGAAAATCGCAAGTTGAGTACAGTTCATACAATACATGACTCCCTTTAGGCCCGAATTACACGGCTTCTCAGTCTACTTCGACTTAGCCCCAATGGTAAATGCATGTGGCAAGATTAAATTGCAGCTTCGATTTCACCTGGGACTTCGACTGAAACTGAACTTTGCTCAAAGTGCAAAGTTGGCTGCGGCTGCGACCAACTTCAGTTCAGAAATATCCACATTAAGGAAAGAGTGTGGAAGGAAATCGGCAAAGTCGATGTCGTAATTTAATTACAAATTTCACCTAACCATCGCCTTCGAACAAATTTTCGCGAAGTCAAACAATTGGAGTTCCGGTCCGAGTTTTCATTTTAAAAAAATTATAAAAAATATAAAAATTTGATTTTCTAAACCGTCTTTCACTACACTAAGTTTATATAACTAAGTTTCCATTAATTGTAAAAAATAATCAAGGAAAAATATTGTCAAATTAAAAAGTTATATCAGAAAATGTTGAAGAAGTTTTTCTAAAGTCCAAACCAGCCAAAAAACCACTATTTTCGATTTGAACGACCTCTAAACACTAATGAATTGCACTGAAATTTTGCATAGAAATTTAGCATTTCATTAGCCAACATATTCTGAAGCATTCAGATATTTTAACACTTATGCAAATCCATACATTTTTGGGCCATCTTAATATACGAATGCGCTGAACGGAAAAATTGACCCTGACTGTTAGTTGTTACAATATGCGAGGAAATTTACATTGAAAATAGAAATCTTAAGATGCGTAATTAAAAGCAATAATGGGGGTATTGTTAATAGGCGGGGTTGCTATTAACAGGGTAAAAGTATTCGAAATTACTAGGAAAATATTGCGGGCTTTGACAATATATGATAATAAAAGGGTTTTGGTAATAAGCGGGTTGTTATTATCCGGGGAGTACTGCTGCACACATGTTTGTATCCCAGATAAAGTAATTGCTTTAAGTTTTGATGTAATAAATAATTAATTGAAGTTGATTTAAGTGCTTTTGTACTAATTAATAAATATTAACAAAGTCGAATTGCCGTGGGAGTCAACCGACACTCCGAAAACAGTTTTCAACCGCAGTAACAGTTTTTCCTGCTTTATCAAAGCGCGGTATTGACTTTTTCTATTATTGCAAAGTTCTGTCCACAATTTTCTATGACAGATCTCGTTTTAAGATTTTCATGTGCACGCCAAAATAAGGTAACAAATGTCAAAAATAAAATTATTCTTGCGATTTGAGCGCCATCTTTTATCAAATTCAGGACCTTACCTTTTACGAACATTTCTTGGTATAAATTTGTTACCGGACAACTTTATGAAAATAAGAATTGTAGTATTCCGATGATGTTATTAAGTGTGAAACACCTTTAAAAACCTATGTCGTATGTATTTAAGTCATTTCAAGTTACCTGGTAGTGGATATCAAGTCACTTTAAGAATGTTCGAATGCTCCAAACTCATCATTAAAGTAATTTACTAAAAGCGTATCGAACTATGTTCATATCTCACAAATTTTGCCATCTCTGATGCCCATCTTTACGACACTGTATCCACTTGGCTGTGGCTATATATTTAACTGTCACATGGAATAAATTTTATTTTCGAATCGTAAATCATGAAATGACATCATTTGTGGCGATAGTGTCAGGTTCGTATTTATGCAGGTTCATAGTGCTGGAGGGTCGCACAGCAGTCGATGTTTTCTCTCATATTGGTAATATGTAAATTGCAGGGCTTTGTGGGAAACTTTGTGTATATATGCAAAGTGTGTGCTTGCATAATATATTTTACCACATCCCCCTCCACCAGCCATGGGGTCATATACTGCGTATACAAAATTTGATCATATGTGTTTACGGCAAGAAAATCTATCACATTTAAGGGTACCTTATTAATATTATATGGAGGAGGAGAAGAGGAGGATTATAGATCAATTCAGTTGTACCTTCGCAATATACACCCAAAACATAACTCAACTCTCAACTATCCGTCCTTGGTTGACAGAGTTACTGTTTCGATGATATAGAAAAGAACCAAACCTTTCACCTACATTGGTAACAGCAGCTGTAGGGGGGATTATTGAAATTATTCCTTGGACCGCAATATTTTCCCAAGCTACATTTTTAGGATATGTAAGTAACTCTTGATTCCTAATGCCATCACTCGAATTGAATCCTTTATGGTAACGTTTTATGTAGGTCCATTTCGAAACACTCAACTACGCATCAGGCTCCTCGAGGTTTATCCCTGCGAATATTGACAACTTAATAAATTGAGAGATGCCACATCACCAAAATGGAAATAAGGAGCTCTTCAAAAGGACACTTACACTCAAGGAGGAGATGAGAAAATTATAACGATGAATTTCTACGTTAGTTAGTAATTTGTTTTTGGGCGTGTTTATAATAAAAAGTAGTGGGCAGTTTTGAAATATTTAAGGTACAAGAAAAGGAGATATTAGAATGGAGACGGAAGTAGTTGGTCTATTATTCTTGCACTCTTTCTCTGTTGGCGTAATGATCTCCTTTTTGTTGTAGAATATAGGAGTCTCAACTCTCAAATAAGGAAGACGAAGATGGCATGCATAGTGTTCTGTCTTTTTTTGTTAGACCCAAAATTTCAACCATCCTGTTCTCTTGATGAATGTTGAAGAAATGCATTTCAATGTTAAGTCGTTTTTAGGAATATTACTTGCCAGATTAGGTTTTTTGGACAATCAACGAGACGGATTTTGATAAAAAACTACGTCAATAATTATTTCTTCGCGTAAAAAAAAAAAAAAAATAAATCAAATAAAAAAATAGTCCACGAATTTTGTGCACATACAAACTCTTATAGGACCAGTTTGCGAATATTGACTTTGATGGACCGAATAACAAGGTCTAGGGTAAAAAATCCGAAGAATTATGTCAGTTTGTATGATTTTCCATAACAGTAATATTGCCAGTCATTTTGAAAATTGTCTTGACTTTCTATGAGATGGCGCCACAATCAATAGAACGATAAATGTATGCTTAAATGAAATCTATAGGACTTTTTGAACCGATTCCTGACTGTGCCTAGGGTTCATCACTACACATCAGAAATGAAAGGATTGTCGAAACAATAGACTAAGGCTGGTGAACATGCGCCGAAAAAGGTGAAGAGCACAAATGGAACAGTTGGATAGTCTTTTTTTGTATTTCCAATCATATTGATTGACTATCTGCAGAAAGGAAAAATCGCCATGTTCACCTATTACGTAGCATTATTGAGTCTTTTGAAAACCACCTTGTTAGATATGTGTCTAAGATTGGTGCTAAAAAAGTCTTCTTACATCAGGACAATGTGCCGTTCAACACATTCACTAGTCGCAATCCAAAATTCTATGAATTGGGCTTCAAATTGCTTCTCCTTTATATTTCCAAATTCACTGGACTAATTCCCAGTCGACTTTTCTTCCTCTTGCCAGAACTGAAAATATGGTTTGCAGGAAGAAATTTTTAACAAATGAGGAAGCTATCGACGTCGTAAATAGGCAATTTTGTAAACAGTGAAAAATCATATTTTTTTGGAAGGAATGAAAAACTTGAAAAATCGCTGGCTAAAGAATTTTTAAAATGCTCTCGGAGAAACCGACTTAGCCTAGAATAATTAAATAAAACTTGCTCTCTACGAAATGCTTTTAGGAATACGAAAATGGCTCAAATCTCTAGTGTAAAGCGCCTTCAACATAATTCAAAAAATATGTACTCCCACACGAGTACAGTTTAGGTAAATATGTTTACTAAAATCCCATTAAATACCCTCGAAGTGCAATATTCACGCCAATAAGTACATCCTTTTCGCATTTGTAAATGTAGACAAAACCCATTAAACTAAAATTTTAAGGACTCCCCCTCGAATATAATATAAATAGGGAAAACAACGAGGTCCAGAATTCAAACATTAATGCCCTTTTTAGGTCTATTTGAAAACCATTTGGTGGGCCTTAAACAGCGTTCCATGAAATTTAATGACAATTTTTGGCAACGTATCCCTTCCAATTACTAACCCTTGCGCATCGTGCAATTATTATATTTATTTTACAGATTGATGCATATAGCAGTATCCGTAAGGGATGGGGAAGGGTTGGCAAATATTTGGTGCCAAACTAGCTGTGCCTACATACATAGTTTTATAATGGTTTTCATATTGTTATTGTTTGTATCTAATAATTATAGTTAATGGAATTATAAAGGACTCCCCTCCTACGGGGTAACCCAACACACAAGTAAAATGCAATTTCGTACTTGATAGTTGATATAGGGTTGGATAAAATGCACCGAAAAAAATTCTGACATAATTTCTGGGATTTGGAAGTATAAAGGAAATGCTTTTGTTCAACTACATAGTCGGATAGGAGGGGAGTGAAGTTAGAAAACGAGCTGGACCTAATTAATGCTTTAAAATTTCGTACAATGTTGAAAGAGAATCGGCTTGGGTCTGAAGAGGCTTTTCTGGTACAGTAGAGAGCAAATTTTCATGATTTATTACATCTGCAAAATATTTAAGTACTTGTAGCATGCGCAAACGTCATAAGATGTAATAGTAGTAGTCTAGTAACAAGCAATTACTCTCCATCTAAATTGCACATAAATAAAAGAACTAAAATTTAATTAATTGTTGCTGGGAAACATGAATTTAAAATGAATAACGGAAAAATCCCTGTAAATTGATGAATCCATAAAACCACTACTACCGCCACAAGGTATCAACTTTTCGCTTCACCGTAAGCATAACCCTTCTCTCTTGCCTTCTTCTTCTTGGCTAATATTAATAATCCCTGAGCACACGATAAATTTCACGAAAATTATATTAAAAACAAATCTTTCCTTGGTTGGGGAGTCTCTTGACTACTCCCCGTCCCTTCATTAATTTTAATTTCATACAACAAACCGTCAGGAGTTCTTTTGAATGGTAAACGAATTTAATTAGATTCTGTACGGGGTCATAAGTTCATCACGTTCTTATTATAACATTTGCAATCCCTTAGTGCTCTTATAAGGCTGGAGTGGAGGGTGGGAGGCGAAGGAATGAAGGATTCTGGGGTAGTTCCAATAGAACCAGTTGATGGCTTACAACCTTTGTTGCTCCTGCTATGATAGCGGGACGGCTCACCACTTCCACATCAACCGTTGAAAAAAAAAACAGCAGAAGAGACAGGGATAGAGAGATTGAGAGAGGGAGAAACACTGAGGGTGGTTTCGACGAAGAAAATTTATGAATTCAAAAACTTATGAACGACTAGGAAGCAAACACCTCAACTAAATAGACCAACTAAGGATGATGGAAGTGCAAAAATCCTACAACTCAGTCTTATTTTAATATTCAATTTCTTGCGGTATATTTGGAGAGATTTTTAAAAATTTCCAAGCAGACTTGGTATGTATTTTTCGTGGATGATAATATTTTACTAAGTGTTCTAAGTGTTTTCTGGTATTGAAGCTTCGATTGATTTTATTCAATTCCATTCAATTTATGCCAAGTAACTTCATTGTGGATTCAACATAATGAAGCGGAAGTAATTATTGAATTTTTGTGACAATTTGCGTTTCAAAAAAGAGCTGCAGTTGCAGTACTGCCTAAGATACATGGGGATCTTTTGTACAAAAGTTATAGTAGCATATTTTTGAACAACCTGCATCCTGCATCACCCTCCTTCAGTAAGTTTTTAGTGGTAGTTTTTCGACTGCCTAGAACAATTGGAAACGATGCTCGCATATCCCACTTAAAAGTTCTCTACACATTCATCATAATTGGAAACTGAGAATTTGGGATATTATGATTTTTGTTTCGAAACGGTAATGAACAAATACAGGAATTTAAAAGGTTTTTTTTTTATATATCAGAACTAGATTTTATACAAATACACACATTTTTATTTGCCTTGAAAATATTATGGATTATCCCCGCGTTATTGTACTTGATGTAAAAAGGTGTAATTAATTGCAATTCGGTGTAAAGTATTACAAGGCTAATTTATGTAAAAATGAAACAGATCGGGTTGTATCGTATTATATCGTTGTATTTTTAGTTTTGGCAGTGTATAGCAAGTAGGAATGGCTATTTAAGTACAAAGTTTCTCTTTTTTGTATTTTACACGCAGTATGTTTTGGATAGAAATGATAGGATGTGATATTATCTAGTCCCGTTTAGAGAGGCAATATAATAAATTCGGGTATGGTAGGCATGGGGAGTTGATTGGAATATGAGGTGGGGAAAGATATGGAGCGGAGGTTATGGGAATGAGAAAATTGCGCGATGCTTAACTTCCGTATGAAAAACTTGTATAGATGTCTTGTGTTTAAAAAAAAATAGTAGTTATAAAAAAATAAAATTGAGTTTACATTCCGAGATTTTGAATTTCGAAACAATACAATACATTTATTGGGCGCTGCACAAAAGATTACAAAATCTTATAAAGTACAATTAGGTGGGAAGAAAATACAAGTAACATTAAAGTAATAATAAAAGTAAAATAAACATAAAAGAAGACCGATAGATCAAATAGAGAGAAACCTTAAATATAAAGAGCGGAAAGAAAAGAACAAAAACAAAACAAAAATACAACAAATAAAAAATAAAAAATTAATTATGACACAAGAATTTGAATGTCTACGATCAGTATCAACACAGATGGCACAAGAACTAGATGTCGCATGCAGTACCAAAAAAGTATACAAAATTTATATGGCTGGGTGGTCCATTCCGGAATGGAGCACAATATTTGAAATGATGTATACGTCGAGTGATTCATAGTTTTTCGTATCTGAAGTCTTAATGAAGTCGATCGGCACATTCTAAAACATGTTATGGTCCATTCCAGAATGCACCATTTCACAATCTGTATACTCTGCTCTAGTATGACATGCGACATCTAGTTCTTGTGACCTCTATGATATCAATCACAATCTAGTAGTAATTAAATTAATCTTCAAAATAGTTTAGCAAAGGTCAGGCCGGAACCTGTGCGCTGAATGAGATTACATTTTCGGGCAACTTAGACGCAGTAAGAGTGTTACCGTACCTATGTAGATGTATATCTGGGCACAAGCAGTTGAAGACATATAAAGTGTTTGCAATAACGATCGGCATTCGGAGAGAAATGCAGAGAATTTAGTATTAATTAACCTGTGAAACAAGATAAGCCTATGATGACTCAAATAGGTCTGGATAGAGTTTCTGAGCAAGAGCAGAGTCATGACCCTCACAGGAAGTATATAAAAATAACGTGTAACGTCGTTAAAAGCTTTCTTTGACACATTGAGTGTAGTCTACTAAAAATAAGGCTTCAAATGGGGATAATAGGAATCATTGCCAAATTCCTGCAAAAATTCACATGCATACAACTGGAGGAAAGAGATAGTTGACAAAGACTTACTTTTCCCGATTAAAACGCAAAACTAAATTTAACATTGAGTTGAATTCTTAATTGCTTAACTGACTCAACATATTCAATCATGGAATTATTTAACCATACTGAAGGAAAATCAGATACTGGTAAAAAGCTTCTATATATCGGCAAGCAATAAGACTTGTTTGGATTAATTTCAAGCTCATTATCCATTGCGCATTCGTGTACGTGCTGTGAGTCATTGTTGATTCGTGCAATACTACTAAGGTACAGCTAAACGTCATCGGCATACAAGTGCACAAAAGCATTACACACAACAGAAGAAAGGTCATTTATATACAGGGAGAAGAGAATATGACCTTAGACCGAACCTTGAGGAACACCAGCGAAAAGGGACAGCAGAGTAGAGATAGAAATCTGAACTTTTACAACTTGTGCGCAATGGCTTGGAGAGAGGAAAACGTAATGAAGGTATTCTTCAGATGTTGTATGTTGTGATTCATGAAATATGAAAAAAAAGACTTTACAAGTTATCAATCCAGTTTTACAAGGTTCTTTTTTTACTTATTGTTAATTTACTTTTACTATTTCGTGACTATTGACTTACAATGCTCTAGTCTTCCTTTTAGTATTGTGTATGCCTATATTGGACAAAACTCATACTTGTTTAAATTATGTAGGTGTATCTTAATTTTTAATTAAATTTTGTGTCGAGTTTTATTAAACTTTTAATAATAATTACGGTTTTCATACCTTTTCATTTCATTAAAAATTAAATTTTACGATGCCTTTTTCAGTAAACGTTTCGACATGAGTTCCCTCATGCAAGCAGAAACAAAACCAATGGAACCCACTTATCCTTTGATGTGTTTCTATTATATGAAAAAAAACATCTTTTAAACTTAACCTAAAAGTCAAAGGTAAACAGCCACATCTACTTTTCATTTGTATAAAACGCCATTCCTGTCTGACGTCCCTTAGATACAAAAAGTCGGTACACTTTACCAGCACCATCTCCTCCTCATGCTCAATTCCTAGAAACCAGCACTCATCGTCCGTCTATTTTGCTTCTTATGCTAAACACTTTTTAGCTTGAAATTTATTTATGATATTTTCGTCACGCGTATATCCCTTTCAAAGAAGGTTCACATTCCATATTAAAGTCATTTAAGGCTTCAATATAAACCCCGTGAGATCTTAAGGGTGATGGAGTTGAATAGGTAAATAACGACACTGAACATCATCTTTCACGCTACACACAACATAACATCAGGAAAATTTGCTAGCAATTTTCCTAGAAATTATATTTACATGAGAATGGGTGAATGAATGAATGAATTTCCCTCGGGTGTTATTTCTATCTTAGCATATACAAACCTTAGGATGGTCTCCAGTGGAAGTCCAGGCATCCATTTCTAGTACTTTATCTGCACTAAAGAAAGCGTTACTCTTTGAAAGTTGTCAAAGATATCTTGCAAACTACAGACGTCTTTCAAGTATGTAAGTATTTTTGGATTTCGGGTAGTACGACAGAATAACAGAAACAAAGAAGAAAATATGTAAAAGGATTATGGTGCCGTTAAATCTACACATCGAGATTAAGGAAAACAATAAACCTCGTTCAACGTCGGCTGAGAATATTTAGATTCATATGAAACACAGACTCCACATGTTTTAACTGGTGACGAAGTGAATTTGGTGTCACTAGCGGGTTGTGGAGTGATTGCTTTTTGTGAATCTGAGATAAAGTCATACTTTGTTCAAGAAAATACTCAATCTTTAGTTAACTGCATACAAGCTGATTGTATTGTGAATTGTACTCCTCTCATCAGGCATAAAATAGCATTTAGTTTACCACGCGTTGGAAAAGAATGAAAATAGGACCACGAATCTATCAGTTGGAGTGGAGAACTATTTTGGATTATCATAATAAGGAGCGTGAAACGCAGCACTTAAAATTAAAAAATGTTTAACCTACATGACCTGTTCGACAGTATTAGGACGGAAGATGCTAACCTAGATCATATGAAAGAAATGAGACTACAGTTCAGTTATAAGACCATCGGAAGGAGGAAATATAATTTACAAGAGTTAGACAAGGATGGATCAGAGATAAAGCCTGTCAAAAAATAGGCAACAGATATGTATTGCATTCGGCAAGATAGGAGACGACAAATAAAATAAAATATAGAGATTGAGCAAAAGTATAGTTTCTACTGGGAACAGCTAGATGTAGTCATGGCTTGAAAGAAAGTTGGGTAAGTTCCAGAATGTTTAAGACTGAAGCGTCGGCACCCTTTTTTGATAGAATTCATAAACCGCTGAGACATCTCAACCAACAACAATCGGCAAACGAAAAATCTACTGCCTTTGGAGCAAATCGGATAAATCGTAATTCACAAATCATAAAATAGTTGCAAGCAAAAGGCGACCGTTTTACACTTTTAAAATTGAAAACGTTTTGAAATGGTCTCTACACAATTCGCTCTTTGTACAAGGATCGAGATCATTTAAAATTATCGAAAAGACTTAACACTCTTGTCCTCCTCACTGTAATTAAACTCTTGTCTCCACAGCATTGCTACGAAACAAAACGAATAGTTGTAGTGGTCAAGTGGAAAGTGGTACTGTGTCGATATATCGGCGCAAATAGTCGGCGCCAGTGAAATTTGATAAAACGGATGAAATTTCCATCCTTGGGGGAACTATTTAGTTAGACGTGACGAACATCAAATCAAACGTATCAGGACTTTGGTATAAGTTTCAAGCACGATAGGCTTTAGTCGTCCTCAAAACCTTTTTCCCGAGAAAAGCCCTCAAGGTCGATCTAACAAATTTATGCCTATATAGTGGACATTTTCCCCAGACTACCATTAGAAACAAAATATCAAATTTAGTTTGGAAGTTATTAGGAACGATGATGAGTGATTTGGTCAGGCTTTAGCCGATTAAATTAATTGTTTTCTTAAGTTTTTGTGATTGAATGCACGTTCATTGGTAGCCAATAAATGTCTATTGTGAGTAAGAAGAGAGGAGAGCGTTGCTAATATTTCATTTTGAGAGAAAACATTCCCTCTTTGCTGAACTGCTTCTTTTTTCAACAAGTGTAAAAGTTCGCGAACTTTTGCCGAATGTACATTTAGCCCTCATTCAAAATTCTTCGCACCGAACCTTGTTGTGGTTATGTTTATGAAATTAATTTATTGAAAGCGCTAAAATAGTAATTCAAACAACCTAAGAGTCTTTGATAATACGAGGACGAGGAAGTAAATATGATGTGAAGTGCTTTCGAAATGAAAAAGCTTCGACAACAACAGTTGTTGGAAGGAACACACCATGACGAAGATAAATATTTATTATTAATAAACTTAAAATTGAGTTAAAATGTCTTGAGTTGATGTAAGCATAAATTTCAGCGACGATGATTTACAAACAACTCTTGTTGTCAATGAAATTTCGGCCTGAAAAAGATTACTTCAAATTTATCTTTCACCACAATGACGATAAAAAAGGGGTGAGATTGTCTTTTGCAATTGTCAAATTAAGTTTAATTTATTTCATAATGCCGACGGTAGAGTAAGATATTTATTTATCGGTGAATTGAGTAAGTAATTTTGTTTCAGTTGTAAATGTGCCCTTAATATTTTTTAATTCTTAGAATTCAATCTCTAAATAAGTGAAAGGGCAGATTCACTACAATTTATTTGAAATTGGAAGGGGCGATTTGATGATAAAATTTAGCCCGTTATTAGACCCTACTACTTATCTTTGTAATGAGTTTCACTATAGTCGAGTTCTAGCTAAATTGATTTTGGCACTCAAAACCATTTTCATAGTACTACCCCCATACTCATTTGTACCCCTTATTACCCCTTACATAAGTTTGCTCAATGTCGAGTCCTAGCCAAATCGTTTTCTCGTAGCCTCAAACGATAGATTCATCCCAATTCTTCAAAATCCCTAGACTCGTTGTAAAAGTAAAATTTAATCTCTTTTATATACCTTACCTTACCTTATTACCCCTCCAATTACATTTTAAAGAATTTCTTGAAAGTGAAGATCCATCTAAGTCGATTTCATACATATGAAAATTGTAAGCCCATTTTAGTTCATCAAAATCCCTAGACTCATGTTAAAATTTAAGATCCTATTAACCCCCAAATAAATTTTATTTAAGTCGATTTCTCGCTAAATCTATTCCAATTGGCCCCTAAAAAAGTTTTTCCAATATTGAGACCTGTAATTGAATTGCTCTGTCTCATATCCGAAAAGTGTTACATGGTATGAGCCTCTGATACCCCTCATAAATGATACCTGATAAATGAGTTTTTTTTAAGGTTGAGACCTTGATAATTGCGTTGAATGCGTTATGTATATCCCTTATTACCTCCTATTACGCCCCCTAAAAAAATAATCTTAAAGTTGAGTCCGGGATAGCACCTTATTTTTCATATTACCCCTATTACCCCCTAATTATCCCTTAAGGAGTTAGGGGTAGTCAGAATTTTCAAAAATTCTATTTTTTTTGCATTTTCTTAAAGTATAATATCTTAAAAATATTCTCTGAAATTTTGAAGTGAATCCGACAAATATTTTTTAGCAAAGGGCTCTCGGGCGCTCTAGAACGATCGAGAGCAGGTAGCTAGCGGCAGCTGCAAACGACCGGTTTTTCGGATTCTATTGTCATGAACTTATTACAACTTTGTAGTAAAACCTAAATCTATACATAACCTATTATATATATTTAAAATTTTGGGGTAGTTAAATGCTGAAAAATATTTGCTCATCGTCAGTATGGCTGCGGTAGTTGCACTGAGCAGTCGATAGTGGTCTCTACATAAATCGACTGTAAAACTTTAAATGCGTTTTTCTCAAAACTTTGGTTTTTGAACTGGTGACCACTGTAACTCGAAAACCGCTCAGTAGATTTCGATGAAATTTATACAGTTTTTTTAAAACATAAAAAACTAGTGCCTGATCGAAGGATTTTTTTTTTATTTTTGATTTTTTTTAAACAATTAACTTTTGGTTTTTTCCCAGAAAAATCGAGAAAATTTTCCTGAGGCCGCCATTTTGTCAATTTAAAAAAAAAACTTCGATCAAGCACTAGATTATGTATTAAAAAAACAATTTTTTCTGTCCGATTGATTTTAGATGAATCTCCAAGAATTTGTGATGGTCACCGGAAGGCACTTCTTTTGGAAGTGGGTCAACACAAACAGCCATAACGTTTGAAATTATTAAATTTTTTTTCAAATTTTCCTAATGTCAAGTCAAAGCATGATGTAATGATGCCATATTATTACTTTTATAAAATAAAATGATTAACTAGCAAAAAAAAATTATTGAAAATTCTCATTTTTTCATGTCTCTAACTACCCCTAACCCCTTAAATATTATTTAAATGAGTTTCTTAAAGTCTGGACCTAGATAAATTGTTGTCTTGCTATACAAAAATTGCTTATTTGTAGTTATTTGGCAATTTTTGAGAAGCACTCTTTCGATGGATTCCCCTATGTTAAGCTATACGATGTTTCTAAAACCTCTTAGAAACATCCACATCCAAACGTGCTACTTACAAATGTCGATTTCCATATGCCACAATATGGTGAAGCATGCTTAGATGTGGCGGCATTTCTGAAAACCACAAAATCGGTAGTATGTAAGCCTGACCCCAATTAAATTCGGCTGAATTTGAATTCGTGTAAATGTCGTATATGAAAATATTACGAAATGAAAAAGGAAAGTACTTGCGTCTTTCGAATTTCAAAATTGAAATTTTCTTCGCCATATATAAACCAAACTTAGTTTCAGGGTGGATCCAATAACGAAATAAAACCAAAAGTAAAAAAAGAGGCGCTATTTTTCCTGATATTTTTTTGTTGTCTGCAAAAGCCAAATATCCATCATTCCTTCTCTCAAAAATAGATATTGCATTCCATCTCGAAATGTGTAGTGAAATTTTGCACCAATCTTAATTAATATCTACTTTTGCTCCTTCCGCTAAAATATATCCCGGAAAACAAGTTAATCAACGTTTAATGAATGCACTTCTTTGGCATGAAAAATGAAGCAATCTCGACTCTTTCCAGGTGTGAATCGTGTCATATGACAGAGCGTAAATCAAATCAGACAATGACAGCCAGACATGTTTGTATGTACGACGAACAGAGCTTGAAGACTCTTCCACCTGGATTAGGTAATGCATTGCATGCATGCAATAAACGAGTCAAATGAGCAGACTTGAACTACTAAATCAAAATCAGAGCGACAGTTCGAAATGGAAAAAAATGGACATGGACACAAGGCCCAGGATAATAAAAGTCAACGAAAGTACAACGAATAAAACTGAGTCATTAATCTTACTGCAGTTTATGCTTTTGGGGTCTGCTAGCTATATCCTGCTGTCCGAATCTTACTCTTCTCTACTTATAATACCGGTCCAGCAAGCATCGTCATCATCTTCTAGATTTATGTAAAATGAATTCAAAATCGCGAAAACGATGAGGGCTTAGTTATATGCGTGTATTTGTGCGTGTGTGGAGCAGTATCCCAACCTATGGAAAAAACAAAAAATTTGACTCTGCGGTCTTAGATGGAATCCATAAAGCCGCTCACTACACATTATGACGTTTCTCAGCCGCATTCAAAAGGGTTTCACGGGAATTAATCATGATGATAGCTTGCACGATTATAGTTCCCTTTATTGCTGCACGTTATCATCGTCCCCATTGGTAAATATTTTCAATAGGACATTGCCTTCCTCGGCCCTTAGAATGTGCGCCGGATTAAGCTGTCTTGCATTTAATGCCCGCTTTCAATTTCAGCGAACGGTTTTTTAGATTTTAAGGTTTTTCGCAAGGACTCTTCACGTCACCCTTAAAACAATGGGAACTAACAGCATGTTTGAAAGAGAGAATAGGCCCAGTTGGAAGGAGGAGGAGGACTTATGTATATGTCATAATACCGGAGCACCCTTTTCACTTTTCTTGTTGAATTCAACTTGACGGATGCTGATTGATGCATTCAATTTCATTTTTTTTGGGGGTACGCGAAAATATCATCGACGATTTTTACGCGACCTTTTACATCTCGAAATGGATTTTTGTCTCAATGGGACTTTTCAGCTGTGTTTTTTGTTGTTGTTTTGGAATTAATGCACCCACCTGAGAACGATTAGTGGTAGCGGCTGGTTTAGAGGAGAGAGGTGGGGGTAAGAGAATATCACGAATTTTAATGCGTTGCATGATGAAAAATTAATGGAGAATGGAGGGAGAATGAAATGCATTCAATTTTAAGGTGCAACGAGTTTTTAATAAACACTAAAAGGAAATTTAATGCAGTACGGTTGTATACACGGAGGGAGGAGAGGGTCTTATTTTCGAAAACGAACAAAGAGAATTTTTCAAGTTCTTAGAAGTAGCTGCAATTTGATATTCATCGCGGAATATGTATTTGGTGTTAACCACAATTTTTAATTTTCTTTGTTGTTGATAATATTCAACAGTGGGGAGCTAAATACTAGCAGCAACAAAGCCAATGTTTCCTATTGTTATTTTATAGTGGAGTGTTTAAATATACATGCTATAATTACCTTACAAATTTGGACTTTTATGAGATGTCCAGACACCAACTATGGAAGGATTAAATTCCGAAAGGCAGAAGATTTTCAATGACCTTCCAGCAAGATCATAGTAGTTGAAGGAATGTGTTTTTTGCAATGGAATATGCACTCTAATAACACTTCGTCTTCTTCTTCTCTGCTTGAACCTCTTTATATTCCAGCTTAAGAGATTGCTTGATGGATAGAGAAAATGTTCTGTTACTTGATAATTGTTGTAATTGAGCCAAACAATTTTTTGGTCAGCACACCAAATCCCATTGAAATATTTCTTGCTCATTACGCTACTGAGTAATACGAGTATGAAAGTGTAAAAGGCATTTCGTGTCAGCAAGAACTTAATACTCTTCAGTACGTCTGGTTCTTCTTTGCCGTATATGCTTGGAAAAAGCCAAGTTGACCTCACTTAAGTATATGCACTCAGTTAAAATTATGAGTGTGAATTATATGACGCTAAATAGTAAAAGTATTTACTTTGTACCCAGCAGATTAGCCTTAAGCGAGACTAGACAACTTCATACAGAAAAATCAAGAAGACTTTTCCTAGAAAAATGCAGTTTCATCAGTTGCAGTTGCAGTTTAGCAACAATAATTTTTGTTATCAATTTGTTAAATTGATAACATTTTTCTACGAAATTTTTTTGATTGGGTTTTCTGTGTAATACGAGTATGTTTGTGGCTGAATGCCTTAACCATTGGTAAACGCTGGATGGTCGGGGTTGAATCCATTCTTTTAAAATCATATGTAAACCCGGCGACCCCTTTTGTAGTTTATTGGACGAAGTTGTTCGCTACCTTAATACATACAACGATAACGTAGCTAATTTTGTAGGTCACGCCTTCGATAGTCCGAACCGCAACTAGTCCGAACCGCAGCTAGTCCGAACGCCTCTATAATCCGAACGACCGTATTAATTGTCGTCCGCCGCGCGCAGTTCTGCCATTTTTTTTATTTACCACCGTAACGTGGCATCTTAAATGTGACCATTTTTTGTGCGTTTTAAATCATGGCTTCAACATCGAAAAGAACAAAACACTTGAAGTTGAGAATTTCACAAAAGTGCGTGATTTTGGACAAGATTAAGGAAGGCATCTCGTTAACAATTCTCACACAACAGTATAATGTTGTAAAGTCCACTATTCTTAATATTCAAAGCAAGGAGGCAAAAATAAGATCGTTTGTAATAAAAACAGAAAAAGGGTTCAGGTGCCAAAAAATCCTTGAAAACTACTGAAAATCCCAAGCTTGAAGGCTGATTTTATACCAACAAAGAAAGATCGACCCTTTGTCAGGTGAAATACTGATCGAAAAGGCCAAATGTTTCCATGACAAATTTAAAAGAGCAGACTTCGTTGCTAGTAGAGGTTGTAGAGGTTGGTTAGAAAATTTTTAGAAATGCCATGGTATATGCAAACTTAAACTAACCCCAAGTTCCAAAGTATTGAAGGAGTGGATCACAGTTATGCCATGCGAAAACGCAACCCGAACGCACAATCTACCTTTTTTGGTTTTTGGTAAAGCACAGAAGCCACGTGCATTTGCAACAGTCAAAAAGTTACCAAGTAGTAATACTTGGGTTACAAGACCAATGTGGTTAGAGTGGTTGAAAGAGAATTTCATTTCATGCACCAGCGCATCCATTCGAAGAAAATCTGATATTGATTGATGAAAACTATTTCTGTTCTGTACATCCCGCCCAATTGTACAACCCTAATTCAACCCATGGACCAAAATGTGACGCAGAACATTGAAGTAAATTACAAGAAAAAAAACCTCTGTTGTAAGTTTTTGGCTATAAAGAAGTTGTCCCAGAATGCACACTATCTGAAGTCCTTAAAACCACAATGAAAATGCAGTGTTTCCACTGGCCCAAAGTTGGCAGTAGTTGTCTTCAAATCTGATTAAAAAGTATTGGAACCCGCTGCAGCCCTTGTTATTCGAATCATAGGAAATTTCCAGCCAAAATGTGGAAGGTTTCGATCCCAGCGATAATTTGCTATTAAGCATATTTTGAACAGAGGCGTTTGTTTCAGAAGTGGAAATCAACAATATATTGGTAAGCAATGATGATATTGAATGTCAGGAGCCCTAGATCAGAAATAATTATTAGCATGACAGTGAAAACGAAGAAGAATGCGGATGCAGTCAATATTTCGATTCCAGAAAAAATTCTTTTGCCTAAATTATAAAGCGTTTTCCAGTCGTCAAAGCAATATATTGGTTTTTTTTAAAGTGTGATTAACAGCAATGTACTGTTAGGTGCGTGGTCTTAGTTCGTTATTCAAACACAATATTCACAATTTATGTTTATTTCTACTGTTCACTTTCACAGTATCACAAATAATCACATCAACTCTTAATATATCGCTAGTACTGCACTTCTAATTATCGCAATCCAAATAGTTTACGTCGTTCATTTCACTGTCTGAAATAAGATTCACCTCCTGGATGTGAGTAGCGCCGTATTTATACTCTACAAATTATACTAGAACCTTCCCGAATATTCCGTTCTCCTAACCCAAAGTTTACTAAGATCTCACTACCTACAGTTGTTTCCATTTCCAACAGATGTCGCTTGTGTCACTTTGTTACGCTAACAATACTTTAATTATATGAAATTTTTGCATGATTAAAAGACTTCCTTCAATTAGAAAAAAGTTTGTTTTATTTGGCAAAATATGTACATACCATAATCCTAACGCAAAGAAAAGGGTACACATTTTTGGTGTTCGGACTGTCGAGGCCCCGCACTATTAAAATATTTTGGTGATTGCTACGTCATCGAAACGACACAGAGATAGTCGAGTTCTACCTTGATGAACACATAACTTGGTATTTCGCTTCAGGTCGATCACTGCATTTCGGCAGTTTGGTTTAAGTGGTGCAGTTAAATCTGCCACGTTCCTTTTGAGAGCGATGCTAGCAGATACAAAACTGATAATTGATCAACTCTAAGCCATCTTGGTCCAGACAAAGACTTAAAAGTTTTAAGATCAGGCCACTTTCTTGTAGCAGTTCCTCTTGTGATCATTACTGATCTGATGGAAGACTACCAGTTCAAGGCTCCATTGAATTTTTTTCTCAAATAAGACAAATTGCAATACCAACGACGTTGGCAAAACTGGCAAAAATTGAATTAAAATGTGAATATCTTCAAATTGGTACTCATTCGAGATGACAACTTACACCACCGAACAAATGGTTGATTGGATGGGATTCATTGTAGTAGTATAGAGTATCCTTAAACATGCCATCGATGAATAAGGTATGACGGCTGCCTACTATTAAGGAGGAACATTTTTAAAACCGCTGGGTTTTACTCCCCCCGGAAAACGTTTTGTGTTTTACTACTTAGTAAGCAAATTTTAAGCTTCAGGAAGAAAAATTATTTATTCCTTGTGGAAATTGTTCATCATCAGTGAGCACAATTGCGTCTCTGATGATGAACGGTCTAAATCCAACAACAAAAGTGAGTACCGCAATTGTGCAAATACCCACAATCATCAGTTCCAGGAATTGCTAGCAACTCGAGCAGCTGTTGTCTCCTAAGTCTACTAAAAATCGATCTTTCACTTGACCTAATTCAAAGCCTGGTCAGAGCAATCAACGCTGAACGTTTTTTTTTGTAATAAGTAATCAAGCAACATTAAAGTCTCTTCCTTGGTTGACCTTGGATACTTAATCAAAATGCAAATACATAACCACTTTGTCATGCGCAGAAGATCAGTTAGAACAAAGATTGTAACCAATTTGTCTCATGTCACAATTACATAGGACGTTGTCTTCCTAGACCCATGAAGCCATGTTTCTTGTAGAATTAATTTTGCATGCAAAATAATGCGCGAATTAGTTTAGTATTGCCAGGGACGGTCGCGTTTATAATCTGCGCATGCGCACAGGTTTTTCTTAACTTTATTGCAAACTCGTGCTAACACTTAGTCGTGACACGATATGACACTAGAGACATTAATTGCTTCAACGCTTTTTATTGACTGAAAAATTTATAATTTTTTGCCAGATGTGACATGGTTCAGATTCCTCAGTTTTTCATTAAAACTGACGATGGAGATTTCTGTTATTTTGTTGATGTGCTCTTTTTGTAATTGTCAAAATTGCTTTTTTTTCAGGAGGTGACAAGCAAGAATTGCTAATTTTAGGTTTGATCTAGTAAATCTGAACTTCATCAAAGATCTGATTACAAAGTTTACAAAAGAAAAAAAGAAAAAGTATACATAACAATAGTAATAAAAAGAAAAGTAACTTTAACTAAGCTGATCTCTTATTTGACTTTTTGAAAGATGAAAGTCAAATGCAATCAAACTGGTTGTTAAAGAGACGAGACATTGATGTAATCGGCTCGTGCAATCCATAGTTTGTACTCAGGGCCGGATCTATGGGGGTCACGCGGGGGCACTTGCCCAGGGCGCTAGTTTTAAGGAGGCGGCAATACGACGGACTTCTGTATCAATAACTAAACGAGAAAAAATCTACTTACAAGAATTGAAAATTTTTTCAGACCATACTTAACATTTCAATCATCTTTCCAGAATCTAAAATCTCCTTTGCTGATATCATACTTTCAGTACAGTCAATCAAGTTACTGTCTATTAAATTTAAGTCTGTAAGCCTCTGTAAGCTAATTAAACTAAAAATTCTGCTAAATTCTCACATTGTACCTATGTATCATATGAAATGAATTCAAAAATTGCACAAATGTGGCTGGCAACCCTATGTTTCCCATCATCCATTAAATCCTACCTGGAATGTAGACAGAATATAAGACAGTAGGCACAAGCACAGAGTTACCAGAAAACTATTTTTATTGCCAGCTAAATTTAGCCATTTTAGTCGGAGTTAAGGCCTTTGAATCCGAATAAAAAATCGGATAAATCCCTTCAACCTGAACGGCAGTTGGCCAGAAATCCTACACAGAGTTTTTTTGAAACCGTCACAAATTTAAGTAGTTTTAGCAGAGAAGATTCATATTGAAAATCGGCAAAAATCAAAAACTAATTTCTAACATAATTAAATTTTTAATTTGTTATCCTTGTGCTAATAATACCGGAGACAGGCTTGCAATTCTGTCTCTACGAGTATATACTGAGAAACAGCTCGGTATACGCTCAGTGTACACTCAGTATGTAGTACATTGGAACTCAATATTGAAATTGCGAAAAACGTACGCGGTTCACGAGTTTATTGCAATATGACTATAATATTAAACCATAATCGTTTAATACAAGAACCAAATTTAATACTGTAATGTTGGCTACAATTTTTCTGTCATTTAATATTTGACACTTCTCAAATTGAAGTGTCTTCGTTTTTATTTTTCATATAGACAAGTAATTTCACAATATTTGCTCGCGTTTTGTACGTGCGCGGAACTTTTTTAAGTCAAATGACAAATCAAGTGATAAATCAAATGTAAATTCTCTAATTAAATTCTGAGTATTATAAACCGCAAGTGTGTCTCTGAAGTTTTATATTGCAATTGCCATAATTTCATTATCAATATTGAAATTGCAAGTCTGTTTCTGGTGTAAAATAAACTGTATTTGCAATGATACGATTTTAAAAACAGTTTGAGATTCAAACGACATTTAAGATCTATAATGGATCTTAATTATTGTTTGAATTTCAAATTCTTTTTATTTAACAATCATTTGTTTCAAATTCAAATTATATTTAACAATTCTAGTTTCAGGGTATGCAGTATTAATAGGTCATCTATCATATACATATAATGCTTAGTATACCCTGGAACTGTAATAATATTTGCCCCAAATAAAGAACGTTGTTAGAGGGGCGGTAACTAACGTCGTTGCCCCCCTTCAAAACTTTCCTAGATCCGGCACTGTTCGTACTATGCTAAGGAACGGCGAAGAAATCGTAGTTCCTCAAGGAGCGCACAGGAATAGATATATTGAAAGCATTTAAGAGCTCAGGGGAATTTATCGCTCCTTGTATGCACTGAAACGCAAAAACAATTCTGGAAGCTTTTCCCCTATTTTCAAGAGAATCCGATGGAAAGAGTTTAAGCCTATCAACATATTGAGGTAGAATAATAGGGTTAAATGAACGAATCTCCGCTAGATAGCCTCAATACGATTTATGTATACTAAACTCCTTTGACCAACTCTTTACAAACCGCAGAGTAGCATTAGCTCTGGAAACGATTGTATTAATATGATCCTCGAAGGACGACACCCAAATCCTTGGTTTTGTCAAGTCTATTTAATAGGAATCCATCTAAAGTATAACTGAAGTTCAATGGCCTCCTTTTACGAGAAAAGGACATTGCAGTACATTTGTTGATGTTGAGAGGATGAGAGTTAATAGCACATCATTTATGAAAGGTGTCTAAGTTCAAATTTTCATTAGAAACAATGCGGAGGATTTTGGCATCGTCAGCATAAGCAAAGTATTCTAAAATTATTCAAAATCAGAGACACATCATTAATGAAAATAATAAAAAGTAAGGTCCGAGATGACTGCCTTGAGGAACACCAGAATTATTATCTATTATGTCAAAAAGAACTTCGCGAAATACATATAACTCGCTGCGTATAAATAAGAACGAAGCCAATTGACAAAGACAGAAGGAAAACCAAGAAGAGTCAACTTATGAATCAAGATTTTATGATTGATTCGGTCAAAAGCTTTATTAAAATCTGCGAAACTGCAATCAACTTGCTTTCCGCTTTCAATTGCAGAAATGCAGAAATTAGTAAACTCGTCCTAGTAGAGTTACCTTTCATAAAGCCATGCTGAAAAGGGCGTAGGAGGGGCTTGCAGTGGAAGTACAAAACATCGCAAATCATGCCTTCAAATATCTTACCAACACAAAATAAATTAGGGACGGGTCTGTAGTTAGAAATGCCGCACTTATTACCCTTCTTGTGCAAACGAATAATCAAAGAAAGCTTCCACTATTTAGAAAAAACACCACAGGTTAAAAATAAGTTACATAACTAACACAAAACAGAAACTATGGACGTAGCACAATGTTTTATGAGCGTGAAAGGAACGCCATCCGAACCAATAGAAAAACTATCAGCTATGCTTGAAATGTACTTGAAGACAGACATCGTACAACAGGTCTTTAGGTTTAAGAGAAATCGTGGGAAGCTTCGTCAAATGGGTAAAATCGTTATAACTAATATCACAGTGGTTCTCACAGAAGGCAGTTTTATAGAAGTCACCAAAAAGATTGGCAGTCTTCTCCAAGGGATCACCACTATCTATGTTTCTAAGACGCAACGATAAAGGGTATCCATCACAGTTGCGCTTAGAGTTCACAAACTTCCAAAAATGCTTAGGTCATCATTATAAGAATCAGTCAAGTACGAAATGTACTGAGTGGTCAAGTTAGAATAAGTTACGTAATCAGCATCGTTCCTTGAGGAACAGAACCTCCTCCAAGCTTTATTCCTCAATTAATTTAGTATTCAAGTTCATATATTGGTCGTATTCCATGAAACTAGAATATAGAGTATTGCGTGCAGAAATCATTCTACATGGGATTAGACTAGATATTTCATCAGATCATTGATTGTTTAGAATAAAATCATTTGACTGCATAATTCCCTGTTCTAATCAGCACCTCTTAAAGTTCTTCATCGATGACAAAATAGCTCCAAAATGTACCAACTAAAATGCTTCGGCTATTCAAAACTGGCAGCACATCAAACAAAAGGTAAGTAAATTTCACACAGTTCCAACTTCAACTATGAGTGTTTGTCTATTTTATGTCGACAAAATTTCATGTAAACATCCTTCACCTCATTGAAGTCTTATAAAACTCCTCCACTAGACGTACATACAAGTGGATATGCCTAGCCTATGCCGACTATATACACACAAGGATTTGATTAATTGAGCACTCCATCTAGTCAGGAAGTGTGATTAATGGCCTCGTAAGGGTATAAGCTAGCAGGCCGTGAAGTAAACAATTATTGACAATGATTTAAGATAGCTCGTACTACAGACCGAAAAATTTGTGTTTACTTCATCGGTTGTTATCGCCAAGGTTTTAAGCTTTAATGGCAGGAATAAATTATGGGAAGAAACATTGATTTTTGTTCTCACTGTGTGATTAGGCTATCAAGAATTCGTTCACCTTTCAAGTTATTAGGTGGTGATTAAGATGGCAGCTCTGCATATTTAACTCCTATATTATTTAAAGAATTTAGTACACCTGGACATTTTTAAATTCCCCGTAACTGTTAAATCGGTTCTTTTTATACCCTAGATGAAATCTAAAGGGTACACTAAGCTTGTCATTCAGTTTGTAATACCTTGAAATAATGATGGTAGAGCAAAATGGATTGGACACCACAATGTTAAAAGTTATTTTGATTTTTGCATGTCCGTGTGTCTGTCCGTCTGTGCGCACGATAACTCGAGAACACGTATATACTTAGACAGCTGAAATTATGTACACGAACTTTAAAAAAAGTAAAATTAAGGTCGAAAATGAGACAAATCGGGCAACTTCTTCGTGGGGTTGCCGTACCAAAATTTCGTTTTCCACTATATATCTGGACACTGCCTGAAAACGCGTCGACATAGAGAACTGAAATTTGGTACATGATATTTTTATAGTAATAACAAGTAAAATTTCAAAAATGGAATAAATCTGGCAACCCCTTCTTGGTACTGCCATATCAAAATTTAAGCTTTTTACATATACTGTGAAAACGATCAGTTCTAGACATTTGTATTGTACTAAAAACTTCTTCAGAATACGAAATCCTATAAAATTTGTTATAATCATTTTTTCTGTCCGACGAACAGCTCTAGAAATATATGCGAAAAACCACTTCAAAAATAAAACTTGCATATAGATCGGTGACCATACGAAATTTTATACGGGCATTCATCTTGGGTATCATAAGAATTGGTCTTAGACCTCTTCTAATAGCGGAATACGTACGGAGAAAGATTTCCGGGGGTTTAAGCATTTTTTAAACTGTGAGGTGCGCAGGGGTGTCAATCCCAAAAAAGGATCAATGGCTGCAACTAGAAGCACCACCATAGAGGGTGTGCTTCTCCTAATAAGCGGCAGATAGCAGCCCTCTCAGCATGGTAAATAAAAACCTTTGGACAATCTTCTTGGGGAGTCTATAGGTCAATTCGATTCATTTTATTAGGAGGTTGTACAACAAGATAATATAATCTTTTCTGCTGTACTATTCTAAAGAGGGAATAAATATATCATTTCAAGAACGAAAAATAAACAATAGCTATATAAAATTTAAAATTCAATTAAAAGCGAAAAAGAAAAAAAATACGTAAGTTAAAAAGTATCTATAAGTTATAATTATAGTTATAGTTAGGATAATTAAGCAAATAAAAGAGAAAAAAAGAGAGAAAAGAAGCTACTTAGAAGGTAATTAAATTGCATTCACCACACGTAGCACGATTGCTGGAGACCAGACCCGTTAATTGGAAAATACTGAAAAAAAGCCTCTTGAAAACTCTCGCATCGCTCGTCCTCTGAATAACCGCTGGAATTGAGTTCCAAATACGTATAACTTAAACAAAGTAGGAGTTTTCATAGACGGAATATCTATGACGCGGAATGGAGATGTTAACATTTCTTGAAGATTGCATGAAGGTCAGTTCGTCATAGAGATATGATGGCTTCTTGCTATAAATGACCTTGTGTAAAGATATAATTTGTTTACGGATGAGCATCGTATTTAAGGAACAACCAGACAAAGCATATCGAACAGGTGAGATGTGGTCATAACGTCTCATCCCAAATATAAATCTCGTGCAGTCATTAAAAGGTATATTTAACTTACGAGCACATGTGAAATCTAAATGCAGGAATACTAAACAACTCGCTGTAAAATAAGTTTGGAGTAAAATTTGTACAAGCTTCATACGCATAGATTTGTTCAGTACATCAGCAGGTAACCACAACCGAGGAAGTCCCATATAAATTTTAGAAACGGTGCTATTAACTTGATCACAGCAACTCATAAAGCGTTAAGAAGAACTTACAGAGTTCAGAGTAATAGGGGGGATGTCGGTTGTGTCCAAGCTCTGTCTGTAGATTGCCATTGCATGAGATTTATTGGGGTTTGAACTAACAGATTGTCCTCTCTCCACCTGCCAACTCTACGCAGATTAGAGTTTATGCGGTCGACACAATCTTCAATCAGACCTATAGACCGACTGAAGTATAGCTGAACATCATCGGCGTAGAGATGTATATTACTAAACTGAATGTTTTCAGGGAGCTCGTTTATATAAAGCCTGAAAAGAAGGGCACCAAGTATGGCACCCTGCGGTACCCCCGAAGACAATGGTGGTAAACTAGACCAGTGATCAACGACGCACAATTTATGATATCTCTCAGTAAGAGAGTTGGAAAGTAAAAGTACGGCCGAGCAAGCAAAATTGAATTTAGTGCAAAGTTTTGACAGAAGCCTTGGAGAAGCCCAATAGGGTTAACACGGTCAACCAATTTTTGTCCAGACATTTACGGATATCGGTAGTCACTTTCAAGAGAGCAGTCTCATAGCTGTGGGAAGGTCGAAAACCTGACTGCCATCGGGTTAAGAGATTGTTGGTGTCTAAGAATTCCAGGACCTGTGAGTACAGCAACTTCTCGAGAGCCTTGGACAAAAAATATAGGATGCTTATTGGTCTGTAGTCGTTTGGGCTTTCGGGGGACTTTGATTTAGCTATAGGTAACACATTCGTAGTGAGTAGTGAGACAAGTGTTGAAAATGTTAAGAATGGGAGAGACAATCCACGGAAGAATTAGTTTTAGAAATCTAGGAGATATTTCATCCGGGCTGATAGCATCTGATTTTATGGAGGTAATAGCGTATATGACTTCTTCAGCAGAGACGCAGCGAAAACTGAATCCTTCGCTCTGATCTGCCGATCCTCTAATGTCTACAGGTAGTACATCAGATGCCGCGACTGCATAATGCGAATAGGAGAAATGAGCATATAGTTCCTCCCGAATAAGGTCACATCTCGGTTTTTCATTACCACAAATGCCTGCAATCTTTAGATTACCCCAGAGCTTCTTGGGGAACATATTACAGTCAATTTTCAAGCTGTAATACCTACGTTTAGCTGCACGGATCTTGAAATTAACCCTATTTCTTGTCGCTCTAAAGCAATTGTGGCTATCCGTAGTTCTAAGACGTAAGTATCTACGATATAGATACTCACGCTCAGTTAATAAAACTTTGTTTTCACCTGAGAACCAAGGGCAACCACCCAGTTTAACGGTTCTAGTTCTTAATGGAATATATTTGTCAAAGAGGTAATTAATTTTTTCACGGAAAACTTCAACCTTGTCATCTACTGAAACAAGCCGGTATAAATTGTCCAATGATAGCGATGCACATTCGTTGAGTAAAGCTGTGGTGTGTATACACTACACATACATTTAATTTTGTTTGAGCCTTTGGGTTCCAGCGATTTTTAAAGATTTGCAAAAACACCTATTTCTAACGATGGGCAGTCGGTGTATTATGAATTGGGTAACCTTCCACATCTGCCAACTATTATTGAAATCAACCTAGGTTTTCATATCCAGATTGACTGAAAAAAGACATGTTTGGAGTTCTTGTTATGCAATAGTAGCGGCCATCTTACATATTCATCTTTGATGAACCCTAGAACTAAGAACGGAGCTGTCGGGTAATAATCTACCACCGTGAAGAGTTCGTCACTTCGAGTTGGATCTAGACGGCTTATATTAATTCTGTTGTCGTTGGGAGAATCTATGTTGTGATCTATCCTATATCTTTGAGTTGAAAATCTTAACAATGAATAAAATACAAAATTTTGATTTACAAGCCCTGGATACCAATACAAAGATGTCTTTAAGAATAGAAGACACTTGTGGAAGTTAATATTCATTTTAGAGGTTTAATATGAGCTTGAGAAAGGATTGTCTTAGATGGCCTTAAACTTCTCTATCTTCAAGTGGTAGTAAAATGTCATGCCAAAGATATGCTGCTGTAATTGTCATAAAAGAACAAAAAACTAAGCTAAATCTATGTTTTGGCATTTCGCAGAGCTCTATTATTGGGCCCTTATTATTTTGTATACGCTAATTCAACAAACCTTAATGAATTCTGAGTACTTGAAATATTCACAAAAGGGTGTGTTTCTGTTAATTTTGAGCGCTTTGTACTACATCAATGATTTCAATGGGCTTTTAAACAACACCCACCTTTTTGGAGCTTTTTGTGTAAGCAAACAAAATGGAAAATTCTCCTGCCTAATTAAATACGAAGTGAAAATTTTAGTCAACTTCGATTCAATTTCATCTCATTACAGTTCCAGTAAGGTCTTTCATCCTCTTGCCTGCACTGCCTGTAGTACAATTGCCATTTTACTTGAGTGCTTCCAAAAGTTCTCCAAAGGAACATCAAAAACTTTTGTTGTTCAATTGCATTCCAAATGTCTCAGAAATTTCCGCTCTATTTCGCTCTAGTTTGCAAATTACACTCAGCTCTGACGTTAATTAAAATTTTGTTCAAAATATGGCCATAATACAATCCAACAAGCCATTTCTATTTGCATATCATCCCCTCCAGTTCGTAACTATTCAGTGCGTGTAGAGGGGGAATCGTATTTAAATGCAAATGAGATGAGTCGAAATTCGATTCTGAATGATTTCATGAGACGTGAATATCCTGTGATGGTGCACAATGGGCGCTTCGCTTTGCTTACAAATCTATCGGACATTGATGGTTTGACAGAATGACGGAATCCGATACGGATGAGTGGTCTTGTTTAATTACAAAGCATCTAGCATACGATGAGGAAATGAGTCTAGATTTGATTGATTAGTCGAAACTCTTACTTATATTTCTTTCTATACCTTTGCTTTCCTTTGCTTTGGTTATGTCGAAAGGAAAGATGTTGGGGCTTTGGACCTCCGGCCAGTACCATGAATATGACATAAGAGAAGGCGCCCACCAGAAATCTGCTTTGTCATAATTGCGATTTTCCAACACCATTGGTGCAACGGAAACGAGGTAATGTGTGCGAATATAAATCTGAACAAAGTGTTTCCCACTTTTGCAATTTGAAGCACATGCATAGATGTTCCGTGTGAATTTGTAGAAATCTTCCAACATTTTCCCTTCAATTCAAATCCATTGAATCCTTGAGTGTTTTTCCCAGGCACATAAAAAATGCATTAGTAGCAAATGCTCGATTCCCTGCCTGCCTTTATGTGTTGATCTCTTGCTATATGAAAGAGAAATGCCACTCGAGATGGAATCCCTAGTGTTTCTTTATCCCCCCTAGAAATGCAAGCACACATGTCCCCTGATGTTTTCTCAAAAATGGATACCAAAATTGGGGGTTGTCAGCTGTACGACGAGTGAATCCTTTTGAATTGAACTTGAGGATAAAATATGAAAAATTTCGCACTTCATATTTTCCGAGGTGAAGAGAAAGACGAACCCGAACAGGATAGGACGATCTGTGCGAACAAATGATGTCTTTATTGCGACAGAATGTCTCCGGATGTTGTTGTCGTTATTTGCATATATTGAGACTGGGCTGACGGGTATGTAAAAGGGCTGCTCGGGGTCCCTTGGTGCTCTGCGAGGATGCTCCTGGATCATTGGTTATTATTGCATACTTTTAGGATGCAATCTCAATTCCTTTTATCGTCGAGTGCAGACATTGAGGATTGCAATTTCTGACGATATTAAATTCAGGGCATGGCTGTAATGTGCTCTGTTTGTTGCACATTTTTGACGTGAAAATGGTTTTTGTGAGGAATTCTCTACTGATTCATAGGGTGACATGTTTGCATTGCATGTCATTGGTGAGGCTGGAGGTGATGGTAAGAATTTTGCATTCATGGAATTTTTGAAATCATATTCATATCAACCGGGGTTTAGAGGGAGGTTTTGAGATGGGTATGTAGTTTTGGTATAACTTAGGTTTTATGAGATTTAATAAATTTTTTTAATTTTTTGATGTATTGAATGTCAATATTTGACCGATGTTATCTAGAAACAAATTTTAGATATTGAGCATTATCTGTTCGAAGAACGCATAAATCTTTAAAGAAATCTTAAAACAAACCAGAACCCGTTCGAAAAATTCCTACAATTTTTGGTTTGCACCATCTTTCATAATATTTTTTCAAAAAAATATTAGTTTGAGCATAGAAAATAATTTCATTTCAATCTAATTTTCTCGTTAACTGGCTTACGAATACGAAGCACAAATTCAAGCGCCAACTGCACGAAATAAAGCCTTATAAAAATATTTTAAATTGCAGGACTATCGCCAGCCAAGCCATTGCCAATATTTTGGATAGTGTCAAAAATTCTAATGAAAAATCTCGAATAATCGGTAATTAATTGTGAAAAAATTTCTTCAGAAAAATTGTCGAGTAAATTCCTGAGAGAAAAAAAATTAATACATGGTGCTATCTTCCTAGATGATTAGATTCAAACGTACAGGCGTAAAATCTACAACTCTGTTTACCGTTACATTGCATTGCATAACATTTTTTGAAAATTTTAATTTGCATTGCATTAGAGCATAATAGTTAGAATAAGAATGGTTGACAGGTGTTTGAGAGGGCTGCTGACAATTAACAACGGTACAAATGAGATGTGGAGTAAAGTTTGGGGTCCAGGAGGCTGTTAAGGTGCGTAAATAAGGGTTTAATTTCAAATTTACTGGAAGATTTTTCTTTCATATTTTTATTCATCTTTAATGACTTTGCATCGCAGGTTCAACAATAGCTTAGAATAGTATTAATTTTTTTCTAAGGAATTTATTCGAGCAATTTTTTTTAGAACTTTATATATAGAATAGAAATATATAGAATACAGTTCAAAAGATTTGAATTTTCTCGGGTACGTGGCGTGGAATTGCATAATGATAGGCGCGATTACCATCGTAAGTAGCAAAATTAATGAAATTATGAATCATAGAAACGGGAATATCTAAAAAAAAGAACGATTGCATTTAGGTAGGTATGTACATGTGCATAGACAAATTAAAGGTAACATTCCGGGGTTTCTAAATCTTGTAAAAATTTGTATAGTTATCATTCATTTTGGCGGGAAGATCGTTAAAATTTGAAAAAAACTAGTAATTTTTTCTCCAATTTTTTTACTTTGTCGTGCTACAACTTCCGACGGAAGATGACAAGAAGACATTCATTGGAAAGCTGAGACGGTTTGCTATCATCTGAGATAAATAGGGTGTATATCAAGAAAGTCACAGGGTGTAGAGTGGAAGAAGTACTTAAACCCCCTACCGCCGAAATGACGAATTTTTTGATGATCTCCACCTCAGGTATCAAACCCTTGAGTTATGTGCACCAATTATGAAACACCTTGTATAATTAACAAGCTATCATCACCAACATCCCTACTACCATTGGCAATTCTAGCATTGACTTACAAGAATACTTATAAAAACCGCTCATGATACCAGTCCTGGTAATATTCTGGTTACAAAATACAAAATCATAGGTACAGTCATACCCCGGTTAACGTTAACGTATGATAACCATACCCCACTGTAACGTCCTGTTGCTTAGCTGTAACGTATTTTTTAAACCATGTTTTCTATACTAATGCTAAGCAGGCGGTGGTATTTGAAAATTTGTTTTTGTTCATTAATTTTCATTTGCTGTTGAAGTTTGTTTTAGTCATTGTTTGTGCAAGAATAATTTAGCTAGTTGTGTTTTATGTCCTTCTTTTCATATTTAGTAGGACACATTTTGTTTAATTTATATATATTTTACTGTAACTATTCAAGTAAGTATATTTTATATATGTTTGTAAGCAGTCACCACTACTAAATTTCATATTTTATTGACAGTGTATATCATGCCCAACAATATTGTTGCTAGTGCGAAGAAAATGAAAAGAAATTATTTAACTTTAAAGGTTAAACTAGATGTCATCAAACTGGTTGAAACTGGTGAACGAGTAGTGGATATAGCAAAACATCTTGGTATTCCACCAACATCTATAAGAAGCATTATTAAAGATAAGGACAAATACAAAAAATATGTCATAGATGCAGTACCCATTGAATCAAAAGCGATAAAATCTAGAAGCAATATCATAGTAAAAATGGAAAAACTTTTGTTGATATGGATTGAAGATCAGACTCAAAGTAACATGCCTTTAAGTCAAATGTTAATTCAAGAAAAGGCTCTTCATATTTACGATGATTTAAAAATAATAATGGGGAACACTTGAGAAGGACAAACGTTCAGTTCAAGCCGTGGTTGGTTTGATAGATTCAAAAAAAGATCTGGTATTTACAATGTTAAATTGTTAGGAGAAGCAGTTAGCGCTGACAAAGAAGCTGCATTCGAGTATCCGAACAGATTTAAAGAGATAGTCGAAACAGGTGGTTACAGTCCCCAACAAGTATTTAATGTTGATAAAACTGGACTATTCTGGAAAAAAATGCCAACCAGGTCCTTTATTGGGCAAGATGAAAAGGTAATTTCTGGACATAAGCCTGCAAAAGATAGGCTTACTTTACTGCTTGGAGGTAATGCCACAAGTGATTTTAAGCTTAAACTAATGCTGGGTCATTACTCCTTAAATCCTAGGGCTCTGAAAGGGTGTATTAGGAACAGATTGCTAGTATTTCGGAAGGCAAATAAGAAGGCTTGGGTTACTAGATCAATTTTCCAGGAATGGTTTGTTGTCAAAACGTTTTGTACCAATAACAATCTGGCAAATAAAATATTTCTGATACTAGATAATGCTCCTGGCCATCCAAAAGACTTAGATGAACTGTCTGAAGGTATGGTTAAAGTTGTATTTTTGCCCCCGAATACAACATCAATATTACAGATCAATGTGCAATTGCTAATTTTAAGCAATATTATCATAAGTTTTCATTAAGCTCTAAATGCCACTGACGGTGACACTGGCATGAATCCCAAACAGTTTTGGAAAGAGTTTAATATATTAAAAGCAATCAAATTAATTGAACAAGCATGGAATGCAGTTTCGCTAAATTCCATGTACGGTTCTTGGAAGAATCTATGGCCAGAATGCGCTGATGATTTCAGAAGCTGTGTAGAAACTACTGCTGATATTCAGGAGGAAATTGTGTCACTGGGCAGACGTCTGGGTTTTACCGATTTGGATCAAAATGATATGGTGGAGCTAATTAAATCTCATAATACTGAATTAACTAATGAAGGACTCATTGAATTGGACAAGAACAATTTGAAGGATAAAGAAGATGATACGGATGGAGCTGAGAGAAATTGATAGTGCGGTAAGATCTTATAGAGAGTTGTGCGATAACAAAAAGAAGCCTTCAGTACAGGTTACACTGCATCAATATTTTAATAACGCGCCGAGGAACGTTGAACCAACGAATAGCCATGGGTCATCCGCAATAACTATTTCTAGTTATTCATGTGAATGCCTGAAGAGAGCATGTACGCTCAATAAATGTTTCTTTATTACTTTTAATTGATTTAATAAAAAAAAGTTTTAGTTTTTGAATTTTATATTCTTATTTATTTTCCCTATAATAATAGTAATCAAGTGTTTCTTCAAATGAATTTAATAATTTTTTAAGGTTTGAAAGTACATACATACTATATATTTTGTATTTTTATATTTAAACAAAAAATTGATTTTATTCTAATAAAGAATTAAAATCTAATTTTCACAATCTTTATTTTTTAAATCCCTAATAAATGCCCTAATATTTCTTAATTATGTAAATTGGTATATTAGCAGTATTTTTTCTATCAGGATATTTAATTGTCCCGTATAACGTTGTTTCGTTAATGTCGCATTTTTCTGGCACCATTTAACAACGTAAACCGGGGTATAACCATTTTGGTGTTGCACGATTTTTGAAAATTTTTAGCTAAACAAATACCAGATGTGTAGCTTCATGTTCAGACTTTTACCAAATTTTTACTGCCAAATTTTTACTGCAAAGCCAAATGCACCTATGTGAATAAAATCAAAAGTTGGTTTGTAATAAAATAAGTTAAAAACGAGTTTTCAAACAAAACTGAGGCCAAGCCGCATGAAAAAGTAGAAAATAAACTTTTCTTCACACACAGAGGTGAACTCTGATTTTTTGATTGGGACATTTCTCTTGAATATTCTTTCTCTTCAAGAATCAAATCACTTATTACCTCTGATTGATCATACTGAAATATATCGGTGATTGTCGTCAGCGAATAAAATCTGAGTCCACCTCTGTGTGTGAAGAAAAGTTTATTTTCTACTTTTTCATGGGGCTTGGCCTCAGTTTTGTTTGAAAACTCGTTTTTTACTTATTTTATTTTCTGCCTTTTTCACGTTAACTAAATTGTTATTACGTGCTGCATGGAGTAATTTTAAAAATAATTTTATGACGGCTGAAAAGACACTGATTTACCAGTTTTTCAAAAAATTTATCCGTGTATCAAATCGTTGAAGTACTGCAACGGTTTTTCTGAAATTCAAATTATGTTTTAAACAGCGCATTTTAGCTGTATTCCAACTTGATCCCATATAACATGAATTTTCCCGATTTTCCATGTTTTTCACAGACTTTTCCTATTACTATGAATTTTTTTAAAGATTTAAAATGAATTTTCCTTGATTTTTCATGCACGTTTTCATGATTGTTGAAGAGAAAGTATTGATGCCAGTAGGACGGAAAAAAAAATGATTCCACATAGCTTATAAAACTTTTTTGTCGGAAAATTTTCCGGAAGTCGGAAAAATTCTGCACATTTCCTGAAACAGATTTATCACTAATCATATCGATGAAAATTTGTCCGATGATTTTCCCCGCTTTTCCGGATTTTCCGCGGAGTTTTCCAGAAAAGCAACTTTATGCAACTCATTTCGCTCTACAACTTTGTCTTAGGTTGCAAAACGCTCAAACGCTTCCTTGGTCGGGAAAACTCCGGAGAAGCGTTTTACATGAATTTTCCTCGATTTTGCTGCAAATTTTCACCATTGTCGGAGAGAAAGTAATGATGCCAGTTCATAGGGAACTTGATCCTGCATAATTTAGAAAACTTTTTTACCGGAAAAGTCGGAAAATTCCGAAAAAATATTCCGGAAAAATCGTAAAACTCTGCATTTTTCCTGAAACGGATTCAGCACTAATCAAATTTGTACCAAATTTTCAAATGATTTTTCCCGATTTTCCGGGTTTTCCATGAAAATTTCGGTTCAAATTATGATATATTCAATTGTCACGCGACATGAACCTGTGTGCCAAATTTCAGCTCGCTGTTATGACGAAAAGTGGGTCTACGAGAGTGTCGAAAATAGTAAAGAAATAGACAAATTCGTGTACGAGTTAAAGGGAATGGCTGGCCTCAAAAACTTGTAGTGTGAAAGTTTTCGCATTTTTTTTTGGAAATTTTCAAAATTTGGAATAGAGTATTCATTCATGATTATAGAGTATGCATTTTGTAAGATTTTTTTTCGAAAATCGTTCCTCAGTATTTTGCCTAATAAAAACATATTGTTAGAGGTCTGTATGTACATATCTGAGAAGTAATAATAATAATAATTTTTTTCAAGTTGGTTTACACAAGATTTACAATCTTTTATCGTACTAAAAGAAGATATAACTAGAGTAGTGAGTAAAAGAAACATAACTAGAAGAGTGATTAACAGAGACAAATTCCATAATTGACTGAAAGCAAGTAACAAAAATAATAAAAGCATAAGAAATTCAATATTATAATAATGAAATGAACTTACATCCAGTAAATATTGAGTTGGGCAAATATTTTTAACTAGAACTAAACTATTACTAAAATTTAGAAAAGAAATAGAAATAGATAGAGAAAATAGACAGATTAGTAAGTAGCGATGCTATACATTCTTTCATTCATTCTACAACGAGACGGACTTAATACTCTCTTTGAAAGCACTGATAGAGGTACTAAGCTGAATACGAGCAGGAAGTGAATTCCACAACCGCACAATCTGGACAAGATAAGGATTTTCCATCACTGTTTTGTGAAATTGCGGAATAATTAAGTTTAAATTTCGCTGTGAGGTTGTTAACCTCAAAATTTCTTTCAGGTAATCAGGCTTGCCTTTCTAAATCAAGTTATGCATATACACAAGTGCTTTACGTTTTAAATAAGTATCGATGGAGCAACCCAGCAGTCTAAATTTAAAAGGTGTAACACGATCGTATCTGCGTAGAGTAAAGATGAATCTAATGCAATCGTTAAAAGCTACTTCAACCCTACGGTTACAGTCACTGTCCAGATTCATGTATACCAGGCTACCATAAGTAAAATGAGGTACTATGAGCGCCCTGACTAGTTTCAATTTTCTATCAAGTGACATAACCCTAGCAAAAAGCCATAACCTTCGAAGACCAGCATAAACTTTGCTTAACATCAGGTTGACATTTTCACAACACTTCGTATCTTCGGTTATCAACACTCCAAGATTTGAGACTTTGCTTCGCACAGGTAGTACAGCACCATTAAGATATATTGGCGGAATATCTGCTTTACACAAAGGACCGCTGTAAAACGAAATACACTGGGACTTGGACGAGTTGAAGTAATAATCCATTGGTTGCAGATCACACATGAATTCTATGCAGATCACTATTTACTGGTTCAATGCAATCCTCCAGAAGTCCTATGGGTGTACTTAAATATATCTGTACATCATCAGCATACAGATGTACCTTTACATCCTTTACCACGTTTGCAAGGTTATTAATAAATAGACTAAAAAGCAATGGGCCCAAAACTGACCTTGTGTGTACACTAATTGATAGCTTTAACGCATCAGATAATCTACTGCCAATTTTGATAACTTGGGATCTTTCAGAGAGGAAACTTCCTACTAGACTGATTGCCGATTCGCTGAAATTAAAAACTCTGGAGAGTTTACGCAGAAAAATTACATGGTTGACAGAATCAAAAGCTTTAGAAAAATCCAACAGGAGAAGAACACTAAAGAGATTTTTGTCTAATGCAGCTCTTAAATCAGCAGTTATCTTAAGCAAGGCAGTTTCACAACTGTGGTTAGGCCTAAAACCTGATTGCCATTTAGTACACTAGAGCTCCACAGCGGAACATTTTGGGACAACTTATGAACTTTAGATGCAAGTTCATTTTGTTATGTGTACGTTCTTTGCTACTCTTTTCATACTTTTTATGGATGATTCATTCACTATAAGATATTTTTCATATCATTTGCTTACTAATGTGATTTTTCTCTAACAGCTTTGAATACTAACATAAGTATAGAAAAAACATGAATAAATATTTCTTGTTCACCCGAAAGTGGCCATTTTTTCTGAATTAAATCTAAACCTAAACGATAATTGTTTAATTTTGTTTTTATTGTATTAAGCCAAGCTCAGGGGATACCCTATGATGGAAAGCACAGCATGGCAGGAAGCAAATAGGGAAAGGATTAGGGGATATGAGGAGAGTGGCGGAGGTGCCGATGTATGTCGCGATACATCTCTTGCAAAACTCTTCAAAATCCCCAACATAAATTTCAGCATAGTCATATTAATTATCTTAGCATGCACTCGATTTGTTACATTTGCTACATTTTTCGTACATCGAAACAGACCTGGTGCCTATACTGTTTGGGTATACTGCAAGCGGCGCTCAATAAATAAAAAAAAATCACAATTAAGTTGTTTTTAAAAGAAAAATTCATTTCACAACCCACGGTTGAGTCCAGACGGAATTATGATGGTAATCAGAAATAATTAAAAATATAAGAAATTTCCTACCTGGAGGTGTCTTCCAATTAGACTGGCTGTTGTAACAGACGCCTAATGAATACGACATGCGTCGAACTCCAGCCCCAATCATTCCAACCCAATCGATTGGAGGAAGCAAATTTACGACTCGCATGTAAATTGCAGAGGTTTTTCAATACGCCCCCCGGCCCTCTCATTTAAATGATGAACCCGGTAATGTTGTTCAGGAATTTACAAGAGAAATATTCAAACGACATGTAATGACCCCCCATTGCAGCTAGATACAAATAAATGCTTGCATCTCTTCTGGTGTGATAGACCAACACTAGTACTACACGCACGTTGTGACAATCAACTAATTGCTGTAACACTTAGAAATACTCGATGTGATTTGGTCCAGTTTTTCTTTTTAAAATTAATTAAGTTCTCGAATCTGATCAGCATAATTAATTGTGATTGATTGATTGTCTTAGAGTTTCTATGTCCCTCCTCCCAGCCCACTAAAATGGCTTTATTATGTGATGTGGCGCTTTGTTGGGTTTGATTGATGCAGTAGTACGGCCCGGAGCGATGACAGTGACGATGACATGAATCAAGATTGCTCTACTAAGCACGCAAGAATATTGCTTTCGTTCTCTTAGGACAAATAATTTGAAATGCGAGAAAAATTATGCGGGCCATAGAAAAGTGTCATAAAACATATTTTCCACTGTTCAGTTTGACTTGGTTTCTCCCCCATAAAAAATATTACGAAAACGTCTTCAAGTACGAACAAAGAAGCGTGTGAAAGTGATTTATGGCGTGACAAATTGACTTTACGACGTTTTAATTGCGTGGCTGAAGTAAGTATTTTCAATTTGTTACAAGCATAACCTTTAACAGTGTAGTCGTTAACCGGCTGCAAGTCGTTACCAAATTGTAATTGGAGAATTCAAGAGTGATTTTTGGCCTGTATGTGAGGGTAATCAAAGTTAGATTCTAGATTTAGGGAAAGAAGATATGCTTAAGGCTATCAAATTGTATTCCAATCGCAATGACGTCCGCTACTAATGAGTGTGAATAAAGCGTCTATCAGTAGTCAAATATTGATAGGTCATATGATCCGAACCTCTTTCCATACATCTAGAGAAGCAAACTGGCGATGGATTACAAAATTCAATCCATGTGAAGTTCTTTATGCACAATACTTCATATGAGGTGACAGGAAAATTGTTGTAATGCAGTAGATCTAGGACTGGGATCTTCATGAAAATGGTTCATCGGATAATGTCATCTTAAGAAAAATCTGAGAGGGGGTCTGGTATCTCAGAAAAAAGTCCTGAAAGGCAAAATCCCAAAGAAAAATTCTGAAAATTAAGTTCTCAACAAAAAGAAAATGTGGAACAATAAGATTTGCGCTTAATTTTGTACTTTGATATTTAAGTTTTTAAATTTTCGGATTTTTTGTGAGTTAGTTGCATCGTTTTGGTTTCATGGCTTCTTTCTTTTTTATTTTATTTTTTTTTTAATTATTTTGGTTGGTCGGGACTATTTTGCTTCATGCATTCTTTCATTCTTTTTTTCTAATTCGTTTTCGGAATTGCTGTTTGGATTTCTTCTTGTTCTTCGGGGTTTTTTTTATTTTTAATTTTTCGGAGTTTTGTTCGTTTGGCGGGATTATTTGCTCTGCGGGGTTTTCGGAATTTAGTTGTTTTTATCCTGAGATAATTGTCGGATTTTTATTTTTTGGGGGGGTATTCTAGTCTAGAGGCCCGAATTTTAGGTGATTTTTGAAGTGCCGTAAAAAAAAGGCAATCAATATTTTTCTATCCATTTTTTTATGAGTGATTTATTAACATTACATGAATACAAAAAAAAATAAAAAAATAAAAAAGTTGAAAATTCAAAAAATTAGCAGCTGATGAAGTGGGGGGCCTCAAAAAATTGGCGCGTGATCATGCCCAGGATTCCAACCCGCCTAGCAATCAAAAAAAAAAATCAAAAAGATTATTTGTCTAGAGTAATGTCGCTATGTCCGGAACTAGGGAAAAGTTGAAAATTTTTTTTTCACAAAATGGCCGCTGCCTGAAAAAAAAAAACAATTTTTGTACCACTTTTTTTTTACTTTTTCGAATTTTTTAAAAATAGCAAAAATTGAAATTTGGGGATGCGGCTAGTTCCGGACATAGACAAGTCTATAAAGAAGACTCTCAACAAAATTTCAAGTAAATCGGTCCAGTAGAACTTGACAAATCGTGGGTATCGTCTTGAAAAAGGCAGTTTCGAGAAAAACGCGTTTAAGGTGTAACACCACTGTAAATTTTTTGAAAAATCGTTTTTTTTTATTGGCTTAAAAAATAGTGTAAACCCTCTAGAACAAGAAAAAAAAAGGTCCCGTGCGAGAAATTTTTTTTTTTGCTTTTGAAAATGGAGGTCGCCACCAAGCGCATCAAACTTGCTCCGAAACATGTCCCGGGAAGATGGCTGTGGAGCCGCCATTTTGTTTTTTTTTTTCGCTGTCAAAAATTTATCAATAAAGTTCAATGTATGCCCGATAATACCCTTAAAAGGTTTTTTTTTTCAAAAACCTTCAATTTCGCGAGAAAAAAATGCTGGATGCAAGTGAACACTAAATATAAAGATACAAATTTGAAAAATCCTCTTGTAGGCATATTCTTGAATAGTTAAACTTTGAAAATATGAAAACAAAAAAAAATCGATTTTTTCGAATTTCTAGACTAGAATACGCCCTTAATTCTCCCAGATTTTTTGGTTTACTGTTTGTTTGCATAAAAAAAAATGCAAAATAATCCTGAAAACTATTTGGAAAATCAAAATTATGAAAGTAAGATTTGTACTCAATTTAATGTTTTTTTTTTATATTATTTTGATTTTGCGGAATTTTCCTTGGTTTGTGAGATGTTTTTTTTTTGCTCTTATGTTTTTTTTCATGTCTTTTTTTTAGTTTTTTTTGGGATCATTTAACTTTCTGAATTTTTATTTTACTTTTTAATATTTTGTTTTGTTTTAGGAATTTTTCGATTTTTAGATATTTTCTTGTTTTTTTCGGGATTATTTGGTTTGATGGTATATTTTTGGTTTTTAAAGTTTGTTTTCGGTATGCTTTTGGTTCTTATGGATTTTTTGATTTTTGTTTTGTTATTCGGAATGTTTTTTGGTATTTTTTTATCTCTTACATTTTGGATATTAAAGTTCTTTTTTGTTATTTCGGTTTTTTTTTGTCGGAATTTTTTGTTGTTTTTTTTTTGTCTTGCTGTATTCCCTTCCCCGGTATTTTTTATTATTATTTGCTTACCAGATTCTTTATTACTTTTTCGTTGCTGTTTTGTTTTCCGGAATATTTCTTGTTTTTCTTTTGAGTTTTGTTTTACGATATTTTTTTGTCTTTATCGGGTTTTTTCCTTTTGTGGCATTGTTCTTGTTTTTTGTTTCCGTTATTATTCCTTGTTTTCGCTGGAGTAAGCCATTCAGAATTTTGAATAACTCCCACTACAGTCATAGAGCTATTTTATATAACTTCCTGTATAAATTGGTTGCTGTTGAAGCCCATTATAACAGAAGTCTCACGTGGAGTTTTCTGAGAAATATTCAGACAAGCTCTAGCAGGTATCACTGTGCCCATATAGATTAAATTATTTGAAGGTTGCTTGATTTGTACTTGTTGTCTGTCTTATAATTATAAAAATCAGAAACCTACAGACAAGACAACTTATTGAAAGTAATTTGATGTCCTGCACTGTCCAATAAGATGAATCGTATGAACGAAGGCTAATAAAATTCCTTCAAATAATAAAAGTGAAAAACCCTCAATAGAAGTTCCCATTTCATTTTAATTATTGTCTCTCACCCAATTCGGACAACGCCTTGTCTCTTAATGTCTGTCAGCATAATTTATACCCACAGTCTTCAAAAACCTTTATTTTGCCTATTCTCTTTACAATGAAATGGTATTTCACCCAGGAATTTCTTACTGAAGAATGCGAAAAAATTAAAGAAAATATAGAGAAGACAGAAAAGGAAGTGCAGGCTAAAAATCAGCAAAGGCGACTTCCTGTCCCGCGTTTATTACTAAAAGCTTCTGGTCGTAACACGCACACCGAATTATGCTTTTAACAGAAGGTACGTATTTGTATAAAACACGGTAGACTTAAGGCAGACAGGAATTATGGGACCGACAAAGCACCTTTTCATGTCTAAAGGGCATAATATAAGACTTAAGTATAATCATGCTTACATTTCCGGTAGCAATCAAACATGGCGGACAGAGGAAGAATATTTTCTCTTTATATATGTAAATGGGGGAGTTCGGTTCACATTATTGCGACGCCATAACTAGTTCTAGTGATTCTGTTCACCCCAAGTTAATCAATTTTTAATTTTGAAATGCAATTTAAGGAATAATATACGCATCATGCTAAGCGGAGAGTAAAATTAAATTATTACACCTCCTCCCCGTTTTTTATAACCCTCTACTACCCACGGATTGAAAATATTGTGTTTTCATTCGCATTGTAAACCTCAGAAGTTTTTTTTTGTTGAATCTGAAAAGTAAACAAAAGAAAAACTGAACCAGAAGGAGGTAGAAAAATATGAAAAGTTTTTTGATCGTTTTTCCATTGCTTCATAATGAAACCTTCACCAACCTCCACCATCCCTGTCCTGACTGACATAATCCAATTTTTAAAGCTTCAAGGTTTGTTTTGTTTGTTAGAAGAGTGGTTGTCCTCGGCAAATATTACAAACTTGGTGTAATTTGTCCAATCAAAACTTTTTCAATTTATATGTAAAAAGATTTGAACTAAACGTAACAGGGCGGGGGATAGCAGCATTATGTGAAACAAATTTCCTTCAAACTTTCAAGTCTCATTTATAATTCCATTCACTGTGGAAACCTTTTATTCAAAGATTTTAAGTTAGTAATTTCCGCAGTGCTACCTTAACGAATCTTTTATTTTATTTATGTTTTAAATGATTTACATGGATAACGATTGTTTCATCCATTTATATGAACTGTTCTGCTTCGGTAGACTATTCATGAATGATTCATATAAATACGCTGGATATATTTTTATGTACACTACACCAAAAGTGATAAGCAATTAATTGGAAATGACTTTAATAATCGCGAACAAGAAATTTTCGTGTTCTTCAATTAAAATTTCCGCAGGGCTCGACTTTGTGACCCCTGCTGTTTTATCTGAATTTAAATGGTATTCTATCAGTAATTTAAAATTATGTCTCTAAGCTGATTACTGTCCTTAGATATGTCCGAATTATCGTGCCCCTCATGATACAATTAATTTGCTTGGTACAGGTTTTTTGCATTCCGAAGGACTTTTCAGTACATTGAAACCATCTAGGATGATAGAAATCCTTTATAAGGTTACATCTGGAACAACAACGAACAAACTAACAAAATTGTGGAATTTTCTTAGTGAGCGATAGATAGGGTAGTTCCTGCATGCTAATCACCTGGCAGAGCGCAAATAGACGGCACAAGAAAAAAGCGAAGCAGAGCGTTAAGTATGAACGGATAGAACCTAATAAAATCGAGATGCTATATGGAGCCCCCTCGGTAGGGAAGTGAAAATTGACCCATGAGTACCCTGTAAACCAAATTCTGTTCAACCGATAGGTTGGGCTAGTTTTGATAATTTTGCTTTTTGAACCACCTGCGGAATAGCGCCATATATATTTTTTGTATTCATTTTTGAATCACCCTGTAAAAAAAATAAATTTTTCAAACCCATGCGAAAATATTATCTTTTCCCTTAACTCTAGAAATATCTCAGATCTTTATTCGATTGTGAACAATTGCTCTGGTTGTAATCATAATGAGAACAGTGCAGCTTACAATAAAAAACCACCGGACACACTCACATATACTTAGTCATTTTGAACTGGGCTGAACCTGGAATCTTTATGCTCAATCATAAATAATTATTTAAAAAAATAAACAGGGAGGAAACGAACTTGTATCCATTATTTATGTAAATAGGCTCCATGTTTACACTCGTGTCTATCTATCAAATCCATAAAATCGTAAACATCCACCTTTCGGTCGTTAATTTGTATTTTATGAAACATGAAATTACTTGTGAAAGCGAGGGACTCAGCTAGTCCCCCCCCCCGCCACTAATTAACTTCTTCTCTTCTGGATAGATAAACTTTAGCAGGCTCTGATGAACTAACTTCCTGCTAGACTAGAGATTCTAGAATTAACTGAAAAACAAAACAAAATCAGTCTCCTCAACGTTTGCAGTTCACAGATTTGTTGTCTCTTGAAAAGGCCAAGATCTCCGTTTGATGGTTATCTTTCGAAACTGAGATGGACTTTAAATCTTCTGGTTCTTCCGTTAATGAACGTAGGCTGAAGCTACTACATAAAAGGGGCAGTGAATTGCTAAGACTATGCAAGACAACCTAAGCACCTTCAATGGACCACCCAACAGGCCTAACAAAAGATTCTCCCGAGATGAAAAAATGAAAAATAAAAATCGAAATCATCGTTCACGCCACTATCTTGATTTTCATCTGTTCAACGTTGTCTTCAGGTTTATAACCCTGGGGAATAATTCGCTTGTTGTCATATCGTCGATACAGAGCCGCCCTGGAAGCCTGGCCAAGACAAATATTTATTAACCTGATTAGGGCAGGTGTTTCGGATATGGTGACTTCGTCTTCCACGGCACACACTATCCTCTGAGATAATCGTGTAAGACATGATTGCTACTTATGCATAGTTTCTGCGATAAGATACCCCTTCAGGTAGGATGGCGGTCTTTCCTGTTTACATATTTCCTTTTACCTATATATATTGGTCGATCCACTCCTTCTGAAATGCTGGGAAGAGAAGGTGTTTGCATTTAGATGGAGTTTAATTTGATGATTTTAGCTGCATTGTGAATGAAGTATTTAAGTTGAGGCTCCATGTATGAATGTAGAGCTTTAGGAGGATGTTTGTATGAATGAATGTATGTCGTGCACATTCATGTTTTTATAGCACAGTTTAATGAACGATTAGATTTCTGAAGGATGGAATTATGAGATCTATGAGCACTTCCTGAGATGAGTGGTATCCGTGAATTAATTGATTTAATGAGCGCATGAAATGGAGTATGGAATGAAGCTGCTTTTTGCATGCTGATATGTAGGAGACTGCAGATATGTGTGTTGATTGGTTAAGTAGTGTTATTAGAAAGGCATATCTTAAGAGGAATCATTTTTATTACGGTACCCATTGCTAATTCGATCGATTCTATAGACAGACGCTTTCAGTTGGATAATGGCTTTCCTAAGAATAAAATAATTAGGACACATGAAACTCATACTGTTGTCCATTATAAACTCTAGTAAATATTACGTATAGCTACGATATCACGCATTTCTGAAGCGGCCCATATACGACGAACATGTTGTCCAACTTGGCGTGTCACACATGAACACGTTTTCCCCACACACTGTTAAACATGCTGCCCGACATCAGGACGAAAGCACATATCAGGAGCTGCTAGAACTGTTAGCTATTATCTTTTCTTCAATAAAGTTCACTCAAGATTCAAGAATGACGAATGCGTGACAAACATCGTCCCGACACGGTACAATATGTTGTCAAACACTTAGCGCCGCCCCTAAAAATCAAACTGATTTTCATCCAACCTCTTGACACACTGCTTGACACACCGTCAAACAGGCATACACACGATGAAATCTGCGTGACAACATTATTGTCCTACTCGAGTTGGCCAACATGCGTGACTGTGTATGGGCTCCTTAAGGAAGAATATCCGCTAGCACAGTCTGGTGCGGTCAAAGTCTGCGGTGTTTATGCTGTTTATATTCGCACGGGGAGTTTTAAAGACTTAAAAGCTTTCAAGAGAGGTTTTAAAGAAAGTCTCAGAACTTATGAAGAAGACTTTGCAGTCTTCAAGATAACCTTTGGAGCATTCAAAAAAAGCTTTGGAGCTTTCTAAGAAGTTTTGGAGTTTTCAAAAAAGACTTGGGATTTTCAGAAATTTTTGGAGCTTCCAAAAAAGCTTAGAGGTATTTTCAAAAAAGTTTTAGAGTTTGCAAAAAATATTTTGTAGTTTTGTAGTTTTTGGACTTTTAAAGTTCCATGAGAGTGTGATATAATTACGCATAAAAAATACGGGCGATTAACAAATCAATTAAAAATGTCAGAATACGCATTCAGCATTCTTGCAATAATCAATTGACCCAAAAATCAATTCTGAATTAAATATCACAATAAATGTGGCACAATAAAGTTAATACATTATAAGCAAAACATGCACCCCAATGCATGTCACACTCGAACAGCAGGTGACTGCATTTGTTTACATGTTTTGCAACATGTTTATACACGAGTCAAGCGATCACATCAAAATAAATGTTAAGCACAAAAATGCAAGTAAGTAACTTTGTTTAACATTCCCCAAATCACAATGAGTACACATTATAAAAAATTGAAAAAATGAAAAAGTGAAAAAATGAAAAAATGGAACAAATTGAAAAAATTAAAAAATGGAAAAAATTGAAAAACTGAAAAAATGAAACATTTGAAAAAATTGAAAAAATGAAAAAATGAAAAAATGAAAAAATTAAAAATTTGAAAAAATTTAAAAAATGAAAAAATGAAAAAATTGAAAAAATGAAAAAATTAAAAATTTGAAAAAATTTAAAAAATGAAAAAATGAAAAAATTGAAAAATTGAAATAATTGAAAAAATGAAAAAATGATTAGTGCTTGATGTCTTTCCAGTTGCCCCTCACCACATATATTCATAGATGAATCTGCGACCCTACAAATGGCAGGTGCCGTTGGTTGGCGAAGCGCTGTGTGATAATTTGGGGCACTATTCTCCACCATCACTTGTTGCAGTTTACCCACCAGTGAACCGCTGCACGTTACTAAAGGGTTTCTTTATCGTGGGCTTTGTGCGGGAACTGAATATACTTTATTGTTTGGTATCCCATGGTAATGTTATACCCGAACAGAGCTCTGCTAACCCCAATCATTTGTTTTATAGATCTACTATTTTGGGGGTCTTTAATAATTTAGGTGTGTTCTGCTTTTTTTTGTGCTGTATATTGTTTCTATTTTCTGTGTGTTATGTTGTGTTATTGACTAAGTGTTTGTGGATTAGTGTGTTCTATTGTGCTCTTCTTTTATTAAGTTTTATTGTGTTACTAATAAAGTGTTTTCATGCAGTGTACTGTGTTATGTATTTCTTTTTATTTTGTGTACTATTGTGTTATTAGCTAAGTGTTCTCAGGTAAATATTTATTTGCGTATATTTTCTTTTCAATTTTATATGTAGATTCCTGTAATTTATTTGAATATTTTTTCATTTATTTATTTATACGAAATACGAATGCTTTTTATTGGATATAAAATTATTTTAAACTTGTAATCAACTGCAAATCTAAGTAAACCAAAAATGGTCCATTATATGTGTGTATTTTTATTGACCGTTATTCATACTTTAATTAGGTTGTCATGGCTAATTTGGGTGGTTGTTTTATCATGCTAAATTGTTGTAAATACAAGATATGCTTCACTTAAATATGTGTGCGTTCGTGACTGCTCCTTAATAACGCCGAATTAACTATTTTCATTTATTTGTGGCGTCTGTGTCACCCTCGTTACGTTCCGATAATTGTAACGATGGTGGCCAACAACTTGAGTGCTATGTTTCCGCCGATTATATCCTATTTTTGCAATACATTATATTGCATATTCTGCCGTGTAGGCGCTTTACTGGCAATACCATAACGTTTTCTTCTCTTGCCACAGAGCGTCATCAGTGGTTTTTAACTAATTTTTTGAGTGAATGGTCACCCCCTAGTTCGTGTTTTACGCACGAATTTTTTTTTATATACCTATGTGTAGAATATGTATTATTCTTACATATATATATAGATATATATTATTCTAGTCATTATTCCAGTTCTTATACCTGGCTGATATTAAATATTAAATTGATAGTGAGGATATTATATGAACCTGTTTAATTATTCATTGAATGTATTTTCTTATATCTGCAGATCATTCTTGCTTGTGATAATTCTATTTTTTCTTTTTCTCGGTTGCCCTATTCTTAATCTTTTTTACTTAATTTTGTTTTATCTATATCTCCTGTAAAATTCTGTCGTGTATTTTTTATATATACATATTTTGTCATGCTGAAATGTCTAAGCATGCGTTCAGCATCATTTTTTGCATCCATTAATGTCCTTGTTCTTTCATGTATTATTGCCTTCAGTGATTCTATATTATTCAGCTTGGCTTATTACCTTTTTCAATTTTTTAAATATTCTTTTTTATATTTATTTTGATTTTATGTTTTATTCCAGCTTATTTCATAATTTTTCTAGCATTTATTTCCGTGTGAATTCCGTGTTCTGTGTTGTCATGTCTAACCTTTGTGTTTGTCATTTATTCAGGTTGTTTCTGCTTATGATATTACCCTTTTTTTTGGTTTGGATAAATTTTACTTTCTTCGTTAAGCTTGATTTTATTTTTGCTTATATATTTCGTTCTTATGTATAAATTTGGCTAACTCTGCTGATATGTCTAACCATGTGTTTTTCAAAATTGTTTTGTTTTAACTTGAGGCGTGCGGGTTGACTATTCTGTGTGCAACTTCACTTACTTTCAAGTTTGATTGCTGCTCATAGAGTTTATTTGCCAGTTTCTATTTTTCTGGGTAGAAGAAGATTTATCGTTTGATGCCATTTTTATAGTGAAAAGGTTTCTGTTCATTTCTTTTTTTATTGTAGATTATTTATAAATGAATTTTTTTAATATTGTGTTTTAAGTGCGTTAATTTGTTTTTTTACCCTCTTTCTCTTTCATATTGAGTTTCAGTGTGATATGTAAATTATTTGATGTTTCGCAGGGATCAAGTCTTGCTGTTTGGATAGCGCTAGTTTTTCATGGGATATTTATTTTAAATAAGTGGATTTTATATTATCTCTTCTGGAATTTGACACTTTGTTAGTAATATTTCTTTCTTTATAGGTAATTGTTAGCTGATCCAGCTTGTTTCATCTGCTGTCTATTTTAATGGTTTTCGTGTTTATTGTCTTCCGTTATTGGCTCAGTTTCTATTAACTTTGTGTGAATATTTAGTTTTGTTATTCTTGATTTTAAGTGCTATGTTTACCAATGTATGTTTTTAGTTTTTCTCTTTTCTTTTTTCCTTCCTTCTTTTTCATTTTTTCAATTTTTTTCAATTTTTTAAATTTTTTCATCTTTTCAACTTTTTTCATTTTTTTCGTAAATTATAATTAAGTGCCTGTCTGGATCCAAGTCTTCGTCTTCGTCTTCGTCTTGTTATTACAGCTAGTGACGTAACACCAATACAAGCTCTATCCGAATCCATGCCTATGCTACCAAGCTTTGCTACTTTGTATAACAGTTTTGACATCTGGTTAGCTTGATCACCAAGTCAAGGTTCGAGCTGACTTATTTAAATAGACATCGTATTGTGAGGTTATGTTTATTCGATGTCTGTGAAATCAAGCCGAGCAAACGAACGAATTCAGACAGGTGAGCTTCATCTTCGTCTAACTATTATAATAGCTGAGCTTGTTGTGTTTCGTCACTAGCTATAATAACAAGACGAAGGCGAAGACTTGGATCCGGACAAACCCTAAGATTAGGTTAGCAAATTCAATTGTGTATAAATAAGCTAGGGATAGTTTAATAACAAGAACTCGTTATTTAGTCTCTAGATATTCCAGTGTCTCGTAGCCTTAATTGCATTTCTCTTTTCCTAAGCATTTGCTCTCGGAAATAGGCCTACAAAGAGACCTGCTCTCTGAGCTTTTCTAATGGCTGACTTCGACGATCGTTGTTATTGGTAAACGCAACAAGGCGGCACAGCGTAGCATCCAATTCATTAGTTACGCATACTATTGTTTGGACCACTATTAACGAATTCATGGCGACGCTGCCTCATCATGTACAGGTGGTGGAAAGATGAATAAGAAATACAAATCCCATCTTTCTATTGCATGGCTTTCTATTACAAGAGTATATATGTAAATAGTTTGTGAGGTTTGATACTGGCAACAAATAATTGAAAATCACTATGTGCCGTTAGTAATTGGTTTAAAGCAAACTCATGAATAAAATTGCTGAATATCAGAAGGTTCGATATTGGAATCTGAATGATTGTCAACACAAATAAGACGGGTATAATTGGTGTTTAAAAAGAATAAACTGCGTCGACCAAATCTCCTGAAGTTTTTACAGAATTGTAAAGCTAATCTCCACGGGAACCCAAGTATTAAAAAATGCCCGAATACAAGTACTAACACTTTGTTTGCTTTCTCAGTACCTGATAGCTAGGATATAGTTGTAGAATCTGGACCACTCTCTCAGAATTGAGCTTGCATAAACCCCATATCACATGTAAAGATGAACCAACCGAAGTCGATGGGAAGAAATTTAATAATTAAATTGACTTATGAGTTCCTGCCTGTCACTTCTACTGCTCACTTCCAAACAAAACGAAACCTCCCTCTTTGTGTTTTCACCCAGCAGAACTGGACCATAAGACATCTCTTAACACTATGTGTACCAAATGTACACACATAATGCACATCACATCAACCTTCTTCATCTGCTCACATGACATGACAATAGAAAATTAGATAAATTTAATGAGAACGAGATTTCCTTACACCCTCACCTTTTCCGCAAAGATATTTCGAGATGAAGTAACCCAAAAAATTTCACCCTTTTCCACGGGACTCGCCTACCTCATCCTTGGGGGTATGTAACCCCAACTTGACCAAAACGTCGTAAGAGACAAGATTTGAAACATTCTATGATTATTCTTGTGCCTTTATCCTTTTGGTCTGATGGGTCTTCATAAGCAAGCTTACACACGGGTTTTATGAAACTTAGGAAAGTAAGGTCATCAATTGAGGGAGATCTGGAAAATGTTATTAACTAGACCAGTAGAGTTGGACTATTGTTTAACTCAAAACAAACAATGAGACAACGGGATAGCACTGCAGAAGACCAGATTAGTCTCTTTATCCAAAAGGTGTTCGAAATATTTACATAAGGCAATAATTGTGAATGGAAGTGGGTTTATAGTGGTAAAGTTTAGTAGATTGTCTAACATACGGAGGAGGAGAAATTAATAATTTTTGGCTAAGGAATTTAAAATTCCTCAATTTTCTGTGCTATATTTATGTAAATTTTTTATTAAGAAATAACCTAAAATATTATTTGAATCTGCAACCTATAAACAACTATAAAGGAGTTGTACAAGATTTTTCGACCTAAACTAGCGCCATCTCTGTTTCGAAAAAGACATTCTAAGAAATTCTATTTTTTTGTAAAGCTAGTTTGGTGGGTTCACACATATATTCGCGTATCCAGAAATACAAGTCTACTTCCAGATAAGTTAGAAATAAAAAATATTCATTTTTATTAGTTTGATCGATCGAAGTTTCGATACAACGAACGGCTACACAACGATGGACAGCTTTACTTTTTTCATAGAATTTCGAACATAATTTTTTTTTACTTGCTTGATTTGTTACAGTTATTAGATTACTCACGACTGAGCAGCAAAAGCTTCAAGACCAACAAACTGCAAAAAATAACTGTCTCTCGAATGTTGGTAGGATCTGCTTGGAGTTACTGTCAAAAATGCGTGCACATAAGCATTTCAAATCCAATCCCCGCAAAGTGAATTTATTTGAAAAATCACACATTCTTTGATTACGGTATTTGGAAAAGAAATTGTTTTCCATTCTATTTCCCTTCAGTCACCAATCATCATCATTATAAAATCATCATTAGTCACCACCCACAATTAATGAATCTTTCTTAAGATAACGACGCATGCGTAGAATAGATTTAGATTTTATGAAATTGTGAAAGAAGTGCGCATGTTGCATCGTCTTGTCGGACATTATGTTGTCTGTATAGAAAAGACAGAAAACAAAAACTCCGTTTCATTTGAGAGCCCTCGCCATCTAATCACCAGAATTTATAGGTCTAAACTATTCACGGATGTTATTTTACAAGATTCTGACTTCATTTTTTTGTTTTACTAATTCATTTTTAATGCGTGGGCTACAACGCATTGGTAAATTATGAATCCGGCGCTGTAGAGAGATAATTAGTTAATGTTTTTTTTTTGTTTTTTACCTATGTTAAGTCTTCCGTTAACGTAGTGATTCTCGAATGCCTGGTCGTAAATATTGAGGAAAAAGTGACACGACTAAAACTATGGATGGAGAATAACATTGAGAAAAATTAAGAAAATTATTTTGACAGAGAAAAGATACCTGAACTGCACCGATACAAATTTGGTGAAGTTGCGAATAAACGGCATTCTGATGCTTTACATTTTGTTTTATTTAAAGCATGCGCAGTTTAGTTAGTGCAATATTGTTGATTGTGATTCTTATAATAAAAATGTTAAGAAATAGTTAAAAAGTGGCATTCCAAAATATATAGCTATGCGCATGCTTGGATACCCAAGTTTTGTTTGAATGTTGCAATTTTGATTTTTCTTCTATGCACAAGGGCGTCAAGTTTAATACCTATATGATTTTGAGAGAGCGTTCTCAACTAGCATTCATAGTTGAGAGGAATGGGAGGGTAATCGCGTGACAATTGACTCTGATATATGTGTCTTTACGGACGACGGTTCGAAAATGATGTGGGAGTGGGAGTCGGGGTATACTCAGCACTCCCTCAAATACAGGAATCGTACCACCTACCAGACCAATGTAATGTGTTCCAGGCAGAGGTTCTGGCCATCTGCAAAGCCGGAAGGCTACTGCTTACAACTTATGATCTACCTAGCGATCCAGTTATTATGATTTGTATTAACAGCCAAGCTGTTATTAAAGCTCTGGACTCGAGTATCATTAGATCGCGTCTAGTGCAACGATGTCGCTCTGAGCTCGGGAAACTGAGAGCTAACCAACCACGGAGTTATTCTCTGCTTGGTGCCGGGTCACATACCTGGAAATGAGGCAGTTGATGCTCTTTCTTGGAAGGGTTCCGCTATGAATATATGTCTAACAGAGGAACCCGTAGGTCGGCCCCAAGAATCAGTGGAGGATTTTAGATGTACTAGTCTGCAAGCTGTCAAATCGTAGATGGGGAGAACGGATCTCATGCATGACAGCTTTGGCCCGAGATTTGTCCTGTGAAAACTGGATTTCTGCTGAAGAGGAACCGTATTGATATGCGTAATCTTATGGCAGTTATTATGGGACACTCTTGGCAAACATGCAGAGCGCATGCAAGCCCAATACAATGACGTCTGCAAAAAGCTGTATGGACGAGGAAGAGGTTTAGAGCGTTAAGTACCTGCTGTGCGAATACTCTAACCTTTCTAAGCGTAGGGGGAATTCGCTTGGTAGCTACTTTTTCTGTGAACTGGGGGAATTAGCAGACAAAGAGTTGGAGGACCTGGTAAGGTCAATTTTCTCTTGTGACTGGTTTCATGGCAACCCCTAGCTCTTGAATATCTCTTACAGGCAGGGTTCCAATATAGTGGCATCACAATGGATGGTTTAAATGTGGCTGATCGTACACGTTCTTCAGATGGCCGCCACTCTAACCTTACCTAACATAAACTTATTATATGATCCGTGACGACCAAATGATCAAAATGTCGTCAGACTCTATCAATGACATTAGACATATTTGGTGAAATAAATTTGGACTCATCAAAATTTTGGGAACCTACCGTCCGAATCTCCAGATAAGAGTTCCAACCAAAAGCTTTGTTTTTTTTTATTATGGTTATGAGAAGATTCAATATTAATGGAATATATCCAAGTGATTGGAATTGGTTGATAGTATGAAGGATTGCCACCTTTTTACTGCCAATTAATACATTTGATTATTAGATTTATTTATTTTTTCGTACTTCACCTCTCTTAGGAGAGTAGGACCACCACTCCACAATAGCCGCTCCACCTAGACTTTGTTATCTGACGCTTTGCATATTAGCTGCATGTGTTGATTATTAGGAGCAGCCCGTCGCGTTCGTCGGAGCTTTTTTGATGATTGCTATACATGGTTTTTTTTTTTATTGACGCTTTTACCTTACAATTGAGAGATATTACCTAAACAAAATTGATTTCTTAGTCGATTCTATGACAATTTGAAGTTAATGCTGTCGAAGTTGTTGTTAAATTATCGAAGCATTATCAAAATGGGGTAATTTTGAGCGTAATTTATTAAAGATCGTACAGAAACAGATATCTTACGACCAGCAAGGACGAATCTCCTAGAGTGCCTCACATACCTGTTTTCCTCGATTTATTTCGTCCGATTTATGTTGGATGGTAGATGTAGTTTCTTCTCCCCTAAACTGCAACTTCGGAGTTCTTCGTCAGAATCTTTGGCCAATTTTGCTCATCAATTGAATCCAGTACTGCTTATTTACAGTTCTCATGGACAAAGATTATTTCAGCAGACATTTAATTTTCGAATGAATTTTTGACTAATTATTGAACTCAAGATTTCATATATGCTAATCCCTGAAGTATAGATTGTCGTTCTTTTTCTGAATAGGGTCCGTTGTCTAAATCTTGAAGGCGTTGGTATTTTAACCAGTTTCTTAGAGAATCTATTATTTTTTTATATATATATAGAACTTTTCTATCGGAGAACATGGGCCTTATATACCTTGCCTTACTGTTGGTATAATCCGCCATATGTTTCGGTTTCAGCGGGTTGATCCATTTAGGTCTTCTAATGGTAATTTGTTTTTAACTATATATCTAAATATTGACTCCGATGTGATACGACTAATCCACACATGCTAATTATAAATTTAAACGCTTCTCGTAGAACCGAAAATTTTAGACCCCCCTCCCCCCTCCCCCCACCTTAAGGGGGCGTTAGTAAAACTTCAAAATTATGAACACTTTTTTTCAATATTTTCCCTGAAAGAGTATTTAAATTTTTCGACAAACTCTCCTGCGTACAAGCCTGCTTCTAATATTGTTTCCTCCACCGTTAATATGTGTAATCCAAATTCCCTTAACGTCTTTGAATAGGGCTTAAAGTTTGCTTCAAAGCGTATAATCTCATTGTGCGGTTCCATCCAACATAACTAGCTCCATTAAAGTCATCGTATCGTCGTCCTATAACAGCAATATGAACAGCCTTCACCCAGCTTTATTGGATTAAGATTTACCGACCATGTTCGGTGTACCTTTTCAATAACTCTCCAACTTTTACGACCATATCAGCCATTAACATTTCATTTGGCTGCACAGCCGGAACGTTAATCGCCGAGAACGTGAATTTTACGACCGCAACTTCACGTCAGGAAGGAGTCTCATTTCGGAGGACGACGTCGCCGCTGCCAACGATTGATATGCCCCAATAATGGGGGACTCCATTTTTTTTTGCTAGCCAGCAAAAATGCCAAAAACCCGCACCATCATCGATAAATGGCGGCGAAAACTTTTCCATCGTATATCGTGGCCTTCCTGGGCTGGGCGCTATATCATTGCTAATAAAGTTAGTGTAAATCTGAGGACCAATATTTACCTTGAAGTTAGCGTGTTGTGTAGTATCACAGTCTTTGGAAGGATTTTCTGCTGATGCTGTGGCCATTCCTCATGTACATACTTGCGTCCGTTGATCTGATGTTTATGCTACGTGTGAAAGGTGAGAGCTATAAATCTTGGCGATTCCGTTGTGAAACTGGAGATTGTGTGAAAATTCAAGATAAAATAAAGAAAATACCCGAGTTTGTTGGAGAATTTTATGGGCAACAGTACTTGGGGGGATTTTTTCCTACTATGGATGTATGTACATAATATACGCGAGTATTCATCAGGGACAGAAAGTATCAGTCTTGTTAGGATGAGAAATTCATTGGATCATTTATATCCTGCCATAAGGTATAAGTCTTCCTCATCCCAGAGGTCATATGCAAGTTGAGAGGAGTTTGGAGTAAATGAAATGAAATTCTATACTGTCACTTCGGATCGCATCGAAGCTGTTTTTGGTGTGTGTGGAACCTGTTTAGTTCGAATTTCCTAAATGTGTTAATCAAATAGGTGTGAAAAATGTTGAGGACTTCAAGCTATATTTAGATTTTCCTTCAGTCTCGAATATTTGCAATTGTAATCCAAGATTTATGAAAGCTTGATCAGTGCAGTTTTCCCTTCACCACTGACACGGAGACGATTGAATCTCATTTTTACGTTCATGAGCATGCGTGACAAGATCTTCTTTATGCAGAAAGGGGGGACAAAAACTTTTTGATTCCGTTTTTCGATGAAGATGACACATGTAACAGGATTTGAATTTATACAAAAGTAACGTGAAAATTTATTATAGTTTTCGATCGGGTTGGTTAAAGAAAGCAGCCAAGTGAGTAGAAGAAAACATTATTAGAAAGTAGAAAAAGTGTAGTGAAGGAAAAGTAGAAAAGTGAAAGAAAAAAAGAAGTATAATAAAAAGAATCAGTGTTTAAAAAAGCAATAATGGCCCCAAGAGTTCACTATGCGGAGCCAGAGAATAATACAGATGTAAGGAGTTTGTGAATCTGATCCAGCTCAAGATTAAAGAAAACATTCCAAGTTGATGTTTCCATTGAGTTTTTTTTTGTTTACCCAGAAAGTCGAAAATATCATAACCACTTTGTTCGAATATTTATAATTATATATTAATTTTTTTTTTATAATTTATCCGTGATTTCTACACATCACAATGTGACTTAAACAAAACAACATTAAAGTGGTAATTCTAGATCCCACCTGTACGTTTTTTACGTTTTTCAAGCACTAAACTGCGAAATCAAAATATTCTTTGTATCTTTCCATAAACTTGATTCCCAAAAATATTATATATTGTACAAAGGTATTTGCTTAAGAAGGAAGTTTTTTTTGGGATTCTCCGGTATATAGCAAAAGCTAAAAAACGTTTTTAAGTTGTTATTCTATCATACAACCCATTATATTTTTGGTGCCAAGTTTCATGGCTTGATGGGACTCATCAATAGGTCCCAAATAGCTAAATTGAGTGACTTGAAAAACAAATGAAAAAATAGAACAAAGAAAAGAAATTAAAAAATTAAAAACATTGAGAAAAATAGAAAAAAAAATTTCTTTATTAAAAAAACCAGATTCATTCGAAACGAATCGAACCTGTATTTGCCCGCAATGAGCTCAAAAGGAAAAATAACAAGGAAGAAGAAGAAGAAGCGTTTCGTGTTAGCAGAAAACCTTACACTCATCGGTGCACCTTAGTTTTCTGCCTGCTGCAGACGCTTGAAACAGATCAAATTGATCTGCTCTCATAGAAACTCAGAATAAATTCTAGGTGTGACATGTCGTTCCTTATGTTACTGTTGATAGTTGATAGACCTTAAGCGATTCACTTGGATCAGATCTCCACCAGATTAGTTGATATTTACTATCGGATTCATCAACTTCTATTTGCCGATACATTTTCTCGATATCAGCCGTAAATACGATCGGGGCAATAGAAAACGTAAAAGAATGGAAAAAAACGTCATCCTGTATAGTTGGACCCGTACATAGTATGTCATTTAAGGATATGTTCTTCGATGTTTTTGTCGAAGCGTCTAAGTTTTGTGGTGCTGTTATCCGGCTTAAAGACACAATGATGAGGCATGAAATAGTATGGTGCCTTAATGATGTTGATGCTAGTTTCTCGCATGTGACCCAAGCGAATATACTCTTTCATAAATTCCACATATTGTGCTTTAACCATCTCATTATTGGCTAGCTTTCGTTCCAAGGATCTAAATCTTTGCAACGCAATGTCTTTGGATTCCCCTAATCTAGTAGGCTGAGCCTAGAAATGGGAGGCTTACGACAAAACATTCATTCAGATTTCTTCTAGTGTTTTGATTGAAGTATATCTCACACCGTTTCTCAGCCGTGGTAAATTTTGGAGAAGACCCTTCGGTCTCTTCCAACTTCCAAAAGCCCTCAACTTGTTGATCTAATCTTTCTTCTTTGCTGCATATTCCACAGATTGCGTCAGGTTGAGAAATATTATTGACTTTCCCTGCCACAGTCCAACCAAACACAGTATTTTGAAGTGTTGGTAACATTTCTCCCAATTTTATTTGGCCTATTGATAAAAGTAAAGAGTAAATCTCTGCACCAATCAAAAGATGGCTCTGAGAACCTTTGCATTGCGGATATGATGGTATTGATTTGGAAAAGGTGTTATCTGTATGCAGTAAAGTGTTATGTCTTTTTGAACACTTGGTGCATGCTCGGGCTGTAACTCACATTAACTCCTCTTACATGAGCGATACGTTTGAGTGGAGTTAATTCTTGAAATCTTCTAGTCCATTAATCACTGTTGAAGTGAAAGCCTTTGAGATACCTATCCTGCGGTTATAATCTTCAAAGGATCTGCTCTTGTTTCCTAAGGCCTCTAACGATTGGAAGTGCGTCTCTAAAAACATTAAGAAGCTCTTCATGGATTGTAGTGCCCTGGGTTGGCTCAAACATTGGTCGTAAAGTGCGTGTGTGGTGCGGTTCAATCTTTTCACTAAAAGATGATGTAAAAGTGGATCCCAATGGTTGGCGTTTATTCCCAAATTTTCTAAGCCGAGTAAGCATTCCTGTGTTGTGTCATGCAGGGCTTTGATGGCAGCAGACCTTTCGTTGGTTATGCTGGGCTGCGACAGCAATCTATTTAGCAGTGCCGTAACCAGTAATCTAGGGTTCTCGTATCTTTTGATGATAATCTTCCAAGCAGCAGTATAGTTTTTATCAGAAATGGTAAGATGCCGCACTAGCTTTTCGGCTTCGCCTGATAAACTGCTTTTGAGATACCACATCTTCTGGCACTCCGACATTGTCTGCTTGTGCACTACTTCAGTAAAAATATCATGGAATTGCCGCCATTTCAAATAATCACCATCAAAACGTTGCAAAACAATTTTAGGCAGCTTCATTACTGAATTTGAACTCACAGTCATATCAGCCTTGTGACACCTATGATTCATATTACCCACATAACTGTATAGTTGTGCCAAAGTATTTTGCACTTTTTCCACTAAGTTGAAATATGCCTCTGTATCATAGCTTGCTATTGTGGGATCATCGATACTATCCCAGATTTTGTAATGGAGCTTTTGAACATCATGTAAGTATTGCTCTATTATTGTGATCTTAAGCTGGCAGAACTGCTCTGTATGAAATTCCTTGGTTACGGCTAATCCTGCTATTGTTTTACGCAATACGTCTATGACAGATCGTTGTTTATGCAAAATTCCGGAGATGTTTGAACCAAATTTCTCATTCGTATGTTCTGTGTGGGTTGTGTGATTTGTAGATAGATTATCTTCTATGTTATTTGATGCTTTATCTGCTCTAGCGATAGATTCTCTTCTAAGGGTTGGTTTGTTTTTTTGATTGCCTCAATCCTTTCCTGTATATCTTGAATGACCGGCTCATAACCTTGCTTATTGCTTCATGATAACCGGCGGAGAGGTATGGGTGATCTGACTTGTCTCCCAATTGCTCCATAATGATTACATCCGTTGACGAATATTCATCCCAGTATTGATTTAGTGCATTTGACCTTGACTTTAGATAGTCTAAAGTTTTCCTGTCCGCGGAATCCTTCTTATAGTTGATGACTAACCTCTGAATCTCGCTCCCAATCTTCCTCTGCGGGCTTATAAGTTCTTCTAAACTCATGATCAAATCACGTCGGGGTCACCAATGTAAATCAGAAGTTCCCTTACTCTGATGGAATGTAGATGAGTTCACGATACCTGTATCGTGAACGAATTTGTTGGAGCTGTGTCCGGTTCTTGTACCGACACAGTAAATAATTTATTGTTCGTCGCAATGAATATGGTGATAACAACGATGATGCTTACGATGCTTATATCGTAAGTTAATTGCTGATTGTTTTCGGTTCTTGTACCGAGACAATCTTGCTCGAGACTCACAAAAGCGAAAAGTACTGGTAAGGCAACATCTTGTATATGATAATGAAAACTGATATCATTTTATTTATTTTGCACGATATTTATACAAGCTTAAAACTAGAGTTACTTAAAGCTAGGGTCAATAATCATTGCAGCACTAAATTATTGAAGTAAACGCATTGCTAACATACACAAAATTAGCGCATTTACAAATTACTAATTCGAATGACCTGTGCTTGTTCCGCGTTTTTATTTTCTTGTGTTGTAAGCCAATTTATGTGTTGTCAGCGAATGCCTTTATGCTTTCTAAGAGAAGGTCAATGATTTGTGAAATGCATCCAATAGAATTGTCTTTATTGATTTAATGAAAACGAATTAAGATTAAACACCGGTAAAAAATTCTATAGAGTAATCTCTATCTTTATTGTACAAAAGGTAAATTTATATTTTTATCAATTTCAGGACTCAAATCATTTATTTCTTGGAGTCCACCTGGATAACTGGCTGCTGGTATTGACTGGTTAAGTTATATTGTACGTACTATGATTGGTGGTGGTAATTACCGAATATTTATATAATTACCAAAAGTACTTAACTGATTGATATTATCACCAGCTCGCTTCTCTGCTCCTCGTCTCGACCGCAATGAGCTAGATGGTTCATATATCGGCGATTATAAAAAAATAAAATAAAGACAATCGTAGCACTTATGAATAACCGAGATATAAACTTTCCTACTTTCTGAATCCCTATGTTGAAATTAAATGATGGATATGTTCAAATACTACCCTCCTGCTCCTCCCCTCACCTCCCCAGGAGATGGGATAGTCATACTTGCCTTTTCCCCAACACCTGTAATTTTTTGGATGCCTATATATGAATGCCTTCTAGTAACAGGGGTGTGTACGACCCACTCCATTGATGCAAGATCCAAAGCTCTGGGGAGTAAAATGTGAATTACGTAGTTGCATAGATCGAAGAACGAGTTATACTAATCAACTGTACATTCGAAGACCTTTAATTTGTTATTCAACATCCCCAATTGGAGATAATGAGTAGGTATGCTTTACAACAAAACATTATTCCTTTATCTGGTAACAAAATTGTCATCATTAGCTATGCAGCTATCGTAATCGGATATCCGCACCCCTCTTTCCAAGCTCTGATGGTCCACATAATGAAACAATTTAGTACAATTTTTCCAATAGAAATAAGTTTAGTACTAAAAATATAAAAATGGGCATCAATTGAGCAACTTCTAGCGATTCCATAACACTCTTTGTTTTTTTTTAAAAAACATTATAAAATTTTCAAAATCTCCGTAGAAATTTGACAACAATTTTTTCATAATTTTCTGAAGGGGATGACGTTATTCTCTAGGAAAAAAATGTCAAAGCTTGTAACATGTTTGGAAGCTCGCCCACATAATTCATGCGGACAAAGCAAGTAATATCCCCCATTACACTGCCGGTTAGAAGAAGAAATAACTAGTGATGTCGTGTAAAAAGCAATTATAAATGAGAAATTCCCACAAGGACGATATTTTTTCTGTATTCCCATACGATTCGGACTGTTCAATTTTTATAAAACGACAGACAAAGTTCAGCCTTAATGCGATTAACACTACTCAGTGAGCAAATTTAGTCCACTGTTAACCACTTGCAGTATCCATGAAATCCCAGCATTAATTTTCAACGCCACAGTCGCCTTTACCAGGATCACCACCATCAACTTCTGTTCCCGTCCTGCAGTAGTAGAAGGAAGTCCCTTCCTTTATGCACTTAAAAGTCCCCCAATTTATAAACCGGAAAACCAGCTATCGTGCTAAATATATCCCAAGTATCCTACAGGATAAGTGTGGTGAAAAAGATTACAAAAAATTGGATATGGTCATATGGACTTATGCTTGTTTCAGAGAGGGTTTTGCGTCATGATAAAACTTATTGTTCGTCAAAAACAAAGGACAAAAAATCCCTCCAACAATTAGAGTGATAGGATTGAAGTTAGAATGGTGTGCGGCGTTGTGTTGACTAAGACGTTTGCCCTTCTCTCTCTGCTACAACCATATTTTCTGCACCACAATGCATTAATTTTGCAGAGATTTCATAATACACTGGGACGCTGTCCGTCTGATGCCCGTGTGACCTCTTCTCATGATTTATGGACCAAATGATGCTGTAATCGGAACATCTTTAGCAATGGATCTGTATATGAATGGTATTTTGCGATTTACGCACACTCTTCTGATTCCTGATGTACCACCATTGAGAATGCCCCATCGCTGCTTTGGGATTGTGATCAAACACGTTTTCTCACAGGAGGCAACATGTGCTGCTTCTGCAACTGGTTTCCTCCACCAGGTGATGAATGATGTGGAAAGGTTTCTGGCTGCATTTAATTCGTGGATTTATGAATGAACGGTAGAGGTACAGAGATTAACAAAAAACTGCTTAATTGGATTCGCGTTATCACGAAAATAAAATGATGGATACTACTGCAGAGGAGATTTATGTAGGTATATCCCTTTAATAGATGTCCGGAAAATATAAGAGGCGAATGATTTCCTAATTATTTTGCCATCTATGTACTAAATTTCGAATCTTTCGACTATTCCTATGGAAATTTGCAAAAGAGTTAAATCGATTTGGGTGCCTCTTATACCAGAGCTGGAAAAGTTTTTTTTGTCTTAGGAATTTATTTGAACATGTTTCATTTGTCGTATAAGCCCCTTCCCTTTTTCAAGCCTAAGTTAAATTCAAGTAGAAGGCTTCATGCTGAAAAAACACAGCTACTATGATCAATGACGATTGTGCTTGCCAAGAGTGAGGCTTGCACGTATATAGCCTAATAGTTTTGTCTTGGAACTAGTACTTTGGTATGCTATAAGACTACTGGCTGTAGTGTCAAGTCTCTCCTATAACTTGAAGGGTGGATCACGTGATCCACTGCCGTCACTTTATGTTCTACAATAATTAAGCCCGAACGGAGCTAACAGTCTCGTTTAAGGACTCTGCATGGAGAGTCCACTGGTAATAAGTATGGTCATATAAGGTCATACATTACGAAGCCACACCAATTGGGTAGCTACATTGCAAACTTGGTTCCACGGGGTTGAGGAGTCCTGGAAAGTTCTACTATAGTAGTACTATTCACGCAACATGGAGAAGTGGTTATGGTAGCCCATATGCAAGCAGAAAGAGAATGTCTGAGACTTGCATCATTTGGGCGGATATTCTTCTTTGAACAAAGAAGTATGTCCTTTGAATAAATTGCATAGTACGTCCGAGGATCTGAAGGATGGTCACTTATAAATGTATGCTTAGATATTTGACTTTCGGCGTGGAGTTGCTCTAAATCAACCGGGTGCGGTGACCCACAGATCGGCAGAGATTTTAGATGTGTCTCGCTTCGACCAGTAAGTTAATGTCAAGCATGCACTGGCATAACTGGTATACTCATTGGGACAGGATATACTCTGTTTCATGATGGCGCTGATTGCCGCATTGATACTAATCTTTGCATTAAGACTGCCTTGGAAATAAGGCTTCATAGCTAGGTGGACACCACGTAAAACCCAGACAGAACCTGTATATTTAATTATGGCCAACAAAATTTTACAACTGATCCTAGTGTCCAAAAGTAGTACATTTTCAAATACGGTGTAAAATATGCAGAGAGCGAATCAGAATTTCTTCAAAGTCGTTTGAAGGAAAGTAAAAGAAGCAAAGAAATATTTTAAAATTTCAAAACCTCAAAACTTTTCAGAGCTATTGCGCGGAGGGGGTGGAGGGGGGGGGGGGGGGGGCTAAAACAGGAGTTCTGTTCCCTATCCTAGTTTAGGTTCATGATGATATCGGAAAAATTTACAAATTACGTAAGAATGTGTGAAATAGAGTAAAAATAAAAAAAAAAAAATTATTGCCCTACATTTTCAGCATACAAACGGTATGCTAATTCTACATTTCCTCCATAGGAGGCTCCCGTGATACATAATCCAGAACGTAGCAATTCTCTGCTGATTTGTATTAGACGCAATGATTACAGAGGACAACCAAACCCGCAAGGAATTTTGTTTAGGGTAGAATGTCTGAAATTCTTTAAAACTTTTACCCCACCTAAAACACTTAACTTAATCGTGAAAAAAATTACCTTTAATCTGCCATTTACAATCCCCCCGAGATATGGAAATGATGCGGGTCTCAGACTTCTAATTTCTAAGGGGTACATTAAGGCGCAGAATTTTAACTAATTTCAGCAATTAATTGGTGACTGTAAAACAAAAAGGCAAGAGAACTCTACAATTGAAGTAATTATAGAGTTGCGGAGGAGAGAAAAAAAACGTCCTGCTGAGACTAAGAAGGCGTGCGATGATCATTGACGTTATCCTAAAAAACAAAATTGCCGGATCTGGAGGAGACTTTTTTAGTTCACCTTAACCTTTCTTTACACCCATAATCGCACCACAATTTTATTCTTTAGCAAGCCTATGCTTGTAGGTTTCACCTTTCTAGTCCTAGCCTAGGCTCTTAAGTGTACTAGTCATCGCCCTGACGCCTTCTGTATTTTTTTTATTTCCCTCTTAATATCGCTGTTGTTTTTGTGTTGTTGTTCTTGTTGTTGCTGTCCGTTTTTCAATCAAAAGTCCTTTATTTGACTCGATTCGACACGCCCGCACGGCTGGCTGCCGAAGCATGGTTTATCATTCAGTGGAATTTCAACTAATCAGCTCCCTGGGTATATAAGCGGAAGAGCATCCCCAGACAAGGAGTTGGGACAGGAAGATAGTAGGCGCTATCGATGCACCCGCACCACAACCACGCCACTGCTGGTATTCAAATTCAATTAAAGTTGGTTCCTGTGGATGAGGTGATGAAAAACTGGCGTGCTCCATATAAAAGGGAATTTCGTGTTTTTCCTCATACAAAAAAGAAAATGGGAAACTTCGAATAGAGTTCGAGCGGTGGTCACACGTTCTTTGATGAAATAGTTGGGAAGGCTGGGAAATTTCTCACCGGGGTGGTGCTGTGAGGGATTATTGTCAGAGTTTTGCAGAAAAATTCGCTTTTATGGGTTGGAATTAGATTGGAAGGCATTTGGATTAGTTTGCATGGGGAAGTTAGAGGTGTTTCGACTTTTAATTGAGGTGAAGGAGTAACGAGCTATTTTCATTGAGGCAAAGTCCTTTAGGTTGTTTTTATTACCTCTGTCGTAGATGTTTCATCCAATAAACTGTAGAGTTGACAGGATGAGAAGGGTGAGTTTCTAATGAATGCTTTTCATTTTTGCGTGCCACTTTTTATAATCCACATCTTTGGAGCTCCAGGAATTGTCTATTTTGGAGGAGTGAACTTCATATGCTGCGGTTCCAACAGAACACGGTTGGGATTGGGAGGCGAGTTCCTTTGATAGTTTTTTTTTCATCTTCACTGGTGTGATGAAAGTTAATATGTATGAACAATTGAAGCAATACCGTTAGGTTTTCTTTTTTGTTTTAATTTATTTTGGGTTTGCGAGGATCATTGTTAGTCTTTTTTTTATCTGGACGAAATGAAGATATGCACTCCAATTTTGCTATCCTAAAATAAACCGTTACAAAAATTTGTATTTTATGGTTTATTTCGACAATTTGAGGTTAGAGCCTATATTAAGGAATAGGAAGTAGCGAACCTATATGTAGTTTTGGTATAGAGGGACAAAAACAGAATCGTGGAAAAAAATGCTAGATTGCAAGATATTGCAATTTTCATTTGGGTGCGAGAGCTCTTTCCAGAGTACCACATCTACTTTACTTCATACTCTGATAAGAATCTTTAGATCCAGCTATTTTTGTAATTACATTCGTACTTAACAAAGAATTATCAGAGTGACATACACACCAAAAGCTAGGGAAATACACATTGATTAACTGCAGTCCAAGAAGTCTAATATTATGGAAAAGATCCTTGATAGGCATATCAGAGATGAACAACTACAAAACGAAGGAATGAAGAAGAAAAAAAATATACCAGCCAGGTAGAGAAATCATAATAGAAAATCATACCCTAACGGTAGCAATTTCTAATGTGTGCCTACAAGGTTGTAGTATTCTCCCTCTTACTGCAGACGAATTACAAGCAAACTCAGACAAGTCAGTATTGAAATAGAGAGCTATGACGATGATAGGACCATATACTAGTTAATCACAACCAGATTCGAAAAACCATCTCGGAACTTCGTATATGGTAGGGTAAATAGAATGGTGGCTATTGATTGAGATTATCAAAAATCCATAAAAGAACACAATGTCTATTTTCATGATGAACAGCAACAAAGCAAACTAGAGCTTTCCAGTATCCTGATTTCAGTTGCTAAAGAAATGCTAATGCAATGGCTGAAAACCCAAATGAAATTCCATTAGAAAAAAACTGAGAGTACCTGGAGGCAATCTAAGTTGTTCTTAGAAAACCATTCCCAGAAAAAAACTTCTGATCTTAATTTAAATTGAACAATATTTTAGTTCAGCTTAACTGAATGGTTATTTCTAATTGAATCCTCAATTTGTGAAGTATTGAAGTGTGGAAGTCAGCGAAATCGAACAGAAGTTAGCGAAAGTTAGCGAAAGTTAGCGAAAAGTAATTTTTAATCATTTCTAGTTACTCAAAGGAGTTCACTGTTTTTATAATTAATGTTCTCTTACTTTAGGTCGCTTAATTAGGTTATAGTTGCCAGTTGGGTTTTAAGACTAATGTCAACCGCAAACAAGATCACAAGGCAGTACATCACCTGCACATTTCTAAACATGTCGGACAAGTTTGCACAATAGGCTTTTTACTTATCCCTCTATTTCAAAATCTTTTTCACTAACTAGGTAGGTAATAGGACTCCAACACAATCAGCTATAGTTATTTCGACTAGTATGACTTAATTCAATATTCGAAGGTTAAGGATATAACTGCAACTTGTCTAGGTGTCATTTTATATTTTCAATATAATTCAAGCAACTACAGAGCTCCTGAGAAAAACTCTCATTACTTATGCCTGCCATGTGTCTCCTGTTCTCTACATTGAAATCAACTGTCGCCTGTTAAAAACTTAATTTCCTGTTCTCTTACTTTTGTCAATTCATATTTCAATTTCATTCGCGCAGCGTTAGATTTTTTTAAGCATGCACTTTGAAATATGAAACAGTGTTGCTATCAAATGTGTTAAATCCGTGATAAGTGATAATTCAATCCTGGGCATGACAGCTTTCAATGAAAATGTAAAAAATTTGAAACATTAATTCGACACCGTAATTCAAGGAGTGTTGTGCCTGGACATGTTCATTTCAACGTTTCCAGTGCCATGTCAGATTTTAAAAAGATTTCCTGACACTTTGCCAATTTTGCAACAAGCTCTCAACGACTGTGTATAGTTCGAGTCCACCCGGTAGGTAGACTCATAAATTCTTGTAATGTTGCCGCTCTGATCAAAGTGTTTTATTGCAGTTATATTTGACAATAAAAAATTGTCTTAATTGGAATTCTTCACGGCACGGGCCTTAATCTCAGGCACTTACATATTTATGGGCAATTATCTGGAAATTATTGTGGAGTGCCTACAAGTTTTCCTCCACCTTCTCTCCTTCGAAACCATCTAACCAAAACTATTTCATGTAATAAACTGCACTCGTCGTAAAAATCCATTAGACAACAATTTGTTACTATGGGGAATGGTCCAAAACATGCCATTGAATCATTAGCACAAGATTTCAAGCAATTTGTCTAAAACCGTCCTCAAGGTGGACAACAGACTTCCACGTTCGTATGTGGAAGTACTTGCAAAAATGGGAGAGAAGGAAGATGAGGAACGGGTGAAAATCACTGAAGAGGAGGAAGTTAGAAATTCTATCGAAATGGACAAAATATGGCAAAGTCATAAATATGGGTGTCAAGTGGACAGCAAATATATTTGTCGATAGCAGAAATCAATACGTCAACCAATCGAAATAATTTACTGGCCTATCTAATATTCTGGAGACTCTTATATATCTCCTCCGGGAGTGATACTATCGATGAATGAGTCTGCCTGTGACTACTTCTTGGATTGGTCAGTTAGTTTCTCATTGCGGCTTAGGATCAATGGGTTGAGTTGAAATTATTTGGCTTTCTTGCATGGATGCAATCTTTAATCACATTTCAACTGCATCAAGATGGTCGACATTTTTGAATGCGGATAATGTCGATATGACTCCAAGCTAGGTGGTTCAACAGAAACTTTACTTTGATTTTAATGCACCAGGAAGTGTATTTTAGACAAATGGCACTAGGTATGATTTACCGAAGATTCCCTGAGGGCTCAGGGGTAGAATTGATTATTGCACAGTAAACGTATGCCTTGGGCTAGTTCATCAAGCTACCAAAATTATGCGAAGCCAGAACAAATTTTACTTAGTTGACAAATTCATTCCCCAAGATAAATGTGATCCAAGAGAAAACGTTGAATGGATTTGAATGTCGAACTCCATAGTAGACAGGCCATGTCAAGCTCACCATAATTATACGAAGTCAAGGAATGTTACTTAGTTAACAAATTCATAAAGCCACACAACGTAAATGTGATTGAAGAGAATTTGCCGAGTGGATTTGAATGTCGAACTTCATAGGTACGCACCATGACTTCTGTTCTATGAATGTTCATGAAACAGCGAAAAGAACTTGATGTCGTCTGGCAGTTTTTCCTACAATTGAAAGGTGTCATCCCGGTGAAGGTAGACATCCATGAAGAACGATATATAAGACCCAGGGACACGGTTTTTCTTTTAATTTTGCGTTTTCTTGTGCGGTTGAATCCACAGTCTTTGTAGCCCACCGGGAGTTGTAATATGCATGTCAGAACAGGTTGTTATCACATTTGCACTCCGGTTCTTCTTGTATGCAAATTAATTGCTACTCCTTTAATCTCTCAAGCCAAGTGAAAATTTTCTCGCTTAGAGTCTATCTAAAGAGCATCTAATTACTTGAAAGATTGTCGGAAAGGTATAGGTTTGGGGTGCCGTAAACTTTCTTTGGAGCATTTTGCTGGTAGGTGGTATATTGCTTCACAGGAAGTCTTTTATGCATGCAGTGTTTAAGTACCTAAGTCCTACTAAGCTTTCATGCTTGTATTGAGTTCCTAATTTTGTGTGGGAGTTGATGTGACGGTTGGTTCTGTGGAGTTTCTTTTTTATTAATACCAGAATGCCACGAACGGAGACCGTAAATGATATTATGGAATTATTAACGGTAGGAAGATGGTTGGATGGGTGTTGTGGGAATTTTGCAATTAGTAGGTAGTTCAAAAGATTTTTAAATTTAAATTTATTTTTTATTTAATTTTTCTTTAAAAAAGATGTTCCTTGCTTTCTCGCTGAGACTGTCAGCTACTGCGTTTTCAAAGGTCAGCAAATATTTTATTTTATTTTTCGTGGCCTACTGCTTTATAACAATCTGCAACAATCTGATTAGTGGAAGACAAAGAGGAATTTTTATACAGGGAATTTGTTTTTTTGTCTGGATATTATTTTTAACATTTGGCGATGAGTAATTTGCAGAATTTTACAAAATTGCTTCCTGGAGTCTGTTTGTGAAAGTTAGAAAGGATTTCAATGTAAAAAAAAGTTGTTTCTAAAGGTAGCATTGAAGTTTGGCAGATGACATGAGTAAAGTGACAACTAACAAGTCAACAAGGAATTACATAAAGAAAGCTTTGGCAAGTTTGTTTAAACGGTTTCAAGATCATAACAAAAGTTGTGGCAATTAGAAAGCAACAAAAGAAAATCGTGTTGGGATTAAGACCTTATATAACCTGGACTGAGGGAGATTGCGTGAAAGATGTTTGATCCGACTAATCGAATTTTGACGTAAGGGAAATTTTTTCAAAAAAACCCTTCCAGTGCGATAAATTTTAGATCGTTCCAGGATTTCTCAGTATTTTCAACTTTGGCCAAATTTTTAGATTTTTTTTTCTCCCAAATTGTACTAAAAAAAATCCTAAGTTCGGAGCGGCTGCATTTAGGTAGGCACTTATCGGTATCAAATTAAATGTGAAATTTCAAAGAATCCAACATTTTACTATAAATCATATGTCAATGGCGAGAAATTGTCTTGATGAGATTTATCACCCTTCGAAGGGTGACTTCAGTGCAAATATTGTATATATCCTAATAAGGAAGATTCTAAATAAAAAATATCTTGTTTGAGCATTTATGTGACTCTCTACTCAAAATGCAGATTGCCTTGTTAAATTCGCCTAAAACACATTGCGGCCATGTACCGAGGCCTACATTTAATGCATTTTGTCTGGAACTTTTTCTAAAATAAACCCAACGTTCACTTGATTCCCTTTGACATTTTGCCAGTTTCTGTCCTTACCTTATATCGCTACTCTTCAGGACACTGAAAAACACATCCCAAGTACCTACATGTCCCTGAAGAAGAATCTCAATAAGTCATTCATCGTACCGTATGTCCTTGCAATATGTATATTAAGTCGTAGTGGATAGCCATCCAAGAGATATCATTGAAGTGAAAACTTTCCACTAATGCACATGACCCGGGGCCAACTACCCATCCAACCCGAGTGGATTAGTTGTGAAACTTTCTTAAGGAATACGATGATTATATTAGGAGGGAGGGATGGGACTGACTACATGCTTCCGCTGAAGGACTCAACATGATAATAAAAACCCGAGTCCAAACATGTGATCTGATAGAATCTTGCCAATTTGGCAATTTTTAGTTGGATTTAGTGTAGCCAGGACTTAATATGCCCCCTCCTTACATAGAAAATCATAGTAGCAAGAGTATGTAGATGTATACTGAAATTTCTAACGTAATCTCAGTGACTCTAGTACAAAGGTGAAATCCCCCACTTTAAATATTTTCCGTAGAACGTCGATATTTTGATTTTATAACGGTTCAAGTTGAATATAGGTGAACAATTCCTTCAGGAACGTCTTAGAGAATGCTTTTCTATATTATGCAGCGGAGACTGAGGAATACACAATTTGTCCTGAAGCCAACAGACTCATTCCAATGGCGATTTCGATTTGCTGAATAAAAGGTTCAATAAAATTTACTCCTTGATGAGAGGGTGGTGCAGAGAGGAGACAGATAAATTGAAGGAAATTTCTACTGTGCAGAAAATAAAGGTTATTTACAGTTTGCAATGTCTTTTTCCATGGTCCTTCGTCCTGTGGACGAAACCCTTTTAGTCTCCTTTTAGCAATGCCATCCATAGCCGAAAAACGATGGCAGGAAATGCAACGACAATTTTTTGGTGAAAAAAGTGAAAACATCGAATTGAAAGGCTTTCTTCGATGGGGAAAGTTTTTATGTCTCGGAAATTTTCTTGTCCTTTTGTTTTTGTTTTATTTATTTGTTGGAGGATAAAAATGGGTACGTGTCGGAGGTAGCGGATTTACTATCATTTCTGTGCTGGACTGATAACAATATTGAGATCTTGCTCTTAACGTAGAACCTTAGTAAATGTTTGTTTACTGTATTTATTAATTACCAAGGAAACTTCATGTGTAGTATACATATGTAGGTCGATGACAAATCAATTTTCTTTTGTTATTGCGGACCTCTTACAGGAAGTACCCAAACATTTTATTTGAAATTTCAAGACATGAAGAGTGAATTACTTCAGAAACGGTATAGAAGAGGCGTAATGTCTCGATATATTTTTTATTTATTTTGCACCTTGATTGCTGTATAATCAGTCGGATGGCTTCTAGTGAGTAGACGTATCTGTGATTGCTCCCGCTTTGACTCGTTTTTCCACTGTTTTTAACCGGCCGCTTGCTAGTTTCAAATCAATAGTGTCTAGACCTTAGTCTAAAGTGTCGTAATAATCTTTAATCATCGTTTTTCGTTTTTTATTTCGCTGATTTCGCCTTGCCTTTATCTAATTTGCGGTATTTTTCGCTGTACGATGTCTGGATCTGATAAGGTTACAACTAGAGGACAAAAAGAGAAAGGTAGAGCCAATTCTACAAGCACGGTGCCTACGCTTCCCCCCCGCTGGAGTTAGCAACATGAAATCCGTCATATGGATGATGCAACTATCACAAAATCAATATCTGACTGCTCTCCCGACGCATATTGGATGCGCACGCTTGAATCCATGCGCGCTAGCGTTGAAAATCGTATTCAGTCAGCAATTTCGAGTGTTGAGTCTCGTCTCTTGGACAAAATTGAAAGTGTGGTTCAAGGCTTAAATCATCGTGTTGAATCATTAAGTAATGTTGTGGTAGACATCAAGAAGAAGTGCTCGACGCTGGATAGAGAAAATGATGATCTCCGACGTATACTCCGCCTGAACGATGTCATCGTTAGGGGGATACCTATGATGCCAGGTGAAAATCGTCGTGACATCACCATGGACTTATCCAATGCTATCCAACATAAGCTCTATCCTTATATTGAAGCTTTTCGCCTGAATCGCAAAGCGCAGTTTAGTCATAATAACAATTCCAATAATCATGCGATGCCACTCTTAATTCGCTTCTCTTGTGCCAATGAGAGAATAGCGTTCTTTTCTGCGCTGAAAGCTCATCGTAGGAAGCTGAAATTAAGTGACTTGAAGGGCTTTACGTCTGATAGCCGAATTTTTGTTAATGAGAGTCTCACACCACTAAACAGCAGCTTGTTGCGTGAGGCCCTCAAGTTGTTCAGACAGCGAAGAGTCAGTTCAGTCTACTCTGATAATGGTTTCGTTTATGTCAAATGTGCAAAAGATGATCCCGCTACCAAAGTACGTGATCTGGAGCAACTACATGAGATTGCATCTGCGGCTTCTACTTCCAATAAAGTCAATGCGGGGACGAATGCTAAATAATGAAGTTTGGACTAATCATCGTTCCAGTTTCCATTTTTTTCTTCTTTTTTCTCTTTTTTTTCATGCTCTTTATATTTTTTTCAATGTTTTTTATATGCATTCTTGTTGATAATGAATTCTTCTCTAGTTTTAATGGTATTCTTATTTTTAGATTTCAGTTCTTTCATTTATTGTGATACTCCAGGTATCTATGGGTGTGCATTATTAAGTTTTATTATTAGTTATATACTAGTCCCATTTTTGCAGCAGTGGATCTTGATCGCTTGTCTGAAGGGTGTTTACCTTTCTTCATGCGCTGTTTATATCTATAATGGGTGATTTTCGGGATCCGTTTGTCAAGGTAAGAACCATGGCGAATATTTTGAATGGTGACCAGCCTGGATTAAATTTCTTTAAAATAGGCGAGTTAACGGAGATGTTTGTTCGTACGAATGTGCATGTTTTAGTTATCAGTGAGTCGTGGTTAAACTCAAATGTCCCTAATCTTTTGGTCTCATTACCTGGCTTTAAACTTTTACGCAATGACAGAGTGGACAGGATTGGTGGCGGTGTGGCTATTTATGTGCGGAACCATTTTAGGTCCAAGATCTTACATTGCTCATCCTTTCACAATTTGGAGTTCCTTTGTGTGGAGTTGAATACGGGGCTTGATAAATGTGTCTTAGTATCCGCTTACTGCCCGCCCAGACAATTTAATGTGGAAATGGCTGTTGAATTCGATCAATGTATCTTTAGTTTGTCACATAGATATGCGCATGTGATTGTTGCTGGCGATTTCAATGTAAATATTCTTGAGAATAGCTCGCTAACTGACAACTTCCTTTCACTACTTCAATCCGTCCATCTTTCGTTAATAAATCATGGTCCAACTCACTTTTCGCTCACCTCAGCCTCTCAGTTAGATCTTATACTTGTAACTGACCCAAAATTTGCGCTGCGTCACGGTCAAATTTCTCCTCCATCCATTTTTGATCATGAGTTTTTTGTTTTTAAAGTATGATATTCTTATCGCCAGCTCTCCATCCCATGTGATTAATTTTCGTAATTATCAAAGGATAAACCTCGAACTTTTATATGAGGAGTGTAGGAATTTGGATTGGAACATCAGTACTGCTGTTACCTTTTATAATTAAACCTATACTACATATTTTTAACGTCTGTTTAACATACAGTGAATTTCCCTCACTTTGGAAGGAAGCTGCGGTGGTTCCCATTGCTAAAAAATCCTCTGTAAAGGAGCCAGGTGATTTCAGAGCGATTAGCATATTGTGCTTCCTAGCAAAGGTGCTGGAAAAAATTATATCTAAACAAATTCAACTGTATCTATTCCAAAATAACCTTCTCAGCCAATGGCAGTCTGGTTTCCGCACTGGTCACAGCTGTGAGACAGCGCTGTTAAAAATTACGACTGATATCAGAATAGCTCTCGACATTGATAATCTTGTGTTTTTAGTTCGACACTGTGGACCATTGCAAACTCCTTGCAAAACTTATTGAACTTTTTGACTTTAGTTCCCCTGCTTCCAAACTTATTAACAGTTTTTTGACAAATCGCTGCTAGCGGGTCAAGGTCGCTAATCTCGTCTCTTCCAGTATTAGTGCGACATGTGGCGTCCCTCAGGGATCTATATTGGGCCCCTCATGTTTAGTTTGTTCATCAACGATCTACTAACTGTAGTTTCACAATGCAAAGTTCATATGTATGCTGACGATGTCCAACTATATCTTAGTTGTCCCATTGGCTTGGTTGATGATTGCGTTAGTAGACTGAATGAGGATTTAGAACGAATTAACAGGTGGACTGTCATCAATGGCCGTTTATTAAATCCCCCTAAGTCTGTGGCCTTGCCATTTTACAGATATACCGTCGACCCTTCACACCTATCACCTATTCTCCTGGAAGTCGGGTAAAAAATTTAGGTATATTTTTGAATTCCAGTATGACCTGTTGTGACCATGTCAAGGCGATCACTGGCAAAGTTTATGGAACACTCAGACGGCTTTGGTTGTATGCCAATATTCTTCCGACCTCTATGCGCATAAATCTGGTTAGGTCGCTATTACTACCTCACTTCACATTTGGATCACTAATATTCCCTCGACTAGATGCCGCCTGCAAGCGAAAATTGGTAGTAGCTTTCAATGATTGTACCAGATTTGCTTTTGGTTTGCGCAGATTTGACCACATTACTCCTTTTAGGAATAAAATCATTGATTACTCTCTGGACGTTTACTTATTGCGCAAAGCACTGCTCTCACTCCATAAAATTTTATACAGTTGTGTACCCTCATACCTGTACGGTTTTATTAATTTTATGCACAGTGAAAGACATTTGAATCTGGTCTTACCTCGCTTTAAACACTCAGTACTTGATGGTTCTTTCTTTGTCCACGTAACTCGCGTTTGGAATACACTTCCACCTGAGATTCAGCGTACACGATCGGTGACTTCCTTTAGGCGTTTGATCAACGATTTTCTGCGTCCTAGTTAATATGATTTTGCACACTCACGGTTCTGGGATATTTTCCTTTTTTGTTTAGCCTTAGTTTTGAATAACTTTGAATTATTTTTTTTTCTTTTAAGTTTTCTTTTTAGTAACTTCTATATGTCTCTTTTTTTCTATTCTTTTTACTGTAACCTCACTTTTCATTTTTTATTCTTTCATTGTGGTTCTCACTAGTGTCCCTCTGAGGCTCTTATTATTTGATATTGAATTTTATTTTGTTTCGATTAATGTACTAAAGTAAAGACTTTTGTCTTATTGTACTTTCTGCAATAAATATTATCTTTATATATATCTTTTTAAATATTTCTTTATGAAATAGATGGATTGCCGCCTTGTCGTATTGAAGTCATAGTTTAAGAAATATAGACAAAGAAGGGAGCACTGCATCCGTGGTTTTTCTAAACCTCTTGAATTTGAGTATTTTACAGCATCGCATGTTCGATAAGTTCTTTGCGCTTCCCACCAGAGTGGATTTCACAGAGTAGTGTCAAATTTGAAAAATTCCGAATCTCACGTAGGTAAGATGATGAGAGAAAATGAAATCTGGTGATTCCACTCTACTCTGCCATTGTAAACACTCCTTAATGCGTGTGCTGGTTACGAAAAATGATGATGTGGTACTGTTGTCATAACTAGTTTGGAATATTCGTTGGATGTTGTGCCAAAGCAGACCATATGGGCAGAGAAGCTCGGATATCAACCACAATTCCGAAGAAATTGTGGAGTTCATAGCTTTAACTGATTTGATGTACTTTATATGGGACAGAAAACGTGGTAACAGAATAGAGGAATCCCAAGCGGACGAATTGGGAAGAAATTTAGTGTAAGGCTGTGTGAATACTTTTAAGAATTTGCAGCTTCCCACGGCTTGCAGTATTGATGGAATGATGATGTTACGAAACTTCACTAGACCTCTACAAAGCTTTAGAATAAGATGTGGAAATGTTAAATGGAGGACTGAAAAAAGTACTTGATTCACAGAGACTATAGGGTACTTTTCAGGAAGTTTAAAAGGAAGGCCTTTGAGGACTTTCACAATATCTAGCAGGGCTTAAGCGAGCTGGTGACTATGTATTATTGGCTGATTAATTCCGATAGTTGATACTTTCCTGAAGTTGAAAGAAGAAATGAAAGCTTCTCTAACCTGACTTAATGTTATGGCAGATATCATGGTGCATAGAGTACCCTGTCTCTATCTCATTCATCCTTTTCTCGGTCTCTTTAACCATTTCTTTCTCATTCTAACTAATTTCCTTTCTACTTCTATCTCTCTACCTCTATCTTTCTATCTAATGGTTTCCATTTTAATCTGTCTCTCGTCCTCTCTCCCTTTCTCTTTCTGTTTCACTTTTTCCCTTTCTGTTTCTCTCTTTCTCTCTCTCTCTAAATTTCTCACTTTAAGAATTCGTAGGCTGAAGCGGTTGCGTCATCGCTGTCAAAATACAAACCACGGAGCTCATCTTTATTTTTGGAAACAAATAAAAATCCAAACCAAATATCTATGTATGAATTTCGCTGACGCATCCATTGTTGACCCGCGTAAATGTGTATTGCCAGCAATATTGAGGGCAAAAATAGCCCCCTTTGAAATCATCTTATTTGCACATATGGTTACACTGATTTCTGGTTGGTAGAAATCTGGATTTAGAATTTTAATATCCCTCAATTCCTTTTTATACTTTTGAAAAGATCCAATTATTACTCTTCTTCCCAGTTGGAGTGGGAGTGGGGTGGTATGTAAAGACAACGCCATTTCTTCCTTGTTTATAAGTTTTTGTGAATATTCATAGCAGCGACATAATTTTCCCAATATGCCCAACATTCCAAAAGCAATAGACCCACGAAAAACCATTTAAAAGTTTTTCTATGCCAAAACAAAGCAAAACAAACCGAAAATAAATCTCTGAAAAACACTGATTCCCTGAGAAAAGTTCCATGTGTCGCGAATCTTTTGAAAGATTCACAGAAAGTGTCTATGAAGAAAAATACCAAAATGATATTCAATTATGCGAAAGCTTTCTATAAGAGGATCACACGCAGAGATGTCCTAGATGCTGCTCATAGGATTCACCAAACCGAATTTTCACGACTCGGCAAACATTAATGGACGCGCGCTTGTATTAGTGCTTCATAAAAGCCTGTCACTGAATTCATTCACCATAGTTAATCCTTCGACATACAAAAGAGTAGGCTTAGCTAGGACCTACTTTTTGTCCCGCGAAAATTCGTTTCCATAAATTAACTGAAGATTTTTGACTTGTTGTCATCTTGAAATTTGGAGCTGTTTATAGAAGGTTTACGTGATGTAAGCTTCTTCTGTCAACACGTAAAGGCAAGGGGCAAAATAATTATATATAAACGGGCGTTGGATCCTTTTTCTTTCCTTCTTTGCAAACGATGCTTTAACTTAATTTGTAGGAATTTAACCTATGAACTCAACTCTGCCGTGTGAACAATTTTTCATGCGGAAATTTTAATTCATTCCGTGTCATGTTACCGGATTACGGCTCTTATTTACGGGTTGTTGGGGATAATGGAGTACAGATGTGGCGTGGCTGTTATAAGTAAAATATTATAAATTTAGGGGAACTGAAGTGAGAGTTTGGGAAATTTCTATAAATTTTTTAGAAAAAAAGAAAAAAAAGAACGATGCGGTGGGGATATTCGTAATTCCAGATGTTATGGATTCCTTTTGGAGGATTTGAAATTCTAATGTCACCGCAGATTAGTTTATTTCATCATCCTGAGAACTGTAGCTATTTCTCCCGTTTCCAAGGAAAACCAAATCGGTGATGACAACAACAACAAATCTCACATAAACATCGAATTAGAATTATTTCTGTTTCCTTTACTAGGAATTAGTAAATTTATTTTGTCTTAATAAACCAAAAAAAGAAAAAAATAATTTAAAAAAAAAAAAACCAAATCTAAATTTTTAATTTTCGAATTTTCGAAAATCAAAAATTTTTTTTTTGCTTTTACAAGTTCTACTCTAAGTTAAATTAGAGATTTTGTATGGTTGATTTTTATGCAATCAGTAGAATATGATTATTTGTATACAGGGTGTTTCACACATAGAGGGACAACATTCATAGGGTGATAGATGAGGTTGACACTAAAAGAAAATTCATTCGTATAGAGAGCAGGTGTAAAATGCATAGTTGTAGAAGTGGAGGGGGCTAGGAGTTTAAAGCTTTGTCCTTCATATTTTATGAATCACTCTATAAATTTTGAACGATACACATAATGTCCTACAACTTTCCAAGGATATGCCCTATAAGGATGATGTAAAATTTATTAGATTGATAAAAATTGAAGTTTTCTAATGGTTTATAATTTCGTCTCCTTCTTCCTGTCGATTTTGAAGTTTATAGAAAAAAAAAACTCGAAACTTTTTCTAAATTTGCCTATTATCAAAAAGTACGTTATCAATACCAGTCTTTTCATATCGAATTTAAGAACTCGACAATTTCTTAATTTAAAGGACTTCACATTACTTTGTATACTGAAAATGCAACTCTTTTTCGGTTTACTCCAAATATTCTTCATTTAAATTAAAAAAAAAAATTTCAGTAAATATCTAACGCTCTAGACAGAAGATGATACTTGAATTACATAGTTTCTGACTAGGGTTTCCAATTATCCGAGATTTATGATTATCCGGATATCGAATACTGAAAATTCGAAATATCCGGATAACAAAGAACAAAATAAATAAATAGCTTGAATCCAATATTGCATGGTGTTTTATAATTTTTTTTTTTAATTATGTACATTAATAATTAATAAATAGTAAAAAAAAATTATATAATTTAAAATTATTTCGTTTTTAAAAATGAATATTTTAAAAAGATTATTGCATTGAAAATTACAAAATTTAGACGAGCTCTAATTTTTGTCTTAGTATAATTGAAAATTGGATTGAATAATATATTAAATCATCCATATTAGTTTTTGTGTTCTGCTCTTCAACATAGCTAATTGAAGAAATTGCCACTTCCAGTTATTGCTGCAGAGAATTTTTAAATACAGTTGTAGTGTTTCTTTGACTGTTAAACTCACTTTCATTGGCACTTTCTTCAGGTACTTCCTCAATGTCGTTAATTTCTTCTCCCAATGTAATGGGAGCGCCTTTGGATTATAATCAAAATATTTATGGAATGTGGTATATTGCCGGCTTCTAAGAAGATTTACTTTCATAAGCATTTTATCTTGACATTTATCCATTCGCTTTTTATTCTGTTTCGATAAGCTTTTACTTTAAGTTCGTTCTAAACTCGTCTAATCTTTCAAATATAAATTTATAAACACATTCAGCGGTCAAAAGTTGCTAAATTTTTATTTAATTCCTTTGCTGCAGTCTCCAGTGGTTATAGGACATCTAATAATTCTTTTAAGCTAGATATATTATGCTCTTAAGTACCTATTTATAAATTAAATGTCGAATCGTTGACTGCTGGTTTACCCGTTGGTTACGTCAACAAGTCGAACCATCATACATAATCACGCCATACGGATAACAGAAAACTCGTACATCGGAATCTGGAGATATCTATTTACTCCATAATCAAGGTACATATATAATACCTTTTTGGGGGATTAGGTCAAAATTTTATTTATAGATATATTTAATTTTTAATCACACTGTTATCATTTAATTTTCAAATTAAAATGGCAAAAACTAATAGTGCGTAGAACAGCGAATTTCGAGCAAATTCAAAAAATTTCAGTGCTTAGCAGGTTTTGTTACACCACAGGCACTATAATATAACATATACATACAATATAACAATATATAACAATATACAATATAACATATACATCAACTGCCTGATTTTCTATTTCTTTTGTTGGCAGGAGTGTGAAACTATCTTAATTTCAAGTTTTACTTTTGCTTTGCTATTCATATTTTAAAGTTCGACAAATTATAGATGCATTCGAAATTATTTCTGTTATTGGAAGCTTATCTCCTACAACATCAAAAATTTCTTACTCTTGATTTTTAAAGAAATAAAATTAAGCAATTTTTATTTGCCTGTCCCTAAAAGTAGGTATGGGGGACAAAGAAAGGATTACAAATATTGTATTGCCATCTATTTCTATTATATATATTCCTTTGGAAACCCACTGAACTGAAACTGGAATATGTTGGATTTTGTATGTATTTATTATTTGAAGTTCAGCGGAATAAAGTAGTTAAACCAAAAAGGGACAACTATAGAAAAGTGATCCCATAATAATGTCAAATAATGTAAGCAATTTCAGTATAGTATCAGCATCATATGTCATCATATGTCAGTGACCCTAAAAAATCTATAGGGTATACTGAGTTTGTCATTCCGTTTGTAACCCATAGAAATATTTATGGTAGAGCAAAATGGATTGGACACCCACGCATAATATTAAAAGTTATTTTGCTTTTTGCATGTCCGTCTGTCTGTCTGTTGGAAGATAACTCGAGAATGCGTGTACTTAGAGAACTGAAATTTTCAAATCAGGTAACCATTTTTCACTATATATTTGGTCATTGCCTTCTTCTTGTTGCCATATAAGAATTTCGGTTTTTTACTTATTCAGTCTTAGACGTTTTTTGTGTACTCAAAAGTTCTTCAGAATATGAAATGCTTTGAATTAGTTATAATAATTTTTACTGTGGGACGAACCGTTCTAGATATATGCGAAAATCAATTCGAGAATCAAACTTGTACAGATGGGTGACCATACGAAATTACATAGACCCAGTTTAGGCAGGTCAGTTTCAGTATGCTGCCACTTCCGCATAAAATTTGTAGGTAGGGTGATGCTTCATTCCTGACACAACCATCATCTTACTGACAAGTTTTCGTGAGCTAGAGGCAGCATACTGAGCCGCCTAAACAGGGTCATACGGGCATTCATATAGGGTATCATAAGAATTACTCTTGGACCAATTCTAACTTTCGTACTTGTTTTATAGGGTTTTCCAATAAGAGGTGTTATTTTGATATTTTCCCGTAAAAGATGAATGGTTTCGTTGCTTGTATGGCACGTAGCGCCGTCTTGTTGAAAGTAAACGTTGTCCAGATCAATACCATCCAATTCCGGCCATAAAAAATCATTAATCATCTGTCGATAGCGCAATCCATTCACGGTAACTGTTGCTCCAGCCTCATTTTCGAAAAAGTAAGGTCCAATGACCCTGCGGGACCATAAACCGCACCAAACAGTCACACGTTGAGGATAGAGAGGTTTTTCAACAATAACTCTTGGGTTTTCCGACCTCCAGATGCGACAATTTTGCTTGTTGACGAAGCCATCTAGGAGGAAATGGGCCTGATCACTCAAGTGAATTTTAGTGAATTAGTAATTAATTAATTAGAGACAGTAATTTTCTTTGGGGGATTTTTAGGTAATTTTTGCTGGATGTGTTTAAGAAAATCTATTAGAAAGATTCAAGGATTATAATCTATCTAAAATAATTCTAAATAGCAATCATAGGGTGTGTGTATTATTTTGTAATTAGAGGGTGATTCAAAAAATCTACAGCTTCTAAAGAGTAGAAATGTGAAATAAAATTTTTATTGTTTTGAAACACCCTGTATTCATTGGTAGGCACTAGGCTGATTGAAAAGGGGAATGCCCACTTTTCATACAACTTTAGGACCGACGCATCCAGACATGACAAATGTCCTAAACAAGCTTGAGCGACTATCTTGGATAAAAAAGGGCATTTCTACTTCTCGCGATTGCCCAGAATTGGTGAGTCGTGGAAAATGACTTTTTATGAGAAAAATGTTAACAACACTAATGGCCACGAAACAAAGACCTGCAAAAATGTCTGCGAAATGTATAGGTATATGTGACCCAGGTGCATTAAAATGGATTTTCCGGGTGCAACAACGTCCCGAGAAAATTTTCATAATCGGCAGAAAAGTACACCATCCGATAGTACTCGGCGAGATCTTTAATTTTATATGCAACGTGCGGTGTTTGAAACACCTACCTCCACCCGAAAAGTATACTGTAGGGTCATCTGAACTTATTGTTACGCTACAAATATGAGTACCAGCCCCATTCGATATCAGCAAAAAGGTTCAACTCTGCTTTTTTTTCCCGACTAGGCTAGTCGGACATAGGTATACTATACGTAGGTACATACTATTATGTATCTTCGGGATTTTCTAGCTATTTAAATCTCTGAAAATTAGTCCTCCCAACTCTCATATTTTACAAAATCTGATTCCTTATTCGAAACGGCAATTCAGCAAAAAAATTGAATGCATTACATAGAAGCTCCAGACCAGAAACTATGTCAATGATAATCCTTAATTTATATTTTTGGACAACTTTAATTACAAAATGAACGTCGTTCTGGTCTGGATCTGGATGCCCATAAGGTCCAATAAAAAATGCAAACATCCTAGATGATAATGGTTATGTACACGGTACATGCTCAAGTGTAGTTCCACAAGAACATTCCTACCACAAAGTCTTTCCCATAATGCCGTCTTGCATAAATAATGTTTAACGCTACCTGAACGCTTGATCCTCATTATTTGTAGGCTCCTCAAGTTGACTAACTATAAGAAGAAAATTCTTCATCCTCCCTTCGTGCCACACAATGAATTTACTCGTAGCAAGCAGAAAGTAATAATGATGCTAAAGAAAAAGAGCACAAGTTCTAAGGAATACAAAAAAAATGTTTTACCTTAAGATATTTAACACAGGCATAACTTATCCTCCAGTAGATAGGATTAGGATGCTTCTGAGAGGAGCAAAAGGTGGACGTGGACACATTTATTTCATCTTGAAATCGGATTAAGGTCTTAAAGAATCTCTTGTCTCTTTCTTTCTACGGATTTCTCGCACTCTATTCAGCGATTTCTTTTAGGATGTTGTGTCCAGTTTGGGGAGATTTCAAGAACTACTTGTATATTATCCCCTCTGCCTCCCTCGGGCGAACTTAAGAAATTTAATGGAGTCCCAACAATTCAGGGGATAAAGTTTCTTAAGAGCATAAAAGTGTGAAACATGGCAGGCCTCTGGTGTTAATGAATTTAGTTGCTCATCAGAGGAAGCAACTTGAGGCTAAGTGAATTTTGTTTTGGTCCAGACAGAAGCTGAATAATAATCTCCAGTGTGACAACTGGTGTCGTATTACTGCTTTTCATCTCATGTCTGTTGTGCGTCGTAAAATAATATTCTTTGTTTGACGACGAATGGCAGTTACTTCCTGTGGTACAGAGTCAATTGTTTTTATATCAAATTTCAGCGACCTTGGTCCGTGTGATTCTGCGACATTTAATTCAGTCAAATCAAATGTAGTTAAGAGCAGAATCTCATATGCATCCCACTATAGTGCAAGATATCAAATTACGTCTAAATCTAGGGGCTGAAGATGCATGCATACACACACACATGTACAGGTGTCCGGTACGTACCGCATTTCCTTTATACCACGGATTCCTCACTCAATTTCGAGAAATAAATTGTATGCGAGGAAAGCCGGAAAATTCACGGTGTGGGCGGTAGGGGAGTTTTCTGATTTTGGGTTTCTTTTTATCCTAATACCATGCAACTTTCTTGTTATATATCTTATGAAGGTGACTTGCATCTGAGGTGATAGTAAACCCTCTACGATTTCCAGCAAATGCCCAACCACCTCTCTACCCTCTTTCCGTCGGCAGTTATAGGACGTTAAAGTAAAAAAATTGGGAAATTTCTTTTTCAAAAAAAGGCAAGACAAGGATAGCACTTTCTTGGAAGATTTCGAGACCTCCGAATGTTACCTTTCCTTTGATCCTGCACTTGTACCTACTTAAATGCTACTGTTTTTGAGATATTTCCGTTTTTATGATGCATAATTTCATGAATTTTATTCATTTGCGTGGAATTGCATAAAATTAGGCGCGGTTTCTATTATTATTAGCAAAATTAATGAAATTATGCACCATAAAAACGGGAACATCTCAATAACGGTAGGATTTAGGTGGGTACATGCACATAGTCAAATTAAAGGTAACATTCCGGGGTCTTTAAATCTTGTCATAAAACTGTATAGTTATCATGCATTTTGGCGGGAAAATCGTTAAAATTGAAAAAGAAATTGCAAAATTATCCAATTTTTTGACTTTGACATCCTATAACTGCCGACGGAAAGGGAGTAGAGAGGTGGTTGGGCATTTGTTGGAAAAGGTAGAGGGTTTACTATCACCTGAGATGCAAATCACCTTCATAGGGTGTATAACAAGAAATTTGCATGGTATTAGGATAAAAAGCACCCAAAATCACAAAACCCCCCTACCGCACACGCCGTGAATTTTCCGGCTTTCCTCCCATACAATTTATTTCTCAAAGTTGAGTGAGGAATCCGTGGTATAAAGGAAATAAGGTACGTACGGGACACCCTGTATAATGGCCCGAAATATGAACCCTATGGAACTCCAGTGTGTTGCTGGTTGGTGTTTGAAATAAAAAGTATTTATCGATTAACCAAGCAAACTTTGAAAGATAAATTTTTTATACTAGCTTCTTGGTTGAATGGGAGAAAAAATAATATATCCTAGACTACATCTACCCCCGCCCGCCACCCTAGTTTATTTCCAGAACTTAATTAACACAATTTTCTCTAAGTATCTCATTTCCGTGTTCGACATACTATTTGTCGAATCTGGTTTAGTTCATCAAAACTCAACTAGAACACCAACTAAAATACAGGATGGCAGAGAAATTTGTCATGCCAACAATGATCATTATCATGTCCATGAACCCACTTTACAATAAACTTCATTCTTGTTATGAAGTAAAACTAACAAGGATACAAAAGGTTCTCGTCTGTTATCCAAGATATCATTGAATGATACCATAACTTGGATGAAATCAGCATTAAGATTAGTCGGCGCCCATACCGAGTAGCACAAGAAATCAAGCACGAAACCACTTCAACCCATTTTGTATACGTATTTTGCTATAACTTACCCATAGGACTATCCTGTATCTCTACACGTAACACCACTTCTTTATACCCAAAGATGGTATATATGTATGCATCTATGTAGGCAAGTTTCGTATGATGCTATCAATCTTACTAGCTTTCCTTGATATATGTACGTACTACGTACGTATGTAGGAACCGAAAGTTCTAAGCAAGTTGACTCGTTACAAAAGAAATCCAATTGAAGAAGGTAAGAAAAAAAGACCGCCCTAGATATGACATGTCTGATTCTAGAACTCCAGGTACCTTGGCCCTGTCTATAATTCAAGACACACTAGAAAATAAATTCGTCTACTTGTTCTACTGACAATTCTATCTCGACAAGATATGTAAATTGGGGGAGTCCCACAGAATAATCGGACTACCACCAACAGTTCTAATAAGGACTGACTGTCAAGATCACACTCCTGTGGTGGAATTGGATGGACTTGGAAAAATAGACGACTCTTGAGTCTCCAGACGTGTGATAATCTAATGAGATGAATCGTAGCTCCTTTAGAGATCGCAGCGGGATTCTTAATGGGTTATTAGTATTTGAGGCGTGAGTGTATACCGCATCAATCATATGTCAAATGACTGCCTGCAGTTGATTGATTGACTGATTGCTTAAAAAATGAGGGGAGGTTATCAATTTCTGTGTGTTTTCAATTGTTGTTTTAAGGAAATTTTGTTTATTCTTCGAGGAACTATTATGGATGTAAATTTCTAGCATGCCATAAGTGTTGGACGGCATCAGAAGGTGATTGAGAAGAGTTTAAAACTTTTGGAACCATATGGCAGTTAGGTAGAATTTTATATATTTTATTGCTAATTATTTGAGAGATTTTTTCATGACCTTACCTGGTCAAATCAAAGTAAGTAGTGGGAGCTTTAATCTTAATTTCTGTGATGATCTCTTTAACCTTAAACATTTTTTTCGAATTCTGCCCATCACGCTACTCGCAAACAAATTTTAAGGACCGTTTTAGTGTGTTTTTTAAATGTGCTTTAACAAGTTGAGGTTGAGTGGATGATTGAAACTTTTGTTTTTATTGAATTCGATTAGATTTCAACAGATAGCAATCCCTTTTTTTCAAATTACTTCCGGAATTGAGATTTAGTGACGTGGTAATAACTATTTATCCTGCATGTAAATTCAAGTCAAATCAAGCGCAACTGTTTTAGGACCTAAGCAAGGAAGGTTAATGGGTGTAGGATCGGATTAGAGAAAAGTAAATAGTGGGTTATTTTTTGTAATTTTCTACTCGATCCACACAAAATAAGAAGTTGCCATGTTGAGATGACATCACGATTATGTGAATCACTATTATGTTCCGTTGTTATCGAAAATCGTCGTCCTCCGTCGAACTAATAAATAAATAAAGATTTGTGTGATGAGATACGTTCCTAAGTTGTTGTATTTTTTTGATTGTTCAATCCTAACTTCAATTGAGGCCTACTACCCTGATTTAGGTTAGTTTTGAACCTTTGACAAAATTCGGGCTAGAGAAATTTAGTTCAGTCAGACTTCTAGTACTTAAACGGCTTGCAGTGTTTTTCTCTGTGTTATGCAGGTTGAGGAACTGTTGCGATAGTTAGAGACACAATAGGTGATTATGAGGCGGATTACCAATTTTATGACCATGGACGATTTCTCTTTTTGAGCTGAATGGTTGATGTTAAAAACCTGATGTGTCTAGTATTTCCACTCACTTTTTCCAAACTGTCAAGGAAATTTAATTACGATATATTTCTCAGCAATATTATTTTCTGGGATTTTGTTTTCAGGTTCATTGTCCCGGATTTTCTATTTGTAATATTATTTTCTAAATTTTTAACCTATTTCCTACTACTTGATTGACTGTGAGCAAATCGAACTTTTACTAGTTATTAATGGTATTCCTCTGGGATCTATATTAGGTCCGCAACTATTTTCCATTAATTACCCTAAGGATTTTCTAACTTTAATATGTATGTGTGTCGGTCAGATACACAATTCTACATATACATACATATGTATGTCGATTATTAGAACTAAATGAATTATGTTTTTCAATGCTTCAATGCTCTTGATACGAGGAAGATGGGAACGCTGCAATATAGGTACTGATTCTACAAATTCAGTTCAATTAAAATTTCGGTATTTTTCAAAATTCCGTTTCACAAAAAATTAACTTAATTAAAAAAATAATCGTTATTACAAAAAATCACATTATATACCTAATAACACCGGTTTTTCAAAATCTCGCTTTACAAAACCTTTGGTACGATATTCCGTTTTTAATATTGTATCTACTTACGATTTTCCAAAATTTTGCTTCAAGTGGATTTTTTTTTAATGGGATATAAAAAGTGTGGGATTTTAATAGAACGGAATATTGAAAACTCAATCTTTGAAATCCCAGGAACGATATTAGTAGTACAATATTCTGCTTTTCAATACCATATATTACTGAAATCTCGTTTTTTAAAGAATCCCCGCTGTACCATATTAAAAAAACCGAATTTTTTCAAGACTTAATAAACGAAATTTTTAAAAAGGGTTTTTTGACGCTTACATTTGCATTATTCATGAATACTGCTCATGTCCTTAGATACAATCAAAATTCATCTTTGAAATAAAAAGATCATTTTGGCAACCATGGTGGGTTGTAATTGCCTCATCCACTATTTTCTTTGGCTTAGCGATTGAAGATGATCTCTTAAAACGGTCCTCAAATTGCTAAGGTATTCACAAATATTTGCTGACCGTATTCTAGTCTTCTACAGGAACTTAGAGCAGGTTGAAGTAGAACAGGTCCTCATAGTATCTATAACTCTGAGGTACCTACACAAAGGGGAATGCTAACTTTAGGCCCGATACCTCCAAATAAGGGAGATGTCTTAAACGGTGCATTATGGTACACTGAACATATTTTATTATCAATGTTTATTTTAATTAAATGGGGGAAGGCTTGACGGGGGGTTGCTCAAAGTTTGATCTAGTACATTTTGGAAAATCTAGTACAGAATCGAATTCGTTAGGTCCTGAGAAGAAATTTGAGTACCCACATACCTATATTCGTATACTCGGAGGCTTAAGTAGCCATTTATAGCCATCCCCATTTTCACTTTTTTAGTATTTCCCTCTTTCTTTCCGAAGATACTAGATTTTTCTCACTTTAGATTGACTCTAATCCGGCAGGGTTATGTCCGACCGGAAAGCGGGTTTCACTGTTCACCTCAGCTCATTACCCGATACAATTTGTAGAAGACTATTGTTCTGTGCATTCTTTTGTGGGTGGAGGGTAGGAACCGCTGGCGAGGGAAGGGGGATTCCAATACCGCAGATTGCATTTCAAATTAAAAGTCTCGCCGAGTACTATCGGCTGGTATACTTCTTTCACGACTCAGACAATTTTCTCGGGACGTCTTTGCAGCCGGAAAACCCATTTTCATGCACTAGGGTCACATACACCCCAGTTACTAAAATTTCGCATATATTGCAGTTATTTCTTACATGACCATTACTGCTCTGTTATGAAAATGTATCTCATAGGAAGTCATTTTCTACGACCCACCAATTCTGCACAATCACGAGAAGTAGAAAAGTCCACTTTTTCACCCAAGAAAGTCGCTCAAGCTACACGCTTAATTGAAATAAGCATTGTTAAAAAAATAGGTTCAAAGGATCATAATGCATCGTTTAAGACATCTCTCATGTCTGGATGTATCGGGCATAAAGTTGTATGAAAAGTGGGCATTCCCCTTTCTGTAGATTTTGAAACTTTGCTAGAACTGTTTCAAACTTTGTCCCAGTTAACCACCATAAAAAGACGCAGGATATCATTTTAGGTCTAATGATAATAGGGTTGGATATCTATGTACATGATTATGGGATTTGGACCCATATCTTTAGCATATCAAAAATACTAATTATAATAATATTTCCCAGAAATTGCACCTGTGTAGAAATTTGTATAACCTTTCCGTGCAATTAGAGTTCCTTTTTAGTGCGAGTCAAGTTTCCATCTTGTTGTAAATAGAGCACAGAATTTTCTCAACTAAATCCACTCGACCTCATTCATCCACACGGACTATATACAAATATTTCACTGAATTCCTTTAGCACGAGCTTCAAATAATAAAAAAAACATCATCATTGCTTGCAGCACTTTACAAAAATTTCTTCTCAACTTTTCTTTCAAGTTTCTCATGAAACAAAGGACAGGGAACGAGGAGAAAAAAATTTAGGCTAAGTCGCACAAATATTCCTTTTCTATTCCATTTGAACCTTATTGAAACCTTATTGTAAAATGCCTCGCGGGAATATCCATTTATTCCTTCCCAACAAACTCAGACTAGATAGGTATAATACTTCAATCCTGAAGGATTGATTGCAGAACCTTTGGATCTTCGTAACCTCACCTCACCCATCTATGTACATACAAACCTTTGTCTCATTTCGCCGATTGGCGGGTTGTGATTGCATCTTCAACAACTCCTTGGACAAACGAATTTTTAACACTGTTCCTTTAGGACAAATCTACGAGAAAGAGAGAAGGAATTTAGTTGAGGATCGCGAGATATTTAACAGCTCATCGCAAAGGAACGACAGGAATTGCCTTGGGGAGAATCGGTTCGATTGTAGCTATTGAGGTGTGCTGTATCCGAATAATTATTGGGAATTGAGCAAAGCAAGCGCGAAAGGAAATGGTTTTGAGTTCAACAAATTTCGATTTTCCTTAATTAAAAAAAGAAAGCCTCGTCGTATTCTGGATGGTGATGATTTTTTTGGATCTGGATGAAATATAATAAGAAAAAAAAATAAAAATAAAATAAAAATAAATTTCAAGCATCTAACGACCAGTCGTGCATCTCGAATTAAAGAAGTAAATTACCGCCAACAGCTTTAGGTTCTTGTCGGACGAGCAACCAAGTAACTCACCAAGACTGCATTGCTCAGGGCCTTATTTGTGCATTGGAATTTCAAAGGAATTTATTCCCTGAGATTTTTTTCAGCGATAAATTAGGCCCAGTTTTGTGTGGTGATGAATTTCTGACATTTATCTCGTTCGCCGCAAAAATCAGAAAATTTGCATTGCTTGGATACAGAGCAGCACTTTGAATTCCTGAAATTATTGTGAGTCCTAACGAACTAAGCCGGAATTTTAGTTAGATGGAAAATAAGGCAATAAATAGAATGCTAATCTCCGTGTGTTTTCTGTACATAATCAAAATTTTGGGAAACTGATTTAGAAAATTTGTTCGTGATTTTTCTCAATTAAAGCCAAGCTAAATGTGCGGCCATTAATCAATGGCAAAACCTAGTCTGCAGTCTTAATTCAACACGACAGCGTCTATAGAAATTTTAGATAAACTTTGAAAAGCCATAATTGAGATCCATCAATAACCAGCGACAGTCAGCTGCCGTCTTGTCCTAAGCGAATGTTTTGGTATTTGGCTGTTTACTTAATTAATTATGCGTGGCCTATTAACTGCTATATCCTTCCCGTAGAAGTTTAGGAGATACTCACTCACAAGTAAAAAGTGAAATCAAAGATCCAGTTGTCCGAAAAGCTATAAAGAAAATTGGAAGTAATAGGCGATAGATCATTAATGAATATTAAGAAGAGAATCGGAGATAGTATAGAGCCCTGCGGGACACCGGCAGCTTGACGTGGCACCACCCTGCAAATATAAACTGTATTATACGATCAGATATAAAAATTTCCAATCCATGATAGGATGTCGAGGTTGAAGCCAAAATTTCTTAGTTGAGCCCTAAGTGCTATGTCACAGTATACCGAAAGTCTTGGAAGTACATATCTACGACTATTATGGTTGCATTTTGTGTCAACTTTAAATTAATGAGAGATTCTAAAACCTTCAATAGAAACGAAGTGAGAGCTATTGGTGTTGCTGAATTACTATCTCAATGCGATAAAATATCTTTCTTACAAGAAAAAATAGTTTGTATAGATTGTGAAGGGTGTAGCTGCCTTAGGAATTGTCCTGAATTATTTTTAATGTAAGGTAATCGATTTATGCTGGGATGATTGATGATTCTAAATCATACAGATTTGGTCCTTAGATCATCGCAAAAGGTTGGAGAGAAGACCAGGATGAATTTAATATAGCTTAAGAAGAAAACAGATCGTTGTTGTTAAAATTTAACGATTCTCTGGCCTTTATTCGACTGTCTATTAAACTAAATACTCCACTTTGTGTCCTTGGGGGGCAAAATAAAAGGTTTCATTTGCGAAGTAGACAATATTATGGCTCATAGCAAGACTAATTATAAAGTCTTTTTTTTTCTGCAGTAGAGCACACATTTTTTTTTCTCCTATGTTTGCTACTTCCAAGGCAGCACCCATGGAGCATCACCGAGATGATGGAAATTAGTCTCACATTGACTTTTCCTGATTTTGCCAAGCTTGAGAGTTACTATACCATTTTCGGTCTATATTAAGAGACCCTAGCGAGAAATTTTTCATAAGATGACTAATATATTCGGTGAGTCTTAAATACCTTGGTGGTCATCGTAGTTCAAACAAGTTGGTAAGAATGTTGATTATAGTCCTTCGAATCATGGATTCCAATCTTATATCCTCGCGATTCAGCGATTTTTCTCCTATCTAGTTTCGTATCGACTTTTATAGTGGAAATCGAAGTTCTGCTAGTGCATTATATTGTTTGGATCCGTATGTCATATCTCCCTCTTCATATTCATATTATCTGGCTCTTCAGCTCGATGATGTGCTAGTTTCCTTCCTCGTTGGTTGTTGTCTTCTTGATTTGGCAATTTTTCGTTACGTTGAATTCTATTTTATGGCTGTTGCACTATGTCAGCCATACGTCATCATTTTGGCTTTTATAGCTTCTCCTTTACTATATCATTTACTACCTTACCTGCCGAAATCCCTCACCACTTTCTTCCAGAAAAACTGCAATATTGGCTCTAGGTAAGGAAGGAACATTTGTGGAGACTAAAACAAAACATTTATACGGCTTTTATCGTGAGCAGAGGAGTCAATCCCAAAAGAACCGTCTACGAAGGTAACCAAAAAGTAAACTTCCCCGGAAAGTGTGTACTTTTTCTAATAAGCGATAGATGGCAGTGTCCTTTTTTGGGTAGCTACTGTAAAGTAAATCCTAAAATAGTGAACAAATATCACTCAAAGAAATTGGAGTACAGCCTCGGATATCACAATCAAGTTGAGAGGTTTTTTGGCGAGAGAAGTGAAGAAAAAATTGTCGTAAATTACTAAAAGTAGAGCACATTCGACATCTTCCACAACACAATCCCACAGCCACCCTCCCCAGAGTACACATAATTTTCATAAATCATTTTCAAAAAACAAAGAAAAACTTGAATCGACCTCATTAGCAGGTTGCACGTGCATCATCTTCAGCAGAGAGAAATTTTGTGAAATTAAAACAAATTACCGGAACACCTGCTAACGGTATACTTAATTGCATGTTATCATAAATTTATATCCATACTTAATGAACTCTTCATTTGTTGATTACTTGGAATTTATTACCATCAGTTCGGTTACCTCTAGAACTAGCTGCAGCGTACATAAATAGTTTAATAATTGATTCAAAATTTACCCGGCTAGTTTAAGTTAGTTCGTTCTGGAGTCTTCCATCACCACTCCAGGCAAGCTGTTATAGAATGGCTTTAGGACACGGCAGGATTCCCCTGGAAGTGTGCTTGGCCCACTGGTAAAAGTCAGCTCCGTGCACTGAATAGTCATAAATTATGACTGCTATTTACTAACAACTTGAAACATCGCAACAAGTCCGAATCGAACGCAAATAAATTTTAATGGCTAAACAGTTCTAAGTTATGGTCATTATCCAAACCATTCTTACCTCTAACCAAACCAGACTTCCTCTTCCCACAATCACTACGTAATATTAAGAAATTAAATAATAGGCAATAGAAAAATTCGCAAAAAGTAAACTTGTCAATGTGGACACCGTTGGCGCTTGAACCTCCCGGGTCCATTATAATGATTGCGTGGAATTTATTGCGTTCCTTTTGTCGCGTATCTAATTTTAGCCGTTTGAGTTATGACTTATCGCTGCGATATGGCTTGTAGCCGAGTTCACTTTGATGGAGACCGAGAAACTGCTGACGCGGATTTTTTCTTTATATGATAGGACCTTCAGCCGATATGGGCGGCTTGGGTATATACAAAATTCTAGACTACTTCAGACGACTACTTTTGAGTCCATATTTATGAGGTGTTTGTTTAGAGATGTCGAAGCGTTTGTTTATCTTTAGAATCACAAAAATTCCAGATCGCGTTCTATTTGGGGCATCCACAGCCGGTGGGCGCGCATTACACGTTAGAAGTGGTTCTAAGACGATTACATTAGGAGGGACGACAGAATTATTACTTAAGCAAGAATCAGTTACGGAATTAGCAGTTTTGGATATTTTGATTTTGAAGGTAGATGGGGGAGCATTGATTTTGTCTTTTTCAATTAGGTTTATGTTTTTAGGCAATTACATGCAAACGTTGTAGGTGGTAGATGTGTTTTTTTTTAGAAAGGACAATTTTATTGGTAAACAAAAAATCTTAAGTGGACCAACACAAGTCTAATGCAGGTCATAACAAGTCATTAAAGGATCGTTTGTTTATGACAACAAAGGTCGAATGAAAGATTTCTAATTCTTGTTTTTAAGTGTAGTTAGTACTGGGAGAGTATTGCGAACTAGTGACGAACAGACAGCGTAAACTAAGTTGAGAAAGAGAAGTGTTGGAATTTAGCTTGCTCCAAACTTTTGGAATAGATATCATAAGTTAGCTAGGAAATCTAATTTTTTGCGAACATTCAAAGTATCCAACAAGAATAATCGCCATAGTTTAATACAACAAATACCTCTAAAAAATTTCTTTCGACATATTTTAAGTAAAGAGATTTGTTCAGTTGTCTAGTTATAAATAGAGCCCATAAGGATCGTCAGAACTTAATAGCTGGTGTAATCTCGTAAAATATTCAGCGTAGGTGAGGCGGTCAAGAGCTCCATCGATTCTACTAATGACCGAGTATTTTTGAATATACTTTAAGTAGAGAGTTAAGATAAAAACAGAAATTATGGTATTCGGATTGAAAGCGGAAACGAGAACCATCGCCGAGAAAGCATTCGACAAAGAAGTATTCCTTAAAAATGGAAAATGGGAATTCGTCTTCTTCTGTGCGAACTTTTAATTTCTACATATTACAAAGAAGGATCTGTACGTATTTATGTACATAAATGTGTTTCGTTCTTGTTTTTAGCAGGAGTTTTTTGATTTGCTTTTCAGCTAGAAATGAGTTAAAAAATATCCTCACTTCGACCTATTGCATTTTGTGAAAACTCGGTAAAAATGTTGCAGCGGAACAGATTTATTTTTACTGCTACACTTTTTCTACAAAAAAAAAAATTGTTCTAAATTTTTTCGACATTCATATTTTCGTGGAGATATGATTGTAAAATCGTTTTTTCTTCTAATTCAACTAATTAGTGGCTATAATTCGTAGAAGAACCATTTTTCTCTAGTGATAGTTTTACGAAATACGTCGGTTCCAATAAGGGTTGTTTGGTATGTTATGGTTTGAGATCATTACAATCGATTGACATTTTCATCGCTGATTTCTTACTGTAGAAGGTCTTAATTTTTGATCCAATTGCTATTTGTTTTATAATTGATTTTCATACATGGCTGGCTGTTGCTTACATCTAGTGACAAAGAGTAGACATGAATGATTGTAGTAGCTACTGAAACTAGAGATGTTCTATTGGATAAACATAAATCACGGTTGTTAGACTCATGATAACCTTAACAGCCCTTGAATAGTGGTTAAAATGGAATCAAAAGAAGCCGTGTTGATTTACAAGAATCAAACGTTCGGCCTATCTAGGAATTACTAAAACATACATATGCAAGTTAGAAAGAAGATTATATCTCTACTGGTAGTAGGTTCTAACGAGTCAAATTGTATAAACCAGAAGGGTCGATTATCTAAATATCTTGAAGCAAATGATTAAACTAGATTTCGTCTACTAGATTTTGCAAGACCATTCAATCTACATAGTACTGGCACACCAAAACCAATTATGATTTCGCAGACAACATCTGAATTAACAGTATCACCCCAACTATCATTATTCTCTGGGAAAGGAAGGAGTTGCCCGATTGGTCTCATTTCGAACTTAATTTTAATTTGTTTTTTAAGTCCGTGTACTGTACAAAATTTCAGCTCTTTAAGTATACGTTCTCGAGTAATTGTGAGCACACACTGACATACAGACAGACGGACGGCCGGACAGACGGATATGTAAAAATCAAAATAACTTTTAATATTATGCGTGGGTGTCCAATCCATTTTGCTCTACCATCATAATTTCGAGGTGTTCCAAACGAATGACAAAACTTAGTATACCCTATAGATTTCATCTAAGGTATACAAATGCTGACCTATAGTTTTTGATTCGGAACCACCGAAGAATACTACTATTAGTATTTGTAGAATATGAAATAATTGGTGGCATCGGTGGGATTCGAGCCCAATGGTCTATGTGCTATTATGTTATATATTACACTAAAGCTCGCTTAAAATATTGCGCTAAAAAATATCAATTCATTTACTCAAGTAAGCTGGAAGGGGGCTGCACAAGGAATATAACTGCATCATTATTTCTAAAAAAATAAATTCTTTGTTGTTGGAAAACGAAAGTTAATTACTAGAATTACTAGTAAAGCGATCTTCTTAGCTGGCTGCAATTCCATTGTCACTGTCACATATGTCAGGTGTCACTGTCACGTAATAAAAAATTAAGTAATCTCGGGGTTGCTAATCTACAACTGCGAATAAACGAAAAGAAGCACATTACATTTCGTTCGTGGAGTCATGTATGGAAAGGTGATCCCATAAATCTTCAGATCGCAGAAATTACAAGGGTCTACAAGTACCTAAGCACCCATCAAATTTAATCTAATAATCTAGTAATCTCGGGGTTGCTAATCTACAACCGCAAATAAACGAAAAGAAGCACATTACATTTCGTTCGTGGCGTCATGTATGGAAAGGTGATCCCATAAATCTTCAGATCGCAGAAATTACAAGGGTCTACAAGTACCTAAGCACCCATCAAATTTAATCTAATAATCAAGATTAAAATAAATGAGAGACAACCTAATTAATCAACAGACTTCAAAACCATTAAAACTGTCATAATAATTTTTTATCTTCGCTATAACCACAAAATTAAATTTCCTCCGGAAAATGCGCTATTCACAAACTCTTCAAAGGAAAATTTTTAATTTAAACCAAGGCAAAAAAATTGTGACAATCACGGAGAATTACAATGAAAATTGGTCAACGCTTGAAAACGTTTGCCAATTTCTTTTCATCATGATGCTGACATTAAACATAAGCAATTTAGCTCTAGACCGCAAGAATCACAACACCCTCGGCCCCATCTCCATCCATTTGATGTAAATTGAAAAACACCACAAAAAACCACTACAAGATCCTTACATCTTTCCAACCATCCACTACGCACTGTAGGGGGGTTGGAAGCCCCCACGGAAGTAAACAGCATTTTTCTCTGCACCGAAAGTTATGTGTCAGCGTTTCCTGGGATGTTTTAATGGGGGGTGAAAAACAAACATCACTCTTGGGCAGGAGGTCATACATATAAACGCAGGAAGAAAAAGTCCAGAGTACCTACTTTGCTTATACGCTTTCCCTTCACGCATGCAATGTCCGGGCGGAAGGGAGTGCAACTTACACGATTCCGCTTTTTTCTTTGACATGGGTTTGGTGGATACATGTAGAACACTTAAAACACAATGCCCGAGAGCACAGAAAGGGGATGCCAACAAAATCGATGTAATTGAAAATTCCACAGAAAAATAGGTTTCTCTTAGGGAACTGGAGCCGTAGCCTATAAAATATTTACAGCCGCTCTCTTACATTTAATGTCCATACAGGGGGGGCCCTAGATGCCTTTCCATCACGTTTGGGTCTTGACTTCCTCGTTGTTTTACTTTTTTTTTTTTGAGGTACCATAAATACTTGAGCGTAGTGTGGCATAATATCATTCCTCACAATCCTAAGAGAATTATCAGGGCGGTGAATTTCTGTAGGTAGACTGCCCACCAACTATGTGTGTAGGTACTCCTAAAGTTAGTAAATTCTGCTTAAGAGAAATCTTATAGCTGTCCTTCTTTAGTGTAAATTCGTCCATGTGTGCAAGTACATTCTCCGCCATAGTCTGGTAGAAATGTATGAGATTATCTTAGCTGGTGTTTCCCGCAGAGCCTTAAGGAGTATTTTCCAACTCCCAACGTACAGATTCTGTAGCTTGTAAGCACGAGGAAGTTTATTATATGCGCTACCAGGCCCGTTTTGAGTATATCAAGACTACATAGACTCACCCGAGAGACTGCAACAGATGACTACCTTGGCTGGCTTACATGCCGATCATTCTCCCCCCGCACCAAACAAGAACTTTTTCTAACAATGATTCATCTTTTTAAAGAATTTTTTAGATGTTTTTATAAGAATGGAAGGGGGATAACAATAAAAAGTCAAGTCCCAAAGGATGCTATGAAGGTAGAACAAACATTTACGGATTCCCTCGTCATTTGAATATTTAGAGGACCACTTTTAGGGAGCATAAACTCAGAAATTCCGGACTGTACCCTTACTGCTCGGGTACACGTTTAACTGAATATGCTGTGCACGCATCTTGGTGCAAAGGTGAATACACCATCGTCGAATATAATGTTTTTGGCAGGAGAGGAGCATTTGAATTACACTTCATGCTGAAAGTCGATTGAGGAAAAGTGTTTTATTTGCAGACAACTCTCTTTGGAAAGCATAACTCGTAGTACCGCAACAACTTTGCTGCAGAGCATATCTAAGTGATCCTTTTGGAGGAAGGAGTGTTGTTGACTCGTATGAATTCCAATAATTTGAGGCATGTTGATATGAAAAAAAAAAATTTATAATTGTGACTTTTGACAGATTTTTGGTATATTTGAAGAAGGAAGCCGTAACTAATTTCTGCAGAGCTCTCACGGCACATCTTCATATATACCGATTGCCGACAGCCATCAAGGAACTGGGTGCTGTGCTGGTAAATTCAAAATTGGTGCAGGTATTCAAGACCAGCCTTAAGAAATTGACTATAAGGCACAAGGGGACCATATGCTGGGTACCTCGCCATAAGGATATCTCTTGCAACGAGGTGGTTGAAGAGTTGCCCAAAACGGGCTCTGAAATGGTTAGCTCCGCAGCGGTACCTTATGTGAGGATCCCAATTGGAGCTTCAAAAGAGGAAATTATCAGGGCCGCGTATCAAAGGCAAGCCTCCGGTGAACCAGCAGGGATACCTGCCATATTGCGAAGCAATTGTTGCTTGCCTATGACAGAAAGAGAGCAAGAGAACTGCTTAATGGCAGCAGAACAAATTCCATGGATCTAGTAGAGGACATTACGGGTCACTGGGCCATAGGGGACCATGATAGAAGACTGGATACAGCAGCGAATAATTTATGCAGGAGCTGTAATGACTCGGAGGAAATCGAATCCGTCCAACAAGTGCTTTGTGAGTGTTCCGCTTTGATGAATGAAAGAGCTAGGCTATTGGGTAGATACTTCTTTTCAAGTTTGTGGGAGGTGAAAAGTAAGGAGTTCAGATATATCCTGAGTTTTCTGAGAGAAGCAGGATGGATCTAGGTTAAAAGTCTTAGATATGGCCTGAGTTTCCTAAGGAAAGTAGCGATCTGGGGCGGCTTGAAAGGTTATCCCATGAGGTGGTGCACAGTGGACCCACTAAAAGTCTAGGTGATGCAGGCTAGTCGTATAGAGGCCCCCTCTTACCTAACCTGATCTAACTAATTTCTATTGCTCAAAGAATTAGATTCCGACGAGAGGTCACAAGCAAGCGAATACATTTCTAACAAGCAAACTTTTATCGTTCTTACCCGAATAATTGACAATGTCGTAACGGCCCGGTTATGTGATCATTTAGACACGTTGGAGGTTGCTCCATCTCTATGCTACGGCCCAATTGACTTTTGTTTTTTGGTTTTAATAAAAATACTTGTTTCATAAAATAAAAGTACAGCCCCATCTTGAAGGAAATACCATTACTTTTAAAATCCTAACCTAGAATTTGTTGTTGATGCTGTAAAGACTTTACAATCTAAACCAATGGCTGTGTGTAGCAAAATTTACGCTGTGCTATTATTGTGGACAGAGATTCGCCTCTCATATAGTCTCCGCAACCTACAAGATCTTCTGTGACACTTTACCCCTAAATGCCCTAGGGCGCTTATTCGAATTTAAGATCTTTTACAAAGCCTACATATGACACTCTTGGGTGCAATTTTCGCGACATCTTCTGGCAGTGGAAATGCCTTTTCTAGTTATCTTAGTCTGCACAAAACTTCACAGTCACACATGGCTTGCTCAGCGGTTTCATTGTTGTACTAAGACAGATATTATAAGGAAGCCGGATCCATGATGGAACAACAGTTTAAGAAAACTTTATCAGGTTTCGAAAAGCTTATATAGCAATATCACAACGAGGTACCTACAGAGGGCAGGACTTCTGTTTGGAACTAATTGAAATTGATAGTTATTATTATAACAGTATTTGACTCAACCTTTTTTTTTTTTACAAATAATGGTAAGATTTCTGAACGTTGATACACTCTCTAAGGTACTGCTATTTCTGATTCTATATACTTCTCTCTATCGATATCTCAAACTCAATCTCAATCTCAGTCCCAATATCAATCTGTCCTCTATCCTCTATCTTCCAACCTCTATCCTCTATCCTCTATCCTGTATCATGTTTCCTCTATCCTCTATCCTCTATCCTCTATCCTCCATTCTCTATCCATATCTATACCTATTAGGGATGTTTAAACAAACATTTTTCTTGATGAGAAATCTAGTTACTGAAATTATAAAGGATATGGAAGGATATAGTTCGAACTAAAACTCGCACAAATCCTTAATAGCCCAAAATAAGTTTTGTAACTTTCCTGAAATTCAATTAAATCCACCAACTGGAGGAAATCCATCTATAAAAATTACGAGTTCATCCATTCCCCGGAACATCGCCTGGTGTATCTACTTGAGAAAGGTTAAAGTTGCCAAGGAACATGGACTTCGAGATTATTATTCATAAAATATTGACGAAAATTGACGCATAATCAAGAAGCTCTCTCCCCCTGTGCATGAGATAATGTCATCGAAAGAAGAATTCATATGATGGCATCGTGGAGTACCAACGCTTTTCTAAGCTCAATTGATATCCAGTAAAGTCCTTGATAATACAGAATGTCACCATCCTAAATGAAGCCGGTTCGTCAACTCTTTAAAAGCAACGAAATTCCTTCTAAGCATAACAACCTCGACATCAGAATGTCATAGAATCAGATGTCGAGGTAGGGTCGGACGAATGATATTATCGCGAGAAAGCGCTCAAGTACGTCTAGTGGTTGGTTGTTTTTATAATTCGGTAGTCGTTCGATTCAATCTCAACTTAAAAAGGTTATTAAGGTTTTTCTTTCGTTTCTTAGCATCATCATCAAACACGTGGCATTGCAATTTTTGTAATCGGATCGAGAAATCTGCTCACAAGCGCTTGTTTGGCAACAGTTACAAAGTAGAGATGTGGCGACGCGTCTGTGTTCGTGAACATTTCCTTTCTGAACGTTTGACCAGCCACTGTGTAAATCACATAATTTATTTCGATAAATTCTCAGCTAGCAATACTTTGTTGGGTTTGGAAAGCCTTAGCTAGGTAGGCGACGATTGACAATAGAAATTAATTTATTGGATAAGAAAATTCATTCATGTCAGAATTGTTGTTTTGAGAAGTTGTTATTTGTCGCTATAAAAGATTATAACGTTTTAAATTAATTCTCACGAAGGAAACTTTAATAAAGGACAGATACGAATTCATAACACCAGTGGGTTTTAATTGGACTGGATTTCGTTGAAGGCTAATGTTTATGCCCATTCCCGTGGCATTAACGCTATTACTTTTCTTTCCTTTTTTAGGCCTTTCGTTTCAGAACGGCCCATCCAAAGTATACTTTCAAGAACGCTGAAGTTATCGATGTTGCAAGTGTTACTTTTGATTGTGAAGAATGCCACCTCGGCTGGTTGCTGCTAACTCAAGAATAGGATCAACTGGTCATTTATGTTCTGTTCAAACGCTATTATTCACTTTGCTCTCATCCAAGGGTATACGACCTCCTCAAGATATCCAGGGTAGTCAAATCGAACTACTGTTCTACGCCAACTACTACCGGTTTTTACAAACATCCTGTAGAGAGATTTGCTGGTTTCAACTCACCCGAAGTATCACTTACTTACATCTGATCAAGATAACTAGTGGAGCCTGAGGTCGTTATACGACTTAAGGAATACCACTAAAGAGATTTCTCCAATATCGAAGTCGATGGCAGCCCAATGACTAAGGCGCCAGGAGTCATTGCAAGCTCCAAATGGACACCTGAATTCCAAAACACCAAAAACAATCAGCTTTTCCCATCAATAAAAAACCATTGACCCACGGGGGCAATTGTTCTGTCAATCGATTCGAACTACAAAGATACATCGACGAAGAAAATGTGGATAGTGTAGAAGTTCTGAGCCCGATGTCGGGGTCCCCATTTTATTTAACTTGTTTGAAATTATTTATCCACAGATAGGAACAATCGCAATCCTGCCGCTCCACATTTCTGTCAATGGGAAAATTTATGATAGAAATATTTTTGTTTTTTTTTGTGCTAAGCTGATTAATTGTGAGCGGGCATCGTTTGAATTTATCGGGCGTGAAAATTAAATTTTTATTTTAAAAATGGAGGGGCGGCGGGTAAATTTTAATAGAGCCTAATTGCTATCGGACACAATCAATTGGCCATTTCCAGAGCCCATAAATCTCAGACAGTGTAAATTCGGTGAGATATATCAAAAATTCCAAATTTTCCGGTTATTTATCTCTCGAGTGCTGGTCTAGATCGAAATTGTCATTTCATGGAAAATTTTAAATTTCATTCAGAGTTTGATTTAAATGATTTTTTCATGGATCTGTCCAATGAATTGAGTGTTCTAATGGGGTCCCAATTATGGGAATGATTCTTTAAAATTTTTGTGAATAGAAGCGTTTTTATTGGACAGATTCAGTGAAGACATGATTTAGGAGTTCTTTTAAATTTTGATAAGAAAAGAATAGTTAAATTTAGAAAGGAGTCATCTGTTGATCGTTTGGTTATGATGAGTCAATAGAAAGTCTTTCGGTCACATTATGCTCCTGGACCTCCTCAAGATTATTGTCTTAGAGCAAAGCACATGTGCTCTAATTGGCATTATATAATCAGAAGTCATTTATTGCGGAACGGCACAATACATTTTTTTTTGTTAAATATGGGGTAGATGGTGAAATTCATTAGTTTCTTGAAAATGGTATAAGCAGACAACAAGAAATTCAGCTGGTATAAAGAGGTATGTACCAACAAGAACATTGTGAACAGTTGTCTGTTCTCAGTAAAATTTCGGCGCTATTATGTATCGAACCCAGTCGCAGATCACCAATAAATTCTTGAATAGGATAAGCACAGACACAGTAGACACTACTAACGTGAAGTTAATTTCAATAGTTTCCGCTATGCTTCCAAATTTTATAGTCGTCTCTAGATTTTCTTCCCGTTATCATTGATATCAGGTTAATTAAAAAAAAAATAGCTCTTTAGCATGAATACGACAAAGTGGCTGGGTCTTTATCAGTTTGCTGCAATTCTACATATCTTGAAAATGAAATTTTTTGGACAAGTTGAAAAAGTTGGAAAGCCACTGTTTGTTGCCCTCTATAAAGGAAAATATACGTTTTGTCACCGTTTTTTCCACCTAGGAATCAATTTAGGATTAACCCTTTAGGGAGCTCTGTACACGATCGAGTACATGAAAATTTCACCCTTCATTTTCTTATTTTTTAATTTTTTTTATACAATTATGAACAAAACTGTAAGAAATTTCAACTATCTTCCTAAAATTGATTTTCTCGTCTAAACTTGTGCCTTACAGGTACCTGTGAAAAGCGAGTTTTTGAAATTGAAATTGATACTGAGTCAGTTTGGGCTCTTCTCGATGATGGAAATTTTTAATATATTGACAATGGTGATAAAGAAGCCTTGGAATTGAGACAGTCGGCAGGTTTCAACGCTCGAAGTACAGGAAGAAGGTCATGTCGAAAATTAATCTGACAATGAAGAAAATGCAGATAGCGACGAAACTTATATTTTTAATAGTACGTCAAAAGTGCAATTGAATGGAGCTGGTCGGTAAAATTTGGTCCACCTAATAAACTGCAAGAAGCGTCGTCTACGCGTGTATCTTACGAGCAAATCGCTTTGAAAATGGAGAAATTGTTATAGGACAGTAACCCTTGCTTCAAATTTTGTGGGCATTGGAAATGACGATATTGTAAAACGGTCGGACAGAAAGGAGAAACGTTACATATAATTAAAACGTCCCGCCAACAGATCAACGAGTGTTGTCGACAAACTTGATTTCCTCATTGAATTTTGTAGAATATTTATAAAAATAAGAAACTGGATAATAAAACTTATTAAGATTTTTATTTTTTGATTTATTTATTTCAATACAGTAAATCAGAATAACAAAAAAATAAAAATAAAAAGTAGAAAAATAGTAGAATAATCTAAGACTACAAAATGAGAGCGAAAGACAAAAAATATTAATAATAGTAATAAACAAAGATTAAAAATTAAAGTGAAATAAAATAAACTAGAATTGTAAAAACTAAAAAGGAAAATATAAAATAACACTAAAATTCATATAAAAATAAACTGTATACAAATAGAGAAGCAAATCTAGAAAAATAAAAAATAAATGTAAAAAAACAATGATAAACTAAAATTTCAAAACTACTAAAAATTCAAATAATACAAAGTATACAAGGAAATGAAATGCACATGCTGATTCATTTCGGAAATAATGTTTCTGGCAAATGCAGGCACAAGGATGCTCGAGAAGATCACATTTCAGGTGTGAGAAGAAATTGTAACAATCATAAATACTTAATCAATTAAACAATTATGTATATACGTTTTATCTAGTGATAATATTGTTTTCAAATTAATTCGAGCTAAAACTTACATGTAGGTATACGTATAACCTTTTCAAGCAATAAATTCTTATTGAATGTTATTTTTCATTTACTGAACCTTTCTTTACTTATCAATGAATTTTTATTTACTTTTCAACCAATTTTATTCGAATAGGCTTACTTAACCATTATAGTTGCGTGATAATAATTTCAACAAATTTGAAAAATAGGCTTAGAAGACAATGTGAGCAATTTACAATTTTTATATCCAGAAACAAATGTTCATGATCAAAAGTGTTAACAAAAAAAAGTTTAATTATGACAAATTGTGTCTCTTGTTCTCTGGTCTTTTGTTTTCAATTCAACTTTTTTCCTCCATAATGCCCTAGACACACAGCACTCTTAATGAAGAAATAACTAACGACTCATTAGTCTATAATGATTCATTATAAACTGCGGACACACAGCCATTTCTTTAATTAAGTTGTGCTGTCAAACTGGTTTTGATGAGCTTATCACATTAAAGAAGCAATATGGATCGAATTAACGTGATAAACTTTGTTTTCATTTATTTTATTTTCAATTTAACAATTTCCAAATGAGAAACACATTTTATTTAAAAAAATATTAATAATATAAATTGTGATTTGCATTTCTTTGCATTTCTTCTTCTTATTTTTCAAATCGGCAGATGCACAGCGGAGCTGCAGACTTACATTATATGCCGAATCTAGCACATTTTTCCTCATTATATCTATAATGAAGGAGGAAAACACTTCATTCGTGTACTTCATTATCATCTGATTTTCGAGCTATAATGACGCATACTATGTAACACACGGCATTTTAATGAATAGTTAGTACAAATGATTCATTAGTTCGTGCTGTGTGTCTAGGGTATAAGTCATCATGTAAAGTTAGCCGTAGTGAAGTCAAGACTTAAATGTAATGTCTATCGTGCAACATCATCCAACCATCATACCATACTCAACAAATTCTTTATATTTTTGTTTTGTGTTGTGATTTGTGTGAAATGAATGTCATCATCCACCACATAACACGCACGTTAAATGAGAAATAAATGAGGATGAGGAATACTCGAATACTTAAGGGATTATAAAGACTGTCCCAGATTAAAAGTGGACGCAGAAAAAATTTAATGACTCTATTAAAATATCAGGCCAAAATAAAACAGGAACTCCATGTGACCTTATGAAAGGGAGAAGTCGTTTTTTTAAGCATTCCTCGAAGTAGACATCGCTTTTAATACTCCCTTTTGTAATGAATGGCTTTGATTTCAAACCGCATGTGCAAATAGCCTGCCAAATTAGAAATTTTGAAGGAAACTTGGACATCCTTCGAACTTTAAACTGCTTAGGGACTCTCCCTCGATGAGATTGGAAATTTTAAAAAATTGTCCAGGAAGTTGTTTGATGTCTCCTTTGCAGTATGTTTCGTCGTCGAGAATACAACAAGAATACTTTGTCAAAAAATCGGAGTACAGTTTTCTTGAACGCGTTTTACAGATGTTTTCTTTTTCTTCACTTGTGTCGGGCGCACATAAAACTTTAAATGATTTTAAATTTGTCCTTTTTTTCATCCTGTGTACTGTTGACTTCGATATTCCCACTTTTATGGCCACATCTCTGATGGAAATATCGGGGTTCTTCTTGTAGATGTTCTTTACCTTTTTCTCTTTTCTTATGTCCTTCGAGCCTTTTTTCGCACCAGTTCCATGTTTACTCTGACTAGTCATCCTTTCAGCATAATTTTTTAAAACCTTGTGAATGGTACTTTTAGCAGTTTTAAGCTTTTTAGATAACTTCCCAATGAACAATTCGGGATTTGCACTTCGTGTGGACATAATTAATTTTCTTTGAATTTCTTGATTAGACGCCATTGATCACGTTACGGCGGTATCAACAAGACTGATATGTATATCAAAAGAATGAACTGTGACGAACCAGTCGTGACATGTTCGATCATGATCCGTTAGATAATAGTGAAATAACAAAGGAAAGAGTGCGTTCACTTTTTATATGGGACAGTCTTTTCCTCCCAAACGCTCTAAAAACAAGGCTTTCTTAATTTTTTTTAAGGACATTTAAGATTAATGTCATACAAATAATATAACATTTGATTAAGCAACTCTTGAAGAAGACAAACAAATTTTTTATTGACATTTTTTTACAAAATGGCGGCTGTGCAGTGATTACCGTAAACCACTATTTCAAAAGGTCTTCCGCGGCGAGCAGTAGAAGCCTTGTTCAACTCTACCTAGATAAGAAAAAATTGTTTTTCATTATCTACATGAGTTTTGCTAGTAAAGTAAATACATATGATTATATTTTTAGAATTTTTTTTTCGCGAAATGGCGATTGTTTTAACAAAAAATCATGTTTTCGACGAAAAAAATCGACTTAAATTGTTTATACATTTTTTTGATTGTTGATCAATCGCTAAAATCGTGTGTAATTCACTAGATAATCAAACGATGAAGCTACAGTTAAAATTTCAAATCAATCGGATATAAACTTTTAGAGTTCTACTGCTGGCCGATTTTGAAAACATGTTTTTGAGAAATACGCGTTTGAAGTTTCAAAATGCTATAAATCTTAAGAATCGCAAAAAGCGGCATGACAGAAGGTTGTCAGAGCTAAGTTCTTCAGAAATGGGTTTTATTGTGTTTAAATCGGCCTTATGCATTTGATTCTTGTGCTCGTACGTTGGAAGGGTACCAAGCGCTTTACTGTGCTGCCTAAGTGCAAAGTACACCAAGAGTCTACTCCAACGGGACACTTCTCATACTGTGGATTTCGTTCCTCGACATTTTATTGATTTAAAATTGATTTAAAAAAATTTTGAGTTTAGATCGGAACTGGGGTGTTGTAGATTTTGATTCTAGGGTTGTTTTGGCAAGATTTAAGCTAATAAATTTTTTTTTTCGGAGGTCTAACCCCTTAAGAGAAACTGGAAGCATAAAATGCATCTGAATTGAAGAGTTAACTTGGTTCGTTTCGAGGCTGAATACGACTTGGTTGGCCTCGCTCTTAGTCTAGATTTTGACTGAAATTGTGATGAATATTGTACTTGTAAGAAGAGTAGCGCTCGTGTTGGTGAATTTCGAAAACATGACATTTTACATCAGTGAAGAGAAATATCGGGTCTCTTCTATACTCTACTAAATCCAATGAAATACTCTTTTTAAAGGATTGCTTTTGCAGCTTTTTCGAAATTACATCTCGTTTGCGGCATCGCGTCATCCAAATTATGGCACAATTGCAGAGAAAATCACCCTTCACACACACACACACACACGCACAAATCAAAAACCAACCCAAACGAAACAACTACCAGAGCCGAGCGCTTTATTTAAGAGCATAAAGGAACCAAGCAATCGAAGTGCCTCTTGAACCTGAACTCTGAAGTTGTTTTTAGTTGGGTTACAGCATTTGTTTCACGTGGTTAGATTGGTTGTCGGCGATTTTTTCGCCGGTGTTTGACGTATTACTTTTCGCGTTAATATTATTGGGTGGGATTTAAAAAATAATGCCGAACATAGCTAATTACCGCTCCCTAATTACAATTTTAAGCGAAGTAAACAGTCTTTGAGCGATATGTGCGAATGCTTTTTTTCCATCTCTACGTTGATAATGTAGTTCACCCATTTGAAACTGTAAATTTTCACCACCCGGCCGTTAAGATTTCATTCTGGTATAAGAAGAAAACCCGTTGAACTTCCACATCTATGCAGTCCATTCTCTCTTTCTAGTCTTTCTAGTGAAAGTAAATTAATATAGTTGCCCTCAACTGACAGTAGTTTCCGTTAGTTTAGTTAACGGTAGTTTAACAGATTTTTTATAGATTTTTATTAAATTACTGTCAACATCATTGTCTACGGCGTCTTTTTCTATGCACGTGTGCTTGGGCATTGCTATAATTTGTCTAACTATATTGGCCGGTGTTATGCAACATGTCCACGTGCAGCCCCGGTTACACAGTGATTATGGACCGCTTGTCAAATTTCAGGTGAGTTAATTCTGTCAAATATAATTAAGTAATACGTCAGGAGGTGGCCATCAATGAAATGCCGCAGTCGTGCTGCAACACACAATAGAATTCCTGGTTTGGGGTACCCAGAATGGTGGCAATGGAACGAGACAAGCTGGAAACAGACAGGCCTAAGCATTTTCATCTTCCTTATTTTGGGCGAAGTTTTGAATTTGAAAATTGTCTGAACATTGTGAGGGTTCCGGTTGATGGGCATCCATCCGCATTAATTCTTGCTACACAGAGGGTTTTAGTAGCAGGAAGCACCCTTGGCCCCACTGTATCATGTTCTTCTAATGTTCTCTTAAAAATATCCAAACCTTCTGGGTTTCCTTCCTCCTGTGGATCACCACAGAAGCGGTAGGTATCCCCATTCACTACTAGGAGGACTAGCATTTTCGGTTGATTTTGTTGCCTTTTAGAGTGCTGCCTGATGTTAATTCGTTTGGGTGCTTATTAGTCAGAAAATACAGGGTGACTGTACGGAATCGGGTGTGGGTTGTCGGCTGTATAGTCGCGTATACTGAAGGACTAACAAAATTTCACTTGATAACTTAATTAGATCGACCTAAGCTACGAGTATACAGGAATTCCATCCTGAGGACGGGATTCACACGTATAATGGACAAGGAGAGGTAAAACGTGCCGAAAGGTATGCTGAAGGACGATTGGCAAGGCAAGTTTAGTCTAGTGGAGACTTTGGGAGGGTAAGAAGCTATTCGATATCTATCCTTATTCACAGGTGATACGAGTATTTTTTTGGAGGATATCGTCCCCTTTTTTCCGGCGTCTGTTATGGTTTGTGATTACGAAGCTGCCGGGTATTGTTTTCTTTATTTTGTTTTTTTGTTATGGTTATGACATATCGAAATAATAGAGTATGTTAGCGGAGAGATAGAGGGGTTAGGTTGAGAAAAATAACATTTACATAAATTGAATGGGATTTTTGTGTCGCAGTCGCGGGTTTTGTTATTGTTTACGTACGTGACTTAGCTGGGAAATGGGGTTTTACGTATTTTTAGGGTAATATGAAGCACCACGTATATAAGTGGATAATGAGTGCATGTGGGTTATAAAGAATTATGAATTATGGGAGATTTATTTAATCTATGACTCTGTGAAATTAAAAGTTTCTTTTGATTATGGAAAACAGAAGAAAAAATAGCTCTGCATTGAAATTTTTGAGCGAATTTCCTGATTTCTCAATAGGTTTTCGATCAAATGTATCTCAAATATCCCATACGACATATTCCTTAACAGTTTCAGTACAAGACACTTCTGTTTCTCTGTCTGTATACGTTTCACCGAGCCTTCCTTACGATATTAATTTGCTTTCCCGTTGTTAAAAAAAAAGCCTTGATACTCTGCCATCCAGATTAGTCTAAACCGATTGAATCAGTTCCTCACGAGCTTGTTGACTTGATAGAAGTCTTTACTTTGTCATAAGAAATGTAATAATGTTGCCTAATTATCAGAGAAGAACATCAAAGTTTTCGTAAGCATAGATCGGTATAAAATTCTACTTGGAATACTGACTAGACTGCTTATGTGGATAGTTCGGAGACTGCTGACCTCTTGATTCTCCATTACTTTTTTGCGTTCATATAACAATGAGAGTGTTGCCAAAATATAGTCTGATGATATAACCAGCTCTGGAATTTGATCACTATGACATTTGCCGATTTTTTTTCTATAGGAGGACGATAGACTATGTTCGCAAAACTCTGCCTGTTGAAGCCTGAGTGTTGTAGGTGCGAAGATGTCAGGCTCCGGTTATAGCTGATAACGTCGTTGGAATATAAAATATTTTGATACGCGACATTGTAGATGATGTTCTTTTGAATATCACAAAATTATACATAGTTTATTGCCCTTACAAATAGTCGTTGATGGAAAGGTGAACACATCCATGATAGTCTTCGGCTAGTCTAGAAGATCTTTGGGTTAGAAAAGTGATGGACTGGATGATGAACACTTCCATTGTAAGATACATGCTTCTCCATGAATCTTCCTATAGTAGACAAGGACGGAAGTTGGGTTATCTTACCAAAGGATGGCTGAACTCCTAAGGCTATTTTACCGAAGTATTACAGGCTCAATCTACGGATACGGGCGATCATGAAGTTCTATTTAACCTGCTTCAACTAAATCTAATGATTCAGGTTAATTTCAGCGTACTTTTTATAGACAGACCTGATGGGAGCATTGCGAGTACTGGATTTGGTAAATGATTATTGATTTGTTGAATGTCTTCCTCGGATATAAAAGAGTCTTCATTTGTTTACCTCTTGCAGCATACAAACTACAGTGGAATCTTGCAAGACTGTATGACTGTATTGCAATGTGCTACTCTAAGATCTTTAAATTCCCTGATCCTATACAAGTATGCCCTCTCTTTATTCCCCCGATATCTTAAAAAACAACACACACACCAAAATAGTGTTTACATAAAGTCGCAATTCTTGTTGACAAATTTTTCAAAAATTGTCTCGAAATGGGCAACACACAAGTGTTCATTTCATTGGAGTTCGTCACTTTGTTTTAAATTCATTCATCAAGAGACCCGGGAGCTCGCCAAACTTCCGCCTTCAGCTGTTGAGTTCTGTTGTTTATGTCTATTCGACATGCCCGCAATTTATAATCCACCAGAGAAATGTAAAATATTTTTGGGAGCCACATTTAAAGCTCGGCACTTGAGTTTGCTCCATCAGACAAACTTTTGATGTATCGCTTTAGATGGTGCCTCTTAATTGTGGACATGTACATACCTCGGGCTCGGGAGCTTCTTAGCTCCTACTCATACCTCGTAACTCATGTCTCATTCTAGTAAAATGTGCCTAATGGAGCTGCCGGTATGATTACTCTTTTCCAACTGCAGAAGTGAATAATTGGTGAGTGCTTGCTGTCTTTCGTTAACTACCTTTGAGTGTCATTCTTCGGGTAACCTGAAAAGATGCTATTCTTTGTATACAAATCTCCTTCCCTCCAGTGTTGACGAGCAGAGAGCTGTCATTCATTTTGCTTTTGATCAGAGCACAGCATCAAACTGGTCCATTTGGAGTGGCATATATTGCATAAAACATGAAAAGCCTGTGAATAGGGAAGATGACCCGCGATCGTTAGTTTTATATACATGGGGGTATATCGTTGCTTTTTAGGTTTTTATGGATTTCCTGTTTGTATATCGATCAGAGCCTAATGCTTGGTGACTGTCTTGTTTTTGATCTTTTTTCTTTATTATATGAAATTTTATGCTTAAAATTGAGATAAGACTGACAATTTTAACGATCTGCATTCAAATTGTCGTGATTTATGGATACACCAGAAATACTACTTATGGAAGGGAGTCGGATGTGCTGGAAAGGAAGACAGTCATCAAAAGACACATGATATTTTTACTTAGATCAGCAATTTATTGCAAAGGGTTTCAACCGTAATTTATGTAATTTGTTTGAAAGCATTTTTTGATGGACTTTTCTAGTTGATGAACTGATTATCGTGCTTTGATCTTCATTCATTTACTACACGATTGACATTATAGAAAAAAGTTATGTTTTAATTCGAGTTCATGCTTTCATCAATATTTCTCTGGATTTATTTTATTCCTAATCTTCCAAGTTAAGTGGTCGTTTTATTCTCACTTATTTTATGATGAGCTGAATTTTACGAACTGTAACAAGTGCGCTTAGTTTTTGTACTCATATCTCTCGAGAATTCGTCAAAGGCCCTTTATAGCTGAACATAGATGGAAACATAGCAGGAAAAATAGTAAGATCCATTTTCCAAATTGATAACAAATTGTTCGGTCTAGTTGAGAGACGAGTTATAACAAAAAACCGGAATAAGATTTCTGTTGGTGTTTAAGGGAGAACAGATAACTAGGCAAGGATCTTGATCAAAACCGATGTTCAATGATTCAGTCCATATGTTCGTCACGATTGATTTCAATAGAATACACGAATCAAAGGTAATAACGAAGATCAGGTTGGTGGACAAAAATTTAAGAACTGAACAAATGCATACTCGTTTTGAGTACTACATATTTTGGCTGGAACTGTTGCTGACTTCATCAAATGTTCCATATATATGTACCTCCTAATAGAGGCTCTCGATAACCAGCTCATTCAGATAACAAAAATGCCGAAGGCTCTAAAAGATTTTGAAGGGTTTTAGCTGAAGGTTACAATTGATAACTGAAAAGATGGCATAAATGATGATGAAGAGAACAAGTTTTTTCAACTGGAAAAAATATCTTATTGCCTAGTACAACCCGTACTGAATAATATAAGAATATCATTGGCATAATCCTCGACAACATCAGCTTTTAAAATGTTATTGAAAAACACAGCATGAGTCGTAACGACGATCTCTTTGTAGAACTTGTTGTAAACCACTCATACGGTCTGCATAATCTGCATAATTTAATCCAAAGTATCCACTAAGATATAACGGTACGCCTCTAATGTATTCATGCATATAATATAAGTAGAGGAATTGATTACAATATAAAGAAAATCCTTCATATACGGGTGTTTCACAAGTGGTGGATAATAATGAAGGAGGCGATAGGTCATGTCGAGAAATGAAAAAAATTGTATGGCAGAGGGGGTGCATTCTGAACCCTTTCCGAGATAATCGGGGTTAAAGGACTAAGGCTACGTGAAACGTAGTTTGTACTAAAACAGTTATATCTCCTAAACGACAAACAGTAGAAAAATGGTCGGGGTGCTAATTTATAGAGAACCTCCTGCCCTTTGATTCAATGTGTCAGTGCTTCTTGTACAGTATGTAGTTTAGAAGAAACGGTCTGCCAAACTTCAAGTTTCAGCTTTTGTACCTCATTTTTTTGTGTTTGAAGCAAAAAAACTAAAATAAAAACCTTATAATTTTTTTATGTCTTACTCCTGTTAGAAGCTATGATTGCTTTCTTTAAAACGCACTTTGTTTTCATTTTGTACCTTTCACCGTTTATGAGTTATGACACAAAAATTATTCCACTATTACACGGCTCTCATTTTGAATACAAAGTAGAAAGTATGACGAATCGTCAATTTCTACCTGCTGGCATCTCTTTTGGTTGGAAATCTGCGTAAATTTGTAATAAAGGATGGCTTACCTAGGGTCCTAGAAATGGCTAGGAATGATCCTGCTATAGGAACTAGGCTTAGGAATGTCTGTGTCAACTATTTGGAGAATTCTAAAAACGGAAGGCATGTATCCTTACCACGTAAATCCTGTGCAGGAGCTACTACCAGGAGATAAGCCGCTACGCACCGAATTTTGCAGTTGGCTCTTAGAGAGAGATTTTGACGACTACACGTTTTTGGACAATATCCTGTGGACCGATGTATCCCAATTTCCAAAACCTGTGATAACAAATTTACAGAAAATCCACACGTATCTCGGAAGGCATCATCGGAATATAGATTTTCCATTAATGTGTGGGCAGGTATTGTCGGCGGAAAGCTTCTTGGTCCACACATTCTACCAAGTAGATTAAATAACGAAAATTACTTGGACTTTTTGGAAAATGATCTTCGAGATCTTATGGACGATCTGCTTCTATCAATAAGAAGAGATATCATTTACCAGTACGATGGAGCACTTGGACACACCGGACGAAATATCCTGCAGTGGATGAACACGAATTACCGAAATAAGTGGATTGGACGGCACGGTCCTTTTCCTTGGCCACCACGGTCTCCTGATTTAACACCCTTAGACTTTTACCTCTGGGGAACTATGAAGGAGATTGTCTACGCATCGGAAATATCATCAAAAGACGAACATATACACAGAGTCGAATAAATTTCCAACAAAATTAAAGAGGATTTGGCTTTTCGAAAATATTTTAAATAGTTAATGTTATTAATTGTTCCTATCTCGATAATAATTAATAAATATAAAAATGTTATTTATGGTTTTAATACTATATCATATTTTCTTGCAAGGTAGACTTTTCATGCATTGTAATAATTTTTGTGTCATAACTCATAAACGGTGAAAGGTACAACATGAAAACAAAGTGCGTTTTAAAGAAAGCAATCATAGCTTCTAACAGGAGTAAGACATAAAAAAATTATAAGTTTTTTTGCTTCAAACACAAAAAAATGAGGTACAAAAGCTGAAACTTGAAGTTTGGCAGACCGTTTCTTCTAAACTACATACTGTAGAAGAAGCACTGACACATTGAATCAAAGGGCAGGAGGTTCTCTATAAATTAGCACCCCGACCATTTTTCTACTGTTTGTCGTTTAGGAGATATAACTGTTTTAGTACAAACTACGTTTCACGTACCCTTAGTCCTTTAACCCCGATTATCTCGGAAAGGGTTCAGAATGCACCCCCTCGGCCATACAATTTTTTTCATTTCTCGACATGACCTATCGCCTCCTTCATTATTATCCACAACTTGTGAAATACCCTGTATGTACTAAATAAAAGCGGCCCAATAATAGAACCTTGGGGAGCCCCAGAATATGAAGATATGCGCATCCACAACAAGGAACCTCAGTGGGTTCCTGCTCACATGGGGATCATGGGAAATGAAAGGGCTGACCTTTCAGCTAGGGCTGGCTCTGATTCTCCACTCCTTGGACTTGTAGGCGTTGCCACCTCGAGTATAGGGTCTCTCATTAAAGCGGATGTTCATAGGAAGGATCAGCAGAGATTGGCGAACCCAAGTACTTGCAGGTGAACAAAACTTTTTCTTTATGAGCCCAGTAGCAATATTTGCAATTTACTCTTGGGACTCGGAAGGAAACAATGTAGAACTGTGATTGGCATCATCACCGGCTACAGTAATATCTAATAAGGATGGGAGTTGTTGACAGCTCTGAGTATCTGTCCTGCCTGGAAGGAAAGCCTGAAACAACCGAACACTTTTTGTGTGCTTGTCCGGCTTTCGACCGGAGCAGACTGGATGCTCTAGGTTTTATTCTCCTATCTGTAGAGGAGTGGAAAAACCTTCCTCACCAAGACCTGATGCGCTTCATTAAGAAGACAGGAATGTTTTGCTGATAGGGCCAGTACAAAGGGATATCTCGTCCCATTGCCTTAAAAACTAAGTCTAGAATATACAAATAATGAATGAGAATAACTACCTTGAGTTTTAACGGTTATAAAAAAAAAATCATTTTGATACACATTTCCAGATAAGGTTACCTAATGGTTACCTATTTGAAACATGCATTCTGATTAAAGTAACCAGTTTCATTATCACTCTCCAATTTTTGAAAATCCCTTGAACACGTTTCTTTGGTCCATGACATTCAATTTTTTAACAAAATTGTCATGAATTATGGCCTGATGCCCTCCAGTAAAATGGAAATATGTAGCTACTCAAAAAATCTACCATTTTTTAAATTTGTACAGCTTTTTAATTCTACTAAAAATGTCACTTTTGTGTTACTCTATATCCATGAACACAGCAGTGAGCGGTATAATTTGTACCTCGTCAAAAGTTTTAATTTATGCCTGATTTGGATCTCAGCGGTTGGTTGTGAAACCTGATGCAAGATGAATTTTTAATTCAAGCGAATGTGTCAAACTTTATGGATACAAATGGACAGAAAGGTCACGAATTTATTTTCTTAGTGTCAATTTATCATAATTCCACCACTGCACATGAATCGACGGATTTTCAATTTTCTGTTGTTTATCCTCCACCGCCGTCATTTGTAGCGTTCCCCTTTAAGCTATCCACTTTAGGAGAAAACGTAAATACATTTTTATTTACATAGTCTTATATGGCGGCGATCTTTTCTTGAATTTGGGTAGCAAAGTTTATTGTTTCTTAAGATTTGGGGAGTTAACTAAATCTAACCTAAAAGTAAAATGACTTGGGAGAAGTTTGTTCATTGGAAGACTTTCGCAAATGAATTTCAAACGTTTTGTTATGTTGCGACATTATAATTGTGCACATTTTTCTGTGTCTGGGATATTTTTGATGCAATCTTCAGTTGTATGCAAGTTGGCAACCGTTTTAGTAATTCGAGACTGTTCCAAGTCCTCCTCAGATCGCGCAAATCTTGAGAAATGGTTAAATTATAAATTACTCGGTAAAAGTTCAGCGAATGTTTTTGTGCTTCCATTATTATATAAAAAGCTCAAATACGATACGGCTATTGACAACTATCAAGATGTACGGACTATCAAAAGGCAAGCCTCCGTTGGATCAACAGGGAAACCTGACGTATCGGGAGGCAAATACGGACGGCATATGACAGAAGGAAGACAAGATAACTGCTTAATGGCAGCAGAACATATACCAGGAATCTAATAGGGGTAATTATGGCTCATTGGGCCATAGGTGGACATGCTAGAAGGCGAGGTATAGCAGCGAACGATTTTTGCAGGAGCTGTAATGACTTGGAGGAAATCGACTCGACTCTATGAGTGCTTGGCTCTGATGAACAACAGGGGTAGGCTATTGGGTAGCTACCTCTTTTCAAGTCTGAGGGAGCTGCAAAACAAAGAGTTCAGATGCATTTAGGGAAGTTTTTAGGTTATCCAATGAGGACAAGGGGCACAATGGACCTACTGGTGGTCTACATGATGCAGGCTTGGCACTTACAGCGGCACCCCTCTTACCTAACCTAACCTAAGAGGTAACGTAAATTTTATTTCATAATCTCCGTAGAATGAAAATGGGGTAATTCAGGAGAAACGATAAAACGAAATTATTAAAACTTTTGGGTGCTAAGCAGCTTAATGTCATCCGGATCCAAAAAGTTCCGTCTGGTGAATACCATATAAGAGAGTTGCTTTTAAATTTTTATGATTAGGCTATTCCCTGCAAGATGCCGCTTTTGGAAATGATTGGTTTTTTTAGTTTTGGCGGTTTTTGACAGATAAAAAAAGATGGTTGTCCTTCCTTTAATCCATACTAAATGAAGACTCACCGAGAAAATTCAATAAAAATTATGCTAGTTAAGAAAAATTATTCTTCACTCATCTCCATCAACTTCATTAGATTCAATTTAATTTTCAACCAAATTTTTGCCATGAATCGAAATACGCGTTCCTTGTTAGGTTCTTAATTCTTCCCTTGGAGATCGACTTGACACGATGGTTTTAATTGCCTGCAAATATTTCTGCTTCAGCATATGTCGTTTTAAAAATAAAGTTGATAATAGCAGGTGTGTGTGATTAATCCAGAGAAATTAATTTTCAATTTCAAAAACAACTAAAAAATAGACCGCAAAGGTTTTCCAACCTCTAACACACATCTCAATCCTAGTTGTGCGGATTCATCAAAATCAACTACGTTTAAGAAATATAGGACAAGGGGAAACACTTAATGACCACGGTCAGTTCAAATAAGAAGCTTAAAGTCAATGATGCGGTTTTGTGTGAAGAGATTGATGACAGCCTTAGTCCTTCTGGCTATCACGAAACAAATCGGCTTTGAAGTAATCTTCTGATGTCAAATAAGTACATTTCCTCCCAACTATACTTAAATCATGAAATTTCTCGACATTTTTATAAACACGAATTTCGTTTTCATGCTTTTAAAGTCACCTTGTTTTTTCTCTGCTATTTCAGAGGTAAACAATTATTGAAAAGGCGAAAGATCTTCAATCTTTACTTTCTAAGTCTACTGCTGAAGTAATTTACATAGTCAATAATGTAGAACAGAGATGGCGCCACTCCTCCCCCGTAAGCTAGCCGACGACAAATACATTTTCCCTTGAATTTTCGAAGTTTACTTTTCTCGTCTCCTGTTACCTGTGCCGTAAATCAAGGTAAAGGGGTCTTCGTTCAACTGGAACTGAAAAAAATGTTCGACTCTCAAGATTACAATGAATCGACGAGGTTCATAATTTATTTAAAGTCAACATCGAATATTTAGGGTCTATCGAAAGGGTTCCACCTTATGGACATGCCGATGCTAAAAATATCAGGAAAATCACCTCCGCTCCAGTGGTCGAACAATAATTTTATGTAGAAATTTTCCAAACAATTCCTCCTCTATTCGATTTGGTTTTATTAAATATTTACGAGTATCACCTGTCATCCTGTCATTCTCTCTAGACACAATTCCCACGCCTCTACGTGTACACCGGACATAACTGTGTATTATGCCCTTTCCTAACATAGCTAAGGAGATACGAAACAAGGATTTATCCGTCTACTCAATTCCTTCGGGGTAGAGGGCAGATTTAGTTCAAGTGAGCTGGGCCCCAAAATATGTACGAACACGACAGGTAAGAGATTTGTCTCAAATAAAACGAAATAACCCTTTTCTTATCTGCTAGCATCTCTGAGTAATTCCTGATGAATATCCTTGCTGCCTTTGCGGCCTTTTGTTAAGTTTTGATTTACAGATGAAAACAGGACAGCATAGTTCCCCTGGCGTTGCGTTGTCATCATGGAATGCCATCGTAATCATCACGACCACAGATTTTGTGTTTCGTGTTTTTTTTTATTGTCGAAAGGAAGGTTCTGAGATTATGACGGTAAATGATGGAATCCTCTTGACGCCACTTGGGTTATTGCGAATGACGACGGAAGAATATAAAATTCGGTTGGTCGATCGGTCCTGTCTGTGCACGTACTTTACGTAGCAGCAGACACAAAATTTCGAACCTCTCTAATCGGATCAAATGGAATCAGGATTTCTTTTTCCTGTTAAGGATGTCAAGCAATTTGCTTCAGTGCCGATATTATTCGAAGATAAAAGTTGAGGAGGACTTTTAAGATAATTTCGCTAAAACATTTTTGGGCCTAATTGGTTTTGTTGTTTGTGTTGATAAAAATGACCATTTTATGAAGTTCTCCTTGCTGTGAAGGAAAGAAAGAAAGTGTGTCTATATGGGTACTGCACTTTTTCGTTAATGTAAGTAGTTAACATAAGGCAAATGTAGGTCACCTGACACTCTGATATGCATTTTTCGGCACAGGTTAAATTTAGAAGATGTATAGATGGCATACTTTGAAGGACAAATATTTTTTGCCTAGCTTCTTTCCGCTCTTATACCATTTAAGAATTTCGTCTTTTTTCTATTCTAGTTGCTCATAATACTTCTCAAGATAGTTGAGGAGCATCATATTTAAAAAAAATAAGAAGCAGAAGCAAATTACTTGATTCTAGTAAATCTCCAATGAATTCTTTTGATATACCAGCACCACTTAACTCTTCCTGCCTTCGAAATATCTCTCACCAAAACTCATCTATTCTTAATTCCATCAACCATAGTCAAAATTTTATTCGAACATCATATTCTTCATCTGTGGAGTTCCCCAGGGCTCCATACTTGGTCCCTTATTTTTCACCTTTTATATGTATTACTGATCTTTTAGATAAAATCGATCTGTTTTTCTGTATGCTGATTATGTTAAGATATACTTCAGTAAGACAAATTCGAAATGGATAATTGTGCCATTCGGATAAATCTTTTAATTTTTATTAGGCACCCTTTTTCTTTACCGCAAAAACGTTTTCGGTATTTTCACAATATACCCTAAAATATGGTCGTTTTGTCTGAATTTCACTCATTTTGGCATTTCAAAATTTTTTTTTATAGAAAATTTTACATTTTGCGCATGGTTTTGTACACCTTGTTGCCAGATTTCTATGAAATTCAAAAAATTATTTAAATGGTAAGATTTTGCTTTAAATTTCACGCAGTAAAAATCTTTACAACTCTGTTCCATCAAAACCGACCCACATTTGAGAAACTACCAGACATTTTTCAATAAAAATATGCAACGTGAACATCAGTTGGCGCAAATGGAGAAGTGTCTAGACTCTAGACCAAGGGGTCTGAATGACCCAATATCAAAATCAACGTCACACACAATAATATATAGCTGGGTTACATTAAGCATTCCGAAAGACTGGTGAATTGAAGTCTGGAAGTGTTTGTGTTTTTGTTTAATCATTTAACTTTAGTTTAGTTTTAGTTTTTGTTTATTGACGGTTAAAAGAAATGCCAGAAGCGTCAAATACAAAATTATAAATAATCTCACAGACAGATGTTATCTGAGATATAAAAAAAATGTCTGTTGCCAATGGATGACACAGAAAATACGAAATAAAAATTCATACATACTGTGTATGCACAATTAAACTTATTATAGCTCATAAGATTAGGCACTCCTCACTCCCTTTTACCAGTGGCGTAGTGTCTGGGGGTGCAGAGGGTGTCATCGCACTAGGCGGTACAGATGTGCGGATGGCAGATAGCGACCGAGCTTGCTAATCTGTCTAATCCTGTTTGCAGCATGAAGCTATGGTCATAGACAAACTAGTGACATACAAAGATTGGGCAAATAGCATAAAATCCAGTAACGCCTCGCTCGAATATAAAATCGACGATGCTCTACGATGCCTCGAATGTGGTCAGATTGTGGCCGAAAAAATATGCCTTCCTAAGGCCTGCAATACTAGTGGAGGAATACAATCTCAACCAAGTTCCTCAGAATATTGACAGAGAAGAGTGTAAAATTGAGTATATGCGTCTACGGGCTTTCGTAACTGCAACAATAAAGATTCTGGCACACTAGGTTTACGAAAGCTCATTTTTGAGTCTAAACTTGAAGGAGGGTAATCTAATATATTTACAATGCTGACAATTTTTCTCACAGCATCCATAAATAATGACAGTTGTGAGAGAAACTTCTCTAAATCGAAACTGAATAAAAATTATTTAAGATCTACAATGTTCACGTTGAGATTAAAAAATCTGCTATGGTAATCGAACAAGGGGTAGGTACAAATTAACATTGACGAATGGATGAAAGAGTTTGCGTGTTGCAAAAAACATGTAAAATGAAATTCAATTTAAGAAAGAATTTTTATTTTGAATCCATTTGAAATAGTGAGAGAGTATCACAAATTTTTATGTTTAATTGCGATAATGGTGGGGGGGGGGGCAAATTTAGGGTTCGCACTGAGTGCTAGAGATCCACGCTTACCCATCGTTAATACTCACCTCTCCCAAATATATAAATTTCAAAAAAGGATTCCAACATTAAATTGAAGTTTCTACAGGACATGGAATCAATGTACCGAAAAATATCAGACTTGAAACTCAACTAGAAAATTTTTAAAATTCCAGTGCCGTAGAATAATATTTATTCTTCCATTTTTATTATTTACTAAATTTATTTTTATTTTTTTTCCACACAATACACTTTTTATTAAAAAACATGTAAAGAATGAAAAAAAAAATCTCAACCTGTGATTTACTCTTTCAACTTTGCTGCCCCTAAACAACTTTAAAAATGTCTTCAAAACAGAGACGATTTGACAAAATTTGACCAAAAATTAATTTCATTCTTATTTTTCTTATTGTATCCTCCTCAGTCCCCGGGAATGGACAACCATAGCGGCTTCAATCGTTTCAATTTAATACTTCCATCTTAAGCAAAATGTGTTCAATTATGTTGAAACAAGATTTGTTTACTTTTCAATGAAATCCGAATGATTGCGGAACTTTATGTTTCTTGTCTGCGTGCAAGTTTATAACTAATTTTACGAATATTTTCTTAATTTAGAAATTAAATTAAAACCTGCGATATTTTCTAGGAATTCACAATCTCTGTAGGCATCATGGAGTGTGTTCATGAAGTCATAAAGTGCATAATTTAAGTCAAACAACCAATCGAATCCACCTCTCACTAGGCATATGAAATCGAATAAGTGTTTACACTTTTACCGTGATATCCCACGCACAATCCGCCCAAGTAGGTATTGAACTTTCTTCAGTCAACAGGCAGTCGAGAAATATTCACCATCGTTCCTTGCCATTGCGTTAATGGGACGACACTTTACTGCAAATTGATATTCAAATTATTTTGTCCTCGTCGTGTCGTCGTCTTCATCTTGTTCTCTCGATTTCTTATTATCTTCGACTTTTTTCCATTTTACAAATTGCTTTCAACTGTGATAGGTAATTAATTGCTAAGCGCTTACGGCAATCACACATTTAGGGTTGTAAATTGTGATAATCATTTATAGCAGAGGTGGGAAATGCCCTGGAAAAGCCAAAGTGGACCCAACATGTTAGCATGCGTTGAAAATTGGGATTATTGGAAACAAAATCAATTGAACTGCGCGAGTTGCGGATATTGAAGACTCTTGGTGGGTAAGGAGGTTAATTCTAAAAATCTTTTTTTTTTTTGTGGAGGAATACGCTTTCCCATTCCGGAAAATAATGGATGATCATACTTGTGGCATTCATGAGGCACTGAAATCGAAGAAATCGTGAAGGATTTGTTGTAGGTACAATCAATCATTATCATTTCGCTTTTAAGTTAGAGTTAAGTCGAATAAATTTATTCTAGGTAAAACTCCAAAACTCTATATACTCAAAAAACAACAACAGCTGTTGAGAGTATTATTGTATGTATGTATGTGCATTTCGCACGACAAAATCAATAAATCGGCTATGGGGGGAGATTACAGGCTTTGATTAAAGAAAAACGCCATACAATTACAAAAGCAGCACGATATCAATTTTGAAGAAGGTTGAAATGAGTCCTGCCAACCAGGTGCCACTTAAATGACAAGGGGCGAAAATTAATTTTAGTGGTTCTGACTTTGCTCACAGTTTCATATTTGGAAGAAAATGGCCATTTTTTGGGATAACTGCTTCGAAAATCTGGGCGATAGTTCGAAAAGAGAATATTAACTGTGTCAGGGGTTGAAGGATATGGGATTTGTAATTTAATTGCTTTTTACTTAATTATTCTTAGATTTTCGTAGAGTTATTCTATTTTTATCGATAAAATCCAAATCTATTGTTAGTTGAGACAGGGTGTTAATAAAATAATAATAAATTACATTATCAAAATTAGTTTTTATGTTAACTCGACTACCTGGAGCTAATTACATTATCAAAATTAGTTTTTATGTTAACTCGACTACCTGGAGCTTAGTTTCACCTAGAATTTTGTTATTTTAATTTATGTAAGTCGGCTGAACACACCAATTGGCAAAGACAGCTAACAGATGATGAATTTATGGTTGAGGAAAAATTAATTGAAATTTTCTGTATCCTAAAATTTTACTTTTATAAACTATTTTGAAGACACATGTATGTTTCAATAGATTCATATCCTTTCGTCGCCGGGTTCACAACTATCAGGAACTTAGACCCGACTTACAAGACCTCGATGAATGTCATAGATTTACAGCCGCAAAACTAATAAATCCACCTGCATCATCTAAATAACAGTTAAATAAGCTTAGCCGCTTATTCAATAAATTTGTTTTAAAAATAATAATAAATTTTTCATTTATATCAATTCCCGAGTAAATTTCTATCAATGAAGGTGTTCCTCAAAGTTCCATACTATGCCCTATACTATTTACCATTTTGTTTTTCAATTCCATCGTAATAGGTATAGACAGAAGCAAGAATTTTGTTTTCACAAACTAATCTAAAAAAACAAGCTCAACATTATTTAATTGTGATAAAAATGTAAAGAAGTCTGGGCACACTAGCACTAACTAGCACAAGCCAATTTTATTACCCCTAAAAATCAAGAGAATATTACAGCGGAGAGGAACCGCTTCATCTACATAATTCCCTTCCGACCACTCTACTGCAGAGCAACTCTTTTATTGACAACTTCATTACGACATCGACTTACGACGGGGCTGCGTAATAATAAGAGTCGACTAAATTGCATTTAATTTTCTCATTTTGCATATCATGAAAAATTTCGAATAAAACGTGACAAGCTCTTGAGATCAACTAGAAAACCTAGATACACCGCCGAAGGGGCGATATCCACTTCAAGACTAAGTTGTCCATAAAGCAAACCCTGGGACAAAAAAAAAGGAGTAAAATTGAACTTTATTAAGCATATTCCAATCCCCCATGTCATAGCCCTTGGTGAAATGCGTGGGATGACGACATGTAAAATACGAGTACCTATTTTCCCAGAATATTATCACCCGGTAACCCGCACCTTTAGTTGGTTGTTGATATTGTTGTTGCTGTGCAGCTCACAAATTTTATTGGATGACATCAAGATAAATCTGAACAAAGCTTTGCTAGACTTTGCTGATCTATCCCGTTGGACTTGTTTATGGCAGAACAATTTCAACCTTGGTAATGCAAAATTGAAAAGATAAGTAGTGGGGGAGGGAGGGAGTGAGCGGTACGGCAGCATAATATTAGTGAATTGTTTATTGAAATGGCTATTACTCCTACAGTTCCTATAGTTACATGGTATCGAAAGTTAACGAACGTAGTTTGAAGAAGAAAAGATGGTAGACAACCCGAGAAGATATTGGGAGCAAATCAAGACGGAGCATCTCAAAAATCTCAGCAAAATTTCGCGCCATTAAAGCTTTTGTTTCGTCGACGCGGACTGAAATTTGTTGATAAACACCCATCACCGCTAAGCGATTTAGTTTTATGTTAATGGGATGCTGTTAGGGTTGCATATCGTCCTGGGATTAAGGTATCATGCACGTGGTTTATATACTATCCAACTACGACATGACAGACTGTACTACTACAATAGACCTCTTGACAGGCATGTGGGAGGTGGGGCACATTAATAACAAAAGTCGCCCATATAAGTGCGAATAAATAAGGGAGGCTCTGTTCTTTTAACAGCGTTATCTTTTGTGATGAATCTCTACGAATATGTGTTAGACGATATTTTGGTGTTATATGGAACTGCTGCCATAATTTTTCAAAATATGTGTTTTGAGCCAGAAGCAATCCCGAAAGGTACTTTCATTTTGGTGTGATGACTATCATGGATAAGAACTGCTGGACGTTTAAGATGTTTCACCTTGGTTGAGCTATATGGCATTAAATATCAAAATTCAACCAGCCACCATTTGCAAAGACTACTTAAAGGGGTTATGTAAATAAATTATTGATTACTCCTGGCGGCATAGTTCGATGTTATCATTTCTGATTGGATTTGTTACGAAGCCGCATATATCTACCTAAAGTCTATTATTGTTGGCTATGGTTTAGCTCCAGGAGTACTGTAAAAGTGTTTATGCTCTCAGATTCATCAGCAATATTATTAGATCTTAATGAATTTGCTAATAGAACAGCTTCAAGATGCTTATTTATGGAGGTAGAAAGTTAATGAGGTAACCAGCCGTTATCCAGAGATTTATTAACGATTTCTGAAAACAGATGAGAAACTTTAGATGAAACAATTACTTCTTGAGAGTTAAGAGGAATTGCAGATTTTTTTGCTATTAAAGAACTTCGATGAAGTGGGGATCCCGGCAGTATAATTCTAGGAGTTTAATGGAAAATCTTTCATCCGTATATACAATGTTATTAGATTTGGTAACATATCTTCCATATACTTTGTACTTTATTTTACAAAAGTTGACACACAGTGGGGGAAAACGGTGTAGACACAAGTTCCTTAATTTTTGCAAGGATAATTAATTTTAGTGGTAAGAGTGAGACATATTGCAGAAGAGGGAATAAGTAACAATATTATTGTGTCTAATCTTACAACAAAGTTTCGTTTTGGTAACATTTCAAACACATGGTAACGTAAAATTTTCTTCAACGAAAATACAAATTAGCGTAGCTATTTCAACATAAATAAAACATTTTTGAGATCAGAGTTCATATGTAAATTATACATTGTTAATCGCAGTATAGCAGAATGCTACCATGTTTCGTAAATGTTACAATATTGTTACCGTTTTCTTTAAATATTTGTTTTTTGTAATTGAGGTCGTTTTAGGATTGATCTAAAACATTTGAAAGATTTTCGCTCTGAACAAATATTTTGCATGTATCGAAAACGGTTTATTCGTTACAAAAAATGTTGATTTAGGTACCTCTAAAGAACAGAAAATTTACTAAACTAAGCCAAACATGCACACTAAGATTATATTAGATCGTAGATTTGTTTTTTTGGTCAGTTCGTAGACGTGTCTCAAGATGATCCCTAACGGATACTAGTTTTTAGAATGCGGATTAAACTTAACTCTATTTTGAAATGAGTAAAGGAACTTTTGAATTTCCCTGTCGGTAGAGTTCGACAAGACAAACAACTTTTGTATGGATGTAATTTTACAGAAATGCCACCATTTTCCAGATTACTAAAAGATTTTATAAATAGCATGGAAATGTTATGGGAAACTTTGTGTCGCTTCAAGACCTTTTCTAGAAACTGAACGATTCTGGAAACGGTTTTTTCGATAAAAGCTTGTCGCGATATCTCGGAAACTATGTGATTATCGAAAAATTACATCGAAATTTGTTTGCGTTATCGATCTCTATCGACAGAGTAACTCAAAAGTTCTTTCATTTGTTTCAAAATAAAATTAGGTTGGTTAGTCTATACGTAAAAAAATTAGTAACCGTAGGATGTCCTCTTTTCTCCACCTCAACAATATCGAAATGACTTTCATTCTCCTGTTTGGCACAGGTTTTCAAGAAAAATTAACTGAAAGTCAAATACCAGTGATATATTTAGCTGGAGAAAGGCTTATATAGAGAAATAAAGTACTTACTTATATAAGGTTCCTACCTAAATGATAGTAACTATTTAAGAATCCTGATAGTATTAAATTTATCATATTTTGTAACAGTGTCCACCATTGAAAATTGTCAACAAATTATCAACTCAGTTCGACTTTTACTCCTTTGCTGTTCAAATGATTTGGAGTTATCTTTAATAGTAAACAAAACTCGAAATACTCTTCTCTTATTATGTAGTGGGGTTCCACAAGGATCACTCTTAGAACCTATGTTGTTTAGAATTTCTATTAACGGTATCACTGAAACAGTGGAGAACGTTAAAATTCATATGTAAGCTGATGATGCAGATTTATCTTAGCAGTGCAATTATTATTGGACTAATCGCAGACTTTTTACTGAATTATTTGTGATCTTTGAAACATATATAGACGATTGGTCTTTGGGAAACCAACTAACGTTGAATTCAGCCAAATCTTAACATACAATTCCTTCAGACAGACTTGAGCAAGTTTCCTGCTGTTGCATTTTATTTGTTGAAATTTGGTATAAATTTAGGAGGATTACGTAACCTTTGATTTCCTGCCGGGAGAATGTGCTTCAAACTTATCAAAACTTTACAGGTACCCCAATTTTATATGGCCTGCTTGTCATTTTTCTAGATACTAAATTCAAAAGAATATCAATGGTACAGAGTTCTAACAGATTCTGGCTCTGAGCTCCAATTAAAACGACCTACTCTGAGTTTCTTAAGTTCTGCATGAGTCATCATGCTGTGCCCTAATTTAATGTAAAAAAAAACTATAATAATTGCCTTGAAGTAAGGATTGAGGTCCTATCAAAACTAGTAAATTAGTTGCTCCGGCATTACATCAGTGATAACAGTCTCCAAGGACAGATAACATCCTTATTTCAATTAAAGCCCACTCAACCCCATATACATACATCCCTATGAGGATTACAAATTCCCACACACACACCTATGCGTATGGCTAGATAGAGCGATAACTTATACGATCACATCTTCCTAGCAGTGCTGCGTGTATCGAAAACCAGGAAGTTAATAAATCTCTGCTATAGAAAAAGTTTTGAAAGTCAAAAAGTAAACAGAACACAGGAGAAGCATGATGCATGGAACACAATAGAAGCGAGCGTTAACTAAACTCATCTGAGGAGGATAAACTCACAATTTCGAACATCTCCCCAAAAGATAAGCAAGGCAATGTCGGGTGTTGGGTGTCCGGACTACGAGCTGGGAGGAAAGCTAGGTGGAGAGCTAGGTGTATGCTCGAAAGCGGAATATATTTTTTGTTGACATTTCCGCTAACGTCGTTCAATTGTTATAAAGCTGTCAGATCGTCATAGCGAGTTCTCCTTAAGGAGCTCCAGCCAATAAGCTTTCATAGTCGCTTAAATATACTCAGGCGTTCGCATTCGATCCACCATTCCAGCGTCACACTCAGCACTCCTTTTGGACAGTGGGCGCCCATCTTTCATCATCAAATCCCGTTAAACATTTAACTCTTCTCAAATATTAAAGTTTTGATTAAAAACAGGCGAAAAAACTTTCCTACAGAAATATACCGTTGATATCGGATCACTTTTAGTGAGCAGAAGAGGGCTGGGTGTAAATTCGGGTGCAGAAAAAATATAGTTCACCGATGAACTTCAACGTGTACGACGCTGTAGCTACAAGAGACTAGAGGACTAGAGGCCTTATAGTGCAGCAGAAACTTGCAGAGAGTTTACACAAATTGCTGTGCAATAGTTCTCGTGCTTGTGACATTCATGACATAAGATGGGTACCGTGTTTTGTTGGGAATCGTTCAGACAAATGTCACCCATGTGTGAGGATTTAGTTTTTCCTATCCCTTCCAGGATTCACTGTGACAGTAAAATTGCATTTTCGTTGCACTGCCATCCCGGCAATAGCGAATTTCCTAGACTACAAGCGAACAGTAGCACAGGGCAGATATAACAAAGTCCGACACAGCATAACAAGCTTCTTGGCTGCTTGGTATGAGAAAATGGGAAGCGAAATAATTCCCATAATTCGTATCGTGAAAAGGGTTGAACACTGTTGGCTGGGAGGGAGAATGGTGCGTTTCCACTCTACAGACTTCATCCGTAACAGTGTTGATTCTAGTTCATTTTTGATAAGCAGTAGAGAGCGTTCCAGAGTAGGTGCGTTGTTAAAATGTTATGCTACAATAATTTTATTTACCGATTTCAAGTGATTGTGTCAGATTTGAATGGAGGTCCTTTTCCGAATCTGTGAAGAGCAGCGAGATGGTGGCTCTGATCAGATATTGTCAACAAAAGGCGACTGTCGGAAGCCATTTTGCTGCTGTTTATTCTTGTGGATATACGAAGGAAAGTCGAACTTAGTCTTGTGAAACAGTTTTATAAACTGTTTTTTAGTTATAGTTTAGTTTTTTAATATTTAAAAGGGATCAAAATCGATGTGCGGACCTCACTGATTGTGAACCGTTTCTGAGCTTATTAAATTTTTTGGGTTTGTCAAAGTGGAAAAATAATTGGTTTCTCTTGCTCGTGGAATCTTGTTTTTTTATCCTTGTTTATGTTAAAATATCCAGTTTAAGATTTTTGAAGTATTTTTTTTCTTTTTTAGGCAAAATTCTTTGGATTTTGTTTTTAATGCTCTCCCAAACAAGGAAAGACTTCTTACCGCGATGTTTAAATTAGCATAACGCAAGACCGGGCGACAATCAATGGATGAGAAATTCTGTTGGAAACAGAGTGCTCACTGAAAATCCAAATAAATGCAGTTATGTTATAGGAACTTATGTGAAATTGTCGGTGCAACTAAGGCGAGTATCCTTAATGCAATATTTTACAATATTGTCCTAACTAAGGATTTATAGAATTATGGACGGAGTTATATTGTATGAATGTCGGTATATCACAGGGTTCAGTTCTCTCTCCCACTCTTTTTCCAATTTTTATAAATGATTTTCGAACTCTTTTCTTGTACATAGCATATTCAAAGCTTTGAAAACGACAATTAATTTTATGTATTTATTCGAATTTATAGCACACCCCTGCTGGAAAACTGAATATGGGAGTTGTTGCCACATGTTTAGTTCACAAATCAATAACCTTACAGCAATATTGAGTTTTGTATGATGCGTCTAAAACTGAATGTTGTGTAATATGACTCGAACATAACTCAACAATTTCTCAACCCAATTCTGTAGATGAAGAGATTATGCTGAGGTCATCATATGCACCTAAACATTTTATCCTTGAAGCGAAACTCTATCTATAGCTAAAAATATCTCATAAGCAGTTCAGCTTCTGAGTTAAGATGTTTCATCGACACGGTAATTAGGGCAAACCTCTGTTTGACACATCTGGTCTATGAATATCTTATCGGCAATATAAACCAGCAATATCCTGTAAGGAGATCCTGAATCAGAATTCTTGCAGGCTGGCTAAGGAGTGCTGGAATACCTGCTTCTATGGTTCCAGATACGTAACAGGATCCCAAAACGTGAACATTGCGTCAAAATGCTTGTCATTAGTTTTTTTTTATTATCCTGCGGTATGGGGATACTGAAAGAGGACCATACTAAAGTTTCAACTTACAGATGTTGAGCTTCCTTGATTTTAATTATAATTAATAACCGGCCAATTGCGAGTAGAACTCGCGCACGAAGGGTTCCATACCATCGTACAAAATTTAACGCTATGTACTTCATTTTTTCACATGAGAGTAGGTGTGATGTGCAAAAATAATAATAATGCTGTCATTTGAAAAAAAAATGCCTACCTATGATAATAATAATGAATGAGACTAAAACGAGGAAAAAACGCCGAAAAAATCACGTTTCTTTATTTTTATTATTTGTTGTTATATCGCCAATAGAAATACACAGTCTGTGAAAATTTCAACTGTCTACCTATTACGGTTCATGAAATACAACCTGGTGACAGGACGGACGGACAGCGAAGTCCTAGTAATAGGATTCCCGTTGTTACCCTTTGGGTACGGAGCCCTAATGAAAATGAGCTTTTTTGTTGAGGGTCATTAGCGGTGGCCAGTTATTTGTGGTGAATGTGAAGTTTTGGTTGAAAAGGGAGTGAAACGGGATCACTGTGCACGGATATGACGGACTCATGGAACTGTGTTTAAGGTGACTGAAGAGCGGCTATTATGAGCAATATTTTACCCTCGAAGAGGATAAATCATTTTTGCCAGAGTTTGATTAATTTAATAAACTGGGGAGGCCTAAATCGTTGATTGTGTCAGCTATGCTGGCAGATTCAGCTGAAACAAAAAAATACTATTCTGCTCCTTCTTCTGCAAAAGTGAGTTGTTGAGTTATTTTCAGAGGATTGGCGAAAACAATATTCTGAGAGGGTTATTTGTTTTAAAAAAATTAATGATCCTCTTAAAGTTTTCGTATATATCAAGAAATTTGCACTCCATACGGAAAGGAATGGATTAATGCTGCCAACTTTTACAGGATCACAAAAATCTGCGAGTTTACGCCATGCGACTATAAACGCTCATATTCCGAGGCAGAAATATTGCATGAAAATAAATTCCCGGGTTCATGCTGTTGGGATTAAGCCATAAATTTTCATATAATCCGCCAGGAAATGGAAAACTTCTTCCCTTAAAATGAAACCTAAAAACTTTACTGCAGAGATTCAGGTCTAATGGTGTGATGACGCGTGTATATAAACAAATAGATGCAAATGAACCATAAAAATGTCAGAAACAGGCAACGGGTTACTCTATATTCTGCCTTTGCCATATTTTCTCAACTTCTAAAGGATTCTGCTGGTGATTTTCTATTTCGTTTCTATAGAGGAGGGAAAGTCACCGCAGACCCCTCAACAAAATTAAATTGAAAATTTTCAGTACACATTTGCCACAAAATTATCCACCCATAAGAGCCATGAAATGAAAACCCATATAGGAATATGTTAGGGCTCCATTGAGGTGAGAGGATGCCTCCCTTCAGGCTTCATTGTGTCCGATACATTTAATTTCCCATCCCTGAATCAAGTCTATACAAGTTGTTGGTGATAGAAAATCAAAGGTAAACGACCCTCTTCACCCACTTATTCAGAGGTGGGCTCCATTTATTCCGCATTGCTTCTTGTAGCTTGTGGGGTCAATTTTAGGGTAATATTTGACACGCAACAAACTTCGCATGTCAATGGAAATTCCTACAGCCTATATACAGTCTAAGCCCTAAGGTAGCTAGATACTTCTACAAAGAAGTGGTTTTCGCGATTTTTTACATTTGCGTTCTAGACACACATACACACAAACGTACTGTAATATGCAGGGG